>OW119924.1:10569925-11884925 GCA_933210815.1 Meta bourneti | reverse complement strand
GTTCGAACTACCCTTGGAAATCTCTCTAAGGATGGTTGGTTTGGGGGTTTTATGGCGCAAGGACCCTATTTGGCTATGTTGGAATCGGTCTCAAACCTCCAATTATAGTGCCGTGTGGGGCACATCAATATAGAAGAATATGTAAATCTTTGAATGTATATAAGTGATAAGAATTGGGGATCATGATCTGATCAGACTTCTTGTTTTCTGAAATTATGTTTTTAAACCATAAGACTTAGCTACGTAATAAAATTTATTTTTAATGTATAAAACTCTGTCTTCAATCGATAAAACCCAACAATTGGTTATGGGCCTCAGACCTTAAGCTGAACCTGAATTCTGCCACTACCGGTATCCAGTATGATGGGTATTCAAGAAATGTCCATGTTTTCCTTCCCGAAGTTATCGGATTTCAACTATGCCACGTGGAAGACGGACATGAAGGTATTGCTAATTGACCGGAACTGCTGGGAATTTATCACTAAAACGGAACCTCAATTATTGGAAGATGCTCCAGAACAAGAAAAAAGAGACTATCGTTATAGGAAACAGAGGACATATACAACTATCTACCAGGGCATAGACAGAAAACATCAAGTCTTAATTTCATCTACTGAAGACGGTAAGGAAGCCTGGGATATATTAAAGACCAACTTTGAACCAGCATCTAGAGCACGATTGGCAGGCCTTGTGGACGAGTTCTTTTCAATCCGCTACCAGCCGGAGGACGAATCCATTGGACTCTTCTGCAAACGAGTGCATGAGAAGCTGTTTCAGATAAAAGAATGTGGATTCGAAATCCCAGACCTTTTAGTTTGCTTTCAACTAATAAGACATTTGCCTCACGAATACTATAATCTGGTACAACTGCTATACAGGATGGATGACAACGAGTTCACGCTAGACAAATTGTCTAAACATTTAATAACAGAATCCAGCCGGATCGACCTGAAGCGGAAGGACGAAGACACAAAATTAAGTATCGTGGCCGATGCTTATGCTACAAGAAACAAGTCATCTAGATACAAGGAGACACGGGCGTCTACTCCTGATCACAGCAGATGCGTACTGGACCCTGAATTAATTCCTTCAAGCCCAAGAAAGTCGACAGTTTGTCGTATGGGGCCGCGACCATTCTGCAACTACTGCAAAAAGTCGGGACATTACGAATCGAAGTGCTTCGAGAAATGCAATCGGCAGAAACCTGGTGGTGAATTATTTTATATGGAGGACAATCCAAAAACTGATCTTCAACGTGCCTATGCAGTTTCAAATTTTCCAAATGAAAGACCGAGGGAATTTCTTATTGATTCTGCTGCAACTGCCCACTTCTGTAAAGAACGCGATATGTTTACGACATTCAGAAAACTACCACCACAGAAGATCCTAGTCGGAGACAAGGACAGCACCTCGGAAGTATTAGGTATGGGTGATATTCAATTTACAGTTTTAGATCGAAACAGAAATTATGATATAACTTTAAAAGATGTGTTATACTCGCCTAATATGAGAAGAAATTTAATTAGTGGTGCTCGTATTGACCTTGTGGGAAACCAAATTAAATGGGGAAATAACAAAATGATTATTTATAATAGTTATAATAAATATTTGTTTACTGTTCCCAGAATTGGAAAATTGTATATCTTGAAAGGTTACCCAAGATTAAAAATTATACATATGTAACTGGTTTAGATCTAGAAAAAGCCCACCGTAGGTTTTGTCATGTTAACATGCCCTTAATTGAAAATATGAGTAAAATTAATTGTGTAAAAGGAATTGAAAAACTTAATTGTAAAAATATAGATAAAAATTGTAAGATTTGTGCTATTGCTAAATCCACTAGAATATCCTTAAAAAGAAACTATATGTACGAAAGGAAAACTAAAAATGTTTTGGAAAGGATCCATATGGATTTGTGGGGTCCTGCTCCAGTTAACTCTCTAGGTGGAAACAAATACTTTTTATCTATTATTGATGATTTTTCACGTAAAGTAACTGTTTATATTATTCAAAATAAGAATGAAGTTTTTGATTACTTTAAAATATACTTGGTTAAAGCTGAAAGACAGCTAAATATTAAGTTAAAATGTGTCCGAACTGACAATGGTTTAGAATTTTGTCACAAAGAATTTAAAAAGTTTTTAAATGATCTAGGAATAAAAATCGAAAGAACTTCAACTTATACCCCTGAACAAAATGGCGTTGCAGAAAGGTTCAATAGAACAGCCATGGATTGTGTCAGAGCTATGCTTCAGGACAGTGGTTTACAACCACAATTTTGGTCAGAAGCACTTTTAGCATTTATTCATACTAAAAATAGATGCGAACACAAATTAACTGAGGGTATATCTCCTAACGAAATATGGACTGGTTTCAAACCATCAGTAAAACATTTTAGAATTTTTGGCTCTTTGGCATATGTTCATATTCCTAAAATACAGAGAAATAAATTACAACCCAGAGCAAAACTTGGTATTTTGACAGGATATGGTTTGAAAACTAAAGGTTACAGAATATTTATCCCAAACGAAAAGAGAATAGTTGAAACAGTCCATGTTCATATCGACGAAAGTAAGAAAGCTGTTGATGTACTATTTGGTAAAAACTTTGAGTACGTTTCTTTCGATCTTAATTCTAATATACCTATTTATCAATCAAATGAAAATATAAAAGTAAAATCGGAAAGTGAAACTCAAGTTTTAGATTCTAAAGATTTAGTTAAAACTGAGGACTTAAAAAGTCTTAACATTTCAAATTGGCGAAGAATCGAAAAACCTAGAAATAAAAGCAATAGGATAGATGTATACTATTATTCTCCTGAAAATTTGAGAATGAGATCTTTAAATGATATTAAAAAGTACTGTACTATAAATAAGATTAGGTTTGATCCTGTAAATTTCAATTTTAAGCCAGAAACTGAACATCCTAATGTGGATATTTCTAATGTGCCATCTACTTCTAGTGATGAATCTAATTTTTTGGACCAACAGATGTACGACATGTATGATCAGTGTTACAATGTCGAAATCCCCAAAAGTTATGAAGAAACGCAAACAAGTAAGGATAAAATTAAATGGAATATTGCCATGAATGAAGAAATTCAGATAATGAAGGATAGGCAAGTATGGAAATTAGTGGACACCCCCCCCCCCAATACAACCATAATTGGAAGTAAGTGGGTGTACAGCTTAAAAATGGACGAAAACAATATACCTAAAAGGTATAAAGCTCGTCTTGTTGCTCAAGGTTTTAAGCAAAAACCCGGCATTGATTTTAAAGATATTTTTTCACCAGTTGTGAATTTTTCTATTGTTAAATTATTGTTTGTACTATTGATTTCTATGTTGGGTTGGTATCACTGTCAAGTTGACGTGAAAAGTGCATATTTATATGGACACCTTAAAGATACTATATACATGAAACAGCCAAAAGGATTTGTGCTGAAAGGATCCGAAAACAAAGTATGTCTATTGGAAAAGGCTATATATGGTCTGCATCAAAGTGGTAGAGAATGGAATTTGGAATTAGACGGTATTTTAACTAAATTAGGATTTTCTCAGTTAAATTGGTGTAATTGTGTCTACAAATTTAAAGATGTAATTTTAATTGTTTATGTAGATGATATGGTTTTGTTTTCAAAAAGGGAACATTTGATAAATGAAGTAATCGAATTATTGGACAAAAAATTGGATCTTACAGTCCTAGGTAAAATTAAATATTTGTTAGGCGTAAACTTTCAAGAAATTGAAAATTCGATTTATTTACATCAAATTACCTACATTGAAAAATTAATGTCAAAATTCAAAGATCTTCCTAAAAGTTGTGAATTTACCTTTTAAAATTGGTTGTAACTTACCTGATAAGGTTAAAGAGGAAGAAATAATTGAAAATGATTTAATGAGGAAATTTCCCTATCGTTCCTTAATAGGATGTTTATCGTTTTTGTCAGATAGATCCAGACCAGATATTGCATTTGCTGTTAATATAATGTCTCAGTTTTGTAATGGTTATACTTACAAACACTGGTCTTACGTTGTTGATATTATGAACTATGTTTTTCTTACAAAGGATTTTAAAATTAATCTTTCCAATGTAGAAAGTTCAAATTTGATTGCTTTTTCTGATGCAAATTGGGGATGTGGTCTCACAAACAGACATTCAAGCAGTGGCTATTTAATTTATTTTGGTAACATCCCAATATCATGGAAATCTTCTAAACAAAAGTGCATAGCTCTTAGCTCAATGGAATCTGAATTTATTGCACTAACCGATTGCACTAAAGAAGTTATTTGGTTTAGTAGAATTATAAATGAATTAAGTTTGTGTGATTACATAAGACCCCAAGTATATTGTGATAATCAATCTGCTATCTATTTTTCAAAAAATAGTCAGGAAAATCGGAAAACTAAACATATTGATATCAAGTACAAATTTATTCGTAAATTAATAAAAGATGAACTATTTAACGTAAATTATATTTCATCGGAAAATAATTTGGCTGACTTTTTAACAAAGCCTTTATTGTTAAATAAATTTAAAAATATTATTAGAAAAATATTTTGTTAGATTTATATAAATATATATATTGAATTGTAATAGGTTTTATAACCGATGGGGCCGCATGTTGGTTTTATAACCGATGGGGCCGCATGTTGGAATCGGTCTCAAACCTCCAATTATAGTGCCGTGTGGGGCACATCAATATAGAAGAATATGTAAATCTTTGAATGTATATAAGTGATAAGAATTGGGGATCATGATCTGATCAGACTTCTTGTTTTCTGAAATTATGTTTTTAAACCATAAGACTTAGCTACGTAATAAAATTTATTTTTAATGTATAAAACTCTGTCTTCAATCGATAAAACCCAACAGGCTATGCTGCGGCAGACACAAATCAAGTAATAGACATACACACACGATGAAAGTTTTACTGACACTGAAGAGGGAAATACACCCAGGGAGGAATGCACCTGACAGGAATCAAACCTGCGCCTCCTACAACTCGAAGGTTGATAGCGCAGTGAGCATGCCCACTGAGCCACGACTCTCTAAAGAACTCTCTTCCCGTTCTACCTTCCGGAAAAATACTCTTCTCTTTCCCTCTCAAAGAAATACTATTGTACGACTCCAACGAAAAGGCAGTCGACCTTGTATAGGTCGATTTTTGAAAAGGTGTCCATGTTAGGAGGCTGCCATATGCAAAAGCATGAATGGCGACCCCACCGTAGATGGTCCCCCTCGGCCAATATGTTATCACTGCCATCGCTTTCGGCACCGAACGATACACTTAAAGCCAAAATCCGCGCTAAAGATGCCAATTGTGGAAGCGATTTGTTTACGTTACCAGCAGTCCCCTCCTTTAACTAATAGACTCGGCCACAACCACGCGACTCAACTGCTGATTCGAATGAGCCACTATGGCCTCTCCTTCAGATTTCGTATGGTAAACAAATGACCTTAGAAGAACAAATCAACTGGCGAATGCTCCCCTCTAAAAGAAACCTTCTCTTTAGGTGTATGTATACACTAGAAATCACGAAAATTGACTAAAATATCGATCTATTTTTTAATAATTCAAAATATTGTCCAACCCCTTAGCTTTCTAACGATACCAAGATCTTGTAAATATTCGAAATAGTTTTCAAGTTATAAGGGTTTGGATTAGGTACTGTCGCCATAGACAAACAGGTTTCCAAAACTTTAAAGTCGATTTCTGAAGAACTATATTTTTGCAATAGGATGCTTCTTTCGAACAGTGATAACTCAACAATGAATTGATCTTTTCTAATTATTTTTGTGTCATTATAATCTATATAATACAGTGAATGGTTTGACCCTCAGTCGAAGTTATGGGTTAAGAAATAAATTTTTAATCGATTTTTAAATGTTGAAATTTCTGAAAAAAAATCTTGGGTTTTTTTTTTAGACTTCCTTCGTGAAAAAAATTGTAAAAAAAGAGCGTATTCCCTTTAGCAACTTGACGGAGGGTCAAAACATGAAGAATATTAAGAATAATTTCCAACAGGAATTGTCTTTCTGAACACATTAGAATTTGAGATATCATTTCAAAAAACGTGCTAATTATATCTAAATTAGATAATTAATGAGTAGCTTAATCAGAATTTTTCACACTAAAATGAGTATAAGCACATACCAATGACGTCTAGTGAAAAACTGGATTTTTAAAGTCAAAATTTAAAAAAAATATATTCTAGTGTATACATACACCTTAAAGGGATTGATCCTGGACCGTCACCAATAGCCCATTGTGTTGCCCCAGTGTGACGTTAATTAAAATACCTACCAACCTACCTTCTCTTAAAATATTCTCCTATCGAAGATGATCTCTATCGGAGAACTAATCATCTGACCGCGTTTCAAAACTTCAAAATGGTGTCCACGGATCTTTCATTTCAGGATGGATCTGGACCGCCGCCTATAGCCCATTGTTTTGCTCCAATGTCGACTTTACTTCACTACCCTCCACCACTCCCGATACTTGTACGGGTCATCGTGGGTATTCAGTGGGAACGCCCGCTGCGCTAGCAACCTTCGAGCATCAATCTTAAAATAAAATAGTCAAAGCACGTGCTAGCAGCTTCATGTTATTTCTTCCAGTTGCTCAGTTTGAAGATCTGTCATGGTTGTGGGTAGGTAGGTATTTTAATTAACGTCACATTGGAGCAACACGACGGGCAATTGGTGACGGTCCGGGATCAATCCCAAGGGGAAAGATCCGACATGTGGTTGTGGTTAAAAGCATGAATTCTAAGTTATTGATTGTTAAAGTGATTATCCACCGTGATCAAAAATACTAGTCTGCGCTTTCCTATCCAATCGGCTAAGTCTATATGTGATTTACCCATCAGAGATCTTACGATAGCGACTCCGTCCAAATGATCCGTCTATTTCAGAGGTGTCAAACTCAATTAAAACACGGGCCATTTAATGCAACTGGTAAGATTCACGCGAGCCACATCACATTTACAAATTTTCTTAAAATTGTGTTTTGAAGGGAGGATTCAGGAATATGGATAGGATAATTAAAACACATTATGTAATTAAGTGAATTTAGGGTAATAATTTATAATATTGCTATATAATTGCTTTTATTAAAACGTTTATTTAATTTAATGTATTTATAAAACAAATTAATATTTTTTACAGGAAACTTGCCAGCGCTTTCCTCCTACTAGTTTTCCAATATCTGGATTCAAAGACTGAGAACAGACAATCTTCATTATGGCAGATAGATGTTTATCAGTTAATCCTGATCTGTAGGCCGTTTTATTTAATTTCACAGATGAAAATAGTTGCTCACACATTTTTAACAAGACGAAATTGTGTGTACGGTATTGCCTCGATCTCCCCTAAATGCTATTTTCTTCATAACATAGTGTCCTGTTTGATTTTATTTCAGAGCATCGTGGGCAACAAAAAATTACCTCGGGGGCCACATGCGGCCCGCCAGTTTGACATCCCTGGTCTATTTCATTAGTAGGTCGATGCCTTCGAGTTGTAGGCTGTGCAGGTTCGATTCCTGACAGGCGCATCCCCCTGGGTGTATTTCTCTCTTCTGTATCAGTAAAACTTTCATTGTGTGTCTATTACTTCACATTGTATGTCGCCAAATATGCCCTTGCGCCATAAAACCCCGAAACCAACCAACCCGATATTTGTAAATAAACATTTGAAAGGAAAACGATAGACGCAAGACACTCAAAAGCATCGCAAAACCCGAATTTAATCGATGTGTGAGCGTCTATTAGTCTTGTCGTCGTCCGTTGGCCTGGAAAGAAGGTGATGGATTCCGCTCGTCTGGAAGGAATAGCGTTTACTTATCGTGCCAATCATCCCGACGGCCAGCCAATGAGAAGTGATTTCTGGCCTGCAGCTATGACGTCTCACGCTCCACTCTCTAGAGGCCGAGCTGTCAAAACTTTCTGCGAGTAGCGATTCATTTCCGAAGGAGAGATCGGGCCCGATTTTTTTCTTTTTTGCTCTGATCTTACAGGGAATCGGTAGGCCAGACAGGAATCCTGGAGATTCCTCTATCCACAGGAACAATTTAAGGTTGGAGTGAGGGTTAGGTGAGGTGGGAGTCTAAGCCGGAAAGTTTAAAATACAGGATGTTTTAAAACGTTATGTACAAAGGAAAAAAAACGAACCACCCCGTTCATTTCGAGCACTATTCATAATGGAGGAAATTCAAAGATATCATTCAATACGGAATAACGTCCTCTACAATTTCAAATGCAAAAGTATTGCATTAGGGGCCGTCTTTATATCAAAGCTTGCACAAACACCAAATTTTCCAATGGAAACGCCATGTTTTGATGCCTTAATCAGATTCTGCACCGTTAAATTAGTCTAAATATGAAATTTCATGACTTTACTACCTTTATATCTGGAGGTATAAATGTTAAACTTGTCAATTTCAGGCATCAACTCCACATTGAAAATCGCTATTCGTAGATTGAGATTAATTGTAGTTATTCAGGAATTGTTCATTTGATGCTTGAAATAAGTCTACAAAGAACCTTCAAAGAAATGTTCATTCTTGGCATAATCGTTTGCAAATACAAAATGTATGCAACCAAAAAGCCTACCTACAATTATTTAATACGCAATCGAACTGATATTCCGATCATCCAAAAAGTGAATAGTGAGACATTCAATTGATCATTGATTAGTAGAGTTCATTTATATGACATATAACTGGTAAAAGGCAATGTATTTTAGATTACATAAATGAAATTTCAAAACATTTTTCAACAATCTGAATATTCCTCAGGTTTGTAACTTTTGCTTGCCCCCTAAAATGGCCATAATGAGGAAAGTTTAATGTAGCGCGAAAACTAACCATTGGAATGAACTGAAATTTTGCATGGTTATATTAGAAGTCATTCTGAGTCGACTCCCATCAAAATGTAAGGTTCCAAGACATAATTTTTACACATTAATTTAACAATTATTATTGCATACTAAAAACTATTTTTAAAATTAAATAGTTGGATTTTGTTTGGGTTCTTTAACAGTAACATGGTATAAAATATCAGTGCTATAGAAATATTTAGGAAGATATCCATAAATGTCTGAGAAACTGATTTGACATTAGGGGATCCAATCTTTATCTACTCATAACTTCGAAACAGTAAGACCTAATGGTATCTGAAGTTAAATTACGATATACTAGATTTGAAATTGTGTCACACAAAATAGGTGTTTTCCATTGAAAATTATGAAGTTAGTGTTCAATTTAATATGAAGATGGCCCCTTAGACAAATTTTATGCATTTGAATTTATAGAAGACATTAGTTTCTGTCAAACGCCATCTTTGAATTTTCTCTGCTGTTAAAATTGCTCGAATGAACAGGGGGTTGTTCGTTTTTTTTCGCAACTGTACAAACTTTAAGGTGAGAGGACACAAAGTTTATTATTTTACTTTACAATGATTTGCGGAAATGCATGTCCATTGAAATTTCCCAACCTTCTCAAGCAAGCCCATGGGAAATACATGCCCTTCTCCATACAAAAAGTACATTGATAAATATTTTATACGTGCCAATTACAGATATATTTACTCATATCCATGCTTTTAAAAACGCGTCTCAAGTTCTCATCTATTTATGCATTCCAATAATTTAGGTTAGTATTACAGGGTGCTTCAAAACTTCTATAAACTTTCCCTCTCCAAGTAGTTTCGACGAGATATATCGTCAATGAAGATTAGTATCATTAATGTATCATTATAATACATAAAACAATGGATATTTCGATTCTCAATCAGTTATAACTTGAGAAATGAATTTTTAATTGATTTTCAAATGTTAAAATTCCTGAAAAAATCTTGACTTTTATACTCGGTGAAAAAAATTCTAAAAAAAACCAACATAGTCTAGTAAGTTATTTGAAGGTCAAAACATCAATTGTCGTTCTGAATAAATTATGTGAGAAACCACTGTTCAAGAAACATTAATTTTTTTTACACGGAAATGATTTTAAGTATAAACTAATGACATATAATAAAGACTGGATTTTTTAAAGTCAGAATTTAAAAAAATATTCTAGTGTGTACATATACACCTTAATATAAGAACTACATACAACATACATATCGATACATATACAAACTCGATATACATATATATCGAGTTTCCATAGGTAGACCTCAATAACTGGAAACGGATACTAAATACGTAATTCAAAACTAACACCTTCAGAAAACAAGTATTTGGAGTCTGAATGTCATTAACTTCGTGTCGTCTTTCAAATATATATGAGCAGAGAGAATGCGAAGAATAACTCAATAGGAGCAGAAAGAGGACTTATCGCTTAGGCTGTCTTTTCAATTTCCGTCCACATAACTAGTCGAAACAGGAGAGGTAGGCAAATATCGTTACGCAACTAGAGGGGTAGGCTATTCTTTCTCTGCGAATGGGTTGTCGATTGGGCAATCAGTCCGAATGCCTTCGATTCACTTGCAGATAGCAAGGAAGTTGAGATGAAAGGTGAGCCTGGTTTAAACAGGTAGGGGTAGGTATTTAATTAACGTCGCGCTGAAGGAACACAACGGGCTACTGGCGACAGTCCGGGATCATTTCCAAAGGGGGTATTTCAATTAACGTCATACTGGAGCAACACAACGGGCTATTGGTGACGGTCCGGGATCAATCCCAAAGGGAAAGATCCGAGGACAACACCACGTAATTTTGAACCGTGGTCAGATGACGAGGTCACACCTCAGCTGGCACCCCACTCTCCAAACTTCCACACCACGCCAACGTGAGGACATTTGAGGCCTCGATGGATTTAACGTGCACCAGGCCCCTTTGTACACGACGGTCTTTGGCTGGATTCGAACTCGCAACCCTCCGGTTGCTAGTCCGTTACTCTTCTAACAGTGCTACAGCGGTTTGGTTTAAGCAAAGCAATGGAATATTAAACACTAGGTTAAGAAATTTTCCGATGTTGGATTAGTTCCGTTGTTTGAGTTTGTCCTAAGCAAACTACAGGGGCCGCGGTGGCCCGGTTGGAAGAGTAACGGACTTGCAACCGAAGGGTTGCGAGTTCGAATCCAGCCAAACACCGTCGTGTACAAAGGGGGCTGGTGCACGTTAAATCTGTCGTGGCCTCAAATGTCCTCACGTTGGCGTGGTGTGGAAGTTTGGAGAGTGGGGTGCCAGCTCAGGTGTTGCCTCGTCATCTGACCGTGGTTCAAAATTACGTGGTGTTGTCCTCGGATCTTTCCCTTTGGGATTGATCCCGGACCGTCACCAATAGCCCATTGTGTTGCTCCAGTGTGACGTTAATTGAAATTCCCCCCCCCTCCCCCCTAAGCAAACTACAATAACCCGTTGTGTTCCTCTAGTGTGACGTTGATTAAAATACCTATCTACGCAAACTACCGAAAAAAATGATAAGTACTTCCAATTAACCCTAATTGGTTTCGACGAGATATATTGTCCGTCAAGATCTGACCAATATCTTCATCAAGATATTGCCGATTTTTGATAATGAAGAGATCAAGATCTGGATGAATTTTTCTCATGAGGCACGAAAATTAACCTCGCATTGAAGCAACACAACGGGCTATAGGAGACGATCCGAAATCGATCCCTAAGTGAAAGATCCGATGGTATTTAATTAACGTCGCGCTGAAGGAACACAACGGGCTACTGGCGACAGTCCGGGATCATTCCCAAAGGGAAAGATCCGAGGACAACACCACGTAATTTTGAACCGTGGTCAGATGACGAGGTCACACCTCAGCTGGCACCCCACTCTCCAAACTTCCACACCACGCCAACGTGAGGACATTTGAGGCCACGACAGATTTAACGTGCACCAGCCCCCTTTGTACACGACGGTGTTTGGCTGGATTCGAACTCGCAACCCTTCGGTTGCAAGTCCGTTACTCTTCCAACCGGGCCACCGCGGCCCCATTTGCAAAGGGAAAGATCGTAGATCAGAAGACGGGGTCGCACCTGAGCTGGCACCCAACTCTCCAAACTTCCACACCACGCCAACGTGAGGACATTTGAGGCCACGACAGATTTAACGTGCACCAGCCCCCTTTGTACACGACGGTGTTTGGCTGGATTCGAACTCGCAACCCTTCGGTTGCAAGTCCGTTACTCTTCCAACCGGGCCACCGCGGCCCCATTTGCAAAGGGAAAGATCGTAGATCAGAAGACGGGGTCGCACCTGAGCTGGCACCCAACTCTCCAAACTTCCACACCACGGCAATGTGAGGACATTTGAGGCCACGACACATTTAACGCGCACCAGCCTCGCGGTCTTTGGCTGAACCGAGTTTCGAACTCGCAACCTCCGATTGCTAATCCGTTCGTTTTCTGAATGAAAATTAACCTATGATTATTGAACAAAACGTCAGTATTTATAAAACAGAAATTTATTGGGTAGAAGTCTGATTACATTTTAAATCAAAATGTCTGAAAACATTGATTTGTATTGTTTCGTAATTGATTAACACCATAGTAGAGCAACACAACGGGCTATTGACGACGGTGCGGGATCAATTCCGAAGTCAAAGATCCGAAGACAACACTACGGAATTTTGAATCACGGTCAGATGACGAGGTAACACCTATGATGGCACCCCACTCTCCAAACTTCCACACCACACCAACGTGAGGACATGAGGCCACGACAGATTTAACGTCCACCAGTCCCCTTTTTACACGGTGTTTGCCTGGATTCGAACTCGCAACCCTCCGGTTGCCAGTCTGTTACTCTTCCAACCGGGCCACTGCGGCTCAAAAAAGCACGATTGAATTTCTCATTGGGGGTGTATTTCAATTAACGTCACACTAGAGCAACACAACGGGCTATTGGTGACGGTCCGGGATCAATCCCAAAGGGAAAGATCCGAGGACAATACCACGTAATTTTGAACCACGATCAGATGACGAGGCAACACCTGAGCTGGCACCCCACTCTCCAAACTTCCACACCACGCCAACGGAATTTCTCATTGGATACTGTAGTCGATAGCAATACTTCGCGGTCTGAGGTCAACCACTGACCACCGGTCGAAACTCCGAAATATCTATCGATGTGGCCACGGTGGCCCGGTTGGAAAAATAACGGATTAGCAACAGGAAGGTTGCGAGTTCTAATCTAACCAAAGATCGTTCTATACAAAGGGGGCTGGTGCACATTAAATCGGTCGTGGTCTCCTTACGTTGGCGTGGAAGTTTGGAGAGTAGGGTGGCAACTCAGGTGTGACCTCATCATTTGACCTTGTTTGAAATTGTCTTGCCCTCGGAGACTGATCCCGGACCGTCGCCGATAGCCCGTTGTGTTGCTGTGGTGCGATTTTAATTTACTACCTCCTGAACTGACCTGACGAGATACAATTGTTGCAGTTCTCGAACTGAACAAGCTCTTTGCTGCTCGTTCTAGACGTCCGTTTTTAAAGATGTTTCCCTTCTCTGCAGCGGCCACAACCAAGGTACTTGAATCTGATTGTAAATACTGTAAATTCCTGTTTTGAAATAAACGTTAAATTTTGATTTTGGCTGTGTCGTCGTTTTTATATGCAAAACCACTCGGCCCACTATTGTACAATATACCAACCTGATAGAAACTAATAGTTTATCTAAGAATCCTAACTTACTATTTCAATTGTAATTACTTTTCAGGTTGGATTTTATGTACTGAATGATTAATCAAGATCTTAACTAAAAACTTATGAATAAGCATATACTGACTAACATTGTGAAAAATTAGTGAAACTTTAGGTAGTTGCCTCAATGTGGTTGATTTGTCTACATTTATTTTGCATTATCGCTCTACGGCCTCTGTATGGAATTCTAAAAGTAATCATTGTGTTGCTCCAGTGTGACGTTTATCAAAAATACGTACCTAAAAGTAATCATGGTTGGTGTAAGAAAGCTCCTTCCAAAAATCTAATGGGAAGTTACTAAGGTGAGAAACACAGCACTTGCGTTTGTTTATTTCAAATCGATTGAAAAATCAATCTGATTTCTCCTAGGTTGAAAAATATCAGCTTTATCGGTTTTGGTAAAAGTTAGCTATTTTTTAGAAAAGAATGAGTCGAGTATATGAATATATTGTATATAGCGAGGAAAGGAGATATTTTATATAAACACTATTTATTCATAGTTTTTACATTGCAAAACATCTGTAAACAATCATGAAACAAAAATGCATATAGCGTTGTAGCAAATGTATAGTATATCATAACATGTTTAAAAACATTTGTATAAAAGTCTTTAAGCGGATGAGTATTAAAAAAATATCTCATTACTCAAATAAAGAGCTATCTTTAACCAGATGTAAATTCATTTATAACAAACCTTTTAATAACATTAGAATAATTGAGATGCCATTTGCAAGAGTTCATTTTAGTTGTATGTTTAGTTTAATTTCGGGAACGGTAGGTTGTATAAAAGCAGGTTTTGGTATTTTAAACGTTTAAAATCTGATGATTTTTAAATATCCATTGAACCAGTTATCTCGTATAATTCATGCTGTAGAACAGGTAAACATCGTCTATGGTATAAAGATGGTAAAAAATGTTCTTAAAAATATTTTCTCCCTAAGTTTTCAATTTTGGAACCGTAAATCCCCTTGTTGATAAAGATGCTGCTTTGTTTAAAGTGGATCTTTCACTTGTAAGGGTAATTGGTGTTCGAAGTCTTGTCTACAACAGAAGTTGTTAGGATAAACCCCAAAAGACACGATTCACAACTTACTTTGGTCTTTAAAAGCCTTCTCGAAATATTCCGATGAAATTTCTTTGCCTTCCACAAGCTTATAAACAATGGAAGCTCTCAACTTGTCAAAAACATCCTGAGAATCTTTGGTTCTCGGATATGGAGCACTAAAATTATATTTAGCCTTCACACAATGTGTTAATTGGAGCGTAGCAAGTCTGGATAGTGAACCATACGCTCCACCCTTCTGAATATACTTCAGGTCAGATGTCGTGTCAGTTGGCTGTTTATGTGACTTTACAGTCCCTTCGGATGTGCCTTCATCTTCGACTTCATCTGAACCACAACTGCTCTGAAGAGGAAGTTCACAACTATCTTCTACATCTTCAACTGTCTTCAAGTCCACAGTCTCTTTGGGATTGATGGATAGACTGTTTTCCTCAACCTCAACGGGACAACCTGTATCAGCGTTATCTACTCTACTACTGCTTCCTACAGCTTGTAGACGACAAGGAGCTCTGGAGAAGGGGACGTACTGCAATACTTCTTTGAGATCTTCTGATTTGCTAAGCATTTGAAGCAGGTTTAAATTTTCAGAATTACTTGAAGGTACCATTTCTCTAACGCCTTCAACTGCTGCATTTTCATCTTCAAATACAGTTTTGTCCGCATCCATATTGCAATTTAAGACTATATTTTCGTAGAATAAATATCTTCGAACGTTCGGTGCTTGGATGATATCATATTCTGCGTTCGTAGTGAAGTATTTCCAATAGTCCAACAGTTCACCTTTTACTTTTATCTTCTCTCCTTTTTCTAAGAGTAAGCAAGCCATGTCGATTTCTTTATTCCTTTTAGTAGGATATTTAGGAAAGAGCTCAAAGCTATCGTCCTTTACACTGGTATCGGGGGAGTGAATTTTCAAAATCGCATTCGTTCTGCAGTACGTCCTCTTATAAAACATTCTAGAAGATTTTTGCGTGTATGAAAATTTTCTAGTTTTCTTCGAATCCATTTCGTCATTTACAATTAAATGTAGTTTTGTACGATAATGTGGTGAGCATATTGTTAGAGGATAGTGTTCAGTGTTCGCAGTTCTAATGACACATTTCAGTGCAGATTTTTCAGTGGCCACTTCAATCTTGGACTTCCTTTTGCGATTGCGAAGTAGGGAATCGATTATTTCAATGTTTATTCGATGCGAGATTGAATCTTCAGGAATCGCATCTGAGAATACTTCGCCAGTGCTTGCGATAATTTCCGCTTGAAAATCGTTGCTCTTATGATAAGGTTCAATTTCAGGTATTGTAAGCTGATCCGTTTCGTTTTCGTTCATTGGTGTGCTCTTATCAGACCTTAATTTCGGTTGTGTTATTTTCTGACTGAGCATTTTGAGGTTTGATACATCACTCGATTTCAAGATCGATTCCGATATTTCAGCTTGAACAGGATTCTGTGTGATGATCTGTGCTTCTTGTGGATATGATTCAACGATGCATTTCTGAAAATCGAAATAAAGTTCATTATGAAAATCAAACGCAACTTTTTTGTTTGTCCTTTTTATATTCTTAGAAGGAACATTCGGATCTATAGATATTTTACTTCTTTCCATTTCTTCAGCTCTCACTTTTTTATTGACTCTTAAGAGGAATTCATTAGATACAAAAGGTTCAGCAGATTTTTTCCGCTTCATCTTGGTTCCTTTATAATTCGAATTCTTATAGTGAAATTTCCTTGATGTAGAAGCCATTTTTACTCCTTTCTTTCCGATTTCAGGCGTTTTGGTTTCCAATATAACATTACTTTCTTGATGGAAAGTATTTGGGATTTGTGAGCTTG
Source organism: Meta bourneti (assembly GCA_933210815.1). Classification (NCBI taxonomy): domain Eukaryota; kingdom Metazoa; phylum Arthropoda; class Arachnida; order Araneae; family Tetragnathidae; genus Meta; species Meta bourneti. The sequence continues at coordinate 11,868,377 of OW119924.1, read as the reverse complement.
ATTGCTTGGTATCATGGATAGAATGTTTTCCTGAAGTTGCTGGCAGTTTATCTTGACTTCGTATTGTAGGGTGATGAGGCTCAATACTTGAGTTTTCTTTAGCAATGCATGATTCATCTATTTGTTGCGCAAGGTTTGTGTTCTTAAATTCAGTTTTTATTGGCACGTAATCGGAGCTCATAGGTTGACCACTACTTGGAATTGTATTTCTAGGTGCTCGAGAATAATATTGTCGATGTGTAGGACCTTCATTGACTAGAAAAAAATCATAATCTTTAAATGAAGAATTGTAGTAAATTGTCGTTTTCAGAAGGCGCAATTTTTCTGATTTGTTTGAAGGTGAGTTCCCTTGGCAACTTTGAGGTAAGTCTTGGTCCTCATCTGTGGAAGACAAAACGAAATTGTTTTGGGTGCTATGAACTTCTATCGTTGGCTGAACTTCAATGGAAGTTAGATTACTGGAGTTTGTAGGAATTTGACACGTCAATGAAGTTGCACTAGTCATGAAAGAAACATCCACCATCGATTCCGGTGTTCTGGAAGTTATTTTGTCTGCTTCTTCGGATCTTGTTAATGTTGCCTTTTCGATTTTCGTAGCTTTTTCGTTCAGTTTTTCAAGGATTGGTTCAACTCCCGCAGTTATTTGAGCGTATGTTCTGTTTGACATAGGACATTGAATTCTAGAAGTTGATTCATTCAATTGCATGTGGATTGGATATTCATTTTTGGCGATTGTTTTAACATTTTGTTTAACTATTTGTTCTTTATTGGGTGTTATGAGTATTGGTGATACATTTTTAGAGGTTATTTCTTCAATCAATTTTTTAGGCAGTAACGTTTCGGATTTAATGGTTCCTTCATCCGATTTCATTGGCTTAAGCATTTTCATTTTAGTGACTATTTCTTCAATCGATTTTTTAGGCACTTGCTGTTTAGGCCTAGCGCTTACTTGTTCATTCGATTTTTTAAGTATAGGTTTTTCAATTGTAGAGGTTGTTTCTTCATTCATTAATTTGGACATAGAGGTTTCTTTTTTGAGACCTATTTCTTCATTGAATTGTTTTGACATCTGTTTCCCAATTTGACAGACTTTTTCATTCAAATTTTTTGGTACAATGTTTCCAACTCCAACGACCATATCCTTAATCGATTCTTTAGGCATTTGTTCTTTAGGATTAGTGCTTACTTCATTCGGTTTTTTGGGTATAGGTTGTTCAATTTTCGAGGTAATTTTTTCATTTGGTTTCTTCGGCGTTATGTATTCTGCCTGGGAACTACTTACTTCTTTGGACTTTTTAGGTGTTTGTTTCCGAATTTGAAAGATTTCTCCATTCGATGTTTTAGGTATTGACTGTTTAGTTTCAACGATTTCACCTGTATGGGATTTTCTACTTTTAGAGGTCCCTTCTTCGATTACTTTTTTAGGTTTTGTGGATTCCGTTTGAGGACTTATTGCTTCATTGGATTTGTTAGGTGTCTGTTTTCGAATTTGAGATACCTGTTCATTCGATTTTTTAGGAGTTGACTGTTTCGTTTCAACATTCACATTTTCATTCGATTTCTTTAGTATCGATATTTTATTTTTGGGGGTTCTTTCTTCATCTGCTTTTTTAGGCATCATGGATTGTGTTTGAGGACTTATTGTTTCATTGGATTTTTTAGGTGTTTGTTTTTGAATTTGAAACACTTCTTCATCCGATGTTTTAGGCATTGACTGTTTAGTTTCAATGATTTCACCTTTATGCGATTTTTTTGGTGTCGATATTATAGTTTTAGAGGTCCCTTCTTCGATTACTTTTTTAGGTTTTATGGATTCCGTTTGAGGACTTATTGCTTCATTGGATTTGTTAGGTGTCTGTTTTTGAATTTGAGATACCTGTTCATTCGATTTTTTAGGAGTTGACTGTTTCGTTTCAACATTTACATTCTCATTCGATTTCTTTAGTTTCGATTTTTTACATTCGGGGGTTCTTTCTTCATTTGCCTCTTTAGGCAATATGGATTCTGTTCCGGGACTTGTTTTTTCATTGTACTCTTTAGAGATTTGCTTTCCAATTTGGGTGATTTCTTCATTCGATTTTTTCTGCATTGGCTCTTTGCTTTTAACGCTTGCTCCATTCGATTTTCCTGGCTGTTCATCCATGTATTGATCTTCAGGATTCGATATTTCGCTCTTGATAACTGTTGATACGTCTTCATTTCCAACATCATAATTTAAATTGGTTCCTTTGCATTGTGTTTCAAGCATTAGTGTTTTCTTGCCACGTGCAGATACATTGTTTTGGGAGGATGCATGCGTTTTCTCAATTATCATTGGAAACATCTCTTTAGAACTCAAAGTCTTGTCTGCGCTTCGGTCTGTGTTTGGAGATAGTTCAGTCAGATTAGTAACAGGGGTTCCAGACAAACTCGTAAGGTAATTTTTCTTGTTTTTCTTTTTTTTTTTATTCTTTTTCCTGCGGGTTTTGCTCGATTCTGTCTGAGATTCCACGTCATCTCTTAAACGTGCACCATCTACATTTCGAGACGACAGATTGCATTCAGGACTAGCAATTTTACTTGGGATTGGAGTTGTTTTGCTCTCTGAAACTGCACGTAAATCATCTGTAACCTGAGGTGACATATTATACTCAGGGATCGGAAGTTTACTTGTGATTGAAGTTGCTTTGTCATTTGGAGCCGAACCACTTTTATTTAAATTATTGGTTGCTTTATTGTCTTTTCCAACTTTTGCCTTGTTCTGTCCAGATTGATCTTGTGGAATTTCGGCGCTCTCACTCTTTAGTGATTTTTTTCCTGTGATGGACTTTGCTTCTGGGCATTCAATCCACAAATCTCCCATCTTATCTCGATATATTTGCATGAAGTAGGGTTTTATGTCAGATTCCGGTGGAACCACTTCACGTAAACTGAGAATTGATTTCTGAAGCCGTCTAAGCTTAAGGTTATTGTTATTCATAAATTCCTTTTCTAACTCAAATAAATCGTTGCCAGGTGTTTCCACGTATTTTTTCAGTCTGTTATCAAGTAGTAGTATGGAATGTAGAACAATATATTCACATCCATTTAACGTATAAATCTTACTAATTTCTGCTGGGGAAATATGAAAATCACCTAAAGCTGAATCTGTAGACTTACATGATTGATGATCTGGAGTTACTAAATTGCTATTCGTTACGTGTGTGGAAATTTTATCTGAATAGAGCTCACTAATTTCTTCCGTAACTTTTTCCAAACTTTCGTCCTCTCCTCTTTTTACTTGAGAGAGTTCATGTTCTGAGATGAATCCCGCAGCTGCTCCTTGGTCCCAAGTAGACAAGGCTCCACTTGAAAACTCCTTTCCCTCCATTCGATTGCTAAACTGCGCAGTTTCGGATTTCGCTCCGAGCTCTCGTTTACATCGTTCCCTTATGGGCGAACTCGTAAATATCACAGAATCTTCCGAAATCACTTTGAGACTAGACACACTTCCATACGTTCCATTTGTTTGAGATTGCATATCTTCGTCAGAATTCCCTACTTCGAATTCAAAGCGGTCACTAGATATCCTTGATTCCTCTGTGGAAAGGAAGCGGTCATTCACCTCGTTACTGTCAAATGAATTGGTAAAAGACATTTCCTCTAATGCTTTATCAATGCAAGCTGCTATTGTTTCATTGAATTCCACTTGCTTAATGGTATCCCCTTCATGCAAAGTTTTGGACGTACTTCCATCCAAGTACGTAATGGATATGGATCGAAATGTGGGAAGGTTGCGAATATGGACATGAGTATGCGTGGGTTCCACCACACCTCGACTGGAATGAATGGAACAGCCTCTAGGGAGGGAGCCCTCTAAGTTTTCAAAAGCATCGTCTGCAGCAGGTGGAGGTCCACTGTCATATTTACTGAAACCATCCCTTCCTGATGTGCTGTCTTTAGTAGATTGCCTTCTTTGACCAATTAGTGCGCTTTCAATTATACAACACACGTTCAGGACCGTAGCATGAAAATCTGTAGCCACTATTTTCAGGAGCCTCAAAAGCGTTAAGCAATAGCCGAAGTTGAGCACCATCATGCGCTTCTCATCGCCACCAAGTATCTGCAACCATTGAGAATGCATTCATTAAGAATTGTGATTTAGAAGAACGTTATACACATAACAATTTTCGTCATCGCTTATCGCCCCGTTTTCAGTTAACTCATCACATGCCAAGCACACAAGACTGATCTGAGAAATTAACAGATTTCATTTTAATGAAACTTGCACATATTTTAAAAATAAGAAAGTTTCCAGTACGAATAAGAGACAATGTGAACGTCGTAGGAACTTAAGAGGTAGGTTATTAATTGACTTCGCACGAAAAAACACAATGGGGTATTCGACGGTCCGGGATCAATCAAGGGAAACATTCAAGTGCAACGCCTCGTAATTTTGAACCACGGTCAGATAACGAAGCAACACCTGAGTTGGCACTCCACTCTCCAAACTTTCACATCCCGCCAACGTGAGGCCATTTGAGGGCACAACAGGTTTAACGTGCGCCAGCCCCCTTTGTACATGATGGTCTTTGGTTGGATTCAATGACGTCGTACAGGAGCAATACAACGGGATATTGGCAAAAGCCATGGATCGATCCCGAAGGAAAAGATCCGATGGCAATACATCGTAGTTTTGAACCCTGGTTAGATGACGAGGTCAACACCTGAGCTGGCATCCCACTCTCCAAATTTCCACACAATGCCGACGTGAGAACATTTGAAGCCACGATAGATTTAACGTGCACCAGACTCGGCTTACACGACGGCCTTTGGTTGGGCCGTGTTCCGAACTCGGGAACTCGCAACCCGGTTGCTAATCCGATACTCCGCCAACTGGGCTACCGCGGCCTCAGGTTACTTACCTTTAACGGTTCAAATCAGTAGAAAAATGAACCATTTTCGATAAACTGTTAGACTAAAGTCCGCTGTGAAGATTGAAACTTTAAACAGCGTTTATGCAATCTGTACTTCACAATACAGAAAAACGCGGGTAATATTTTGAAATTAAGTAATATTTAATAAGATAAATGTTTACAAAGACAACTTGCTAGCAGCGTTCCGAGTCAACGAAATCCATTTTCCTCCGAAATGACGATTTAAATGAGTAACAGTACTTATATTTTAAATTAAAACCAAAGAAATATAAATACAGTAAGAAAAATACGAATAATCAATTCATATTTCACTTAAGTGATTTTTAGCAAAATTTCTTGCATTCAAAATTTTGTATAGCTTCTATTATTAAGCTAAAATTTTGTTTTATTTTGAAGACTTCGTTAAAGTTTCATGCGTCTAATTTAAAGAGTTGTAGTTTGCGCAGTGTTGAAAATTCTCATTCTGAGAAAAATACGAAAGAAACAAGCCATGTCAGAAAAATCTTAAATGTGAGCTAACTGAGAATTTTTTTTACCAGAATCGGAACATTTTAGACTTTCTAAATTAATCGTAATTGAAAAATAAACTTTTTGAAAGTTTTAAAGGTTCTGTGCCCCTTAAGCGAAATAACCGTTGGAAATTTTCAAAGTATCGATTTTCTCCTGTTAAACACTTGTCAACGGTGCATGATTTCAATTTTGTTGCTATGCCACTGGTCGATAGGTAGATGGCTAATTTACTTAGCACTGGAGTTAATTAACGTCGCACGCTCATCCAACAGTACTGGTAGATAGTTTGGGTTACATACACAAAAAAAGGAGAGTTATATTGACTCAGAAGATAGAAATACTCCCAAGGTAATAGCAATCAAACCTGAGATTTTAAATCCAACACGAAGGGCTGGAAGAGCAACGGATTAGCAACCAGAAGGTTGCGAGATCGAAACTCAGTCCAGCAAGGACCGTCGCGTACACGGGGGCTGGTGCACGTTAAATCTGTGGTGGCCTCAAATGTCCTCACGTTGGTGTGATGGGGAAGTTTGGAGAGTGGGGTCCCAGCTCAGTTGCTCTCATCACCTAACCGTGGCTCAAAATAACGTGGCGTTGTCCTTGGATCTTTCCTTGGCAGATTGATCCCAGACAGTCACCAATAGCCCATTATGTTGCTCGAATGCGACGTTAATTAACTGCCCACCTACCTAAAATCAAGATTCCTAGGGCAAATGACTGAGCATTTGGTAGGTAGTTAAATCAATGACGCAATGGAGCAACACAATGGGTTACTGGCGACTGTCCGGGACCAATCCCGAAGGGAAAGATCCGACTAAGTCAATGGTAAATGGTATTGGTAGGTGGTTGAATTGATGTCGCAGAACGGGTTAATATATGGTATTGGTTTATTGAACAGAATTGCTCAAATTTGCTATTTTACGGTTTCAAATGATATTGGCTGATTTCCGATAACAATTATAAATAATTTATAATATTAACAGCTTCATTAACAATTCATATTTAAGACTAACAGCTAATGAATAAATGCAATTTATTATTAACTCTTATAAATTATCAAAGATAAATTAAAGTAGTTAGCTGTTCTGTTAATTTAATGAGTTAGAGATAGATATTTTAATTAACTTCGCATTGGAGCAACACAATGGACTATTGGCGACGGTCCGAGGTCAATCCCGATGGAAAAGATCCGAGGACAACACCACGTAATTTTGAACCACGGTAAGATGGCGGTCACACCTGAGCTGGCAACCCACTCTCGAAACTTCCACACCATGCCAACGTGAAGCCATTTGAGGCTACGACAGATTTAACCTGCACCTACCCCTTTGTACACGACGGTCTTTGGTTCTATTCGAACTCGCAACCCTCCGGTTGCTAATCCGCTGCTCTGCCAACCGAGCTACCGCAGTCTTTAATGAGTTAGGAATTGCTAAAACTATCAAGACTTTCCCATTTTACTCTTACCTCGAATATTTAGTAAAATTTTTTTAGTTTTTAAATTTAATTTATTAATTTTTGTAATAAGCTTCATTGTTTAAAGTTACTTTTTAACATTTATCGAAAAATGTCAATATTTTCGATAAGAGTTGTTGCATATTATTTTGTATATTTTAACTGCTTATCGGAATAAGTCCGTCACTAATAACTAACACCGCTGATAATCGTTGGCGGGCTTTGGCGCCCGTACCGTACACTAGGATTTAGCCATATACACTGATTCAAATTGATGACAAGTAACCCTAACGATGGTTTGGTTTTATGGAGCAAGGACTATATTTTGCCAAGCAGCGCCAGACACAAGACAAACAATATCAAGTAATGGACATACACACGAAAATGTTTTACTGGCACACAACAAATACACCCAGGGTGGAATCGAATCTGACAGGAATCAAACCTGCGCCGCCTACAGCTCTTAGGTTGCTAGCGCAGTGGGCCACGGCGGCCCCAATAACCCTAACTATGAAGAAACGTAATCAAATTGTTGCACAATGCAGAACCACAAATCTGAATTTTTGACTTTTTTCACGTAACTACGTCACTTTTTAGACGATTATTCGATCGTTTATAACATAAGCATAATGTGAAACATTGAATAAATTCAGAAGCAAAAACAAAATATAAAATCTAATTGATTTGTAGCTTAAATTGATGCCTACAATTTGAATAACTAGATTTTTCTTGAAGCAATCAAACTTATAAATGTGATTTCTGGAAACCATAATTAGGTTCATGATTATCGTGTTATTGTATTGAAATGTTTTGTGCGTCTTCTGGACCTGAGCAACGCATACGGGAATATGAGTACAAAAACATCGGATTTCATGACATCTCAAGAACTTGTATGCATTAGGTCTCTAGCAACGAAATTCGCTTAGTAATGTTCAACAATTTCTTTCATATCGACATGGTTTGGTTTCACTCCGGTCAATTTTTGCTAATTCTTGAATCACCTGTAGGCAGATAGTTGAATTAATGTCATACTTAAGCAACACAACGGGCTATTGGTGACGGTCCGGGATCAATCCCACAGGGAAATATCTGAAAGAACAGTTCTACGGTATTGATCATGGAGACTTACTACTAAAACTTCGGTAAATGGAGAATTTTCATAAAGCATACAAGTTACCTATGGGCCTTATTGAAAAGAAACATAAATAAAACTATTTTGTGTCAATTTACAAGGTTTCCAATACAACATTAATGCATAGGTAGTGATATTTACAACTATTTCGTTTTGAAGTGCCACTATTCAGGAACACAGTGTGAAATCATACGCCAAAGAATTGATCCCTGAATCATATTTACATAAAATTAATTCCTTTCTCAGTAAAAATCTTGTAGAAACATACATGAATACTGTTTATATATTCCAAACCACTTACCTATGAAGAGAAAGTGTCGTCAATCTTGAATAAAACCATTAAAATAATCACGTTTCAATTCACCCATTCAAACATGTTGTGTTTTTCTTTTGATAGCGTTGCCACTGTTGTTTAAAGAAAACTTTATTGCTTGATTACAACACATGAGGTATGTATGTATTTTTAATTAACGTCACATTGAAGTAACACAACGGGCTATTGGTGACGATCCAATTGCAGTGAGGCTATCACAGCAGCTTCCAGTGAGGCTATCACAGCAGCTTGCAATGAGGGTATCACAGCAGCTTGCAGTGAGGCTAACACAGAAGCTTCCAGCGAGGCTATCACAGCAGCTTCCAGTGACGCTATCACAGCAGCTTCCAGTGAGACTATCACAGCAAGAGTGGCCTAACCCATCAACATACCCAGTACAGATAAATGTGATTTTCTTATCACTATTTTTTATATATTTTTATTTATCCACAATAATTTGAGGAGGGTTAAAATCTATATTGTAAACTCATTAAATGCCAAGAGAGTGCCCTTTAGGTACCAAAAATAATCATTTTGGCATTTTCGGGTTTTTGTGGATTAGGTCAACGTCAATTAGATTAAATACCAAATTGTGGGCCTGGAAGAGCAACGGATTAACAACCAAAAGATTGAAGTTCGAAACTTGGTTCAGCCAAAGACCGTCGTGTACACGGAGGCTGGTGCATGTTAAATATGTCGTGGCCTCAAATGTCCTCACGTTGGCGTGGTGTGGAAGTTTGGAGAGTGGGGTGCCAGCTCAGGTGATACTTCGTCATCTGACCATGGCTCAAAATTGTGAAGTATTGTCCTTGGATCTTTCCCTTCGGAATTTATCTTATTATCTATTCTTTCCCTTTGGGATTGATCGAGGACCGTCACCAATAGCCCATTGCGTTGCTCCAGTGTGTCGTTAGTAAAAAATACGTACCTACCTACCTTGGCGACGATCCGGGTAGGTAGGTAATCAATTAACTTCGCACTGGAACAACACAACGGGCTAGTGACGACAGTCCGGGATCAAATCCGAAGGGAAAGATCGAGGACAACACCTCTTAATCTTGCAATTCGGTCAGATGACGAGGGCGACGAGCTGGGATCAAACCTGAAGGGAAAGATGCAAGGACAGTGACTCATAATTTCCGACCACGGTCAGATGACGCGAACAGCACCTGAATTTTCACCCTACTCTCCAAACTTCCACACCACGCCAACGCGAGAAAATGTTAAGCCACAACAGATTTAACATGCACCAGCCCCCGTGTGCACGACGGTCTTTGACTGGACCGGGTTTCGAACTCGCAACCCTCCGGTTGCTATTCCGTTGCTCTTCCAACTGTGTTACCGCTGTCGCTAGGACTGTCGCCAATAGCCCGTTGTTCTTCCTCGTTTGAGCCCTTGTAATCACCTACCTTTATGAGGCTCCTGAGAAGCCACGGATCTGTAAACTGATTTCTTATGCACAATAAAAGGTTCGCCCGCACGTGTTTCCGTTGGAGGTGGCGCCGACCCTGTCCGGGTCCGGGCTGCCCGGTTCCTCTTCCTGAGCTGGGCGATGTGAGTCAACTCAATTTCCCCGCCCCCCCCATATGACTCTAAACCGTCAGGTGAGTCGGGGGTGTGAGGGTCTGGAATAGTTCCTCCAGTGCAAATTGAATTCAACTACAGTGCAACTTGGATAATTCGAAGCTGAAGGGACCATTAAAAAATTCGAATTATCAAAAGCTTCGAATTAAAAAAGTTACCATATTTTAACTTTAATTTCAGGTCCACTGAATGCTTGAAAAGATTATTCTGTCAATAAGTAAATATTTATTCGGAAAGATCATGGTATGAAAGTCTTAAACATTATATGTATGTAAACAAAATAAGATTTACATTACGTAAGCTACAGTACATATTACATGTACTGTAGCTTACGTAACAGGTGGCGGGAAGGGGGGTCTCAACTTTCACGTGTCGAACAGGTGGGTGTATTCCGGCGATGATTTCTTAACGATGAAAGGCCGAAAAGTCGTTATGGTTCGAACGTTTTTATAAAAAACTTCGAATTAAGGAAGTTGAACTTCGAATTATCCACGATTTTTTAGCATTGATTGAATGAGAAGTTTAAGGGACTAAGAGAAATCTTCGAATTAACGACGATTTCGAATTAGAGACGTTCGTTTTATCCAAGTTGCACTGTACCACCTCCCGGCACTGATGTTTGACCACCTTGGCAATTTATAGCATTTGCCCGATAAAACCCAAACCATCCATTAGTGTAAACAAGCATGCCACTCAAAGGCACGGGTTTTGCTTCCTGTTATTCAATACGGAAAACGTGCAGAAAGTACTTTCTACCACAAAAACACTTGCGCCATCTACATTTAGGTTCACAGAAAAAAGCCTCTTTTGTGTGAGAATGAAACACTCTCTGCTGTTTCTAAACTGAATCATCACTAACAGTAGTCGCATTAGAGAATGCAGAAAGCTGATTTAGTACCCAATTTCCGAAGCACATTTCAAATTTCACGGAGTCAAGAGTAAGGAAGATGAATAACAGAATTTGAATACAGCTACGTGCCTGACTTACGCGATGCTTTGAGAGCCTCTATTACTCTTTTATTTCCCAAAAATATTCTAAAACCAGGCACTGTTTGTCTTTCTTTTTGGGGGGATATTTTATGGGGTTTGAAATGTAAGTGTATTTTGAAGAACTCGCTTTTCATGGGTATTGGTATGGTATTTTTTAATTAACGCCACACTGGAGCAGGCTTTTCGTGGATCCCATAAGCTCGTAATCAAGGACACGTCTACAATCCACTTATCTATCATATTACAATAAAACTGTCTTTTTTTATTGATTTCGCGGGTATGTATTTAATTAACGTAGTACTGGAGCAACACCACGGGCTATTGGCGATGGTCAGGGATCAATCCCGAGGGGAAAGATCGAGAACAACGCCTCGTAATTTTGAACCATTGTCAGATGACGAGGTCAACACTTGAGCTGGCACCCCACTCTAAAAAATTCCACTCTAAATCAATGTGAAGACACTTGAGGCCACCATAAATTTAACGTGCATCAGCCTCCACGTACACGATGGACTTTGTGTTTTTTTGTTCGTGAATGTGTTAACATAATTTAAAGAACAGCGTAAAAATTGAATTAAATTAATTGAAAAATTGGAAGATAAATTTTAAATTTCCTCAACAATCAGAGCTTGTTTTTTAATACAGCCAGTAACGTTTTAGTATATTAATTTTCAATTTCATGAAATCGACAAGGCAATAAAAGCGTAGTTGTCAATTATTGAGTTTGCAGATTAATTTCAAAAATCTATTTGAAAAGAAAAATTGTTTTTTTTTTAAATTAAATTGGATAACTATTTTTAAAATCCGTCCCTTCTATTTCACATCTATTTTAAAGTGTTGGTAGTAGTTTATATCTCAATCTAAGTTCTAATACTTTCCTATTCCCTTTTTAACTTTCTCTTGATTGTGTTTTAGGTAATATTTCCTCGGTGTTACTTTAGAAAACCACTTAACATGGAATAGGCACATATCCTCCCTTAGATCTAAATTTCTGGCTGCAAGTAATATTTTATGAACTTAAGGTGCATGTATACACTAGAAATCACGAAAATTGACTAAAATATCGATCTATTTTATAATACTTCAAAATATTGTCGAACCCCTAAGCTTTCAAACGATACCGAGATCTTGTAAATATTCGAAATAGTTTTCAAGTTACAAGGGTTTGGGTTAGGTACTGTCACCATGGACAAACACGTTTCCTATACTTTCAAGTCGATTTCTGAAGAACTATGTTTTTGCAATAGGATGCTTCTTTCGAACAGTGATAACTCAACAATGAATTGATCTATTATAATTATTTTTGTGTCATTATAATCTATATAATACAGTGGATGTTTTGATCCTCAGTCGAAGTTATTGGTTGAGAAACGAATTTTTAGTTGATTTTTAAATGTTGAAATTCCTGAAAAAAATCTTGATTTTTAGATTTCCTTCGTGAAAAAAATTGTAAAAGAGAACGTATTCCCTCCAGCAACTTGATGGAGGGTCAAAACATGAAGAATAATATTAGGAATGATTTCCAACAGGAATGGTCTTTCTCAACACATTAGAATTTCACTGTTCAAAAAGCATGCTAATTAGCTAATTATATCTAAATTAGATAATTAATGAGTAACTTAATCAGAATTTTTAAAAATAAAATGATTTTAAGCACAAACCAATAACCTATTGAAAAAACTGAATTTTTAAAGTCAAAATTTTAAAAAAATGTGCTAGTGTATACATGCACCTTAATTGCTAGAAATTAGAAAATGTCGATACACAATAAAATGCTCATATATGTTCCTCCCAGTGGTTAGTTACGCCTGTCAGGTCTGAGGATATGCAGCTAAGACCCACATAAACAAAACTGAAGCACTCCAAAATTCTACCCTCCGTATCATTATGGACAGCCCATGGTGTATTACCAAAATAAGAGAACTAGGAATTTTAGAACTCAAAGAATTTTTTGGCTAAAATTAGCAAAACTTTTTTCCGCTCCCTCCGTTGCAAAGAAAACTCAGCTGCAGCGAAGATTCCCAGATATGACCATCGTCTACCAATTAACAAAAATAGACCAAGAGCCATTATGAATTATGCCAAAAGTGTAAATAACTTAAATTCATATTTTTGATTTAAAATTCAAATTTGTTTAAAAATTTAAGGCTAATTTTCATTTGGAAAATCATGTAGTCTTCCAAGCCTTTCTAATTAATTCATAATTTTAATACTATTAACTCCAGTAGCCACAGGTATTCTGAACTCTGATATTTTCTGAGATCTCACTCGAGTGATTGGCTTGCCTACCGCTGCTCATTGTAACGCCTTCTCCAACCACAAAAACTACAACCTCCTCGGTAACCTCACACCCAAGACTTAGCTATATCGTTGAAAGTTTCTGATAACCTAAACGTATTTGGAACACAAGGACATTGTTATTTGGAGACAGAGGGCCTTCGGTTCAGGAGCTCCACGGAAAATTCACTCTCTCTAGTTAATATTTCCCTCTCAGCAATTTTTGTTTTTGAATAACCTGTCTTCACCGATCCCATTTTAACGTGTCTGATAAGAAGTTTCAACTGTAAATACCACGTAATTTTAATATTAAACAAGGAGACTTTATGAATGGAAAGACTATGTGTGTCTTTTTTGGATTCAAATATCTGGTTTCATTCTGTTGGGTGTACGATATCACTGATTTGTTTACTCTCTAACCTTGAATTATGTTTAAACTCGTGGACTACCGTCTGCCACTGGGACTAGGGGATGGCGGTTGCTATAGGAACAGGGCTCGTACATTTTGAGAAGGGGTGATGGAATAGATAATTTTTTTCTTTTGTTTTTGGCGAATGTTGGCGGCAATGAGAGGAACAGAGTGATCCGATCCTTAAATGTATATTATCGTACCCAACAGCCATCAGATGTTTTTCTCAACAGGTGTCAGCACATGTGGTTTGGAACACATGTTGCGTGTTGACGTCTTCAGGTAGCAGTCTGAGTGGGCTGCTGTAGATAATTTTTGGATGTCACAAGATGTATATTTTCCCACACCCAGCGTTACTCGCTCTTAAGTGAGAATAATTGAAAAATTTGGACAGAAATATCCCAATAGCACGATTAATTACCCCTTTCCTTGACACTGAAAGTTTAGGAATGTAATACATGTTGTAACCACCATATTTAACATCGGAACATTGTCCTTAAAATAATGTGATTTAACATTGAACGTTGTCTTAAATATAGGGTTATCTAACATTGAGCATTCTCCTAAAAATTGTGTGATTTTTTTAACATTGATCATAGTCCTAAAACTTGGATTTAACACTGACCATTTTGTTAAAAATAGGGTGTTTTAATATTGAACATTGGAACATTGACCTAAAAATAATGAGAATTTTAACATTGAACATTGTCCTAAAATTGAATTTAACAATCACCATTATCTTAAAAAATAGGGTGTTTTAATATTGAGCATAGGAACATTGTGTCCTAAAAATTGTGTGAATTTTAACATTGAACATTGTCCCAAAATTGTCATGTTCATCATTAGAGGTTCGCTGTTTCGTTTTCCATTAACTTTATTTTCGTTCATTTCAATCAGTTAGTGATTGTTTATTTATGTTTTCTTATTTGGTCTACAAGATGTAGACGGCTTTTGCAATCGACTGCTCTTTGGATGCTGTTTGTTTTTGTATTGTTCAATATGAATCAATTGTATTTTGACGGTCCAGTTGGCTAAGGGCCCTGAAGACTTTATGTGGCCTGACAAAGTACATGTAGCCTCATGACATGTAGCCAGCCCTGACATGTAGCCTCATACCCTCTGCGTAGTCTGGGATGTTAGCGTCTTGAAAAAGTAAAATAAAATAAAACACAATTTACCAACAGATATTTTTCCTTTATTCATTTCAGAAGTTCTAAGATCACGTCCATTAACAAATTCCTATCGAATTAGTGAAGATAAGCATCGACGTTCACAGTTCTATTGCTTTGTTTTTTCAATCACCAATCAAGATCACAATTTATAGTTATTGATACATTCGCGCTGCATACCAATATGTACAAGAGACACAGAAATGGCACAAGAGTTCCACTCACTGTACAGAATATTGACCAGGGTTCATATAAAAACATGAATATGACAAAAATTGCATCCGTCAAGGTGATGGTCCGAGCCAATTGTGTTGGCTCGACAGACATGTAAAGACACGTTACAAGGACATCACAGCACGTATTTATACTATATGTACAGACTGGAAGGATATGTAGCATCTTATACATATATACAGAACAAAATATCAGTTTGAAATCTTTACATTTTGTGACAATTTTAATTTAAGTAAAGATGTAAAGAATTATTATACTCAATTATGCGCCCAATTTATTGTCAGATGAGTGAAATTTAACAATTTAAACGGATCGAATAATTAAAACATAATGACATCTGACGAATTGTACATTATATTATGCTAGAAATTGTGTTCTTAAGCTTAGGAACAATTTCAAAACCATTAAGGATAACAGTTTAATTATCCCTTTATGAAGGAATTTTTAAGTTGAAAACCCCTGAATACAATTTTTATCTGTAAATTTGTTTAAAATAAAGTACACTAATGATGACATTAATAAAAAATGTCACAACAGTATTCATGTAGTTGGTACGTGGAATGTTTTTCAAAGCGTCTATGATATTTTTCAAACGCATTTCTAAATAAATTTTAAAATAATTGTGGTTAACTGCTTGGTTTCCATGTATTTTAATGTTCTTGTTAACGCAATGAGTGGCTTTAAATGGAATCCAAAATCAAATGAATGATATGAATATTTTATAAAACGCCAGCAAAAATATTTTAATCGAAGCATTGGTTTCCATTAGTGTTTATTACTCTTAACGTTGGCAGAAATTTAAAATTTCAGTATAAAATCTGCGTAAATAATACAACAATGACATAAATTTTGATGTTTTAACAAGTGTATCAACATTAACTAATGTAAGGATTTTGAGAGATATGTAATGATATGTTCATCTCACTGCGTTAAGTCTTACTTAAATCATAATTCCTGACTCTTAAAATGAAAGTAAATTAATAAAATAAATATTTTCTTCGAAAATATTCGTATCTTACATGCCCAAAAGTTTAAGTATGTAATATTAAATTTTTCAACAGACTTGTTAGCATTAGTCAATAGAAATAAATTCTATGAATGATGCGGCATTGATAAATTTTAATCGGATATATAAATGGTATAAAAATGACAGAATTTATTTTAAAGCTTAAAATGAATAAGTGCATTCAATTTTTTTAATTCTTGTCTGGGATGAACAAATGTTAATGATAATAGATTAATTTAGAAAATAAAATATTGCCCTCAGACTAGTGGTATCGAAAGTTAAAATGTGAGCTATATAAATGTCTAACCATAATTATCAACAGAAAAATTCTCTATCCTAAATTGGGAAAAGAAATTTCTGATGAATGAACGCTCTGCAAAAAACAAATTATAGTCACCAGAATTTTAATCATGTCCAAGAATCACGACTTTTCTTATCAAAAGAGAAGTTTCACATGTTCGTGCAAATCCGAATTAAAACAATCATAATTACAAAAATATGAATAGCTTTACATCTTTCACCGCTTGGTTTCTTAGTTAATTAATTGGGAATGACCGTTCCATTCCAAACGTGTCTTTAAAAATTAATGCCTTAATTAGGCCTAGCGTAGCAAAAAATGACCGCGTAAAGCTACAACTAAACAAAACCTTTAAAAGTTAATCATAAAATTTAAATGACTGCTTAGTTACAACAAAAAGATATTTCTGAGAAAACCTATCCAAAGTGGTTGTTAATTAAAAAAGCGAGTGTTGGAAGCGCTGTTCAAAAATAACACATTCAAACTCGAGGTTCTCCTCTTAATTTTTTTGTACTTTTGTCCCAATGAGGGAGGACGCTTTGTTCCACCAAAACTTATAGAATATTTTATAATCTTGTTTATGCATTTTAAATATTTTCTAGTATCTAAACAGTTGCAATGAAATGTTTTATAAGCAACAAACACTTCATTTCACCAATAGCAAATTCATTATTCTTGGCACTGAAAGCATTAAAATAATTCGGTAGGTTGTTGATTTACCGTCGCACCGGAACTACACAACGGGCTATTGGTGACGGTCCTGGATCAATCCCCAAAGCAAGATCCGAGAATGACGAGGTCAATACCTCTCTGGTCTGTAGTCACTATACAAATTTAAAATCATCCGGTAACCGAAGGGTTAGCATAATAACTGCCATTACGAAAAACGCATGTTTCACGGACAAAACAACGTCATTGTTCGCTTCACCATCTTCATTCTATGATCGAATCCATTTCCATAATCTTCACATCTTATCCGAAATCGTAACTCCTCCTTCTTGGTGACATTCAACCTTCCAAATCCGCCATGGAAAACTACTCCAAAAATTGCGATGTGTCATCTTCCTGGTATTGTTTTATCAGCATCTGACAGCATTTATGATACTGGAATCATCAAAATAATTCTGCAACCAGGGGGTTAAACATTACTGTCATAACGAAAATTTCCTTTTTTGTGATATTAGTAACGTTTCAAGGACAAGGCAATGCCACTGTTTACATCAATTATTCTAAGAAGCAATGGTCTTAATCGGGAATCGTAACTGTTGACGACATTTCACTGGTCAAACCCCGTGAAGCAAAAATTGATCTAAAGCTTTCGACGTATCATTTTGTTGTAACTGCTTGTTCTTTTTTCAGTAACAATTCATCTCACTAATAAAAATTTGGCATTTTTTGGAATCGAAATCTTTAAAATGATTCGGTAACCGAGGGACTAAAATATTACTGAAAACGCAGACAAGGCAGTGCCACTGTTCGTGACACCAACTTCATTCCACGAACCAACGGTCTTCAGATCCAATCGGTAATCGCAACTCTTGGCGACGTTCCACGGGTCAAACCCCGCCAAGCAGCCCTCTGGGGGTTAAACCAATGCGACCGACGGGAACAGTGCATGCACGTGAACCCGATTATCTGCACCAGTGATTTTAATCCGACGTGTGTAATTACACGTCAATTGCCGCGCATAATTGGCACCTCACGATTTGTTAGATCCTCTCTCGCTACGTTTCCAACTTGAAGTACTGCTCGCTGCGGAATAATCCGTCATTAGAGCTACCTCCTGCTAATTGCCCGCCCGTAATTAGTTAGGTGCATTATAAGGGCCATCCCACGGGGCATAACCAACACTTCAGTTATCCTCTCTGTTGGCTTCTCTGGCATCTGATGTTCCTAGCAGAGTCGGTAGGATCACTCAGCTGTGGGGTAATGCAAGCTCAAGCATTGATGTTGGGCCCCTTTTAGTGTTTAGATGCAAGCAGAAGCTGCTTATAGGGGTGATGAGGTATATTTGGGTATACAATTTTATTTGGAAAATCTTCCCAGAAAGCTTGCCAATTATTCTTGGTTGAAGATTTCTGTGTATTTGCCTTCGAGCATTAGATTAAATCCGGTGTTAACAAATGCTACTTGTGATGTTTTTGAAATGGCCGATTCACGTCGAAATGTCGATTTGGTCTGTTTCGTAGCTTCAATTAAATGCCATTACCCTAGAGCTATTTTGAAGTTATTTTGCCAACTTATTGCTATCTTCCCTTGAAATATACAATTCAAATGGATCGGTAACTTCACAAACAACATAGCGAAATTGGTTTCGCTACGTTGTTTTTTAATACTATTTGTTTTCAAAACGAGGCATGTTAACAAATGTGGCTTATGCTGTAGATCGTGTAGATTTAATTTAATATGACTTGATACCTTTCGTAAATTGAAATACTTCAGAGATAAGTTTAGTTCTTTCATCACTTGATTGCTATCTTCCGTTTGAAATATGAAATGAAATCGATGACCTTTCGAAAACAGAATTGTGTTATCCCGTATTAAAGAATGTATTTTTTTGAAATGGCAGATTCAATTTAAAGTTTGGATAACTTTAGTCGTTCTATATATTGTAAAATTGAAGTACCCTAATTTTAAATTGTATAGTAAAGTTAAGCTGTAATAAATTATTCCAATAACTTTTGTAAATTATATGAAATATAAACGGTTAATATTCTGAAGTTGAGAAACTATTTTTCATATTTTACCAATAAAGGAATCCACACAGTGTTATAACCCAGGAAAAAGTGTACTGAAAATGCATAGATAATATATAAAATATGAAATGCAGCTAAAGCTGATGAATCAAGTATCAAATCATTATATTATTCGGCCTTCCTTTAAAGCTCGAAAATGTACACAAGATTTATTATTTTCTCTTAGCATGAAACACAAGCATTAAGCATAGAAGAAATTTTTGAGGTTATATTGTTATAGACACAAGCTTATGCTGTTGATTTACCGCAGAGCTCTTTTGTCATAATTCACTTCTGCATTTTGAAAGGGAAATGTATTTTACAAGCTATATTTCATTTCACTAAAATACAAAATCTTTTTAGCTTTGATTTTGAATATATATATAGCTTCAAAATATAACAATATCATTATTAAACGGGCCATAAGTCAGAAAATTTTCTTTACTCTGAAAGTACTTTAAGCAAAAATTTTGCGACTAGTATAACCATATAGAAATTCAATTTTTTATATTACTAGAAACATATTTTAAAGAAGATATGGTACATAATCAAATACGTATTTTTCTTAATTAATCAGCTACATCCTACTTACTGGTTTTAAGGGAATACACTTTTTAAGCGTATTTAATAAAACATAAGAACTTACTAGAGAATGTATATGGTTTTTGAGTGACAAAGAGAATTTACCCTTTAAAATATATTTGCAGGAGAAAGTTCACAGAATTAACGTATTTACAAATGTATGTACAGCAGTGTTTGGACAGAGTACACAAAAGTGGACAGAACACACATGACGACGACGTAATTATTACGTAAAAATTACATATTTACATTCACCCACAACTGACACAATGACTGGACGATAACAATCACTTTTAACGTAGCAACTGACGAGACTGTCGAACTGCAAAGATTAATTTATTATATCTTAATTATTTTAATTCAAACTTGCTTTAAATCTGTTTCTTTCGTCATGAAACTTGTGTTAAAGAAAATGCCTTCAAATTGTTTCTGGTTATTTCTGTAAAAACAATTTTGTTTCCTCCATTCAAATCTCAGTTGACGTCTTTAGAGCACTAAATTTTCTTTCATTAGAAGGATGTAAAAAGTAAGTTTCCCTTAAGAAAGCAAACTGAAATGTTCGAATAAAAAACTCGTTGTAAAAGTAATCAGTTATTGAAAGTTAATTATAAATACTAAATTATCTTTCATTAGAAAGATATAACAAGTAAGTTTGCCTTAAGAAAGCAAACTGAAATGTTCTAATAAAACTCATTGTAAAAAGTAATAAGTTATTGAAAGTTAAATTAAACTCATTTTAAAGAGTGCATACATGCACGTTTCAACAAGCAGTTCAATTTTTAAAACTTAGAAGGTACCATTTTAAAGAAATAGCTAGGATGGAAATATATTGATTTCATATGAATATTACATCATCCACAGATAGTTCTTTTTGAACACAAAATAGTTCACAATTTCGAATATAAATGTAGATTCAAATAATTTAATTTTGAACACACCAATCACATCCATTCTAATTGTGCTTGAGTGAAAGATGTTTAATAACGTAACTATTAGTTATATGTTTTAAGTTTTGTTGAAGCTTTTACCTGCATTGAAAAAAAGGTCATACAAAATAACTAAAAAGAACGAAAAGAAAGCAAAAGGATAAGTAATGTAATTGATTTTTGAAAGTTTTTTTTTCTTAAAAGAGAAAAAGGTTTTAATATCTAAAGATAGAAAGGAAAGGGAAAATGAAATACTATATCACGTGTTATGACTGGCTTTAGTCATATTTATAAATGACTTGGAATGCAATTTTGGCAATTGGAACGAGCTGAATTTCAGACGATGAATCAAATCTTATCTCCATCCTTACGATATTGCACCAATGCATCCATGTAAATTTTATCCTAATTTTACATTTGTCTTGGTTTTATAATTTTTTTTATCTTGCTTTGATTTATATCTTTTACGAAATGTGCTTATGAAGGACAAAATTTCGATTTACTAGAGAAAATTCCTATTCTTTTTATTCTATGTCATGAAGAATATCTTTTTATAATCAAGTAGTCTTTTTCGAGTTTTAGAAATAGCAGATGATTTGTAAGTCTTGTGTAAAACATTGCTTTAAATGAATTCGTAACGCCTAATTTGCACTTTGAAATTTCTGACTGAAACTAAGATTTGCAGCAAATTATCCATTCTTAATTTCTAGCTCATGTAGAAATAATACGAATTCATTTAACGCATGTATTTTCGGTAAATTAATATTTATTCCTTGCAGTTCAAGTCTCAATAGAAGAGATAAAATATTTTTAAAGTGCAAGACATTAACAATGATTATAATAAAGATTCTTTGGCATCGTTTCAACAAAATACAAACATTAACACAGAATAACATACATTTGCATCAACATAACAAGTATTTAAGAATAACCATTATTTCTCTCGTAAATAGAATTCTTTCATACGCAGGTGGATATGTTTTAATGTTGCAGGAGTTGAATACAGAACTCTTAGTAAATATAAACAATTATTAACATACTGCCGTTAACTAAGCTTATAAAAACGTGGTATATATTATACGTGGAATACTTTTATTAAAAACTAATACTATAAATGGGCTTTACTTATACCGTAATAATGTTTAATGTGCTCAGAAATCTTTTCTAAAACTAAAATTAAATTTTAATGAAGGATTCTGTTAATAATTTTATCAAGAAAAGATAATGTATACAAAATATTGATGTTTTTATCGTATGAATCAAAATGGTTCAAAAATTAATACAATATAAAATGGAATATAAGTCAAACGTGATAATTTATTACTTCGTTTGATAAAAAACCACTCTATATTAACATGTTACTATGAACATTTTTAAATGAGTTAAAGATCTCACTTTAAATTGTATAAACTCATATATACCACGTGTTATAAAGTAATTTTCTCAACATACGAGCCCCTAACAACTACAATTTTCAACGAAATGGAATGAAACTCGAGATTCAAAAATTTCACAGTATGAGCTCGAGAATTATGTAAATAACATGTGTCGAGCTCTCACAGTTACGGATGCAGTTAAGTTTTGAAAATTTCGAGTAGCAACACCTACTTTTTTATCGCAATGTGATCGGAATAGTGAAAAACCAAAATTGGGGCGTTGACATTTTACCTGAAGGTCTAAAAACTACTGCGTAAGATTACTGTCAATGAAGATGAGTGTTAACGACATAAGAGGAAAGAAAGGTAACAAGCAGCAATAATAACGCACGTAATTTTATAAATCACAAAACCTCAATTTTCATTCCGATTCCTTGAAAATTGTGGTCACTAGGGGTTTTCTATAGCAGCAGAATACCCTTGAAAACAATTTAGACAAAAAAATAATAGACATGAAATCAAGTTTGATATAAAATATTTTGGAGATAAATTACAAATATGTCTCTAGAGAATCTATAACCAACCAGTTCTCTTTCATTGCATTAAAAAATCTACCACCATGTTTATTAACCCTCCTAGTGATTTCGACGAGATATCTCGTCCATCAAGATCTGACCAATTTTGTTAAAGACGAGATATCTCATCCATCAAGATCTGACCAACTTTTATAAATGAGGTATCTCGTCCAACAAGATCTGGCCAATTTTGTCGAAGAGGAGATATCTCGTCCATCAAGATATTGTCGATTTTTTTAATGATAACGAGATCAAGATCTGTGAAGTTTTCTTTTAATGACGAGAGATCTCGTCCATCAAGATCTTCAAGTGGTTTTGATAATGACGAAATACCTCATCAAGACAACAACTAGGAGGGTTGATCTCTGCGAAATAATTTCAATTTCCTTCCAGACCTCTAAAACTCACAAGGTCTTTGATATGATAATCATAGGACTGCAGATTCGCTAGGTTTTAAATACATACAGTCAATGGAAAACGCAATAGAAGAGATCAGATGGAGCAGTTTCGTACACCCAAAAGGCAAAATAATCCTTTTAGATATAAGCACATCATGGCCAACCAAAGTTTCGTTCAACCACCTCCTAGAAAACGTTGAAAGGCCAGTAGAAATCTCTCAACCTCTGGATGGTGTACATGGATATGTCCGAATCGATCCTGCCTTGGGTCTCTGCAACTAATGTGGGTTGGCTTCGACGACATCAGATTGATAATTTTCATACACCCGAAGACAAGTCAGATATCGACGAAACCAATCATGGCCAGCCAAAGTTTCGTCCAACCATCTGATAGAACTTAACGTTGAAAGGCCTGTAGAAGTCCCTCAATCTCTGGATGGTGGACAGGGATATGTCCGGATGTGCCCTGCCTTTGGTCTTCCCCAGGCAGTGCGGGTTCCCGCTTCCCTCTGACTTCTTGAGGCACGGGAACCCCTTGGTCTCGTTGAAGTAGAAGTGCTTGTCCGATATGACCTGCTTCAGGTCCAGGAAGTCCTGCACGCGTCCCATCTCGCCGGCCGGGTCGCGGATGAGGTTCTCGCCGCTGATGAAGAGGATCCGGTCCAGGCTGAAGTAGCGGGTCCACCACTCCAGGAAGCGGGCGTAGACGCCGATGCGGATGGCGCTCCAGGACGTGTCCACCAGGCCCGTGCTGACGTTGAGGAAGGCCATGTCCTCGAAGGAAGGGGTGTCCTTGCGCTTGCTGGTGGATTGGGTGTAGTCGGAGATGGCGCGGGTGACGGGGTCGCGGACCACCACCAGGAGGCGGACGGAGGGGGACATGGAGTGGATCCGCGGCGGAACCTCTTTGGTGATGAAGTAGCTGGGGGTCTTCTCCATCGTGATCTGGCCCTCCAGGCTCGTCGGCATTTGCTGCCTGCAAAACAAAGAACACGATAAGTCAGTACAATGTTTTCCACAAAGCAAGTGCATCCTCTTACAGTGGCTCAAATTCACACGGCTTTGTCCGCGGGTATTTCCCTTTGGGATTGATCCCGAAACGTCGCCAATAGCCCGTTGTGTTGTTCCAGTGAGACGTTAATGAACCACCCCTTTAAAGCATTTGTCAATTTAGAGTGTTTCATCGTCAACCCTCCAAGTGATTTCGACGAGATATCATCAAGATCTGACCAATTTTGCTAATGACGAGATATCTCATCCATCAAGATCTGGTGCACTGGGACTGGTGAACATTAAATCTGTCGTGGCCTCAAATGTTCTCACGTTGGCGTGGTGTGGAAGTTTGGAGAGTGGGGTTCTCATCACCTGACCGTGGTTCAAAATGACGAGGTATTATCCTCGGATCTTTCCCTTTGGGATTGGTCCCAAACCGCCGCCAATAGCCCATCATGTTGTTCCAGTGCAACGTTAATTTAACTATCTCCTCCCCTTATAATAGATAGCCTCATGTCGGACACTCAGAGAATATGTTGCCTGTATAAAGTCAGTGTCTGCAATAATCATCTAATCCAGTCAAGCCCTAGAAGTGCAGGTGGCGCTTGTTGATTTACATTCCTGCCATCCTAAATCGTATTCTTGGGGACTTGCGAACATAAAATCTGTCGTAGCCTCAAATGTTCTCACGTTGGCACGGTGTGGAAGTTAGGAGAGTAGGTTACCAGTTCAGGTGTTAACCTCGCCATCTGACCTTTATTCAAAATGACGAGACGTAGTCCTCGGATCTTCCCTTCGGTATGGATCCCGGACCGTTGCATATAGCCCGTTGTAATGCTCCAGTACGACGTTGATTCATCTATACCCCAGCCCATAAAGCATTGACTTAAACTGTGTTGAAGCCTCTCGTCACCACTGCTAAATCTCCCATACATTGTAGATGGCGCTGTGTAAGCGCGGGGAGTGTTAAATCTCCCATATATTGTAGAGGGCGGTGTTAAGTCTCCCATAGTGTTGTAGAGGGCGCTGTGTGAGCGAGTTGATGGCATTCAGGCATTGGACGCCGGGGAGAGAGGCTTCCTTAGTACTAACGAGAACGAGGCTTCCTTAGCCCTTATGAGAAAGTGGTCCTTCCACAACCTTGTTACATTTGTTGTTAATAAACTTGTTTTGTTACAACGAATTGTTTAAATTAAACAGTCCTCTAATCCAGCTATCGGCACAACAGCCACTTTGAGTTATTTGAGCTTCAATTTATCATATCAACTTTTAGTGACTCAAATTATAGTATACTACCAGAGTTAAGAAAATTTAATAATTGTGTTACGCTATAAACACAGCTGAGGCTGAACGCAATTTAATCATTTACACTGCATTTCAAAACCTTAATTCTTTAACGTAATTTAGAGCAGTTCGTTTATTTAATTTTTTATAGTACAATATCTTGTGTTAGAACTGCATGTTTGGGCTAAGGTTTGCATTTGTTTGTCGTTTCCAGATTCATGACGCTATTTGCATAACCAAGCACCAAAATTGTGTTATATTGCAGCGATATATCAGAAACCGGTCGTTTAACTCTAATGTTATTCACTTTGAAAAAGTACCCGGAATAAATTCAATACCAAAACAAATAAATTTCGCGAAATCACGATTGGAAGAAATATATAATCCAATTCTCCACAACCACGATTTTTTATTCTGAATATGGTAAAAAATAAGATTCTGAGGCAAAACTCGTTTATTCAAAGTTGACGAAAAGAAGAGTGAAATTGGAAAGAAAAAGGAACACTGAAAAAAAAGCAGTGATAAAATAGAAAAGATGCAAGATTCCTAGATAGAAGTTTAGGAAAAGGAAGAAAATAAGAAATCATGAGCAAGACGTAAGAAACCTCTACAACACATCGAGATGACCCTTGAAAAATCTACTTCCTCTCCATGAATGATGGTAATTTTGAAAAGCAGAGAGTGAATTTTCAGACTCCATTTTTCATCCCACCCGAGTTACAGAAAACATTTGCTTCTTCCCTCACTTTTCTGTCTTTCTCGCTAGGTCTGTTACGAGCTAACACTTCTACATCAGAGAACGTTAAAAGCATCAGATTTCTGTGACACGGGAAGGCTTTTGTGTGGTACTTGGTTTACTTAGAACTCAAAATATCAAAATGATGGAAGTATAATTTAATATCTGACCATTTAAGTCCAAAACTCTTTCTTTTGGTCTTGAAGAAATACTTTATGTATGAAGTTTAACTGACTTCTTATGTGAGCTCTTGGATCTTTCCCTTCGGGATTGATCCCGGAATGTCTCCAATAGCCCTTTGTGTTCCTCCAGTGCGACGTTAATTAACTACCTACCTTACTCATGTCGAAAATTTTGGAACTCAAAAATCAAAATGACAAAATATAGCATAATTCATACACTCAAATTTACGTCTAATGCACTATTTCTGTAGTAGTAGCAGTAGTTGTTGAATTAACGTCACACTGTACCAACACAATGGGTTAATGGCGACGGTCTGGGATCCATCCTGAAGGGTAAGATCCGAGGACAACACCTCATCATTTTGAACCACGACCAGATGGCGATGTCAACACCTGAACTAATAATCCACTCTCCTAACTTGCACACCCCGCTAACGTGAGGACATTTGAGGTCACGACAGATTTAACGTATCGTATACGTATACGATCCACCGCTGCTCATCCACCTGGCTCCGTAGCCTCTCAGTATTTTGGAGCAAAGTGAGGATTACAGTTTTACAAATGGTTGCATGTTTTAAAAATTACATCTTCCCATTTCAGAGATGTTCTTAGAAACAGCTCACTATGGAATAATATTTAACTTGTTAGCGCTTACCCTCCAGTTTGTTTTGACGAGATATCTCGCCTATCAAGATGTGTCCAATTTTGCTAATGATGAAACATCTCGTCATCAAGATATTAGCGTTTTTTGGTGATGACAAGATCAAGATGTGGTCAGTTTTTCTAATGACGAGATATCTAGTCAATCAAGATCTAGTCATCTTCAAAATGGCGCTATACCTCGTCAAGACAACAATCAAAAGATGGTTAAAACCTGCATTGAAAAATTCGGTAGTTTCATATTAATTGTTACTTGATTAGGGATAATTATTATATTTATGTGTGTTAGAAAGGAGAAAGGGGAGTATATAGAATATGCCAATTTAAATTAGTGCATTAGCGTGGAAGTCTTGACGTATAAAATTACTCGCATGCATTTAAAGCGTTTTATATCGATTTAAAAGACTAAAAGAAGCATTGAGTGACTGCTGATAGTTCCCATATTTCGTCTGATGCGGAAATTCGACAGGAACATTTTAAATTTTTAATTTTTCGTAAGAAAATATCCACTCAAAATGCCAAATTTTTATATTACATTATAAATCTTTAAAACACTAAAAGAAATAATGTTCAAATTTTTCATGGATTTCAGAGTAAAAACAACTTGATCTGCGATGATTCACTCTTTTGGTGTCAAAATTCTCTCGTATGATATCAAAATTCTCTCGGGGCTGCCTTTAATTGTAGTCTATCGCCGATTTGGCAATTCTTGGGAATTATTCTAATTGTTGTTGACCAATCAACTATCAAATCGTGGTCTTAGAGCAAAACTCGTTAACTTACAAAAAGAGTAAATTTTATATAACGGCCCTTCAAAGATTATTCTATTTCAGGTTAAAAATAAGAATTATAACCATTTTGATAATGTTATATTTTTGTTCTACATTACAATATAGCAATGTATTTCTCATTATGAAAATGGTTAACATTCGGGGCAAAAAAGCGATTCCGAAAAATGTCAGTTAACGAGTTTCTGCTCTTAGCCGACGGTATGTCAATTCGGAATCTATTCCTTGAAATTTGTATTGGCAAAGTGAAATCGTATTCGAAAGACAAGTCAACTGACATTTCGTTCAGAATACGTACTGGAAAAGACGCACAGTTGCAGAAATATAAGTGGTTAACGCCACTTATATTTAACTCTCCTAGTAATGGCAACGAGATATCTCGTCAATTAAGGTCTAACGAATTTTGCTAATGACGAGATATCTCGTCTTCAAGATATTACCGATTTTTGGTTGATGAGGAGATCAAGATCTGGTCAGTTTTCTTCAAATAACGAGATATCTCGTTCATCAAGATCTGGTCAATTTTTGCGAATGACGACGGTTAACATGAGAGAAAATGCCTCTAATATGACTAAACAGCGCCATTCATCTAACAAACTTCTCAACGAACGCAATAATAAGTAAAGTAATTCAATAAAGTTAGAACAAAACGTAGTGTAAATTAAGCAAATTATTAATTATTCCGGCATCATCACGGCTGAGTGCCCCAATGAGGAGCTTCCTAAAGCACTCACCCGAGCATTAACAAAGCTATCTTCTTATTTTACGGTAGCTTGAACTGTGAGAAAAAAAGGCCATCGAGAAGATGACACAGACAGTTTCAAAATCGCGAAAATTGATCCGCGTCTCAGAAAAAATCTTCTAGATGCGCGCAAATTGTGCCTTTGAATAAAAAAAATCCATGCTACCAACAGATAAGGGCACGTTTTAGGGGTTTATTCTGAAACTGCGTTTAAAAAATGACTTCTCCACTTTCCGAGTTTTTTATTCGAAAATAAAAAGTGATTTATGCACACTTAAATTCAATTTGACAAGATTGTAGTACTCTTCAAGAGTATAAGTAGCTACATTGTTATTGCTTTTTTCTGCTTTGCTCTTTTTCTCTTTAGCTTTTAGCAGAAACTGTGTTGAGTTGTATCAAAAAAAGAACAAATAAGTTAACATAAGGAACAAGTTTTATTTGTTCTTTTCTTCGTCGTGTATTGTAGCTAGAAACTTTTAACAAACTCTAGAATATTCTATTGTTTTATCATGTGCAATTTTATTGTGACTCTAAATGATAAGCCCAGCATATCATCTTTGAAAAATAGCCATAATTTTAGTTGACTTAAAAACTGTTTTACATACTAAAAGTATCATTTCACGCTGCGACTTTTAGATTAATCACCTAACTAGTCTTAGTCTTTTTTCTAGGATAAAAAATTTCTATGATTTTTAACCCTCCAAGTGGTTTCGACGATATCTGGCCCATCAAGATGCGACGAATTTTGCTAATGACGAAATATATCGTCATTAAGCTATTTCCAATTTTTTTTATGATGACGAGATCAGAATCTGCTCAGTTTTCTTCCAATGACGAAATACCTCGTCCATCAAGATCTGGTCAGTTTTTTCTAATGGCGGGATACCACGTCAAGACAACCACCAGGATGGTTAAACAGTTATGGTGAGAATTTTAATTTTACGTGTAAAGTATGATGTAATAAAAACACCATATTTTATTCAAACACTATTGTGATGTCAATTGTATTCTTTATGAAAAATTCCAAACTTTACCCAAAACGATATAAAAATTAAGTTCTTTATATTGAATGACTTTTATTTGTATAATTTCGTACTCTATCTTGATGGATTAAAACACGAATTCGATTCAGTGTATATACAAGTGTATTTTATACAGAGGCTGTTCGGACATTTTTTGAACGATTTTGATGAGCTGTAAAAAAATTGCATGCTACGAAATAATTTTATTTTCACAGCAGTTAAATAGTTAAAGTATAACTTATCGTCTGCTAACTCAGAGTTTTGTTTACTTTCAAAATGGCTCTTTTAAATAAGCAATGGATGGAAGGCTATGTTTCCTCTCTTTCCGAAGAGAATTATGCTTATTCAGTTATTCAAAAACGCTGTAAAATTCATGATTTTTCGATATCTAAAGGTACGATAATTAATATTATTAATGAGAAAGGAAAAAAACGTAAAAGTGGAAAAATACTTCCAAAAAAGTATCCAAAAGAGAAAAAACTTCTGAGAATATTTGTAAGGTAAGATCTCTAATTTTAAAAGAGAATCCGCCAAGTCAAAGGACTATAGCAAAGTGAACGTGAGAACTTTCTCTAAGAGATTTATGATTGTTGACGGTTTTGCATATAATGGAAAATCAAAATAAAAAGAGGGGAAAATGTAAAAATCAACTCTCACATATTATTAAGACCCTATTTTATCCCCAATATTCGAAAAAGAAATACCATATCTTTAGCCACAGTGCCCAAAAATCAGTAGAACTGCATCAGGGTAAAGCAAGCAGCCACACATCTAAATCGACTATTAAATTCTTGGAAAAAATGGAACAAGAAATGGTATCGTCAATACCCTTTACTGATATTCCTGCTAAATCTCCAGATGCTTCACCCATGCACTTTTGTGCTTTTGGACTTTTAAAAAGGGCATTATTGAAACGTCGACCGAAAACCATTCAAGCACTGGAAAACTGTGGAACAAGAATGGGACAAAATACCACTGTCGATACTACAAAAGTCATAATTATCATGGAAATTAAGGTGTAGAAAGATAGTTAACAATAAGGGCTATCAAATGGAACATTTAAAACACAAAAATTTCATGTAAAAAATTTAGCTTCAGTCCATTAAAATCGTTCAAAAAATGAATGTCCGAACAGCCTCTGTATTAGCACAACTATATTTGTTGAGTTGTGTTTGATACTCCTTGTAAATTGTAGCATGATACACGCTAATTTCATGCATGCAGACAGAATATTTTGGAGCATGTTTTCTCATTTCAACTTTTAGGCTTAGATGTAGGTAGTTGAATTTACGTCACATGGGAACAGCACAACGTGTCCGGGAACCATCCCAAAGGGAAAGATCCGAGGACAACACCTCATTTTGAAACAAGGTAGAATGACGAGGTCAACTTCTGAGCAGGCACCCCACTCTCCAAATTTCCACACCACGCCAACGTGAGGCTATTTGAGACCACGACATATTTAGCATTCACCAGCCCGACGTACATGACGGTATTTGGTGGATCGAAATTCGAAACCACAACCCTCCGGTTTCTAATCCGCTAATCTTCCAACCGGGCTACAACGGCCCCGTTTCAGGCTTAGAAAATTGATTGTTTTACTAATTGCTGTAGTCCAAACCGGTGCAGAGCGGCTAGTTTTAATAAAATCTGCCACTTCAATTTCTATGTCCCGATGGGTTTATATTAAAAAGCTTCAGACCAAGTTTTTTTAAGTAACTAAGCAATACCAAAACAATCCACTGAACTGAAAGCAAATTATTCCATTAATTAAAAACACATGCCGCTTACTTGATACAGTGCGAGAATTCTGATTGAAAAATTTCACACCAGTCCATAAAACGACACGTGGGAGTTGAACGGGCCTAATTAAGCCAAATTAATTTTCACACCCTAATTTGCGCTACACACTCAGCGAGGGGAGGTGATTAAAGGTGTCACAAATTATCCATAAACCGATATTCCTCAGCGAGTGAGCTTTCGAGACAAATGACACACAAAAAAAGTCTTCGCCGAAACAGTTTAATTTCTCATTCATCCTCTGCTAAGGGAGCAATTAACATTAGATCTCCTAATCGAATTTGAGAAATGATCCTTTCTGAAATTTCATTTTTCTTCGTCTTAATCGTTCCTACAGAGCTGTATTTAAGTGGACCCCCTCGTCTCATTGGACAATTAGTTTTTCCATAAGTAATTTCCAGGGTGTGTGTAGAGATGGAGCGTTCTTCACGTGAATTTATCGCATATTTCATCGAAAGTCCTGACTATCGATTCGCGTGTCGTTGAAAGCATCAGCTGGTGCTTTCCTTCTCCGTCACTCACGGATGGATCGATTACGATTGAAAATTGGCGAAATCAATTAAAGTGACGTATCGATGCGGAGGTTTCCTTACATCCAGAATGATGGAGTGGTGCGTTCGGAGAATGGGTAATGAATATGAGAAGGATCATTATTTAAGAGAGGGGTGCGGGTGGGTAATTAACTTCAGTTCATTATTATTTATTTGGTGCTAAATAGTCCGGATGTTTTCGCTAGGAGAGAAAATTTGGTTTGGAGTGTTTATAGATAGGTAGCTGAATTTTCCTCGCACTGGAGAAACACGATGGGCTATGAACTATTTATAGGTAAATACTTAATGAACGTCGCACTCGAGCAACACAACGGGCTATTGGAAACGGTCGGGGATCAATCCCGAAGGGAAAGATACAAGGAGAATACTCGTAATTTTGAACCAAGGTCAGATGACGAAGACAGTTTCTGAGCTGCGACCCGACTCTCCAAACTTCCACATCAAGCCAAAATGTGGACATTTGAGGCCATGGTCTATTTAACGTGCACCAGCCCCCGTATACGCGACGGTCCTTGGCTGAACTGAGTTTCAAACTCGCAACCCTCCGGTTGCTAATCCGTTGCTCTTCCAACTATGTTACCATGGCCTCAAGCTGTTTATACTTTGGAATTGATCCCGGACCGTCACCAATAGCCTGTTGTGTTGCTCCAGTGTGACGTTAATTAAAATACCTGCCTACCAAACTATTTATAAGCAGTTGCAATATTAGTATGGTTCCAATTAAAAATTTATAGGCTATAAAATATTATGTAGTAAATGCAATGCATAATCCCAAAACGATCCTCACAATTGAAATGAATTTACATTGGTTACTCTTTTTATATGCTGATGCATATTTCTTATGCTGCTCTAGCTTTGTAGCATTGGCTTCCCATCAATGCTTTTGACTTTAAACGCACTCGTGGATTTGAATCCGTAGCTTGTTGTGTCGAATCCATTGTACTAACCACAGACTACCAGGTAGGCTATATCTTTGTTAAAACGAAATAGAAATAATATGAAGGTAGGTAGGTATTTCAATTAACGTCACTCTGGAGCAAGACAACGGGGTATTGGTGATGGACCGGGATCAATCCCAAAGAAAAGATCCGAGGACAACACCACATAATATTGAACCACGGTCAGATGACGAGGCAACACCTGAAATATTATGAAGGAGAAAGCTTTCTGAAGAAAATACAAAGGAAATGGAAATGTAGCAACACGGCAGCATAGAAAGACTGTAGTAAACAGTGTATAACATGGGTTAAAACAGTGTAGAACATTTTTCAGTTAGATCTACATTCCTTCAGTGATATGGCTTTCCGTCAATGCTTTTATCTTAAAATTCACTCGTGGTAACTAAATGTCATTCGTATATATTGAATATTGAAACATTTCACTCTATTAAACTTTGACAGGGGATAGTATTCGAAAAGTCACGGAAATTTTGCTATAGCTTCGCCCGACTAAAAATGGTAAGCTTTGTTAATTTAACATTGTATTACCGGTACATTCAGGTAAGTTTGTTTCTTCATGCGTGTAAATCTGTGAAGTCTGCCTATATTTCTTATTATATTTATCATCATCATCCTTTCAGAATTAACTAACCCTTAATTTATGGGCACCAGTTTAGTTGATCTATAGTCTTTAGGGTCAAACTTTAATTTAACTGGTTCCTTTCGTCTGCATTGCTCGTATCAGCAAAATTCCAAGTATCTGAATTCAAAAAATAAGAATTTTTAAAGGTGCACTTTGTCTTGTTTAGGATCTTATGCTATAAAATACGAATTACATTAAAATACAATCCAGAAGAAACTTGCATTTCCACGATTCATAAATAACACCTTTTATCTTGTTCCTAAAATTTCCAGCTTGGCCAAATATGGCCCTTGAGTCATAAAATCCAAAACCAGCCAACCTTAAATTTCCACGTAAAATATTTTTACAGATCATCAGACTCCCCTACATTATAAATCGCTCAGTCAGCCTCCCGATGCAGCTATCTTAATAGAATAGACTCAAAACTTTTTCATCGGATCCCAGAAAGCAACAAAAAAACCCGCAAGATGCGACCCAAGCAAAACTTCCAAGAGATCATTAGTCTCGAAATTAAATTAAACAGTGACAGTAAACACGGCTGAGGAAAGATTGCAAAAAAAGGAGCCTCGAAACCGGTCTGAAGAACCTTTTTTAAATACAATTTTTTTCAACTCTTCGAGAATCTCTTCGCTTTCCTTCCACAAAACCCATCGATACGAGTGGGAAAAGTAGAATTTAAAACCCTTTTAGATGACAAGAGGAAGAAAAGCGTCCAACAAACAAAACAGGAAAAATTCGGAAAAGGGGGTATAGCCGAAGGAGGCAATCAAACAAAAAATATTCAAATCGATGCTGATGACCAATAAAAAATAAATGCAAAAACTCAAATAGAAACGTTCAAAGGGAGGAAGGAAACACGTGGTGTGTTGGATTGGAGGTACCCACTAAGAAGGGAAAGGAGCGAGCGAAGGAAAAAAGAGGAAAATAAAGTTCGATTTCTCCCGAAAAAAGGAAAAGGAGACCCAAGTTAGATGGGATCGATTTTCGGGAGGTGGCAATCACGGTGGAGGACCAGGGTTTCGCGGGGATTTTTCGAAAGGAAAAATGTGTAAAATTTCCCTTATTTCTGGAGAACGAAGAAAATTCAAGCGTTCGAAAATCCAATAAAGTTAGTGACTGGAATTTTATTTTTTTTTTCACTTCGGAAATGTACGAGTTTTGGAGTGTGCGATAAATGAGGTTGAATAAAATGCAATTCTAGGACTTGGTTCTGGGAGTATAACGTGTTTGGGGCCAGCAATGTACTTAGTTTAAATGTCACAAGACATCGCGACATTTTATGCAGGGATTCCACTCGCTTCGATAGGAAATCGGGTCTGCTTTCCTGAGAGTACTTGTGGAGTGGCGAGGATTCAAAGTTATACTGAACCTGGTGTTTCAACCTCTATTTAATGATTGTGGATTTAAATTGTTCCCAATTTCTTTATCACATTACATTACAACATTGCAATGGATTGTGTCACATAGTCCACTCAAAATATTCCTAGATCTACAAACAGTTCTCTTCACTACAGGTCAACATGTGCTCCAAAGTCTCCAATTTCTTCAGGCAAGCAAGACGTGAATCAGCAAGATGGAATCTGTGCAAGTATTCCTGAGTGACATTATGGTCTAGTCTAGCTTTGACAACAAAGGAGAAAACATTTCTGGTGACTTTCCTGAAATATGCCCGAAGGGTTGAGAGTTCGAATCCAACCAAAGACCGTCGTGTACAAAGGTGCACGTTAAATTTGACGTGGCTTCAAATGTCCTCCAGCAACCGGAGGATTGCGAGTTCAAAGACAATCGTGTACAAAGGGGCTGGTGAATCTGTCGGGGCATCAAATGTCCTCACATTGGATTGGTGTGGAAGTTTGGAGAGTGGGGAGCCAGCTCAGGTGTGACCTCGTCATCTGACCGTGGTTCAGAATTACGTGGTGTTGTCCTCGGATCTTTCTCTTCGGGGGTTGATCCCGCACCGTCGGCAAGTCCGTTGCGTTGATCCAGTGCGACGTTGATTAAAATACCTTCCTCAATCGATGCAAAAAAGACAGATAGTCAAATGTCATCAAATGTCACCAAAAAGTCAATCCAAAACACGGATTAGGATTTCCCCATTGGACAATATTTTTCTACGCACACAATTCATCAAGCTGTCCGTCTACTCTCCATTCAACCCAATTGAGACAACATCAATCTCTGGCATCGCACTGTCATTGCAGCTAAATAAGCCACAATCAGGGGCGAGGGGAGAGTTAAGGTTTCCACGGTCACTCCTTTCACAACTGATGAATATTCATCGGTATCAGTTGATGTATAAATAAGCGAAAGCCACTTCATTAAACGGCCACCAAGTGAGATATTTTGAAAAGGATTTCCTGGATTTGAAAAGTGTGGGCGCGGAACAAGCGGTGCAGGATTCATTCGCTAATTATATGCGCATAACTTTTCAGTGCGCTGTGTACAGAGTAATGGCCCTCTCTGTCTCTGGGATTTCTGTGCTCTGTTTG
The DNA here is from genome assembly GCA_933210815.1 of Meta bourneti. Taxonomy (NCBI): domain Eukaryota; kingdom Metazoa; phylum Arthropoda; class Arachnida; order Araneae; family Tetragnathidae; genus Meta; species Meta bourneti. The sequence goes on along the minus strand of OW119924.1, from coordinate 11,832,685 downwards.
AGAGACAGGGTTTCTGTCATGTTTTCTGGAGACTTGGTTTTAAAAGAGATCGACAAGGAACTTCTTTTCCCGAGACGGAATTTCGGTGGGTTTGCCGGGTGAAAGTTTTCTCGAGTTTTAAGTTTCCCAGTGTCATGTAAATTGAGGTGAAATGGATGCTTGAAGCTTTGGATCAAGCTGTTTGGTTTGGTGTGGATAGTTTTAAAGGTATCTAGAAGAAAATAAGAAAAAAGTGAAAGGAAAAAGACGTTATGAATAATTTTTTCTTTACACCTTTCTTTGCCAATTATTTTTCTTTACGTCTGGCACAGCTTGTCCGTTTCCGGACCTTGCGCCATAAAACCCAAACTAACCAACAAACCTCCGCAATTATTACACATTTCTAATACAGTAACCTCATCTTTAGATCACATATAGATAAATCGCACCTTAACGTGTCCTATACTATATATCTTCCTTTACTTGTTTCCCGAAAAAATTTTCTGCTTATAGAAGTAAAGGAATTCTCAAATTTCCTGATTCTTTGAAATTGGCAGGTGAAAGATACTTGCTTGAAGCAGTTATCTTAACCCTCCACATGTTACGACGAGATATCTCGTCCATTTAGATCTGCTCAGATTTGCTAATGACGAGATACCACGTCGAGACAAAACTATCCTATTACTCCAAGGGGAATGGAAATCCAAATAGGAAAACAAATTGTCCTTTGCCCAGAACTGATAACAGTTAGAAACAGGTTCATGCACCACAGCATAACTACGGGACAGTTTTCGATACGAAACTAAACCACCAGGAGGGTTAACCGCTCTTAACCTAACTCTACTCACAAAATAATACCTACCGTAATTGTCAAGTTAGGCTGGGGGAAGGTAGGTAGCTGAATTAATGTCGCATTGAAGCAGCCCAACGGGCTTGGGATCAATCATGAAGGGAAAAGATCCGAGGACAACACATTGCCATTTCAAACCAAGGCCAGATGTTAGGGGCTAGGGGAGATAGTTAAATTAATTCACGGAATCCGAAAGGTATAAAAGAAAATAGCAAGTAATCTCTATTCAAAATGGCTCTTTAGATTATCAGGACTTTTTGGAAACGAAGACGAGCTGTTTTTGCCCAGTTACATCGAAAATAAAGGTTACACCTGTTGAAGTGACCTATGCAGTCTGCATTGTCGGCAGTAAAGGGTTCAACTGGTCCTTCATGTGTCATACAATAAATAAATAAATATTATTTTTCCATCATTGCCCTTTTCAGGATAAAGGAACCCAGAGATTGTCGAATAAGCAATTGACTTACAATAGCTAGGTTTTGTTATTAGAAGTCAAATTAAGCTTTGTTACACCTCCTACCAGAAGGATAAAGCATTTCGAGCCTCTGTGAGAACAGCAGGGTTACGGGTACGTAGGTATTTTAATTAAAGTCGCACTGGAGCAACACAACGGGCTATTGGTGACGGTCCGGGATCAAAACCGAAGGGAAAGAATCGAGGACAGCACCACGGTCAGATAACGAGATACACCTTAACTGCACTCTACACCACGCCAACGTGAGGACATTTGAGACTACGACTTATTTAACATGTACCAGCTCCCTTTGTACACGACGGTCTTCGGTTGGATTCGAACTCGCAATCCTCCGGTTTCTAATTCGTTACTATTCCAAACGGGCTACTGCAGGGTTACGGGAGTGCATATATCCCATGTAAAGGCTCAACTGGACTGGTAAAAGATATTTGAGTCTCGAAACATAGGTGTGAGAATTTAAATTTTTTAAATATATTCGACCCCTTATTTTGTTTTATTTTAAGAAGTTTTATCACCGTGTTTCATTAGCAGTTTTACAAAACTAAATAACAACTCTTACGTTACTAAATAATCGACCCTCTCCCTCATTCCTCTCGGTATACCCCAAGAAATGCTATATATTGAGGGATTACTGTAGTACATTAACCCTCTTAGAAATGTCCCAGTTTGAAGGGGAAATATGTGGTTTAAAATCCGAATAAAACAGTGTATGGTAAACCTACTTAAAACTGTCCCAGTGTGCATGTAATACAACCACCAATATTCGTTCTAGAACATTGAATTTTTGATTTCTATTGTTTGTTCCAATTTAATGAAAGAGTTTGCCTAAAACCTTGGTAACAAAGTCAGCGCTCATTAGTGAAATCACTCTATGTGTCCCGTTTTGAATACAAAATACGTATATGGTAAGCCTACTTAAAAGTATTCCAGTTTGAAGGGTAAATATATGGTAAACCTACTTAAAAGTATTCCAGTTTGAAGGGTGAATATAGGGTAAGCCTACTTAAAAATGCCCCAATTGAAAAATACATTAAGACTACTTAAAAATGCTCCAATTGAAAAATACATTAATCCTACTTAAAAATGTCCCAATTCGATTAAAAATATGGTAAGCCCTCTTAGAAATGTCCCAGTTTGAAGGGAAAATATGTGGTTAAAAATTCGAATAAAACAATGTATGGTAAACCTACTTAAAACTGTACCAGATCGAATAAAAATATCTGGTAACCCTACTTAAAAAGGCCCTAGTTTGAATAAAAAATATGTTATAAGCCTACTTAAAAATGTCCCAATTAGAATAAAAAACATGTAGTCAGTCCAAGTCTACTTAAAAATGCACCGGTTTGAATAAAAATACATGTCACGTACTTAAAAATGTCCCATTTTGAAAGAAAAATAATATACTACACACAATTATCTCAATCGAGTAACGGAGTTGCTTGATACTTTCAGAGAAACGTATCACTAAATGCATATCATAAAACCCCCATTCGAATACTAAACCACACCAATCGAAACGAAACATTTGAATCTCCTTTTATTTCCACTCGAAGCCCAATCCATACCTGCTACACAGTTACGTTTATCCCAGCATGCATCATAAGAAAAAAAAAAGAAACACATTTCTCCCCTATCGAAAGACGGAATTGAGTCTCTCGGCAAAGGGGATTTCTACATGCGAATTTATGCACTCCGCCTCGCAAAAATCTCATGTGAAATTGCCAAAAGATTGCACGAAACAGGCAATCAATCGCCAAATAAGAGACATCCGATACGAAAGGAAGAGCATGAAATATCCCAGTCTAGCCGAATGGACCAGGAAAAGAAAAAGAAAACTCCTTACTTTTGGACTACTGCAAAAAGCAAAGGCAGGGGGTGATGTGAGAGTGGATGAAGGCTTTTAGAGGGTGTGTACTAGGCAAGGGAAACGATTCAAAGGATTTTGCTTTTGCTCCCGTCTCGATTCGAAGTCTGACGACGGCTAAGGGAAAAATAAAATGCACTTTTTTCGCTTCGGGAAAGGTCCCGCGCTTTATTTCAATTTTTTAAGTAACTTTATCTTTCGATTGTACACTTTTATATGTGACAATGGGCTCCAGTTCTTTCGCGGGGATATTGAAAAGTAGGAAATGGTGGACTCTCGATTTTTATGAACCGAAATCGTTAATGGGTTCCTGTCTTTTGGATTCGCTGCAGGCTGTCTCTCAGCGAGGCAGCAACAGTCATCTCAGTAAAGGTAATGGGTTGTAACGTGGCTTTTAAACGGGTTTTTGTTTAACCCAACCCAGGTATAGTAGATCAATTTGCGTTTTTTAACATTGATTACATATATCTAAACAATAAAAAAATCGGTATGATTGTGTATAATAAACATACATAAAACATTAATAAAATTAATCCCCTGATATTTTAGTGCTTGGGTTGCCCAGTTGGTAAAGTCACGGATTAGTAACCGGAGGGCTCTGAGTTTCAATAGGTTCAACTGATGCAAGTTGAATTTATCATAGCCTCAAATGACCTCACGTTGCCCCTGTGAGGAAGTTTGGAGAGTGGGGTGACACCTCAGGTGTTGATATCATCATCTGAGCGTGATTTAAAATGACGAGATGTTGTCCTCGTATCTTTCCCTTCGGGATGGATCCCAGATTGTCACCAATATTATGTTGCTATAGTGTGAATAAATTTAGCAACCTACCGAATAGTTTATATTCTCTCCGGATAAGTTGATTAAGGTTTACAGAATAACTACCCTCTTTTACATGTTTCACCCATAAGTCTGCTTCAACCCTCAGTTCATTAGCATTTCTCTCCCACTGATCTCCAAGTGACTGAAGTGTTTACCACTTTGTTATCCTTCTGAATTTTCTCGCACAGCTAATAACGCCCGCTAACTATGACAAAACAAATCCGCTCACAGTGTATATTTCTCCTTCCCTTTCTCAACGCCCTGTGCATTCCAGCATACATGAGATCTACGTGCAAACTTAATAGCAGCCTCGCCTTTTCTGTCGATTAAATATCTTAATCGATCCTCTAATCAAAAATCGTAATCCCAGTCATTAACCCCTGGTGGATTAAATGTTATCTATATACCTGTTCCTTTGGCATTCTAGAAAAATGATTGCGGAGAAGAATTCCACCCCACGCAGAACATAGCATCTTTTATAGAGATGGCTTCTTAAATTCTGTTTCAGAAGGATTGCCGTCCAACGCTATATCGATGTGATGTATCCCATTCAGTTCCAACTGTCCTTAAATTTAGGGTGATGAATAACATCAAAGTTATTAATTTTCCTCTACTTCCATAGCAACTGGATTTTTAACACGTGATATCCCCAAAAGATCTCGAATGTCTGCCTACACTAGTTCAACACCGCCTGTGACTTTTGATTGCTGATGATTATAGCATACATATAAAATCAAGAGAATAAGTCCGATTGCAAAGTCACAGTAGAAAATATTAAAATCTCAACATAATCCATATTCTTAATTAATCCTCCGACTGATTTCGACGAGATATCTCGTCCATCAAGATCTGATTAATTTTACTAATGACGAGATATCTCGTCAAGATATTGCCGAATTTTTTAGTGATGAGGAGATCGCGATGTGGTCAGTTTTTGTCTAAGGACAAAATATCTAGTCCATCAATATCTTATGAATTTTGCTAATGACGAGATATCTCGTCCATCAATATATTATCATTTTTGCTAATGACGAGATATATCGTTGAGATAACCACCAGGAAGATTAAGATAATATTAGTATACATTGTTGATACAGTTACGATACAGCAAGCCCAACTGCAAAATATGACTTTCAAACGTTTTTCAAATGAAAAATGGCTAACTCATTCCGAAACTCGGTCCTATCACATACGGTCGTGTACACGGGGGTTGGTGCACGTTATGACTGTTGTGGCCTCAAATGTACTCACGTTGGCGTGGTGTGGAGGCTTGGAGAGTGGAGTGCCACACAGATCAAGTGTTGACCTCATTATCTGACCGTGGTTCAAAGTTACGCTGTGCTGTCTTCTGTTCTTTCCCTTGGGGATTGATCCCGGACCCAATAGCCCGTTGCGTTGCTGTAGTAGGACGTTAATTAACCTCTACCTACATAACTCATTTTAAGATATTTTTCTATAAGTGGCTGAAAGTGTACGGCTTTTAATCAAAATATGTTAAGTTTTTATTAAAAAGTTATCGATAAGGTAAAGGTTTTATGTGAAATAGTTATATATTTAAATATAATTGCGCGGGGAAACACTTGGGATAATACAAAATAATGTCAAATCAAATTAAAGCTATTTTTGCAAGCAGATTATTACGATAAATTATAACGATATAAATAAAAATTCCTAGATAATAAATAATAAAGTTGAGAATTCATCTTAGAAAATTGTACGAAAGGCTATAACTGAAGAATAAAATTTGAAGAATTTTTAAAGTACCTTGGTTTATGAGAGTAATGTTAGTTAATTCGTTACCACGTACTTGCTTACACATAATTGTTTCAATTTGCTTATTCAATTTAAAAAGGTCATTCAATGCAAGCTAAACGTACTTCAGTAGGGAATAAGCAGCATATTTGTAAATCAATTAGACTGAATATAAATGATCCTTACATCTTGGTCAGGATATATTACATCGATGCATTTCAAAAGAATAAAAATTGTCATCGTGTATATTTAATACATATACACACTAGACATTGAAAAGTCAATCGCCTACATTACTAGAGAAGCAATTCTATCGCATTACTTGCTCATTATTATATTTTTAAGTTTTAAAATTATGTTTGCAGTTGCGTAAGTTAAAGTAAATCGGTCAAAGTGAATCAATGGCTAGGTAGTAGATAGTTGAATTAACGTCGCACTGGAGGAACACAGAGAGATATTGGTGACGGTCTGGGATCCACTCGGAAGAGAAATATCCGAGGACAACACCTCCTCATTTTGAATCATGGTCAGATGACGAGGTCAACACCTGAGCTGGCACCCCCTCTCCAAACTTTCATACCACGACAACGTGAGGACATTTGAGGCCGCGACAATGAATAATTGGTAGTTTCTATTAGTAATTTAACTTCTAAGGGTTATGTGAGAAAGAATGAAGAAATAAACACTTTTAAACATACTTACACAGAGTTTTAATATGGCACAAGTAATTCAAATAAACATTGACAACGATTACAACTTGACGTTACAACATTAAGAAACAAGATGCTTGCCAAAACAGTAAACCATTCTACCGTTTAAAACGTTTCCCAAGAGTACCACTTGGAGGTAGGTATACAGTGCTTCTTAGCTAGCCTTCTTAGCTAGTGGTTAAGACGAGATATCTCGTCCATCAAGATCTGACCTATTTTGCTATATTTTGCCGAGATATCTAGTTATCATGATATTGCCGATTTTTTTATGATGACGAGATCAAGATCTGGTCAGTTTCTTTCTGATGGCGAGATATCTGGTCCATCAAGATCTGGTCAGGTTTGCTAGTAACGGGATACCCCATCGAGACAACATCAAGAGGGTTAAGTTACTAGAAAAGTTATTTAGAATGCCATTAAAGAACGGGTAGGAGCCTTAAATATTCCAGCGATCGCTTAAAACTCAATTGGGTTTCTATGCTATGGGCCGCGGTAGTCCAGATGGGAGAGCAACGGATTAGCAACCGGAGGGTTACGAGTTCGAAACTCGGTTCAGACAAAGACCGTTGCGTAAACCAGGGGCAGGTGCACGTTAAATCTATCAAACGCGCTGGCTGGGGACGTTAAATACAGAGAATAATAATTAAATACAATTAACATAGAGCTGTTGAGGGTCTCACATGTCCTCACGTTAGAGTAGTGTAGAAGTTTGGAGACTACCTACTTTTTAACTACCTACTTACCTGGATTTGCTGCAGCCTGTCTTAAAGAGTGGCTGGGTACTTAAATTAACGTCGCACTAAAGCAACACGACGGTTTATTGGCGACGGTGAGGGATCCATGCCGAAGGGAAAAATCCGAGGACAACTGGTCATTTGAAATCACGGTCAGATGATGAGGTCACAACTGAGCTGGCAGCACACTCTCCAAACTTCCACACAAGATTGGAGTGTGAGATGCAAGCTCAAGTGTTGACGTAGTCATCTGACTATGGTTTGAAATGACGAGTTGTCCTCGGTTCTTTCCCTTCGGGATGGATCCCGGACCTTTGCCAATAGCACGTTGTGTTGCTCCAGTGTGACGCTAATTGAACTGCCTAGTTACCTACCCTTTATTTAGAGACCATCCATTGTAGTTACCGAGAAAATGAATGGGTACTCATCTACGTTGACAGGTCAAAAATGAGTGACTTCGTGAATGCTGGTGTATGAGCCCTCAGTGAAGCTTTTGCTTTTTATGTCCCAGTTGGAAACTACGCATCTGCATTTGATGAAGTGGCTATTCGCACGGCATTAAACCAACCGAATTGTTAACAATACGAGCTTAAGAAATATGTCACTTTGTCTCTTTCCCCCGAGTGGCTATTTAAGCTATAGACTCGACAAAATGCTGCAAGACGCATAAAACACTGGGATAGCTTTCACTTACATGTATTCTGACTCTACAAAACACAACAATAGCTAGACAGTGTATTCCACCGCACTGTTTAGTCTGGTAATGAACCAAGGGATCACTTGGCAAAGTGCAAGCAACATTTATGTCTGCAACTCAGAGTCTGAAATACCATTTGCTTTAATAGCAAGAGACAAAAATATCAGAACCATTAGAGGGTTAAATTAACACAGATATAACAAATAAGGGAATTAAAACTATTGTAATAAAGTTGTTGCATGAGCTTGGTTCTTAAAGCGATAGAATATCGAAAGATGACAACTATTTGAATAAACTCTAGACTGAATAATGTTGATATACTTACAGAAAAAGCCCAATTTACGTCTCTTTATCTATCTCTGAATTGTTCAGAAATTTTGTACCTTCATTGTAGAAAAAAATTATACCAGCCCTTTTTATTTGAGCATCGTTCATAGTAGAGGAAATTCAAAAGTACCATGGAACCAAAGTACCGCATCAGTAATAACCATACGCATAAACTTTTCCTAAGGTGTCGTCTATATATTTAAATTGCGCACAAACTTCAAGGTGCTGCAGTTTCCATCCTCATAATCCAGAAAGTGCTGGTAGGTAGTAAATTAATTAAAGTCGCACTGGAGCAACACAACGGGCTATTGGCGACGGTCCGGGATCAATCCTCAAGGGAAAGGGATCAATCCCTTATTCAAGGACAACACCACTTAATTTTGAACCACGGTCAGATGACGAGGTTAGCACCTGAACTGGCACCCAGTCTCCAAACATCCACACCACGCCAACGTGAGGATATTTGAGGACACAGCAGATTTAAGATGAACCAGCCCCCGTGTATACACACGCTACTCATCCAACCGAGCTACCGTGGCCTCCTCAAAACTTTGTGTTAGACATAATTCCGATATAGATTCGAAATTTAACGTCGAAGTATGTGGAAAAACTAATATGAAACCCATAATCAAATTTTATGTGCCTGGATTTATAGAAAACGTTACTACCTATATATTTCACGATACGTTTGATGTCCTCGGATCCCTCCCTTCGGATTGATGCGACTGTCGCCAATAGCCCTTTGTGTTGCTCCAGTTCGACGTTAATTGAACTACCAAACCTAACCCGTGGTATTTTGAATTTTCTTTTCTATGAGCGACGCTCAAATAAAAAGGGGTGGTTTCGATTTTTCTTTTAGCGGCTGTATAGGCGACTCAAATCTTTTAATAATAAATAGGAGCTCTCATCTTCAAACAAATATCATTCCGTGTGACGAGCAAATAACACAGAATAACAACGGCGAGAATATCCGCCGCCATTCGCTACCGAACTTAACTCCTTCAGCACTGTCTGTCGAAATCCTTTTTAGCTGCCATCAAACCAATTTCTTCCTCGTCTCTTCGGAGCCCACATTCAAAGAACATTCTGGAAGCTTCGAAAAGCGACGCCGCGAGAACAAAAGAGGTCAAACGCAACTTCAATATCTTTTTTTTCGCGTTCCCTCCCACCCCTGTTGTCGAGCTGTCACTTTTCGAGAGACACGAAATAAAATTGCCGCTCCCAAAATGCTCTTCTGGCGAATCGTTTCGAGTCGTCGCCGAAAATAAAGAGGCACATTCCCCCATCGGAAATATCACGGGAAGGCGTCTTTATTTTTTCGTGAGGATTTTTCTTGACAGTCATCTCGCGGGAAGGCAGGGAATAATTGAAGTATATCTTCCTGCGAGGACAAATAAGAGGGTATCTGTAGGTGGTGAATCAAACACGCGTTTCCAAAAAGGAGATAAAACGAGTACGTAATGCTTTCGAAACAACTGAACTGAAAGTAAATGTTTTGAAAGAGATCATCTGAATGGGATGAGATCCTAAATAAAAACGACCGCGGTAGCCCGGTGGAAGAGTAACGGGTTGGTAATTAACTTCGGTTCTCTCCCTTAGGGATTGATCCCGGACCGTCACCAATAGCCCATTGTGTTGCTCCAGTGTGACGTTAATTAAAATACCTACCTATCAACCTAAATAAAAACATAAATTCAGATATATCATTAATTCTGTAAATATGAAGAGTCGGAATATTTTTGTTACAGGAATATTGTGCATTAGATCTTGATACATGAGTATATCTCTCTTCTGTGGCAGTAGTAAAGCTTTTCTTGTGTGTGTCTATTACTTGACGCTATCTGTGTTGTGTTTGGCGCAGCATGTCCAAGTATGCCCTTGCGCCATAAAACCCAACCAACAAGTTAGAGTAAGTTTTCTCAAAATAATTTCCTATGAATGTTTTTATCTGTACATATATTTTCAATATTTGCCCAGTGTTTGTTTATTTTCTGGTTTTGCAGGAATCAATTGAAGAGCTTCGTGAAACGTAATAATCCACACACACTTTTCAATTTTTTCAGGAGAACAGTTTTCTAGTTTTAAAATATCCAAAAATTATAATGGTTTATCCACTATTCAAGCGGTCACGGAGTTCTTAAACTTTCCAGTAAAAAGCACCCACTTCATCAATACGAAATTCTGACATAACATCTTGATACTGTCCGCTGTATTAACGTCAATTTCACTATGTCTTTCATAAACCAGCGAAGCGATATACATAAAAAGAACATTAGAAAAAGCAGTGAGAATAAAATCAAATGTTCTTTAAGAATAATTTTAAAAATGTTCTATCCGGTCCAGTCTCTCCGGAACAGTCTCTTCCTCATCAAGGCAAATAAGGCACTTGTTGGAGTCAGCCAGGTGAAAACGATTCAAGTGGACCCGAGTTACAATGTGGCCTATTCTAGCTTTTGCAGAAGAGTGGCAACTGCTCTAGGGATTTTTTTGAAGTAATGAAGATCATTAGGCTCACTCTGGAAAGAAAATGTTGGCGATTCATTCCAGAGTTCTATAAAGTACACCAAAGTGATCCAGCCTCTCTCCTGACCCTACCTACACACCTAGAAAGGGTGGTTCCAGGCAAAGGAACTAAAATGATTCATCAATGTAAAACTATTTTAACTAAGGTTTACATCTGTTTATCTACATATATTATATGGTAGTTTAAGTGCTTGGGAGATCCTAAATAAAACAACATTTGAAATGTTATTAATATTATTCTTTATAATTCTGATTAGAATAGCTAGTATATTTTATAATGGTTTGGAAGAGTTCAATCAGTATGGGATGAGATCTTAAATAGAAATACAACATGTTTGAGATAATATGAATCTTAAAGTTCATAATTATAAGTTAGTAGTCAGACTATTTTATAGCGGTGCAAAAATATTATATATTATGTTTTGAAAGTGTCTATCTGAGAGTGAGATACAGTATAGAAACAGAGCATTTGTGATATTTTGCATATGTAATTAATACGTAGAAATGAATTAATACGTATGTATGTAGCTAATTGACGCCGCACTGCAGCAACACAATTGTCGAAGGTCTATTGTCGAAGGAACGGGATCCATCCCGAAGGGAAAGATCCAAAGACAGTCTCGTCATTTTGAACCATGGTCAGATGACGGGAACTACATCTGCGCTGGCACCCCACTCTCCAAACTTCCACACCACGCCGACATCCTGAATTAACAGGAATCTGTGTCGTTTTTCTGAATATTTTTGGCCATTTGTCTACTAGTCTTTCTTAAGTTCTTAGCTCGCGATTTTTATCGGTCTACAAGCGGTAATCGTAATTAGTTTCCCGTGGTCAAATCTAAATTCGATTGATTCTATTTTCTTCATTTCTAATGGCTAAGGCAAAATATATAACACACAAACACAAATCAATACAATAGTACACAGATGAGTTCTACGCCACAACGTAAAAGAGAACACACAGAAAAAGAAATATAACCAGAGTCATCACTCCAAAAGTTCTCTACATTCCAGTATCGGGAAAACTTAGTCACCATGAATTGCTCAATATCGCCGCAGGTTGGATACCCATAAGACAGGCTGATTATCAATCGGACAGAAAGGCTCAGTGACAATGCCAATTCCATGCAGACGGGCGGCAAGACAATAATGTCCTGTAAGGCTAAAGTAGGTTGCCCCCGCATCACGCCGTGGGTGTGTCAGGCACCTCTTCAAGACAACCATTCATTCATTGTCTTGTCGATATTCTACTTAACTCTTTGGTAGTTGTAAGTCACTAGATGTCTCAAGGATAGTTTTGCCGAGTCGAAGTAAGTCCTGTATGTAATAATGATATGAGTGGAATTGTAATAATGTGGTCCTCTGTTGGGCAAGAATTGAATTAAATTAAGAGCTCAATATGAGCCATAGGTTACTAACTCACGTTTCGTCAATCTGTGGGACTTAAATCTCAAGTTTCCATAGTCTGATTTCCATTCTCACTTTGCAAATTTTATAATCACTACTCTCTAAGCATGTAGGTTGTACTACGGGATGGCAGTATCTATGTAACATTACTTTTTTTCATTTCAATCATTCAGTGCATTGTTTACATATGCATTCTTATTTGGTCTACAAGATATAAAGGACTTTTGTAATTATGATTGGGCTTTGTATCCTGTTTATTTGGGAGGGGGGCGTTGAGGCGCAATGGGTGTGTCCACTGAGCTAACAACCTTCGATTTGTAGGCGACGCAGGTTCGGTTCCTGTCAGGAGCATTCCTCCCTCGGTATATTTCTCTTTTCTGTATCAGTAAAACTTTCATTGTGTGTCTATGTCCATTACTTGATATTATGTTTTGTGTCGGGATCAGCATGGCCAAATATACCCGTGACCTTAAAACCACAAAACAACCAACTGAACTAACAACCTTCGATTTGTAGGCGACGCAGGTTCGGTTCCTGTCAAGTGCATTCCTCCCTCGGTATATTTCTCTTTTCTGTATCAGTAAAACTTTCATTGTGTGTGTATGTCCATTACTTGATATTATGTTTTGTGTCGGGATCAGCATGGCCAAATATACCCGTGACCTTAAAACCACAAAACAACCAACTGAACTAACAACCTTCGATTTGTAGGCGACGCAGGTTCGGTTCCTGTCAAGTGCATTCCTCCCTCGGTATATTTCTCTTTTCTGTATCAGTAAAACTTTCATTGTGTGTGTATGTCCATTACTTGATATTATGTTTTGTGTCGGGATCAGCATGGCCAAATATACCCGTGAGCCTTAAAACCACAAAACAAACAACTGAACTAACAACCTTCGATTTGTAGGCGACGCAGGTTCGGTTCCTGTCAAGTGCATTCCTCCCTCGGTATATTTCTCTTTTCTGTATCAGTAAAACTTTCATTGTGTGTGTATGTCCATTACTTGATATTATGTTTTGTGTCGGGATCAGCATGGCCAAATATACCCGTGAGCCTTAAAACCACAAAATAACCAACTGAACTAACAACCTTCGATTTGTAGGCGACGCAGGTTCGGTTCCTGTCAAGTGCATTCCTCCCTCGGTATATTTCTCTTTTCTGTATCAGTAAAACTTTCATTGTGTGTGTATGTCCATTACTTGATATTATGTTTTGTGTCGGGATCAGCATGGCCAAATATACCCGTGACCTTAAAACCACAAAACAACCAACTGAACTAACAACCTTCGATTTGTAGGCGACGCAGGTTCGGTTCCTGTCAAGTGCATTCCTCCCTCGGTATATTTCTCTTTTCTGTATCAGTAAAACTTTCATTGTGTGTGTATGTCCATTACTTGATATTATGTTTTGTGTCGGGATCAGCATGGCCAAATATACCCGTGACCTTAAAACCACAAAACAACCAACTGAACTAACAACCTTCGATTTGTAGGCGACGCAGGTTCGGTTCCTGTCAAGTGCATTCCTCCCTCGGTATATTTCTCTTTTCTGTATCAGTAAAACTTTCATTGTGTGTGTATGTCCATTACTTGATATTATGTTTTGTGTCGGGATCAGCATGGCCAAATATACCCGTGAGCCTTAAAACCACAAAACAAACAACTGAACTAACAACCTTCGATTTGTAGGCGACGCAGGTTCGGTTCCTGTCAAGTGCATTCCTCCCTCGGTATATTTCTCTTTTCTGTATCAGTAAAACTTTCATTGTGTGTGTATGTCCATTACTTGATATTATGTTTTGTGTCGGGATCAGCATGGCCAAATATACCCGTGAGCCTTAAAACCACAAAACAAACAACTGAACTAACAACCTTCGATTTGTAGGCGACGCAGGTTCGGTTCCTGTCAAGTGCATTCCTCCCTCGGTATATTTCTCTTTTCTGTATCAGTAAAACTTTCATTGTGTGTGTATGTCCATTACTTGATATTATGTTTTGTGTCGGGATCAGCATGGCCAAATATACCCGTGAGCCTTAAAACCACAAAACAAACAACTGAACTAACAACCTTCGATTTGTAGGCGACGCAGGTTCGGTTCCTGTCAAGTGCATTCCTCCCTCGGTATATTTCTCTTTTCTGTATCAGTAAAACTTTCATTGTGTGTGTATGTCCATTACTTGATATTATGTTTTGTGTCGGGATCAGCATGGCCAAATATACCCGTGACCTTAAAACCACAAAACAACCAACTGAACTAACAACCTTCGATTTGTAGGCGACGCAGGTTCGGTTCCTGTCAAGTGCATTCCTCCCTCGGTATATTTCTCTTTTCTGTATCAGTAAAACTTTCATTGTGTGTGTATGTCCATTACTTGATATTATGTTTTGTGTCGGGATCAGCATGGCCAAATATACCCGTGAGCCTTAAAACCACAAAACAACCAACTGAACTAACAACCTTCGATTTGTAGGCGACGCAGGTTCGGTTCCTGTCAAGTGCATTCCTCCCTCGGTATATTTCTCTTTTCTGTATCAGTAAAACTTTCATTGTGTGTGTATGTCCATTACTTGATATTATGTTTTGTGTCGGGATCAGCATGGCCAAATATACCCGTGAGCCTTAAAACCACAAAACAAACAACTGAACTAACAACCTTCGATTTGTAGGCGACGCAGGTTCGGTTCCTGTCAAGTGCATTCCTCCCTCGGTATATTTCTCTTTTCTGTATCAGTAAAACTTTCATTGTGTGTGTATGTCCATTACTTGATATTATGTTTTGTATCGGGATCAGCATGGCCAAATATACCCGTGAGCCTTAAAACCACAAAACAAACAACTGAACTAACAACCTTCGATTTGTAGGCGACGCAGGTTCGGTTCCTGTCAAGTGCATTCCTCCCTCGGTATATTTCTCTTTTCTGTATCAGTAAAACTTTCATTGTGTGTGTATGTCCATTACTTGATATTATGTTTTGTGTCGGGATCAGCATGGCCAAATATACCCGTGAGCCTTAAAACCACAAAACAACCAACTGAACTAACAACCTTCGATTTGTAGGCGACGCAGGTTCGGTTCCTGTCAAGTGCATTCCTCCCTCGGTATATTTCTCTTTTCTGTATCAGTAAAACTTTCATTGTGTGTGTATGTCCATTACTTGATATTATGTTTTGTGTCGGGATCAGCATGGCCAAATATACCCGTGAGCCTTAAAACCACAAAACAAACAACTGAACTAACAACCTTCGATTTGTAGGCGACGCAGGTTCGGTTCCTGTCAAGTGCATTCCTCCCTCGGTATATTTCTCTTTTCTGTATCAGTAAAACTTTCATTGTGTGTGTATGTCCATTACTTGATATTATGTTTTGTGTCGGGATCAGCATGGCCAAATATACCCGTGACCTTAAAACCACAAAACAACCAACTGAACTAACAACCTTCGATTTGTAGGCGACGCAGGTTCGGTTCCTGTCAAGTGCATTCCTCCCTCGGTATATTTCTCTTTTCTGTATCAGTAAAACTTTCATTGTGTGTGTATGTCCATTACTTGATATTATGTTTTGTGTCGGGATCAGCATGGCCAAATATACCCGTGAGCCTTAAAACCACAAAACAACCAACTGAACTAACAACCTTCGATTTGTAGGCGACGCAGGTTCGGTTCCTGTCAAGTGCATTCCTCCCTCGGTATATTTCTCTTTTCTGTATCAGTAAAACTTTCATTGTGTGTGTATGTCCATTACTTGATATTATGTTTTGTGTCGGGATCAGCATGGCCAAATATACCCGTGAGCCTTAAAACCACAAAACAAACAACTGAACTAACAACCTTCGATTTGTAGGCGACGCAGGTTCGGTTCCTGTCAAGTGCATTCCTCCCTCGGTATATTTCTCTTTTCTGTATCAGTAAAACTTTCATTGTGTGTGTATGTCCATTACTTGATATTATGTTTTGTGTCGGGATCAGCATGGCCAAATATACCCGTGAGCCTTAAAACCACAAAACAACCAACTGAACTAACAACCTTCGATTTGTAGGCGACGCAGGTTCGGTTCCTGTCAAGTGCATTCCTCCCTCGGTATATTTCTCTTTTCTGTATCAGTAAAACTTTCATTGTGTGTGTATGTCCATTACTTGATATTATGTTTTGTGTCGGGATCAGCATGGCCAAATATACCCGTGAGCCTTAAAACCACAAAACAACCAACTGAACTAACAACCTTCGATTTGCAGGCGACGCAGGTTCGGTTCCTGTCAAGTGCATTCCTCCCTCGGTATATTTCTCTTTTCTGTATCAGTAAAACTTTCATTGTGTGTGTATGTCCATTACTTGATATTATGTTTTGTGTCGGGATCAGCATGGCCAAATATACCCGTGAGCCTTAAAACCACAAAACAAACAACTGAACTAACAACCTTCGATTTGTAGCGACGCAGGTTCGGTTCCTGTCAAGTGCATTCCTCCCTCGGTATATTTCTCTTTTCTGTATCAGTAAAACTTTCATTGTGTGTGTATGTCCATTACTTGATATTATGTTTTGTGTCGGGATCAGCATGGCCAAATATACCCGTGAGCCTTAAAACCACAAAACAACCAACTGAACTAACAACCTTCGATTTGTAGGCGACGCAGGTTCGGTTCCTGTCAAGTGCATTCCTCCCTCGGTATATTTCTCTTTTCTGTATCAGTAAAACTTTCATTGTGTGTGTATGTCCATTACTTGATATTATGTTTTGTGTCGGGATCAGCATGGCCAAATATACCCGTGACCTTAAAACCACAAAACAACCAACCAAACCCTGTTTGTAACTTGCATTTGTTCAATATACAATACTTATATTTTTTCAAAATACAATTGATTATTAAATCAATTTAGTTTTGATTGTCCGGTTGTAGGGACCTAATGAACCTGACAAAGGTCCTCTCGACTGCCTCTCGATAAGCCTTACACCCTGTGGATAGGTTGGGAGGTAAGGGTCTCAACAAAAATTCTAAGACAGCTTTGTAAGAACCGTTCCACAAATATCAGGGCGCAGCTTGTCCTTTTTTGGACCTTGCGCCATAAAATCTAACAATCAATCAATCAATCAATCCACTAATATCCTTTGCACATCGCATTCCACGTAACACAACCCGACCATTTTACAAGATCAACAAAGAACTCTGAAACGCTTACACTCGAAAACTTAACAGCCTGAGGCATTAAGTCATTCCATCCTTATTTCCCTCTTATAAAACACCCCACGTCAATGCAGTTACCCGATAAGTGATTTGTTACGTAAATAATAACCTCAAGCAGTCGCAGTTAAAATGCTGGAGGTTTTTTTCTCCCGTCCAGTTCTGACTGGCGATAAAAAGAGATGCCATGCGCCAGGCTAACCGAGTGAGTGATTTGATACTGACACAGTATAGTGTACCGGTGAGGGATTTTTTTCTCTCCGCTAGGGGGGGGAGGAAATCAGGAAGTGGGTGAAAATCAGGAAGCGAATCATTAATCAGGGAACGGCTTCGGTCTCACTTAATACGAAACCTGTGATTAATCGTTTGGGAGTCGGGGGAGCGTTCTCAAATCCAATGGGTGTAAAGGATGCGTTTTTATTACCTCCATGCTCTGAAATGTTCATTCGTGAGAGAAGTCTAAGTGAACAGGACTGTGCAACTGCAGTCTACTGAAAAATTTGTCGATTGTGTCGAGGACACAATCCGTAGTTTTGACGTGAATAATCGGACCTGTTGGATCGTTGGAATGAATGCAGCAGATATAGGAAGTTTTAACGTTTGATTACAGTTGAATATTCAACAATTTACAGAACGAATGATTAAAGTGCAGTTTCATATTGATAGTGGAGGATAATTTTATTGATTAAAGGCATTTAATCGTAGTGTAGTTCAGTAGCTTTTGAGTGACACTACTTACGCAGTCCTCACTACGCAATCTAAAGGTACACTGGCCCAAAGTTTGCCCAGCACCGACACGTTGCGCTCGCTCACTGTGTCTGCGCACTTGGTCCGAAGGTTATGTCAGGTACGGACATCCTTTGGCTACACGACACTATATTTATCTTCTGGATGTTTCTTCTAGTTCTGAAATCATAAGAAAAAACAGTTGTAACGCTTTTACAGTTGTAGCGCTTTTCTGTTACGGTCGACTTTTCATGCATGACCCCAGTACAATTCCGATTTTAAGGACGTATTCACGTCAAAAGGTTGATATCACTGGGTTATGCGGTACGTTCTCCTTTCGCGCTTGAATCGTTAAATGTGGCTTCTTGGCACGCTTCTACGTATGACAAAGAAGCAAACAAAAACATGACTCGTTAATGCGAATTACATTTTGGGGTTTTTTCCACTTTTAAATATTTGCTTTTTAAATAAATTTTGCTCTGACTTTAAAGGAACGGGTGAATTTTATTACACATCCCAAGGAATATTTTTTCTAAAAAATGGCATATTTTAAAAGAAATTTATCGTCTTCGTATCCTTCCACTACATTTCGACAGCTCTGGAGCTTCATATAATGATAGAAAAGAAAAAAATAGTTATCTTCTGACATTATTATAAATGTAACAAAACACCAATGTATTCAAAATTAATCAAAATTCTGCTAAAATTGTAAATTTCTTGCCGTCTTAAATTTCTTCCCAATTAATCTTCTTGCCGTCCAGTAGAAACACGAGTTCGTATATCATTTGCTAGGAAAGGTGGTCTCAGTGATAACTTATCACGGTCATTTGAATGATTAGCATTAATAATAGAAGCGGAATCAGGGATTTAACTATATCAGACACGTCTCTATCAAACACGTCTGTATCTCCCTCGTGCAGAACTGTCTTAAACTCAATGAATTTCACACAGTCCATAACACCCGCATTCCAAAACATAATGTTGAGTACAGCATCACTATGAGAGGCATTTTGTGATAAGCTAAATGCAGGTTACTGCAGCGGAACGTGTTTCCCCTACGGTTTTCGAACGTGACGTCAGTTGTCATATTTATTGAATCACACGATTTTAGCATATCGCCAATAAAAATTCCATAAAATGAATTCTGAATTGATATATGAAAGTAGATTTGGTCAACGCCAAATATATTAAAGGCCAAACTTGCCAAAATAGGGATAAAAAACATTTTAAGGTAACCCGATATGCATCGTGCGCCACGCCAACGTGAGGACATTTGAGGCCACGGCAGATTTATCGTGCACCAGCTCAACGTAATCGACGGTTTTTGGTTGGAACTAGTTTCGGACTCGCAACCGGGCTTCTGCGGCCCTTGATATATGATAGTCGATTGGACAACGCCAATTATATCAAACGCCAAACGTCAGAAAACTGGGTGGTAATTAATTAACGTCGCACTGCAGCAACACAATCAGCTATTGGCGATGGTATGGAATCAATCTCCATGTAAAAGTTCAGAGAACAGCACCACGTAATTTTGAACCGCAGTCATATGACTTACAAAAATGGGAATAAACAATACTTTAAGGTAACCCGATATATATCGTGCTAGGACATTTGAGTAATGAACGTAAAATCTTAAAATTCCGCATAGTTTTGTTTACACTGAAAAATCTCTCATTGTCCTGAAAGAGCTGTTTGAGATTTTTACTTAGAGTTGGGCGAAAATTTATTTTGTATCTCGTTTTTGGTTCAGCAAAAGAAAAAAAAAGCTTATGTGGACGAAAAACATTACTTCTGATTTCTTAAAAAAAATCTTTAAAAAGCACAACAAAAAGAAATATTTGTGTTCGATTAAAAGACCTGAAATCTACAAACCATTATGTGCAGTTTGTTAATTAATATTTTTATTTTATATTAAAGAAAGTATATGAGTATTTTTTGGTTACGCCATGACTTAATAAATCAATTATGACAAGTTTCGGACACTTTCCAATGGAATATAATGGAAACCCAGCATCCGAAAATCTAGATAACTTTAAATTTTTATTTGAGTTCCCCACGCACAGTTAAGTGTTCAATAAATGGGAGAACATGACAAGCGAAAGCGCAGTTATATAAATGGAAATATTAAAAAGGGGTAATTTAAATAAAAGAGCGAAATTTGCTGCTAAAATTGGAAACCGATAATTTCATTTATTTGCTATCTGTCTAAAGACAATTGAAATAAATAATGTGTCTTCAGTTATCCCGAGAAACTTTAATAGCTTCTTGAGTCATATGGCAGTAGGGGACTTTCTACAAAATATAAATATGATTCTTTGTTTGCCACAATACGCGATAATCGTCAGTCAGAATCTAGATAATTTATAGCACACTAGGATCAGACCTAAATAATTTCTTTTTTAGCTCTGTAAGTATTCACTCATTTTCTGATATCTAATTACCGTAGATGTCTTAGTCGTTTAACAGTTTGTTTAATAGTTGAATTTTAGTCTCACTAGAGCAACATAATGGGCTATTTCGACGGTCCGAAATACATCTCGAATGGAAAATATCCATGGACAACTCGACATTTTGAAATACGATCAGATGACAAGGTAAACACTTGGGCTGGTACACCACTCTCCAAACTTTCATGCCACGCCAACGTAAGAACACTTGAGGTCACGACATATTTAACGTGCACCGACATATTTAACGTACGGTCTTTGGTTGAATCGAGTTTTGAACTCGACTTTTTATCAATCCACTACTATACCAACCGGACTACCGGGACCCCGTTTGTAGAGACAGATTTGAATCAACTATATAGTTAAGCGACTTTTTCTACTTACAGTTGTTACTTCTTCAAATACTCATAGCCATTGCATTTGTCACCACCTCAACAAACTCGATAGGAATGAAACTTAGCTTGCTTGTGGATGTACATAAAGAGTTTATATGACAATATCAAATAGAGGACTTTTTATTGTTGTAACATTACGTCAAGAATGTCATACATTCGTGAGTTGTTAGGCTTTGCCGACTGCAGATATCGTTATACTGTGTGACAAGATGTCAAATAAATCCCTTATACTATCCAGAGGCAAATTATGCCAAACATTCTACATCTGCTTCTCCAGATCCCTAATATTCCGGGTGTTGATCCATTAGTGGTATTTTGCTGGCCAAGGAAGGGTTTCAACATCATTTCTGAGGCATTCTTGTGAGAGGCGAACCTCTAACTGCTCTAGTACCATTTGATAGCACATAGGTTTCATTTAGTGGCAATTATAAAAGATGGGGCCCGCGGATCAATCACAGTTCTTGACAATGAATGGTCATTTTTTTGCTCTGTATGTGCGAGTATACTTTTGTTTTCAAAACTTCTCAACTAAAGGTCACTGAGCATTGATTTTTGTATGTAGTTAACCCTCCTGATGGTTTATGTTCAGGTCGAAAATAGACCTGTTTTGGCTACCTACTCTTGTTGCAAATTGTCTCCGGCTCTGGATAAGGGACAATTTGTTTTCATCCACTTGGAATTTCATACCCTTTGATTAATAAGACAGTTTTGTCTCGCTGAGATGTCTCGTTATTAGCAAAATTGGTCAGATCGTGATGGACGAGATATCTTGTCATTAACAAAATTAGATATATCTTGATGGACGAGATATCTCGTCGAAGCCATTTAGAGGGTAAACAAAATTAGTCAGATATTGATGGACAAGCTATCACCCCATCAACAAAATGAGACAGGTCTTGATGACGAAATATCTCGTCATTAACAAAGTTAGACAGATTTTGATGGACAAGATACCTCGTCGTTAACAAAGTTAGACAGATCATGATGACGAGATATCTCGTCGAAACCACTTGGAGGTTGAGCAGATCTTGATGACGAAATATCTCGTCATTAACGAAATTAGACAAATCTTGATGGACGAGATATCTCATCGAAACCACTTTGAGGGTTAATGGAGGTTCAGCTTCCTAGTACAGCTAGCTCAATGCCTGAACCACACCGACATGCATGACAGCCGCACTTTTCCCTCAGCCCCTGCAGCAGGGGCGTGATAGGTCGTCGTCTAATCAGCATCTGGAAGCGAAACCGGGGCTGAGACACGAGGGGGAGAGCGGCCATTGTTCTTTATTAGTGCATTTCGCAATATCATGATATAACAGATTTCGACCATTAATAAAATTGTTAAAGACTAGCGGGGTCGATGGCGGGACTCGGGCTAGTTAACACATCGGCAGTGATTTATGACTTAATTATGTAAACAAGCGCCGGCCACTTTACACGGGGATGTTCGATGGGGTTAATGCTTGACCACGTGGGATCGGGATATGACCGATAATGATGTCGAGAATGACGGCCCATAAAAACCCATTAGCGCCTGTCCTCGACACGGGCATTAATGGGCACTCGACTATTTTACCTCAACTAAAAGATGTTAGATATTCAGTGCTAAATGGATGTTTGGTTTAATTTGTTTTCTGGGTATCAAGCGGTGAATACAGATTAGGTTTGGTGGTGATCTTGTACTAACCCTCCTAGTAGTTGTCTTGACAAGGTGTCTCGTCATTGGCGAAACCATTAGCAGATATTAATGGACGAGATATCTCGTCATTAGAAGAATGCTGACGGGATTTTGATCTCGTCATCATAAAAATATCGGCAGTATCTTGATGACCATAAATCTTTTCAATAGAAAAATTGATCTAATCTTGAAGGATGAGATATATCGGCATTAGAAGAAAACTGACAGGACTCAATCTCCTCATCGTAAAAAATCGGCAATATCTTGATGACTACAAATCTCGTCATTAGCAAAATTGATCAGAACTTGATGGAGGAAATACGTCGTCGAAACTATTTGGAGAGTTAAGCTGTATAAAATTTTAGTTTTGCTTGCAGAATAGTTACAATAACAAACTGTGTCATCTTCATAGGGGGCCAACGGTATGGAACTTGTAGTCTACCCTGGATGACTTCTTACCCATTTTGCTCTTCTTCACCAACAGAATGTATCCTACGATTTTTCCAGCTAGCAGATGTGAATTTTTAATCCTTAACCCTCCTGGTGATTGTCTCAACGAGGTATCCGAGGTATATTCCGAGATACATCTTGATGAACGCGATATCATTCGTCATTAGAAGAAAACAGATCAGATTTTAATCTCGTCATCATCAAAAAATCGGCTATACCTTGATGACGACATATCATTAGTTAAATTGATCAGATCTTGATGGACTATATATCTCGTCGAAGCCACTTGGTGTTGGTAAAGCAGTTTGAAATATTTCTTTCCTTTTCCTCCACAAAATTACGATAACAAACTTCTTCATCCTCTTTGGGACGTCAACGTTATGAAATTTGTAGTCTACCCTCGATGACTTCTAACTCATTTTGCTCTACTTCACCACCATAGTGTATTGTAGGATTCTTCCAGCTAGCAGATTGTGACTTTTAATCGTTAACCCTCCTGGTGGTTGTCTCGACGAGGTATCTCATCATTAGAAGAAAACGGATCAGATCTTGATGAATGAGATAAATCGTCGAAATCACTTGGAGGGTTAAATGTGTGTGATCTAATATAGGTGCAGTACTACACTGCTCAGAAATCATCGACCAGAATGATATAATGAAATAGAGGGAAGCATGTGTATGCATATTCAAGTAATTTCTCCCGTTCGCTCGATTGGAAGATCCTGTAGCGAGAATCACGTAGAAATGGGAGAAAGCGAGAATCCTAGTGCCTGATTAATTGATAATCGTGATTGAAAGCACTGGGTTGATTTTCATTAGTCAATCGGTCCTAAGTCAATTCCCAAGCCCACGTGACCTACAATTCTGAGATCTTACGACAGTGACTCCTCCTACATGCTCCGTCTATTTCATTGGAAGATCGATGTCGGAAATGTCGTGACACTCCAGAAGGTTAATCGATGTCACTACATGTCATAATATATGTTTTGAACACGCTGGTTGTAAATAAGGTAGTTGAGATATACACGACGTTTTAAAACGTCCTGTACAAACGTTAATGGGAGATAAGAACACGAAATTCGAAAGTATTCATATAAGAACGTATGTCAGCAAGTATAACCTGGATTTGCTAGAAGGCGCTGTTCGGCAAAGCTGCATTGCGATTAGGCATCAGTAAGAAGTGACATGTAAAACTGATTTATGTTTTTGGACTATTTTATTTCATTTATAAATATGAAATGCAACTCATTCTCATAATAAATGGACTTAATTCTCTTGGTGGTTCATCTTCGCGTCAAAAATCACCTTGCATTGCCCAGTCACTGGTGCAAAAATCTGTTCCAAACTGTCACCAGTTCTGGGCAAGGCACAATTTGTTTTTCCTAATTGGATCTTCATTCCACAATAGTAGGACAGTTTTGTCTCGACAAGTCATCTCGTCCTTACCAAAATTGACCAGATCTTAGACGAAATATCTCGTCGAAACACTTGGGAAGGTTGAGTATGGTATAAATCTGAGTAATACACAGTCATCAATAACAATAGACATCTTTAAGGACCTGTAGCTCAGATACTTTGCTAGGTTAACATTAAAATATTAAAAGTCAACCTTCTATAGTGTGAGACAAAACCGATGTTTTAAGTAGCGCCAATCATTGTAGCTTCGCTTCTATTTTTGTCCTGAACCTTCTACTCCTATCTTTAGAAATCAAATTGTAAAAAGCATTCTCAGTACAGGGGGAAATAATTCTGACCAGCCTTAGGTAAGCGTCGTACAACAATCAGGTTTATCAATCGAATCATGAATTATCACACTATATCGTAAAGGAAAACCCACGCACAGCTACAAATTCAGATGATACTTCTTTAGAAAGTTCTTGATAGAAGGAAGTTTTATAGAATCTGATCTCGGTAGGATCAATATATTTAAAAGTTTCGTTAGAGGATATAAAATAATGTTCTTTGTCAGTCGTCTCAAATGTGCCACTTGGTAGGTAAGTATTTTAATTAGCATCGTACTGGAGCAACGGGATATTTATGACGTTCCGGGATCAAACCAGGGGACAAAGATCGGAGGACAACACCACGTAATTTTGAACCTCGGTCAGATGACGAATGTGCCACTTGGAATTTTTAATCAGAATTATTTATTCCAGACTAGACCAAGAGCTTGAGCTTTTAATTTCTTTCCCGTTTGGAGCATTTCTTTGAAATCCTCAGTATGGTAGATCATTGCATTTCACATTTTGTTATTCAGATGTTTCAAAACTTCCTGTACAAACTGTAAAAGAATGCATGGAACACGAAATAAACCGTGTTCACACAGTCCTGTATGTTCTCAATGGGCCGAGAAGGGCACATTGAACCCCGTTGGATAGCATACAAAATATATTTGACAGAAGGACATTGGCACTTTTTTTTCTATGACAACTTCGTCATCTGACCGTGGTTCAAAAAGACGAGGTGTTGTCCTCGGATCTTTCGCTTTGGGATATATCCCGAACCGTCGCCAGTAGCCGTTTTATTCTCCAGTGCGACTTTAATTCAATTACCTATCTATGACAACTCCTTTACCGAGTAGTGATTTGTGGGCATAACTCAAAATTAACGAATTTGAACATCGACCCATTTTCTACCGATACAGAAATATTCGTACACAAAAAAAATCATCAACACTGCTCGTCATCTAATCGTGGTTCAAAATGCCGAGGTGATGTCCTCGAATCTTTCGCTTTGGGATAAATCCCGAACCGTCGTCAGTAGCCGTTTCATTCTCCAGTGCGATTTTAATTCAATTACTTACCTACCTATGGCAACTCCTTTACCGAGTAGTGATTTGTGGGCATAACTCAAAATTAACGAATTTGGACATCGACCCATTTTCTACCGATACAGAAATATTCGTACACAAAAAAAATCATCAACACTGCTCGTCATCTAATCGTGGTTCAAAATGCCGAGGTGATGTTCTCGAATCTTTCGCTTTGGGATAAATACCGAACCGTCGCCAGTAGCCGTTTCATTCTCCCCAGTGCGATTTTAATTCAATTACTTACCTACCTATGGCAACTCCTTTACCGAGTAGTGATTTGTGGGCATAACTCAAAATTAACGAATTTGGACATCGGCCCTTTTTCTACCGATACAGAAATATTCGTACACAAAAAAAATCATCAACACTGCTCGTCATCTAATCGTGGTTCAAAATGCCGAGGTGATGTCCTCGAATTTTTCGCTTTGGGATAAATCCCGAACCGTCGCCAGTAGCCGTTTCACATTCCCCAGTGCGATTTTAATACAATTACTTACCTACCTATGACAACTCCTTTACCGAGTAGTGATTTGTGGGCATAACTCAAAATTAACGAATTTGGACATCGACCCATTTTCTACCGATACAGAAATATTCGTACACAAAAAAAAATCATCAACACTGCACGTCATCTAATCGTGGTTCAAAATGCGGAGGTGATGTTCTCGAATTTTTCGCTTTGGGATAAATCCCGAACCGTCGCCAGTAGCCGTTTCATTTTCTCCAGTGCGATTTTAATTCAATTACTTACCTACCTATGACAACTCCTTTACCGAGTAGTGATTTGTGGGCATAACTCAAAATTAACGAATTTGGACATCGGCCCTTTTTCTACCGATACAGAAATATTCGTACACAAAAAAAATGATCAACACTGCTCGTCATCTAATCGTGGTTCAAAATGCCGAGGTGATGTCCTCGAATCTTTCGCTTTGGGATAAATCCCGAACCGTCGCCAGTAGCCGTTTTATTTTCTCCAGTGCGATTTTAATTCAATTACTTACCTACCTATTGCAACTCCTTTACCGAGTAGTGATTTGTGGGCATAACTCAAAATTAACGAATTTGGACATCGACCCATTTTCTACCGATACAGAAATATTCGTACACAAAAAAAAATCATCAACACTGCTCGTCATCTAATCGTGGTTCAAAATGCCGAGGTGATGTTCTCGAATCTTTCGCTTTGGGATAAATCCCGAACCGTCGCCAGTAGCCGTTTCATTTTCTCCAGTGCGATTTTAATTCAATTACTTACCTACCTATGACAACTCCTTTACCGAGTAGTGATTTGTGGGCATAACTCAAAATTAACGAATTTGGACATCGACCCATTTTCTACCGATACAGAAATATTCGTACACAAAAAAAAATCATCAACACTGCTCGTTATATAATCGTGGTTCAAAATGCCGAGGTGATGTCCTCGAATCTTTCGCTTTGGGATAGATCCCGAACCGTCGCCAGTAGCCGTTTCATTTTCTCCAGTGCGATTTTAATTCAATTACTTACCTACCTATGGCAACTCCTTTACCGAGTAGTGATTTGTGGGCATAACTCAAAATTAACGAATTTGGACATCGACCCATTTTCTACCGATACAGAAATATTCGTACACAAAAAAAATCATCAACACTGCTCGTCATCTAATCGTGGTTCAAAATGCCGAGGTGATGTTCTCGAATCTTTCGCTTTGGGATAAATACCGAACCGTCGCCAGTAGCCGTTTCATTCTCCCCAGTGCGATTTTAATTCAATTACTTACCTACCTATGGCAACTCCTTTACCGAGTAGTGATTTGTGGGCATAACTCAAAATTAACGAATTTGGACATCGGCCCTTTTTCTACCGATACAGAAATATTCGTACACAAAAAAAATCATCAACACTGCTCGTCATCTAATCGTGGTACAAAATGCCGAGGTGATGTCCTCGAATTTTTCGCTTTGGGATAAATCCCGAACCGTCGCCAGTAGCCGTTTCACATTCCCCAGTGCGATTTTAATACAATTACTTACCTACCTATGACAACTCCTTTACCGAGTAGTGATTTGTGGGCATAACTCAAAATTAACGAATTTGGACATCGACCCATTTTCTACCGATACAGAAATATTCGTACACAAAAAAAAATCATCAACACTGCACGTCATCTAATCGTGGTTCAAAATGCGGAGGTGATGTTCTCGAATTTTTCGCTTTGGGATAAATCCCGAACCGTCGCCAGTAGCCGTTTCATTTTCTCCAGTGCGATTTTAATTCAATTACTTACCTACCTATGACAACTCCTTTACCGAGTAGTGATTTGTGGGCATAACTCAAAATTAACGAATTTGGACATCGGCCCTTTTTCTACCGATACAGAAATATTCGTACACAAAAAAATCATCAACACTGCTCGTCATCTAATCGTGGTTCAAAATGCCGAGGTGATGTCCTCGAATCTTTCGCTTTGGGATAAATCCCGAACCGTCGCCAGTAGCCGTTTCATTCTCCAGTGCGATTTTAATTCAATTACTTACCTACCTATGACAACTCCTTTACCGAGTAGTGATTTGTGGGCATAACTCAAAATTAACGAATTTGGACATCGGCCCTTTTTCTACCGATACAGAAATATTCGTACACAAAAAAAATCATCAACACTGCTCGTCATCTAATCGTGGTTCAAAATGCCGAGGTGATGTCCTCGAATCTTTCGCTTTGGGATAAATCCCGAACCGTCGCCAGTAGCCGTTTTATTTTCTCCAGTGCGATTTTAATTCAATTACTTACCTACCTATTGCAACTCCTTTACCGAGTAGTGATTTGTGGGCATAACTCAAAATTAACGAATTTGGACATCGACCCATTTTCTACCGATACAGAAATATTCGTACACAAAAAAAAATCATCAACACTGCTCGTCATCTAACCGTGGTTGAAAATGCCGAGGTGATGTTCTCGAATCTTTCGCTTTGGGATAAATCCCGAACCGTCGCCAGTAGCCGTTTCATTTTCTCCAGTGCGATTTTAATTCAATTACTTACCTACCTATGACAACTCCTTTACCGAGTAGTGATTTGTGGGCATAACTCAAAATTAACGAATTTGGACATCGACCCATTTTCTACCGATACAGAAATATTCGTACACAAAAAAAATCATCAACACTGCTCGTTATATAATCGTGGTTCAAAATGCCGAGGTGATGTCCTCGAATCTTTCGCTTTGGGATAGATCCCGAACCGTCGCCAGTAGCCGTTTCATTTTCTCCAGTGCGATTTTAATTCAATTACTTACCTACCTATGACAACTCCTTTACCGAGTAGTGATTTGTGGGCATAACTCAAAATTAACGAATTTGGACATCGGCCCTTTTTCTACCGATACAGAAATATTCGTACACAAAAAAATCATCAACACTGCTCGTCATCTAATCGTGGTTCAAAATGCCGAGGTGATGTCCTCGAATCTTTCGCTTTGGGATAAATCCCGAACCGTCGCCAGTAGCCGTTTTATATTCTCCAGTGCGATTTTAATTCAATTACTTACCTACCTATAGCAACTCCTTTACCGAGTAGTGATTTGTGGGCATAACTCAAAATTAACGAATTTGGACATCGACCCATTTTCTACCGATACAGAAATTTTCGTTCACAAAAAAAAAATCATCAACACTGCTCGTCATCTAATCGTGGTTCAAAATGCCGAGGTGATGTCCTCGAATCTTTCGCTTTGGGATAAATCCCGAACCGTCGCCAGTAGCCGTTTCATTTTCTCCAGTGCGATTTTAATTCAATTATCTACCTACCTATGACAACTCCTTTACCGAGTAGTGATTTGTGGGCATAACTCAAAATTAACGAATTTGGACATCGGCCCTTTTTCTACCGATACAGAAATATTCGTACACAAAAAAATCATCAACACTGCTCGTCATCTAATCGTGGTTCAAAATGCCGAGGTGATGTTCTCGAATCTTTCGCTTTGGGATAAATCCCGAACCGTCGCCAGTAGCCGTTTTATATTCTCCAGTGCGATTTTAATTCAATTACTTACCTACCTATGGCAACTCCTTTACCGAGTAGTGATTTGTGGGCATAACTCAAAATTAACGAATTTAGACATCGGCCCTTTTTCTACCGATACAGAAATTTTCGTACATAAAAAAAATCATCAACACTGCTCGTCTTCTGATCGTGGTTCAAAATGCCGAGGTGATGTCCTCGAATCTTTCAGTATCGGGAGACCGTCGCCAATAACATATGGTATTGCTCCAGTATGAAATAAATTCAGCTACCCACATACCTATGACAACTTCCATTACCTAGAAATGATTTGTGGACAACTCAAAACCAGCGAATCCTAATATGTCAAGCACCTTCGCTAACATATCGACGTAGTAAATAGCTGCGCGCTATTCCAAGCACCTCCATTGTTCGTGTATTGACTTGGCGAGAGGATCGAGGCAAGAGACGAATGATTTTTCCGCCAGTATATGGTCCCCCAAACCGCTTTCCCGTAACTCGCATGGGTTAACACAATCGATATCAGTTTTGTCAAGCTGAGCTCGTTAGTACGACGGACCAGTCCGCCTCTAACAAAAGATCCTTATGTAATATAGGAAGCCCGCTTCCCCGCGCCCCCTTTTTAAAAACGCGGCACACGATCACCGCGACAGTGGTACGAGTCAGACACTGCTACTGTGACTGGGATGGGTGTTAGAAATGGAGATTAGAATTTAGGACAGGGGTGATTGGTGTAACGTGGTGTTGACGCGGAGAGAGAAAGAAAGGCAAAATGGATTAGCGATAGCGTAGTAAGGATTTTATTTTGTTAGGTAATTGAACTTAAGTCGCACTGGAGCAACACAGCAGGCTCCTGGCGACGGTTCCAGATCCGTCTCGAAGGGAAAGATCCCATAACGTCACCTCGTCGTTTCGAAAAAAGGTCAGATGACGAGGTCAGTGTCTGAGCTGACACCCCACTCTCCAACGTGAGGATATTTGGTACCACAGCAGATTTGACCTGCCCCAGCCCAAACGTAGGTAGTTGCATCGACTGGAGCAACACAACGCGCTATTGGCGACTGTCCGTGATCAATCCCGAAGGGAAAGATCAAAGGACATCTTGTCATTTTGAACCACGGTCAGGTGACGAGGTCAATATCTGAGCTGGCAATCCACTCTCCAAAATTCCACACCATTGCAGCATAAGGACATTTGAGACCACGGCTGATTTAACGTGCCCCCACGTACACTCTTTGGCTGGGTCCAGTCTCGAACTCTCAACAGTCCGGTTGCTAATGCACGACACTATCTGGTCTACCAAGCCCCTGCTGAAATTTAGGACTCCTGGTTAGTTAGGTTGTATGAACTTAACATTTCAAGCTGAGTCAAATAGGGCCAATTATCCTTCACGTTATACCGACCCTGTGAAGGGTTTGCTTTTCTATTATTCCAAAATGGCTACGGATCTTAGTCACAGTTTAGCAACCATTGATATGCAAATAATCATTTTAAAAAGATTTAAACTAAAGTTAGGAGTCGTTACAAGAGTATACACAGGTATAGCTTGAATAAGTATTTTACATTGAAGACATTGAAGAGAAGAGAATGAAGCTTCTGAGCGTCACAAGATTCCCGGGTACTGTAGGATTCTTTACTCCACAATATACTTAATGAATAAGTAAACACTGTTATTGGTTGAAAGAATCTATGGATTCTATAATATTCTGTAAAAAGTTTATTAATATATAGCTCCTTTCCTTAGAATAGAATTCATTGGTCCTTAGGTTTCCTTAGAACAGAATCCACTGGAAATATTTTATTGCTCTTTTCCTTGGAATACAATCCTTTGGAAAGATTCTGTTGATACTTTCCTTAGAAAAGGATACTTTGTAAAGATTCGATTGGTCAAGAAAATCAAAACTGTCAAGAGATCATGTAGGTTGTAAAGCGGAAATATGTGAGTGAACCCTTCAAAGTGTTAAAAGAAATTTTTATTTGGAAAAGGTATAAAAGATAACCTTCTTACGTTTGTATACTCTCATTTAAATATACATTTCTTAAATAACTGGAACTTGACATGTATTTAAATATTGGATATTAGTAAGTATACGAGGTAATTTTAATATACGATAGGCTTACGATGAGAGAGTAAAATCAACAACTGAATGTAAAAAAAACTATAACGGAAATAGTATGTTTCTCCCCGTGTAGTGAATAAAAGCATCCAGCCTCTATACCTAGTAGGTAACCTTTAGTACTTATCTGACGTTCTGTAATTTCTATACATAAGCTGTGCAACAATTTAATGGACTAGAAGAGACTCTCACAGCATATGCGCTGAAATTTCTTAATTGTCGATACGTTACTTAATTGTTGTGTTGCTACTTACAATTATTTCTTACTTAAATCCACTAATAATTAATGGAAGTATCGATGCGCATATATCTCCAAACGAAATAAAATTAGTCAAAAATATAAAACATTGTTTTGTGTACTTCTTACTAATGTTCATCCTTATTCCGACTGTCTGCGTTCATACTTATTTTATTGTAATACTGTGGACTTTCCTGGCTGTATTTTATGTAATAGTAACAACCTATGACTGCTCAACACTCAACGACACGAGCAGTGCACTAAGAATTTTAGTAATACAATGCAGAAGTGTTGAAAAGCCAGAGGGTGAATGATGTAAAGTGCCTGGAATTTGTTTCATTCATTCAATTCCTATTCCCAGGCAAAATGTGCATGGTTATCACAATTAGCTTTTGAACTTCACAACGATTGCATCCCATTCACTTTTCAAAGGTTATTCGGTATTTTTTGCGCAGTTTATGCTACTGTACTATGAAATTCAAAATCCAATCCAATTGATACTTTTTGATGACTTTCCTATATTTTCGCTGGGACCGCGATAGCCCGGTTGGAGCCGGAGGGTTGGGAGTACGAATCCAATCAAAGACCATTGTGTACAAAGGTGTCTAGTGCACGTTAAATCTGTCGTAGCCTTAAACGTCCTCACGTTGACGTAGTGTGGAAGTTTGGAGAGTGGGGTGCCAGCTCAGGTATGACCTCGTCATCTGATCATGGTTCAAAATTACGTGGTGTTGTCCTCGGATGTATGTATGTATGTATTTTATTTAAAGTCACACTGGAGCAACACAATGGGCTATTAGAGGTGTTGTCCTCGGTCTTTCCCTTTGAGTTTGATCCCTGACCGTCGCCAATAGCCCGAGGTGCTGCTCCAGTGCGACATTAATTAAATGCCTACCTATCTATATTTTAGCAATCACACATTTTCTTTTCAGATCTATTTCTATCTGCCTGATTTATCATTGGCTACTGTAATCAGACTATTGAAGAATTTCTTTCTTAAATAAAGGCATGGTCAAATATGGCCCTTGTGCCATAAAAGCAAAAC
Organism: Meta bourneti; assembly: GCA_933210815.1. Taxonomy (NCBI): domain Eukaryota; kingdom Metazoa; phylum Arthropoda; class Arachnida; order Araneae; family Tetragnathidae; genus Meta; species Meta bourneti. The sequence goes on along the minus strand of OW119924.1, from coordinate 11,799,443 downwards.
TAACCAATCTTAAATAAAGATTGTATTCTTCGAACTGTAAAATCGATTATGTTCTTCGAGTATTTCGAGTTCTATTTAATTCTAGCTAATGGAGGAGCACGATAAATTTCGAAGTAGATAATTTACTTACACAAATTACTAAGCGAATTATTCACAAATTACTAAAGTACTACGAACTAATTAGCTATACTTCCGAATTCATTTTACATTTATGTATTTTCTGGTACCGAAAACGTAAACTATCATCAGCAACATGTCTAGACTACTTAAAAATTTGAAAATACGTCTCATGCCATCCTATTGAAATATGAATTTAACCCTCCAAGTGGTTTTGATGAGATATCTCGTCCATCAAGATGTGACAAATTTTGCTAATGACGAGATGTATTATTAAGATATTGTCGATATTTTATCATGACTACATCAAAATTTGGTCAATGTTCTTCTAATGCCGAAATATCTCACCCATCAAGATTTGCTAATGGTTTTGATAATGACTAGAGACATCGTTATTGTGTTATTAATTATTTTATAAAATTGCTCGAGATACTTAATGAGGTGAATAGTCCTGTTCCTTTCTTTTTCACATAATACCACGTAAATATAGATATATCATATTTAAGAAACATTTTATATCAAGAGAATTACGTAATCAAATCAAACGATTTTCCAATTTTTGATCGTTGTCTACCACAAAGCCTGAATATTTTCTTTGACAATTCCGAAGATGTACAAAATGTTACCATTTTGACGTTTAAAAAATATTCTCATTTCTTTCATTTTATTTAAATGTGTTTTCTCCTTGGCCATGAGCATTTTTCTCATTCTTTCTCAGTGTTTTATTTTATATTTTGGGCTTTGCATTCTGTTATTTTTTGTGCATTTCTCCACTATTCTACTTAGCTACTTGTTTGCTTTTTTAATTTTTAATAACATTTGCAATGAATAAATTTAAATTTCCAATTATGTAAATTAATTTTGCTAACATACAAATTCTATTTCCTCGTATAGAGTTGTAAAATTTTATGTTACTATAAGATGTACACTTATTCTTATTTGTAGGCATGTAAGACAGTCCAATTAGTTATTCTGCGAACTTGAGTATATATATATATATATATATATATATATATATATATATATATATATATATATATATATATATTGATATATATATCAATATTCTCCGGTGAATGTCGACACATACCAAATACGTCGGTGAAAGACCGAATATTTGGTTATATTCATATACATTCGGACCATCGCCGGTGTATGTCGACAAACAGATAAGCTCTTGTGGGGGTCGAAGCGAGAAGCCGAGAAGGCGGAGGGGCCACAGCCAGAAAGGCTTCTCCGCCTTCAGTTTAAGTTGTTGCAATAAATAAGATTGTATAACGTTAATCACATAATTTATGTGTAAGTTTATTGTTGGTATTATTTTCTTTTCTCATTTAGAATGCACTGTTCGTTTTAGGTTCAACAGTTTATTTACATGTGCTGTTACTTAAGCTTTCTCCTATTTTGACATATATCATAATATGTTTTAATAATAAAGTATGATTTAAAGAGTTGCATTTTTGTCTTAAGGTAACAAAAATATTTTTATTCAACATTCACCATCAGTGCATGCTGAATGTCGACATTTGCCGGTGTAGGTGTGAAATAATGATAGTTAGCAAATATTTCGGACATACACCAAGCGACTATGTGAATGCTGACATTCAACGGAGAATATCGAGATTTGCCAGATATCGGTCTTTCACGTAACATATATACTGAATTTATGATGAATACATTAATATTTATTTCATGAATGCATAATCCCATTGACTTAATGTTCTAATGTATCTTTCAGAGTTAAAAAAATTAGCTTTGTAATTTCATTGCATTTAAGAATTATCTTTAGCCATTCGCAAATTCTCGTTAAAGTGAAAATAAGATCTTTGCTCGAACAACAGCAATGTTTTTGTACGCTTAAATTAATACTCAGATAAACAACTCAGTTACTAGGTACTACTAATTGAAAAACACACTATACTTTTATCCCATAAAGTTATAAGTAATTTCATATAATAATCAGCAGATGTAAATAAATATACTGACAATTGTATAAACATAATATTATTTATTTATTTTCCGATATCTAAAGAATCAAGTTGATAGAATCAATCAATCAACAGAGTAGTTGAAGCGTAAGGAGAAAGGGAAGGAGGAGGGAAAGGAAATTAGAGAAACAAACTTTTGCACTTTAACGATTCGAAAGCCGTTAATGTGCACATTACCTAGGTAAAGTGAGGAAAACTCTTATTTTGTAGATGATTCCGCACTTTAACGGAACAAATCAGCCAATCTGCAGATCACCTAGGTAATGTGCACATTAACGGCTTTCGAGTTTTAACGGTAACATATACATAAAAATAACGTAACTAGTTTACAAACCTTCTGAATTTATTTTATTCATGTGATCATAATTATCTGGGTCATTACCCAAAAGTCATACTGATATACTACATATGTAAATGGATTTTTTTGCATGGTAGTATGAATAAATAAATATCCCTTTATTTACCCCCTCAGGGACATGTCTTGGGGTACTTAAAGGTATCACAACCTCGAGCTATCTGAGTGATCTTTTCTCCCTTTCATTTTTACCCTTGTCTACTTTTCTGCTCTTTGTTTTTCAATTCTCTCGTTCATTATTCCATTACCAATCCCTGTTTTTTTATCATTGACAACATTTTCCACCTGAAGTTGTCTTTCTCATATTTGGCACACCTTGGCCAAATATGACCCTTGCGCCATAAAACCCAAGACCAACCAACCCTTATTTGCTTACGCGGTCCATCAACTTGCCCCAACTAAATCTTTTTTAACTTTTGCAAGCCATAAAATAATAAATTCCTGTAATATTTCATCTTTTCGATTAATTTAACTTCATCAAATTTTTTACCATCTGTCCTCGGATCTTTCCCTTCAGGACTGATCCCAGACCGCCGCCAACAGCCCGTTGTTGTGCTCCAGTGCGACGTTAATTAAATATCTACCTTTTACCATCACTCACTATTTTTATACTGATAACGACGATAATCTCATATTTTCCTGTCTAATCCAACCAAAAAACCGTCGTGTACGAAGGGGGCTGTGGCATGTTAAATCTCAATGTCCTCACGTTGTCAAGGACTCAAGTGTCTTCACGTTGGCGTGGTGTGGACGTTTGGGGAGTGGGGTGCCAGCTCAAGTGTTGCCTCGTCATCTGACCGTGGTTCAAAATTACGTGGTGTTGTCCTTGGGCCTTTCCCTTCGGGATTGATCCCGGACAGTCGTCAATAGGCCGTTGTGTTGCTTTGTGCGACGTTAATTAATTAGCAATTACCATTACCTCATATTTTCCTGTTTATAATCGTGACGTTTAAATATTTATTTTTATGTTAGTCAATGTATTTCCAGTGTTGTATTTTTGAAATCTGCAATTTATTTATTTAGAAAATTAAAGTAATTTATCCATAATTTATTTCGAATCTTTCTCTTCGGATTTGACCCTGAACCGTCGTCAATAGTCCTTGTGTTGCTCTAGTGCGACGTTAATTAATCACCAATTACCATTACCTAATATTTTCCTGTTTATAATCGTGGCGTTTAAATATTTATTTTTATTTCTAGTCAATGTATTTCCAGTGTTGTATTTTTGAAATCTATCATTTATTTATTTAGAAAATTAAAGTAATTTATCCATAATTTATTTCGAATCTTTCTCTTCGGATTTGATCCTGAACCGTCGTCAATAGCCCGTTGTGTTGCTCTACTGCGACATTAATTAATTACCATTACCTCATATTTTCCTGTTTATAATCGTGACGTTTAAATATTTATTTTTATGTTAGTCAATGTATTTCCAGTGTTGTATTTTTGAAATCTATCATTTATTTATTTAGAAAATTAAAGTAATTTATCCATAATTTATTTCGAATCTTTCTCTTCGGATTTGATCCTGAACCGTCGTCAATAGCCCGTTGTGTTGCTCTAGTGCGACATTAATTAATTACCATTACCTCATATTTTCCTGTTTATAATCGTGACGTTTAAATATTTATTTTTATTTCTAGTCAATGTATTTCCAGTGTTGTATTTTTGAAATCTGTCATTTATTTATTTAGGAAATTAAAGTAATTTATCCATAATTTATTTCGAATCCTTCTCTTCGGATTTGATCCTGAACCGTCGTCAATAGCCCGTTGTGTTGCTCTAGTGTGACATTAATTAATTACCATTACCTCATATTTTCCTGTTTATAATCGTGACGTTTAAATATTTATTTTTATTTCTAGTCAATGTATTTCCAGTGTTGTATTTTTGAAATCTGTCATTTATTTATTTAGAAAATTAAAGTAATTTATCCATAATTTATTTGGAATCTTTCTCTTCGGATTTGATCCTGAACCGTCGTCAATAGCCCGTTGTGTTGCTCTAGTGCGACATTAATTAATTACCATTACCTCATATTTTCCTGTTTATAATCGTGGCGTTTAAATATTTATTTTTATTTTTAGTCAATGTATTTCCAGTGTTGTATTTTTGAAATCTGTCATTTATTTATTTAGAAAATTAAAGTAATTTATCCATAATTTATTTCGAATCTTTCTCTTCGGATTTTATCCTGAATCGTCACCAATAGCCTGTTGTGTTGCTCCAGTGCGACGTTGATTATAACACCCACCCACCTATAATTAATGTGGTTAAGTTCTGTTTCGCGTTTCGGACCTTACGCCATAAAACCCAAACCAACCATCAACTTGCACGTTTACAGATGTGCTCATCATGCTCCGAAGACGTTCTTTGGCTACAATTCTTTTGTGCAGACCACTCTTCCTCTGAGGCCAAATGATGCTCTGAATACCTCCTCTCTCCCTCCCGGCGCAGACAGATCGCGTATGTAACGAAGCGTTTTATTAGAGTAACTAGGTATTGGAATTCTTAGAGATACTAAGTGAGAGGAATCCGGTGAGAGAGCCCCTCCCCTGCAACGATTTACGAAGGGCGGTTTGTTGTTGCGGCTCTACCTTTCCGCACGTACCTCGAATTCGATTCAATTATCTGGGACCGGTTGAAGGATTCTAAACTTCTTCAACTCCGGAGGCGGGCGAGATATCAAGTGCGAATATTTATAGAGGTGGATGGGATTGTGGAGTTGCTTATCCGTTTTGAATAGTTACTAATACAGTACGCAGCTCAAAACAATTTGTTCTTCCATATATCCTGGGATTGTGTTTCTGATTTTCATATGAAAAATTCATAGGTTGTGTCGAGGACACAAGCCGTAGTTTTGACGAGAATACTCGGGCCTGATGTTGGAGTGTGAGATCAGTGAAACAGACTTAGGAAGTTGGTAGGTTGTGTCGAAGACACAAACCGTAGTTTTGACGAGAATACTCGGGCCTGATGTTGGAGTGCTGAATGAGTGAAATAGACAGGAATTTGGTAGGTTGTGTCGAGGACACAAACCTTAGTTTTGACGAGAATACTCGGGCCTGATGTTGGAGTGTGGGATCAGTGAAACAGACATAGGAAGTTGGTAGGTTGTGTCGAAGACACAAACCGTAGTTTTGACGAGAATACTCGGGCCTGATGTTGGAGTGCGGAATGAGTGAAATAGACAGGAATTTGGTAGGTTGTGTCGAGGACACAAACCTTAGTTTTGACGAGAATACTCGGGCCTGATGTTGGATTGTGGAATGAGTGAAACAGACATAGGAAGTTTGAACGATTGTTTCGTGTGAATATTCAACAATTAATTTGAAACTTAAACAATTTGTAGTTTTAAATTAATATTGAAGGATAATTTTATTAATTAAGAATTTAATTCGTTTTAAATTCATATTGAAGGATAATTTTATCGATTAAGTTTTAAATATAAAATTATTAAATATAAATATTATTATATAAATATTATAATATTAAATATTATAATATTAAATATTATTATATAAATATTATTATATTAAATATTATTATAAATATAATATTTAATTGTTTTTATAAATATAAATATTATATAAATATAAATATTGTATAAATATAAATATAAAATTTTTTTTAATTCGTTTTAAATTCGTATTGAAGGATAATTATAATGATTAAGAATTTAATTCGTTTTAAATTAATACTGATGGATAATTTCATTGATTAAAGGCCTGTGATTGTATTAACTTCCGAATAACACCGTTTACGAAGCCCTCACTCTACGCAAACCGAAGTGACACTGGCCTAAATCTCGCCCAGCACCGTAAAATTGAGACCCCCCTCCCTTCATTTTGTGCTCTCTACCTCCCCTAAGAGTTTGTACAGGAAGTTAGTTTTAAACACTTCTTTCATCTAGGACCGTCTATGAATATTTTATATTCAACTTTCAATTATTCATCAAGTGACGCGTTTTGTGGAAGTGAAAGCTGAACTGATACAGAATGTTTATGTTCACAAAATTCATCCACAATATTGGTAAAGTATATTGGTAAAGACTGAGACTTTCCAGTCAAATATAGAGTTATCGTATGCAATTTATGAACAAACTATATTTCAAACATATCGATTATCAATGTTTGAAAAATCCATTTATTTTGGATAGGATGAAGTAAACCGCTTAAATTTTTATATTATGTTTTAGATAATCTCTAACTCCTCTTGGAAACTAAAGTTTATTAGTAAAATTATTTGTATGAAAATTCTTCTTGGTATGATAAAAATATGTTGTAGTTGAGGGTAAAGAGTACGGGTAGTAAAAGGGTAGTTGAATCAACATCGCACTGGAGCCATACAACGGACTATTGACGACGGTCCCGAATCCATACCGAAGGGAAAGAGCCGAGGACATCACCTTATTCATTTTTAACGACGATCAGATGACGAGGTCACACCTGAACTGGCACCCCACTCTCCAATTTTCCACACCACGCCAAAGAGAATAGTTGGAAGTTTAAAAATTGATATTGATAAAAAAGTTTATTATTAAAGCGATTACCACATGCAATAAAACTGCGTTGTACCTGAAATTTTCTCGTTATTCACTTAAAAATTTCCCAAGTCAATGTATACCTTGTTTCAGATAAATAAGTATCCTTGTATCGAAGCGCGTGAGCCATTTTATCATGAAAAGTGATTTATGGCGTCGAAGGTTAGAGCTTTATTTTCATAAATGTTACTCCGAGATATACTTACCAATCTACAAAGCTGCACAAAATAAAATGGGAAATTTACGAGCACTCATAAAATTCTGCCTCCTGCTATGTAAAAGTTTGTTATTCGAAACGACTGTCGAGAAATAATATTTAAGGAAATGTAACACCATCTCTTCCTGACACACTGCACATTAAAATAGAAGTAATATGAAAATAAATTCATATGTTTAGGTTATAAAATGTCCAAAAATCGCTTGTGTGTCCTTCATTATTACAACATGATTCCTGCAAATTAACTAAATTGAGAAATACAAAGCAAACAGCCATTTAACTCTGTGAGGAGCTTTCACACATACATTCCTTTTTCTACCTGAAATCGTCCTTGTATGATTTCTAATCAGTTTTGACCTTCATGACCAATAGAATCTTTCCTAAGATACCTTCAACCATTAGTTGGGGTTATTTCATCATCATGTGTTGTGGTAGAACCTACACTACTCTGAAATCTCGTGATCTCAGAGGGTTAAATGCATACGTACGAACAAAGTAACACGCACAGCATGCATTGACTATCATGTGTCGTATTAATACGAAGCAACCATGGGATTTGAGGTTCAGATTTAAGAAACCTGATTAATAATGACAAAATAATGACAGTATAAAAATGAATTGGTAATAGAGGATTTAAGAGTGGGACGTCTAACCTGCGAAAGGTTAAAACTAGAAGAGGGAGTGTGAAATGGTCAAATGGAGTGTGTGAAAGATGCACAATCATAGAATTTAGGGGTTGGTTCACAGGTTTCTGGCAGAGGAATACAATGCAATTGGGTAATAATACTCAATTTGTGCTTAGAAACATGATAGAAAAGGTTAGGTAGGTATTTGAATTAAAGTCGCACTGGAAGCAACATAACGGGGCTATTGTCGACGATCCTCGATCCATCCCGAAGGAAGAGATCCGGGAAAAACTCCTCTTAATTATGAACCACGATTATTGTGATGAGGTCGACACCTGAGCTGTCATCCCACACTCCAAACTTCCTCACCAGGGCAAAGTAAGGACATTTTGGGCCATGGCAGATTTCACATGCGCAAGTCCCAAAGTACACTGGTTGGATCAAGTTTCGAACTAGCAACCCTCGGGTTGCTAATCCGCTAATTTTCCAACGCGCAATGAGTTGCAAAATTGCATTCCAGTACTTCGTAACATACATATACGATCACTTAGGCACATATTTAACCTTTGTAGAAAGTTTGTAAGCTCATAGGACCAGGAACTCAGGATCGCTATCCGTTTTAAAGATGAGATGGGATTGATAACTATAAAAACGCAGATATCAACCTCTTCAAGCCACTACTGCTTTTCCTGTAATCTCCAAGCCGTTTATGCATCGTAGTAGCCTGGGTGGAAGAATAGCGGATTAACAATATAGTTGCGAGTTCGAAACCCGATCCAACCAAAGACGGTAGTGTACATGGGAACTGGTGCATTTAATGTATGGAATGCTTTTAGAATATATGGTTTTGGAAGCCAATATCTCGTGCCCTCAAATGTTGCGTTCTCTCGTTGGCGTGGTGTGGAAGTTTGGAGAGTGGGGTGCCAGCTCAGGTGCTGACCGTGGTTCAAAATGGAGTTGTTGTGTTCTGATCTTTCCCTTCTTCCTTCGGGGACCGTCGCCAAAAGCCCATTGTGTTGCTCTAATGGGACATTAATTCATCTACCTACGAAGGCATTAATAAAAATTGAAGTATGTTGCCACAAAATAAGACTCAACTTGGTTTATCCCATAAATTAAATTACTATTAACAGAGGCTGGTGAGATTCAAGAAAAGTCACACTTCGTTTGCTACATACAGAGCGGCAGGAATTAGAACCTACACAATCCATCAGGAGCTACACATAATCGGTTACCATGATAACTCGGCTGCAAACAAGCCCCACATCATTCAACTTAATGCCGGTAGATGACAGCAGTGGTGCTTAGCCCGACGCTTGTATGCAACAGGAGGTTGACAGAGGGTCCCGAGACGTGAGGTATCGTGGTTCAAATCTTTCAATCAAAATCCATTCGGGCCTGCATGGGTCATGCGTTGCCCCAGTAACGCATTATTTACATTGCGTTGACAGTCATGGTTAGGGTGGATAACTTGACACTAGGGTGTGCAAATTACCGGCATTCTCAGCACCTGTGAATTGCCGACAGGAATTCTCCGTAGGTACTGATTGGGTGGGATAAAAAAGTCGAATTTCGACGGAAGAAATTGCAACAGTGAAAAAGTTTAGTAGTCTGTCTATCTCAGATGGACATATCTGTCACATCGTGGTTATGGACAGGTATGGTGAGTAGTCAATTATGTGTAGATAGGAAGTTCAAGAGAATGTGGCATTGGGGTCACTGATGCAGGGCATTTTGAGATGAGGACGATTCCACTGGGTCAAGAATAACTTTTTTAAGGTTTTGCTTCTCGGTTTCTTGAGGTTTTCATTCTTTTCACGCCATCCACTCTAAGCATTTTTCTGAACTCAGGTTCTTCAACGGGAGATTGCCAGTTTTGTCCTTCATCTGTTGTGCCAGCCCCAATAAAATCCAGGTTCACACCCAATGCTCTGAACAATGGCAGCAAGTCCACTCATCCACAATAAGTCACTGGGGTTGATTGACCCCTCCCAATTCTTTATATAGGCTATGCTATAAGTCCATCCATTTCGTATTGTTTGTTGCTTTTCAACTAGTCACACTGTGATGACAATATCTTTTGATTTATTTTTAAATTAAATTATATCTTAGTGAGAGAGAAGGTGTAGGGATTTCTCAAGTTCTGTCGTGGCTCAGTGGGGTTGTCCAATGCACTAGCAACCTGCAAGTTATAGGCGGCGCAAGTTCGATTGCTCCCTCGATATATTTTTCTTTTCTGTATCAGTAAAATTTACATGTGTTTGTTCACTACTTGATATTGTCCGTCTTTAGTCTGGCGAAACATGACCACATGTGAACCTTGTGCCATAAAAAGTAGTTTTTTTTAAAGAATTTATTGGATGCAAGTTGAATAATGCTTCCTTTGGTAGGTATTTTAATTAACGTCGCACTGGAACAACACAAAGGGCTATTGGCGACGGTCCGGGATCAAACCCGAAAGGAAAGATCCGAGGAACGACACACACACACACAACACCACATTATTTTAAAACACGGTCAGATGACGAGGTCACACCTGAGCTTGTACCCGATACTCCGAACTTCACACCAAGCCAACGTGAGGATATTTGAGGCCACGACAGATTTAACTTGCACCAGCCCCCTTTGTACACAAGGAGTGTTAGGACTTGATGCCATAACAGTCATTATCCTACACGAACAAATATTTGTAAGTTCTTTTTATATTTACTCTAAACAAGAAGTAATATATTAATGTCCATCTGAAATTAAATCTCACACTATAACAAAAAGTTGAGAAAACTTTTCTAACAACGCAGCATTTGTTTCAAAGTACCCAGTTTCAGAGACGCTTCTGAAAAGACAAAAAAAAATCCTAATCGCTTTCAGAGCCTAATAAAGAATTCTCCGTTATTTTAAACACGGCGTAGCAGATTATCTCCTCACAGAGGTGAAGAAATTATCCATCTGGAGCACCATTACCCAGTTTTCCATGGTAGTCCCGAATTGTCACTTTTCCCGAGTAATTAATTGAGCCTAGTGTCGCAGGAGCAGTAGAGCTCCGACTCGAGTGGTGCTCATTAAAGATGCTTCAAAAAGCTCGGATAGGGGAATCGAGGGCCACGAAAAAGTTCCGCTCAGCACCGAAACCACTTTAACTTAGCACTTCTTATAATGAGGAAGAAGTTCCGCGAGAGATCAAAAAGAAACCGACGCCGTGCTGACTTGGCGAGTTTCTTTCATCGCCAAGAGGGGAACTGATCAAATAAAAATCAAAAAAGAAACGCCAAAGACGTGGAAAGAGATAGAAAAAGGGAAAAGAAGACATGGGGAAGACATCAAAGCGCAGTGGGAGGGAAGGCGAGTAACAAAATAGGCGAGGAGATCAGTTTTGTTAAATCGCTGTCATTTCCCGTCCTTATCCCTTCACGCGAAAAATGAGGATCCCGTTTTTATAACCTTTTTCCTACCACGTTTTCCCGGCTGGGGATTACATGGGGGTTAGTCCAGTGGAAATTATTGGGATAAACGCGGCACATTTGAGTGCGCGGCGCCTTTGCTTGGGCGTAAGGCGAATCCGATATGCATTGTCCATGAATTGCGTCATTTGTAGGAAGGGGTTACTTAAACTGATCTCTAACTATGGACTGGAGGAATATTTTTATGGGCCGTTTCTGCGTAATGAATGAATAAAAAGGAGACTTAATAAGAGGGGTTTCTGTGCTGTTTCGTCCAATCGTGGAGTCTGAAAAAAGTAATTGTCTTACTTAGTGACTGCATTAAATGAAATTCCATTTCGCTATGAATATAGTTGTCCATTTGAGAACGGAGCTCCTTTGCTTGGGCGTAAGGCGAATCCGATATGCACTGTCCATGAATTGCGTCATTTGTAGGAAGGTGTTACTTAAACTAATCTCTAACTGTGGGCTGGAGGAATATTTTTATGGGCCGTTTCTGCGTAATGAATGAATAAAAAGGAGACTTAATAAGAGAGGTTTCTGTGCTGTTTGGACTCATCGTGGTGTCTGAAAAAGTAATTGTTTTACTTAGTGACTGCATTAAATGGAATTCCATTTCGCTATGAATATAGTTGTCCATTTGAGAACGAAGCTCCTTTGCTTGGGCGAAAGGCGAATCCGATATGCACTGTCCGTGAATTGCGTCATTTGTAGGAAGGTGTTACTTAAACTAATCTCTAACTGTGAGCTGGAGGAATATTTTTATGGGCCGTTTCTGCGTAATGAATGAATAAAAAGGAGACTTAATAAGAGAGGTTTCTGTGCTGTTTGGACTCATCGTGGTGTCTGAAAAAGTAATTGTTTTACTTAGTGACTGCATTAAATGGAATTCCATTTCGCTATGAATATAGTTGTCCATTTGAGAACGAAGCTCCTTTGCTTGGGCGTAAGGCGAATCCGATATGCACTGTCCGTGAATTGCGTCATTTGTAGGAAGGTGTTACTTAAACTAATCTCTAACTGTGAGCTGGAGGAATATTTTTATGGGCCGTTTCTGCGTAATGAATGAATAAAAAGGACACAATAAGAGAGGTTTCTGTGCTGTTTCGACTTATCGTGGAGTCTGAAAAATTAATTGTCTTACTTAGCGACTGAATTAAATGGAATTTCCTTTTGCTATGAAAATAGTTATCCATTTGAGTACGAGGCTCCTTTCATTGGATGTAAGGCGAATCCAATATGCAATGGCTATGCATTGCGTCATTTGTAGGAAGGGGTTACTTAAACTGATCTCCAACTGGGGACTAGAGGAGTATTTTTACAGGTCGTTCTGGCGTAATGAATGAATAAAAAGGAGACTTAATAATAGAGGTTTCTGTGCTGTTTCAACTCATCGTGGAGTCTGAAAAAGTAATTGTTTTACTTAGTGACTGCATTAAATGGAATTCCATTTCGCTATGAATATAGGCTTTATTAGGTACTTAATTTTCGATGTTGATAGTGACCGAGTCTTTTACTAGACGAAGCGTTTCAAAAATATTTAAAATTTATAGTGGGCTTGTGTGTCATCTGCTTTGTTGGAGACTTCTTTCAGTCGTGAATTTACTATAATGCATTAATTATTGCAGCTGTACTCCAGTTTTAAATCATTGAAGTTTGAAGTATAACAAAATCTCCAAATAATGACACGATTGCTTTTAGTACGACTTTTAAATCAGGTAGGTAGGTATTTTAATTAACGTCGCACTGGAGCAACACAGCGGGCTATTGGCGATGATCCAGGATCAAACCAGAAGGGACAGATTCGAGGACAACCCACGAAATTTTGAACCACGGTCCGATGACGAGGTCACACCTGAGCTGACATCCCACTCTCCGAACTTCTACACCACACCAACGTGAGGACATTTGAGGCCACGACAGATTTAACATGCACCAGCCCCCTTTGTACACGACGGTCTTTGGTTGGATTCGAACTCACAACCCTCCGGTTGCTAATAACGTCAGACATCGTGTAAACATGACAGGAGCGTTTTCTAACAGCGGCACCTCCAACTTATTTATTTTTTGCGACATCCCTATTTCTTAACCTCATTTTGTTTATTGTGTAAATCGCCATTTTATATCAATCAACCATCCATTCTAGTGCATGTATTTCGAAGCATCCATAATTTTGCTAAGGACGAGAAAACTCGTCGAGGCAAACCTTTCCTATTGCTCCAAGGGGATGAAAATCCAAGTAGAAAAATCAAATTGTCCCTTTACTAGAACTTGTGACAGCTTGGAACAGGCTTTCGCACCAGAGGCCGGCCTCTACAGGTCAGTTTTGGACGCGAAAATTAACCACCAGTAGGGTTAATGTGTTCAGAGTTTATATTTCCAATAAAATTAATACAATCATCAAATAAATATTTGGTAGGTAGATAGGTATTTTAATTAACGTCGCACTGGAACAACACAACGGGCTATTGGCGAAACCCGAAGAGAAATACAGACGACAATACCACGTAATTTTGAGTCTCGGTTAGATGACAAGGTCACACCTGAGCTGGGACCCAACTCTGCAAACTTCCACACCATGACAACATGAGGAAATCTGAGGGCATTACAGATATAACGTGCATCAGCCTCCACGTAACGTACTTTGGTTGGATTCGAACTCGCAACTCTCCGGTTACTGCTCCGCTACTCTTCCAAACGGCTACTACGGCCCTGAAAAGTGTAATTTAATTGTAATTAAATAGTCAGAACTACATTTTCTTTGAACGTTTTGTTGCAGTTTCCACGCTTCCAATTATTTTTTTAGTTATCATACTTTCTCAACACACGTAATAACCATTGCGGCATCTTATTCCGGGCCCCTCGACGCGTCATAGAGACACCCCAACATGCCTCGGCACCCCAACCACGACGTCAAAGCATAAACCAAAACGGGTGACGAGACATCCCATTACATAAAGTACTCACAAACCACATTTCACCAACACTCAGAAAGACGGTTTTTCCTGAGAAAAAGCTCAAGCGAGGAAGCGTGATTCGTTGCACATGATTAGTGCCAGCACCGGAGAACAGCGCGGCGGCCGACACAAAGCGCAGGGAATTTAATTGAGAGCTAATGAGTGGGTACCCCGCCAGAGGGCTCTCTTGACCTACTCTAATTGATACAATTGGAGCTGGCGTCGGGAGGTCATTACGTGCTCGCAACAGGATGGGCTTTTTTCCCGTTTTATTAACGCCTCCACCCAAACAGAATCGCGGTTGTACTGTTTGTAAGGTGTTGATAGGGAGAGACTGCGAGCAATTGCATGATGGGTGGAAATGGGACGGTATTAGATGGGTTGGTGGGTTTTTTCATAATCGGGGTGATTGAATGAGTGGCTTTTTTTGTATTGAAAGATACTTTTATTGGTGTGACTCAGAGAAAAGATGAAATTTAAATTCCTCGGTGGAATCTGCTGAATTTAAGCCTCCAAGTGGTTCCGCCTAGAAATCTCGTCCATCAAAATATACTAATTTACTCATGACAAGATATCTCATCCATCAAGATATGTCCAATTTTACTCATGACAAGATATCTCATCCATCAAGATATGTCCAATTTTACTCATGGCGAGATATCTCGTCCATCAAGATATGACCAATTTTGCTCATGGCGAAATATATCGGCCATCAAGATGTGCTCTATTTTGCTCATGACGAGATGTCTCATCCATCAAGGTATGTCCAGTTTTGCTCACGACGAGATATCTCGTCCATCAAGATATGTCCAATTTTGCTCATGACGAGATATATCAGATATATCGTCCATCAAGATATAACCAATTTTGCTCACGTCAAGATATCTCATCCATCAAGATATGGCCAATTTGGCTCATGACGAGATATCTCGTCCATCAAGATATGACAAATTTTGCTCACGTCAAGATACCTCATCCATCAAGGTATGTCCAGTTTTGCTCATGATGGGATATCATCCATCAAGATATGCGCAATCGCGTTCATGGCGAGATATCACGTCATCAAGAAACTGTTGATTTTTATGATGACGAGATCAATATCTGGTCAATTTTCTTCTAATGACGAGATATTTCGACCATCATGATCTGGTCAATTTTCTTCTAATGACGAGTTATCTTGTCCATCAATATCTGGTCAGTTTTGCTAATGACGAGATGCCTCATAGAGACAACCACCAGGTGGGTTAAAAAAGTGATGTGATCGGAATCTGCAATGGCAAGTGAAATAATCAAAAAAAAATTATTCTTGTAGCGACTTCACAAAAGGATAATGGTGCCGAACTAAGGCACAATAAAACGCGATATACCAAATGTCCAAACAATGTTTTCCCGTGAAGTAAATAGACATACACACACAAATGAAGAGCTTTTACGGCCACAGAAGAGAGAAAGAAATATATCCAAGGCAGTTACAGCAATTGAACGTGCGCTGCCTACAACCCACAGGCTACTAGTTCAGTTAACTCGAAAATCAAATGTTTTAAAGAAACATTTCAGGTTGCACATGTATTACGGGGTTGCTGTCGCTCAGTGTGTTTGCCTCACTGCCCTAGCACCTTATGAGTTACAGTACAGGTAGCGCTGGTTCGATTTCTCTCTGGGTATGTTTCTCTCCTCTATATCAGTAAGCTTTCCCTTTGTGTGTATGTCCATTTAATGGACACTGCTTGGTGCTGTCAAATATGACTCTTGAGCCATAAAATCCAACCAACCACATGCCTTGCTTTGACTTTAAAATGCTTTCTCATAGTGAGCTTTTAGTAACTCAGATATGGTATTCTAGTCGTAAAAAGTTTAAGTGGAAACCGTTCTCCCAGAATCAGTAACTCAGGAAAGCCAATTTATGAATTATGGGGTTGTTGTAGAGGAGAGGTATGATATATTTGCATGAAATCGTATGATTAGTCTGTACTATATACTATATAGATGTTTACATTTAATAATGTTATTATACGTGCATTCAGCGTCAAGACATTTAAATAAAACAAACTTGTTACTTAATTAATGGGCCGCTGTAGCCCGATTGGAAGAGTAGCGGATTAGCAACCAGAGGGTTGCGAGTTCGAAATTCGATCTAATGAAGACTGTCGTTTACGTGGGGCTGGTGCACGTTCAATCTCTCGTGGCCCTAAGTGTTGTCTTCACGTGGTGTGGAAGTTTAGAGAGTGGGGTGCCATATCAGGTGTTGACTTCGTCATCTGACCCTGGTTCAAAAATTACGAGATGTTGACCCTTCGAGGCTGATCCCGAACAGTCGCTTACATCCCGTTTTATTGCTCCAGTGCGACGTTAGTTCAAATACCCTACCTATTACTTAATGAAATGATAATTATTTCTGCATAGAAGATGCTACCCGAAATCCGTTTCACCATTTTCACTAAGCGCAAACGAAATTGCAAGTATGTACTTAAAAAATCGCACAATCGTCGTAGAAAATATGAAGCCCATTTAAAATCGAAACAGGAAAGAAAAACATACTGGGACGACAGCTTATGCCTTTATCACCAAATTTTATCACTTCACGGATAACATCTAATTGCTTCATATTTCCACCTGCTTCTCCAAAGAGTGCAACGAAAATCAATAAACCCACTATCGTTGTCTTATCCATACAAACTGAACACCACACAGAAATTAACTGCTTTACAATTTCTAAGACCTTTTCATTTACGAAAACCATCTCTCCATTTTTACTCTCACGCTCCAACTCAGCTACAACTTAATGCGTTCAAGAAACATAAACGTCATGCTAGCGGCACCAGTTGATTATACAAGATGGCACTCAACGATTCCAGTCCACGCTGAAAGATAAAAACTAAATGGTTTCGGTATTCACAATATTATCGCTTTGCCTTTGAAAGTGAAATAATCATTACATTTATATGTTCTCCTTTGGATTGACGCGTGTTGTTTTGAGCAAAACATTTCTACCCGGGCATAAGTTTAAAGGAAACGAAATAAACGAAAGTGGACATTAGGGTGGGGAGGAGATTGGGGTGGAGGACGATAGCAAACGACACCTGAGGGGCGCATTAGTTCCCTTATGGATACTCCTGAATATAAACCGCCTCTGCCTCATCCCATACAACGAGTTTTTACCATTGCCTCTGCAAAGGGGGAGCAGCGACATATTGAAATAGTTTATTTCTTGATTCACTTCATGAATACGAATTCCTTGGTGTGGTGTAGTTCATGTTTGAGTGAACATAATCCTCCCGTGGTAGCCTAGTAGGAAGAGTTCAAAAGTAGGCCCAGCAAAAGACCATCGTGTACACGGGGGGTGGTGCATGTTAAATCTTTCGCGGTTTCAAATGTCATCACATTGGTTTGGTGTGGGACTTCGAGGTTCCAACTCAGGTGTTGCCTCGTCATCTGACCGTGATTCAAAATTACGTGTTGTTATCCTCATGTCTCTCCCTTCGAGATTCATCACGAACCGTCACCAATAGCCCTTGTGTTGCTCCAGTGCGACTTTATTTAACTACCTACCTACCTGATCCACTTGATGAATATGAACTGCTTGTCGTGATACATTTGACGTTTGAGTGAACACAATCCTTGCTGGAAACACGTTTTATTTAGTCCTTTCATTAACTGGCCTGGTAGCCTAGTGGTTTGTGCTCTGGTCCGCGTTTCAGAGGATTCGGGGAGAATTCCCGATCAGGATATCAAGTACAACACCACGAAATATTGAACAACTTTCAGAGGACGATGTCAAAACCTGAACTGGCACCCCACTCTCCTAACTTCCACACCACACCAACGTAAGGTCATTTGAAGTCACGACAGATTTGAGATACACCAGCCCCCACTTGGATGTTCATAATAGATCGGAAACCACTTTAAGTTCCGACTTTGTGTAGCGAAAAATGACTGAAGAGTGACAAAACTAAAACTATATTTAACAATAAGTCTATAGTAACTATATACATTTTACGATTTACGATAGACTTAACGTTCTCAAACTAATCCCATACAAGACAGACTTCTGTTAGATTGAAATTCGAACTCAAAACCCTCCGGTTGCTAATTCGCTACTTTACCAACTGGACTACCACGTTTTAATAAGTGCTAACAAAAGTTGGCTCGTCAACCAAATTCGTTCCCTGTTCCCTATAAATGGATTTAATTCTCCTGTTTGGTTGTATCGACAAATTATCTCGTCATTAAAAGAAAACTGATCAGATCTTGATCTCGTCACTACAAAAAAATCGGCAATATCTTGATGACATCTCGGCATCAGCAAAATCGGTCAGATCTTGATGGACGAGATATCTCGTCGAAACTTCTTGGAGGATTAAATAAGATATGACATGTGAGCAACAATATTACCATCAATGGATACAAGCCATTAAGAAACTTTAGCCCTCCCCCATCAATGCTATGCTACTTCAAACTTTTGTAAGAATGAACATGGAGAAAGTATCTGAAACATAGGCGATCGATTTGGGAAAGTGAAAAATATCCTGCATCCAGTGGCAGCCAATTCCCCAAGGCGGAAATGGAAAAGAATTATTAGATGGCATTTCGTGCACTACAGTAAATGCGGCATTACACTCCTAATTTATCAATACCTGCTAAGCTGGAAGACAGCTATGAATTATTCATGGATGTTGGCCTCTGTATTTCATCAGATACGAGTGCCGGTATCATTCTAATTGATCTTTGCTGGAGAAAAAGGAACCACGATCGTTTCACGAAAAGGTGGAAGGTAGTAAATAAGGTGACTGGATGATGACAAAATTGTATAAGGAATATAATTTTTGATATTTTTTTACTCTTCTACAATAAAGATGCATTTGAAAAGTGTTTTAATACACATTTTTATTAATACCTTTGATAACTTTCGAAGTGGTTTTGAAGAGATATTTCGTCCTTGAAGATCGTTTTAAAGATGTTGCAATTTTTGTATGATGACACGATGAAGAACTGATCAGTTTTCTTTCTTTTGAAAATGTTCTATTGGTCTTTTCCTGAGAATAGAAATCTTAAAAAGGTTCTATAAGTCCTTTTCTCATAACAGAATCCTTTGTAAATATTATATTGGTCCTTTCCGTAGATGATAAACCTTTAGAAAATTCTATTGGTACTTTCCTTAGGTGTGTCCTTTGGAAAGATTCCATTGCAGCTTCCCTCAGAATATATCTTGAAAAGAGTCTATAGGTCCTTTCTTTTTATCATTTGATTAATATTATATCCTATAACCTTATCCTTACATATATAATCAAAAATTCAAATATGCAAAACATTTAAAAGCTAAAGAGCTAAAAAATGCAGCAAGTGAAAGTCCAAAATGCTAAAAAAAACCCAAAAAATCGAGGTATGAACATTAGTAAAACAGAAGCCAGAAGTCAGAACTGTCCACGCGTGCGCGCCGAAGCCGTATACATAGCATGGCAAGCAAAATAATTCAATAATTCAATTAAAGAAAAACAAATTGAAACTTCAAAAGTAATTTAAGAATATTTCAAAAAATGAAGCGGTATGAGTGTTCTTTTTGCCTAATTTGCCTTTCTATCTTTTTTAATTATGGTATTGGGGGCATTTTTCGCGTACCGCTGCCCACACGCAGAACACACCATCTTACATCTAACGTTGTCTGGGTCAGTCTCCTCCATGATGACGCCCTGATCCACCAAAGACGCTTTATTTTTTGAAATAATCTTAAATTATCCTTAAAATTTCCCTATGTATATATACGAGGGTTATTCGGAAAGTAAGTTCCGTTACTGTGTAAAAAAAGGAGACAGATGTGGACAACGATACATTTAATAACGATTTACAAACATTTCACTACTTTTCGACATAGTCACCCAGCACATTAAGACATTTATCATATCGAGATACAAGGTTTTGTATGCCAGCATCATAGAAGATGGCCGTCTGTGGGGTTCGCCAGGATGTTTCACTACTTCATCGTCATAAAACACTGGTCACTCAAGAATCGCTTCAAGTGCAAGAATAGGTGAAAGTCACTTGGCGCCAGGTCAGGGCTATATGGCGGATGATTCATTTTCATGATGATGAGATCTTGAGTCGCCCGAGCGGTATGTGGCCTGGCATTGTCGTGCAACAAAATGACACCATCACTAAGCAAGCCGCGTCTCTTGTTTTGAATGGCACGTCGCAGCTGTTTCAATGTTGAACCGTAAGCAGCGGCATTGAAGGTTTTGTCTCTGGGTGTGAAATCCACCAATATGACACCTTTTCTGTCCCAGAAAATGGCGCACATGATTTTGCGTGTGGAAATGGTCCGTTTGTCTATTCGCACGAATTTTCGCATCAACTTGACGAACCAGTTAATCATTCACAGCAGATGACCGGCCGCTTCTCGCTTCATCGTGCACGTTCGTTCTGCCTGAATTGAACAATGGAATCCACCTTCTAATCATTCCCTCACTCATGACTGTATCGCCGTAAACCTCACAGATTTGCCTATGGATTTCGCATGGTCGCATATTCCTTGCATTCAAAAAGCGAATTACTGAACGAATTTCACAGTCGACGGGACCTTCTATAGTCTTAAACATCTTTAGCGCAACATTTACACGTGTCAGTGCTTTACTATATGAATTTTTCTGTTATGACGCATTCTTTAGCCATTGAGGACGCGATACCGCATGGGCAGATTAGCGTCATCTGTCCGGTGCGGGAATTATTACATTCCGGAACTTACTTTCCGAATAACCCTCGTATATTATGCAGGTAAGAATGCAAGTTGTAAGGTGGAATTATTTGCGCGAACCCCTCAAGGGAATACGTATACAAATACGGGCCCGAATTGTTTTCAAAACAGAAATTCCTTCTCAACTGCATTTTCGAAACGTGCAAATGTTTCTTACCTGTTCAGTGTAGAAATACTGCATGAAACAAGTGATGCTGAGCTCGCGATCCCAAAGAAGTGGAATGAGATTTCTCCTGATACTAACCAAAAATCCAACGAGGGAGCATGAAATAAAGAACCATCTACTAAATTTTCGATACATCGAAGTGCGATATAACGAGGGGTTGCTGTACCTCGTTTCTAGTGAAAACTATTGAAAAACAAACGGAACACCACAACTTACCGAAACGATGGAAAATTCGGATCACAGCCATCCCACATTTCCTTCTTAAGTGGCGAAAAACACCTTAGTCACACTAGAAGTGCTCACGTGTTTCAAGTTCCGGCACATTCAATGGTAGCGGGGCAGGTCTGATTAATTTTTAAACTTCAGTTTCCCCGCTTGTCACTTGAAACTCCCTTTTTCAAGTCCCCGACTTTCCAAATTGGTCCAAGTTTGTGAGAAGTTTCGCCTACCAATAATCAACAGCAGAACTGATCAGTCCTGACAAAGCAATCGCTTCAGAAATCCATTCGACGTCTCCCTTTTCAGAGAGAGGAGTATTAAGGCTGCCTATTTCTTTCCAGGAGTAGATGGTCCCTATTCCCAAACTAACTTGGGGTTATTTCTCCCAAGTGTTTTAAAAACCTTTATTTTTGGAATGATCAACTCATTTAAAATTGACCATATTTCGATCAAAAATTATTTGGGATTGTTCTTGTAATCAAAACAACAACCATAACAATGCTAGTGCATTGTATTACACTATTACACGCGCTAAAGTTTACCAGTTGTTTGTATATCTATTGCGTATCATTACTCACATTTGCTACCTCATTTAAATCCTTTTATAACAAATATTAGCATCAATATGCAAATTTCGTGGGTCCGTTATACCTCAATAAGATACGTATTTGTATTTGTATTTTAATTAGCGTCGCACTGGAGCGTCAAAAGGTTCTATTGGCGACGGTCCGGGATCAAACCAGAAGGGAAAGATCAGGGACAACACCTCGTAATTTTGAACCACGGTGAGCTACACATGAGCTGGCACTCCACTCTTCAAACTTCCAACCCACGCCAACGTGAGGACATTTGAGGCCAAGACAGATTGAATGTGCACTAGTCCCCAAGTACACGACTGTCTTTGGTTGGATTCGAACTAATATTCTCTGGTTGCTAATCCGTTACTCTTCCAACCGGGCTACCACAGCACCAAATGAGACACGATTAATCAAAAATATAAAGCAGCATTTTTTCTAAAACAGTAGAATATTTCCGATTGATTCTATTCTAACGAAAGAACCAATAGAACTTTCAGGATTCTATTATAATATTATAAGACAGGATTCTATTACAAGAAAAGACCAATTGAATCTTCCAAAAGAATTCTATTCAAAGAAAAAGACCAATAGAATCGTACCTAAGGATTCTTCTAAGAAAGGATCAAAGGAATATTTCCAAAAGATTCTATTCTAAGGAAAAGAGCAATAGAATATTTACAAATAATTCTATACCAATGAAAGGAGCAATAGAATCTTCCTAAATGTTGAAAGAATTCATGAAGTCTTTCAAACAATAGATGTGTTTTTCGTCATTAAGTGTGTTGTGAGGGAAAATCAATACTACACAACTTCGAAATCGCATGAAGCTCAGACGGCTTGCTAGAAACATTAACCCTGCGAATAGTATCAAAGAGATATCTCGTCCAACAAGATCTGACCAATTTTGCTAATGACGTGATATCTCGTCATCAAGACATCACCAATTTTTTTATGACGATTAGATTAATATCTTGCTCAGTTTATTTCGAATGACAAGATGTATCATTCATTAAGGTCTGATCAGTTTATTTCGAATGACGAGATATCTCTTCTATCTAGATCTGGTCAAGTTTGTTAATGACGAGATACCTTGTCGAGACAAAACTGCCCTATTACTCCAGGGAATCAAGATCCAAGTAGGAGAAAAAAATTGTTCCTTGTTCAGAACTGCAGATTGGAACAGTTTGGGGGGAGTTTTCAAAGAAAAGATAAACCACCAGGAGGGTTAAATATTTCTTTCTATACGAGGTGATCGACGAAAAAGTCTAAATACTGCACTTACTGTTAATTGTATGTTTATTAAATTATTTATCTTAAAATGTGTTCGTGAAATTTGTTAGAGCGTGCGAATTCGAATGAGTGATTAATGTTTCATTGTAATTCAACTCATTTCGTTAATAGTATTTATAGCGTGTACACTTTTCACCTAAATGTTTTTCGGTAGTTTAATTTTCGCCTTAACCGTAATTTGAAATTCGGGCTTTGGAAGAATGAAAAAATGAGTTTTCGGGTGGAATTTGATAAAACTGTCGACTCATTTTAATCTGATGTACACCAAATTGATATATTTATTGGATCTCGGCTCCTACAATGATGACACCACTCGCCTTGATGCGGATTAATAGACTTCTGTTTGATATTCGGGCATGAGCTGTATACCTTTCGTAAATTCAATGCATTGTTATTGTTATTACTTGATTTTACCTTTTCCCACCCGCCAGGTGTTCCCTTGAAATTTTTAAATAAACATTTCTTCCAAATTTTTAAATCTCTTGATAAATTGTTAATTTGGAAAATAATGTTTCAAGTCGAGACATGCATTTTAGCAAGTCCGTGTTTCTCATGTAAGGCATTATTAACAGCTCATCGAAAAACTTTTTTCACATTCTCCGTTTATTACAAAGACAATAACCGACTGCAGTTCATTTACATCCTCTACAGATTCCGCAAAACTCAAAAAACTGTGAAAACGTAATCATCATTAAAAAATCATCATCCTTCAATTTATGATTTTAATCAGACGCCGGCATTAAAATGTGCGCAAACCACCGAAATTTTCCAAATCATCAGTTATGAATGTAATGAGTTTAAAGCAATTAAAAACGTAAAGCCATTTCGCAGGGTGGAGAGAAAATAAATCCAATTAAAGGAGTTATTCTTTCGCAAAAGAAGTTTCTGGGGCCCAAGTAGGCCTTGGCGCCTTTTCTGTAAATTAAAAGGCGCAACTTTCCTTTTGTGTGAAGTGGAAAGGAAAACTGTTCCTTCTTTTTTCAAACTAATTACCGGCATTCAGTGATATAATTATCTCAAATTGAGCTTCCGCGATTTAAATGCTTTCATTCTGTCGCTAGAGGTAAGGAGCGAAAAAATCGATTCTTTCCCGTTGTTTAACAATGATTGAGTGATTCTTGCGAAGAAGATTGCACTCCGTCGGAGCATATGAAAGGAGGGACTCGAAAATGTGCAGCTTTCGGGATCGGGTTGACGTTTTGATCTCGGTCTTCTAAGCTGATGCTTTTTTATGTGTTTGTACTCAGGTAGGATCAGTTTTCCCTTTCATTCTGAGGTGATTTACGGTGATGGAAAGGATTAAAAGAATTTTACAGCGGAAAAGTTTCGTTTTTGGAATGTGTTCCCAGATTTCCTCTATGAAATGATTTTAAAAAGTGGCTTATCGATGTGAATGAATCGAGTAAGTTTGGTTTTACGACTATTTTATTTTCAAGTAATTTTATTTATTGAATCGCAATAAAAATCGATTATTTCCGCTTATCTTACAGTTCCCTATTGAATGATCGTTTCAAATGATAATTAATCAGTACAATCTCACTTAAAATGTTTATTTTTATTGTATTTAATTTAGAAATAAGAAAGTGAATAATAAAAGGAAGAAGGTTTAATAACTATGAAGGGTTAGAATGAAAATGAAGTAAGTCGTAATTTGAACTAGATTTTGTTACAAGTGTGCTCGTGTACTGCTTGTTGCCATTAGTTTACGTGCAACGTGTGCTTGGATCTAAAACTTTCAGCAATTTTAGGATCATTTGAGTTTCTCCAAAACTGTTCGTAAAAACAACCCTCCGACTGGTTTTGACGATCAAAAGATCTGATCAATTTTGATCAAGATCTGATCAATTTTGCTAATGACGAGATACCTCGTCATCAAGAAATTGCAGATCTTTTGACGACGACAAGATCTAGATATAGTCAGTTTTCTTCTACTGACGAGATATCTCGTCCATAAAGATCTGGTCAGGTTTCTTTTGATGAGATATTTCGTCCATCAAGATCTGATCAGTTTTGCCAATGACAAGATACCTCGTCGAGGCATCACTCATCACATACCATCACTTGGTTAATTTCTGAAACATTTTAGACATTATGACTTCATTTACCTTCATTCTAACAGGATGTTTATTCTTATATCGTTATATTGTGTCATAAGTATAAAAAAATTATAATCTTTTTTCGGCCCTGTAAAGAAGCTTCACAAAATTAAAAAGAACACTGTGTTTAAAATTTCTTTAGAAAGAATCAAGTTTAATTATTAATAAAACATCGATCTTCACGAAATGTATGGATTTAAGAAACTTTTCGCCTGGGCCTTTATGAAACAGAACATTTTCATATAGAATTTCCTCACTACAAATTACGTATCGTCACATTAGAGCAGAAACGCATTAACTGACACATCTTCTAATAATCGCTAAATGCTTAGGTTCCTAGTGATCAGAAATGAATTGTCCTGTTGTAATCTGGTTATGAGATGTATAATACTATCAAAATGCTTATCATTCTTATTTTTGACCTAAAAACTAATAGTTCGTCATTAAATAGTAATATAGTAAACCATTTTACTTGTCAGTTAATGAGTTTCTGCTCTAAGCCAACGATATAAGTATGTGTCATAAATTACTTCTCTGAGAACGCAGTCTGAAATGCTTATATTTTTAATATATTCTCGCTTTATAGAATGTTTCTTGAGTGAAAACTTATAAATTCCCCTTATTTATAATTAATTTTTTTATCAACAATTAAACAATATAATTTAAGAAATGAATTAAATATTCAATTGCTCGATTTTTTTTATCCTTAGAACTAATAGTTCCTCGTTAAATAGTTCTACAGTAAAACATTCTAGTACTTGTCAGTTAAGAGTTTCTGCTCTACGCCGACGATATAAGTATGTATCATAAATTATTTCTTGAACTCAGTCTGAAATGCTTATATTTTTAATTTATTCTCGCTTTATAGAATGTTTCTTGAGTGAAAACTTATAAATTCCCCTTATTTATAATTAATTTTTTATCAATAATTAAACAATATAATTTAAGAAATGAATTAAATATTCAATTGCTCGATTTTTTTTATCCTTAGAACTAATAGTTCCTCGTTAAATAGTTCTACAGTAAAACATTCTAGTACTTGTCAGTTAAGAGTTTCTGCTCTACGCCGACGATATAAGTATGTATCATAAATTATTTCTTGAACTCAGTCTGAAATGCTTATATTTTTAATTTATTCTCGCTTTATAGAAGTTTTCCTGAGTGAAAAATCTTATAAAATCCCCTTTCTTATAATTAATTTTTATCAATAATTAAACAATTATAATTTAAGAAATGAATTAAATAATATTCAATTGCTGAAATTTTTTTACCTTCAAACTAATAGTTAGTCATTAAATAGTTGCATCATAAAATATTCTATTCGTCAGTTAATGAATTTCTGCTCTACGCCGACGATATAAGTATGTATCATAAATTATTTCTCTGAGAACTCAGTGTCACTCTAGTAGTAAGAACAAATTGTTTCTTGATCAGAACTGTTCGGAACAGTTTACACCAGAGGCTGGCCACTACAGGGTAGTCCTCAACGCAAAGATAAACCACCATTAGAGTTAAATATATTTTTCTGTACGAAATGTTAAACTAGAAGGTCGAAATACTGCATCTAATTGTACTTTTGTTAAATTATATTTATCTTTAAAATGTGTTCCTTAAAACTCTTAACTAAGTAATATGGAAAAGAATACTTCAATTGTCGAAACAAGTGCCTTTTTCGAATGCATGTTTCTCATGAAACACGTAATGAACAGCTCATCAAAAACCTTTTTTTCATTTTCTTCGTTCATTACAAAGACAATAACAACCGCAATAACGAAAGCAATAAAATCTTGTAAACTACCATCATAAATAATTAATTATCAATAATTAGACAACATGATTAAAGAAATTAAAGAAATAATATTAAATTGCTCGAATTGTTCGGTGAGGGAAAATAATTTTTTCCGGCCTAGCAGAATTGAACAGACGCGCTACCGAATCCTTCCAAGCGAAACTGGTTCTTTCCTGCGTACTGGAAACAAAAGAGTGCCTCCCCTCCTCCATTCATGTATTATGAATGCGGGGGTGTACCACATGAACGTCACTTATTGTAGACATCGTTGTTTAAGGATAATTACATCATCGCTCCTGTTGCTCTCGCTGCTCAATTACCCATTCACTGAAAATATTTCCACGGAATAGAAGTGAAGGTTTAGTTTGCAGTTTTCTTTTTAAACACTGGGTTCTATTTCCTGGAATTCCAGTGCAAGGCGTGTAGATAACACAACAATATCACTCATTGGCATAGTATATCCCATCCAGTGTTGGGAGTAATAGAATTTTTTCAAATCGATTGATTATTTAATTAAAATTTCATTCATGACTTAAGTGAATCATGATTGAAAATTTTGTCATAATCATGACTAATTCAATCGTGGGCTTTAATCATGGATACATTAACTAAATTCCTATAGTAGACGTATGCAAAATTATTTTGGCGATGTTTATTACTCTCAATGTGCATGATTTTCTGGAATCGATTCAAGAATTTCATTTCTGCGAAACAAACTAACTTAAGCAACATATTTGACCCTTTATTTGATTCACTTTATGGAACACGATTTTTTGCTGTGATACGTGAATTTTGATGCGTTTTAAAATGTAAATCAAAAACTAATTTAACTATGTTATCATCTTTTCATTTTATTGAAATTTCTATCTTCAACATGTGCAACAACAAAACATTAAAAGTGACCAGAATGATCAATTTTCTATTTCGTAACAAAATACAAACATCATTTAAATGTCATGAAAATAATTTTTCAACACTTTTTCGGAATTTTTATAATTTTTATGAAGAAAAGATAATCTCTTCTCTCTCTCTCTCTTACCATTTTTCCAAAAACGGTAGGTCGATTTGACAGGTTTTTTTAAAGAAAATCACTGTTTTCAACAAACTTTTAACAGATATATTATTACTTTATATAAGAGATACCAAACGCGAAAACCACTGATTTTGAATTCGAATGACCGTAAACCGATGAATAGCTTGAAAAGGGGTGTACATATTCAATGTATCAATATTCAAATATTCAATGTATCAAGTATTCAAATATTCAATGTGTAACACTCCATTTTTACTTATATAGATAACTTAATTAAAACAAAAACTAAATCCACCCTTAGTTAACGTGAAAAGACTAAATCCAAACACTTGTTACTCATTAGTCGTGATTAATTTTTAGTCATTTTTTTTCAATCATTAGTTAGATTAAACTTTGCCCACCAATGATCTACTATCGTTATAAAACTATTTAAAATAAGTTAAGATTGGTTTTAAAACAGATGAAGAATTAATGTAACACTGGAAGTAAAATGTGGGAAAATATGCATGAAAAATGCGAAACAGTGTTGAAGGGGGAGAGTTTTATTTTTATCGCATCATTTATACAAATAGAAAATGCTCACAGGGCTCGAGCTCTCACAGAATTTTTAAAAAGTAATCAAAAATACCCACTAAAGCTAATTTAAGCCTAAGTTTCGTTTGTAACACACAGGTAAAATTGGCATGTCTGAAAACAGCCAATCACTAATAGTATTGTTAATTTCATTTTACGGCCTTTTGATGGGAATAGAAACCACCGGGAAAAAAAATTGGGACCCTTCAGAAATTAGGTTTAGAATACGTGCTTGGCAACAATATGGCAATATTTCATAATGCCGCACTTCTTAATTTTTAAAACCAAATTCCTCTCTTCAATATAAGTCTGTCGTGCACGCGGAGGCTGGTGCACGTTACATCTGCCTGGCATCAAATGTCCTCACGTTGGCGTAGTGTAGACGTTTGGAGAGTGGGGTGCCAGCTCAGGTGTTCACCTCGCCATCTGACCGTGGTTCTTTGTCCTCTTCGGGATGAATCCCCTCCAATAGCTCGTTGTGTTGCTCCAGTGCGATTTTAATGAACTACCTACCTACCCTCTCTTCAAAAGAACAGATAAATCCCAAGTAAATTATAGTCTTTACACAGAACAACTTTCAAACACAAATTTATAAATTAAAATTAACCTATGAGGGACTCCGGCATAATTTTACCTTGAACATGCAGTGTTCCCTGCATAACTTCCAACAAATTTACTTTTGGATCAATAGAATCTTTCCAAATGATTTTATTCCAAGGAAAAGGTCGATTGAATCTGTCCAAGGAATACTATTTTACAGATTACGCCAATAGAATCGTTCCAAAGGATTCTATTCCAATGGAAAGAACGAATAGAATTGTTCCTAAGAAAGATTTCAGACAAAGGAAAGGCCCAACAAGATCTTTGTAAAGGTTGAAAGATCAACTGATTCATTAAAAGATCTGGTTATTAAATCATTGAGTGTGTTGTGGTAAAAGCAACACTTCACTGTTCGAAAACCTCACGAAGCTGAGAAGGTTAAAGGTTATAGGAATGCAAATTGCGCTGAAAAATTGTGCTAGCTACTCAAAATATTATCCCTTGTTTCAAACCTTATAAAATTATTCCTTTTTGTGGAGCGTCGTGAGTATTTGAAATTTATACCATTTTATAATGGCAAATGTGAGAATTCACATGTCTTCGATCTGTTATATATAGTTTTATGAATAAATAGAAATAATTCAGAGTACCTGAGAGGTGTCAAACCCCGGATGCCGATCACATCCACACTACCAAAATCAATAAAAAAATTAAAATCATCACGGTATCCTGAAGACTTGTCATGAAAAGAATTACTAAGTGTCTTCTTTCAGTTGTCGCTGAAGATCAATAAACCGTTATCTCCGAGAAGATGAAAAATAAAAGTTTAAAATCTAGAAGTCATTTTGTAATTTTTCTTCCTATTATTCCAGCAGCACTGGCAGAGGAAACCCCTGCGAGTGTGGCAAGTCGTTTCCACACTCTAGCATCGAAGATTCGTATGTCAAATTACGTAAACCCCATCCAAATTAGGTACTTAATCCTGACAGAGAATGCCTGTCATCTTGCGGTTCTCAGGCATCTTCAGTTACTTATTAAGTTCTCAAATAATGCCGGTGTATTCTGAGTGACACTTTGTGGCATTTCGGAGAGACTTGAAAATGGTACATTATTGTTGCCCCTGCCAGATGCTGCTAATTCAATATCCATCGTGATTCCGATTTGCTTTCTTTGAGTAACAGCGTCTTACTTTTACTCTCCAAATAGTTTCGACGAGACATCTCGTCCATCAAGAACTGGTCAATTCTACTAATGGCGAGATACCTCGTCATCAAGTTGCTGCCGATTTTTGATGATGACGAGATCAAGATCTGATCGGTTTTCTTCTAACGACGAATTATCTCGTTCATCAAGATCTGGTCAGTTTTGCTAATGACGAGATACCTCGTCGAGACAGCCACCAGGATGGTTAAAGAATAGGTAGCAACAGCATAACAATGCGAAACTGATTTCAAAGTCCAAATGGAACATTTCAATCAAACCGTTCGAAGAAGGACGTAAAATAGGAACACATTGATGTTTACACAATAGCCTACTAAAAGATATAAACAAACTAGATTCAAATTGTTTTCCTTGGTGAGCTAGAGCCTTTGTAACTGCTTCATCAGCATCTATTCTCTCTATGGAACAGCTGATAACAAGATAATAGATTGAAAATAAGAATTACTATTAATAATAATAATTTTTATTATTTTCGATTCAATAACCTATTTCCGTATCTCCAATATCCCTCACAGAGCATAGCTTTAACCCTCAAGTTCTTTCCATGAGATATCTCGTCTATCTCGATCTGACCAATTTTGCTAATGACGAGATATCTCGTCCATCTGGTCAATTTTCCCAATGACGAGATACCTAATCGAAACCACTAGGAGGATTAATTCAACTGCATACTTATTTATAAACGTGAATTTGGAACCACGTTTAGCATTTGTTTTGTCTTCAATTCAGTGAAAAAATGAGAGTATTTTCCATCGCCATATTTGATTAGCGAGTTGAATCATGTGATGATTTATCGAATCGTTGCCATACAACAAGTAAAAATGAGGTCTTTTACCACGCCTCGTAACAGACAAATATGGATAAATGGAGATTCCTGTCTTATTCGGGATCATTAAAGCTCACATACGCTTACTAAACGAGACAAGCAAAAAAATAGGGGAAACTAGCTACTATAAATGACATAGTAATCATATAAATGTCATAGTTACATCGACAAATGTAATTTTTCAATTAAAGGAATTAACTCGTATTACTGGTTTCATAATAGCAACTCGTCTTTTGTATGGTTTATAGCAGAAATAAATTACTCGGCTCTATGAAAGGAGCATATTTAGCAGTTAATGTTTTTGTAAAATATCAGCGCTAATTTTTAAAGGATATGTGGTGCAAGCCTTAAATCTAAAGAGAAAATCGACTGAAAATTTACCAACGAAATGCGGTTCCCAAAACCACAGACTTAATACTCAAAAATCTCAAAAATGGTGGATGTACCCCAAAATTTTAAACTCATTTACAAAGGGACGATTATACTAAATAGTATGGAAACATCTAATCTAAATAAAAATCAAAGCCAAAATTAACGTTTGCCTGCAGTTAGAGACCATTACTTAGCCAAGAAATAGGTCATAACTTCTTGCATGTTAAGACAACTCCTATCTACCATATAAGCTAAATTACCCGGCGTTGCTCGGGTTATATTGTTTATAATTCATCGTAATATTACTCAATATTATTCCTATGGATATTTCGAATTGTTTGCCCCCTCCAAACCCAGGATAAATCGAACGGGGTTAATATATAGGCTATGTGTCCCGCAGAATTCTACAGGATGAATGTACCAAATTTAATGTGAATTGGTTTGACTTCGATTGTATAAATACGAAATGTTATTCCTATGAGGATTTTGAATTGTCTTTAGCCCCCTGAACCATATCGACGATAAAAAAGACCACTTTCTATAAAAATAATCTTACGTTATCATAAAAATTTACATTCCGAAAAAACTACAGTTGAAGAATTTACAGACGGGATACATAAACGATATGATACTGAGCGATTTTCAGCGCAACCGCACCCATCTGCGATTGCATCATACTCTGAGATTCTAAAAAACTCCAAGGTCATCTGGAGAGAGGACTCCTGTAGATGCTAACTCTGACGTCATCTGCAAAACCAGACCGGGAGAGAGCGCCCCCTAGCAATTGCTCAGTCCAGGATGAAGGGGCGTTACACCCCTCTGCACACCCAAGACAAATAGAACGAGGGCTAATATTTAGCCTACGTTACCCACAGGGTTCCAAAGAACAAG
Organism: Meta bourneti; assembly: GCA_933210815.1. Lineage (NCBI taxonomy): Eukaryota > Metazoa > Arthropoda > Arachnida > Araneae > Tetragnathidae > Meta > Meta bourneti. Next base: position 11,766,864 of record OW119924.1, on the reverse strand, counting down.
TATACCAAATTTGGTCTAGATTGGTCAAACGGTCTAGATTGGTCAAACGGTGTAGATTGGTCAAACGGTATAGATTTGTATAGAGAACAGACAGATACCAACTAATGCTTTATATGTATAGATTTAATATTAACCATCTGAGCGTCACGAGATTTTCCAACTAGTGTAGTGTTGCTTTTACCCCAACATACTTAATAACAAACTAATCACTTTTTAAAGAATTAATGGATTCTTTCGACTTTAGAAAGATTCTATTGGTTGTTTCTTTGGAATAGAATCCTTTGGAAATATTCTATAGCTCATTTTCTTGGAACGGAATCCTATGAGAAGATTCTATCACTTCTTTCCTTAGAATAGAATTCCTTGGAAAGATTCTATTGCTCATTTTCTTAGAATAGAATCTTTCGGAAAGATCCATGAAGATCAAAACAGCCTAGAAGTCATACATTGAAAACTGCAAGTTGCAAATTGGAATTATACTTGCGAACCTTTCAGAAAGCTAAATTAATTATTTTTGTCGAGTTAAGAAATTATTCACTTCCAATAATTTAATTTTAATGTTTCAAACTGAAAATATACAAATATATTTCTTGTTCTATCATCAGATTCGAACCCCTTTTACCACTAAACATATGATTGATTTATTCGGATGCATCCCTGATCGTGAGGATTATATTCCAATTTGTAATTAATGCACTCATCAGCGAGTAATCAAATCAGACATATTATGGAATTAATACAACCCAAAATAGCATCACAACGCTCTGAAAGCCTGGCGGGTTTTCAGGATATTGTAATATCCAGAGATCCCAACTATAGCCTGTGAATGATAATATGATGCAGAAATATTCCATGGAGGATAGATCCAAATTCCAGTTATATGAAACGGTTTCTGATACATTTATACAGATACGTATTGCAATATATATTTCCTACTTTTGCGTGTGATGTGGCACTTTTCAAAAAAGTACATTTTCCAGATCCAAAAGAAGATTGAAAAAGTCTAGAAGCGTATTTTCTCGATATAAAATGTGCAGAATTTATTCATGTTTGTTAATAGTTGGTATGCCCGAAATTATTAGGTATCCACAATTTAACAGTGAGTGTAAGGAAATTTTTCTCAAAGCATGGATAGAATGGGGAAGAAGATAAGCAAATTATAAAATACTTAACGACTGTATGTATACACTAGAAATCACGAAAATTGACCAGAACATTGATTTTGTTTTTATGACTTCAAAATATTTCCCAATTTCTTATCTTTTGAAAGATACCAAGATTTTGTAAATATTGGGAATGCTTTTCTTGTTACAAGGGTTTTTCGTTAGGTACTATCACCAGTGCAAATATGTTTCCAAAACTTTAAACTTAATTTCTGAAGAACTGTGTTTTTGCAGTACGATGCTTTGTTCAAACAGTGATAACACAACAATTAATTTATCTATTATAACTATCTTTGTATCATTATAATCTATGTAATACAATGGATGTTTTGAACCTCAATCAGAGTTATCAGTTAAGGAATAAATTATTAGTTGATTTTTAAATGTTAAAACTCCTGAAAAAATCTTGATTTTTCAAACGTCTTTGGTGAAAACAGTTGTAAAAGATAACCTATTCCCCAGTAGCTTGATTGAGGGTCAAGACATATATATATATATATATATATATATATATATATACATGAAGAATATTGTGTTAGGAATAATTTCCAATAGGAATTGTCTTTCTGAATAAATTAGTATTTGAGATATCACTTAAAAGACATGCTATTTAGCTGATTATATATAAATTAGATAGTTAATAATTAATTAATCTGATTTTTCTGGCTGAAATGAGTTTAAGCATAAGCCAATGACTTGCTGGAAAAAACTGGATTTTTAAAGTCAAAATTAAAAAAAATCTAGTGTATACGTACACATTAAACTAATAATACAATTTTTAAAAATTGTCCTTAACTTATATATGATTTACTTAGTCATAAAAGACATAAAAATGATTTATACTAGAGCCTGGAAGGGGCAATTTGACCCCCTAAGAATTTCTTTTCTTATGCTCAAACATTTAAGCAGGTTTCTGATCTACTAAAACGTGATCCTCAAGAATTCGGTAATTTTAGTCAACATATTTTAAGTAGGTAGTTAAAATAGCGTCGCAATGGAGCAGCATAGCGGGCTATTGGAGATGGCACGGGATCAATCCCGAATGGAAAGAACCAAGGACAACACCTAGTCATTTGGAACCATGATCAGATGATGCGGTCAACACCTGAGCTGGTATCCCCACTCTCCCAACATCCACACCACGCCAACATTTGAGGCCACGAGAGATTTAACGTGCACCAGATTTAACGTGCACCCACGTACACGACAATCTTCGGTTAGATCGAGTTTCGAAATCGTAACCCTACGGTTGCTAATGCGCTACTCGACCAATCGGGGTAGTGGAGCCCCAGCATATTTTAGGGGATATTTCATAGTCTACCAACAAAGGATCTTTTTACCCTTACTCTATTCGGCGGTCATTTCCAGTTCATGTGTTTTTCATTCGCTCTTTGGATCCTAACTCTGATAATCTCAAGAAACCACCTGCGTGTTTATGTTAATTGTTTCCTACTCATACCTAGAATAATTTTTAGGCAGTTTGTTGTCAAGTACAGGTTCACACAGAGAGGAAGGTATACTGTTTGATTAACCTTCTAAGTGCTTTCGACGAGATATCTCATCAAAGATCTGATCAATTTTGCTAATGGCGAGATATCTCGTTCATTAGAATCTGCTCAGTTTTGCGAAGATAAATCACTAGGATGGTTAAATGAGCCGTATATATTCGGTAAAAGTTACAACAAATAAGTATTTAGTACACATATTTAATAATAATATACTGTATCAAGCTGATACAAATGATTGCATAATTTTGAAATCAATCAGTTATAACGAGTAAAAGGATTAAATAAATCAGCAAACTCCTGTGAATATGGGAGACACATTCCGAATCCGTCAAACATTGAAGAGAAAATAGGAAATACTTTTCAGTTCCAAAGAAGTATCAAGTGAGTCAACATTGTACATGAAACAAGTCAAACAGTGTAGAATGTTCGTAAAAACATTATCCAAGCACATTAATAAGAATAAATAAACGTGTAAATAAGTAATATTGGAGCTTTCTCTTGAAAATAAACTGATTTTTATAAATATTTTAAACCTCCTGATGGTTGTCTCGAAAAGTTATCTAGTAATTAGCAAAACTGGTCAGATCTTGTTGGATGAGGTACTTCGTCACTAGAAAAACTGATCTAATCTGACCTCGTCCTCATCATAAAACGACAATATCTTCATAATTTGGAGTTTAATCGGCATTAGTAGAGCGATGACAAGATATCTCATTCGTAGCAAAATTGGTCAAATCTTGGTGGACGATATATCTCGTCTAAATTACTTCGCATGTTAAACACAATCCATTCCTTTTATTCACCAAGTAACATAAATTTTATGCCTCAAATTAGAAAACTCTGACGGGTTAATTCGACTCCTTCGGTGGTTGTAGGTAATAAACGTTTCTAGTGTTTATGAAACTGTGATGTATTAGTTTGGTATTTAGTGTAGTGCTGGTTCTAAACATCATCATTCCAAGGAACGTCCAACGTGGGACTGTGGTTGGAAGAAAAATTGATTAGCAACTGGAGGGTTGCGAGTTCGAATCGAACCAAAGACCGTCGTGTACAAAGGGGGTTTGTGCACGTTAAATCTGTCGTGGTCTCAGACGTTCTCATGTTGGGGTGGTGTGGAAGTTTGAATTGTGGGGCGCCATCTCAAATGTGGAATTTTTGTCTTGATTAATATTTAAATATTTCATTTATTGTTTTAGATTGTTTAGTTAATACAATATTTGAATTGCTTGAGATTTTGTCTTTTAATTCTTGCGTAAACCATCTTGAGTAAAATTATAAAAATTCACGTCTGTGTTACTTATTTGTGATGGTGAATCTTTCGTTGCTGTTTCGATATGGACGATCAAGTTAGAATTCATTTTCACACTGTGCCGATCTTGTATTTCTGTATTACTATAAGACGACGCGATGCATGCGGTATTTAAAATTGAAAAAATTAAAATCCAAGTAGTAGCAAGTCAGTAAACATCAGTCACTTTAACTCTCTAATTGGTTTCGACGAACGATATATCGTCCATCAAGATATACATTTTTGTTAATGACGAAATATCTCGTCGAGCTAAAATTACCCCATTACTCCAAGGAAATGAAGATCCAAATGGGAAAACAAAGTCTCCCTTGTCCAGAACAACTTGAAACAGGTTTTAGCATTAGAGGCTGTAGGGCAGTTTTCTACGTGAAGATAAACCATCAGGAGGGTTAAAGAATTGGTACCACTGTCAGATTATCAACATTCAAGTTTCTCCCAAACTAGTCATCTGTTTACACATCACTCTCATCAATCACACGATACATTATGTCATAAGTTATACTTTAAATAAAGCCGACCGATCGGTACAGTGATCAGAGTGCTGGCTCCTGGATCAATAGGCTCCTGGTTCCGGGGGTAAGTTACGGATACTTGTTCATCTAGAATGAAGGTGTTGTCTATACAAATGGGTTGTGCCCCGAATGTGTGTATGCATATGAGGCGCAACATCAACCCTCCCCGTGGTGGTGTACCAGACTAACACTAAATGGTTCACAAATCCGTCCTTGTATTGCCATTGATGATTAACCCTCCAAGTGGTTTCGACGAGATATCTTGTCGATCTGATCAACTTTGCTTTTTCTCGATATTGGTATCAAGATCTGATCAATTTTGCTTTTTTGATAGAATATCTCGGCATCGAGATATTACAGATTTTTAATAAGATAACGAGTCCAAAATCTGATCAGTTTTCTTCTAATGACGAGATATCTCGTCAAAATAACCACCAGGAGGGTTAAGTTCAATTATCCGAGCATTATAAAGAAGTCACTGTATATGAAAGGTGGTACTCACCTATACCACTCCAGCCCTCTCTGGTAGTGCCGATCGAAGAAATGCGTCTCTGGTCCTGAAGCCCTGACATCCGGATGCACCCTGAGGAACTCCAGGAGAGCCCTGGTACCACACTTCTTGACCCCGATGATGAGGGCCTGCGGCAGCCTTTTCACGGGAGGACTGACCACAGGCCGCTTTTTCGGGGGTGGTCCGAATCCGTACCCGATCGTCGTGGTCGCGTACGTCGCCGGCAGGACGTCCAGGCTCGACAGGTTGCCCTCCTTACTAGTCTGCGTCTCGTAACTGCTGGACTCGACCCGTTCCTTGATGCCTCTCGGCAACCATGCCCGGACCACGTACTGGTCCAGCTCCAGCGTGGGTGGGATGGACTGCGGGAAGGAGGTCGGGACCGCGTTGCCGTCAGGTGGTTGTTGCAGGTGGTCGTCACTCGACTCCGTCATGGCGCGTTCGAAAGTCACAGTTGGGAGATTATTGTTGACTGGCTGACTATCTCTACTTGAGTTTGGTGAATGTTTTGACTCGAGGTACTGGAGATGAGTCCTGTAATGGATTTCTGGTGGATCATCCGCCTTGTCGAGGCTGGACGACTTAGAGTTCGACTGACTATTGTCATCAGTCTTGGAGTGGTCACCAGTTTTGCGCTGGAGGTCCTTCACGCCGGAGTTGGTGGGGAATGTCTGGTAGTTGTTGATGATGTACTCGCCGTACATGTTGGGTCTGCAGCACATGAGTGTGTACCACGAAAAGCAGGCGAACAGGCTGCAGAAACCCACGGCAAACAGGAGAACGCTGCGCAGGCTGCGACGACGCCTGAATCTGCGCTCCAACATTGTTCTGTTGACTTGTAAGTAGACGAGGCTCATTTATGTCCAGTAAAATTCACTCTGACTCCATGTGTAGTAAAAATCAATGGCACTTTTTTGTGTTTCCTCTTTTAACAGCATAACAAAACTACCAGAAGTACGACGGTATCACAAAATGTTTAACAGAATCTATTAGATTTTCCGAGTCCTGATATAGTTTGATGAAGTTTACAACTGCATTTCAGCAGATAACTATGGATATACTACGTCATAGAGAAAATATTTTACGGATTAATTTGGCTATTATACGAGAAGCAATGATATTTTGGGACATTTATATTTTAATATCTATGTCTCTTAAATTTCACATTGTACTAGATTGCTTCGAGGGAATTTACCGAATAAACGCAAAAGAATTTTGCAGCTCTTACTATAAAGGGAACAAAAATAGTCAGTTATGGAAATTCTACTGTACTACCTAAGCACATTCGGCCTGACGTTTTTCTTTCACATGTTTCATTCAGACTCCACGGTGTACATTAAGATGAATTACTTTCTATAAGCATCGCGCTCACAATAGCTAAATGACTTAATACTTCGTGCATAGAGAAACAGGCAGCTTTGGGGACAGACAATTTATTACAAGACTCCGACACGCCCATTATTAGCATGAAATATTGATTCTGAGAGTGTTTTCTAAAGGGAGAGAGTTCTCTCGAAATGATTCTTGTCAGCTTTTGTTGCTGTGAGCGACGTAAAATATGAAGTCTCAGTTTTCGGTTTGTTGATTCGGAGACATTAATCAAAAGATTCGTGAGAAGTAACTGCTTTTGCTTTGTTTCTTACTGCTGGTAATTGATGATATGGTTTTAGGAAGCTTTGTTGGCTGGATTTGTAGAAATGGTTTCCCACTTTTGTTTATTCAGGTTGGTACTGTACATAAGAAATTATTGAAACGGCCTCATGACTGCCTTCTAAGCACATAGTGGATGAATTACAGAATAGTTTAATCTTTTAGATGTATATTTGTCTTAATAATTTCATTTTGTTTATTAAACTGCTTGAAACATGTACTTACGCCTTATAAATAAATGTTACATCAAGAATGGGATGGATTTCATTAATTCTATGCAACTACAAATAAAGGTAATAATATTCAACATTACTTTTACAGTAAGAAACTTGTAAAACTAGTTTTGCTGTCATTAATTTTCAAATATTCCGTCTTTATTTTGATAATTTTCCGTGAATTCAAAAATCAAAACAAATCAATTACCCTTTTGCAGCAATTATAATTTTAGTTACCATAATGGTCGAATATCAAAAATAAAAAGTTTAAATAATCTATTTAACTTAAATTTGAATGTTCAAATAAATATTTGAGTAGTTCGTTCGAAGAGTTCTACTTTCGATATTCTAAAGTAAACAACGCCGTGTGTGATTATTCTTTTAAAATATTTTCCAATGACTTTTTCAGAAATAATTTCAGAAATAAAGGAATACGTTTAAATAATCTATTTGATTTACATTCGAATAATTCGAAGTGTTATATTTTCGATATTCTAAAGCAAGCAACCCCGCTCGTGCTTAGTATTCTCTTCGAAAATATTCCCCAAAGAAATTTTTCCTTAAATCCTATCCAGAGCAAACTATTCGGAAGGCAAAAACATCAATTTTTACCTCATGCTCCAACTATTCGCCTGCGAGAAAAATACCAGCGCTTAGTTCCGTCGCAACCGCACAATTCGAGCTGGTTCAATTTATCCCTCATTCTTGGCAGCAGCAGCCGCGCGACCGTCACACACTCGTCGCCAATTAACTGTACCCGTGCCTCCCGGAGCTCTGGGTCCCATCGTCCGGAGGCTGGGTCGTGACTGGCCGAGGCCTGTAGCGGAACTTCTTAGTTATGGCGCGGGGGAGGGGTGGGGAGGCAGGCAGCGCCCCCCAGCGGCGGACTCCGCGTGCACGAGCAAACGAGAATCACTGTTCCAGTCATCGATCTCGTCGGAGGGGAGGAAGGATTGAAATCTTGAGGAACATCGAAGGTATTTGATCTCGAAAGGGAGGGCCTGGGATCATGACAGGACGTTTAATTGAAGCGAGGCACGGAAGGGGTTCGGTTCGAGCATCCTTTAATTTCAAAGATGTACATTGGATGAGTTAGTTAGCAATGTGAAAGCTTCAAAAAATGGACATTGAAGGTGATAGAAAGAAGATGCTAAAAGTGGTCTATTATGGCTATTTCGGTGTGGTCAAACGTCCCGCTATCATACGGACCAAATAAACAACATGAGGAAAATTGAGTTTAAATAGGTTATGTTTCAACAGTGTTGTCACCATCCGTTTTTTACCGGTGCTCAGTAGTGGCACAACGTTTAACCCTTCTAGTGGTTGTCTCGACGAGGTATCTTGTCGTTAAGGAAAACTGACCAGATCTTGATGGACGCGTTATCTCGTGATTAGAAAAAAACTGACCAGATCTTGATGGACGCGTTATCTCGTGATTAGAAAAAACTGACCAGATCTTGATGGACGCGTTATCTCGTGATTAGAAAAAAACTGACCAGATCTTGATGGACGCGTTATCTCGTGATTAGAAAAAAACTGACCAGATCTTGATGGACGCGTTATCTCGTGATTAGAAAAAAAACTGACCAGATCTTGATGGACGCGTTATCTCGTGATTAGAAAAAAACTGACCAGATCTTGATGGACGCGTTATCTCGTGATTAGAAAAAACTGACCAGATCTTGATGGACGCGTTATCTCGTGATTAGAAAAAAACTGACCAGATCTTGATGGACGCGTTATCTCGTGATTAGAAAAAAACTGACCAGATCTTGATGGACGCGTTATCTCGTGATTAGAAAAAAACTGACCAGATCTTGATGGACGCGTTATCTTGTGATTAGAAAAAAACTGACCAGATCTTGATGGACGCGTTATCTCGTGATTAGAAAAAAAACTGACCAGATCTTGATGGACGCGTTATCTCGTGATTAGAAAAAAACTGACCAGATCTTGATGGACGCGTTATCTCGTGATTAGAAAAAACTGACCAGATCTTGATGGACGCGTTATCTCGTGATTAGAAAAAAACTGACCAGATCTTGATGGACGCGTTATCTCGTGATTAGAAAAAAACTGACCAGATCTTGATGGACGCGTTATCTCGTGATTAGAAAAAAACTGACCAGATCTTGATGGACGCGTTATCTTGTGATTAGAAAAAAACTGACCAGATCTTGATGGACGCGTTATCTCGTGATTAGAAAAAAACTGACCAGATCTTGATGGACGCGTTATCTCGTGATTAGAAAAAAACTGACCAGATCTTGATGGACGCGTTATCTCGTGAGTAGAAAAAAACTGACCAGATCTTGATGGACGCGTTATCTCGTGATTAGAAAAAAACTGACCAGATCTTGATGTCGTCACCTTAAAAAAAATTAGCTTCATGACGAGATTTCTCATCATTAGTACAATTGGAGAAATCTTGATGGAAGAGATATCTCGCTGAAACCACTTGGAGTGTTAAAGATAATATATCGTCATCTGAATACAACTAAGTAACTCGAAAAATTATATATTTTGAATTATACTTAAATTACTAATGCTAAGATCACATACAGAATTTAATGCAGGCAATAGATACCCTTTTTAAACCACTTACGCTCTATCTATTGACTAATGAAAAATGTAGGTATGTATGAAACTGGGATTGACAGAAAACTGTTTTTCCCTTTATTTCAAAAATAAAAAAAAATTGGTAATCTTGTGTCGAGAACACAAACCGTAGTTTTAACGTGAATACTCGGGCTTGATATTAGATTGTGGAATGAATGAAACAGACATAGGAAGTTTGAGAGATTGTTTATTGTGTGAATATTCGACAATTAATTTACAGTTTGAACGATTGAAGTGCAGTTTGATATTAAAATGGAAGGATAATTTTATAGATTAAAGGCCTATGATTGTAGCGTAGTTCGGTAGCTTTCGAATGACATCACTTACGCAGTCCTCACTCCACGCAACCGAATATTACACTGGCCCAAAGCTCGCCCAGCACTATAGAATTTCGACATAGGGTTGATTCCCTCCTTGCGCTTAGTGTACCTCAGCACTCAGTCCGAAAGTCATGTCAGATACGGAGATCCTTTGTCTACACGACTTTACATTTATTTTCTGAATGTTTTTCTAGTTCTTAAAAATTATAAGACAAAACAGTTGTAGCGTTTTTTACTAATGCTCGATTTTTCAGTACTGTTCCAGTTTTAAAGACGTATTCACGTCAAATTTACTTACATTAGCTATAGATCATTTTAGCATCTTTATTATTTCTCTTAATGCACGAGATTTTGATAAACAAGATTACGGGTAAGTGAAATTTATTTATCGAATAAAGGATATATGCAGCACAGTTCGTCAATTTTAATCTCTTCAGTCGAATTATCGCTGTTTCATTATTTGAAATGTTTTTCTTTGCTTTCACAATACAACTTCTAGTGAAATAGACGAAGCACATGCACGCAGTTTCACGTTATTTATGTCGATCGCTCTGTTTGAAGATCTGTCTGAATGTTGACGAGATCAAGATCTGCTCAGCTTTTTTCTATTGACGAGATATCTTGCCCATCAAGATCTCGTCAGTTGTGCTAAAGAAGACACACTTCGTCGAGGCAACAACCAGGAGGTCAACATTGAAACAAGCTTGAATTGAATACGAATACATTTAATTTAAACAAATAATGTTGTGATCTGCGTAACTTCCTCTGGCATTCTACTTAGCTAAAAATTACGCGTTTTGAAGGAAACAGCTCAGGTTCATACTGGCTCAGTTATACTTCAAAAGAACAAATGGCACAAAACATCATTAAGAAAGGTAGCTGCTGAAGACAAAAATAAACTTGATCAATTCAGTGAAATCGCTCCCTTCTTTTCTCCAATTTCTGGCGATTTTCTGGTTTCTTTCGCACTAGATAAGATTAGATTAGCTCTTCAAAGTCATTAAATGTGAACACTTTTAATTTAAACAAAGAATGCTGTGATCTGCGTAACTCCCTTTGGCATTCTTAGCTAAAATATAACGTGTTTCAAACAAGAACAACTCATATTGTCTCAGTTGTATTTCAAAAGAACAAATGGCACAAAATATCATTAAGAAAGGTAGCTGCTGAAAACAAAAACAAACTTGATCAATTCAGTGAAATCGTTCCATTCTTTTCTTCAATTTCTGGCAATTTTCTGGTTTCTTACGCACTAGATTAGATTAGATTAGCTCTTCAAAGCTATTAAATATGAAAACTTTTAATTTAAACACAGAATGTTATGATCTGCGTAATTCCCTTTGGCATTCTTAGCTAAAAAAAATAACGTGTTTCAAACAAGAACAACTCATACTGGCTCAGTTGTATTTCAAAAGAACAAATGGCACAAAACATCATTAAGAAAGGTAGCTGCTGAAGACAAAAACAAACTTGGTCAATTCAGTGGAATCGCTCCATTCTTCTCTTCAATTCCTGGCGATTTTCCGGTTACTATCGCAACAGCTCCATCATAATCTGTCCTTAACCTTTCCTTCTTTTCTTTCCTTCCTGCCTGTGCAGCAAAAGGTGAAAGAAAGAAGTTGCAACGCCCATAGCGAAAGATGCAATTATTAGAACTCGTGGCACTCTTCCTTCCAGACCTAATGACATCAACAAGTTGAGGCTGGTAAAGAGGACCATTAAAGAAATGGTGTTTCGCAGCCTGTTTGGGGTCCTTTCGAGATGGATTTATGGCCTTCAACTCTTTCTGTAACGTCGAGTTTTGCTTGATGGAATTACTTCCATTTCGCATTTGTCCTTTTTTAAGTTTCCGTTTTCTCAAAAATTCGAAAGAGGGCGTTGCGTACTTATTAATACTAAAAATCCGAATATGAACGTTTTTTAATGTATCGAAACCATAAGATAAATATTCCACTGCAAATCGTAATCAAAATGCATTAAAAATGAAACATTTTGAAATTTTCAAGACGACAGGAAAACGTCTCAAGTTTAACAAGCACTTCTGCAATTGAAGAATCCCATTGATAAAATAGATATTAAGGCAATAAATGGAATATTTTGAAATTTTCAAGACGACAGAAAAACGTCTCACGTTTAGCAAGCTTTTTTTGCAATTGAAAAATCCTATTGATAAAATAAATATAAAGATACATTTTGATAATGATCAATACAATAATTCAGGCAACAATTGGAAACAAGCACCAACTGATGGCTGATGGGAAAACCTAATCTCAAGTAACGATAACAATGAATTCAAATATATATATATATATATATAATAAGGACGAGCACGTTTATCTAGCAGGAAGTCTATAAATCTTCATCCAACGTGAGCGGCATGACTATTATTGGAGCCGAGATAGAATAAATTTATCTTGGCGCATACTAGATCAAACTTAGCCTCTGATTCCACCAAAACTCATTTTTGCATTTTTCCAAAAACCTAATTCCAAATTATGGTCAAGGAAAATTAAAATACCGAAAACCGCCCGATAAAAGTTGCACGGTCAATAAATATTAGGGAAGAAATTAAAATTAAACATTAATCACGCGTTCGAACTCGCACGCTTCAACATTAACAAAAGCACACTTGTATAAGCGAAACATTCTAATTACAAAACATGTCCAAAACTATGAATGAAATTTTCTAATGTTAATCAAGACACAATAATTGAAGTAAAAAAGATGCCAGAAACAAACTGAACCACAAAGAAAAAGTCATTCCAAAACAAAGACATACTCTGACCAACAAATATAAACAAAACTAGTACTATAAAATCAAATAAAATTCATCTAAAGTTAAAATTATATAACTTTAAGATCAAGTTAAAAACAACCTTTCAACTACATTTGTATGTAGGCGGTGACTACCACAAAACCTATCGTGATAATGTGAACTCGTGGCACCACATACCGAACATATGCATCATCGTTTTGTTAATGCAGTAGTTGAACTAAAACTAGATGTCACGATTTTGAACGTGCACTAAAAGTACAAGTGTACACCTGTATTAGAGACTTTTGAAATCCATGCTTTTAACACAGGGGCACTTAATACACATGTGCACAGATTTCACTTCACGACAGTGCTCTCAATATACGAATGTTTACCAGATTTATTATCTATGTACGTGGTTTTCACTACAAGACCAGGTTCCGAGGATTAAACGTCGAATATTTCCACAATTTTATTGAACGTTTAATATTTTTCACGTATTTTAAACTTTCCAATGTTTCAAGCAGTTGAATGTTTCTTGTATAACATTTTAGAAATGTAAGTGTAAGAAATAATTTTCATAGGAAGTAAATAAAATATATTTTAATCATCTTTTACATTTTGAACACTATATAGAACATCACTATATAAATAGCTACGGCAGTTCAGAGAATTAAATTAAATTGTCTTACAGCAAGTTTCTAGAATACCCATGTACCCGTGCTTTTGAATACACATGTATCAGGGTATTTGAATATTCGTGTAGTACATATCTGTACACTCGGATGCACTGATACTATAGACCAGGGGTTCTCCAACTTTTTAAGTTTGGTACCACATAAATAACAATCAAAACTATATATATTATCATTTTCCGATTAAAAATCAATGCATCCTAAATGGAGTGTTTATAATCAAAGAATAAAAATTTTAAATTTATATTATTCAATTATATTCGAAAATGAAACTTTTATATTATAATAAATATAAATATACTATATATTGTAGTAAATAGTGTGTAATAATACATAATAGCAAATATTAGATTTATTATTGATGAGGATCAATGCGATGAATGAGCCTGTTTCATTGTAACCAATTTCGATATGTCGGCTTTATCTTCATTAATTTCAAGCGTAAGTCAGGTTCAAGTGCAACCGTGTCCTATATTTATTTTTAATTAATAGCATGGCTGAAAATCAAGTTTCGCAAAGATATGTGTTGAAAAGCATTAAAAAATGTATCGGTTTGTCGGAAATATACTTATATTCATTTATTCTTTTTAACCAAAAATTGCATAAGTTTTCTTTTTTGAACTCATTCATGAGATTTCTGTAACATGAAATATCTATAAACTGATCTCTTTCTTGAACTGAAACATTATCTAGCCCGGTATCCGAAATAGAAAGCGGGTCTCTAATCCAACTTTCATTTTCTAAATTTTCAGGAAAGTAGGAATGAAAATTGCTAACAAGTCCTATGCAGTGTTTTTCTATATCTTCAATTAGTTGTTCAGTCCGTGACAGATTATTTTCTTGGAGATACTCTTCTAATGTTGGTAATAAGCAACTTTCTTGCTTTTCACGTCCTTAATTATGTATTCTAGTTTTTTTACGGCTTCATTTATTTTATTATGTACAGTAAAGACAGTTATATTGGAACCTTGTAAATAGAATTCAGTTCGTTCATATTTCCAAAAATATCGGACAAATACGCTAAACGTGATAGCCAGAGTTCATCAGTAAAACAATGACGGAGTTCAAATTTGGATTCTATCAGGGCCTCTGAACGTAATTCAGTCTAGTTAAAACTTTTCCCCTTGACAACCACCGCGCTTCAGTATGTAAAAGGAGCTTATTGTGGTTACTACCCATTTCATTGCACAATATTGTAAACAATCGTGAAGGGTCCGACATTTAATAAAATTCACTATCTTCACAGATTGATTTAAAACAGTCTTTAGGCATTGTTTTGGTAGCTAATGCTTCACGATGTATGCTGAAATGTGTGAACTTTGCAACTGGTGCAACTTCTTTAATTTTGTCGAAAAGTCCACTACGACAACCTTTTGTTGAACGTGCACCATCAGCACCCTACTCTAACTGATCGTTCTTCGCAACGCGAGTGTGAACCACTGTGTTCAGGCCTAATTTTGTGCGCCTTCGTTTAGCTATCGAAGTGCGAGGTAAGGGAAAAGGCGGAGGGAAATTGAGGAATTTAGCAAGAGCCCCTACTGTATTTAGTAGGAAACACAATTTTATTTAAAAAAATTATCAATAGAAAGCGAAAAGATGAAAAAAACTATGTATCAGATATGACACTATGTATATAAGGGTTTGAACATCCATTTAAATCTTTTGTGTAAAAATTGTACCACCAAAAATAATGTAATGCACCATTATTGGTACATGTACCATAGTTTGAGAAACCCTGCTATAGACTACAAAGATTAAGATAAACTTGGGGTACAGGGAAGAAGTATAGTATTTAAAATGTTATTCAGGTTTTCGTTTTTATGAGGGATAAAATTTAACTAATCAAGTAAGACATTCTTCTTGTGTACCATAAACTAAAGTCCTTTCTCTTATAGGTGTGACTGGGCAGCTGTTTTCTGAACTAATACCCCCCCCCCCCATCAACAAGAAAACACTTCACACATACACGTTTTACATCCGTTTCAGTCATTATTCGTAAAGTTGTTTTCTTTAGTGAGTATATCCTATCGAGAAGAAAACAGTTTTACAGATATTTTTATTCCCCCAAATATATTTGGAAAGTTGCTTTCCTTGCTTTATAAGTACCATCAACAAGAAAACAGTTTAACAGAGATAATATTTGCATTCATTTGAAAAAAGTACATAAAATAATTGAATAATGTTGTTTTCTTTGCTGAAAGAGAATCAAAAAGAAAACAGTTTTACAGGGATAAATTTTTATATGTTTTCAAATCATACCTGCTTATATATTTATTAATAACTAGCAGAATAACTCTGCGTTACTCAGGTTGAATTGGTTAACTACTCTCCGTTTTCGTTAATAAATTGCCCCCCCCCCCAATTACTATTCATCCTATGTAACAACTACCACACTCTAATAAAGGTACACAATTGTTAATTACCCAATTTCACAAAATGTAAGTAAATGTCATCTAACATTTTTGTAGAATTTAAATTTTTAGTAAGAAAGAAAAGTCTCTTGAGGGCCAATGTTACCCAGAATGCATAGAATAGTTCAGAGTATGTATATAAATGTATTCCATGTTATTTAAAAACAAAAGCGTTTCCCAAAATTATAATACAATGATTAAAAATGTTTTTAAAACTAATTAAGCCATTATTTACCTTCATTACAGTTATTGAACGAAAAACATCAAATTCAAAATCCAGAAATACATCTTAAAACAGATTTTAAAAAGCTTCGAACGAAAAGTAATGAATGTATCTGTTTTTCCACTACAAAATAAATTCTTGGAATATATCGATCAAAAATTTTAAAAAGTAAAGGATGAAAAAAATACCAAGGTTGCCATATTAACTACCGGTCCTATTTTAAAACTTTGTTCTGTATAGTTTTATTCTCTATCCTCTGTAAAAAATATTTAGATACATTTCGTTAAGAAAAAATAAGGCTCGAAATAAATAAACTATTAGAATTTAAATTCCGTAAAAATAGTTTTGGAAAATAATTGATATTTCAGCAGCACTAGTAAAACAATCCAAGTAATTCCAATGCTCAATATACCTTCCAGCTTCTCCAAAACTACCAAATTATCGTTGATTTAAGTATAGTTACTCAGATGGTCTAACGTGAAACTTGCCTAAATATGTAAGCTAAGAAATTCAAAATATTCATTCTCTAAATTAAACTGTGGTGTTTCAAATATAGGACATTAAATTAAAATATGTTGAATAAATTTTGTGTGATACTTGTACAAACACACAGACACAAAATCGAACAAAGAAGGGAAAGACAGACACACAGACTTACACAAATAAATTCAGTCACTAAATGAATGTAAGTACTCACAGTATGCAAAAGATTCGTGAAAATATATTCAACCGTTTGGACGCTGTATGGGCACACACACATACAGACAGATAGACACCAGACGGCAAGAGACGGATTTTGCATCAGAAGGACCCAAAACGGATAGAAAACAACTTAAAATTGGTCGAAAATATTCAATGTACAAACAATCACTCCATTCTTATATATATATACTAGCAAAATTGCCCGACCTCACTCGGGTTGAATTGGTTAATTGTATATTGAAAGTGACCAGAAAATAATCAATTTCCTCTTTTGTAGAAAAATGCCAAATTATTTAAGTATGAATAAAATAATATTTTAACACCTTTTCGACATTTTTATAATTTCTACAACCGACTTTGGACACAAATTCTATACATACAAATCCATCCATGTAATACATTTCATATATATCCCACCCCTGCTGCAGGTACAAATTGACGAAAGGTGAGACACTAAGGTAACTGCTACAAAAGACGATTTTGGGGGTTAGGATTAGGAATCCTCTTCCTTAAGTTCTCTTCCTGTAAAATGGCTCAACTCAATTCGTAAAAATGATGAATCTACTGCGGATACTCACATCATTTACCTGCCAATATTTTTTTATTTGTGGCACTCTTTTCGAATTTCGCTCCCATTAAGGGAAAGATGACTAATTTGATAAAATATTTATCACTAAGTTTGTTTTAAAGGCGAATAGTTTTTCTTTCTCCTCTAAAACAAACTAAAAAAAGTTCTTAATTAAAGTTCTTTAGTTCCTAGTTAAAGTTCTTTTATTATTGCACGTACCACGAAACGGAATTATCCGTTTCGTGGTACGTGCAATAATAAAAGAACTTGTTTTAAAATTTAATATCGTCAGTAGAGATAAAGCAAAGGCAACTTATTACCATTTTTTAAATGGTAAATTAATTTGAAAGCTTTTCTTCTAAAGAAAATCATTGTTTTAAACTAACTTTCACTATATAAGTTGCTTTGATATAGCTTCAATTCGTAAAATAAACCACCTTGGTCATCTGTCACTATGACAAAGAATTTATAATATTTCAAAAGTCCTAGTTTTGATATTTTTAACATTAACGTTCTTTCAATAATGGCAAAAAACCATTTAAAATTTACTTTATTCTAACTTACATGCCACTTTAAACAGAATACTTTGCGGTGGTGTTGCGTGTGATAAAACGCAATTACAATTTATTAAAATAATAAATATTTAAAACAGAAACAAAATAAAAGTTGGCGGGAAAAGGTTCTAAAGATATAAATTCGTGATTATTTTTTATCTCTTGATCTCGCACAGTTGCCACAACTTACAACTAAAAATTAGATATAATTTGAAAATACGAAATTAATTCGAAGCGAAAGAAAATATCACTGCGCGTGGCAAACGAACACGGGTTTCCGTTTTTTGCAAAATATCGTCTGTCCCAAATGTTCGGAAATAATTTATATTTTGCAAAGAAAATAAATAATAAGGCTCAAAATAAAAAGTATTTTAATTTAAATTATGTAAAAATAGTTTTTTAAAAACTATTAGATTTTTCAGCAGTATGGTAAAATAATTTAAGTAATTGCAATGCTCAATATGCATTCCAGCTTCTCCAAAATTACCAAATTATGGTTGATTTAAGAATATTTACTCAGATATTTTAGCATGAAACTTGCTTCAATACGTTAGCAAAGGAATTTAAAATAATGCATTCACTACACTAAAATATGGTTTACCAAATTTAGGACATTGCATTAAAATGTTTTGATTAAATCTTATGTGATACTTGTACAAACACACAGACATAAAATCAAGCATAGAACCGAAAGACGGACAGACTTACGCAACCAAATGCAGTCACTAAATGAATGTAAGTACTCACAATATGCAAAGTTTCGTGAAAATATATTCAACCGTTTGGACGCTCTATGGGCACACACACATACATACAGACACCAAACGCGCAAGAGACGGATTTTACATCAGAAGGACCCAAAACGGATAGAAAACTTGAAATGGGTTGAAAATACTCAATGTACAAACAAACACTCCATTCTTATTTGTATGGATTTCCCCTGATCTATTAAGTGCCATCGATATATAATGTTATAATATTTTTTAAAGTTCTGCTCGTCATATAAGCATATTTCGAAATTTCTGTAATATATTTTATATGTTTAAATGTATAGTTTATTTTATTCATTCATTTGCTTCTATGAAATTATTAAACTTACCCCATTTTAGTATATTTTCTGATGTATGTACTGGTCGAAACGTGAATTTGTGTGATCTCATTCATTCAGAGTATCTCTTCTGTATATTTTTTGCATCGAATTTTATTATAAGACTAGCTGAATTACCCGGCGTTGCTCGGGTTGAAATGGTTAAATGTTGCTTGAAAATTGAATTAGAATAAGCACTTTTCTTTCACAGAAAAATGCTATCATTTATGTTGTACGGAAAATACGTTTTAACTTTTTAATAGCTTCTACAATATACTTCGGACGCAAATACATACATTTAATTCCTGCATATAATAATATTGCATAATATTGCAATATGTAAAAGATTAAGACATAAAGACAAACAGAAACGAAATTCCGACGAAAAAATGCAAAATTCTAAAAAACGAAAGATGCGCAAAGTGCAGTTTCAACTACTGTTTAAATACTCTCGCAATCAAGTCGTGGCGCTCACTGGGTAATTGATTGGTAAGAACCTCCTTGATCTCCGTCCAAATCGGATTGCAGGTGAAGGTGATAAATAAGACTGGTCTCCCGTACGTCCTCACGTACGTCATAGCATCTTGCGTGTATTCGTGCATGTGTCTGGGACTGCCTGTAAATGTAGCTGGTAGTACGACTAAGGCACCGAGGTTTTCAACGTTCCGTCATTTGCCACAGCATCTCTCAGATGAATATATCAACTTTCAGTTTACGTTGATTTAGACGAATGTAAAGGAGACGCTCACTCTCGACTTTAGCGTACATATCGACGATGAACTGATGAAACAATTGCCTGCAGTTCAATACGTAGTTCTGCTCAGTATCTCGAACCATTAATCTGTACGCATTGAAATCCTTCGCTGAAACTTTCTTGCTGGTTGTTTCACCTGTTCTTAGGTTGATCTGCCTCAGATTAAAATGATATCCATCTTCACCATGGGGGAATATCACTGGGTACTTCAGAGCATCATAAGATCGATGTGTTTCCGAAACACGCTGCAATGATTCACCTCGTCGTTGAATAACGATATCCCGTTGATGAAACTCATCTCCTGATATAACCACCGCGACTTCATCTGCTTGAGGAGAGTTGAAAGCGCCGCTCGTGTTCGCCTGCTGGTCTTCGGTCTGCTCTTATGACTACTTTATATTCATCTGTTGGCATACGTTCCAATGCTGTTTCAAAGGTTTTAATAAGATTATTGTGCTCATGAAACATCCTCTGTAAGTTTAACACAATCTCACGTCTTGTTCCCGAGATGTTGGCGCACTTCTGATCAGTTTCCATTTGTTCGTTTTGAATAAAATATAGTTATAGAAATTTTGGTGGTTGATCTGGCAGCGGAAGCAATGATCCCGCTCTATGGTAAATATGCCCTTGCACCTAGAATGTCGACGGAAATACGGGCTGTCCAACAACTCATGAGGCGCCGAATGATGTCATTTGGAAACATGAGTTGTATTTTCTGATGTTACTAAGAAAATGCTTCGACTCTGGACGTATCTCCTGATGTGTAAGTCAAAAGTTCTTGTGGTGGTGGTTCCAGTTGGCAGAGTTTAACTTTTCCATTTTTACAGCAAATACCAGTAGACTCTGATTTAAACTTTTTGGCTTGACAGTAACTACAAACCATTTCCATTTTCCCGATGGTAACACTTGCATGCAGCGAGTAGTCTTTATGTGAATTGTAGTGGAATTCTTCCAATGCTAAGCTAAAATGGTGCGCAGTCCGTGATCGTTTGGCTCTATCTCTCTTATCCTGTAGTCGGGCCTCACGTTGCTTTGCCGTCTCTGTTGCTCTAGATGTAGTAGCACTATCCCTCTTATCCTGAAGTCGGGTCTCACGCTGCTGTGCCTTCTCTGTTGCTCTTGATGTAGTAGCTCTCTTTCATATCCTGTAGTCGGGCCTCACGCTGCTGTGCCGTCTCTGTTGCTCTAGATGTTGTAGCTCTCTCGCAATCGCAAGTCTTCTATTCCTCTCCTCGGAAGTTTCTTGTCTACGCTCATCTTTCATCATCTTAGCCGTTAACTGCACTTGGCCGATCGCCTTCCGCTTCCTTGGAGGCATTGCTACAGCAAAGAAATCCGTCAATGAATACAAAGAAATGCTATTTCATAAAATAAGCAAAAGGCACACTCTCACTGAGCAATGAAATCGATTACAGAATACAATAAAAATAAAAAGCTAATATAAACTGAATGGTAAGACAAATTTAAAATTGCGAAGTACTTACATCAGTTTAGGAATATCAAATTTTTAACACAAATAAAAAATATTAATGCCTTACTTAAAAGCTGTCAATCAAAATACTCAAACACAGAATTCTAAATCATACTAAAAAATAAACTTTTATTCTGGTTTAAAAAAAAGCATTAATTCTGATCCCCCATTAAACTTATTTAAAAAATTAAGCAAAAGGCATACTCTCAATGAGCAATGAAATCTATTGTAGAATATAATACAAAGCTAAAATTAACGAAAAAACGAATTTAAAATTATGTAGTACTTACATCAGTTTAGAAATATAAATCCAAAATGTACACTATCACTGTCGAATAAAGTAGGAAACACTTATACAATCAACTAAAAGCGAAATAAAAGTGCCAGATTCACTGAAAGATGATAAACTGGAAGACTTACCGAGCTAGCTTCCTCTAAATACGACCAGCTAAGAATCGAGTGAGTACTGGAATGTTCTCCACCATGAGTCCAAGGAAGTTTCCGTTTCCCCAACTTTCTAGAAAGTTCTACAAAGTTTTATAAAAAAAGTAAACATTAATTCTGGTGCTGCCAGATACCGAGTAGTAAAATTACGCTTTTATGATCAATGAGTTTTTCGTTTGTGCTTTTCGGAATAACGGTGCTTGGGTTAGAAATAAATGTAACCGGTGTAGACAAATTAAACTGAATAGATAAAATTTTTTCAAAAAGCAGAAGGTCGATTTTACAGAATTTTTCAGAAAGAAAATCACTGCTTTCAACGGAGGATTCACATGTATCTATTCCGGACATTTTAAAATAAGTTACACGCCTTACCTAAAAAGCCTCGTGAAACAGAATTCTACAAATCATTAAGTATTCAATAAATTATTTAAGGAAAGTTGGTCGAAATACACACCAACTTTCCTTGAAAATAATCCTTGAACTCCTGAAAACCTTTCCTTGAATTTCCTTGCAAACATAAATATTTTAAAATATTCTTTCCTCCTTCATCAATAAAATATCTATAATTTATTTACATCATGGGAAGAACTAAAAAGTAAGTTCAAACATAAATACTGTAATTTAATTTGTTTCGGAAAAAATTGTTTTTCGATCAACAGTGGTAAAGCAACCATCGCTGCCTAAAGCAATCAATCTATGCTCAATGTTATTTCTATTGCGATTTCGAATAGTTTTTAGCCCCCCAGGGCCAATAGAACGGGGGTTAAGAGTTAGCCTATGCTGACCGCAGTGTTCTAAATTATAAGTGTACCAAATTTGGTGTGGATTGGTCAAACGGTGTAGATTTGTATAGAAAATATACCCACATACACACACACACATCCTATTTTATATATATAGATTGTGATAACTATCTGAATTTATGAATAAAAAAACAAATATAGATTTAGACTCCAATATTTATTAGTTACACATATTGCTCTTTGTTTAATATGCAAGCTGTTAATTCAAATAAGAAAGTGAATACAATTCTGCGGATTTTTTTAAGAAAAATATATTATATAATTAGGTGTATTGTACTGAGAGCATTATGTTATACATAAAACTTCTCTATAATACATGATACAACACTTGCCTAGACCAAAGACAAGGAATTTCAGTAGAACAAACTCTATACAAACGAATATAAAGTTCAATACCTTTAGTCTCTGAGCTTCACGAGATTTCCGAGTAGTATAGTATGCTTTTACCTCACAATACAAATGATGACTAAATCATTATATCCATTGGTTGAAAGGATCATAGGAAAGATTTTATTGGTCAAGGAGTTAAAAAATGGTTAGTTATGCCAGGAATATTGCAGGTTGCAAGGTGGAATTATACGGTTGAACCCTTCAGAAGGTTAACGTTTCGGTATGTTTCATTCAAGGCATACACAACCAACAATGATCAAACGCTTATAAAATTATAGCAAAAGACAAGAATGCATTATGTCCAAGAAACGTTCCCTGTGTGACACGATCCAATTACATTCTATTTAGGGTCCTAGTGAAACAACTAACAGGTGGGAAATATATCTCCTTAACTTGTGGTTTTCGGTTGCGTGGATTAAACTAAACGCATTGAAATTCAATTTACCAGAGCACATAAAATACGTCAAAATCAATTATATTAATACACATCTGTCAATGATTAGCACTGTTGGAAATCATCAGTCTGGATTTAAACACGTGAAAACAGTATAATCCTTGAGTAAAAAAGAAATCTCTATCAATTTATACACTATTTGACACATTAATGAATGATTATAAAGCTCCCCGCCTTTTTTTTCCAAATGGTCGAGAAGGTAAGTAGTTGAATTAACGTCCTCTGGAGCTACACAAAGCTCTATTGAAGGCTCCTGAAGGGAAAGAACCGAGGACAACGCCTTGTCATTTTGAATCACGGTTAGATGACGAGGTCAACACCTGAGTTTGCTTCTCCAAACTTCCACACCACGCCAATGTGAGGACATTTGAGGCCACGACGATCTAACGTGCACCAACACTTACGTATACGTCGATCTTTGGTTGGCCGAGGACTTAATTAGGAAAACGAATGGTTGCAATACTGTTCAAAGGTAGCAGATTTAAACACTGGATTTTTCTGCCCGTGGTTTAATTCAGTTCTGATGACGGTGGACGTTTTGCTATACCGAAATGCTTATAGCCTTTTTAAACCTTCATTAGTCCTTTTTGAATGTTTTACACACTCGAAACAGGATAGGACCACGTCAACGAAATTCTCCGGCATAAAACTCACAATTAAGAACTCGTGCACTCAACTTTCGTGGCAACAAATTTACTTTAAAGTATCCTACTCGTTTCCTATTTTTGATATCAGACCTCTCGTTTCCACTCGCGTATCGAAACAGCAAGAACGATGCACTAATTGTTCGACATCTCCCCCATCCGAATTTATCCTCCTCCGAAGGTGAAATGTGGGTCCCAATTAGTGGTTAATTAAGCTCCCCGCACTTGTTTGCAACTTGATTCCACAGCCGCCATCTGTTCCCTGTAAGTGACAAGTATAACGAAACAATTTCGGCCCTTCAATTTCAATGAGAGGACATAAGCGGGACAGTAGAGAGGACAATAATTATCTACGGATCTATCCTTTCTGAAGGAGAGAGCATTTGGAAGGGACAGTGGGGTCTATTGGATTCGAGTGCTCGAATAGGGCACCTGCCCCGACCCCAGGGGGGCATTCTCTTCTCCCCTCCGAGCTCTTTCTACACCGCAATGTTCTCCTGCGGCTGAGAGGTGAAAAGGGAATAAATTGCGTTTCCCTCTGCTCCCCACTTGGCAGCTTATCGCTTCACTTGGCGAGGAGGTTTTGGTGTTGGTTGGGTTTTATGGCACAAGGTCCATATTTATCCAAACACAAGACAAACAACATCAAGTAATGGACATGTACAAAGAAAGTGTTACTGACACAGAAGAGAGGAGTGCAGTGGTCAAACCCACTGAGACACATCGGTCGAGGAAAAATCAATCTGAACTCTAATTATCAATCTAGTATTCAGTTTTATAAATTATTACTTAGAATTTTCAAAATATAAAACATACGAATAAAACACAGGAGTGACATCTACCTATATGCTTATAATGTCATATTTTAGCTCCTGTAACAAGTGGCGAAACAGTTGAAAGCTTCTGGTGAATGGTAAAAATGAAAAGCTAAAATAGTAAATATAAAATATTTAAATAAAAAATAATAATATTTTTTATTGTATAATATATAATATAATAATATTATTATTACAATATGTACTAATATAATATTACTATTATATAATATGTGTAAATAAAAAATAGTAAAAATGAAATCCTAAAGATGAGTGACAACAACGGTAAATCCGAGCGCCATTGTCTAGAGGGGGCACTCCAAAAATGCTGATTATAAAAAGTTTCCATTGTGAAAATCTTTTATAATTTTAAGCAGAATTTTGCCCTTGTCAGAGAAGTATTTTCCAGTGCTATGCGCGTGAAATGAATGCTTTCACACACGCGATTATTAGAATAGAACGCTTATAAATCAATTCCTTCCTTGTAGTCCCCTGTGATTGTATTGCAAATCAGAAAAGGAAGAGATAAGCATTAACCCTCCTTTGGTTTATCTTCTAACGTTGCCCTGTAGCCTCTGGTGCAAAAACCTGTTTCAAACTGTTACCAGTTCTAGGTAACTCACAATTTGTTTTTCCTACTAGGATTTGCATCCCCCTTGGAATAATAAGCAATTTCTTCTCGAGCGAGATACCTCGTCCTTAGCAAAATTGATCAGATCTTGGACGAGATATCTCGTCGAAACACTTCAAGGTTTAAAAATTATCCTCTAACGAATACTTGCAAAGCAAAACAAGACAGATGACGACTTTTCTGACTTTTCTTCAACGAGCCATTGATAAAGCCCAACTTTTTGCTGGTTCTTATGCAAAGTCAAGTATGGATTGCAATCAAAAATTAATATTGATGACAATAATTGATCAGCAAAATTAATATGGCTCCGATTTAGTATATTTTATTCAGATTATTTGAATAATTATACTTTGTCTTCATTTTCAAAACGTAAATTCTGTTTTAAACAGATGGAGGCATCAACATTTGCCCCAGGTTTCGAAACGTCCAGCTTCACCTATCTGCAACAGATAAAACATATGACAATGTATCATATTTTTATATCAATTTTAATTTATGCTTAACTGAATTTATTTAAGTAATGTTTTCCACAATCGTCCACACGAACACGTACGAAACATTAGAAACAAAGTGTATAACTCTTCGTAATCTGATCCAAAAATGATGTTGTCTCGTTCTTGCACCTTTAGTTTCCTTAATTGGGAACCAAAAATAGTTTGGTTTGTCTCTACATTCATTTCTACTCCACGAGGGCTAATAAAACCGGAACCCAAAATGTCAGAGAGCGAAAATAAATATAACATATTTATTTTGTATGTGATTGAAACTATACATAAGCCGTACTGTATAAAGTGGTAGATGTTGAAATGCCCAGAGAAATTTATTCATAGTCGGCCTGTTAGCCAAATGATTTCGACGAGATATCTCGTCCAACAAAGTATGACCAATTTTCCTAATGACGAGATATCTTGTCATCAAGATATTGCTGATTCTTTTTTGATCAAGATCTGGTCAGTTTACTTCTAATGACGAGATATCTCGTCCATCAAGATGTGCTCAGTTTTGTTAAGGACGAGATATTTCTTCGAGACAACCAATAGGGAGATTAATTAACAAATTCCAACTCTAAATTCTACTGCTACTGGAAATAAAACTTTTAGTGCTTTACCAATTTCAATCTATTTCAAGAGGAAAGTTTCTCCATCTAGACAACCTGGTGTTCATTATATAACGAAAGTATAATATTTGAGGCTTCCTAGTGATGTATATCCGTCGCATTTCCGTTGGCGTGATATGGAAGTTTGGAGAGTGGGGTGCCAGCTCAGGTGTGACCTCGTCATCTGACCACGATTCAAATTTACGTGGTGTTGTCCCCGGATCTCTCCCTTCGGGGGTTCATCCCTTACCATCACCAATAGTCTGCTGTGTGCAACGTTAATTAAAATACCGACCGTTACATTTCATAACTCGAAACTATTGGCGCTTTCACATCGAAAAGATTGGCGACTATTTGGCGACACACACTAAAAACGAAATATCCGTGAGTGCAAACCCAATTCATCTGCTAAAGACGTATCTATTGAAAACCCTCGAGAGGAGAGCAAGGCATACAACCGACAGCAATGCCTCAATGAGCAAGCTGGACAGGTATCCATTCATTCGACCCCCAGGGTCAATACCCTGTGCACTCGTCGATGCTTCATGGAATGTAATTAAGATATCATAACGATGTCTCTGTATCGAGTGTCCGCTGTAATTAGTAGAAGAATGTCCAATAACTAACCCCCCTGGTATCGGCAAGAAATTTCGTCATTAGCAAAACTGACCAGATCTTGATGGCTGAAATATCTCGTCATTAGAAGAAAACTAACCAGGTCTTGATCTTGTCATCATAAAAAATCTGTAATATCTTGAGGAGAGATATCTCGTCATTAGTAAAAATTGGTCAGATCTTGATGAACGAGATATCTCGTCGAAACCATTGGAGGGTAAACATAAGCATGTTGGAATTCTTGAAATATATCGAATACTATTGACTCTTATGGGGAATGCATGCTTAAATAAAGGTTTATATTTATTGAAGAGATATTGAAACTAATTATGTCATCTTCCACTTTCAAAGTAGTTCGACCACTCAATTTATAACTAATTGTTAAATATTGCGAGTTAATGCTATTCTAAATGTTTTTAGAGTAAATATGCAATTATGAAAAATTTGCTTGGTGTTATGGAAATATGGTAGTTTAAGGGTTAATCTTAAAATGAGAGAACGAAATTGTTTTCATAGATTCTACACTTTGTCCAAAAGTTCAAGTTTTGCGAAGCATTATGTTATTTAATGTTCCGATTCTAAAAAGTAGTGTTTAGAGCAAAGCATTCCCTTTACCCTGATTGACGGGATAAGATAAGTAGGTATTTAATAAACGTCGCACTGGAGCAACACAACGGGCTATTGGTGACGGTTTGGGATCAAACCCGAAGGGAAAGATCCTAGGACAATACCACGTAATTTGAACCACGGTCAGATGATGAGGTCACATCTGAGCTGGCATCCAACTCTTCAAACTTCCACACTACGCCAACGTGAGGATATTTGAGGCCACGACAGAATTAGTGTGCCCGAGCCTCCCATGTACACGACGGTCTTTCTTTGGATTCGAACTCGAAGTACTCCTGTTGCTAATACATTACTCTTCCAACAGGGCTACCGCGGCTCACGACTGAATAAGGGAAAAACTTGAAGCAGGTATAATTTAGATTCTTCTATTGACAACTGGTATCGGTTAGTTACAAAGATGTCACCTTGGAGAGCTGTTCATCAATCCACATTTTGATGCAGCTGATTTTGATTGACTGATATACACTTTAAGGACTTCTCAAGAAATTTTCCAGAATTCTTCGATCTTCCCCGCTTTCACTTAATCAATTCATATTAAGCAAAAAAGTAAAATTGCATTATAATTACTTAATTACTATTTCAACGTGAACGAATTGTTTTACTTATTTTCTTCAAAACACGAAAAGCTAGTAGTAGTGGCTGTCCGGATTTGAAAATGCCTTGCTACAATCAGAGTTTCTCTGTTCTGCAGCAAAATAATAAATGGCAATTTTATTTTTTATTACCACTCAGAAAAGTTGGACATGAAAACATTCGTATCGCATAAATGCTTTGTTCAGTTAGTTATGCAATTTCCAAATCTTTAAAATATTAATTTTTAAATATATGTATTTATTTCAGATATCAAAGACTTCAAATTATTTTTTATTGGAAAAGACTAATTTCCTGTCATAAAACGAAATGTTACAAACACTATAGACTTTGGGGGAAAGATTGTTGAAAAATACAATTTTTAAAGCCCATTTTTCGTGTTTACTGAATACACTACTTTTCAAAATACAATTCAACGTCTTTTACATCTACTAGTTTGCTTTCAACAAGGGCCAGCGTACAGCGCACCAAGCAACCATTTTAGTAACTACAGCCCGTAATACAGCGCCCTTCGACACATAGGTTACTCGAAGTTTTTCATCAATCTAATTAGCAGTACTTCAAACGAAATGGATCTCTAATAAAAAAAATTGCTGCCATCAAAAACATACAAAAAATACTTAGCTAAATATTTATAAATCAAACCTAAGACCACCTTCCAACACTATTTTTTTAATTACTTAATAAATTTCTTTATAAAATTCTGTCCTTATTTTAAAAATTGTGTTACGGAAATTCGTTATAATTCAGTCTTAAAAGCGTGGGATACAAGAATAAGTTGTAAACTGCATCGGTATATTATAAATGTGTTTTGAAAATTATTTCACCGTTTAATGTTCTCTAGTGGCAGTGATGAAATGAGTAAAAAAGGAGAATTCTGTAAAGAGAGTGTTCTCAAACGTTAGTAAATTCTTTTTCAAAGTGTAAACTTAACTTATTGTTCTTAAATTTACTGTCATTAATTCTGAGCAACAATTTTTTAGTTGAAGCGCTTGTAAATCATATTTATGTTTCATCTCTCCTCATTCGTGATATTTAAGAGGGAGAAAATCAACGTTTCTCTGTTTGCTCATAAATAATATTTCAAGCGCATTTCATACCTATCAATCAGATATAAATCCTCTAAATAGTACACCTGCACAACATTCCAATAAATGTTGGTAACTATAATACACCAATAAAAATTTAATTAAAATTCTCATTTCAGCATTTATATTAACAAAAATTATCTCCAATACATTCTGCAGCAGTACTAAGAAACACATTTACATTTTATTTCACTTCTAATTAATAGGAATTCGAAATTAAAATGCATGCCTAAGGTGTATTGCAAAACAACATGCATTTAAACATTTAAAGTGAATAATTAATTGAATAATGTGAAATAATGAATTAGAAATGCAGGAGATATAATCAAATTAAGATTTTATAGCAAATATGATGCACTGATTAACCTCGCTGTTGTAATAAAATAATTGGTGGAACAATATAAAATACTAAATAATAACTTTAAGAAATTATAAATATTAAGATAATTTTACCGCAAATGAAATGTACTAGTTTACTTCGATATTATAACTAACTGTATTTAAATTAAATTACAATTATTTTTCATTAATTATTAATTACATTTAATTAATTTTATTAATTATTGGGCATAATATTAATTAAATTAAAACATATTTGAAGGTATTAAAGTATCTTTCTACTGTTAAAAGGATCACAGAATAGAAAACAACTTTTCTGGCAAACTGAGCTCGTCTATTGTTAACTTCTAGTATCATTTATAGCGACCCATAAAATGTCATTGTTTTCATTCATCATTGCAATCATCAATCCAACAGCTAACGGTATGAGCTAAATATTTTCTCAAAACACAATTTGTTTTTCAGTAAACGTGTCTACTTACCAAGTTGCAACGATGTTAAAGAGAGAGTAAAGATGCATTTTAGGGGTTGTTCAATCCTGCGAGAGATTTGGAAACAATTCTGGCAATCTGCCTTCTTGATTTACGACTTTCGGTGGGGCAACCCCTTGGAATTGGAGAGAAATTTGCACTTGGCGACAAAATGTCCCCTACAACGCATTATTACCGAATGAATCTTGAAAGCTGATATATTAAAATTCGACTGATTGGCATGAAGTTTGAGATTTGTTGGTTGTTCGTTATTTCATTGATTCAGATGTTTAAATGCGTAATATAGAATTTCTAAGTATTAATTGTAAATAAATAGCTATATCCTTTTTCTAATTTGGAGTTCCAACTTTCAACCATTTTCGATATTTGTTAATCGGTTTCGAAATATTCTTCTGAACAAATTTGGGGGCGTGATAGCCCTGGTTTAAAATTACTAGGCGTTGTATTCGGATCTTTCCCTTCGGGACTGATCCTAGACTGTCTTCAATAGCCAAGTTGTATTGCTCTTGTGCTACGTTAATTCAATTACCTACCTGAATTAATTTTGTGTTCCTTCCTCTTCTTACACATGGTGCAGGAAGTTATGAAATATATTGTACACTGCTGGCCACCGTAAATGCAACACCCTGAAGGAAGCATGCAAATAATATGAAATTTACAACATGCATTAGCGGACGTGAGATATGCAAATGATTAGAATTTCAGCGCAGACGCACATCACGCGCGCCTGTGGCGCCACTTCAAAGCGCTATTTAAGGCTTGGAGATTTCGACGATTTCAAGTACGGCAATTGTGTTTTTCTTGTGGTTTTTTCAAAAAAACGATCAATTATGCCTCGTAGAAAACAGCGATCATCTTTTGATCAAGTATCCGAGTTCGACAGAGGAAGGATAGTGGCCTACCGAGATTGTGGATTATCTTTCAGGGAAATCAGTAGTCGTGTTGGACGAAACCAAACAACTGTAATGCGGATATGTGATCGTTGGATGCAGGAGGGTACGACGGACCGACGTGTTCGATCGCATCCACCTCAGTGCACCACTTCACGTGATGACAGGCATATTGTGCGTATGGCAGTGACGGATCGCTCAGCCACATCACGAACCATAGCACAGCACATTCAGTCTGTACCGCATCATCCAGTGTCTGCGCGTACCATTCGACGCCGTTTACAGCAGAGTGGTCTGTCCGCAAGACGTCCATTGCTTCGTCTACCCTTGACGCAGAACCACAGACGTTTCCGCCGCCAATGGTGCGATGAAAGAAGGATGTGGACGGCAGAATGGAATGAAATTGTCTTTACTGACGAGTCTGGCTTCTGTCTGCAACCCCACGATGGTCGGATTCGAGTCTGGAGACACCGTGGAGAGAGGATGCTGAACAGCTGCGTTATGCACCGCCACACTGGTCCTGCACCGGGTATTATGGTATGGGGCGGTATTGGATATCACTCTCGCACTCCTCTAGTACGCATTGCTGGTACTTTAAACAGCCAGCGCTACATCTCCGAGGTGTTGGAGCCAGTTGTCCTTCCTTACCTTCAGGGCTTGCCCACAGCCATATTTCAACAGGATAATGCGCGACCACACGTGGCACGCATTGTCCAAGGGTTCTTCGTCAATCGCCAGATTGAATTGCTTCCCTGGCCAGCTCGCTCTCCGGATCTTTCGCCGATAGAAAACATATGGTCCATGGTTGCTCAACGATTGACCCAGAATACATCCCCAGCTGCCACACCAGATCAACTTTGGCAACGTGTGGAAGCTGCTTGGTCTGCTGTACCCCCAAGAACACATCCAAAGTCTCTTTGAATCAATGCCGAGGCGTGTGGCAGCGGTGATCTCCAACAATGGCGGCTACTCTGGCTACTGATTTTGGCAGGAACCACACTTCACAGAAGTCTATAAATTTAATCATTTGATACTTGGTCAACATGTTATCTACAAAATAAATTTTGTTGTGATATCTCTTGTCTTTCTTGGTGTTGCAATTTGGGTGGCCAGCAGTGTATAATGCGTTCTATTTTAGTAACTATTCTTACTTTTCATCAAACTAATCCAAAAACGGTTTCACTTTTAACTGTTGTCTATGGTTGAACAAATTAGTTCCTTCAAATAAGAAATGTCTTCATTTCTGAGAAAAAATCCGTTGGAGCTTTGTACTCAATATATACAGAAAATGAACACAAAAACCATTTCTAAACGGGAAAATCCATTGAAAATCCTATAGATAGGTATGTAACAAGCATAAGAGAAATCTCATTGTGCACATTGATTTCTAAAAATACATAAAGTTAGAAAAATCAATAAAAACATTTCCTTTGCACTAGAAAGAGTAGCCCTCGTAAATAAAATCTAAAGAGAAACGTAAAAAGAACTCATGTAGCCAAAAAAATATTTTCAACAGAAGGTTAATAAAATGGAACATAAAATAGTGCCGATACAAATGTAACGTCGTTTTTTTATAACTGCGA
This sequence comes from Meta bourneti, assembly GCA_933210815.1. NCBI lineage: Eukaryota > Metazoa > Arthropoda > Arachnida > Araneae > Tetragnathidae > Meta > Meta bourneti. Next base: position 11,734,336 of record OW119924.1, on the reverse strand, counting down.
CGCTTTTGGATTCAGCTGTTCATAAACATCAGAAACGCAGGAGATAATAAATGATACACTTTAAAAAGTGCGTACATAAATTTCGAGTTTTTCAATTTGGGGATGTAGAAGTTAGCATTTTATTTAACATAATCTTTCCACTCAACAGCAAAATAAAGTTTTTGTGAATGGAAGGTATTTATAACGAACAAAGGTGTCCATTTTTACTAAACATTTATTTTTGGAAGTTTGGAAAAGTTAAAAGAATTTTAAAAATTAGCACAGGAAAGGAGATGTTAAAAGAAAGAACTCTACTCATCAAAACCACTTTTTATTCGAAGGTTAATTTTTTTAACACTGAATACCGGAAACTTAATTAACTGAATATGTCCTAATTTTGTTAGAAAATTAATGATCTAAGTTGTAAAAATGTTCTTGTATTTCGAAAAGTCATGAAAAATATATATGGTGTGTAGCATTTAGTAACATTTAGACTTGTGAACGTTTTTTCCTTCGATACTAAGGTTTAAAAATCGGTAATGAATTTCCGGTTTGCTTTTGGTGATTGGTGGAAAATTATCGTTACCGAAATATCAATATGGTTTGATATTTTATTACTTCAGCTTTATTTTTAAGATTTTAAATTCAGAAATCATTTTATGACTGCAAGGGGCCGGCGAGGCTCAATGGGTATGCCCACTGCGCTAGCAACCTTCGAGTTGTAGGCGAGTTCGATTCATGCCAGGCTCTATTCCTCTCTGTAATTTTCTCCCTTCCGTGTCAGTAAGGAGCTCTCTGTGTGTATGTCCATTCCTTGATGTTTTATAAGCGGATCTTTGATATCAAGCACATAAATCGTATTATATGTGTACTCAATCAATTTTATATGGGTCATTTCATGTTCATCCACACAGTCTACAACCCGGCCACCTCCGAACTTTTTTTAGACTTAGCTAATTTGTTGCTCAATCACATATAAGAAATTTTGGAAAATTTTAGCTTCCTTCTTGTAATAGTTTTTTATTGATATTAATTTTAAATTTGAAAAATTTTCATAATTCTAAAATTACTAACTAGCTCCTATTTATGGATCTAATTGTTTTATAACACTAATATAGAGCTTATTTTGCAGATAAATGTGCAATATTTGTAATGATGTATAATAGGACATTTTGATTGACCTTTCTACTTTCAAGGTCAAACAATTCAATTTGACCTTGAATTACGAAAAATATGTATCGTTAATTTTTCTAAATAAGTTAAATACGTAAACTCGTGATAGTTTTTTTAACCTTCCTGGTGGTATCGATGAGTTATCTCGTCATTAGCAAAACTGACTACATCTTGTTGGACGAGATATATCGACATTAGAAGAAAACACGATCACGATGATTAAAACAAAACTGCCCAGATCTTGATTTCGTTATCATCAAAACAAGAGAAATATCTTGATGACGAAACATCTCGTCATTAGCAAAGTTGGTCAGATCTTGATGGACGAGATATCTCGTCGAAATCCCTTGAAGGGTTAAAGGTAAAGGGCAAGCTACCTTTAAATGCAAATGTTAAAGGCAGGATAAAGGTAAGCCACAAAGTCGATTAATTAATCGCTCGATACAGACATCCAAGAAAATTAGCACGGTATAAATGATGACTAGTCACGGCCTAGAAAGACTGACCTAATGGTATATTCTTAAGGTATAATAGTTAAGTTTTAATTTTTTCCACTCCTCAATCTGAAATAAAAACTAAATCATTACAGTCACGGATTCCATTTCGAGTCATTTTCAGGTACTTGTAACGATAAAAAAAACGTTCTTCCATTTCACGCATCGAAGTTTTTAACTATCAAGTATTTTTTTTAATTGAAATCCATGGCATTTAAGTATATTTACGTGTTCAGCGCTGATTGCCCAGAATAAAATCTCTCGCAAAGTCGATTCCAGCGTAGAAAACAATTTATCATTCTTTTCCGAATAAAAACAAACAAATAAAACGCGCAGGAATCGATAATCTTTCTGTTCACTGAAGCAATCTGAAGAATTCCCATCACCATCATCAGCCCGAGAACTTTCAACCTTTTTTTCCCACTTCATCCACTCTTGAGATAATTTTCAATATTCATTTCTTCCTGCCATTAAAACGTGCATACGCTTTTACGCTAAATTCCATTTACGATCTTCCTTTGAGTCAGCAGAAGTAATGTATATATATTACATACGCTGTATATCGATTGCTTTATGTATCGAGTGGAAATGATTATCATCGATGATTTATGTTCCGAGGATTGCTCAAGCGTTGTCTTGGCTATCAAGGAAGGAGCGCCATTTGGAAAATTAAATGTATCGACTGTTTCGATTGCGCTTGGAAAATTGTTGCCGATTGAAGGAATACATGAATTCCTGTCCGTGTTTTACAGAACTTCTATATCCAACTTGTTTGTGATTATGTTGATTGTGTTGTGTGTTATGTGAATTAGAATTTCCGATTGCTCAATCTAGGTTTTTGAAGTGGATGCGTCTTTAAAATGGGAACAATACTGGAGACATGCATGCAAAGTCTAGCGTTACAACTGTTTTGTCTTATGATTTCAGAATTAGAAGAAACGTCCAAAAGATAAATATAACGTCGTGTAGACAAAGAATGTAAATACCTTATAGTATGACCTTCGAACCGAGTGCGTAGGAACACTGAGCGTGGGGAGGGGGTCCGCAATAGGTAGAAATTCTAAGTTGCTGGGTGAGCTTTGGACCAGTGCAACTTTGAATTGCGTGGAGCGAGGACTGCATAAGTGCTGCCATTCCAAAACTTCTGAACTACGCTATAATTAATATCAGATAAAAACAATCGTGTACAAGGAAAACTTGTAGATAATTGAGTAGAATTGAAACAAATATCTATATAAATAAAAATGTAATGTTCGTTTGTTCCAAACGCAAAACCTCCCAAAATTTTTCACCGATTGCCTTGAAATTTTGCCTCAATGTTGCATTCGAATACGCGCATGTTTTAGTCTACTTAGCTATATAAATAATCTATATAAATAAAAATGTAATGTTCGTTTGTTCCAAACGCAAAACCTCCCAAAATGTTTCACCGATTGCCTTGAAATTTTGCCACAACGTTGCATTCGAATACGCGCATGTTTTAGTCTACTTAGCTATATAAATAATCTATATAAATAAAAATGTAATGTTCGTTTGTTCCAAACGCAAAACCTCCCAAAATTTTTCACCGATTGCCTTGAAATTTTGCCACAATGTTGCATTCAAATACGCGCATGTTTTAGTCTACTTAGCTATATAAATAATCTATATAAATAAAAATGTAATGTTCGTTTGTTCCAAACGCAAAACCTCCCAAAATTTTCACCGATTGCCTTGAAATTTTGCCACAATGTTGCATTCGAATACGCGCATGTTTTAGTCTACTTAGCTATATAAATAATCTATATAAATAAAAATGTAATGTTCGTTTGTTCCAAACGCAAAACCTCCCAAAATTTTTCACCGATTGCCTTGAAATTTTGCCACAATGTTGCATTCGAATACGCGCATGTTTTAGTCTACTTAGCTATATAAATAATCTATATAAATAAAAATGTAATGTTCGTTTGTTCCTAACGCAAAACCTCCCAAAATTTTTCACCGATTGCCTTGAAATTTTGCCACAACGTTGCATTCGAATACGCGCATGTTTTAGTCTACTTAGCTATATAAATAAAAATGTAACGCCAGGAGGATCTGGTAAAACGTTCCTAATTAAATTGATTCTGGCCGCAATCAGATCCCAAAATCACATTGTCTTAGCACTTGCGTCGTCCGGAATAGCTGCGACTTTGATACCTGGTGGAAGAACTGCTCATTCCGCTTTGAAATTGCCATTTGACATGCAATTCATTGAATCCCCCACGTGTAACATTTCCAAACCATCGCTGGAAATTGGGAACTGAAAGGTTCCGGTTGATCTGACCTCAGGACAAATTTCATTGCCTCATAACTTCTGCAATTTAGTGACGTCAAAAGAAGAATTGGTTGAAAAAGTATTTCCCAATATTCAAACCAATTATAAGAATCACGATTGGCTGAGTGAACGAGCTATTCTTGCCGCCAAGAACAAAGACGTCTACGAACTTAATAGTATTATTCAGTCTAACATTCAAAGCGAGGCAGTCGCATACAAGTCCGTCGACCCTGTCGTGGAAGCAGATAAAGCTGTTAATTATCCAACAGAATTTTTAAATTCGCTCGATCTGCCAGGGATGCCACCGCACGTACTGCAATCGAAAATCGGTGTGCCAATTATCATGCTGCGAAATATCAACCAGCCAAAGCTTTGCAACGACACGCGGATTGCAATAAAAAAATTCATGAGCAATATCGTAGAGGCAACAATCTTGACAGGACCTTTCAAAGGTGAAGATGTCCTCATTCTTCGCATTCCTATGACTCCAACTGGTATGCCATTTCATTTCAAGGGTTTGCAATTCCCAATTCGATTGGCGTTTGCAATCACCATAAACAAAGCTCAGGGCTAATCGTTAGAATTGTGCGGTTTAGATCTAGACACGGATTGCTTCTCACATGGACAATTATATGTTGCGTGTTCTAGAGTCGGCAAACCAGACAATCTCTATATCATGACAGACAATGGAACAACAAAAACATTGTATACCCACAAGCATTGTGAAATAAAAAATATTGGAAATGTGTACTTTCTTTTTTCTTTCTTTTCAATTTAACCAGATGAGCCACAGCAAAGCGTGGCCCGGTACAGCTAGTAAATAAATATAAATTCATGCGATTACAGAACCAGAAGAAACATCCACAAGATAGATATAGTGTCGTGTAGACAAAGGGCGTCCGTGACAAAGACATGACCTTCGGACCTAGTGCGCAGGCACAACTGAGCGTGGAGAGGGCGTCTGCAATATATTGAAATTCTAGGGTCCTGGGCGAGTTTGGGGTCAGTGTCACTTCGGATTGCGTAGTGTGAGGAATGTGTAATTGGTGTCATTCGAAAGCTACCGAACTACACTACAATTAATAGTGAACCACAACAATCTCTCAACAACAATTAAGTGCAAACTTCACTTCAATCTTTCAAATTGTAAATTAATTGCTGAATATTCACAGTAAACAATCAATCATTCAGGGTTCCTATGTCTGCTTCATTTGTTCCGCAATCGAACATCAGGCCCGAGCATTCACGTCAAAACTACGGTTTGTATCCTCGACGCATCTACTAATATTTTTTACATATCTAGCGTTTCAAAAGATTCAATACAAACTTCAAGTTGAGGTAGAGAACACAAAATTGAATCGTATTCACACTGGGGTTTATGTCAACAAGCACCACCTGGATACGCTGGGACCCAGAAAGGGAAGACAGAAAGTATGTGAAAAATATTTTTATCAGCACTAATTTTGCAGTTTAACAGTAGTCGTACACTTACAGTTTCACATTAGGTACCCAAATTTTCTACCATAAACAATCATGCCCATCTGACAGCATTGATACATAGATTGCCTTATGTCTTCAAAAATTCCTAAACTTTTGTGGGCCCTTACAGCCATCAAACGTCTGTTTCCATGGAATGAAACGGTTTCGCCGAGTCTGGTATAAACGCACAAACTATTTAGTGATTCAGCTCAAATTTGTCTGTGTATCATTCACGATACAATTTCACATGGACTCACCTGTTATTGTTGCTTACCCCATTAGCTAAGTCCATGTCAGCCTCATCGACCTTATAATGAAATGCGCGCAGCTTCATATTATTTCTTCCGATCGCTCGGTTTGAAGATCTGTGACGTAGTTAGGGGAAAATATAAACCTTAATATGGGAAAAATTGTTCATTAGCTAAACTGATTATCCAGTTTGATTATAAAGACACTAGTCACTTCGATAGCCAAAGTCGATTAGGAATTCCACTTGGCTTACCTTTCTGAGATCTTACGAAAGCGACTCAACCCACATGCTCTGTCTATTCCATTAAAAGGTCAGCCCTCTCATATATAGCTTTTTTTTCATACTAGTAGTACATTCAGCATCTAAAATGACGATGACCAAAACTGGCCAATTGCGCGCTACCAAACAGCGCCCTCTACCGTATCCGGGAGGCTCTTGCGGATATACATCTCTACGTGAATACGTTTAATCATGTCTTCCAAACATCCCCATAAAGTTTTGTATGGAAACATACACTATTACATCAATATTTTTATTTATATAGGTAACAATTAAACAGAGACTAAATCTACCTATAGTTAACGTGGAAAGACTAAATTGAAGCAATTGATACTCATTAGTCGTGATTAATTTTTAGTCATTAGTTTTCAATCATTAGTCAGATTAAACTTCGCTCTACAATGATCCCATCTTTACAAAATTATTTAAAATAGATTATGCTTGGTTTTAAAATAGATGAAGAATTAACTGTAACACTTAAAGTAAGATGTGGGAAGATATGCATGAAAAATGCGAAGCAGGGGATGAGAGTTTAAGGGTGAGAGTTTTATTTTTATCCCATCATTCAACCCCAAAGGAAGTATTCACAGGGCTCGATCTCACAGAGAGGTAGGGCCACTGTATCCCAGTTGGAAGAGTAACGGATTGTCAACCACAGGGTTGCGAGTTCGAATCCAACCAAAGTCCGTCGTGTACAAAGGGGGCTGTTGCAGTTAAATCCGTCGTGGCCTCAAATGTCCTCACGTTTGCGTGGTGTGGAAGTTTAGAGAGTGGGGTGCCAGCTCAGATGTGACCTCGTCATCTGACCGTGGTTCAAAATGGCATGGTGTTGTCCTCGGCCTTTCCCTTTGGGATTAATCCCGGACCGTCGTCAATAGCCCGCTGTGTTGCTCCAGTGCGATGTTAATTAAAATACCTACCTACCTCACAAACAGGTAATTATGGTATGGTTATGGTATAGACAGGTATGTTAAACAGGAAATATACGTTTATAATTCTGCAATTGCAATGTTATATTGAAATTTTGTGAGATGGTGTGTGGGAATTGTATGAACGACCTAAATTTAAAATAAGATACGATATTCAGGATTGTGTGTTAGCTTATTTTCATTTTATATTAGTGTAACGATGATTACTTTACCTTTTCGTTCAGCTGAGCATAAATAACTGTGCATATAATACTACAACATAAACACAGTTAAGTTGCCCTTTTTTTATTAGATAGTTTAAAGTGGAGTTACTTTTTGTATTAGCAGTTGAATAATTTGACTTAACAGTTTTAATTTAGCTTTTAAATGCTCCAAGAAGCAAAGTTCATTAAAAATATGAATTTATTTTGCTTGACTTTTAATGGCTTTTGATACTTCTGAAAGGACTCCATTGCTAATGGATTGCTCGTAATATACTTTTTAAATGAAGGAGATTTTTCTTGAATCTTTGATTCTTTAATGAGAATTGATTCGATAAATGAGTTGATTGTTGAAATGTGCAATTTTCGAAAAAAAGATTTCGTTTTTGATGATATTAATGGAGAACTATGTAATGATACTTTATTATTCACTCATTATTTTAATTAGATTTATCATAATGCAATTATTTAACTAATTTTAATTATAATAAAGCCATTAGCTGCGCGTTCTTTCCTTTTATTCTTTTTAAGCAGCAACTAAAGCAAGAAACGATAAATGATTTTTTTTGTTCGTGTTAGTCGTTGACGATCTAAGAAATTAATAACGGAAACGTGTTTCAAAACTTTCTCTATCCTTTAAAAATCATCTAAAACAAAGATTAATTCAACAAATTAATTTAACATAATATAAATAAGTAAAATTTAAAAAGTGGCTCTAAAGTTATTGCATTTTCCCCAAATTTTCATATGTTATGGGTTAAAAACTGATTGTTAAGTTCGCACATTCATATTTCCATATCCAACTACTGCTTCATTTTCGTACGTGTGTGTCTATTGACTCTCAAGTAGCGACAACCTCAGGGATGACAAAAGGATAGTTAGTTTGTTATCCTTGAAATTCCGAATGGCACCGGAACTGAAGTCGGTAGACTTTCGACGCGAAAATCTCTTGAATGCCAATCGTTACTTTCGTGGCTCAGTGGGTTTTCCCACTGCGCTTGTTGCCTGCGAGTTGTAGGCGGAGCAGGCTCGGTTATTTTCTCTTCTGTGTTAGTAAAACTTTCTTTGTATGTTTGCACGTCCATTACTTGACGTTTTCTATCTTGCGTTCGACCCAGCATGGTCATATATGTCCCTTGCACCATAAAACAGAACCAACTAAGTTGAATGCCAATCTAAGCCCAATCGAAAAATTGACACTTTTCAGGTTTTTTGATTGATATTTTTACTGTAGGTGAGGGATTCTGACCACTCTGTAAAGGAATTACCTTTTCCAAAGCAATCGAATGCGTCAAAATGTTTAACTCTCCAAGTGGTTTCGATATATCGTCAATAGAGATCAGACCATATTTGCTTAGGACGAGATATCTCATTCATCCAGATGTGGTCACTTTTACTAATGACGAGATACCTCGTAGAGAAAACCACCAAGAGGGTTAAGTTATCAAAGGCGTTATGCTATCTGAATTTTTATCGCGTTCTTTGAGTGTTGTTGCAACATCTTTCCGTAATGCAACCGGATGGTTTCGAGGAAGACACTCGATCGAAAAAAAGACCGTCGTTTATGGGAGAATGGTGAACGTTAAATCCGTCGTAAATATATAGGTTTTCAGTTTTACTTTGTGACTCTACAGTCCGTTTTCTCTATACGAAGTCGTAACTTACGGTGGATTCCGAGATACTATGAACATCCGATTGGGGCTGGTGCAAGTTAAATCTGTCACGGCCTCCTATATACTCACGTTGGCGAAGTGCGGAAGTTTGGAGAATGGGGTGCCAGCCCAGGTGTGACCTCGTCATCTGACCGTGGTTCAAAATTACCAGGTATTGTCCTCAGAGCTTTCCCTGTATCTTATATTCGAAACTCAATTCAATCAAAGGCCGTTCTGAACTGGTGCAAATCTGTCGTGATCTCCAATGTCCTCACATTGGTGTGGTGTGGAAGTTTGGAGAGTGGGGAGCCAGCTCAGATGTTGACCTCGTTATCTGATCATGGTTCAAAATGACGAGATTTTGCCTCGGACCTTTGGGTCGATCTCGGACCGTCGCCAATAGCCCGTTGTGTTGCTCCAATGCGACTAATTAACTACCTACCGTTACGCCTCGGTTAGATGCTACTACCACTGCCTAATTAGCCTGACGAAGCTACAAGGATGATTTAAACCGAAACGCGTTTCGGTTCTTGCAAAAGTATTAAGTCTGAAAGGCAAACAATGAAATTCTTTAGACGTTCAAGACAGTGGACATCTCACAAAATCAAGCAACCATAAAACACCCAGAACTACTGCACTTGTACGGGCACTTCTCAACCCCCGTAGAGAGGCCCCAAAACTTCCAAAACCGCGTCTCACCCAGTGCCCCAAACGATAAACATGAAGCGCACACGGGTCGAAAAATAAGGGTAACATGAATCACACCCAACAAGCGCTAACTACTGCCCGGAGTTCTGAAGAACGCAGATTTCACTTGACGAAGCCCAGGCGCCTCGCTGCACCCCACACCCCAGCCTACGCTTGAGAGGCACCGCCGCGTTAAACGAAAATTTCCGGTGAAAAATGGACGCGGGGCGATCATCTATCTATCCTTAATGCGGCGAGAAAATGCAGGAGAGTTTTGGCGAGTAAGCCATTACCGTTTCCCATCCAGTAATAAGCGCCAAAGGAGGATGGAGGTGAGTTATTATCCACCTCCGCCTCATTGTCTACCTGTTTCGCTTGCGGGGCAGAGGCGGTTCTTTTCTTCTCGATGTTTCTCTTCTTCCCTTTGGCAACGGTTGCGGAGCAGACGCGTTTTTCGGCTGGGTTGCTCATTGACTGGTTCATTGCGGAATCGTAAATTGTATTTCAATTGCGGCATTGATTTAAAATGTGAATTATGCATCGTGTTATTTGGGATCGAGAGTGTTGAGTCGTTATTTATTCTGTGGGTGAGGGGAAAACGGTCTGATTTGTGTTATTTAAACTATGCGCATATCATACCTGGTTACGTTACGCGTTGCTCTTAGTGATGTTGGAAGATGCAGGGTGCTTTATTCATACGTCTTTCAGACTTAAAGTATTTTAAACTTTTTGGAATCTTATTTCTAGTATTCATAGACGCATTCATTGTCATAACTGTTGTGGAAGGGCAAATATGTTTCGTTCAAAGCATTGATTTAAAATGTGGAAGGTACGTAGGTAGGTAGTTGAATTAACATTGCTCTGGAGCAACGGGGGATATTGGCGACAGTCCGGGATCAGTATTAAGGGAACATTCAAAGGTTATTTTAAACCACGGTCAGATGACGAGGTCAGCACTCGAGCTGGCATTCCACTCTTCACACTTCCACACTACGCCAACGTGAAGACGTTTGAGGTCACGACAGATTTAATATGCACCAGCCTCCTGGTGCATGACGGTCTTTCGTTGGATCGAGTTTCGAACTAGAATTATACATTATGTTCCTTACGCACCCGTGATTGGAGAAAGCATTACATCATTACTTTCTATCTAAGGATGCAATACATCATATACTGCAATTTTATGTAATGTTTGCGTTATATTGTGTGAATAAACTTATTATAAATTTTTTATTTTATAAATTGGCAAATCCAATGTTATTTTTTAGTATCTAAATGAGCATGCGGTTAGTCAATCTAACCTTGAAAGCATGTAACTGTAACAGTCACTTTTCTAGTGATGGAGATTGTGAGGAGAGCATTTAGAACTGAATCTTAGTGCTTACCGGTTCAGAGGTTCAGTATGTAATAAATAAAAAAAAAACAGTCAAGCTTCGAATATTTGATCTAGACATCACTGATATCAGTCTAAGTACCAGGGATCATCACTCCAGCTAACCCCTTTGGTGGATTTACCCGCATAATTCTACCTTCAACTTGCAGTCTTCCTTTCCATGACTTCTAATGAATTTTGACCTTTTTGACAAATAGAATCTTTCAAAAGGATCCCATTCTAAGGAAATGAGCAATAGAATCTTTCCAGGGGCTCCTATTCTAAGAAAAATCGGATGGAATCCTTCCAAGGGCTCCTATTCTAAGGAAAGGACGGATAGAATCTTTCCAAGGGAATATTCTTTAAGGAAATGATTAATCGAATTTTTCCAAAGAATTCAATTCTACAGAATGGGCCAAATAGAATCATTTCAAAGAATTATTTCCTAGTGTGGGAGTCTAGGGAGTCTAACCAGTTAAACAGTTAAAAACATCATTGAAACCACTGAGTATCCATTGAAACCATATAGCTCGGGAAACATAGTAGGAGGAAGATTACGGGCCTGGTCGAGCCGCTAATTGTGGGAGTCTAGGGAATCTATACATCATAACTAGAGAAGGATGCGACACCATAGCATCTGAAGGATTAACTGTATTTACAGTTAGCAATTACATCTGAACATTCCATCAAAAACAAGACAGCTTAACATCAGGGAGTACGTCTTAGAACTGGTAAGTTAGTAGCTACGCTCAACAGAGGGCGCTAGTGTTTGTCGAGGATCGAGAGGATGATATCCTAGCTAGAAAAGATCCAATAGAATCGTTCCAGAGAAAGGTTCTATTCTACGAAAAATAGCAATTAATTTTTTCTAAAGGTGAAAGAATCCATGGATTTTTTATCAAGATGTGTTTATTTAGTCATTAAGTGTTATGTAGGGAAAAAATAACTCTACAGTACTCGTAAATCTAGGGACACTCGGAGGGTTAATAAGTCAAAATGCAAACCATTTACTTTGGTTACTAGATTCGGAGTTAAGCGTGCAAGCAGTATAGACATACTATCCTTGAAAACTCCTTTCACCAAAACAATGATTATCTCCATGTTACTAAAGTTGTCCAGCATTTTCTTTATATTAATCCTCCAAGTGATTTCGACGAGATATCTCGTCCATCAAGATCTGAACACTTTTGCTAATGACGACATATCTGGTCATCAAGATATTGCCGATTTGTTATGGATGGATGATGTTTGGGTTTTATGGTGCAACGATTTTTTTTATGATAAAGAGATCAAGATCTGATCAGTTTTTTTGAATGGTGTGGTATCTCGTCCATCAGAATCGGATCAATTTTCTTTTAGTAACGAGATACCTTGTCGAGACACCCACCAGAAGGGTTAAACATGTAGATACGTACATAGAATATACGTTTGGTTGGTTGGGACCGCAAGAGCTAGGTCTGGCCAAGATATAGCAAGCAATGTTTTCTCCGTTATGTAAATGGACACACACATGCACAAGAACAGGTTTTACAATTTACAGGAATGTAAGCTTCCTTGATAGCGGATGAGATAGTATCATAGCCATGGTATTGATGTCGTTAGTTGCGGCGGTGAGATTTCTTTTCCTCAAGAAATCTATTTCATGATTCAATGGTCCTCCAACTTAGGGCAAAAAGATAGGTAGTTTTTAAAAATTTTAAGAATAGAGTTTTTGGGTGGTTCGTGGGGAATATTTGCCCGAGATTTATTGAACGATTGATTTGTATAAAATCAATTTGAGCAAACGAGAATGGTTTGTTTTTCTTTTCCCTTTTCACAACTTTTGTTACAGAACATCATTTTGATTACGATTTCATTTGTTATGAATTCATAATAGCAAACAGCAAAATTTAAGTTCATTTTTAAAATGCAAATTTCAAATCTCGCTCATCTCGCTGGTTTACTTTTTATTTGAAGCATCTGGAATTTTACAAACTTATCAAGCTAGATTTTATCATAAAATGGATCTTAATCCTTGAGAACACTTGGAAACAGTTGACCTTGCACTATATTTTTGCAAATTGGAAACACCACAGTAGGACAAATGACTTCAATAAGAGGGACTCTCAGTGCAAACAATGACTTCAATGAGAGGGATACTCCGGATAAACAAACAAACCAGGTGGAGATTTTATATCTTTTAAACCAAATATAAAAACTTGACAAGCATCGGGGTCACCTAAAATGTAGTTTATCGCCATCTTAGACCGTTCCCATTTAATCTAATAAGCGTTGACCAATTAACTATCATATATCGATTCGAATTCATTCTTTCGTATTTTTACTGGCGACGGCTAAAAATTTTATTCGAAAACAAGACATGTCCAATCATGAAAACCATTGACCTTCTAATGAAATAGATAGAGCATGTGGTCCAAGTCACTGTTGTAAGATCTCAGAAAGGTAAGTCACATAGGTTTACGAATCGCCTCGGGCCGATTGACTATCGAAGAGCAGACTAGTGTTTTTATCACACTGGATAATCACTTTGATTAATCAATAATGGGCCCAGCATTAGGATTGACGCTTTTTCCCACAATCACTTGATCATTGAGAAGAATAGAATGAAACTACGTTCACATATCCCGTCTGTTTCATTAGAAGGTCGACTTCGAAAACATACAGAAAACACTTTCGTTAAAACAGTGAGATCTTCTATGTAGTTTTAGCAATAGCATGCACATCCGTAACTCAAATCAATCATACTTAAACTAATCGGCAAAATTGGTGGATGAATCCCGTAAAGGTCTGGTATAAAACTATCTATAAATAGTTTATGAAGGAATTTATAGGTATAAAACTATCTATAGATAGTTTCATACCAATTGCTGTAATAGAGGCTTTTTCCTTCCAGCTAAATGTAAGTGGCGGTAGTGTTTCTACGGTAGTAAGTCTTTCTCAACAATAAGGACAATACCTTATGAGTAAAAAGTAGTCTTTACATTACTTAGTTTATGAAGGCATTCAATAAGTATAAAACAAAGTAATGTAAAAATACCTTTTACTTATAAGGTTTTGTCCTTATTGTTAGGAAAGACGTACCGCCGCAGAAACACTACCACCACCTACATTTATCTGGTATAGCAATTCGTATAAAACTATCTATCGATAGTTTATGAAGGAATTCAATAGGTGTAAAACTATCTACAGATAGTTTCATACCAATTGCTGCACCAGAGGCCTTTTCTGTCCAGCTAAATGCGGGTGGCGGTAATGTTTCTACGGCGGTACGTCTTTCCTAACAATAAGAACAATACCTTATGAGTAAAAGTTGTCTACATTATTTACTTTATGAAGGAATTCAATTGGTATAAAACTATCTATAGATAGTTTCATACCAATTGCTATACTAGAGGCTTTATCCGTCCAGCTAAATGTAGGTGGTGGTAGTGTTTCTGCGGTGTATTTCTTTTAACAATAAGGACAATACCTTATGAGTAAAAGTAGTCTTTATATTACTTAGTTTATGAAGGAATTCAATAAGTATAAAACTAAGTATTGTAAAAACACCTTTTACTTATAAGGTATTGTCCTTATTGTTAGTTAAGACGTACCGCCGCAGAAACGCTACCACACCTACATTTAGCTGGACAGAAAAGCCTTTGGTATAGCAATTGGTATAAAACTATCTATAGGTAGCTTTATACCAATTGAATTCCTTCATAAACTAATGTAGGGACACCTTTTACTCATAAGGTATTGTCCCCAAGTTTAACAGACGCGTCCATTAAAACACACAAAAGCGCGCACAAACAAAAAGGTCCGAAACGAAAGAGATTCAGTGACGTGCCGGGAAGTTAACTTATGACAAATGCGCGTATCGGCTCGGCAGGAATAGCCACGGTCCCAGCTGGTGCTTCGGGAGGGAAGAAAACTCCCTTCTCCGGAACATTGATTTCCCGGGAAAAGGCTCTCCGGGAAACTCGGGAGCAGGAGAGGGAGAATATCGATGGACGGCGAATCGAAGAAAATCACGCCTGGGATGAAAATCTTGGAGTAAGAAAAAGAAGGGAAAAAATACACTGGGAGGTAGGGAAAAAAAGGGAAAAAATTATTGTGATTTGACTTTTTTTCCTCTTGTCTTACTTTGATTTATTTTCATTTTTATTTGTTTACGAGGAAAAGAAAGAATAAATTTAAGAGTTGGGTTTTTTCCCCGTTTTCTTCGTTATTTATCCCTGGGTATGGCGGATGGGGATTTTTTTATGGACATGAAGGGATTGCATTGTTCTGGGCTGAGTTTACGTTTTAACTTGCTTCCGAACTTTGGGCCTTTTAATAGAATGAAGCTTATATTTCGTTATGAATAATGTAGGTTGGCTTGGTGAGCGTAAAATATGAGTCTGTTATGTAAATGATGAGATTCATTGAGAATTGCATGAGCATTTATTACATTTGCCTTCTTTTTAATTCTATAAAGTCTGAAGGAATAAGTTCCTTAGAGCGAGAATATTATTTTTGGAATAATTTATTTGCTTTCGTTTTGTTTCACTATGTCCATTCATGCTAACTAACTAGAATCGGTTCTACACTAAAATCATCCTGGCACTGTTATTTACCCCATACGGGAACCTTTTTGCAACTTTTTCCTAGGTTTACCGGCTGATAATAATTTTAGTCTACGCCATGTATTCTTTTAGTACTTTCAGCTTCCACGAAGTAAGTTATTTACTTTTGCTTATTTACCTAACCATGTGGTCAGAATCGACGGCACACTAATTATACCACTTGACTCCTTGGCGAATCCAACCCAAAAAAGGGTTCGTCTTTCGATTGGGTTTCTCATATTTACATCAAAATTTTTATGACGTCAAAATTTCAAATATTCAATATTCAAATACTCAAAATTCAATATTCAAATGAAATATTCAAATAATTAAAATTTCAGTGCTAAAAATACCAAATTATCCTTTGGGCGTCCCTGGATCTGCCCTTACACGAGAGTCAATCGAGACAAAGTAAAGCACCAGATGGATAAACTAATACAAATGTGTGCATTAGGTAGGTAGGTAATTGAATTAGAGCAGCAACCGTCGAACGGGCTATTGACCACGAACCGGGATCCATCCCGAAGGAAAATATCCGAGGATAACACCTCGTCATTTTGAACCACGGTCAGATGACGATGTCAACACCTGAGCAGTAACCCCATTCTGCAAACTTCCATACCACGCCAACGTGAGGACATTTAAGGCCAGGTCTTATTTAACGTGCCCGCTACCTACACGACGGTCTCTGGTTGGATCGAGCTTCGAACTTCCTGTTGTCAATCATCTACTCTTCCAACCCGGGCTATCTCGACCCCAATGTGCGCATTAGACTATCAGTTGTAGGTACGAAATGTCTTCATGTTGGCGTGGTGTGGAAGTTTGGAATGTCGGGTGTCAAATCAGGTGTCGTCCTCGTCATCTGACCTGAATTTATGTGCCTAGTATCATGTGACCAAACTTAGAAGTAATGTGAACCTTAGACTACTTTCGTCCGCTGCGTGAAAACGAGCATTGATCATCTGATTGGTTGACTGGACTGGGGAGACGCCCATTCATTTATTCATCATCTGATGGGTCCGTGCGACGTAGTAGTAAACTTGGCCGATTTGACCATTTTTGTCGACACATTATAGAAATAAGAATTCACACACCTACTCTGTCAGGAGCCAATCGTGGCTCAGTGGGTATGCTCACTGCGCTAGCAACCTTCGAGTTGTAGGCGGAGCAGGTTCCATTCCTGTCAGGTGCATTCCTCCCTGGGTATATTTCTCTCTTCTGTGTCAGTAAAACTTTCATTGTGTGTGTCTATCTATTACTTGATATTGTATGTCTTTTGTCTGGCGCAGCATGGCCAAATATGGCCCTTGCGCCATAAAACCAGAACCAACCAACCTAGTCCGTCAGAATATGTTATATCGCTAATCGAGGCGATAAGATGCCGAATCGGCCAAACAAGTAAATTTTTCAGAGCAGTCACGTGACTACTAGTCGACATGTCGGTCACACTTTTTGAAGCCCCTCTCAATAGCAATGCTCAGTCGACTTATATTTCACGTCTATGGTGGAAAGTGTGCATAGTGTATTCTGGAAGTAACGTCGGTTGTCTGAATTTTAATGTAACTCCTTTATCTACCAAGGGAGAATATTGGGTAAACGGAAGATAATTATTCCTCTTCCGATGGTTTGTTTTTTAAATTGAAAATCCCTCTGAAACTGTACAATTAGAATCACATTTGTTGTCTGAAAAATAGAAATTCACTCACAAGTTTGGAGAAGCATAGTAAATTTATCAACAAACATTTACTGCTAGAAACTATCAGAAAACATTTTACGTTATGAATTGCTTTAACTATAATATGAAAGAATTAACTATAAAGATTTAAGCTTACGAATAGCGCTTTATATTTTTACCCAACATCCCTGTGTGGTAGAGAAGAATTTACCACTGTGTGGGACTCCCTGAAATATGCGCACATGCATGATGTTCTGCAGCTGATGTAAATTCTTTAAAGAACAACACAATTCCTAATATATACAAATATAGTGAAGAGAATTTCATTTCAGAAATGCGTTTTTGAACAGGAAGAGACGGAAAATAGAAGTAAACACTTGGGAAGGTAAGTGAAAAGAAAGGAATTTGTATTTTTTTCTCATAGAATTAAATTCAAATTTTAAACTAGAAATTTCGTTTAGGAACTTCTCGAACTCGGGATGCTTCCCTCCAAACTTAGTTTAGAAATTTGCTTATATTTTGTATATGCACAACGCATTACAGTACCACATTTTGCATGGTCGTATATTTTACTGATTTTACTGGAAAGCTCAATACATAAGATGTTTCCAAACCTCCTGTTTAACCTTTAGGGGGAAATGGGTAAGACGAATTGTCCCACCAAGTGATTTCGATGAGATATCTCGTCATCAAATCTGACCAAATTTGAGAATGATGAGATATCTCATCGGTCTGTAGTGATCACTAGCGTTGCTCAAACTGTAGTGACCACAGGCTTTACTCAATCTGAAGCGACCACTAGGTTGCTCAAACTGTATCGACTACTGACGTTGCACAAATTGTAGAGAGACCACTGACGTTGCCCAATTTTAGCGACCACTAGTGGTGTTCAATCTAGTGATTACTACAGTTGCTCAAACTGTATCGACCATCGACGTCTCTCAAGCTGTAAGATTATTGACGCTGCTCAAATCGTAACGACCTGGAGTTGTTTAAACTGTAGTGACCACTAGAATTGCTCAAACTGTAGCGACCACAGGCTTTACTCAATCTGAAGCACCTACTAGCGTTGCTCAAACTGTATCTACTCTTGACGTCGTACAAATTGTAGAGAGACCACTGGCGTTGCCCAAATTTTAGCGACCACTGGTGGTGTTCAATCCAGTGATTACTATCGTTGCTCAGACTGCGTCGATCACTGACGCTTCTCAAACTGCATTGACCATTGGCGTCTCTCAAATTGTAAGATTGTTGGCGATGCTCAAATCAAACGACCACTGGAATTGTTCAAATTGTAGTGACCACTAGTGTTGCTCAAACTGTAGCGACCACAGGCTTTACTCAATCTGAAGCGACTACTAGTGTTTCTCAAACCGTATCACTGATGTTGCTCAATTTGTAGATACCAAAATGGCATTGCAAACTTTTAGCGACCACTGGCGGTGCTCAATCTAGTGACTACTAGCATTGCTCAAACTGTAGCGACTACTAACGTTTCTAAATCTGTAGAATAATTAGCTTTTCTTAAACTGTAGTGATCATTGACGTTTTTTAAACTGTACTGACCAATAACTTTGCTTAAATTGTTGCAACCACTGACATTTCTCAAGCTGTTGCAAGCTTTGTCTTTGCTCAAACTATCACCCATAGCGTTGTTCAAACTATAGCGACCACTGGCGTTGATCAAACCGACCCCCGACAGCTTGAAGTGAAGTGAGACATATTGCTTGCGTCGTAGCCACATAATTTTCTAATCTAATCGTGAGCATTTAACTGCTCCTCAATTACTCTAATTACCGAAACAAAAGATATCACATAAATCGACCGTCAACGGAAACGCAAACGAGTCTGTAAATAGCATTGGCGGGATCTTAATTGCGCCAAACTGCTCATTTTCAAAAGCTCCCCCGAAAAAACCAACTCGAGGCTAAATAGCAAAAGCCATCCTCGATCTCGCGAGATAGTCAAAAACGTATTAAGCAGTCATGGGGACACGGGGAACTTTTTCCCTCCATCTCTTCATAAAACTCCCCCAAATTAGGGGCGTGCGCAGAGCCCGAATGTTCCAAGAAACGCAGTGAGAACTTTTTTAATCAACATTAAGTATTTATCTCCTTCGGGTTCCTTTAATTAAATCCTGGAGAGTGAGCTGGGGAAGAGGGAACGAAAAAAAGAGGGGCCATCTAATCGTTAAAAACAAAAATAACGCCAGTATTTTCCGAGGACATTAAATTACTAACTGTACCAGAGCTATTAGGGACAAATGAAAAAGATTAGTATCGTCAGGGACTGGAACAATGGCGAAGGAGGGAGCAAAAAAGTGAATAAAAGCGTAGGCAGTGTTGCAGTTTCTGTTAACTGGCCTCATTTTTCTATTCTCAGTTTGACGCTAATGGTGGCATTAGGGGTCCTCGGGTGATAGCGGCAATATTAGAGGAACTCGATTTGGGGCCATATGTCGCCAAAACGAATTTGGCTCCAGCTTTGTTTGAGGTAATGATACGGGGCTTTATGCCGTGTCGCCAGCTCTACTCGATGAACTCTATTTCGGTAAAAAGGGCTTCGATAATTTAGTTTTTGATGAGGGAGCTCAAGCCACTTTGTGCCACACACCCCGGTTCTTTCCCTCCCCAAACTAGTTCTCCTAGACTTTCTTTCATTCCGTTTACTACTAGTGATGGTTAGGGAGGCCGTTTTCGGGGCGGGAATTGTTAGCTTCTTGCGGGAGCTATAAAACTCGTGGAAAAAAATGCAGCTTCGAGGTCGAAAACGTGACTAGTCGAATGGTAATGGCTTGTTGGTTTAATGGTAGGTAGATTCTTCGAATTAACGTCGCACTGAAGCAATACAGAGAGTTATTGGCGACGGTCCGAGATCCATTCCGAAGGCAGAGATGATCCCGAGGACAACACCTCGCCATTTTGAACCACGGTCAGATGACAAGGTCAACGCTTCAGTTGGCACATCACGCCATCGGAAGTACCATTTGAGGCTACGACAGATTTAACATGCACCAGCCCCCACGTATACGACGTTCTTTGTTAGAAAGGGGGTGGTAGCCCGGTAAAGTAACGGATTAGTAATCGGAGGGTTGCGATTTCGAAACTCGATCTAACCAAATACATCATATAAGTGAGGCTAGTGCACATTAAATTGGCCGTGGTCTCAAATGTCCTCAGGTTGGTGTAGAGTGGAATCTTGGAGAGTGGGATTCAAGCTCAAGTGTTGACCTCGTCATTTGACCGTGGTTCGAAAATAGGAGGTCTACGGATCTTTCCATTCGGGATGGATCCCGGACCGTCACTAATAGCCCGTTGTATCGCTCCAGTGTGACGTTAATTAAATACCCACCTTCTTCAAATCAGTATAGCTCTGAACTGCGGAGCGCTATGACGTCACAACGGATCTCAAACGAAAGCAAACGTCGATTCTGTCGCTTTAAGACATTAGAATAAAAACGAATGGCAGTGGTAGTTGTGGAACTTTAGATCGCAGTTGAAATCTTTTGTTAATTTTTACAATGTTGGCATATACTCGTCGGTAGGTAGGTAGGAATTTAATTAACGTCGCACTGAAGCAACACAAGGGGCTATTGGCGACGGTACGGGATCAATCTCCAAGGAAAAGATTCCAGGACAGCACCACGTAATTTTGAACAATGGTCAGATGAGGAGGTAACACCTGAGCTGGCACCCCACTCTCCGATCTTCCACACCACGCCAACGTGAGGACATTTGAGGCGACGACAGATCTAACCAGTACCAGCCCCTTTGTTCACGGTGGTCTTTGGTTGTATTCGAACTCGCAACCCCCCGGTTACTAATCCGTTACTCTTCCAACCGGGCTACAGTGGTACTCAAAAAGCCAAGCAAAAAATAAATGGAAAATAGTCTACGAGAAGAGCAAATCTTCAGCTTTTGATAAAGCTGACGATTTCAAATTGTCAGCTTTGAATTTGTCTTTCTTTCATTTACTACACCTAATTAAATACTATGCGCTAACGAGACGTATTCACGTAAAATCTTGCGGCCATGCTCAGACATAGCCTACCCGATTTTTTTATGATATCGAGATAAAGGTCGGTCAGTTTTCTTCTAATGACGAGATATCTCATCGAAGTACGGCATGGTATTTTTAATCAACATCGCAATCAACACAACTATATCTTATGGAGGCAATCACTTTGTCTTTCGGTGCTATATCTGGGTATCTCGTCATTTTGATTTCATAACTAGATCTTGATGGACGAGATATCTCGTTATTAGAAAAACTGACCTAATCTCGATCATCAAAAAACGGTAATATTTTCATCACTCGGAATTAAATCGGCATTCTTGATGACGAATTATCTCGTCATTAGAAAAATTTGTCGTCTTCATATCTTAATGGACGAGATATCTCTTCAAAATGCCTTGGAGTATTAAGGAATAAGTAGCAACAACATAACAATCCATAAAAACTGCTTTCAAGTCCCGATGAAACATTTTAATCATCCCGTTCGAAAAAAGGGTGGTTAATGTGGAACATTGACACTTATACTCCACAGTATCCTACTTTAAGATTTAAATAAACTAGATTCAGACTGTTTGCATTAGTCATAGATAATTTCAAATGGCATGCCAATAATGTGTATAGAACCTTTGTGTATAGAAGTCTAATCCAACTTGTGTATAGAACCTTTGTGTATAGAAGTCTAATCCAACTTGTGTATAGAACCTCTGGGTATAGAAGTCTAATCCAACTTGTGTGTATAGAACCTTTGTAAGTGCTTCATTAGCATCCATTCTCTTGATGGGACAACTGATAACAAGAATTGATATCCATAAAATAGAATTATTATTTTCGATCCAATGACTTAATTCGGTGTATACAAAATCGATCACAGATTAAATTTTAGATTATGAGCTAACAGAAATACAAATGGAATATATTTAGAACAAGAAAAAAGCCATTTATGAAAATCGTCCGAATCGATTTCAAATAAAACACACACCGTTTTAAAACTACCCACATCCAAATCACCAGACAGAAAATACATAAAACACGCCAATAAAGACAGCCCAGTCCCTAAAACAAGAAACGGACAAAACCCAAACAAAAACATCCGATTCTTCCAATCCTCTTTCCCGATACATCCATTCGAACGGGACGGACAGAAAGAAATAAAAGAACGACGAAAACCCGAGACGTAAAATATGAGATCCCAACAGCGACAGTTGAGATACGACGACATTTGGCGTATGACACGTGTCGTTATCGGGATTCACATATTCCAAAATTGCGACGACATTAATGTAATGGAATGTTATTATAGTTGGGTAAGACAGGCGAGGGTTATTGATTGCTGAATTAAGCGTCTCGAATTAGATTCGCAAACGGCAGTTGACAACCGAGGAGGATTGCGACCAGGAATTTCCCTTTTAATAGCCCGGAATCATTTCGGAAGAGGGTCCAGTTTTTAATTTAGATGAGAGGAATTCCGGGAGATGTTACAATTTATCTGTTAAACGGTTCGGAGGTAATTAGTTTCCTCTTAAGTCATGTAGTGCGTCGTTGTAAACAGGAGAGGGAGAGATTTACAGTTTCGTTAGCTTTCTAAAGAGGTCTAGTTTAACATTTTCGTGAAGATGTGAGAAAGTCGAGGTTATGCTTAGGAACTGCATTAAAATGGTAAAGTTTTTAAGGATAATTAGGTAAGATTTCTCGACTTAATTAAATATGATACATATAAGTTAATGGGTTAAAAATCTTCAATCTATGTTCTTCTCTTCCAACCGGGTTGGAAGAGAAGCTAATTAGCAATCGGAGGGTGCGAAATCGAAACTCGATTCAACAATAGACCCTCGTGTACGTGGGGGGTGGTGCATGTGCAACCTGTCGTGGCCTCAAATGTCCTTACGTTGGCTTGATGTGGAAATTTGAAGAGTTTGTTTCAGGTGTTGACCTCGCCACCTGACCGTGGTTCAAAATGAAGAAGTGTTACCATCGAATCTTTCCTTTCAGGGTTGATCCCGGAAGGTCGCCAATAACTCGTTGTGTTGCTCCAGTGCGACGTTTACCCTCCTGGTATTTGTCTCGACGAGGTATCATTAGCAAAACTGACCAGATATTGTTGAACGAGATATCTCGTCATTAGCAATATTTGTCAGATCTGGATGGACAAGATATCTGGTTCAAACCATTTGAAGGGTTAATAGACTACTTATCTACCTACCTTAATCTATGTACAGTAGACTAGGCTGAAGATTGTTATTCAATCCTCATTGGTTCTCAGCGCGATCTATGACCGCTCTGTATACACCTTAGCATCAAAGTATTCGATAATTATTTTTAAGCGAAAATTAACTATTTACCTAATATCGCTTGATAAGCGTAGCAATAAATTTGCGATACAAATTAGACTTGAAGAAACAAACTTGTGGACTTGAGATTGCAGTGGTTGGTTGGCCTTGTGTCGCAGGGGCCATATTTGGCCAAGCTGTACCAATCACAAGACAGACAACGTCAATCGACATATACGGACAGAAAAAGTTTTAAGGGTGTATAAGAGAGAAGTACACCTTGGTAAGTTACGCGATGATATGCGTCGCTTGCAACTCGTAGGTCTTGTAGTGCAGTGGGAAAAATCAGAGAGCCACGAAGATTTTTATATAAATCCTTTCCTCACCATAACCTCAAAGATGTAATTTACAAACACAATTCAATCGTTCCATAAAAAGAAAAGCAATTTCCTCTCCAAACCTCGCATCTCGACAAATCCTCATTCAAAACCAGAACACATCTTCCCAACAAACAAATCGTCAGTCCGCAGCCAAACCTTAAGCCCCGTATTTCCCATTTTCATTAACCTAAAACAATCGCTCGCTTTGTAATAGAATTGCCTCTGGCAAAACTTTATTGCTCTCTGGTCGTGGCAGAGTAAAGAACCCCACTCTAAACCGCGCAATAAGCTGTATCAAGTCGAGGACTCTACAAGCAGAGAAAAAACACACACAAGCAAAACAGACCAAGCCTCGCATTTTGGAGGCTTACCAAATAAAAGCAATGGGCATATAAAAGAAGATACAGTGACACCTGAATAAGACGGAGTTTTATGAGCGCTTGTAAAGAGAAAACGACAAGTATAAAACAAAGCCTTTATATTGTACTTTAAATCCCGAATCCAGGACCACGCAGAACGGTTATTCCGTTTTAAGCAATGCCGAGCTTCCGGTAATGCTCACTAGATGTCTCTCGTGAGTGATTGAAGAGGGGGTGCTGTGCGTCACATAACTTTTCCGAAAGACGTGAGGGTTCGACTTTGAAATATGGATTCTTGTCTGTTTTTGAACTTAACGGATT
The DNA here is from genome assembly GCA_933210815.1 of Meta bourneti. Classification (NCBI taxonomy): domain Eukaryota; kingdom Metazoa; phylum Arthropoda; class Arachnida; order Araneae; family Tetragnathidae; genus Meta; species Meta bourneti. The sequence goes on along the minus strand of OW119924.1, from coordinate 11,709,944 downwards.
ATATTTCTGGATATTTTTTGAATATACGAGCTTTTATAGAATTTGTTTCTTAAAACTGGTTTCTTTTGAAACATACAGCAGTTTTATGTAGTCAACTTCATTGTTTTGGTTCGACGTTATTTTAGTTTCATACACACACTTCGTAAATTATATAACTAAATGTTTGTCTTCACTTTCAAGAATCGGGGTTGATCCCGGACAGTCACCAATATCCGGTTGTGTTGCCCCACTGCGACGTTAATAAATACCTACCTACTTATCACTCTCAAGAACATGAAATTGGTTTTCTTTAACACTCCTGGTAGTTGTCTCAACGAGGCATCTCGCCATTACAAGAAAACTGACCAGATCTTGATGGAAGAGATATCTCGTCATTAGAAAAACTGACCAAATCTTGATCTTGTCATTATCAAAAATGGCAGTATCTTAATTACGAGATATCTAATCATTAACAAATGTGGTCAGATCTTGATGGACGAGATATATCGTCGAAACGACTTGGAGGGTTAAATCTGTGTCTTATTGCATGCATAATAAAATACAGATTAAGTAGTAACCATGGGTATAGTGAATAAAAGCTCTATGTATAATTATTAGCAAATAATTATATACTTCAAAAAAGTTTTGTTTCATTCTTATAGGAGGTCTTTAACTCGTTTATTTATTGGTTTCTTATATGCTGACAATTTAGCTTTACGTCATTGTTTTTCCCCAGTCGTTTTTCATTTTCGAATCCTTGAATTATTTTAATATTCAGATAACGTAAAGGTTGGTAGGTAGGTAGTTGCATTAACGTCGCACTGGAGCAACACTAAGGGCTATTGGTGACCGTCCGGTATCAATCCCGAAGTGAAAGTTCCGAGAACAACGCCTCGTTATTTTTGAACCACGGTCGGATGACGAGGTCAACACCTGAGCTGGCAGTCCACTCTCCAAACTTCCACACCATACCAACGTGAGGATATTTGAGTCCACGAGAGATTTAACATGCACCAGCCCCACAATTCTTTGACACACTCATCACACACTTATACAGATCTTTGAACAAATCCCGTTATACTTAGGTTCGACAGTTTTACTTCCTGTGAGCTACCATACCTCAGTGGGTTATACCACTCTAATAACCTGCGAGTACTAGACGACGCAGGGTTAATTTGTGTAACTTACCCTGAGTGAACTGCTCTCTTCTGTGTCAGTAAAACTAGTTGAGTATATATCCACAAACTTGACGTCTGTCTTGTGTTTGACCCAATATAGCCATTGCGCCATTAAACCCCAACAACTTTCTACTTCCCGGAGATGATTCCTGACCAATTTCCAGATACTCAAGAATAAGATTTCAGTACATCGTAGAAATCAGGAAAAAAGCTACAATAGATTTGATGAATGTCCGAAAAAGTGACATTGACAAATGCTTCCAGTAATAGAACTACTTTGGGAAGTGTGTCTGCTCAGAAAGAGTCCATTTTATATGGGGGTTAGGTTTGAATTAAATAAGTCTTTTATTTTAGTTTTATTTTACTGCGCAAAAGTCACTTTATTTTATCAAACATCGAGGATCTATTCGTGGATAACTTCGCTGTTGTGCTCTTTTGATATTCGTAGAGCTTCAGATAAATGTAATTGTAATCTGTTTATTTTCATAATTATATTTAAATATACATGGAATATTCTAAACTAAATGTTCTACATGGAATATTTAAGTGGAACACAGAAATATTTACAAAGTAGTAACTCAGTAGAAAATCATATACGAAAGAGAACACAGTAGCAAACAATTTTTTCTGTTTCGAAAGGTAAAATATTTATCATTGCATTCAAGTTGCAGTTAAATAATTAATTCAAATACATTTAGCAGATTATTAAAATACCAATTGATTGTCCATTCTTTGCAAATATCTTCAGAACACATTTTAAAATTGAGATGGAATATTTTTCCGAGTTTTGTCGTCGAACTTTAACTCAACGCTAATTTATTTACGAATTATTAGATGTAGAATCATGGCCTCTATTTGGTTCTACATGTAAAATGTAAATATTAATGCAAATAAGGAACTTATTGAATAGTCCAATTCGAATCCATGACGCCTCATCCAATGTTTGCTTTACTTCATATAAAAGGCGAAAATCACAGCTGGTTGTAATCTGTTTATTTTCCCAATTACATTCTAATTTTACATGGGATATTCTCCATGGAATGTTCTCCATGGAATATTCTAGATGGATTACACAGAAATATGTACAAAATTAGTAACTCAGTAGAAAGACATATATGAACGAGAACACAGCAATTTTTTTCTATTTCAAAATGTATTTATCGTTCCTTTAAAGATGCAGTTAAATAATTAATTCAAATACATTCAGCAGATTATTTGAATGCTAGGAGCATCTTCAACGTGCACAAATAATTAATAAATCATAACAGTAATCTTTCAGAATTAAAATGGAATACTTTTAAGCATAGGTATTTTTCTAGGTATTTAAGACACCGCAAAAACGAAAAATTCTCAATTTTGTGGACAAGTATGGGGGACAAAGAGTTCGCATAATCCAAGCTTTTTCTTCTAACTAAATTAATGAAGTTTTCTTATTTATGCGGACAACATCGCTTAATTGTTCCAGATGTTGGGTCCTAGATTTCTATTTTTTTCCAACCGTCTCCGTATGAAACGAAAGTAATTTCCGCTAGTTCTCCCATTTAATTCTACTCCTATTTTTTCAGTGCGCGGCCAATCGTATTTGTGCTTTGTTTCGCCCAGCTCAAAGCTGTGACGCAATTACCCGCCGGGTAAATTTTATTAAGCAGAAGTCGAAGTAGGAGTGTTTTTCTTTCTCTCGTTTGCCGAAAGATTTTTCTTCCGAAATATAATAAGAAATACTGGCGGCAGAAAACAACGCTTATTTATGACCAGTTGCGTTTTATTTTTTTCCCTTTTTAGAGATAAAAATCAATAAAAGCAACAATGACACAAGTCAAAGCTTTTGTGTGCCGGTATTTATTAAGAGATTAATCTTTGGAGTTAGAATGATCCGCTGTTCAGATATATATTTTGGAACTTTTAAATTATTATTATTAGAAATTTTTCTCTAAGAAGGTTTTTCAGTGTAAACAAAACCTACCACAGAAAAAAACAATACTTCCGATTGATTTGTAACTGTTTTGCCGATGTTCGGTGTTAATTTTTAATAGAAATGGTAATGGCAATTAGTAATTAATTAACGTCGCACTGGACAGACACAACGGGCTATTGGCGACGGTCCGGAATCGATTCTCAAGTTTAATAGAAATGAAATGCTGAAATTGCATTAAGGAAGCAGGCCAGACTGCGCCACATGTTACGAAAGAGGTTAGCAAATCACTAGTGCCCTCTTCTTAGCTTTCGGATCTCTCTCGCATGACATTCTAATGTATCCCGGTTGTTAGAGTAACGGACTTTTTATACTCGATTCAATCAAAGACCGTCGTGTACGTGGGGGCTGGTGCATGTTAAATCTATCGTGGCCTTGAATGCCCACACGTTGACGTGGTGTGCAATTTTGGAGAGTGGGGTGTCAATTTAGCTGTTAACCCCATCATTTGATCGTGGTTAAAAATGACGTGTGTTGTCCTCGTATATTTATTTCCTTTTGATCTCACACCGTCGCCAATAACTCATTGTGTTGCTCCAGTGCGACGTTAATTCAACAACCTACCTCTGCACTGGAGCAACACAATGGGCTATTGTCGATGGTCCGGGATCAAACCCCAAGGGAATGATTCGAGGACAACACCACGTAATTTTGAACCACGGTCAGATGACGAGAACGCATCGAGTACCACAATAATACATATTTATTTTTTCTATCTATAATTTTTAATGCATAACACATAAAATGCTCTACGTTTTTACCGTTATTCCACATTATAAAATGATTTATCTTTGAGCATGTGAAACAATTTTCATTTCCACGTTCGCTTCTACCAGACTTTCCCGAAATTAAAGTTTATTCAGACTTTATTATTTCACAAAGCTTGCGGAAAAAAATGCGGACAACAATTCTTATCGTTGTTGTCCGCTTTCATTGGATTTTCATTGAGGATAAAATATTTCGCTGGATGTTGCATGTAAATTGAGGATAACATATTTCGCTCTGAATATCAAGCGTTTTGACATTTAAAAAAATTTAATTCTTAGTTCATTCAACATTGATTCACATGTGATTCTAAAAATACATTTTCCAATAAAGACTTTTTATAGAATATTTCAGCTCGAATAGATCAGCAACAAAATTTTCTTTGTTTCGCCCAAATACTATCATCACTAACACGGAATTTGAAGCATATTGTGATTGTTATTAAATAGAGCGTTTAGAGATGCGTAAAAATAACTATTAAACCAAATCGATCCGAATTTGGTGTGTATTATTTCCCGACCACAGGCATCGATTTTTCAAATTATTTTCTGAGAATAAATCATTTTCCTGATATTATTAACTGTCAGCAAATTATAAATTATTTCATGAATTACAGAAATCAATGGGTCAATTCGTGGAAATTATTGGAGGAAATCGGTAAACATGAAGCTATTGTCGCAGGTAATGTCTTTATAATGCAGCTGAAGTGACTGAACTTTGTGGTACTTGAACTGATAGCTGCTGTTATGATTTGTTGTTTGTTTGTGAACGTGCAAGATGCTCCTAGTATTTAAATAATCTGATAAATGTATTTTAATTTTTATTATTTAACTGCATTTTTGTGGAACGATAAATACTTTACATTTTGAATGCAGAAAAAATTAGTTTGCTACTGTGTTTTCGTTCTTATATGCTTTGCTATTGAGTTAATCATTTTCTATATATTTCTGTGTATTCCATCTAGAATATTCCATGTACAATATTTCATCTAGAATATTCCATGTAGAATATTTCATGTAAAATTAAAAAGTAATTGGGAAAATAAACAGATTACAACTGTAACTTTCATCTTGTAAATGAAGTAAAGCAAACATTGGATGAGTCGCCATGGATTCAAATCGGACTGTATTCAATTAAATTCCTTATTTACATTAATATTTACATTTTACATGTATAACTAAATAGAGACCATGACTCTTAATCTAATAATTCGTAAATAAATTACCATTGAGATAAAGTTCGACAACACTCGTAAAAATCTTCCATCTCAATTTTTTTAAATGTTCTGAAGATATTTAAAAAAGAGTGAATCAATTAACTGGTGTTTAAAGAATAAAAATAAAGTGAAAAATATAAATTGACTTCATTAATTTACCTCGCGAAACAATATCTATGGGCAACCAATGGGGTTTTACCAGAACAATACCCATGGGCTTGTGTTCTGTATAGATAGTTACCACGGTTACCATGTAAAAAAGGTTCTTTACAAAGAAATAAAAATGTCTTCTTAACTTTAAACGGACTATATAGAATCACATCATATTCTTAATGTATATTCTTTCAGCTTAAATTCGTAGGGAATGATAAGCGATTTTACCTTAAAATAAAATTATGCTTAAAGTAAAACATGCGCACATCGAACATTTAAACACAAGTGAACGCCATTTTAATTGAATAACGGTCAACTCATTATACTTTCGATCCACCGTATAAAGGCACTCTCCAACAAACTATTTAAAGTGTTCTATTTGCTCTATTTTCCGGAGGACTACAAAAGCGAGTCCCCCGAATTAGAAATTCGCGAGCGAAAGTGATATCGAAACAAAGAACCCTGCCTTTCTTAAGAAAGAGGCGAAATTTCTTTAATTGGATCAGCCGCCTATGTTTCCCTTGAGGACAGAAACCCGTTTTTGTGCGAACGAGTAAGAATGGGGGAAATCCTCCTCTCATTACAAGATTCGGTACTTAAAAGAGAATGCAGGGAAATTTTGAAAAGAATCTTAAACATCTCCAAAACCGTCGATTAATTCCCACCAAGCACGAAATAAGCCTTTCTCCCGCCCCCTTTTTTCATTATGGATAGAAACTGGAGTTCCATTTTCTTTGGTTTCGAATACGGAGGCACACGACTTTTTCCCGTTTTTTTTCGATCTGAAGTGAAGAGACTTCGGATTCCTCCATTGATGGTCACACTGAATGTAATGAGACGACGACGGTTGTTTGGGAGTTCGTTATACTAGTTTTGGATCTTTTAACGATTTGCTTAGTTCCAAGTACACGGTGGTTATAAATAAACAAAAGGTATTTAAGGTTCTGTAAAGAAAGATCTTTTAGATCGAATTTAACAAAATTTGGTGTTTTTAGCATCCTAACGGTGGAAATTCTATTTCTCAAATAAAGAGTGGCTCACAATTTTTTCACAGAGATACAATTTGGCATTAGTGTTATTTCAAATTGAATATTACGTTTTAGAACCTTCCAGTATGTGAAGAGTCGTAAATATGTTCTATGATGTGCCTTGGATAAAATTTTTGAATTCGTTTTTACTTTTAAATTAAATCATGTTGAATATGTAAACAAAAATGGAACTATTTGCTCTGGGGACACTTACAAATTTCCCATAGCATAATATTGTCTTTTTAACATCAGACGAAAGGAAAGATAGTTGTTATAAAAATGACAATTTTTAACTTTTTTAAGACAAGTCAAAATGCTAAATTTTAATATTTTAAAATAAGGCTTAAAAATAAAATTTAATGAGACAGCAATTTTTTTATTTTGACTGATAATATTTTACCTAATGCCGCTTTACTATTTGTAGTTTTCTGAATGAAGTTCAAAACTGTAAAGATTAAATGATATTATATTGTAATGAAAGATTCAGGTAGGTAGGTATTTTAATTAACGTCACATTGGTGCAACACAACGGACTATTGGTGACGGTCCGGGATTAATCCCAAAGGGAAAGATCGAAGACAACACCACGTAATTTTGAATCACTGTCAGATGACGAGGCAACACCTGAGTTGGCACCCTACTCTCCAAACTTCCACAACACTCCAACGTGAGGACATTTGAGGCCACGATAGATTTAACGTGCACCAGCCCCTTTGTCCAAACTTCCTTTTAGTGCACAATTCACACCAATAACAACAGCAACGTACGTATGTCGGCAAATTGAGCACCGTACGCACTGAAAGATTCAGTATTTATTCTTTTGCGGTAGACAGAACCCAAATTTGGAACATATTAGTATAATATCTGATTCCTTATATAGCTTCTGGGCTTCACTCCTTTGGAAAACAGCTTCAGACAATCACTCATTTGAAAATCCTTCCGAAATAAGTTATTTTTAAATATTATACATTGAAACAAATTGAAAAAATTGTATCAATACCCTGTTGTTGAACTAATAAAGTTCTAAACATAATAACTAACAATAAGCTTTTTCCATATCTTTCTACAACTTTCCCCACTTATTTACAACTTGCAACAGTCACTTTCCGTCGAAACCAATGCATTCTAATTAAAAATACCCATCCCCCAAAAAACAGCGAAACAAAAACCCTGAAACTAATTTTATGCTCACTAACCCTCTTGAACTTACGCCATTTTCGAAAGTAGTCGAAACCTCCCACTTCAACTGTCTGCATTTAGAAAAGAAACCGTCTCATCTAATTGTTCAATGTTATCTTTTTCTGCAACTGATAAGAGGCAGAACTGAAGCGAAGGTGAAAAAAATCCACCCCTTTGTTACGGTGAATAATTCTGTACAAACATTGGCAGCAAAGGCTCATTCAAATGTTTTTCATTGCTTTCCCCATCTCCATTTCCAGTGGAGGTTTTTTCTCCCAAGAGTGTGGACAGTCGCAGTAGCGTGTGTAGATAAAGCTCGTTCTAGCAGTAAATTCCAATAATGAGGATTTTTACGCTTCGCAGTTTTTTCAAGGTATTCCTCGGTTCGGAAAGAAAGTGAGTGTTTGGAGATCTTTTGGGGATGGAGGGTATTTCTTGTAGTGTGAAAACACGTTCTGTTGCTTCCGCTTTTTCTTCTTTTGGCTGTGTTTAAAAAGTCCTGTGTGGATTGGGAGAGAACTGGACTGCCATTTCATGGTGGAATTAAGTTAAGTAAAAAATCTATAGGTTTAATCTTATTTCCATAGGTTTTGTTACCGTTAAATTTTGTGCATTTGAACGACTTCATTATTTATGTTTAAGTTGTAGTTTTACAAGTCTTCTGAATACGTCTCAAAGCATCGTGTCGTACATTGAGCTAAAGCAATTTATTTTTTTGGGGGGAGGGGTATGAGAAAAATATAAAGAACGTATTTTAGCAAACGATATTTATTTAAAATTACAAGTTCTGATTTATGATAGGCTTTTTTTGTAAAGCTGGATATAGATGTCACTGGTGTTTTTGTGATAGAGCTTGTTTTATTTACGTATTCCGGAAATGACGTCACCTGCCAACATTCTACGGTAACTGCGCTATCGACGGGATCGGATAACTAGTAAAATCTCGACTTTTTTTGTTACTCTGAAAATCCATTTCATACCTTATCAAAAGATATCTATTCAAAAGTAAAATTCTTAATTGTATTTGATTAAACATTTCAAATTAATACCTATAAAAAAATCGAGCACCAGTAGAACAGTTGGTAGAGTCGCGAATTTACAAACGGAAGGTTGCGAGTTCGATACTCGATGTGGATGTTTGGAGTGTGGAGTGCCACCTCTGTTCTTGACCTCGTCATCTGACCGTGGTTCAAAATTACGAGGTGTCCTCGAGCCAGTGCCGACTTAATTCCACATACCAACCAACCTGTAAAAAATCAAGTGTAATGATTATTACTATAGATAAGAGGGCCGCGGTAGGGCGGTTGGAAGAGTAACGCATTACCAACCTTAGTTTTGAGAGTGGGAATCACATCAAAGATCGTCGTGTACAAGAAAGGCTGGTGCACGTTAAATCTGTAGTGGCCTCAAATATAATCACGTTGGCGTGATGTGGAAGTTTGGAGAGTGGGGTGCCATCTCAAGTCTGACCTCGCCATCTGACCGTGATTCAAAATTACGTGTTGTCTTCGGAATTCCCCTTCGGATTTCATCCCGGATCGCCGCCGATAGACAGTTGTGTTGCTCCATTAATTAAAAATACCTGCCTAGGGATAATAATGGCTGTTAAAACATACGAAGTCAAGGATTTCAAATCAAACAGTTAAACAAAATATATTTCATGTATATTATCCACACACAGAAGCAACTACTGTTGATATCTTTAAACCTTCTGGTGGTTGTCGCGACGTGGTATTTTGCCATTAGAAAACCACTGGCCAGATCTAGATGAACAAGATATCTCGTCATTAGAAAAACTGATCAGATCTTGATGTCATCACAAAAAACTCGGCATTATCTCGACGATGGGATATCTCGTCAGTAGAAAAACTGAACAGATCTTGATGTCATCACTAAAACTCGGCAATGTCTCGATGATGGGATATCTCGTCAGTAGAAAAACTGACCAGATCTTGATGTCATCACTAAAACTCGGCAATGTCTCGATGATGGGATATCTCGTCAGTAGAAAAACTGACCAGATCTTGATGTCATCACAAAAAACTCGGCAATATCTGGATGATGGGATATCTCGTCAGTAGAAAAACTGACCAGATCTTGATGCCATCACAAAAAACTCGGCAATGTCTCGATGATGGGATATCTCGTCAGTAGAAAAACTGACCAGATCTTGATGTCATCACAAAAAACTCGGCAATATCTGGATGATGGGATATCTCGTCAGTAGAAAAACTGATCAGATCTTGATGTCATCACAAAAAACTCGGCATTAACTCGATGATGGGATATCTCGTCAGTAGAGAAACTGACCAGATCTTGATGTCATCACTAAAACTCGGCAATATCTGGATGATGGGATATCTCGTCAGTAGAAAAACTGACCAGATCTTGATGTCATCACAAAAAACTCGGCAATATCTGGATGATGGGATATCTCGTCAGTAGAAAAATTGACCAGATCTTGATGTCATCACTAAAACTCGGCAATATCTGGATGATGGGATATCTCGTCAGTAGAAAAACTGATCAGATCTTGATGTCATCACTAAAACTCGGCAATATCTGGATGATGGGATATCTCGTCAGTAGAAAAACTGACCAGATCTTGATGTCATCACAAAAAACTCGGCAATATCTGGATGATGGGATATCTCGTCAGTAGAAAAATTGACCAGATCTTGATGTCATCACTAAAACTCGGCAATATCTGGATGATGGGATATCTCGTCAGTAGAAAAACTGATCAGATCTTGATGTCTTCACAAAAAACTCGCCAATATCTGGATGATGGGATATCTCGTCAGTAGAAAAACTGACCAGATCTTGATGTCATCACAAAAAACTCGGCAATATCTGGATGATGGGATATCTCGTCAGTAGAAAAACTGACCAGATCTTGATGCCATCACAAAAAACTCGGCAATGTCTCGATGATGGGATATCTCGTCAGTAGAAAAACTGACCAGATCTTGATGTCATCACAAAAAACTCGGCAATATCTGGATGATGGGATATCTCGTCAGTAGAAAAACTGATCAGATCTTGATGTCATCACAAAAAACTCGGCATTATCTCGATGATGGGATATCTCGTCAGTAGAAAAACTGACCAGATCTTGATGGTCAAGACATCTCGTCGAAACCACTTAGAGAGTTAAGAACCTACACATACAATCGTGTCAAGTCCGTCTTATTAAGATTATTATAAGCTCATTGTCACTTTCTTAAACTCATGACAAAATGAGGTTTTTATTTTTAATTTGTCCTATTAATTCTTCGGTTGGAGTGATTGAAATATAGCATAACTAGGCAGGAAATATTTCTCAGTCTCCTTTTACATCAATGTTACAATGAAAAATCATCACTGAAGAAGTATAATACAAACAAAATATTATTCTTTTGTATAGAATGCCCAGGTGTATAACGTGTGGTAGGTAGATATTTAATAAACGTCACACTGGAACAACACAAAGGGTTGTTGGTGATGGTCCAGGATCAAACCCGAAGGTAAAGATCGAGGACAATAATACCGCGTAATTTTGAACCACGGTCAGATGACGAGGTCACACCTGAGCTGGCATCCCACTCTACAAACTTCCACACAACGTCAACATGTGGGCATTTGAGGTCACGATAGACCCTCTTTACAAAGGGGGTCTGGTGCACGTTAAATCTGTCATGGTATTTAGTTGGATTCGAACTCGAAACCATCCTGTTGCTAATCCTTTACTTTTCCAACCGGGCTACTGCGGGTCGTGTAAAGCGTTAGTGCCATTGTCCTGTACCTTGTACCACATTAATCATATTTTAATCGATTGCATATAATTTTTAACTATCCTCACTAAAACTCCTTTAACAATCCTTTTAACCTCCGGGAGTTTTTTGGGGGGAACTGGATTCAAATTTTTAAACCTTTACTTGCCATCGGATTTTTAAAATTCATACGATGCCTTTATCTCTAAAGCTGAGTCACATTTTATCTGCAGTCGATAATTCCCTCGGCGTATCTTAACTATTTTTTATGTTTATATAATGGCATATTTTAATACATATTTACTGTTTTCGTACTGTCTATAAAATTATACGATCTTGTTTTGTTTCCATGTTAGATGTACTGTTGTATTGGCTGCTTGTTTAAATTTTTCTTTATTTATATTTAATGCGTTTTATTTGGTCCATTATACGGACCTTGCGCCATAAGTCCAACCTTACTCACCACTCACAAAGGACTTATTTCTGATTTTTTAATAATTTAATCAGCAATCTAAATACTCATTAAAACTGTATATATCAAGATTGTGAAACGCTAGAAGAGATAGTGTTTACTTGAATTGGATGCTAGCGCTAATGCTCAATATACATGCACTGATCATTTAGCCTTCCTTGTGGTTGTCTCGACGAGGTATCTCGTCATTAGAAAAACTGACCAGATCTTATAGACGAGATATCTCGTCGAAACTACTTGGAGGTTTAAAAGGAAAGTGAAACATTTTGGCGGTAATTTTCTATTAAAGTACAAATTTTGGGCCACCTTTATGGTAATCCCAAACGTAGTACTCGTACTTTCTTTACAAAGAGTGATTGTTACATAAAAGATCAAAACGACCACAATCTGACCTCAGTTTAAAGTTATGTATTCTATTATTACCTTTATGAGGAAATCTGATGAAATCTCACATTTTTTATGTCATTAAAAATAGTGAAATTCACTCTGAAAATCTGTCTTTAAGCAGAACAGAATTAAATTGGTTCCAGTTTGACCAGTTTTGATATTTGATGGACAAAGGTATTCAGAAAAACAATCCAAAGTATTCGACAAAATGCAAAAAATATCTTATAGACATTGATTTTAAAGGTTTTCGTATAACATTTGTAGTTTTTAAGGATGGTGGTGTACTTTCGTGTGTATCTGATTTCATGAGCTATATTACATATTAAATATGTTTAGAAAAACTTTAACTAATTATTCAGTTATTTTGATGGGAGGCTAAATATCTAGCTTCGTTATACATTAAATATTAATAGAAAAACTTTTACAAATTATTGTTATTTTGATGGGAGGCTAAAATTCATGAGCTATATATGTTATATATTAAATATTTTTAGAAAACCTTTTACTAATTATTCAGTTAATTTGATGGGAGGCTAAAATAGAAAGACAGAGCTTTTGTGGGGTAAAATTTTAAATCGTCATTTCAACTACATCCTTATAAAATGCATGAACATAGTGAAAAACGTGAGGTGGATTAATACTTTTGTGAGTAATAGTGTATATAAAGACTATCTAGATTGTGTTTTATAAAATATACCTCAGTCAAAGGTTTAAGAAAAATGACTAAAATTCGAAAGATTTCCAAGACGAAATTGCATCCTTATTAAAAAGAAAAACTTTCAAAGTAATTTTCAGGTGATTAAATACAGAATTGAAGCATGAATCAAATCATTTCGACAGTTTAAGTAACATTAATATAAAAAATCAATTATTGTCACTTCTTACAGCAAATGAATATTACTCGCACATCCGATAAAAAATGGTCCCTGTAGATTTAATTCTTCGTTGCAAATTACAAAACAAATTACTTTAAAAAAATCTCCTTCTTAACTAAAGATCGGTGTGAAAAAACCATGCTTCAATTAATTTCTCCCACAAATACAAGGAAAAAAATTTAGTAATGCAAATGCCAAAAAAAATTATTAATAAAATGGAAATGCATGAGACCGTCCCTGATTGGCTAATGAAAAACCCTAATTTGAAAAAAATTCTTTTTTTACCTAAGAAAATAGAAAAATTCAACTGTGATAATTAGTTTGTAGTTCTTCAGAACATTGAATAATTACTTAGAATCTTAGAATGAAAGATGAGTCATCACACTTCATCACCGCTATCGATATATAAAAAATGCTAATTAAATACTAAAAATATTTAAATTCCTAGAAGATCATTCGGTTTTAAAAATATATCATTGCGCCAAACCGTGTGATATATAAATAGAATTTATTGATTCTTATGGTTTGAACAAAGCTATTTTATTATTCAACATATTAAGAGAATTTAAATTTAACAAATTATGTTTAATAAATAAAGTAATTTTATCATAATAGTAAGTGTGTGTTTTCTAAAAAATACAATCGATAGAATAATTTTTCTATGCAGGGTAAAGGCACACATAATATTGAACACCTGATTTTAAGAGTTCCAAAAGTAGGGAAATGGATTTTTCGAATGAATCAAATCGTGACAAAAGTAATTAAGATTTATATAAGAATAGAAAGTTGATCAAACTTTAAAAAACAATTTTGAGTTACGCTTAAAAAGTCAAAATTGGCAATATGAAAAAATGGTATATAATAAGGAACACCTAAAGAATTAGTTACAAAGGCAGAAAAACATAGCTTTTATATTAAAATGCACACACAATTTTCAAAAAATATATATACCAGTCTAATATTAATAGGCCTCCAAGTAATAGACTCATATCGTAAACTCAATATGAAAACTCTCAATATGAAAAAATGGTATAGACTCAATATGAAAAAATGGTATATAATAAGGAACACCTAAAGAATTAGTTACAATGGCAGAAAAACATAGCTTTTATATTAAAATGCACACACAATTTTCAAAAAATATATATACCAGTCTAATATTAATAGGCCTCCAAATAATAGACTCATATCGTAAACTCAATATGAAAACTCTCAATATGAAAAAATGGTATAGACTCAATATGAAAAAATGGTATATAATAAGGAACACCTAAAGAATTAGTTACAAAGGCAGAAAAACATAGCTTTTATATTAAAATGCACACACAATTTTCAAAAAATATATATACCAGTCTAATATTAATAGGCCTCCAAGTAATAGACTCATATCGTAGAACTGCGGAAATACAACGGGGCATGGACTCCACGAGCTGGAGGATTGATTAAACGAATTATTCAGAAAAAAATGTCTTGTCATATTTTGTTCATACGTTTCATGAGACCGCGGTAGCCCAGTTGGAACAATAACTAATTAGTAATCGGGAAGTTGAGAGTCAAAACTCGATCCAACCAAAGACAGTCATATTCACAAGGGTTGATGCACGTTAAATCTGTCCTGGTCTCAAATGTTCTCACGTTGGCAAGGTGTGGAAATTTGGAGAGTGGGGGGTTTAGATCAGATATTGTCTTCGTTATCAGACCGAGGTTCAAAACGACGAGGTGCTGTCCTCGGATATTTCCCTTCAGGATTAATCTGTCTCCAATAGCCCGTTGTGTTATTCCATTGCGACGTTAAATCAGCTACCTACCTCCATTTCTTCGCAGCTCCAAATTGCAGAATATTAGCCATAATTTCACTAGGGAAAGCGAGTGCACCAGAGAATGGCTTTAGAAGTACCTTTAATCTCCCGCAACAAGTCTTTTTAAGTAGGACGGACTTGGCAGTACCTTTTTAGACTGTTACACATCATCGAAAAAACACCCTAATAGAGTCTATGGCTAGTTAAGTCGTAAATCGCGCTCGGACACGACCCATTCTTTCTCGCAAACCTCCACAACCCTACCATAAGCGCCGATGTCATTTATCAAGTTTGCTTCTCCAAGATAAATTGGGTAAAATTTCCTTTCCCCTCTGATTTTCACAGCTCGTTGGCGTTAATCACCTCAGCCAAGCGATAGTTTTTTCTGCCAAGTGGAGGCGCCGTTGATTTATAAAGGGCGTTTTAAAAAGCAATAATTCTTCCCGAAGCCCACCTCCAACTTCAAACACTATCGGCAGAAATTTTTGTTTACTCTCCTTTCTCTTCGCTAAAAGAATTATCTCTATTTTGGATGATAAATACATATACAATTACGATGGAGAGGATTATTAATGGTGAGATGCGGATATTTCGGGTGCGTCTCGCTGGAGGTTTATGTGCAGCTACGATTGCATAAAGTGTTTTGCTTTCATTTATTTAGAAGTGTCGGTTTCCAAAGATTGTAAGTGAAGAAAAATGTATTATATAAAAAAACTACGATTTAATATATTTCTCATGTAAAATATTTTCGGAAAGAAAATTTCAATCTTTGGTAATTTAATACAATGCCTGAGCCGCAAAATAAAGCATGATACGCATAACTAATGTGTTAAAATGTATTACGTAAAAACAGAAAGTAAATGTTTTTCTTAATTCCTTGAGACCCTCACACGCATTTTTCCGTTCTGTAACTTAGAATTCCCTTCATGAATTCATATCTATTTTGATCAGACCCAGTAGAATCTTTTTTGGATTCTTTCAGGCCACGGTTGTTCGATTGGTAGAGAAGCTTTCATAACCGAAGGGCTGCTAGTTACAAACTCGCCACGACAGATTGAACATCTGTCGTGACCTCAAACATCCTCACGTTGACGTGGTGTGCCAGCTCAGGTGTAGGCCTCGTCATCTGACAATGGTTCAAAATAACGTTGTGCTGTCCTCGGATATTTCCCTTCAGAATAGTTGGTTGGTTTTGGTTGGTTTTATGGCGCAAGGGCCATATTTGGCCATGCTGCGCCAGACACAAGACATACAATATCAAGTAATAGACACACAATGAAAGTTTTATTGATACAGAAGATAGAAATACACCCAGGGAGGAATGCACCTGACAGGAATCGAACCTTCGCCGCCTACAACTCAAGGGTTCCTAGAGAAGTAAGCATACCCACTGACACACGACGCCCCAACTTCAGAATAGATCGCGTACCGTCGCTCGTTCTGTACCTCCAGTGCGAATTAAATTAAACTACCAATCAAACAACCATATAAATATTTTGCCTGGCTTGCAGCCGAATGGTCAGCACTATGGCCCTCGGTACAACAGTCTTTGGGTCCGAATCTGAATCTGGGCTTCGATGTTTGTAGTGGTTTGGAAACCACTGTAAACGTTAGGTCCCGGTCTAATTAACCCTCGTGTAACAAAAAATGACTAGAGTAACAAACCAAACCATAGAAGTATTAGAATACCAGTTTATGAAATTGTATCTTTCTCCAACTGTTTACTAAAAATTACCGGAAGGTTGCGACTTCGAATCCGACCAAAGACCGTCGTGTACAAGGGGGGCTGGTACGTGTTAAATCTGCGTGACCCCAAATGTCCTCACGTCGGCATGGTGTGGAAGTTTGGAGAGTGGGTGTTGTTCTCGGCATCTGACCGCGGTTCAAAATTACGAGTCGTTATCCTTGGATCTCTCCCCTTGCGATGTCCTTCCCTTTAAATGTAATCCTATTCAATGGATTAGAAGCCATAGGATTGCGAGTTCGAATCCAACCAAAGACCGTCGTGTACAAGGGGGGGTTGGTACATGTTAAATCCATCGTGACCTCAAATGTCCTCGCGTCGGCATGGACAAGTTTGGAGAGTGGAGTGCCAGCTCAGGTGTGACCTCGTCATCTGACCGTGGTTCAAAATTACGTTGTTTTGTGCTCGAATCTTTCTCTTCAGATTTGATCCCGGATCGTCACCAATAGCTCGTTCTGTTGCTTCAGTGCGACGTTAATTACAATACCTACCTACACAAAATTAAAACAAGGGCCAGATCTGTGCCAAGCAGAAAATAAATTTGAAAATTAAAAAACGCACACGTTCTTACAAAACGCATCCCCAACATCCTCCATCCCATTCAACTCGAAATTCATAACCAAAACACCTAACGCGTGTCGCGATGAAAGAGCGTTTTGGACCGACCATCCAATCAGAAGAGACATCCCTCTGCCGGCAAACTATCTTTTGAAGGCGGTGAAAGAGATTTCTGGATATCAAAAACTGCTTTTCCATTCATTTCCAATTTGAGCCTCCGCCATCTCTTAACATTCTGAAACAGGGGAGTGATGTCAATTTCGATGTCACTCCATCACACTGCTACGGCGAACAGCTGCGGAGATGTCAAAGCCCGCGTCATTAGGAGGAGAACTGGCGTGAGTCGAACGGAAGGATGAAATATGGTGATTTTGACTGGAGTCAAAGTCGAAATAAGGGATATTGTATGACTACAAATGTTTAGATAGGTAGGTGTTTTAATTGACGTCGCGCTGGAGCAACACAACGAGCTATTGCCGACGGTTCGGGATCAACCTCCAAATGAGAAGATAGAGGACAACAAGACGTAATTTTGAACCACGGTCAGATGACGAGGTCACATCTGAGCTGGCACCTCACTCTTCAAGTTTCCACACCACGTCAACGTGAGGACATTTCAGGCCACGACAGATTTAGCGTGCATGAGTCCATTTTGTACATGACGGTCTTTGGTTAGATTCGAACTCTCAACCCTCCGGTTGCTAATCCGCTACTCTTCCAAACAGGCTACAGCGGCCCTTACAAATGTTTAGAAAAAAATACTGATGTACGTAGGTAGGTATTTTAATTAACGTCACACTGGAGCAACACAACAGGCTATTGGTGACGGTCCGGGATCAATCCCAAGAGGAAAGATCGAGGACAACACCACGTAATTTTGAACAGCGAAAAAATACTGAGATAAATATCCTTTAAGTTATGTTATTGAATTAACGTCGCAATGGGGGACAATATAACGGGTTATGGACGACAGACCGAGATCAATCCCGAAGGAAAAGTCCCGAAGACAACACTTCGTTATTTTCAACACCTGTCAGATGACGAGGTCGACATCTAAGCTGACACCCCACTCTCCAAGCTTCCACACCACCCCAAAGTGGCCGCGGTGGCCCGATTGGAAGAGTAACGGATTAGCAACCGGAGAGTTGCGAGTTCGAATCCAACCAAAGACCGTCGTGTACAAAGGTGACTGGTGCACGTTAAATCTGTCGTGGACCCAAATGTCCTCACGTCGACGTGTTGTGGAAGCTTGGAGAGTGGGGTGCCAGCTCAGGTGTTGCCTCGTCATCTGACAGTGGTTCAAAATTACGTGGTGTTTTCCTCGGTTCTTTATCTTCGGGTTTGATCCTGGATCGTCGCCAATAGCGCTTTGTGTTGCTCCAGTGTGATATTAATGAAATACCTACCTATCCCAAAGTGAGGACATTGGCGGCCACGTCAGATTTAACATGCATCATTCCCTACGTATGCGACGGTCTTGCTAGGATCTAGTTTCGAACTCGCAATCCTCCGGTTGCTAATCTGTTCCTTTTCCAACCCGGCTACCACGACCCTCTATATTTGATATCATTACACGTTTTAAAAATAATATTAAAATTGGCAGAAAATCACGGATTACCTATTATATTTACCGATTTTACTATGGAGTCCATTTGCACTTTGAATCACCATAGTACTTTCCCGTAATAGGAATACCGCCCATTTAAGATTTGTGCTTTGATTCTCTTTCCGTCTGTTGAATTAAAAACATTGCGACCCATTTGAGTCAACCAATCTTGATCAAACCAAATTCGAGTAAGTTAACCAGACTTATTTCATAGGTTGTTACGTGACATTTTAAAAAGAAATCAAAAGTCGATGGTAGAGCAAATTTTGTATAAAATGGAATATAGAATATAAAAATTCAAATTCGTGATATTTCTTTGTTGTTGACATCATTTAGTCAAGTTGTTCAAAAAAGACAAAAATAAGCTAACGAGTAACCTACATCATTAAAATATCGATAATACGAATAAACCTAGGCATGATGGAACATTTTAAAATTAAAAAGTAATTCCGAGTAACAAGAATTTACTTACAGAATTAATGATATACTAATGAAGCTAACTGAAATCTCCTCATATATTGTTAGTTAAAAATTCTTATCAACCCTTCAAATGGTTTGAACCAGACACATTTTATATCAAGATCTCACCAATTTTGCTAATGACGAGATAACTCGTCATCAAAATACTGTCGATTTTGTTATGATGAGATCAAGATCTGGTCAGTTTTTTTAATGACGAGATTTCTCCTCCATCAAGATCTGGTCACTTTTTCTAATAACGAGATATCTCCTCCATCAAGATCTGGTCAGTTTTTCTAATGACGAGATATCTCCTCCATCACGATCTGGTCAGTTTTTCTAATGACGAGATATCTCCTCCATTAAGACTGGTCAGTTTTTCTAGTGACGAGATATCTCCTTCATCAAGATCTGGTCAGTTTTTTTAATGACGAGATTTCTCCTCCATCAAGATCTGGTCACTTTTTCTAATAACGAGATATCTCCTCCATCACGATCTGGTCAGTTTTTCTAATGACGAGATATCTCCTCCATCAAGATCTGGTCAGTTTCGCTACTGACGAGATACTTTGTCAAGACAACCACCAGGAGTATTAAGTAGCGCGGTTGGAAGAATAATGGATTAGTAACCGAAGGTTTGCGAGTTTGAATCCAACTAAAGACCGTCATGTACAAAGTGGGCTGGTGCACGTTAAATCTTTCGTAGCCCCGAATGTCCTCACGCTGGCTTGGTGTGGAAGGTTGGAGAGTGGGGTGCCAGCTCAAGTGTTGTTCTTGTCATCTGATCGTGGTTCAAAATTACGAGGCGTTGTCCCCGGATCTTTCACTTCGGGTTTGATCCCGGACCGTCGCCACTAGCCTATTGCGTTGCTTCAGTGCGACGTTAATTACAATACACACTACCAGGAGAATTAAGAAACAAAATTATCTTAGACAAATTGATGTCTATATCAACAAGGATTTTTGAAATGTATGAATACTGTTAAAAATAGCACTTTCTTCAAAACAGTTAATCATTTCTCAAAAACACAATTACAGCCTTAATGGCTTTAAAATTATTCGAGCAATTTTCTTGTTTCCGCGGGGAGCAATCCATCATTTCCATGTTTTATAAAACATTTTTTAACATCCTGACCTTGAAAGAGATGTATTTGAAAATAATAGAGCCACACAACATTTAAGAAAAGCTGAAGTAGATTTCGAGAGAGACTTTAATTTCGTGAAGGTTTAAACGTATACTAGTCTCGAAGGTTTGTTTGGTAAAAGACTTATGGCTTCAAACGTCACAAACTTTAATCTACATTTATGCATCTACTTGATATGATTGATGAGTTTGAAAGTAAAATGCAAAAACAAACCATACGTAAAGGTGAAGTTGAAAATGAGAATATCTTTAAATTTTCGAAGTATATCAGAGTAGTTTTAGAACTAACTTTTTAGTAACATGGAAACTATTTGAAAGTTTTTTTGGTTACTTGAAAATTTCTATCAAATAACTTTTACTCTTAAAAATAGTGTTTCATATTTTCTTGTACAAACTTTTAGGGAAGGTAGAAACAAAAATAAACCATATATTATACAGTGATATATGTACTAAAGATCCAACTGTACCTTCTAGAATTTGATCAGTTTGGGGGCCATCATCGTTTTATATGCTGACTTTGCATAGGTCTTATTTCATTTCACGAAATATTTATTTCTTAAAGGATATTTAGCTCAATATTTTTTTATATTTGTAGGCGTACAATATCCCCTTTATATATACTTTGACTCTGTAGTCGAAATCACATCCTGTCATCCCTTCTGTTTGAGTGGCCGAGGTAGCCCGGTTGGAAGAGTATCGGAATAGCAAGCGGAGGGTTGCGAGTTCGAAACTCGATTGAATCAAAAACCTTCGTGTACGTGGGGGATGGTGCAAGTTAAATCTGTCGTGGCCTCAAATTTGCTCACTTTGAAATGATGAAGTTAGGAGAGTAGGGTGCCACCTCAGGTGTTGATCTCGTTATCTGAACATGGTTCAAAATTACGAGTTGTCCTTAATCTTTCCCTTCGGGACTGATCTCGGACCTATGCCAATAGCCCGTTGTGTTGCTCCAGTGCGACGTTGATACAACTACCTACAGAGTAGTAGTATTGCTTTTACCCCACTTAATGACTAACTAATCACTTCTATTGGTTGAAAGAATCCATGGATTTTTTCCTTTAGAAAGATTATTCCTTTCCTGAGAATAGATTCCTTTGGAAAGATTATATTGGCCCATTCTGCAAAATAGAATCCTTTGGAATGATTCCATTTCTACTCTCCATAAAATAGAATCCTTAGGAAAGATTATATTGTTTCTTTCCTTAGAGTAGAACCCTTGGGAAAGATTATATTGTTCCTTTGCTTAGAATAGAATCCTTTGGAAAGATTTTATTACTCCTCTCCTTAGATAGAATCCTTCAGATATATTCTATTGATCCTTTTTTTGGAATAGAATCTTTGCTCCTTTCCTTATAATAGAATCTTTTGCTAAGATCATATTGCTCATTTCCTTAGAATATAATCCTTTGGAGAGATTCTATTGGTCAAGAAGGTAAAAATTGGTTAGATCATGCAGGGGGAGATTGTAGATTGCAAGATAGAATTATGTGAGTAAACCCCTCAGAGGGGGTTAATAATACTGAACAAATCCCCAACCATCGCCGTTTTTAAATATTAAATTATTCTAAAATTTGCAATGTTAAAGTTGAATATATTCTGGATTATAGGTAGTAAAACGTTCTCTATCATGATAATTTATTCTCTTCATTCAACCAAGTAATATTCAAAAACAATATTCGCATCAGTTAATAATTACTTCAATATTTTGTCAAGACATACAATTCCCTTTGCATGTATTAAAGGATGTGGCACTATCAGTAATTATTTATTTCTTGTTATGAAAACAAGTGAATCCCCAAAACAAAATAATAATTCATGTACTTCAAATCCATAGCAATATGATAAGTATAGTGTCAAAAACATAAGCGTTAATCAGAAAAGTTTGTACATTTCCTATTAATCTGATTATCCTTAATCAAATCAGAATCTAGGTAGTATTAATGCTGATAAAGCTATAGTACACTGCTGGCCACCCAAATTGCAACACCAAGAAAGACAAGAGATATCACAACAAAATTTATTTTGTAGATAACATGTTGACCAAGTATCAAATGATTAAATTTATAGACTTCTGTGAAGTGTGGTTCCTGCCAAAATCAGTAGCCAGAGTAGCCGCCATTGTTGGAGATCACCGCTGCCACACGCCTCGGCATTGATTCAAAGAGACTTTGGATGTGTTCTTGGGGTACAGCAGACCAAGCAGCTTCCACACGTTGCCAAAGTTGATCTGGTGTGGCAGCTGGGGATGTATTCTGGGTCAATCGTTGAGCAACCATGGACCACATGTTTTCTATCGGCGAAAGATCCGGAGAGCGAGCTGGCCAGGGAAGCAATTCAATCTGGCGATTGACGAAGAACCCTTGGACAATGCGTGCCACGTGTGGTCGCGCATTATCCTGTTGAAATATGGCTGTGGGCAAGCCCTGAAGGTAAGGAAGGACAACTGGCTCCAACACCTCGGAGATGTAGCGCTGGCTGTTTAAAGTACCGGTAATGCGTACTAGAGGAGTGCGAGAGTGATATCCAATACCGCCCCATACCATAATACCCGGTGCAGGACCAGTGTGGCGGTGCATAACGCAGCTGTTCAGCATCCTCTCTCCACGGTGTCTCCAGACTCGAATCCGACCATCGTGGTGTTGCAGACAGAAGCGTGACTCGTCAGTAAAGACAATTTCATTCCATTCTGCCGTCCACATCCTTCTTTCATCGCACCATTGGCGGCGGAAACGTCTGTGGTTCTGCGTCAAGGGTAGACGAAGCAATGGACGTCTTGCGGACAGACCACTCTGCTGTAAACGGCGTCGAATGGTACGCGCAGACACTGGATGATGCGGTACAGACTGAATGTGCTGTGCTATGGTTCGTGATGTGGCTGAGCGATCCGTCACTGCCATACGCACAATATGCCTGTCATCACGTGAAGTGGTGCACTGAGGTGGATGCGATCGAACACGTCGGTCCGTCGTACCCTCCTGCATCCAACGATCACATATCCGCATTACAGTTGTTTGGTTTCGTCCAACACGACTACCGATTTCCCTGAAAGATAATCCACAATCTCGGTAGGCCACTATCCTTCCTCTGTCGAACTCGGATACTTGATCAAAAGATGATCGCTGTTTTCTACGAGGCATAATTGATCGTTTTTTTTAAAAAAACCACAAGAAAAACACAATTGCCGTACTTGAAATCGTCGAAATCTCCAAGCCTTAAATAGCGCTTTGAAGTGGCGCCACAGGCGCGCGTGATGTGCGTCTGCGCTGAAATTCTAATCATTTGCATATCTCACCTCCGCTAATGCATGTTATAAATTTCATATTATTTGCATGCTTCCTTCAGGGTGTTGCATTTACGGTGGCCAGCAGTGTATTTATAAGACAGGTACAAGAGAAATGTGAGCGATGAAAAGAAAAAATGCTTGTGTATATGCATTGGGAGAGGATATATGACTCAACAATTAAAAATTAGTATTAAAAATATAAATAGGTCGCAGAAGAAAGCTTTGGATTGATGCTGTATCCATTTAAGACAATATAATGCTCAGCACCTGTTAGATAAATTTACTTCTATTTTAGTATCTCTTTGAATAGTGTTGTCAACTCTTGCTTTTTCAATCAAGCTCCTCCAAAGGTGGGAATCACTAGCGTCATTTTCAGGTTGGCGGGGTGTGGAAGTTTCAAGAATGGGGTGCCACAACTTAGGTTTTGTCCTCGTCATCTGACCGTGGTTCAAAATTACGTGGTGTTCTCTTCGGATTTTTCCCGTGGGGATTGATCCCGGACTGTCGCCAATACCCCGTTGTGCTGCTCCAGTACGACGTTAATTAACTACCTACTAGTTTCATTCCCTAATGGAAAAACGAGTTTTTGCAACTTCTATAGAATCTTATCTGTTAATAATAGAATATAGAATCTTATCTGTTAATAATAGAATATAGAATCTTATCTGTTAATAATAGAATCTTATCTATTAGAATGTTATCTGTTCAAAGATAACATTCAAATTATTTGGTACTGGTAATGGTAGACTTTGTTCCACCGAAATAATTATAGACAATTTTTCATCTTTATTGGTGGTTTTATAAAGCGTGTAATATTTTTCCAATGTCTGCTTATTCAAATAACATGGATAGTATGACTCTTCAAGTAACTTAATTAACGTCGCACTCGAGCAACACAAACGGCTATTGACTTTTCAAGCAAAAATACCAAAGAACGTGTCAATGTATGCGTTACGCCGTTATATCATGGGAGGTACTGTCACATAAAACTCACTGTGGGGACATACCTTCCTGTATGATTTTAGGGTAGGTAGGTATTTTTAATTAACATCACACTAGAGCAACACAATGGGCTATTTGCGACGGTCCGGGATCAAACCCAAAAGGAAAAGAACCGAGGACAATACCTCGGTCAGATGACGAGGTCACACCTGAACTGGCACCCCACTCTTCAAACTTCCACACCACTACAACGTGAGGACATTAGAGACCACGACAGATTTAACATGCACAAGCCCCCTTTATACACTACGGTCTGTGGTTGGATTCAAATTCGCAACCCTCCGGTTGCTAATCCGTTACTTTTCCAACCGGGCTACCGCGGCCCACCTAGGAACATGGCTTTCTGGACCTCAAGAAATCTGGCCGCGTTAATGTACCGTCTTGAAGAAACTTGAAGCAGCCCACTTCAGTATATATGGAATTCGAACTCGTCCAAGCACTTTCACTCTACTAGTTTTGCAAAAGCGACGCTTTTAGCCGCTTGTGGGGCAGTTTTCAATGTTGGTCAACCAGTTTGACTAAGGTTTTTATCTTTTACCCTCCTGGTAAATCTATTTACCCTCCTGGTGGTTGTCTCGACAAGGTATCTCGTCACTAGCAAAACTAATCAGATTTTGATGGACGATATATCTCGTCATTAGAAAAGAAATGAACAAGTATTGATCTTATCATGAAAAAATTGGCAATATCTTGATCTTATCATGAAAAAATTGGCAATATCTTGATTATGAGACATCTCGTCAAGATATTACCCATTTTTCGTCATAAACAAAATTGGTCAGATCTTGATGGACGAGATATCTCGTCGACATCACTTGGAGAATTAATGTTTTAATCTGGGGTCTGCCGTTTCTGGTTTCAGGTACCACTTTACTATACTCTTCCCTTGCAGTCAAAGCGTTTATGTAACGTAACACCGTCACGAAATCTGGCTCTTCCGATAAATCAAGACGGTCAAGAACTCCTAACCAAAGAAATCCAAACTTGCGATAGAAAAAAAGAAGCTGCATCGAGCAAAAACCTATCTGGCGCAATATAGTAAGAACTCTTCCCCGATCTGCAGGATGAGTAAAAAGCGGGCAAAAAAAGACGCCGGAATAAACAAAAGCGACGAGGTTTCGCCTCCTTGACGAGTTTTTGAAGATCCAACTTCTGCGCACCAGCTGCTGGAGGGAACCATCAAGATGAAAAATCTCGCGCAGCCCTTCTTTCATTTAAGCTGCCTGGATCGCTTTATTTTCTGCACCAGTCATTTATACACCGTACACGGCAGGGCCCAAAAAATCTCTCGGCAGCGCTATCTAAATACATTTTTAAAGAGCAAACTCGATTCAGAATAAGTTAGATATAACTGATGTCCACGTTTCTCTTCGTGCAGGTTTTTATTGAACGAGAGTTCAGTGGATGGTAGGATTTAAAAATTAACGACATTCTCAACGTCAGAGGGGCCGCGGTAGCCCGGTTGGAAGAGTAACGGATTAGCAATCGGAGGATTGCGATTTAGAAACCAACCGAAGACCGTCGTATACGAAGGGGGCTGGTGCACGTTAGATCCGTCGTGGCCTCAAATGTCCACCCAAACAAATCCTCCCACGTTGACGTCGTGGGGATGGTAGGTATTTTTAATTAACGTCGTATTGGAGAAACACAATGGGCTATTGACGACGGTCCGGGATCAAACACGAATGAAAAGATCCGAGGATACCACCACGTTGTTTTGAACCACTGTCAGATGACCAGGACACACCTGAGCTGGCACCCCACTCTCCAAACTTCCACTCCACGCCAACGTGAGGACATTTGAGGCCACAGCAGATTTAACCCACAGCATCCCCCTTTGTACGAGTCTTTGATTGGATTCGAACTCGCAACAGTGTACATGTTACTGTGAAAGACCAATACCTGGCAAATGTCGATATTCTCCGGTGAATGTCAGCATTCAGCATGCACTGATGGTGAATGTTAAATAAAATATTTTTGTTACGTTAAGACAAAAATGCAACTTTTTAAATCATACTTTATTATTAAAACATATTATGATATATGTCAAAATAGGAGAAAGCTTAAGTAACAGCACATATAAATAAACTGTTGAACCCAAAACGAACAGTACATTCTAAATGAGAAAAGAAACTAATACCAATAATAAACTTACACATAAATTATGATTAACGTTATACAATCTTATTTATTGCAACAATTTAAACTGAAGGCGGAGAGGCCTCTCTGGCTGTGGCCTCTCCTCTATCTCATTTCGACACCCACCAGAGCTTATCTGTGCTTGTCGACATACACCGGCGATGGTCCGAATGTATAAGAATATAACCAAATATTCGCTCATTCACCGACGTATTTGGTATGTGTGTTGACATTCACCGGAGAATATTGACATTCTCTAATTTCGGTCTTTCACTGTAACATATATATAAGAATATTAAAAAATAGTGTTTAAGAGAATCACGTGCGATGATTTTATCGCAGAATAAAATGTAAAATTCATGATGAATAAAAAGAGTATATTAAATAGCATTTAAAAACCAATTGTATTTAAAAAAGGGAAAAGTTTCGGGTGTGGGTTCTCCCCATCTAATCCTGCATTGTTCAAATAGAGTTGTTAAAATATCTGCGACGATGATGATTAAAATCAGGGTAAACTACTAAAACGTGATGAACTGTAAAAGGTATAAAGCAAGTATGGCACGCGCGAAGAACTTTCTCCAAGTAATAAATGACGATGAGTAAATCTGGTATGTCCAATGCGTAGGCGTGTCAATTTGACATCAATCCTCCGCACTGGAGCAACTGCCCACTGGTTAATGAGATGAAGTTTGTTGTCGACTTTCAGGTTCCAGGACTCTTGCCATAAGGTATGAATAAAATCCTTCATGAACCTATTGACGTCTGAAAAGAGTACAGCCAGGGACAAAGGGGTAGAGGCGGGTTTTGCAGCATTGTCGGCAGATTTATTGCTCTCGGTTTTTATTGAATGCGAGTTCAGTGGATGATAGGATTTAAAAATTAACGACATTCTCAACACAGGAATTTCTCAGTACCAAAACTTACCGGTTTTGACATCTTTTTTCCTAGAGGGAGGTACTGACTGGGCGGGGTTATAGAATTTAACCGTCCTGGTGGTGGAATCGACGAGGTATCTCGTCATTAGCAAAACTGATCAGATCTTGATGGGCAATGTCTCGTACTACTGTGAGAGATGTTTGATGTTAATTTTTATGATTCATGTGATGGGGTAGATAGGTAGTTAATTAACGTCGCACTGGAACAACACAGTTGGCTACTGGCGACGGTCTAGGATCAATCCCCGAGGGAAAGATCCGAGGACGCGTCATTTTGAACCACTGTCAGATGACGAGGTCACACCTGATCTGGCACCCCATTCTCCAAAACTCCCCACCACGCCAATGTGAGGACATTTGACGCCACAACAGATTTAACGTGAACTATCCCCCATGTACGCGACGGTCTTTGGCTGGATTCGAATTCAACCCTCCTGTTGCTAGTCCTTTACTCTTCCAATAGGGCTACCGAGGCCCGATTAATTAACGGACACAAATAAAAGTTAAGCGGAAATCTGAAACACCAATATTCTAAACTACATTTGAAACAGAAAAAACGCTTTGACACTAGAATACTGTGTCATTTCGACACAGAAGCTCATTTGTAACTTTCTATCTTTCGCATTTGTTGGATTTTGACAATTTATTGTGACTTTTAAACATTTTACTTCATAAGCACAGCAAAAAGCATTTTATAACTTAATTGAGAATAATTCTATATCTAAATTTATCTAGGGAACAGGGATGCGCAGACATGTTAAGATCAAGAGCCTCATAGATACATTGTGGCTTATGGGAAGGCCGCCAAAAACACCAAGAAAGTTATCTATCGTAAATTATTTATTCTATTTATATTTATCACAAATTTTTACAAAGATAGTAAAAAGTAAACTCAAAATCGATTCTAAATGTTCATTCGACAAGCGATTCCTATTTTTTGATTTGTTAATATTCATGACTGAAAAAGTTTGTTCAAAGATATTTGCCACGCCTGACGCCACAGCTACTTGGTTGCGATCATGCGCAATTTTTAAAATTACCCACCGCGTGACTTGTTAATATTCCAGACCCTCCCGGGTCGACTCACCATTAGTTTGGAGTCATTAAACGACCGAGGTGGGAAATTCATTCCCGCTGCTCACGAAAGAGGCCAAGGATAGACCCCCCCCCCAAATACCATTTATTAATACCAAAAGATATTTACATGGGCAGACAGGGCCAAGCAAAAATTCCAATATAAAACCGGAACACAAAGTAACAAAAAAATTGTTAATATTAAAATAGCACATAGTGAGGCGGATCGACTGCAAACCAACTGAGGGCCGCATGTGGCCGCAGGTACATCCCTGACATAGAACGACCGTTGTCCATGACATTGTGAGGAACGAGTGGAGTATTGACTGGAGCACAAGACATCTCAACAAGCTCCATGGCAGCTTGGTGGGTGGCGGAGGGCTACAATATGTCTCCCGAGCATATCCACACATGCTCTATAGAATTCAGATAAGAAGAGTTGGCAAGCCACTGCATGCGGTGGATATCTTCACTTTGAAGGAAGGCGTCGACCAGGACTACACGGTGAGGAGGCGCGTAATCATGCATGATTATCAAACCAGGACCGCGACAGCACCTCTAAAAAGGTGAACGGTAGACTCAAGGACTTCGTATCTGTATCTTTGACCGGTAACAGATTCCGTGTCAAAGATGTGGAGGTCTGTGCGGCTGTCCAGCATGATGCCTGCACAGACTATGATTCCCATGAAGGAAAACTGTCTTTCCGTGATGTTTCCAGGGTGAAAATGCGTTCCACTTTCTCTCCAGATCGTGGTATTACGAGAATCAGTTTGCAGACTAAATCTGGACTCGTCACTGAACATGACATTGCTCCATTGTTGTCGACTCCACTGGCGATGTTCCAAACTCCACTGTAAACGCGCGCGTTTCAGTGCAGACGTCAGGAGGATGCAAACTGCTGGTCGTCTAGCATAGAAACCAAGGTGTCCGAGTCTCCTGTAAACAGTGTCTAGAAAGTATGAATCCTGTAGCGGCTATCAGGGATGAAGCCAGTTGTCTGGCAGAACGGTTTCTCTGACTTCGCACAGTTATGGCCAAATATCTGTCTTGCCGAGCGGTTGTTACCTTGGTCAACCTGGTACTGGTCGTCGGGTAACATCTCCAGTGATTTGAAACCTCTGCCACAGTCTGGAGATCACACACTGAGGCACCTTCAGAATTCGAGACGCTTCGTTTTGAGATCGACCGGATTCCAGCATTCCAATAATTCGTCCATTCGTCCAATAACACACAAAAATGTCCAGTTGGCATCTTTGTGACATCTTTCGTCCTTATTGATTGTTAACAACGCTCCATACCACAGCAATTGTGAAATTTCTGTCTAAACTGGCCATGCCGCTCAAGGCCGTTTATACTCGTTCCGACTTGCACCCGGTGCTTTGCGCATGTCGACGTCGACTGAACTGTTTTGCATATGTACAATGTTTTACCTCCGTCTCGCGATTCTCCACGAGTGATTTTGAACCATTCTATCCATATTTACTCCGATTTTTTCGCATTTTACGAATTATGCTTAGCTTTTGGACATGAGTGTATTTTAACATTACAAGATTTGATTGGGGAAAATTCCTATTCGAATCTCTTCTCATTTTTAAAGACATTGGCTTTTTAAACCTTATTTGATATTTTTTACTTATTAACATATCATTATTCATTAATCATACCTTTTAAATTATACATCTTGTTGCTGTGGTCAACATGTTTTAAATCAATTATTTTCAACCATGATTTCATACATTTTATATTAATGATAACAAATTTTTATCCTCTGCTTTGCTACATCCGATTAAATTTCCACAAGTTAAGTTTTGTACTGCTTTCAATATACCTTTTATTGTTGGTTTGGATCGATATTTCGAATTTTCACATAATTATAGATTTTCATTCGTCCAATACTGGACCTTGCGCCATAAAGTTAAATCAACCAACCAACCTAGAACGACCGAATGTGTCTTTTCAACACCAAGCAGATTTTCTGGTCTAAATAACTTTCACACAGGCAGCAAGAAAAGATAAAATAATTTACCAAAGTAGCAGTCTAGCCACACTTCATTTAATAGTGCTTTTCATTCGCTTTTTAGACCTCGACTATATTAGCTGTAGCAGAACATCAGTATTTTTCTTCTCTCCTCCCTGAACGGAACGAGGAACTGTTTATCAGCCGTTCCCAAGGAAACATGTTCGCGGTCTCTTCTGCGCATGTGCCTCGTTTGAAAATGGTAGCGCCTGTTCTGTTAAGAAGCGAGAGGGCAATCGTTTTGCTGTCCGTTTGGAGGTGTGTACCGTTTTCGTTTCTTGCCTGTGAATAAATATTGTCTCGGCCTAAGATTAGATTTTATTTTTTATATAGCTGGCCTGATAAGTATAAGTATGATAAGTATAAGTATGATAAGTATAAGTATGATAAGTATAAGTATGATAAGTATATAAGTATGCTATAGCATCCATTTCAAAGGGGGAAATGAGTTAGTATCAATCGCATGTTTATTTCTAACTTTATGCATCGTTACTAAATATTATTCCAAATACAACTTTATCTAATCGACTTTTACACTTATCAGACCAAAACGATGACTCAGAAAATGTCCAGAAGAAATTGTAAATCTGTAGAGAGGACTATCCGAAACTGAATCTGATAGTGTTGAGCTCTCCTGTTACGATTTAGATTTTGATATGAAGAAGCCGGACAATAATCGGAAAATATTCGAACCTTAAGTGATACTGACAATGACGACAATTCCCAGAATAATTTGGATTAATATTATTCAGGATGGCAACAGAATGGAAAATATACTATGCGCGAATAATTATTTGCTGCTAGAAATTATTTATATGAAAGTAACGGTCCTATTAATTATTTTCTTGGCGTGGTGTGAAAGTTTGTACAGAGGGCTGCCAGCTCAGATGTTGATCTCGTCATCTGACGGTGGTTCAAATATACGAAGCGTTATTCTCCGATCTTTCACTTAGAGATTCAAAATTACGTGGTTTAGTTTTTCTTACCATTTGGGAGGATCCCTGACCGTAGCCAATAGCCCGTTGCTCCAATACGACGATAATTTACCTACCTACGTGTAACTGTTCACATTAAAGTTAGATGCTTTTGTTTATCTCGTGGTGTATTTCACAATATTGCGGGCCGCGGTAGCCCGTTTGGGGAGTAACGGATTAGCAACCGGAGGGTTGTGAGTTCGAATCCAACCAAAGACCGTCGTGTGTAAAAGGGATTGGTGCATGTTAAATCTGTTGTGGTCTCAAATGTCCTCACGTTGGCGTGGTGTGGAAGTTTGGAGAGTGGGGTGCCAGTTCAGGTGTTGCCTCGTCATCTGACCTGAGTTCAAAATTACGTGGTGGGACTTTTACCTTCGGTATTGATCCCGGACCGTCGTCAATAGCCCGTTGTGTTGCACTAATGTGACGTTAATTTATTTCCATTACCATTGGTATTGATCCCGGACCGTCACCAATAGCTCGTTGTGTTGCTTCAGTTTGACGTTAATTAAAGTACCTACTTACCTACCTACGCTAACAATGTTTTATTATTTTAACCTTTCATATATTCCAGAGGGAGGGATTAAGAACTTTAAAACTAAGTCATTTCACGACATTTTTTATGTCGTAAAATGTTGTTCCACAGCTCATAAGTTTCTTTCACCTTTTGTTTAAAAAAATACATCTCAGCTTTCGTAAAGCTTTTTTTTTAATCAAATAGCTTTGTAGACTCTAAGCTGTATGAACTAAGTAACTATTCCGGAATAAAAACTTACAACAAAGAAAAAATTCTAAAACTCAGCGGTCAATTTGCTTAAGTAATACAAAAGTTATTCTTGCATACAAGGCATTAGAGATTGTTGAGCCGTGAAAGAAATTCACTCCGGCGTTATTTTAATTAGAATGTTCAAACCATAAATGAACCTTACGTTATTTAATTAAAAGCAGACTATAGATTAGTCGCTTATAAGAAAACTTAATAAAACTATAATCACGGAATTTTTTTTAAGTATACATGTTTTATATGAAATTGATTTTCTGGGAAGCGTTCTATAGTCTATCAGTATCACGTGTTATGTACTTAAAAAATATGTATGTTTAAATGCATTAATAATCCATGTAGCGGGGTATTAATTGGCACTGGAACATTGTCGCACTGGAGTAACACAGTGACGGTCCACGATCAATCCTGAAGGGAAAGATCCGAGTACGACGCACGGTCATTTTGATCCACGGTCAGATAAAGAGGTAGCTCAACACCTGACTGCTACTCTACTTTCCAAATTTTTCATAGAGCAGTCATGTGACTTTTACTCGAAATGATGATCACACATTTTGAAATCCAATAGCAATGGACGGCGGTAGCCCAGTTGGAAGAGCAACGGTTTAGCAATCGTAGGGTTGTGAGTTTGAAACTCGGTCGATCCAAAAACCGTCTGTACGCGGGGGCTGGTGCTCGTTAAATCTGTCGTTCCCTAAAATGTCCTCACGTTGGCGTGGTGTGGAATTTTGGAGAGTGGGGTTCCAGCTCAGGTGTGACCTGATCGTTGTACTTGTACAAAATTACTTGGTGTTTACCTCGGATCTTTCCCTTCAAGGGTTGATCCCGGACAGTGGCCAATAGCCCGCTGTGTTGCTCCAGTGCGATGTTAATTAAATACCTACATACCACCCCTCACAATTTCAGATATTTTAGAAACACCCTGCATACGGTATACAAAGTGGATACTGTTTTCTATATACTGATATTAAGCAGATACTATTTACTGTATACTAAGTGGATATGCATACAGTACTAAGTGGATTCTGTATATTATATACTAAGTGAATACTCATATTATATATTAAGTGTATACTTGTACTATATATTAAGTGGATACTCATAGTACCCTATATATTAAGTGGATACTATGTACTGTATATTAAGTGCATACTGTATACCATGTACTAAGTGGATACCATATACTATATAAAAGGGGATACTCATACTATATATTAAGTGGATACTATATACTGTATACTAAATACATACTATATAACATGTACTAAGTGGATACTGCATACTATATAATAAGTAGATACTATGTACTGTATACTAAGTGCATACGGTATACCATGTACTAAGTGGATACTGTATACCATGTACTAAGTGGATTCTGTATACTATATACTAAGTGGATGCTCATACTATATATTAAGTGGGTACTATGTATATATATTGTATACTATGTGCATACTGGTGTCAGCTGATGTGTGCCCTTGACATCTGACAGTGATTCAAAATTACGTGATGTCGACCTCGGATCTCTCGCTGTGGGTTTGGTCCCGGACCGTCGCCAATAGCCCGTTGCGACGACAATCCAGAGCGACGTTAATCAAACATACCACACCATACCCATTTCAGATTTGTTCATTCCCCAGAAGCGAGGAACAACCGCATTACGCGCATAATTCCCACCCAAACAAGTTTAAGGCCCCACCGAATCCCAGATAATGCGTTTATTAATTTCCTGCCCGATATCTGGCCAAAAACAAAGGGACACAAAAGAAGCGTTCCCACAGACGCAGGTGCGACTTCCTTCTAATACTGACAGTGGCGGAGCCTATCCTGTGGATTTAGTGGATCCCCCGGGATGCGGCCGGGATTTAGGGGCGCCGGCGTCCCAGCGACCAGCAGTAATTAAACGCAATTCTTTACGCCTTCGGATGGAAGACCCTTCCGCCTTCTTGCAATCTCGCAGGCGGCAATCGATGCAGGCCGCTAAGCCTCAAAAATATCGCCTCCCGTCTATTTGCCGAGGATATGATGCATTATCATCCCTCCGTTTATATCCGAGCATTGCTATTCTTTATTTGTTAATGTCGGTTGGCGTGTATCTCGAGCCTACGGGTTGGCGTGGTGTGGAAGTTCGGAGAGTGGGGTGCCAGTTCAGGTGCGATCTCGTCATCTGACCACGGTTCAAAATTACGTGGTGTTGTTCTCGGATCTTCCACTTCGGGGATTGATCCCACAACGTCGCCAATAGCCCATTGTGGTGCACGGGGAGCACCACAATGGGCTATTGGCGACGTTGCTATGTTAATTGACGTTGGTAGTGTTAATTAAATACCTACCTACCTACCTCAAGCCTACGGGATGTTTCAAATTTTCTTGTACAAATTGGAGGGGCGTGTTAGCGCGGTTGGTAGGGGTGGGGGGGGGGTATTTCAATTAACGTCACACTAGAGCAACACAACGGGCTATTGGTGACGGTCCGGGATCAATCCCAAAGGGAAAGATCCGAGGACAACACCATCGCGCGGTTGGTAGAGTAACGGATTAGCAATCAGAAGGTTGTCAGTTCGAGACTCGATCCAATCAAAGAAAGTCGTGGGGGCACGTCTAATCTGTCGTGGCTTTCAATGTCCTCACGTTGGCGAGGTGCGTAAGTTTCGTGAGTGGGATGACAGCTCAGGTGTTGACCTCGTCATCTGACCGTGATTAAAAATGACGATATGTTCTCCTCGCATCTTTCCCTTCGGAGTTGGTGGTTCAAAATTTCGTCGTGTTGTCCTCGGATGATTGCCCAAACACTTTGGGATTGATTCCGGACCATCAGCAATAGCCCGTTGTTGCTCCAGTGCGACGTTAATTAAATACCTACATACCTACCTATCCCTTTTTAGAGGAAAGAATCAATGACCATGCATCACTGTAATGAGTGTATCGGTATGGTAACTTGGGGATTTATCCCGGACCGTAGTCAATAGACCCTTCTGTCGCTCTAGTGCGACGTTAATTAAAAATACCCAATACCTATACCGGTTTGGTAAAGTTAATAAGTGTTTGCTTAAACCCTGATGGTGGTTGTCTCTACGAGGTATCGTGTCATAAAGAAAAACTGGCCAGATCTTGATGGACGAGTTACCTCGTCATTAGAAGAAAACTGGCCAGATCTTGATGGACGAGTTACCTCGTCATTAGAAGAAAACTGGCCAGATCTTGATGGACGAGTTACCTCGTCATTAGAAGAAAACTGACCAGATCTTGATGGACGAGTTACCTCGTCATTAGAAGAAAACTGGCCAGATCTTGATGGACGAATCACCTCGTCATTAGAAGAAAACTGACCAGATCTTGATGGACGAGTTACCTCATCATTAGAAGAAAACTGACCAGATCTTGATGGACGAGTTACCTCGTCATTAGAAGAAAACTGACCAGATCTTGATGGACGAGTTACCTCATCATTAGAAGAAAACTGGCCAGATCTTGATGGACGAATTACCTCGTCATTAGAAGAAAACTGACCAGATCTTGATGGACGAGTTACCTCGTCATTAGAAGAAAACTGACCAGGTCTTGATGGACGAGTTACCTCGTCATTAGAAGAAAACTGACCGAATCTTGATGGACGAGTTAACTCGTCATTAGAAGAAAAATGACCAGATCTTGATCTCGCCATTACAAAAAAATTATCAATATCTTGATGGCGAGAATCTCATCTAGCAAACTTGGAGAGTAGAAACATTTTTAGGGGACACATGTTTTTAGCATTTTCTAATTGCCCATTCTTGGTCCTCTGTGCCTCCTATTTCCCGTGTCCAACTTAGCTCCCAAGATTCCTTCTGCACTCACAGGATTGGATTGGATGTTGGGGTTTTATTGCGCAAGATCCAAAGAAGGTCAAGCTGCGCCAAACTCAAGACAATAAAACACAACACAATAAAAGCACACAAAAAATTAAAAATCAAGTCCAAGACAAAGATAAAAGGTGGGGGGGGGGTATTTCAATTAACGTCACGCTGGAGCAACACAATGGGCTATTGGTGACGGTCCGGGATCAATCCCAAAGGGAAAGATCCGAGATAAAAGGTGGAATTTAAACAAGTAAAATGTGTAGATGAGAATAAGCACACACAATAGTAAGATGATAAAACAATACCATCATCGTTTGAAGCATAACTAATGAATTTAATTTACAAATACATAAAATTTTGAAAGTGTGAAATTTAAAAGATTAAGATATAAAACAATTTGGGGGGTAAAATCAGCGCTCACAGGAACGTCGGTAGATAAGTAGGTAATTGAATAAACGTTGCACTGAAGCAACATAATGGGCTATTGGCGACGGTCCGGGATTCATCCCGAAGGAAAAGAATCGAGGACAACACCTCTTCATTTTGGATCACATCTGAGATGGCACCCCACTCTTCAAACTCACACCACGCCAACCTGAGGACATTTCAGACCACGGCAGACTTAACATACGCCAACCACAGGGGCGGCGATAGCGTTCACTTTGTGAAACTGGAACCTTCGTAAACCAAAAGACATACATTCCCAAAATTTTGGGAAACCGTCTTAACTGATCAAGTACTCTTTCGAACTATTTGGGCCACGGTAACCCGCTTGGAAGAGTTACGGACTGGCAACAGGAGGGTCGGGAGTTCGAATTCAACCAAAAACCGTCGTGAACAAAGAGGACTGTTGCACGTTAAATCCGTCGTGGCCTCAAATGTCCTCACGTTAACGTGGTTTGTAAGTTTGGAGAGTGGGGTGCCTGCTCAGTTGTGAAATCGTCATCTGACCGTGGTTCAATATTACGGGGTTTAGGTTTTAAGGATAATTAGGTAAGATTTCTCGACCTAATGAGTTAAAAATCTTCAATCTATGTACAGGGTCGCAGTATCCCGTTTGGAAGAGCAGCGAATTAGCGACCGGAGAGTTGCGAGTTCAAAACTCGATTCAACAAAAGACCAGTGGGGGCTGGTGCATGTTCAATCTTCCGTGTCCTCAAATGTCTTCACGTAGGCTTGATGTGGAAATCTGAAGAGTTGGGCTCAGGTGTTTACCTCTTCACCTGACCATTGTTCAAAATGACGAGGTCTTCCCATCGGATCTTTCCCGTCAGGGTGGTTCAGAATTACGTGCTCTTG
Source organism: Meta bourneti (assembly GCA_933210815.1). Taxonomy (NCBI): domain Eukaryota; kingdom Metazoa; phylum Arthropoda; class Arachnida; order Araneae; family Tetragnathidae; genus Meta; species Meta bourneti. The sequence continues at coordinate 11,672,335 of OW119924.1, read as the reverse complement.
TCTTTGGTTCTTTCCCTTCAGGTAATGAGCCCGGACCGTCATCAACAGCCCGTTGTGTTGCTCCAGCGCGACGTTAATTAAAAGGCCTACCTACCTCTCGAACTGTGTTTAAAAACAAAAACCACCTCTCACTCAATCATCGAAACCCGAAACAAAGCCTTAGAAGGTTCTGACTCCTTTAAAGAACCACTCTCCGCAGAAAGAACCGGGTTCATTCCAGCCGATAATCCGGAGTACAAGCAAAACTTCTCAGTGAAAGTGCAGACAGCTTCCTCCCTGACCTTATCGCCGGCTTCGATCTCCCGACCGCCGGAGATCGGAAGTGGCGAGCTGGCGATGAATAAAAGATGACTCGCCTCCAAAGATGCAAAATCAGCAGCGCCCAAAAAGAAACCAGCGAAAGCTTTTAAGTCTTTTAACTAGCTTGGCGCTCAGGCCTTGTTTCTGGGGAGAGGTCTCGCTTTCTTTCGCTTTCGGTGCTGTCTCGAGAGGGTTAAGACTGCCTAGGTTAGATTTAAACTAATTTGTAACGGCTGTGGGGGTAGCCTTTGGGTTTATTGAGAATGGAAAGAAATTACAATGCATTTATTGCATATATTTTATATCTGAGGACGTGTAATCTAGCGTTTGATTTGTTTATTTTTTCTTTTTTAAAATTCCAATTTGACATAAATGCATCTTGTTTCGGAAATGTTTTATACAGTACATACAATATCTAGTATATAGATACAATATTAACTTAGTATATAGTTTACAGCATATGCTATACAGTTTCCACTTAGTATATAGTTTACAGCATATGCTATACAGTTTCCATTTAGTATATAGTTTACACTATCAACTTAGGATATAGTTAACAGTTTCCACACTTAGTATACAGTTTATAGTATCAACTTAGTATATAGTTTACAGCATATACTATACAGTATGCATTTAGTATACAGTTTATAGTATCCATTTAATATATAGTATACAGTATCCACTTAATACATGGTATACAGTATGTACTTAATATACAGTTTATAGTATCCACTTAATATATAATATGAGTATCCACTTAGTGTATAGTATACAGTATCCACTTAGTATATAGAATACAGTATCGACTTAGTACATGGTATACAGTATGAACTAAGTATACAGCTTATAGTATCCACTTAATATTTGGTATATAGTATACAGAATCCACTTAGTACATGGTATACAGTATGCACTTAATATACAGTATATAGTATCCACTTAATATGTAGTGTAGTATGAGTATCCACTTAATATATAGTACGAGTATCCACTTAATATATAGTATGAGTATCCACTTAGTATATAGAAAACAGTATACACTTTGTATACAGAATGCAGGGTGTTTCGAAAATATCTGTGAAATTGTGAAGGGTGGCATGTAGGTATTTAATTAACATCGCACTGGAGCAACACAACAGGCTATTGGCGACTGTCCGGGATCAACCCCTGAAGGGAAAGATCCGAGGACAACACCACGTAATTTTGTACAGCGGTCAGATGACGAGGTCACACCTGAGCTGGCACCCCACTCTCCAAACTCCCACACCACGCCAAAGTGAGGACATTTGAGGCCACGGCAGATTTAACGTGCAAAAGCTCCCCCTGTACACGACGGTCTCTGGCTGGATTAGAACTCGCAACCCTCCGACTGCTAATCCGTTACTCTTCCAACCGGGCTACCCCCTTTAGAGTAAAATCTCTTAAGAGTAAAAAATATTAGTAGTAGGCTGTGTCGAGGACACAAACGGTAGTTTTTACGTGAATACTGGGACTGATGTTGGATTGTAGAATGAATGAAGCAGACGTAGGAAGTTTGAACGATTGTTTAGTGTTAACATTCAACAACTTATTTACAGTTCGAACGATTAAAGGGCAGTTTGATATTAATATTGAAGGATAATTTTATAGATTAAAGGCCTGTGATTGTAGCGTAGTTCGGTAGCTTTCTAATGACACGACTAACGTAGTCCTCACTCAACGCAATCTAAAGTGACATTGTCCCAAAGCTCGATCAGTACCGTAGAATTTTGACGTATTCGGAACCCCTCCGCACTCTCAGTGCGCCTGTGCACTCGGTACGAAATTCATGTGAGGTACGGACATCCTTTGTCTACACGACGCCATATTTATCTAATGGAAGTTTCTTCTAGTCCTGAGAAATCATAAGACAGTTGTAACGCTTTTTGTAACGCTCGACATGCATGCATGTCCCAGATACTGCTCCAATTTTAAAGCCGTATTCGCGTCAAAATTACGAAATATTACCGTAATAAGCGTATAAAAACACTAATTAAGCATGCTATTTCAAGATGCTGTATCCAGAAAATAATATGGTTCGATACCAAAAGAAACCTCCGGAAGTAAAAGTCATTATTCTATTCCGTGATATGTTGCATGTAATGTTTCATAACTTTCAAATTTTCCGATCAGTAAATCAAATTAATTACATCAGGACAATTCAATCATTTCTGAAACACTTTCTAAATTGAAATCCTTCCATTCTCTCTTTCTTCTCTTCACTTTTAACAAGTCTCCTCTACGGATTCATTTGCTATTTAATTATGTCTTCGATCCTTGCGAATAGAATACTCGACGACGTAGATTAAACTTATTGAAATGCGAATTTGAAACTAATCATAGCATTTGTATAGTTTCAAATACGGTGGAAAAGCTCGTGTATTTTCTATGGGTAGATTTGTGTTTCGGGTAATCGAGTCGATGTCATACAACGCATAGTTCATATCAAGTTGACGGTACGATAGTGACAAACAAATATAAATTTATAGCAAATATAATATAAATTCAAATATAATATAAATTCAAATATAAGTTAACATAAATTCAATACAAAATAAATAAATTCAAATACAAATATAATCTAAATTCAAATACAAATATAATATAAGTTCAAATACAAACATAATTTTCTCTTTTCGCACACGTAAGAGATATAAACTATCTACCAATAAGTATTTGGACACCTGTGATAGAAAAGAAAAACAAAATTTATTCATATTCAATAGTTGGTAGAGCCTCCACGAGAGGCAATTACAGCCTCAACCCTCAGGGTCATGCTTTCCACAAGTCCTTGTATAACGACTAGTGGTATTTTCTTCCACTCGGTTTGGAGAAAACATGCAAGTTCCTTCACCGATTTTGGACGGTTGTTGCACCTCTTGATTCGGCGATCCAACTCGTCCCAGAGGTTCTAGATAGGGTTCAGATCTGGGCTCTGGGCAGGCCAGTCCATTCGGTTAACCCCATTGTCGCCATACCAATCCATGGTGGACCTCGCAACATGACAACTAGCGTTGTCGTCCTGGAAGTAACATGGGTCCAACCCGTAAAACTGCCACAACGTAGGAAGCACACTGTCAAACAAAATAGTGCAGTAGGCGTCGGCGTTGAGCTTACCATGAATTGGGACCAAGGGTCTCAGTCCATACCAGGAGAAACACCCCCAGACCATAATTCCACCTCCGCCGAACTTTACGGTGGGCACAATGCATTCTTGCAGGAGGCGTTCTCCAGGCAGACGTCAGACCCAGACACTGCCATCCGAACGGTAGAGGGTGAACCTTGATTCGTCGCTCCAGTGACCCCGTTTCCACTGATCTACGGTCCACTTTCGACGTGCTTTGCACCACATTAACCGAGCAGCGCGGTTGGACTTTGTGATCAAAGGCTTATGGGCGGCAGCACGACCATGAAATCCAAGCAGATGTGCTTCCTTACGGATGGTATTCATCGAAACAACATTCCCGGATGCCTGTTGAAACTCCTGGAGTATGTGGGCCATCAGTTGGGTGCGGTTCTTCCGAATTTCTCTGGACAGCACCCGTCGGTCTCTATCTCCCAGTTTCGTGGGTCTGCCGACTCGGGGAACATTCCGACAATCACCGCTCACCTTCCACTTCAGAATCATATAGGCCACTGTCGATTTTGGGTAATTCAGCTCGCTAGATATGTCCCTTAAGGATCGGCCATTTCTGTGATACCCGTCGATTACACCTTTCTCGAAATCAGATAACTGCACTTCGTGGCACCTTGCATGCAACTAATGCCAATGTTGTTTCCTACACGATATTTAACGGCGGAGGGCGTGACGTATATCAGGACCGCAGATATCGTCATTTGCATGGGTGTCCAAATACTTATTGGTAGATAGTGTACAAAGGGTGGGGAGGGGCAAATCTTCAAAGTTCAAACGGAATCAAATGATACTGTTTCAGGTAGGTAGTTGAATTTACGTCGCATTGGAGCAACACAACGAGGTATTGGCGACAGTCTAGCATAAATCTCGAAGGGAAAGAACCGATGCCAACACCGTCATTTTAAACCACGGTCGGAGGATGGAGTCCACGCCAGTAATTTTTACAAGTTTCGTATTTTTACTACACTCCCAGATCCTTTATACTATTATGTTTGTACTATTATTTTCTTATATAAACTTACCATTGATATAACTTTATAAAATACCTTCCGATCCTACTTCATAGGCTCACATGATGCGACAAGTGGGCGACATGGACTGTTTTCTTGTTTGGGAAGTGATAGCATTGTGAATGAGACAGGAGCATATCATTTTGTTCCTGCCCTTCTTGGTCTGTGCAACTTCCCTACCGAAATTCGAAGCGATGAAACTAACCTAAATAATTTCTTCACGAATTTCCAGCAGCTGGCAGTCCCTACTTTAATCACAGACGTTTTATATTCAGGGGATTCACTTCCCCTTCTCGAACCCACTTGTTCCCACCTCACCCTATAAAATCATTTACAGAATGGACCAGCTATCTCGATAGTCATGAAATTGGAGTTTGAACAATTTCGAGATGCTTTATTAAATTTAACAGGGAAGTATTTAAAATTAGTACAATAAAAATGCAATTCGAGAAACTTTTTCTTTGTAGCAGTTATTTTGTTATTAGATGTTTGCTGTTATTTTGCTAACAGTTCTAATTTAATAACAGTAATAACAGTTGTTATTTTGTTATTAGATGGTGGTAAATTTTGCATTCTTTTACAAAATCTTTTTTACTAGTTCCTCAAAATTATTTTTTTGATTATTCATCCTTTTCATGTTCCATGAAAAATGCAAGCTTATATTTCCCAATTTAACTCGCATGGCCAAATATAGCCCTTGCGCCATAAAACCCCCAAAAGCCAAACCCATTTAACCCTCCTGGTGGTTGCATCGACGAGTTATCTCGTCATTTACACACTGACCATACAATGATGAACGAGATATCTCGTCATTTACACACTGACCATACAATGATGAACGAGATATCTCGTCATTAGAAAAACTTGATCTTAATCTCGTCATCATCAAAGAATCGGCAATATTTGACTTAAAAACAAATTAACCAGATCTTGATCTCATTCATGAGTGCAATTGGTCAGATCTTGACTGACGAGATATCTCGTCGAAACCACTTGGAGGGATAACTAAAAAGGATGCATCCGAATGTTGGTGGTGATCTTGAGAGTTAAATTTAATGGTCAATACCTTTTCTCCAAGTTGATTTCTGGTCTCATTTGCACAAACAGGTGGGATATTGACTTATCCAACACCTTGAATTAGATTTAGCACGGCATTTGCATTTACACTGCTGGCCACCGTAAATGCAACACCCTGAAGGAAGCATGCAAATAATATGAAATTTACAACATGCATTAGCGGAGGTGAGATATGCAAATGATTAGAATTTCAGCGCAGACGCACATCACGCGCGCCTGTGGCGCCACTTCAAAGCGCTATTTAAGGCTTGGAGATTTCGACGATTTCAAGTACGGCAATTGTGTTTTTCTTGTGGTTTTTTCAAAAAAACGATCAATTATGCCTCGTAGAAAACAGCGATCATCTTTTGATCAAGTATCCGAGTTCGACAGAGGAAGGATAGTGGCCTACCGAGATTGTGGATTATCTTTCAGGGAAATCGGTAGTCGTGTTGGACGAAACCAAACAACTGTAATGCGGATATGTGATCGTTGGATGCAGGAGGGTACGACGGACCGACGTGTTCGATCGCATCCACCTCAGTGCACCACTTCACGTGATGACAGGCATATTGTGCGTATGGCAGTGACGGATCGCTCAGCCACATCACGAACCATAGCACAGCACATTCAGTCTGTACCGCATCATCCAGTGTCTGCGCGTACCATTCGACGCCGTTTACAGCAGAGTGGTCTGTCCGCAAGACGTCCATTGCTTCGTCTACCCTTGACGCAGAACCACAGACGTTTCCGCCGCCAATGGTGCGATGAAAGAAGGATGTGGACGGCAGAATGGAATGAAATTGTCTTTACTGACGAGTCACGCTTCTGTCTGCAACACCACGATGGTCGGATTCGAGTCTGGAGACACCGTGGAGAGAGGATGCTGAACAGCTGCGTTATGCACCGCTACACTGGTCATGCACCGGGTATTATGGTATGGGGCGGTATTGGATATCACTCTCGCACTCCTCTAGTACGCATTGCCGGTACTTTAAACAGCGAGCGCTACATCTCCGAGATGTTGGAGCCAGTTGTCCTTCCTTACCTTCAGGGCTTGCCCACAGCCATATTTCAACAGGATAATGCGCGACCACACGTGGCACGCATTGTCCAAGGGTTCTTCGTCAATCGCCAGATTGAATTGCTTCCCTGGCCAGCTCGCTCTCCGGATCTTTCGCCGATAGAAAACATGTGGTCCATGGTTGCTCAACGATTGACCCAGAATACATCCCCAGCTGCCACACCAGATCAACTTTGGCAACGTGTGGAAGCTGCTTGGTCTGCTGTACCCCAAGAACACATCCAAAGTCTCTTTGAATCAATGCCGAGGCATGTGGCAGCGGTGATCTCCAACAATGGCGGCTACTCTGGCTACTGATTTTGGCAGGAACCACACTTCACAGAAGTCTATAAATTTAATCATTTGATACTTGGTCAACATGTTATCTACAAGATAAATTTTGTTGTGATATCTCTTGTCTTTCTTGGTGTTGCAATTTGGGTGGCCAGCAGTGTATATTACGGAGTGCAGGGAGCTCTAAAGGCAAACAAATGCCCTGAGGGTAATCAAAAGTTCGATCTTTCAATCACATCACCAGATGCAGGTGGCCGACTTCACTTCAGGAACCTGTAGGTTGGAAGGCATGTCAAAGATGTCTGTGTCGCAATGAGGGCATTTTCTATCAAGCTAAATGTATGTGTCCGTAGTGTATCTAAGGCGAAATTTGTTTTCTTATATAACCTTATACATCCCAATATGAATACGGTTAAATTTTGTATCTTCTAACTCTGCCTTAAAGTTTGTACAGGAAGTATTAAAACTTATTGCCATATTTAACAAATTTCTATGATTAAAACCTTGTTGGTCATGTAAATATTATTCCGATTGATTACACATATATAATCCGGATTCTGCCATTTATCTCAAGGATCGCATATCAAAAGATATTGCAGGAAGCATAAACATCATTTCACATATTTCCATCAACTCCATTTCTATCAATTGGAGCAGCTTATCCGTTATTGCACTTTGCATCATAAAACCCAAACTAACCATTTCTATCAAACTACACTCAAGTTAATGTATTAAAATAAAATTTTCGAGGATTATTCGACGAGCCTCTTCAAATTATAACAAATGCGTAAAATCAAATTAATTCCTAACCGAAAGAGGGCCTGGGTAGTCCAGTAGGTAAAGCCGCGGATTAATAACCGGAGGGTTATTAATCCGCGGCTTATTAATAGCAACGCGATCCAACCAAAGACCGTCGTATACGTGGGAGCTAGTGGACGTTAAATGTGGGTTCACATGTCCTCACGTTGACGTCGTGAGGAAGCCTGGAGAAGGGTGGATGTCTGGAAGTCTGATGGCGTGCCAGCTCAGGTGTTGACCTCGTCATCTGACAGTGGTTCTAAATGACGAGGCGTTGTCCTCGGACCTTTCCTTCAGGAGGTTGATCCCGGGAAGTCTCCAATAGCTCATTGCGTGGCTCTAATGCGACATAAATTCAACTACTTACCTGCCAATTCTGTCAAATTACACTCATGTTAACGAATTAAAATAAAATTTCTGTGGATTATTCAAAGAGCTTCTACAAATTGCGAAAAGTGTGATACATCAAACTAATTCACAACCGAAAGTATTTTTTCTGTAGTTCATGTTTACACTGAGGGCCTTTCACTGAGAAATAATTTGGTCATACTTAACATTATTAGAACTCAATCACTGTTGTCCAAGTACTTAACAAGACTTATTCCAAATGGTATTGCAAAACGCATAAATATTTTTCTAAGCACTTCCTCTCCCTATTCCAATTCTATCCAACTTGCATTGTTAAAGCATTAAAATAAAGTTTCCGACGAGCCTCTACAAATTACAACGCAAGCTCTCAGCAGATAGACTGCGCCGGCACAAGTGGACGCGATACAAAGTCCATGGCCACGGGGCACCCAATCAGCGACCGTCTCTAGAAAGATATTTTTATTTATATCCCCGCCCTCTTTAACTTCATCGCAGGAGTTGAAGGAAACACAAAGGGGAAACAGCAGCGGCAAAAATACTTCTATTTTAACTCAGACGAGGGGGGACGCAGTAGGGGAGGCAGAAAGAATTTCAATTTTAGCCGAGAGCCACTGAGGGGGGTTGGAATTCTGTGTGGGGGAAAGAAGTTGCACACGGAATATCGGCTTTCCCCGGATATTTTAAACATGCAGCCCGAATGGAACGCATTTAAAGTGACATTTGTGTTTTAATAACAAAGGTAAACAGGATCGACCGAAGAATTCATTTGGATTGGAGAGCGGAGTCGAGTGGAGCTGTTTCCCTGCTGAAAGAACTATTAATTTGGTTAGGATGGGAAAGTATTATGCCGGTCGTGTTTATTCAATCATTCGGCCGGAGATTTGTTTGCTTTCTTATTACGACTCGATAAAATGCGATCCGGTGGGCTTCCGTTCCACGCCATTTTTTTTAGTTCTTTGTGATATTTAAGGAGTAAAAATTTCATATTTTCGATTGTGAAAGGGATTATGTAAACGGAATAGTGGCAAAATGCTTAATACTTCTTATTTTTTGCCTCGGGAGTTGTCGCAAGCACTGCAAACTGCTCATTTTGAAATGACAGGAAAATATTTTTACAAATGAAAGTTCTTAAAAAACGAAAAAAGTGTACCCATTATTAAAGATGACTTGAAAGAATCGATAACAGAATCAGTAATGCATATATTTGTCCTAAACTCAGATACTCACAATGCTCATATTATTCAGGTTAGGACTTTGATGACTTGAACTCTGCTAGAAAGGGCTGTATAGGAAAAGTATTTTGTTCCCCAAACGAACAAAGACGACCCAAAACATTACGGAGAGATCTGTGCTAACTGAAAACAAGATCAAAGTTTTCGAATGTTGATCATATCACAGGATTTAAAAAAATAGATTTAACTACAAATCCAAGAACGGTAGCGATCAGGTAAGATAAGTAAGATTTATGTTAAATTATTAGCCCTCCAAGAGGTTTCGAAGAGATATCTCGTTCATCAAGATCTGACCAATCTTGCTAATGAAGAGATAACTCGTCATCAAGATATTGCCGATTTTTTACGAAATCAAGACCTTGTCAGATTCCTTCTAATGACAAGATATCTCGTTCATCAAGCTTAAGTCAAATTTCTTCTAATGATGAGATACCTCCTCCATAAAGATCAGGTCAGTTTTCTTCTAACTGAAATCTTGACGGAAGATATATCTTGTCCATCAAGAGCAGGTCAGTTTTCTTCTAATGACGAGATACCTCCTCCATAAAGATCAGGTCAGTTTTCTTTTAATGACAAGATATCTCGTCCATCAAGCCCAAGTCAGATTTCTTCTGATGATGAGATATCTCGTCCATCAAGGTTAGGTCAGTTTTCTTCTAATGACGAGATACCTCCTCCATAAAGATCAGGTCAGTTTTCTTCTAATGACGAGATATCTCGTCCATCAAGGTCAGGTCAGTTTTCTTCTAATGACGAGATACCTCCTCCATAAAGATCAGGTCAGTTTTCTTTTAATGACAAGATATCTCGTCCATCAAGCCCAAGTCAGATTTCTTCTAATGATGAGATATCTCGTCCATCAAGATTAGGTCAGTTTTCTTCTAATGACGAGATACCTCCTCCATAAAGATCAGGTCAGTTTTCTTCTAACTGAAATCTTGACGGAAGAGATATCTTGTCCATCAAGAGCAGGTCAGTTTTTTTCTAACGACGAGGAAACTCGTCGAGACAACTACCAGGAGAGTTGAGACGTATTGTTTCATTATTAGAAAAATAACCTGAATACACATTTTACATGTAATGAAAACGTGCATTCTCAAATTTTATTCAAACGCGCCTATCAAACAAAATGTGAAGAAATAATTATTTGCAACTTTTCCAACTAACCTGAGTCACTTTTTGAAGTAGTTGGTTCCAGAGCTGAAAAAGGTTGAGAGCAAAATCTTTCAGGCAAAAAGAATTAATGTCGTATTTTTCGAGTAATTTTAATTTTTTAGGATCTTAAAAGCAAGTGTGTCGAATTTTAAGATGAAATTCGCAAAATTATGAACCATGAATAAACGGTCGAAGTTGTGGATTCGGTGCAGACGTGGAATTTGGAGCCTGCTCCACTTCATAAAAGGGCCGCGGTAGCCCGGTTGAAAGAGTAACGGAATAGCAACCGGAGGGTTGCGAGTTCGAATCCAACCAAAGACCGTCGTATACAAAGGGGCTGGTGCACGTTAAATCAGTCGGGGCTTCAAATGTCCTCTCGTTGGCGTGGTGTGGAAGTTTGGAGAGTGGGGATGATAGCTCAGGTGTGACCTCGTCGTCCGACCATGATTCAAAATTACGTGGTATTTTCCTCGGATCTTTCCCTACGGGTTTGATCCCGGACCGCCGCCAATAGCTCTTTGTGTTGCTCCAGTGCGACGTTATTTCAACTACCTACCTCAATTCCTCGCTGAATGTATTTCTCTCTTCTGTGTCAGTAAAACTTTTCTTATGTGTATGTCCATTACTTGATGTTGCCTGTCTTGGTTTTATGGGTTGATTGGTTTGGGGATTTTATGGCACAAATGCCATATTTCGTCATGGTTCGCCAGACACAAGACATACAATATTAAGTAATATACACTACATGGACAAAGGTATTTGGACACAGCAGAAAATCAGGTTATTTTTCCTGGTTAGGACTCGGCCCATTGCTTTATGTACCTGGTACCATGAATGCTGACTTGTACCTCAACGTTCTGGATAATTCGACTTTGCCTACACTATGGCAATACTCTTTGATAATGGTTGTTTCTTCCAACAGGATCGAACTCCATGTCATACTGCAAAACGCGTACTGGCCTGCTCAGAGCCCCGATCTCAATCCGATCGAGTACTTGTGGGACAAACAAGAGCGACGGGTACGACACCGCCTCGTATGCCCATCTTCACAACAATCTCTTCTCACAGCCTTGCAAGAGGTATGGTGAGCTATTCTTGCCCAGACTTATAGGGAACTTGTGGAAAGTATGCCTCGACGTGTTGCAACTGTAATACAAGCAAAAGGAGGGCCTACCCCTTACTAAATAGAATAATAAAGCACTTTTTCTGAAAAACATGCAGTGTCCAAATACTTTTGTCCATATAGTGTACATACACACGCAATGAAAGTTTTGCTGATACAGAAGAGGAGGAATGCATCTGACAGGAATCACACCTGCGCTCCTACAATTCGCAAGTTGCTAGTGCATTGGGCACACTCACTGAGCCACGACGGTTCTCCCTTTCCCAAAGGAATCCCAGCTTCTCCACTTCAAATAAACCATCCAAATTATGAAACAAACTGGAAGTTCAACCCAATCTATCTCATTTGCTTCAGCAAAAGTTCGGGTCCCAATCGGAGTAATAACAATGTGTCCACCGGATTGCTGGGACTCCTTAATCAGACGCGAGTATTGATTAGTGCGCTGGTTTTAATGGGAAAGATAAATATAGAAATAAACCGAGCAACTTATTTAAATGTTTGTCTTTGCTCGGCCCAGACTGAATGCTATTGATTCAATAAGGAGGATCTCCTGCGAAATTAGGATATCTCTCCACTTATTTTTCATCGGACGAAAATCTCCATCATTTTTACGACACATTCTGAGCAGAATGGATTCGTGACTCGAGTTAAAAGTTGAGTGCGTTTGCTCCAATTACGATGAGGATTGTTCTTTTATGGCGTAAAACTAAATAGAAACTCATCTTAATCACGGTCCTCTTCAATTAGTTGGAGAAGTATTTGTCTTCGCTTGAATGATCTGCATTACTCGCATTCAGATTGCGCGTAATTGGGAATATGCATTTACGTAAATCAATGTTAATTTATGCTTTCGTCTTAGTGAATATTTTATAAACCCTCGAAATATCGCGAGTTCAAACCTGGAAGTGGTTTTTCGTCCATCGAGATCTGATCAATTTTGCTAATGACGAGATATCTCGTCCAACAAGATCTGTTCAGTTTTGTTAATCTTTGCTATTTTGATGAGATACCTCGTTGAGACAACCACCAGACGGGTTAAGAGGATACGATGTAAAAGCGAGCCCTGCGAAAATGTTACTCTTTAGAAGAAAAAAAGACGCAAATTAAACTTTGCACATTACGTGTTTTTTATTTAAAATTATGTAAAATCACAATACGATAAAATATTTTTGTATATATTACATTCAATGTGTGAAATTGGGAATTGCAATGCAATGCCTAGGAAATCTATACAATACCGTAAATGGGACGTCGAAATATGAAAGGCTTAATATTCCACACATTTCCTAGGCATTCTTTGCAATGCCAAAAGATGAAGTATAAAACACTCTTTCAATGAATTTTATACTTCATTTCATGACCCTCTTTCCATATTTTCTCAAAGTATTACTTCGGACCTTTCCCTTTGGGATTGATCCCAGACCGTCACCAAAAGCCCGTTGCGTTGCTGCAGTGTAACGTTAATTAAAATACCTACCTACATACCTACCTCAAAGTATTACTTGTGTTCAGTTGTGTATAATGCCTACATATTACATACCTAGGAAGTAGGCAAAGTATAAAACACTCAAGCCAATTACTTTTTTCAGTCGACTCTCTTTCCATACAGCCTAAATATTACTTGTCGTACTGTATAATGCCAAGATATACAAATACAACATATATAATGCCTATAGAAAGTCTGTAGTATATTAAAACAGCACACACATTCATGCTTTGTCTAAAACACGTCATTCTATATATTTCCTAGGCATTATATACAATGCCTGAATTTTACGCATTGTCAGCAACATGGTATGTGTTCTCTCAAAATAACGTGTATATTTTCTGGACGTTTAAGAACCACAAATGTAACTGCTGAAAAAATGCTTCTAACTGCGTACATTTTTGATAATGTAATTTAAATAGACAAAGTAACACTTGTTACCGAGTCCACAACATTAGCTGTTAGAAATCCCATGATAGCATCGGAACAGGCAATGAAAGTTATCAAAACACCTAGAAATCTTTATGTCCATACCATTTAACCCACCCAGTGGTTTCGACGAGATATATCGCCCATTGAGATCAGATCAATTTTACTAAGACTAGGTATTTCGTCATCAAGATATTGCCATTTTTTTACGATTATCAGATCAAGATCTGGTCTGTTTTTCTCTAATGACGAGATATCTCGTCCATCACTATCTTCTCAGTTTGGCTAATGACGAGATACCACGTCGAGACAGCCACCAGAAGAGTTAAAGAGCTAAACTTCTACTTGTTACTGTTACTATAAGTGCTAATTTATTTTTGACAGTGTATCTGTCCGGTAGTCTATCTCACGGCAGCTTCTGCCCTGAGCTAGACTGTAGAAAAAGCTTCAGATCATTTAAATAAGGAATCTTGTGTTTATTGAAAATCAATTTTATCCAGAAGGTATCGATGAAGACTGATTCTATCTTGACTTATATGGGATATAGTGATTTTGTGATTTGCTGTAACTTTGACAAAAGTGGTAACCTGGCTGTTTCTGGTGGCCAAAATGATAAAGCAGTAGTATGGACACAAATACTGGTGAAACCAAATCTACTTTACTTGATACTCGGATTCTGTAGAAGCTGCAGATTTCAATCATGATTCCTTATTAGTTTGCACTGGTAATATGGACGGTGTCTTAAACGTTTGGGACACTGAGTCTGGAACTCAGGTTTGGAGCATTAAAACATCTGAAATAACATGGATATCATGGCATCCAAATTCAAATTTCCTCTTTATTGGTACCACAGACGGTGATTGCTGGAAACAGAATGTTCCTAGCAGCGATGTATGCTCTTTGTTTCCCTCATATGGATCAAGAAGTGCATGTAGTCAATTGTTTGCTGACATGTACTTTGGATCTGACTAAGTCGGACTGCTACAGAGATAGCTCCCAGATCCTAGGATGGATCAATAGCAGACGCGTTCCACTCATGTAAAAAAATGGGATAAGAAAGAAGACTGTTACTGTAAGAACACCTGTTACCAACCTACAATATGAGAGCATCGGAATAAACAATAAAAATTATCACAAGTCCCCCCAAATTTTTGTGTCCGTGCAATTTAACTAGATAAACTTCCACCCGAAACGGGATGCAGTAGGAAACAACTGTTAGCAGGATACACCCCCACAGTACCATCAGCATAAACACTTAAAATAAATTACCATAGCTCACCAAAACCTCACCCTCTTCCTCGGAGAAACCACCCCTCTTAATCCTTCCTTAATCTGATCCCTCTCCAACGGAAACTGCCCTCCCACGCAATCTGATTCCCTTTGTTTTATGTCATTTCCCCTCCCCTACAAAGAGCCCATAAAGGGCAAGACGTCGGGCAAACTCCAACGATACCATTGCTTGCACATCGATGCCAAGCTGACGGTCAGTTACACCCCGCCTCCTATGAGGAGGGACGGGAAGTCACCAGCCGTTAGGGAATGGATTTTTCCATCAGAGGTGTTAGTGATGGAACTTATTCCAATGCGCTGGTGCCCGTTTTTAAGGCTATTTTCTTGGCCGGGTAATGGCGAGGAGATATTGGGGAAGTGAGTTTCTGAAATGGTATTAAAGAAAGAATGGGGTATCTGAGGGAGATATTCTCACTCGAAGACCTGTCACTGAAATATTAATGCTACGCCCTTTATCGAAGATTCTTTTTCCTACTGTCTTCTGAACTGGACTTGTAGTATTAGATTGTTTACTTTGATGCTTTTATGTAATATTTTTCTTACACTAGACACGATATAGATATCAGCCAAATTATCAAGCCTGTTAACCATATATGAAAGGAATAATAAATTATTTTCAAACACTCCAGATACGTAATAATAAGAATTATTTAGATCATGTTCTTTATATTAAAGTATTATAATTGATCACATAAACATTTTAAATGGTAGGTAGGTATTTTAATTAACGTCACACTGCAGCAATACAACAGGGTATTGGCGACGATCCGGGATCAATCCCCAAGGGAAATATCATCAACATCACGTAATTTTGAACCACGGTCAGATGACGAGGTCGCACTTAAGCTTGTACCACACTCTCCAAGCTTCCACACCACGACAACGTGAGGACATTTGAGGCCACGACAGATTTAACATGCACCAGCCCACATCTTAAATGGCTTAGCCTTCCTGGTGGTTATCTCGAAGAAATATCTAGTCATTGGCTAAGCTGATCAGACGTTGATGGACGAGAATTTCGTCGAAACCACCTGGAGGGTTAAAGCAAATTTTATTAAGAAAAAAGTTAAACGAAGATACCAATTCAGAAAGTTCTATGTCTGAAAAGGACTTTGTAACTAGATATTCTTTTAAAAATTGACAGGAATACCATATTTCTTAAAAGCCAGATGCCATGTTCTAGAAAATCACATTCAAATCAAAAAACAGATAATTTCATCTTTCCGTTTCTACTTTCTAACAAAATACGCAGCACCAATTTATAAATTACATATTGATTTTTCATCAAGCATATTAGAATTTAGTGTTATACATACTTTGTTTTTAGTGCTTTTATGTACGATGCATGTTTTTTCCTCGGTAATCTTTTTAAAACAATAGCCTGATGTAATGTCTGTATATTTTGTCTCCAATTTATATAAATTAATTTCAAACGTAATTAAAATAGCTCAACAATCTATACTATTTCTTTTATATAATTCATAAACATCTTACTTGAATCTTAATTGCTTCTACTGGCATTCGGAAATGGTACATAAATAGGATAAATAAAAGTGAAATATCAGACTCGTTAGAGAGAACACTGGCATATGTTTTTCAAGTCGTACTCTTATTTCAAAATCGGTACTAAAGATTAAAAAGTGCAATTACAGGTTGACGGAAATTAGAAATCGTCAAAAGAAGAGTACTAAACTTTTAAAGATATTTTCTCTGAAATTATTGCATATTAAAGGAATATACGTATGTAACATGAACTTAAAATAGAAACGAAATCATTAAACTCAAGTACCGCAAATAAATATGAACTAATTGAAGCATCCCGGGAGTATTTGTTTAAATGTTTACAAATATTCTTTCTTTAATAATCTTGAGCTCAGTTTGTACAAGTAAATTTGTGATTGTTAATTTTAAGTTTCGAATTCGAAATTTGGAATTTTATAGGTAAAAAGAATTTTAAATAAAGTGATTTAAATGCTTGGTATCGTTCTTCGTACTTAGAACGTACAATAAAATTAAATTCAACTCATGTTTTGAGAAAAAGGCGAAATTGAATCAGAGATGTGTAGTTTGCGGAAGAAAAATTATCTTGCATTAGAGGAATTTCTCTTTTTAAAGTAAAAACGAAATAATTAAACTGAAGTTCCATAAATCAATGTGAGTTTATTGATTCAAATGTTTGAACATTTTCTTTTCTTCCGAGCTCAGTTTGTATAATTATGATTGTAAATTTAGAATTATGATTGTACATTTAAAATTTCGAATTCCGTATTTAGAATTTTACAGGCAACAAGAATAATTTTAAAGTGATTTAAATTCTCGGTATCATTCGTCGTACTTAGAACGTACAAGAAAATTAAATTTCAACTCATGTTTTGAGAAAAATGGCGAAATGGAATCAGAGATGTGTAGTTTGCGGAAGAAAAACTATTTTGCATTAGAGGAATTTCTGTCTTTAAAGTAAAAACGAAATAATTAAACTGAAGTTCCATAAATCAATGTGAGTTAATTGAATCAAGTGTTTGAACATTTTCTTTTCTTCCGAGATCAGTTTGTATAAGTAAATTTATGAATGTAAACATTAAATTTCGAATTCCATATTTAGAATTTTACAGGCAAGAGGAATTTTAAATAAATTTATTTAAATGCTTGGTACCATTCTTCGTACTTAGAACGTACAAGGAAATTAAATTTCAGCTCATGTTGTTAGAAAATGGCGGAATTGAATCCAATACAGTTTGCTGTGAAAGAATATCATTTCATCAGAAGAATTTCGCTTTTTAAAATAGAAACGAAATAATTAAATGGAATTTCCCTAAATCAATGTTAGTTAATTGAATCAAGTGTTTGAAAATTTTCTTTTCTTAATAATTCTGAGCTTAGTTTGAGTAAATTTATGATTGTGAATTGCGCATTAAATTTCGAATTCGATATTTAGAATATTCCGCATCCAACGAGTAGAATTTCAAATGAAGTGATTCAGGCGCTCAGTATCATTCTGTGTACGTGGAACATACAAGGAAATTAAATTTCTACTCAGCTTTTACGAAAAATGGCGGAATTGAATCCGAGACGTATAGTTTGCGGGTGAAAAAATGTTCTGCAACAGAAGAATTTCTCCTCTTCCGAAGCCATTAAGGCAGCTGGCATCTGAACCTCAGCACACTTTATGTAAATTGTTGTTCGCGTTCAGAGAGACGGTAAAAAAAAGGCAAAATGCGGTATCGAGTTTTTATGCTTTATTACGCGTTTAAGAATAAAATTTACATAATTAGATTTCGGATTTTATCTACATTTAAAAGCACTTAAGTGGGAAGACATTCCAAGACAGCAATTCAGCATTTATACTTGTCCTTCCATAGCTCTTTTTTATTTTTTTATTTGTGTTTTGTTTTTAACCACCCCCTCCCCACCCTCTGTTTAAGTGCACCTCGTTTCGAAAACCTGCGGTATCAATGCCCAGAATGGCCAGGAGTCTTTTTCCCTTTTTCTTTCTTTTCGTTGTTCCTTTTTTGCCATTTTCGTCACGTGCGATCGGGAGAAAAAAGAGGCTTAACTTCCAGTGTGAGAGAGTGGAGGAGAAAATATATAAAGTATAAAAGAAAACAAAGTTCAGCAGGAAAGCGAAACACAATGGGGAAGCGGTCAGATGACGGCGACCTTTTTGTTTCCCCCTTCACACTGGGGTGGAGTTGACACGTTTCCCTTTTAAAAGGTGTGCCTTCTCTTCGAACCCTTTGCTGAGGCAGGCGTTTTCGATTGCGAGCCCCTTTTCGCCGTTTGTCATTCATTTCGGCTTCCAATCAAGGGGCTGCGGTAGCCCGGTTGGAAAAGTAACGGACTAACAACGGGTTGAAATTCGAATCCAATCAAAGACCGTCGTGTACAAAGGGGGCTCGTGCGCGTTAAATCTGTCGTGGCCTCGAATGTCCTCACGTTTTCATGGTGTGGAAGTTTGGCGAGTGGGGTGCTAGCTCAGGTGTGACCTCGTCCTCTGACCGTGGTTCAAAATTACGTGGTGTTGTCCTTCGGTGGTTGATCCCAGACCGTCGCCAATAGCCCGTAGTGTTGCACCAGTGTGACGTTAATTAAAATACCTACCTACGGTCGTCCAATCAAGTGAATTACGATTGTATCTGACTTACCTTGGGTGGTTGTTTAATTTACGTCGCACTGAAGCAACACAACGGGCTATTGGCGACGGTCCGGCATCAATCCCGAATGGAAAGAACCGAGGACAACACCTCGTAATTTTGAACCACGTTCGGATGACGAGGTGAACTCATGTGACACTCCACACGAAGACAACGTGAGGACATTCTAGGCCACGTGACCGATTGAACATGCACCAGCCCCCACTTACACGACTGTCTTCGGTTGGATCTAGTTTAGAAACTAGATCCAACCTCTAGACTCAACCAACTCTACCAACAAGTCTAGACAAGTATAAGTCTAGAGACTCTACCAACTGTGCTACCGCTGCCCCTGATTTACCTTGATTCTTTCGTATTCTAAATTAGATCACTAACTGTATAATTTACTATCTTTACTACACGGTTTCTCCCGAGTTTTCGTTGCTTCAGATAAGCCAAGTCGAGCTTCCAGTTCCTCAGCAGTTTCTTTGCATCGTTGAACAGAATTTTGAGCTATTTCCCTTTCATGTGATTATGTTCCTTCCTCTTTAGATAGGTCGGCTCACGAAAGCGTTCGATGTTTTGTGCTAATTCTAATTTGACGGTCACCAATGCCTTACATAAATTTGTAATATTTATTTAGACTTTCCAATATGTACGCGATAGAGTAATTAAGTTTTTTTAAAATGTCATAGCGCACTAACACGCAAATTCTATAGGCAAGTTGAGAAGAACATAAAATCTTGAATAATATTCTATGTTAAATTCTTATAAGAGGGGTGATATATAAGAGAAAGATGCAACGAGCTGAAAAAGTTACTTTGGTCTAGAAAAGTCATACAAAATAAACTGTACATATTTCATGACGCCAAAGGCGTCGAGAGTTTTTGCTGCTTCAGAAAAACAGATTTTCTGCTTTATATATAAGATTATCTATTTAGTCTATAGTCAGACCAAATATGGCCCCTTGCTTATAAAACCCAACCAACCAGAGGGGATTAAAATAACAATTTACGTTAAAGTAATCATAACATCTAAAAGCTATGAACAGAATTTTTTATTTGAGATTTTAATACATGCAATAATATTTCCATTATACTTCTCTGCTTCCATAACTTATAAATTAATTTAAAATAATTATTAAATGAGAAATATTAACTTACGCAAGTTTTTATAAAACACTTCAATACCTTAACCTGCATGTTGTTTTTTCAGTCTAATATCACTGCAAGAAAACCTGTTTTACAGATAAGAGTAGGTGAAAATCCATCAACGTTTTGATGACAGAACTCAATTTATATTTTTGAGATTGGATTGTGCAGTGGATTTTAATTGAAAATTATTTTCATAAATTCCTACACATAAAAGAAATCTAAAAATGCGAAAAGTTTGTTTTTTTATACGTTTTTTAAAAATACGACGGAAACTTTACTTTTTAAAGCAAGTCATCGTCAAAAAAGCTGTTTTACAGATTTGAATTTGATAAAGATTTAGTTTAAAACTCCGTGATGTTGAATTCTAATTTGCGACTGGCAGAGAAATAAAATTACTTATATTAGAAACTTTTTAATTTTTTGGATAATTATGGTCTTCTAATGAAAATAATTCTAGAAATAAAATGAGAAGAGCAAAAATAGTCCTTTACTTGGTGGTGAAAGTGAATTCTGTTAGAAATATAAGCAGACGGTCCGTTTAATTTCACGATGATGTTTTTTCAATCTCTAATACATTGCCAATCAGAAAAAAAGCATCAATCTGACTAAAATACGTCCAATTATACGTACATTTTGTAACAGTTTATTCAGAGTGTTTCTAAACTTCCTCTCCAGACTTGAAGGGAAAGTAGGGAACACAAGATTTAATCGTATTTACATGGAGACGTATATCCACAAGTGTCACCTAGATGTGCTAAAGGGCCCTGTTTGGCAGTTTGCCAGTTAGTGCAGCAATACATGCATAGATGCTGTCAGCCATGCAGTAATCTGCTGAAGTTACCCACTCTGAGTACCTACTGTAAAACTGTAAGTGTATAACTATGGTCAAACTGTAAAATTAGTTCTAGTAAAAATATTATCCGCATACTTGTCTTTTCTGTGCCCCATTAGTGTACCCTACAGCAGAACCGGATGGCTCCTGCAGGTATAAATTCCTATTTGAATACGGTTTAATTATGTGTTCCCCAAATTGCCTTAAAGTTGGGATGATCCTGTGTTAAACTGAACCTATTTTTCTGCTAAGGACGTATTCAAGGTGTACGTATACACTAGAAGTTATTTTAATCTTAACTTTAAAAATCCATTTTTTTCCCAATAAGTCATTTGTTTATGCATAAAATCATTTCAGTGAGAAAAAATTAGATTAAGCTAATTATTAATGATCTTATTTAGATATAATCAGCTAATTAGCATGGTAATAGTGATATCTCAAATTCTAATGTGTTCAGAAAGACAATTCCTGTTGGAAATTATTCCTAATGTTATTCTTCATGTTTTGACCCTCAATCAAGTTGTTAGAGGGAATACGTTTTGTTTTACGATTGTTTTCACCAAAGAAGTCTAAAAAAAATCAAGATTTTTCAGGAATTTTAATATTGAAAATCAACTAAAAATCAATTTCTTAACTAAAAACTGTTGAAGTTCAGAACTTCCACTGTATTATAGAGATTACAGTGATCCAAAAATAATTATAATAAATAAATTCATTGTTGAGTTATCACTGTTTGAAGAAAGGATCGTACAGCAAAAACACAGTTCTTCAGAAATTAAGTTTAAAGTTTTGAAAACATGTTTGTACTGGTGATAGTACCTAACGAAAAACCCTTGTAACTAGAAAAGTATTCCGAATATTTACAAGATCTTGGTATCATTTAAAAGGTCAGAAATTGAGAAATATTTTGAAGTAAACCAAATCACATATTTTGGTCAATTTTCGTGATTTCTAGTGTACATATACCTTAAGAAAAGTACACTAGTCTCTTGCTATCCTGTTAGTATTATGAAAAAAATGCACTACTTTAATTCTTAACTCTCCAAGTCGTTTCGACGAGATATCTCGTCCACCAAGATCTGACCAATTTTGCTAACGACGAGATATCTCGTCATCAAGATATTACCGATTTTTTTTCTGAAGACGAGATGAATACCTTGTCACTTTTTCTTCTAATGACGAGATACTCGTCCATCAAGATATTGCCGACTTTTTTAAGTTAGTTGAGTTAAGAATTAACATAACTGTTATTTAAGTTAAGAATTAACTCTCGAAGTCGTTTCGACGAGATATCTCGTGATCAAGATACTGCCGATTTTTTTTCTGAAGACGGGATGAATACCTTGTCACTTTTTCTTCTAATGACGAGATACTCGTCCATCAAGATATTGCCGATTTTTTTAAGTTAGTTGAGTTAAGAATTAACATAACTGCTAGTTAAGTTAAGAATTAACATAACTGTTAGTTAAGTTAAGAATTAACATAACTGTTAGTTAAGTTAAGAATTAACATAACTGTTAGTTAAGTTAAGAATTAACTCTCCAAGTGGTTTCGACCAGATATCTCGTCAACTAAGATCTGATCAAGTTTTCTAATGACAAGATATCTCTTCATCAAGATATTGCAGATTTTTTCCTGATGACGAGATGAAGACCTTGTCACTTTTTTCTGATGACGAGATATCTCGTCCGTCAAGAGCTGGTCAGTTTTGCTAATAACATGCTACGTCACCGATAGACAACCACCAGGAGGACTGACTCTTAATAATCAGCAACTTAAAGTTCGTATAATATGAGAGTCTGACTGATATCAAAGGCTGACGGATTTCCTAACATCTTCAAATTTCATTAGCTCTCACTCTGAAAAACGTATACTTACGACACTCAGAAGGATCCGACCACAACATGAAAAAAGAAATCTTTCTCCAAAACACTTATAAATCAATGGCATTGGCCATATTTTCCTTTTCACTGCTGCATTACGTATCATATTTCATGCCATATCCGAGACTTTTAGTACAGCAGTAGTGAGTTTAGCACAGCTGTTAAACGGAAGAAAAATCTTTCGGAAGAGATACAGAGATATACTTCAGAGGGTCACATTTGCCTCAGAGATAATTTATCTTAGGAAAGTAGAGATTTTATCTCATCTATAATGGCTCGACATTCCTTAGTGTATGTTCCAAAAAGAATTATTCGCGAGACAATTTGCAATTTCATTCTTCTCAAACGGTACATATATTTTTCGAATTTTGAAAGAGTTAGTTTTATGGTTGGTTGGTTTTTGTGGCGATAGTGGTCAAGGTTTTTTTACTGACAGATGACAACCCGAAGGAAAGATATGAGGACAATACCACGTAATTTTGAGCCACGGTCAGAAGTGACCCAGAAGATAAAAATACTTCCAGGGCAGTTTTACAGGAATCGGACCTGTACTGCCTACAGCTCTCTGGCTTCAAACCCTCTGAGCCACGTATGTAGGTAGGTATTTTAATTCAGTGGCACTGGAGCAACACAAGGGGTTGTTGGCGATGGTCCGGGATCAAACCTGAAGCGAAAGATTCGAGGACAACATCACGTAATTTTGAACCACGGTCAGATAACGTGGTCACACCTGAGCTGGCACTCCACTCTGCAAACTTCCACACCCAGCCCTCTTTTACACGACGGTCTTTGGTTGGATTCCAATTTCCAACCTTCCGGTTGCTAGTCCGTTACTCTTCCAACAGGGCTACCGCGGCCCCCCACTGAGCCACGAAAAACATTCCTTAAACAAATAATGAATTTAAAAAATTGGTGTTACTTTTAACAAAAGTTTGAAAATCAAGGAATTGATTTCTTTACGATTTGATTTATTCAAGATTGTTTGCTGCTACTTATTCATTTATTGATAGGTCCTACTTTCGAGATTGATTATTTCTAAACAGTATTCAATAAAAAAGCGTAACTTATATAAATGAATTAACGTCGCACTGGAGCATTACAACGCGCTGTTGGCGATGGTCCATCCCTAAGGGAAAGAGCCGAGGACAACACCTCGTCATTTGGAATCACGGTCAGATGACGCGGTCAAAACCTGAGCTGGCATCCCTCTCTCCGAACTTCCACATCACACCAAGGTTTGGGAAGTTGAGGCCACAATACATTCAACGTGCACCAGCCCCCACGCACACGACGGTCGTGGGTTTGATCTAGTTTCGAACTCACAACCCTCCGATCGCTAATTCGTAACTTTTCCAACTATCTACTTATAGGTATATCGTCATTGACAAACTTGACCAGACCTTTATGGAGGAGATATCTTGTCATTAGCCCTCAAGTGGTTTCGACGAGATATCTCGTCCATCTAGATTTGACTAATTTTGCTAATCACGAGAAACATCATCAAGACATTGCCATATTTTATGAGGAGGATCAAGATCTGGTCAGCTTTCTTCTAATGACGAGATAATTCGTTCATCAAGACCTACTAATCGCTTTGCTAATGATATCCATCAGGAGGGTTAGAAAAAACCGACCAGATCTTGATGGAAGATCTCATTATTGACAAACTTGATCAGATCGTGATGACGTAGCATCTGGTCGAAACCACTAGCAGGGTTAAGTACTTTTGAGGAAGTTTTGGTTGGTTGGTTGATTTGGGTTTTATGGCGCAAGGTCCAATAATAGACAAGCTGCGCCAAACGCAATATAAAATTCGATAGCAAAATGAAAATATTTAAAAATCTATCCAGCAATAAAATAGACTGGTTCTTACTTAAAATATTTATATTATAAAAAATAATAGTATTTTAATTCTGATTCATAATAAAATCGTGATAAAACAAATATATTACGAGGTTTGTTCAAAAAATATCCGACCATAGTTTTACGTGCGTAAACAAATGAAGATAGGGAGGCGTGGTTTGGTGCACGTATGTTGGCGATACTAATGCGTATGCTTGAATTTTTCCTGCAGCCAGAAGCTGTTAGTCGCCGATGAGTGAGGAAGTGTAAGTGAGCGCCGTCGGATTTTCGTTTTTGACAAAATAACAGAAAACTTGAACAACGCTACTGCATTAAATTTTGTGTAAAGCTTGGTGATTCCCAAGTGAAAACGATCCGCAAGATTCAACAGGCTTTCGGGGACGAAGAAATGGGCACCACACATATAAAGGAGTGGTACAACCGCTTCAAAGATGGCCGCACATCAGTGGAGAGTGAAGCACGTTCTGGTAGGCCCTCAACATCCAGAAATGAGATCGTCATTGACCAAGTGAGAACCCTGGTGATACAGGATCCTCAAATCACGATCAGAGAACTTGCAGACAAGGCGAGCATCAGCATTGGATCCGTTCATTCCATTTTGACTGAGGATTTGGGCTTCAGGAGAATCTCAGCGAAGTTTGTGCCAAAGCTACTAACGATCGAGCAGAAGCAACTCCGTTTGGAGATTGCACAGGACATGCTGGAGACTGAACAGTGATCCCAACTTCCTCAACACAGTGATCACTGGCGATGAGTCCTGAGTTTGTGGACCCATAAACCAAGTTGTAGTCATTACAATGGAAGCATCCAACATCCCCGAGGTCAAGAAAAAGAAGGCAGGTCCGCAGCAATGTCAAAGTCATGCTGACCGTCTCCTTTGACTCCAGTCGCGTGGTTCATCACGAGTACACACCACACGGCATAATCATCTCCAAGGAGTACTACCAAGAGGTTCTGCGTCATCTTCGTGACGCTGTGAGACTCAAGCGACCGGACCTGTGGGCAGCGGGCAATTGGAAGCTCTATCACGATAACGTACACGCCCATTCTTCACATTTGATACAGAGATTCCTGGCCAAACACAACACACCTGTGCTTAATCAAGCTCCCTACTCTCCCGACAGGGCTCCGTGTGACTTCTGGCTTTTCCTCAAGCTGAAAATGCCCTCTGAAAGAGACCAGATTTCAGTCCAGAGAAGACATCATGCAGAATGCGACGAACCAGCTGCGCGCCATCTCAAAAGAGGCGTTCCAGCGCTGCTTCCGACAGTGGCAGAACCGTTTGGAGAAGCGTGGTGTGGCAGCCCAAGGGGACTACTTTGAAGGAGATTCGTGTAAGATTGTTGCACCTGAATACGAGTATTTTTTATGAATAAAGGTAGGATATTTTTGAACAAACCTCGTACAGTATCATCCTCAACATGAGCATAAGAAAAAAAAGTTTTGTTGAAGTTTAAAACATTAAAGATAAAAAAAATCAGATGGAATTCAAAAATGTTATGTTTTGTAAAAATTTAAATAGATTTGCGTGGAGATTTTCCACACCATATCTATAAGTTTAAAATTGTGTTATGAAAAAAATACTGACGGTGACGATTAAAAACAGGACAATCAATTAAAATATGGCGAATGGTAAAAGGTGCTACACGCGCGCGACACACAGGCGCAGTCTCTTTTAATAAAAGATGCCTGTGAGTAAAACGTGTGTCCGATGCGTAGGCGAGCTAAAAGTACATCGGAGTGTCGTATTTGTAACGCAGGTCATAATGAAATGGTTGGTTTGATGCTGTGGAGTTTATTGTGATTGCATGCTCTGAGGAAGTTTTGAAATACCCTGCATACTGTATACCGATTGAATAATCTATCAAACGAGAATAACGGCACTGCCATCAATAGAAATAAACAATTAACAAACGGTAGCACAGATGCTATTTGCGAGTTTGCTAGTTAGGTAGGTAGTTGAATTTACGTTGCGCTGCAAGCAACACAACGGTCTGTTTTTCTAGTTAGAGGAATTTTTCTACTTAGAGACAAAACATATGGATAAGCACACTAAAATGAAAAAAAAAAGCATAAATTCTATTGCAGGATAAAAAACCTCGCTTCCCCGGGTGATATACAAGCGGTAAACTTGCTTAGCATTCCAAAAATATCTCGAGGTGTCCAGGCTTTCCGGGTGGAATCCGGCGTATTTATTATTGTCTTATATTCTTTTGCGGACGGATCCATTTTTCAGCATAACTCGGCGTCCTTTTTGCATTTAAATGAACAATAAGTGTGCTCCGCGGCAGGTTTTGATTCTCTTTGATGCGTTTTATTTTCTTCTGTGGCAACAGTATCATCAGCCTTATGGGTTTAGCGGGGGAAAGAAACGCAGTACGATCCATCCATTTGGTAACCGTAACTGGCAACACGGAGCTACGTGACGTCAGTAACAGCTAGGTTTCAGGCGGGATTTTCATCGCATGCATAATTCAGGGGCCGACTCAATATTGAACGGTCCAGTGTAGGAGGGAGAAAAACGGAGAAAGCGTAACGGATGGAGAGATTTATTTCTCCCGAGCAAAGAAATGACAATATAAGATATTTCAGTTAAAAAAGGGGAACGGTTGAATGGTTAAATAAATTAGATATTTTTCGGTCCCTCCACGTTAACCCTTTTTGATGCTAACAAAAGTTTTAAAATATGTGTGAAGACCTGTTACCGTATTACAAAAATGTAATTTTATTTGAAATTTTATAGAATTTAATTTTTCTATATTATATATATTAAAAATCCAAATATGCAAAACAGTGGAAAAGCTAAAGAGCTATTCTATTCTACATGGAAGAGCTAAGTTATTTCCATCTTTTATTACTTTTTGCAGTGTTTTATGGTCCATTGTTGTGTTTGCTTTTATTCTATTATGTTTGGTTTAATTTATGGTGTTTTTTTCATATTCTATCTTTGTTGTATGGGCTATCTGCCTTATTTTTTCACCTTTATTTTTTCACTTTTGTTTATTATGGTGCTGGTGGGGTGAACAACTTTTGGCGTACTACTGCTCACACGCAGAAAACACCATTTTGTGTTTTCTGAGTCAGGCTCCTCCCTGATGACGCCCTGATCCCCACCAACACCACTTCATTCTTCGAAATATTCCTAAAATTTCCCCTTGGTTTTATTTAATTGGATTATATAATGTGCGTGCCTGGGAACTGTTCCAGACAGGAAGTCTGTACTACTTGTCTGTTGCCGTAGAAATGAGACATAGCCCATTTTATAAAGGCGATTCGTGAAGCATTCGTGTTGTCAGTAGCTACGTGATAGCTACATGTTGCGCATTTAGCGACAAAAATAAAAATGTAGAATTGTTTGATCAATTTGTAATGTTTAAGATGTTTTAAAATATTTTATATTGAACTTAAATGCAGCTAATGAGTAAAAGTCATTACCTAAAATATACGGGGTGTCCGAAAAGGCAGCACTTTTAAAAGATTTATAAAAAACCAGGATAAATGGATTACTAAAGTGCGATTCGCACGAAAAGGGATTATCAAAGAGCGGGATTTTTTTAGCTGTGGAAAAAAATGAGTTCAAAATTGCATCAATTGATGGCGTACGACTCATTTCATACCTAGTCATACAAGCAAATTGGGGGAAATATAAACTAGTCAACGCGAAAGGTAGTTAAATCAGTAAGACTTAGTAGTAGACTGTGTATCATTTTCTCCCAACATCATTTTAACTTTCTCCTCAGTGCCTATCTTAAATTTTGAAACATATTGTTTTAACCCTCCTGGTGGTTGTCTCGACATTAGAAAAGGACCACGGTAGCCCAGTTAGAAGAACAACTGATTTCCAACCGAAAGGTTGCGAGTTCGAAACTCGGTCTTGACAAAGACCGTCGTGTACACGTGGGCTGGTGTACGTTAAATCTGTCATGGACTCAAATGTCCTCACGTTGGCATGGTGTGGAAGTTTGAAGAGTGGGATGCCAGCTCAGGTTCTCGGTTGTTCTGGTCATCTGAACCGTGCTTCAAAATTTCGAGGCGTTGTCGTCCTCATCATTAGCAAAACTGATCAGATCTTGATGGACGAGATATCTCGTCATTAGAATAAAAGGGACCAGATCTTGATCTCTTCATCATCATAAAATCGACAATATCTCTATAATGAGATATCTCATTAGCAAAATTGGTCAGATCTTAATGGACGAGATATCTCACCGAAACCAGTTGGAGGGATAAAACTACAGCAACTCATCGGCTTCTTGTAAGCACACGCTTCTTGTAAGCAAATAAAAGCCCAATATACCGAAGGGAGCGATATAGTGGGAGTCGAGAAAAGCTTATCTTCGAGAAACAAAAAGGTACTCATTACACATTAAGATATACGTTTCTTTATTTAAAAGCTTACAAAACTTCGAGTCAGACAGAATATCGACAGTAAAAGACGGTTTAAAGTGATACTAAATCCGGTTGATTTGTTTTAGAAACAGAAATTCTCTCTCATCGAGGAAAATCCTTTTTCCCCAATTTAGTTTGCGAATTACTTCTCTCCGTTTGTCCTCTGCTGCTTGTTAACTCTGAGAAGTGCAGTGTTGCTTTTATACCACTACCCATTTAATGACTAAGTAACACATCTAAAGAATCCATGGATTCTTTCAACCTTTAGAATGATTTTATTGGTAATTCTTCAAAATAGAATCCTTTTAAACGATTCTGTTGGTCTCTTCCTTGAAGTAGAATTCTTTGGAACGATTCTATTTTGACTCATTCTGTAAAATAGGATCAATCTATTTTCCTTTTGCTTGACTTAGAATCCATTCGAAATATTCTATTACTCCTTTCCTTAGAATAGAACCCTTTCGAAATATTCTATTGCTCCATTCCTTAGGATAGAATCCTTTGGAAATATTCTATTGACCCATTCTGTAGATTGAATCCTCTAGTCATTCTATTTCTCTTTTCCTCTGATTAGAATCCTTTCGAAATATTATATTGCTCCTTTCCTTAGAATAGGATTCTTTGGAAATATTCTATTGGCTTATTCTATTGATTAGAATCCTATAGAATCATTCTATTTCTCTTCTTCTCGGATTAGAATCCTCTCGAAATATTATATTGCTCCTTTCCTTAGAATAGAATCCTTTGAAAATATTCTATTGGCCCATTCTTTTATCAGAGTCCTTTAGAATCATTCTATTTCTCTTTTCCTCGGATTAGAATCCTTTCGAAATATTATATTGCTACTTTACTCGGAATAGAATCCTTTGGAAACATTATATTTCTCATTTACTTATAACAAAATCCTTCGTAAAGATTCTGTTGTTCCTTTTATTAGAATGGAATCCTTAGAAAATATTCTATTGATCGTTTCCTTGGAATCCAATTCTATGGACATATTCCATTGATCGAGAATATTAAAATTGGTTAGAAGTAGTGAGGATGCAAGGTGGAATTATGCGTGTGAATCCCTCACAGGGTTTAAATCAAAAGCCAATCGTCCGATAAATAAAAAAGTACATATAGAGGCACAATATAAAGAAGAGTTCCTTTACTTCAATTAAATTTAACACGACTTGTATCGTTCAATCTCAACAAACACGTACGTTGAGTGTAAATACAAAAAACAGAACTAAACTAATTCAGAGAGTAGCATCTCACAGTTTATAACGCATTACAATTTCAGGATTAAGTAGAAATCTTTCTTTGCACGTACAAAACAATTCCCGTGGGCCCAAGTAGAATTCATCCCGAAGGCTATACTTTTAATGAGAAAGTGTGTGGGGTAGTTGGTGGATATTGGATTATGTTTCTACTAACTAGACACTGAACTTTTTCTTTTTCCACTGTCTGGGGAACAGGCCTGGATTTAATGGGCGTCCCATTAATTTTAAGGGGCCGCGCCACTAAAATCAGCCCTTTTGGAAGAGTAGCGGATTAGCAATCAAAGGGTTGCGAGTTGGAAACTCAATCCAATCGAAGACCGTCGTATACGTGGGGGCTGGAGCAGGTTAAATCTGGTCTGGCCTCAATGGTCCTCACGTTGGCGTGGTGTGGAAGTTTGGAGAGTGGGGCGCCAACTCAGGTGTTTATCTCGTCACCATACCGAGGTTCAAAATTACGTGGTGTTGTCCTCGGACTTTCCCTACGGGTTTGATCCCGGACCGTCGACAATAGCCCGTTGTGTTACTCCAGTGCGACTTAATTAAAATACCTACCTGCGTTTCTCAGTGGGTTTGAAGCCCGAGAGCTGTAGTCAGTATAGGTTCAATTCCTGTAAAACTACCCTGGAAGTATTTTTCTCTTCGGTGTTAGTAAAAAACCCATGAAGTGTTGTCCTTGGATGAGTGCGAAGATAATTCAACTACATACCTACATTTGATTTTAGATCGCAATAAATGAGCTGTTTATGAACATAGAATGTGCTTATCGTTTTATATGCATACCTTAACAACATCGAAACCACTTCAAAATCTTAAGTATGAGATTTAGGGAATATATACTGCTGGCCACCGTAAATGCAACACCCTGAAGGAAGCATGCAAATAATATGAAATTTATAACATGCATTAGCGGAGGTGAGATATGCAAATGATTAGAATTTCAGCGCAGACGCACATCACGCGCGCCTCTGGCGCCACTTCAAAGCGCTATTTAAGGCTTGGAGATTTCGACGATTTCAAGTACGGCAATTGTGTTTTTCTTCTGGTTTTTTCAAAAAAACGATCAATTATGCCTCGTAGAAAACAGCGATCATCTTTTGATCAAGTATCCGAGTTCGACAGAGGAAGGATAGTGGCCTACCGAGATTGTGGATTATCTTTCAGGGAAATCGGTAGTCGTGTTGGACGAAACCAAACAACTGTAATGCGGATATGTGATCGTTGGATGCAGGAGGGTACGACGGACTGACGTGTTCGATCGCATCCACCTCAGTGCACCACTTCACGTGATTACAGGCATATTGTGCGTATGGCAGTGACGGATCGCTCAGCCACATCACGAACCATAGCACAGCACATTCAGTCTGTACCGCATCATCCAGTGTCTGCGCGTACCATTCGACGCCGTTTACAGCAGAGTGGTCTGTCCGCAAGACGTCCATTGCTTCGTCTACCCTTGACGCAGAACCACAGACGTTTCCGCCGCCAATGGTGCGATGAAAGAAGGATGTGGACGGCAGAATGGAATGAAATTGTCTTTACTGACGAGTCACGCTTCTGTCTGCAACACCACGATGGTCGGATTCGAGTCTGGAGACACCGTGGAGAGAGGATGCTAAACAGCTGCGTTATGCACCGCCACACTGGTCCTGCACCGGGTATTATGGTATGGGGCGGTATTGGATATCACTCTCGCACTCCTCTAGTACGCATTACCGGTACTTTAAACAGCCAGCGCTACATCTCCGAGGTGTTGGAGCCAGTTGTCCTTCCTTACCTTCAGGGCTTGCCCACAGTCATATTTCAACAGGATAATGCGCGACCACACGTGGCACGCATTGTCCAAGAGTTCTTCGTCAATCGCCAGATTGAATTGCTTCCCTGGCCAGCTCGCTCTCCGGATCTTTCGCCGATAGAAAACATGTGGTCCATGGTTGCTCAACGATTGACCCAGAATACATCCCCAGCTGCCACACCAGATCAACTTTGGCAACGTGTGGAAGCTGCTTGGTCTGCTGTACCCCAAGAACACATCCAAAGTCTCTTTGAATCAATGCCGAGGCGTGTGGCAGCGGTGATCTCCAACAATGGCGGCTACTCTGGCTACTGATTTTGGCAGGAACCACACTTCACAGAAGTCTATAAATTTAATCATTTGATACTTGGTCAACATGTTATCTACAAAATAAATTTTGTTGTGATATCTCTTGTCTTTCTTGGTGTTGCAATTTGGGTGGCCAGCAGTGTATTTTAAAAAACCAATTAGGAATATCTGACACAAACGCTTTTGAATCCTCTGAGTGTCAAAAGATTCCCAAGTGGTGTTGTGTTGCTTATCCTCATAACAAACATAATGACTAAAAAAACCAGATCTAGTAAGTGAAAAAATCCTATGAAACATTATATTGGTCAAGGTCAAAACTGGATAGACGTCATGCAGGGAGGATTGCTGGTTGTGGAACAGACATATGCGTGTAAACCCTTCAGAGGGTTAACTCAGCTTTCAAGTAAATATACGTTTCGTTTCCGTAGATATTTTTGTATATCCGCATGCGAGTAAGCCATAGACTTTCTAATAAAACAGACGTAGCTCAAGCGCGCAGCTTCGTGTTATTTCTGCTGATCGCTCGGTTTGAAGATATGTCACGTGTTTTTTCTTAAAAAAGCATGAATCCTAAATTGGAACAAATTACTGATGGGTTAAAATGATTATCTGCCGTGATTACTAGTCTACGCTTCGATAGCCAATCTGATCAAGTTGACTCGCGATTTACCCTTCAGAAATCTTAAGACCGTGACTCCGCCCACAAGCTCCATCTATTTCATTGGAAGGTCGAAAAAATAAGCTCGATGTCATCGCGAATAATTCATTCAAACGTGACTTTTTATTTGCCTCATTAGACGCAGTAAAAGATATACCACACATTTGAAAGCCTTTTATATTAAACACATTTTTATACGACAAATGACTTATAAAATAGTAGGGGCTATACACTCTACTCCTCACCAATCCTCAAGATTTATAAGTAGTCTTCATTGGATCGCTGCTAGAACCCTGCTCGTTTCGCTCGCTCTTAATGACCTTACTTACTTAGTTGGAGACACAGTCACCTCCGCACCCGACCTAAGCCATTGCGGATTAGAGGGTGAAGGCCTCAGTTTGCATGGCATGTGTCTCAATAAATGGGAGCGAGAAACGTGTCGTGGTAGCCCGTAGGCTTTTACCAAAACGGTTACGTCCAACCACAGGCTGGAACTCTCGTTGCGACCAAATTCTTTCCATGAGGAGTGGCGGTGAGCTCCCTCCCGCCCCCCACTCCGCAAACAACACGGTGCTTAATAGCGAAGGCTTCGCACGACATACTCGGATGGACCTATTAGTACGCCGAAGCATACAGGGTGGCCAATCGCAAATATGCGTCCTAGCAATTTAATCCATAAGCCCTAACATGCAAAAATGCAGCTGGCTAAAAACAATTTTGAATTGAGTCCTGCTGGATAGACCAACTCACGCTGACTATAAGTTCTCAGCGACTCCTTAGGGCATTGCCTTTGCTGGAAGGTCTTTTAGACACCGACCTGCATTCACATTACGTGGAAGGGAACCAGCAAACCTTCCATGGTCGGGTGAGCAGGGACACAAGGTATGCTCTCGGTGGAACCCACACCGACACGCCAAAAATAAATCTAGGGGGACCAACCGGCAGAACTCCCGTTCAGAGCCTACTCCTGCCAATCAGAAACGTATCAAGAGGAAATGCTCCAGATTTTGCTAGGTTCCTTTACCATTTTAGCCCTTAGGAGCACGCAGAGCGGGCGACCCGTTACTAAGGTCACAGCGGCCAAAGGTGCAGGAGGTGTCCCAAGCCTCACATCGCACAGAGGGGGGGCAAAGCCCTCTACCTATGGAGCCTTTTCACGGGAAGTAACAGCACCCCGCTCCAAGCTTTATAACCTCCATCAACATCCATCATGGTTCTTCAACTCCTTCAGAAAGCACCACACTACCGGCAAGAACCCCCATCACCGACTCCACGGGGCCCCAGCAAGACCACCGCTTCGCCCATCCACCTCCTCCGAGGGGCCGTAACCGCCGGAAACAGCGGCGCTCACCCCGGCTTGATGAAGCGTGAGTTCTCAGGGCACACTGTTCCGACATGACCGGCGGAAAAGGGTTCACTACGTCCTATCCACTCCGGCCACCCCCAGGTCGGTCGGATATTTTTCGCATGCTAGCAGAAATTAGCCTGGTTGCCCAGTTACCAGCGGCCGCCACGAGGAGGCTTCTGCAGCTCACTTGACCCAGGGGACAGTTCATCAGACTGCCATACAACCCCCGGGCCCGCCGACTCGGTTCTTCGGCTCTCGGGAAAGCACAGGCTCCCAAAAGCGTACTCCACCAAAATCGGCTCGACCGCCGACTCGCTCTTAATGACCCCTAGAATCAGAACATTTAACCCTCCAAATGGTTTCAACAAGATATCTCGTCCATCAAGATCTGATCAATTTTGCTAAAGACGACACCTTTTCATACACATATGATATGGAATATACAATAGAACTATCAGATATGCTCATAGTATCTGAGTTTACCGCCCTGGTGGTTTATCTTCGCATCAAAATCTGTCCTGTAGTGTCCAGCCTCTGAAACAAACCACTTGTTCAAAACTGTCACTACTTATGGACAAGGGACAATTTGTTTTTCTTACTTGAATCTTCATTCCCTGGAGTAATAATAAGGAAATTTTGTCTCGACGAGATTTCTCGTCTTTAGCAAAACTGATCATATCATGGACAAAGTAACTCGTCGGAACACTTGGAGTATTGAATTTCCCCTATTGCTTATGTCTGTTGCGAGCAGTGACATTACACACATTTCGTACCTTATTTAAATTTATTTATGTGGGTGGTAGGTAGATAGTTAATTAACGTCACACTGGAGGACACAGCGGTCTATTGATTTTAGTCCGGGATCCATTCCGAAGGAAAAGATCCCAGGACAATACCACGTAATTTTAAACCACGGTCAGATGACGAGGTAACACCTGAGCTGGCATTTCACTCTCTAAACTTCACACCACTCCAACGTGAGGACATTGGAAGCCATGACAGATGTAACGTGCACTAGCCTCCGTGTTCACGTCGGTCTTTGGTTAGATCGAGTTTCGATCTCGCAACCCTAGAGTGTCTAATCCGTTACTCTTCCAACTGGGCTGCCGCGGCCCTATTTATGTGGGTATAAAGTATCAGAACACCTGCCATTTCCTGTGATCCAGGAATTGATCGTGACAGACCGTCGAGCGAGTTACAACTCAGAGAGAGAGAGAGATGTTGCAGAACCCTGAAGAAGGTGACATACGGCCACACACGACGAGCATGGGATGTAACAATGATCTCCCTGTAAATAGTTTCCCCTTATCCATTTTAATTAAACATATTTAATAGTCTCTCTTACAAAGAACGTCTCTCATCCCATTACCAACAAATAAGAGTTCTAAGTTCTACATTTGTACTAGGACAGCAGTAGTAGTACAATTAGATTCTGAACCTTCGCTTCGGTTACATAGCACACAACTGGCAAAATTATTCGGTACTTTTTTATGTACAAAGACCTTCGCGAATGAGGAGGTTGGTCCACGTTAAATCTGTCGTACCTCAAATATCTTGACGTTGACGTGGCGAGGAAGTTTGGAGAGTGGGGTGCCAAAAGTGTTGACCTCGTCATCTGACCGAGGTTCAAAATGATTAAGTGTTGTCCTCGAATCTATCTTTCCATTCGGGATGGATCCTGGACGGTCGCCAATAGCCTATTGTAATGCTCCAGTGCAACGTTAACTCTTTGCGGTTAGGTGGGTTAAAAACTGTCCCACCTTTTGCTTAGCTTTTTATGCATGGTTAGATATTTTTAATTCACCTCAAAAAGTTGAAATTACTCATAGTCATACAGTTTAATATTTCATTTAAAAGTTTTTCATTGAGTTGGCAATGCTATGAACTAACGCTAAATGTGTGAAAACAAAAATTTACACATGCCAAAATGCATTAATAAGTTATTGACACTGTTGTGATTAAGATTGGCGAAATGTGTGGTGCAGCGAATTTTTGTCTTTCATAACGGTAAATGTTTTTCTTCGTAAAAATTTATTATGAACGAATAAATCGTTTTATAATAAAAAAACACGTTATTTGATGTTTTATACTAATTTTGAAACTGAATAAGTGAATAAACAATTCTGGTGCAAATTGGATTTCTTTCTTTAAAATCGTGTGCCTCAAAGTGTTTTAATTCAACTACATATCTACCTCTATTCTGCACTGATTTTATCTTCTACATTACTCTAACTTTGGCATCAGACTGCTAAAAAATACCATTAGTAAGCCCATCTAAACATTTTTAACAGAATTTTATATCTCCATAGCTCAAGCCCATTTGAAA
This sequence comes from Meta bourneti, assembly GCA_933210815.1. Lineage (NCBI taxonomy): Eukaryota > Metazoa > Arthropoda > Arachnida > Araneae > Tetragnathidae > Meta > Meta bourneti. The sequence goes on along the minus strand of OW119924.1, from coordinate 11,635,627 downwards.
GAATCGTTGATATTATATTACTTGTATTTCGTTTGTTGCCATTCGCCAGAATACATATACCGGGAAATGACAACAAACGGAACTAAGCAATTCGTACACAATAGTCTACACTACTGAAATATATATGGAGATTTGTCAATATAACTCCGGTAACATACAAAAATACAAAGTAATGTTTATTTAGACTGGAAAATCCAAAATCGATCCTGTTTGTGAAAGGAAACGAATCGAAGAATCTTTCCAAATTCCAGACATGATCGCGAGAATTTCGACAATCGTATAAGCCTCAATGCTCATGGAAGGATCTATTTGCTATCGTTATCACACGGAATCTCGGGCGTAACAATATGTTAACGATACGAAACAGATTGCGAAAAAGTCATCATGAAACATATTCACGTTAAACAACCAAATATGGATTCCTTAAAACTGCATCAATCACAAACTAAAATCCCCTCCACCGACAGAAAAAGAAACGTTGGAATATTCGGGAATTTAAGACATGACCAGAAAAAAGCCAAAAGTAATACTAATCATACTATGCATGGCCAAGGGAAAAAATCCAGAAATCGAATTCTTACTTTTCCCTCGCAGCGAAACCTTCTAAATGGAAGCGAAAAGAAAAAACAGCCATTTTGAGCGGTCCAGATTTGCATGATCTTCGAAGAAGCTTTTGGCGGCATTATTCTTATATTGATTCTCCATCATTAATCATAACTACGTTAGACCAGTATGACGGGTTCGCATATCCTTTAAGCTCTCTGTGTTTAGATGAGTGGAGGTTCTCGTGGCGTTTTTTCCCTTTCCCCCATCTTCGCCAAGTTTTTTCCCTAAGATTCATTGCTGCCAGATCCCTCGTTTCGAAGAAAATCCCCGGTTTTAAAAAACGCTTATAGCTCATATTGTAAAAGGGAGGACGGCGTCTGGAGGTTTACATTGTTTCTTCTGCTAGTACCTTTCGTTTGTGTCGGCGGACTTTTGTTTAGTTATTTTTGAAACGTGATTTATTAAAGAAAGATAACAAGATTTCCTTTCGCGGGGTGTTATTTTTTCGGCGTGTTTCCTTCCTTTCGTTAATGTTGCAGTTAAGCGATAGTTATCTTGCGTGGCAGGAACGAAAAAAAGTCTCGATAAATTTCCCTCTGACAGTTAAGATATTTCTTAAGACTTTGTTTCAAGGGAAAGATTGCCGATGTGAGGGAAAAAAATGTATAAAAGTTAACTTTTTTCTTGAAAACTAATCGTTCGTCGCCATCGCTTTGGTGTCGTCTTATCTTGAGACTGGTGTCAGGCTAGCTTTGCGCTATAGTCTGTAATCCAAGTATGAATAGAAGGGATTTGAAGAAACTTTTGCAACACATGCTATCGGTTGTACGATAAAAAATATCATGCGAGCTTCTGTTGAGAGTTGACACGTTATCTTACTTTAATGAATAAGCTGGGATCGAAATGCTCCTTAGATCTTGATTTCAAAAATGTTTTTAGAATAAGACTATGCTATTCTACTCATATAAACTGATCCTTCCTATGAAGCACCCTCAGCGGCAAATCTTCTTTATGTGTACGGGTATCACAACCCCAAGGTGCTCGAGTCATCTGTCCTCCCTTCTGTTTTACCCAGGCCTGCACTCCTACTTATTTTCCTACCTCATTCTTGTCTTGCGTTTGCCGTAACTTGCGCAAATATGGCCTAACGCCATGAAACCCAAAATCAATCAACCGAGGACATGCAGGGAATCTTTGTACCATTTTGCTATAACGTTTCCAAAAATTAATTCAATAGTAAGGTCACACCTGATCTGGCACCCCACTCTCCAAACTTCCACACCACGTCAACATGAGGACATTTGAGGCCACGTCAGATTTAACGTGCACCAGTCCCCTTTGTACACGACGATCTTTGATTCGATTCGAACTCGCAACCCTCCGGTTGCTAATCCTGTTGCTCTTCCAACCGGGCTACCACGGCCCACGGATATGACAGAGTATACGATACGATAGTATTGAGTATACGATACGGTACGATGGGATAGAGTAGCCAACACCAGCACATTCACTGACATAAGAGTGGTCAAGCTGCGGCAAACAATAAGTCAATGAACGTACACACACAATGAAAGTTTTCTAACACAAAAGAGAGAATACATCCAAGGGGGAATCGAACACTAGCGTCGCCTACTACTCACAGGTTGCTAAAGCAGAGTAAGCAAACCCACTTACTCTGCTTTATCTTTGAAACTTTACCCGTTTCAATAGGCATGGCCTAGATTACACCTAACCTAACCTCTACCCAAAGGTAATATATCCCTATCCTTAATAATACTCCCAACCTGTTCTGATTAGGGTTGTCAGGTTGGTGAGGTCCAAACAGCTTGTGTTCGAACTGAATTAAGGGTCGCGGTGGCCCGGTTGGAAGAGTAACGGACGAGAAACCGAAGGGTTGCGAGTTCGAATCCAGCCAAACACCGTCGTGTACAAAGGAGGCTGGTGCACGCTAAATCTGTCGTGGCCTCAAATGTCCTCACGTTGGCGTGGTGTGGAAGTTTGGAGAGTGGGTGCCAGCTCAGGTGTTGCCTCGTCATCTGACCGTGGTTAAAAATTACATGGTGTTGTCCTCGGATCTTTCCCCTCGGACCTTCACCAATAGCCCGTCGTGTTACTCCAGTGTGACGTTAATTGAAATACCCCCCACCCCCGAACTGAATTAATCGTTTTCAAAACACAAAGGGTTCAAATGCTTCTTGAAGGCTTGGGAGAGGAAACTATATGTTTATATGTGTCGACTTGAAGAATGTCGTAGAGTAACAGAACTCTGTTTTTGCCTAACCATACTATCAAGTCAATCCTGTAGAGAATTGGAACTTTAGGGATGTTTTCACCCCTAAAACTCCAATTGTCAATCAGAAAAGGTTAACCGATAAGTAAAGGTTAACCAATAAGGAAAGGTAAAAATAAGAAAAGGCTAACCAATAAGGAAAGGTAAAAATAAGAAAAGGCTAACCAATAAGGAAAGGTTCCGTTTCTTAGTAATGACTTTTAAAGACCTCAATAATCCGTAGCTGTAGATTCAGAACTACAAAGAAATCAATATACATACAGTCCATAAAACTCCATTGAGTTCAAAGAGTGCCCATGAGCGATCACCGAGCCATAACACCAGTATCCTAGTACCTATCCTATAAAAGGATCAGCCAGTTTAGTGAACATCCCTGTGATTTTATCAGAAAATAAAAAATACAAAGAATAAATGAGAGGGAAAAGAAAGCACTCAATAAACGAAGTAGATTCTAAGGGGTGAACTGTGGTATCTCGCACGAGGGCCTGTTCATTTGGGAAGTCCTGGTTAATGCGTCGCTTCCATCTTTTTGTGTCATGTATGGAAACGCTTCCATCTCTGTGTTCCCGGAGTTTCACTAAATTTCAAGTAGTCTAGAGTTTTCCAAACTTCTCTAGCAAGACTCAGAAGTGGCCACACTAAGGACTTGAGATTCGAGGAAGGCGTCAAGATCTTCTCCAGATGTTCCTGTTTCATAAGCCTTGCAACCCCTGCCCACCTTGTCGATTGAATCGGTGGTTCCGTGGGCCAGCTTGTCTTGGATCAGGAGAAAGTTACCTTCCTTTTAGAGCGACATGGTCTTATGGACCTGGTTTAGGCTTCTCCTGAACCTTGGGGTAAGAAACAACAACCATCTCTGTGTAAGTCCAGTAATTGACCTATGCATTTTAAGCAACCCTTATGCTTAAAGATAAGTCTTGATCTAACTTGGGCATCCTTCTTTCCTCGTCAGAGGAATCCCACCTCTCTTGAAAAGAACGAATTCAAGGTTCTTAACCCGCTAAGGGGGTTCGATGAGGCATCTCGTGCATCAAGTTTCATTAATGTCATCAAGGTATTGCAGATTATTTTATGGATGATGACGAGATATATCGTCCATCAAGATGTGCTAATGGTTTTTCTAATGAGATACCTCGTCGCTACAACCATCAGGAGGGTTAATCCTCTTGCTTTTTATCATAGCCAAATACTCGGCATTTGCCAAGCACGACAATTTGAGTCAATTACCATGGTCTCATAAAGTCTTCTTAGCTAATTTAGCCATTAATAATGCTTATAACGATGAAGAAGAAATCAATGAATTGAATCATCACTTCACGTACTACATTCCGTGTCTTTGTTTTTAAACCGTTAACAAAGAAATAGCTTTTTTATCCTTTGGGATTTTTTATTTTAGTATCTTCTATTTTTTTGTTATTTCCTCTTCATTTTTATTGTACGTGTGCACAAGTGATCCCGAAAATAAGTTTTAAATTCCTCTCAACATAGCATTTTCATCTGTCAAATGACAAAGAACTTTTTTCATCCACAGCGGTTTCGAATGCTTTTAAATGCGCCCTTCGAAAAATTTATTTCTAAAAAGCGGTAGTTGTTCCCTTTTTTCTATTGAATTATTTTTATCTAATGACATTTACTGTGGGAGCTATTGAATTATAACCATTTGTTTTTCAATTCAGAAAAAACTGCAAACCCGTCGTTTTCAGCGTAATGTCATTACACATCTCTAGAAAAGCGTTGAATATTCTTTTTTCTGATGTCTGATGGTTTAAAAACAGAGAGTATAGTATTTCAGAGCTCCACTTCAAGTACATATCAGAATTAATATTTATTCTCGTGTCAAAAACAATGCGTCTTGTAAATCTTATCTGTGTGTGTGTGAAGGTTTGTATAATTGCTTGTTTGGTACTAATTTGGCTAAACGAAGTGTGTAAAAGGATATTTTCGTTCCATTTCAATTTTCATATCCTTTTTATGTCACTTTCAGCCAAATCACTGGTTATCAGTTTGTATAAGGACACAAATTAATTCTCAAAATCTTAAATTATGATGATGTGCCTTATAATTCTGCTAGGTAGGTATTTTAATTAAAATAACACTGGAACAACACAACGGGCCATCGACGACGGTACGGGATCAAACCAAAAGGGAAAGATCCGAGGACAACATTACGTAATTTTAAAGAACGGTCAAATCACACCTGAGCTGGCACTCCACTCTCCAAACTTCCACACCACGCCAAAGTGAGGACATTCGAGGCCATGACAGATTTAACGTGCACCAGTCCCTTTGTATACAACGGTCTTTGGTTGGATTCGAACTCACAACCCTCCGGTTGCTAATCCGTTACTCTTCCAACCGGGCTACCGAGGGAAAAGTAACCCTATAATTCTGTAAAAATGTAGATAGCAATGCTGTCATTTTTCAGGTCGTTTATAGTTTGGTTCAGTTTGTTACTTTTTATGATTATTTATGACTGAGGTCATGATTCGGAATCTCTCTAGCTTGGGTTGGTTGGTTGAATTAACGTCGCAAAGGAGCAACACAACTGGGTATTGGCGACGGTCTGAGATCGATACCGAAGGATATATCCGAGGACAACACCTCATTTCGAACCACGCTCAGAGGACGAGAACAACATCTGAACTCTCAAGTATGGGGGAATCATATCCGAACAGTCTGCAGATTGCAATGAAAAATGTATGTTCGTCAATGTTGCATCTCAATTCAATTTTAACTATGGGAGTGCAACTGCTACTAGTGCGAGTCTGAAGGTTGTTGTCTCGATTTTATGTTTACTGCACACGTGCGAACTGTGATGTTGTTTCGTTGGTTGGTAATTTAATTAACGTCGATACAATACAACGGGCTGTTTTCGACGGACCAGGGTTAATCCGGAATGGAAAGAACCGAGGACAACACCTCGTAATTTTGTACCACAGTCAGATGACAAGGCCAACACCTGAGCTGGCAACCCATTGTCCAATCTTCCACACCAAGCCAAACTGAGGACAAGTGAGGCCCCAATATATTTAACGTGACCCTCAGCCCTCGTGTATACGACAGTGTTTGGATCGAGTTTCGAACTAGGACTTCCAACCGGCGAATCCGATCCTCTTCCAACTAGTCTACAGTTGCCCCTGTGATGTTCGTGAATGTATTTTTAACTATGCACGCGCAAACTGTAAGCAGAAACAATAATTTAAAATGAAGTTAAATGACACTGTAGGTAAAAAAATGAGTTACTTCATATTCTATGTTTTACTATTGCCTTTAAATCACGCTGGATAATTACTTTAATCAATCAATAATTTGTCCCACATAGGGATTCATGCATTTCTAGTAACCACGTGACTGATCTTCAAACCGAGCGATCGGCAGAAATAACACATGAAATTACGTTAATATTAGAAGGTCATTTTTGTGAAGAAGGGTTCACTCAACACTTATAACTAACTAGACACATCTATTGGTTGAAAGAATCCTAGAAAGGTAGGTATTTTAATTAACGTATCACTGGAGCAACACAATGGGCTATTAGCGGCGTTCTGGGATCAAACTCAAAGGGAAAGAACCGAGGATAACACCACGAATTGTCACCACCGAATTGTCGCCAATAGCTCATTGTGGTGCTCCAGTGCGACGTTAATTCGACTACCTTCCTGCTTACCCTCTCGTAGCGAAATGACTGTGGAGTGATAAACCAAACCAAAACCATTTTGAATTTCGTCACTCCTCTTGAAGAGGTGTGATGCACACACATAGATATGTAGGTATTTATTAGCGTCGGACTGGAGCAATACAACGGGCTATTGGATCAACCCCCGAAAGGAATGGTCCGAGGAGAGCACCACGTAATTTACGAGGTCACATATGTGAGCTGGTACCCCCCTCTCCGAACTTCCACACCACGCCAACGTGAGGACATTTGAAGCCACGACAGATTTAACGTGCACCAGCCCCCTTGTACACGACAGTTGGATCCGTTACTCTTCCAACCGGGCTACCGCGGACATCTAGAAAATATTCTATTAGTCGAAGTCTAAAACTGGTACGAAGTCACGAAAACTGCAACTTTCATGGCGGAATAATGCGTGCATGACCATCAGAAGATTGAGAACATTTTTCATTTTAGTTTTTGATAATTCAACTTCGATATATCTATATTTTCCTTTTCGATTTCTTCTCATCTCAAACAGCACCCTCGTCGTTATCTGCCGCAGTGCTTCTCTCCAGGAAGAATTCCTCCCTGGGTGTATTTCTCTCTTCTGTGTCAGTAAAACTTTCATTGTATGTCTGTCTATTACTTGATGTTGTATATCTTGTGTCTGGCGCACCACGGCCAAATACGGCCCTCACCGCCATGAAGCCCCAAAAGCAACCAACTCGCCAGAAAGAAATACCAGCGGAATCCTCAAACGCCAAAGGAGAGGAAGAAGAAGAGGGCCGAAGGATAATCGCGGCATCGATCGTCGCGCTGTTTGATATCGGACACAAGCACTTTCATTGTCTGACAAGGTGTCAACGCCGGGGCCCGCCTGCGCCTGACACCCGCGACGATTGCGTGTCCTGAAGTGATGTCCTGTCGACGCCACGTGATGCCGGACGGACAAAAAAGAACGAAAGGGGGACGGGGAGAACGGGTGCTTCATTTGTGTGTTTACGGTGGAGTGTGCAGGTGTCTAGTAATTGAATGTTAGGGAGACGATTATGTGATTGTCGGAGGAGCGTTTATGGGAGGTAAAAGGGGTGTTAATGATTTGTCAGGACGAGGTAACACGTAAACCGATGCACATGATATTAAGTTTTTGTGGAAAATTCTTTACTGCTAAAGAATCGTAATTAATATTAAAAATTGACTAGGTGAAAATTAAAAATTGGCTCGTTTATGATCTGGACGAGTAAAATGAAGAGAAAACACAGCGAGATTTGCTTCTCATTTAAATATTTCTCCAACACAATTATTATTTCTTTTTTTAGTTTACTGATGAGAGTCTACTCCGAAAAAATGATATTTAAGTTAAGCTGAAATTGTTGAAGATGAAATAAGAGATCAGAAAAATCTAAGATTGGAACGAGGTAATGGGAATTTTTTGTTTCTTTTTCGTTTTTTTGTCAGTTTACTGCTGAGAATTTACTGAGAAAAATGTGCGATTAAATTTTTGCCGAAAGGGTTCAAATTTAATTAGGGGTGGTCAGATAATTTTTAATTGTGAACGATCCAATGCGTATTTTTTTGTCTTTGTTTACCAGAATCAGAACATTTCAGACTTTCTAAATTCATCGAAATTGAAAAAGGTTACGCCCCTTAAACATCATTCGCACCAAGTTAAATTATTTGTAATAAGTCTACTTTAGCCTTCAAAAACTATTACAGATCGCTTTTTCTGACGCTCAGGTAGGTAGTAAACGTCACACTGGAGCAACACAACGAGCTATTGGTGACGGTCCGGGATCAATCCCAAAGGGAAAGATCCGAGGACAACACCACGTAATTTTGAACCACGGTCAGATGACGCGGCGACAGTCCGGGATCAACCATGAAGGTAATGACCCGAGGACAATAACTCACCATTTTGAACTACGGTTAGATGACGAGGTCAACGTCTGAGCTAGCACTCCATTCTCCAAACTTGCATACTACTTTAACGTGTTGAGGCCACGACAGATCGAACGTGCACCAGTGACGGTCTTTGGTTGGATCGTGTTTCGAACTCGAAACCCTCCGGTTGCTAATCCACTACTCTGCCAACTGGGCTACCGGTGACGTTCAGGAATGGGCCCACAAGGAGTATGAAATTAGTGTAAAGGGTTAGATCTTTCCCAATCCACTTGTGGTGTCTCATCTACTAATGTAATAGACTGCAGTGGTGTCTCTTCGGAAGTATTAATTGGTAACCAATAAGAGGCAGTGTGTCTCCTACTCGAGCGAAAATGTCCATCTACATTATATGGACAAAAGTATTTGGACACTGCAGAAAATCGGGGATCCATCTTAGTCTGGTTTTTTTTTCCTGGTTAGGACTCGGTCCATTGCTTTATGTACCTGGTACCATGAACGCTGACGTGTACCTCGACGTTCTGGATAATTCGGCCTATGGCAATACTACGGATGATGGTTGTTTCTTCCAACAGGATTGAGCTCCATGCCATACTGGACTCGTTTCCTGAAAATGAGGTGAATTTCCTTGACTAGCCTGCTCAGGGCCCCGATCTCAATCCGATCGAGCACTTGCGGGACGAACTGGAGCGACGGGTACGACACCGCCACGCATGCCCATCTTCACAACAATCTCTTCTCACAGCCTTACAAGAGGCATGACGAGCTTTTCTTGCCCAGACGTACAGAGAACGTGTGGAAGGTATGCCTCGACGTGTTGCAGCTGTAATACAAGCAAACGGAGGGTCTACCCGTTACTAAATGAAATAATAAAGCACTTTTTCTGAAAAACGTCCAGTGTCCAAATACTTTTGCCCATATAGTGTACTAGTTTTTGCTAGAGTAAGGGTATTAGCAACAATATGATTATTCCAATCCCATTTTTCAAGCAAACGTATTTTCTTTCTCAATGTATTCGTTAACCCTCGTAGTGGTTTATCTTCGCATCGAAAACCGTCCTGTAGTGTCCAGCCTCTGGTGCAAAAACCTGTTCCGATCTGTTACCAGTTCTGGGCAAGGTGACAATTAGTTTTTCCTAATTGTATCTTCTTTCCCTATGAAGTAACAGGGCAGTTTTATCTCGAAGATATATTTCGTCATTAATAAAACTTGCCAAATCTTGATGGATGAGATATCTCGTCAAAACACTTGGAGGGTTAAAGTAAACAGAAAAATGCAAGTTGAATGAAAATAAAATGTCAACCTTTATCGTCTTTAACCATTGGGAGCTGTTATTATTTTCTTAATTGTGAAGTTTCCATTTCCGACCTGTGGTTGGTATTGGTATTTAATTAACGTCGTACTAGAACACAAAGGGCTATTGGCGACTATCCGGAATGAATCCCCAAGGGAAAGAACCGAGGACAACACCACGTAATTTTGAATCATGGTCAGATGACGAGGTCAATACCTGAGCTGGCGTCCCACTCTACAAACTTTCATATCACACCAAACGTGAGGACATTTGAAGCCACGACAGATTTAACGTACATCAGCCCCTTTGTACACGACGGTCTTTGGTTGGATTTGAACTCGCAAAAGAGGAAAGCTTTACTGACACTGAAGAGAGAGAAATACATCAAGAGGGATCGAGAACCTGCACCGTCTTCAACTCTCAGGTTGCTAGCCTAATTTTTTGAAGTTGTAATACATTACAACGTTCACTACATAACATTTATTAAAAAGCATGTTCAACATAAAAAATGTTATTATTTTAAAATAAGTTTGTTGAAGTACAACAAATGAAAAACTCCTTCTGACGATTGTAAATAACTTTAAAAGCGTCAAATAGGGGTGTCAAATAGAGATGTTTTAAAACTCCCTTTAAAGAGTATAATTTTGAGATAAATTCTTATCTAAAAATTTGCGTTTCCCCGAATTATTAATTCAAACATCCTGCATAGTTGATTCTGTACTAATCACCAGTACAGTAAAAATCTGACAACAAAGAATGCGTTTAAAATTCAAACGGTGATTTTAAAATAGTTTTCTGGGTTTCTCTCATCAAAAGAACTTCTAATTACCTTAGGTTAGTTAAGTAAAAAAGTATCAAAAAGTTACCATTCACAAAATTGCTTATATTTTTTATAGTTTTATCTTTAACATTTTGTTTTCACAACTATAAATCTATGTTACTTCTTTAAATAAATATTTATTTTAAAGAATTAAAAATATGTGTTCACCAAATTTCTGAAGCAATATGATTCGCAAAAGTTATACAAAGCATCCAATTCAATTTTTGGAATGAAATGCCCAACATGGAAACATAAATTTAATGTAAAAAGTATAAGCAGAGAGGAAAACAAGTCTAGAGATTTATTCCAAAAGCCCCATTTTACCCCCACTTGATCATTATTTATAGAATGTATGATAGATTTTGAGGTTTTGATGGAACTTTACATTCAGTGACCACATCTGGTTCTTATATGGAGCACAAAGCGATATTATTTATCAATATTCTTGGCATATAGTTACTGAGTGTGTTATCGATTCTTATTTCAATAGCAAGTGAAATGACACAAAGAACATTAATCATTTGAGAATAGGATTGAATTTCCAGGCTTACTCAGGAATTCTATGAAGCATCTCCTTTATTATCCCACAGTAAAAAAATTACACTAAGTCATTGAGTCTGCAAAACGTTTTTTTTTTGGGCAATGACAGATGGGTCCTTAAAAAGGTCTTCATGTATGGTTCCAATGCAACCCAGGATGTGTGAGGGAGAGGCTGGTAATAAGCTGCACATTGTACATGTAGGAAAGGATTTCAGGACATCGAAGAATATCATGTTTCAAATGGCCAGATCGAAAGCTGGCAAGAATAGAGAAAATTTTCCGTGGCAAATTTAAGGCAAACAGCTCTTGGTGTTTTACTGAGGTACCAATGATAAAAAGGTACTGGAGATGATCTGCACAATTGCTTTTTGAGTACGGACAGGTGGTAGTCCTTTGAGTTTCCTTGCGCAGCATGGCCAAATATTGGCCCATAAAACTCCAACTAACCAAAAAAACCTCTGAGTTGCACAAATCCATGGCATAGATAGAGCTCGTCTGCTATTGATCATAAGATCTTGGAGCCAACTCTGTAGCAGTCCAATTTAGTCACCCATTCACCTTCATAGGTTAGGCTGGTAAAGCAAGCCTTCACGCCTTGGGTGACCCTACTAGGAGTATATATTCCCGACGTACTTCGCCTGTACCACCAGTTTCACCCTCTCCCACGATGAGACCATAGAATAGGACTTTGAGAGAGTCTACGAATCGTAGATGGTGTAGAATACTTGATAAATAATTGGCATGACTTTACATTACTATCTGCTCATATCAGATTAATCTCTTGTCAAAACTGTTTCTCCTCGGCCATGAAATGTTATTTTGTTGGAATGCTTTGTATGTTGGTAGTAAAAAGTATGAAATATTTTTGTAGAATATGAAAAACTTCACATGCGCTGAATCCAGCCAAAGACACGGAGACTTGTGTACACGGATACTGGTGCACGTTAAATCTGCCGTGGCCTCAAATGTCCTCACGTTGGCGTGGTGTGGAAGTTTGAAGAGGGGGTGCCAGCTCAGGTGTTGACCTCGTCATCTAACCGTGGTTCCAAATTACGAGGCATTGTTCTTGGATCTTTGCCTAAGGGATTGATCCCGAACCGTCGCCAACAGCCAGTTGTGTTTCTCTAGTTCGACGTTAATTTCCTACGTCTATAATATGCATGGTGTTTCTAAACTTCCTGTATAAACCAGTCATAAAGGGAGCGTGATACTATTTTAAGAATTATAAAAAGATAAGCGAACCAATTAAATATAACGCATACATTAAATTATCATTTGTGAAATCTAATAGTTTGAAATAGAATGTTCTCAACTTATCGTGGTAGTGTAAGCATGCAACTATACTTCGCTGGAACAATAATGTTTTTACAATAAGAGAAAATTAGATCTTTGGGAGATAAGTTTAAAAACTCGTGATTTTGATGTTTCTTATTGTGGTATTAGTACCTCATGAGACGCTCATGAGTAAACAAAACGCTTCCTCCGCTATTCAAAAGCTGTTTAATTGATCATTTATCTATGCTATAATCCCATTTTCAAAAGAATTTTACAACTTTAAAAAATTGGTCTGTGTTTTGAAACCTTTCGAAAATTATCCTCCATTAAAACGTTTAGAGTCCTGACTACAATATTTGTTGATTTCAAGGGGTGTTACATAGGAGAGGTAGTTGAATTAATGTCACACCTGAGTAACGCAACGGGTTATTGGTGAAGGTCCGGGATCAATCTTGAAAGGAAAGATCAGAGAACACCTTCTAATTTTAAGGATTGATCTCGGACAGTCGCCAATAGCCCGTTGTATTGCACCAGTGCGACGTTAATTACCAATACCTAATTTTAAACCACGGTCAGATGACGATACTTGTAGTTACATCAACTGCTGAATTCAAAGCGTCTTTAGATAAAAAATCAGCTTTCATTCCCGTAAATCCCACGATGTCCACGCACATAGACAAAGAGAATCTCAATTCCTCTATTTTTAAGAGAACTTATTGTTTGGGCATAGGTTGTATGTATTTATGAATTTCTGCATAAGCCTTTAGTAGAATATATATTTTTCGTCTCTTGTATATAATCTCGGAAGGTTCAGAACACGGAATAAAACAATCTATTGGGAATACTGATTTTTCAATGAACTGAAGATGCTATTTTTTCTATATAGATCGTCACGAAGGTCTTGTTCTCCAAAAATATCCTTACAAAAGTCTTAAAAAATTTCTGAATAAAAAGGCTTAAGTTTAATAAGCAATGAGGTGAATTCAAAATCAAAAGCATGTTTCTTAGTTTGGACTTCTATATTCGTACAAGAAATCCTTGTTTACTTTTTAATTTTCCTTTTCTTTTAAAACTTTATTGCATTTAAATTTGTAAGTAAATTTCTAAAACTCATTGAAAATCCTTACTTTTAAAACAAGTGCATATTAAATGTTCTATTTTCTTGTTTTTCTCGAAAATTTAAGTTCCTATTAGTCTGAGTTTAATTCTTTTTTCGATCACTCTTTTATACCCAGAAACTAATTTTACTTTTCTTCTTCCCTGAAATGACCGGATTTATTTTGAGCATGCAAAATAAAAATAAACTCGTTCTTTATTCGAATCGAATAACTTAACGGAGCAAAGAAGAATTTAAAGTTAGTCCCGAACTTTCCAACGTTAAACCTCGCACTCCAAAAAACAAAAGAAAACCAAGAACCTTTTAAGAGAGGGCAAAGGGGAAAAAAAGGGAAAATAAAACCGGAAAAGGGCAAGTGGAACACTACTGGAACCCGGAAAGGTTCCTCTGCTTCTCCAGAGCTTTAATTAAGAGATTCTACGTGACCCTAATCAAATGAAAATAATTGGAGCATGACGAAGTGGATTTCAATAACTCGCTCTCCGGAGTTAATTAATTAATTTTTCCTTCTCTCTCTCCCGTTTCCCGGAAAAGCATCTCTCAAACACGACTGTGGGTTACTTCGGCTTCGATGACCGCCGACAGACCACAAGCGATCGAAAGTAGTGCAGTGAATGCGAATCGAAGCGCTATCTATCGATGCGGATTGTTGCGTATCGATGCACGTGGGGATATCGATGTCCCCGGTTTTAATGAAAACTTCACAAACAATTCGGAAATGCGACTTCAAACAATTCTCGTCGAACCGAACCGAGTGAGAATCGATGTCCGTGAACCGGATTGCTCCCAAGAAGTGTAGGGCCGCGGTTGCCCGGCTGGTAAAAGTAACGGACTAGCAACCGGAGTGTTGCTAGTTCGAATCCATCCAAAGACCGTCTTGTACAAAGGGGGTTCGTGCACATTAAGTATGTCGTGGCCTCAAATGTCCTCACGTTGGAGTGGTGTGGAAGTTTGGAGAGTGTGGTGCCAGCTCAGGTGTAACCTCGTCATCTGATCGTGGTTCAAAATTACGTGGTGTTGTTCTCGATTCTTTCCCTTCGGGTTTGATCCCGCACCGTCTCCAATAGTCCTTGTGTTGCTCCAGTGCGTCGTTAATTAAAATACCTACCCAAGAAATGTAATAGGTTTGCGCGTTAAGGTTATGTATGCACTAGAACATTTTTTTTTTAATTTTGACTTTCAAAATCCAGTTTTTTCACAATAGGTCATTGGTTTGTGCTTAAACCCATTTCAGTGTGAAAAACTCTGATTAAGCTACTCATTAATTATCTAATTTAGATTTAATCAGCTAATTAGCATGTTTTTTGAACAGGGATATCTCAAATTCTAATGTGTTTAGAAAGACATTTCCTGTTGGAAATTATTCCTAATGTTATTCTTCATGTTTTGACCCTCCATCAAGTTGCTAGACGGAATAGGTTATTTTTTACAATTTTTTCACGAAGGAAGTCTAAAAAATCAAGATTTTTTCAAGAATTTCGACATGTAAAAATCAACTAAAAATTCATTTCTTAACCAATAGCTTTGACTGAGGGTCAAAACATCCACTGTATTATATAGATTATAATGACACAAAAGTAATTATAATAGATCAATTCATTGTTGAGTTATCACTGTTCGAAAGAAGCATCCTATTGCAAAAACACAGTTCTTCAGAAAGTGAGTTTGAAGTTTTGGAAACATGTTTGTAGTGGTGACAGTATCTAACCCAAACCCTTGTAACTTGAAAACTATTTCGAATATTTACAAGGTCTTGGTATCGTTTGAAAGCTAAGGGGTTGGACAATATTTTGAATTATTAAAAAGTATATCGATATTTTGGTCAATTTTCGTGGTTTCTAGTGTATACATACACCTTAAAGAAGCAGAGGACAGTTGGTGAATGAATTTTCGGGTCGAAAACGCAGGTAAAATAGAGGCGAATCATTTTAAAGACGAAGGGATGCCTGACCTTCCTTTAACCCTCTAAGGGGTTCACATGCATATATCCGTTCCACAACCTGCTGTCTTCGTTGAATGACCTCTAACCAGTTTGAACCTTTCTTGACTCAGAATCTTTGGACCACCTAGATGGAAGAGCAACTGATGAGCAACCGGAGGGTTGCAAAACTTGATTCAGTCAAAGATCCGTCGGGTATACGGGGGCTGGTACACGTTAAATCTGTCGTGGCCTTAGATGTCTTCACGCTGGTGTGATGTGGCAGTTTGGAGAGTGGGGTGCCAGCTCAAGTGTTGACCTCGTTATCTGACCGTGATTCAAAATTACGAGGTGTCGTCCTTGGATCTTCGCCATTAGCCCGTTGCTTTGTTCCAGTGCAACGGTAATTAACTACTTACCTGTAGAATCTATCATAGGATTCTTTCAACCAATGGATGTGGTTATTGAGTCATTATGTGTTATGGTATGAAAGCAATACCACACTACTCGGAACTCTCGTGACACTCCGAGGGTTAAAGGGTAATGGTTAAATGCTCCATACTCCTTTCAGTTACACTTAAAACCCTTTCGGAGGCCTTGGAAAGTCTGGCGTCCCCATCTACTCGAAATGGTTGCGATTAGGAGTATTAAGAGTTCTAATGTATACAGGATAGTTTAAAACTTGCTGTACAAACTGTAAGAAATTATAACGAACACAAAATCAAACCGTAATCACAAAGGGTAAAGAGGTAGATAGCTGAATTAACCTCGCACTGAAGCACCACGACGGGCTATTGGAGACGGTCTGGGGACCATTCCGAAAGGAAAGATCCGAGGACACCTCTTCATTTTGAACGACGGTCGGACGACAGGGTCAACACCTGACCTGGCACCCCACTCTTCAAACTTCCACACCACGCTAACGTGAGGACATTTGAGGCCACGACAGACACCAGCCCCCACGATGGCCTTTGATTAGATCGAGTTTCGAACTAGCAACCCTCCTATAGCTAATCCACTATTCTTCCAACCCGGGGCTACCGGGGCTCCTAATCATGAAGGGACATATGTCCGCATGAGCCATCCAGATATGCTAGAGGATGCACTAAGGTTCAGGAATGAAAGAGAGCAAATAGTGAACGATATTTATTTTTATTGGACTTAATTTTAATTTCACAGTAATTGTACACTTACAGTTTCAAAGGTAGGTATTTAATTAACGTCGCACTGAAGCAACACAACGTGCTATTGGTGACGGTCCGGGATCAAACCCAAAGCGAAAAATTCAAGGACAACACCAAGTAATTTAGAACCACGGTCAGATGACGAGGTCACACCTGAGCTGGCACCCCACTTTCCAAAACTTCCACACCACTCCAACGTGAGGACATTTTGTTGCCACGACATATGTAACGTGCACCAGCCCCCATTGAACACGACGGTCTTTGGCTGGACTCGGACTCGCAACCCTCCTGTTACTAATCCGTTACTCTTCCAACCGGGTTACCGGGACCCAGTTTCACAGTAACTGTAGACTTACAGTTTCACAGTAGGTACTCAGAATTATTGGTACCACCTACAGTAATGCGCGCTGATTGCAGTGCGAAGTGAAAATCAGCGCTCCCTAGCACATTTAGGTAGCACCATTAGGGGCTCAATTTTACAAACTAAATAAACATATTATCTCTATAAACAGTGTCAGTGATTCTATGTGGCCGTCGTGGCTCAGTGGGTATGCCCACTGCGCTAGCAACCTTCGAGTTGTAGGCGACGCAGGTTCGATTCCTACCAGGTTCATTCCTCCCTTGGTGCATTTCTCTCTTCTGTGTCAGTAAAGCTTTCACTGTGTATCAATTACTTGATATTGTATTGTGTCTGGCGCAGCATGGCCAAATATGGCCCTTGCGCCATAAAACCCCAAAAACCAACCAACTCAGTGATTCTAAGATCGACTATCTTTTGTCCAAAAGGAATCATTCGGAAGAACCCTCATCACAACTGGAAGATCACAATTCTTCAGGGTTCAGGGGCAGCGTTTGTCCTATTGGAAGAGTAACGGATTAGCAACCTTCGGGTTACGAGTTCGAAACTTGACACAACAAAAGAGCGTCGTGTACGTGACGCTGGTGCGCGTTACATCTGTCTTGTCACGTTAAATCATCGATTTCTAAAGATTAAATCTAGAAATAACGTACTAAACGCTATGTCAAACTTCTGACAAACATGAATCGAAAGAACTAATAGAACGGAGACTTCAGCAACGACAGAATTCTGAACTCGCGCAAAAAAATCAGCACTTAAAGTTTACTGTATTATCTTCATACAAGAGTAATAGAGGTAAAGTTCTTGACGAAACTGCCGGTATTTGTGCTTAGGCTGGATGTTTTCCTTGGGTAAAACTTCTCTATTATGCAGATTTAACTATGAGGATGAAAATTTTCTTAAGTAACCAGTAATTAGCGAATACTTACAAATTGACTACCACCCATCTGGTTTAGTAATTAACTTAAGGGATAGTTAACAGCTAAAAATTATAATTTACAGTCATCACTGCTTGGAAAAGAGGGTGTTGGTAACAGCCCTTTTTGAAGTTTTTCGTTCTTATTTCCGTAAAACTCTCATATAGACGTTTATAAGATGGTTTTACTGTAAACCTAAAATAACATCTTTCGTTACTTGTGGCTTAACTTGACATTACTCGAATGCAATTTCAGCATGTCTTGTGTTATAAATTAAGGCTAAACCATAGATGAAATATAAAAGTAGAGTGTGCAATGGTAATCTTTTTACGTGCCCAGGTTCATATGACAAAAGCTAGTAGTAACGTGACCCTTAGACTACTTTCGTCTGTCGGTTGGAAATGAACATTCCTCATCTGATTGCTGCACAGGACGGGAGAAGACACCCATTCTTTGATTCGTCATCTAATTGGTCCGCGCGACATAGTAGTATACTGGCGATTAAACCATATTTGTCACCACACTATGGAAATGAGCATTCACACATCTTCCCTGTCATAAGATATTGTATCGCCAAACGAGGCGGTAAGATGCCAAGTCAATCATCCATGTCAGTTTTTCAGAGCTTGACTATTAGTCGACATGGACTAATAGTTGGTCATACTTTTTGAAGCTCCTCTCAATAGCAATGCTCTGTCTACTTACGATTAAGGAAAATCCCATTCAAATCTTTTCACATTTTTATGTGCAATTGGTTTTTTACATCTCATCTGATTTTTTTTTAATTTCAAAACGACAAATATATTTTTTCAATTTCTCTTGTAATTCAATTTCTTTAATTTCACACTAAAAATTTTTTGCATATACAAATTAAATTCACTAGTTATGCTGCAAAAGATGATGGTCTTGTATAATTTAAGTATTTTTTAATACTTTTATTCTCATCTATACATCTTATATGCTTTAGACCATTATTTTTTAAATATTTTATGCTTTTATTGGGTCATTTTCTACCTTGTGTCTGGCGCAGCTTGTCCGTTTTGGACCTTGCGCCATAAAACCCCAAAATCCAATCCAATCCTATCTACTATGGGCCAAACTTCATGTCTATGGGCCAAACTTCGCCAAATGTTACTAATTAATAAATTAGTTCTTTTGCAACAGGAAGTATTTTTGAATTTATCGGTTTTCTAAGATCTTGCCCTTTGGGTGGCATCTTCAGCCTGAGTAGGAAGTAGGACTTCTTAATCTGTATATAGCCATGTTTGGTCAAAAAATATCTGGACGACGTGCATTGGGTGGTCTGAAGAATTGTGATGACGGATCTTCCAGTCACTACTATGTTAGTTAGATCGATTTCATCTAAAAATTCATAGACAATGAATATAGTTAAGTAACATTCCTTGTTGATAGTTTGCCATTAAGGAGCCTACTCGTGATGAAGTACACCCTGATTTGGAAAAAAATATTAACAAATATTAACAAGGTCTTCAAATGTTTTATTTCCCATGTCTTTGACCGTGAAGAAGTCATTGACGTTTTCCAGTGAGTAGTAAACATTAACAAATATTAACAAGGTCTTCAGTTGTTTTATTTCCCATGTCTTTGACCGTGAAGAAGTCATTGACGTTTTCCAGTGAGTGGTAAGTATCAACAAATATTAACAAAGTCTTCAATTGTTTTATTTCCCATGTCTTTGACCATGAAGAAGTCATTAGCGTTTTCCAGTGAGTGGTAAATATCAACAAATATTAACAAGGTCTTCAGTTGTTTTATTTCCCATGTCTTTGACCGTGAAGAAGTCATTAGCGTTTTCCAGTGAGTGGTAAATATCAACAAATATTAACAGTCTTCAATTGTTTTATTTCCCATGTCTTTGACCGTGAAGAAGTCATTAGCATTTTCCAGTGAGTGGTAAATATCAACAAATATTAACAAGGTTTTCAGTTGTTTTATTTCCCATGTCTTTGACCGTGAAGAAGACATTAGCGTTTTCCAGTGAGTGGTAAATATCAACAAATATTAACAAGGTCTTCAATTGTTTTATTTCCCATGTCTTTGACCGTGAAGAAGTCATTAGCGTTTTCCAGTGAGTGGTAAATATCAACAAATATTAACAAGGTCTTCAATTGTTTTATTTCCCATGTCTTTGACCGTGAAGAAGTCATTAACGTTTTCCAGTGAGTGGTAAATATCAACAAATATTAACAAAGTCTTCAATTGTTTTATTTCCCATGTCTTTGACCGTGAAGAAGTCATTAGCGTTTTCCAGTGAGTGGTAAATATCAACAAATATTAACAAGGTCTTCAATTGTTTTATTTCCCATGTCTTTGACCATGAAGAAGTCATTAGCGTTTTCCAGTGAGTAGTAAACATTAACAAATATTAACAAAGTCTTCAATTGTTTTATTTTCATGTCTTTGACCGTGAAGAAGTCATTGGCGTTTTCCAGTGAGTAGGACAGGTAGTTAATTAATGTCACTCTGGAAAACACAATGTGCTATTTACGACGGTTCGGGAACAACCCCCAAGGGAAAGATACAAGGACAATGCCTCGTAAATTTGAATCAGTCAGATGAAGCGAACCACACCTGTACTAGCACCCCACTCTCCAGACTTCCATACCAAGCCAACGTGAGGACATTTGAGGCCACGATAGATTTAACGTGCACCATCCACCGTTTACACGATGGTCTTTGACTGGACCTAGTTTCGGTTTTCCAGTGGGATAGCTGAGCCTTTGTTTCTAGGTAAATCGCAGTTCCATAGACATAGAATTCATCTCGGATCATAAGTCTCATAAAATCTGGGTAAATATTGAGGTATTTTAGCATGTCTTATACGACTGTCAAGTAAGCTGGTAATATAAACGAGACGTACACGGAATATATGTTTATCTACGCTGGTTTCCATAAATTAAGATGAGCTGCGGTAGCCCAGTTAATAGAGTAACAGATTAGAAACCGGTGGTTTGCGAGTTCGAAACTCCAACCAACCAAAGACCGTCGTGTACATGGGGCTGCTGCGCCTTAAATCTGTCGTGGCCTCAATTTCCCACACGCTGGCATGGTTTGTATTAAAATTTCATTGAAGCAACACAACGGGATATTGGCGACTGTTCGGGATCAATCCCTAAGGGAAGCACGGAGAACAACGCCTCGTAATTTTGAATCACGGTTAGATGACGTCAGCACCTGAGCTGACACCCCACTCTCCAAACTTCCACACCACACCAACGTGAGGACATTTCAGACCACGACAGATTTAACCTGCACCAACCCCGTGACTTTATTGGACTTAGTTTCCCACTCCCAACCCTCCGGTTGCTACGTTAATCTTCCAACTGGGCCCTTTAAAACTTGGGGAAAGCCTACATATCACAGCACAAAGGAACCTTTTAACATTTCCCGGCCCTAGTTCCACTGCAGTCCCTCCTTTTCGGGAGGCCTGTACCACAATCAAGGCAGTTCCATTTAAGTTCGAAAATGTCCATTACAAACCGGTCAAAAGCCGCCGCTAATCCCTCTTGTTCCGCAACGGTCAGTTTCAGAGATCGCCAGACCTCATCAGGACCCTTTCGTGCCGCGTCCGATAATCTCCGAGGATGGATTGCCGAGGGGTTCCGAGTTCATCCGAAGTATCGATCAAGAAGTTCCTTGTGTGTATGGAGGATCGGGGGGACAGAACAAGGCGGTAATCTATCACGGGCCAACTAATCCGCCTTCGCACTGTCTCCTTCGCATCCGATGAATGGATAATTCCGTACGGGCTCCCCGTAATTACTCGTGAATATCATTGATTTTGACAATTTGATTAAGACGCCGCCCGACGCTGTCTTCGTCGATCGGCCCTAATCTGCTGTTATCCGGTGGCAGGGGGGGGGTGTGGGAGACACGCGACGTTTTCCTTCCTGGGATCTTCTTAGGGTGAAATGAATGTCAAACGCCAGAAATATCGTAACAATTATTAGCCCTCCCTGTGGATTGTCTTCGCCTCGAAAACTGCCCTGTGGTGGTCAGCCTCTGATGCAAAAACTATTCCCAACTACACACAGGTTCTGGGCAAGGGATAATTTGCGTCTCGTTCTTGAAATAATAGGACAGTTTTCTCTTGGCGAGGCATTTCGTCCTTAGCATAACGCATCAGATCTTGATGGACGAAATATCTCACTGATACCACTTGAAGGGTTAAGTTAACCCTCCTGATGGTTGCCGATTAATCCAACTGGTCGACAAGGTATCTCGTCGTTAGCAAGAGTGACCAGATCTTGATGGAAGATATACCTCGTTGATACCACTTGAAGGGTTAAGTTAACCCTCCTGATGGTTGCCGATTAGTCCAACTGGTCGACGAGGTATCTCGTCATTAGCAAGAGTGACCAGATTTTGATGGACTAGATATCTCCTCATTGGAAGAAAACTGACCTGATCTTGATCTCGTCATGAAAAATTCGGCAATATCTTGATGACGAGATATCACTTCATAAGCAAAATCGGACGTCTCGATGGACGAGATATCTCGTCGAAACCACTTGGAGGGTTAACAGATTGTAATGGCATCAACTTGAGGAAATTGTTGGTAAGACCGTCTGCTTTGCATATGATAGACTTTTTCTGTAGAGTGAAATGTGGTGTTTTGTGGTAGATCGTGCTGCCTGTCCGTATTCCTAATTGGTAACAGGAACAGAATTAAAGTAGGTAGGTAGTTAATTAACACGTCACACAACGTCGTTACACAACGACTTACTGGCGAGGGTCCGGAATCAATCCCAAATGGAAAGACCCGATGACAACACGTAATTTTTAACCACGGTGAGATGACGAGGCAACACCTGATCTGGAATACCACTCTCCAAACTTCCACGCCAACGTGAGGACATTTGAGGCCAAGACAGATTTAGCGCCAGCCCCGTACCATGACTGTCTGGCTGGACCGAGCTTCGAACCTTCATATTAAGGATTGATCCATCTTCGCATTGGATTCATGATGCATCCATCCTCATGTATCGTTGGGAGAGAGTTCCCCTGTTGGATTATTTTTGACGTGAAGGCATCTTTAAAATCGCCACAGTACTGGACGGCATGCAGAAAATACGTCTTTGATCGGATCGAGTTTTGAACTCGCAACCCTCCGTTTGCCAATCCGCTATTCTTCCAATAGGGATAATGTGGCCGCAACACTTTTACACACATTGGATCAATGAAATGTTGGGGCTACTTTATTCAGAATATAACTTCCAAGAATCAGGAAACAGATTTAATTGGAAACTAACCACGAACTCGTCCAAAATGTGTCAGTGAACATGAAGAGAGTTGTATCATCAGGAATATTCATTACGACTTTCATAAAGACTTTGGAAATCGTATTGCTTTCAGTGAAGGGGACCCCATCCGTCAAGGGCTACAGCAGCCCTCCGATACACTTGAACTGAATTGTATAGATTGTGAGCTATATTCTTTAATTCTATCACGTAACATTTCGAGAAGATTTAAATCAGGTAAGAAAGTCCAATAGGGGTGATACGTATCAAATTAGAATTGGAAGAGGGAAAGTCCTCGGGTGACTTCCTGACCCATGGCAGCCCCACTGATCCCCGATTCGGAATCCCTGTGTTCCATATCTGATTTTCCCGGATTCCTCTTCGCTTATCTATCATTTCTGAGGTCGTGAAGGGATTGTACCCGCAGGCGTCGTGCTCGACTGTCTTCAGGAATACTCTGTGCAAACCGAGCACTGAGGGGAAATAAAATTATTCAAGCAGCGTCCGCCCTCCTTAACTATCGTCCCCAAAAGAATATGCGCATTAGGGGGCAAACTTACCCCGTCCCTAAATAAGGGTTTCTGTTTTCGAGTCACGGATTTCGTCCCATGGTTCCTCTTAATGACGTTTATCCCAAAGCTGCTCCACTGTGCCTGAGACGCTGGGATTCAAGGTCGCGTCGACGTCCATTTGTGGCCACGGGGTGAATTATGGGACTGCGTTTCAAAGGGGACCCCAAATCCAAGTTTTACGTATACCAAGTGTCAATATATAGCATTTTAGCCAATATAACGCATCATAGCCTACAGTGATGGTGGCGTAGTTTGTCCTCTTTTGGACGTTGCGCCATAAAACTCCAACATCCAATACTATAGTGATGGTAGGTAGGTAGTTGATTACGTTCCACTGGAGCGATACAAGGGGCTATGGACGACGGTCCCGGATCCATCCCGAAGGGAAGCATCAGGGAAGAACACCTCGTCATTTTGAATCATGGTCAGATGACGAGGTCAACACCTGAGCTTGTGCCCCATTCTCCAAACTTCCACACCAAGCCAACATGATCTACGCTGATGGATAATCACTCTAAATATGAATTAAGGAGGTGCTGACGTGCTTCTACTGCTTCCAGATGGAGAGGAATTCCAAATAAAGGCTGGAACAGGAAAAATATCCTACAACTTCTCCAGTGGAACTCATAACTATAACTCTTGAAACTTATTTAAATCTCTCATCAACACAGCAAACCGAGGTAATTGTTATATTTAGTTGTTCCAGATCTGCCTTAGAAGCAATTTCAAATGGCCAACTCAAACTGCGCCCTAGATTTCCATTCACTTCTGCATTAACTCATGTGCTTGGAGAAAAGCTGCACTCTTCAGATTTCCGCACATATGGACGTTGAAAAAAATGAATCTGCAGATCACTTCGCAAAGTAAGACGGATAATTAAACGCTGAACAAACCCCAATAACACTTATTGGTGCTAATGCTTTGGTGAAATTCAAACTCGTATCCCAAAAAAATATGATAAAACAACAAATTTGTGAAATTAACACCGATATAAAAAACTCCACACTATCCAGACTGAAAACAGGACATTTTAAAAGCATGGAAACTAAGAGATGGAACCAGAACTGTCTGGACGTTGAATTCATACCTAACCATTTATTCATCTGCCCTGAAATAGTGGCTGTTCTTCAAACCATCGATTATGATCCTGAAGAACACTTTACAGCTAGAAAATAATCAACATCTCCTAAGCTGCGGATAGTAAAAATACAAAATCCTTGAAAACAATGACTAATCACGATTTAAAAACTTCGTCAATGTAAACATGAGACACACTTCTGTCCTGATGATGGTGGACGTCTTGCTCCACCGAAATGGCCATTGACGATCTTTCATCATTGATGAAGCATTTTTTGCATCGTCTAAGTTTTTAAATTGTGATTAGTTATTGATTTGAATGTTTTTCTATTTCAACTACCAATTTTTCCAATGGTTTTCATGTGTTTATGTATAATTTAGTTAGCTTATGAATGGGTCAGGCAATTTTTCATATACAGTAACTTCTCGATACATCGCACACTTTGCTATATCACTGTTTACCCCAATGAATATTCGGTTTTGAAAGGATGAAGTCCCAATAGCATCATCTTTAAATTGGAAGCTCAAAAGTCACTTGCTTTAAATGTTGCTGTTTGTGTAAATTACAAGTTAAACCTGAGTTAAACGCGGAATCGAAGACTGAGGACTAGGACAATGGATATTCTTAAGTGAACAATTGACTCCTAATAAGTATTAATAACTAGGTTGTAATATAGTTAATTAGTAGGTTGTTAGTTAATTAGTTAGGTTGTAATAGGCTAATAAGTATTAATAACTAGGTAACTAACTATCTTGAAAATACGCGAACCTTTCCCACCTACTATATCCAAAAGTATATCCAAAGCTATTGGTGCGAACATTAGAGCTGTAAGACAACATGAAAACCAGCCCAATAAAAGGAAAAACTTAGTTTGTGAAAAAGATCGAAAGCATGAATGAAAAGTAATATTTGCTGCTTTCAAAAGATTCAGTTATTCATCGTGGATAATCTATAACAATTCCTGAAAGCACAATGCAGCATCAAGTGGTTTTTAAAGCGTGTGTTCTGATCACGTCCGCTGGTAAACAAAGCAGTAGTATGTTGAGACAGAAAGAAATTTCAATACATTAAAAAGTACTTCATGATTCAGGTTCGTTGTTCTGCTTTGTATGCTTGTGTGTGGATTTAATGAATTTATCTCTTACAGTAAGGTAAGTGGTTCAGTGGCAAGGAAAGGTTACACAGTAGTAATTTTGGTAACAGAGTAGTAAGTATAGAACTACTTAACAGAGGATAGATTAGGCAAAACAAAAAGCTAGTACATTCAAAGTTTATTTCTTCGATTATTCTAATATTTTAAATTGGAGCTGTATACGTATTTAAAGATTTTAAATCGAGATTCTCAAGTTCAAGAATTCACAACAAATTTGAAAACATGATTCGAAAAAGTATGTAAGATTTCTTTCGGTTTTACAAAATTAATCATTTTTACTGAAATGGTGGGAAATATTGAAGAAACTTGTGTTGAATGTAGGTAAAATCTAGTATACACGACATAACTTTTCAAGTATCAGAAGACAAATTGAATTGAAAACAAACCACGAACTGGAGGTCCAAAGTGTGTTCTTGGAACATTTAAAGGTAGGTAGGTATTTTAATTAACGTTGCACTGGAACAACACAACGGGCTATTAGCAACGGTTCAGGATCAATCCCCCAAGGGAAAGATCCGAGGACAACACCACGTAATTTTGAATTCTGGAACATTTAGAGAGATGGATCATGAGGAATGCTCTTTCATCTATAAAACCAGTGGAGACAAATTGAGTTTGAAAATCCAACGGGTATTTAAAATTCTAAATTTTTAAAAAACTCGTTGAGAAAATAAGACGTTCATGGTCGAGTATCTAGAAAAAAATCATACACAATTAAAACGAATCAAAGGGCTTTGAAGAGAAAAGAGAATACGAGGCCTTCAATAATCAGCTTCGAGAACTTTGGAATTCGATTATATTTTAGATGACTGTAAGTTAGGTATTTTTAAAGTAATGAAAAATCTTGGTGTGATGAAAAAACTCTATTAAAAAACCTCTTTTGCTCACTCATTTTTATTTCATTTCATATTTAGGAGATTTTGTGCTTCGTCCTAAAATATTTTATGTCATGCAAATCAGAAAAAAGATGCATTTCTTTTTCAAAGGATATTGAAATTTGTGCCACAATACTTTTTTACTAACTAAAATGAAGAACTCTTCTTATTTTACAGTCAGTAAAAAAGTATTGTGGTACAAGTTTCTCATCCATCGAGAACTGACCAATCTTCCTAATGACGAGTTATCTCGTCATCAAGATACTGCCGATTTTTTATGATGACGAAATCAAGATCTGGTCAATTTTCTTCTAATGGCGAGATAACCCATCAAGAGATCTGATCAGTTTTGTTAATGACGAGATACCTCGTCGACCAGGAGGGTTAATCCGCAATCACTAGAAGGGTTAACTTAATATGCGGCATTTAATGAAGGATGTAGAGAAACATAATTACCATATTAGAAACTCTTTAAACAAAAGATAATTGCGATCTTCCTATGAAAGTTTTCTTCGAATTACGAGCGATCTCGTTCAAGATCGGGTTGTTTTGACCTTATCTAATGAATAACGAGATGTTAATGACGATATATCTCGTCAAGACAACCACCAAGAGGGTTAACTACTCTGCCATTATATCCTTTCCTATATTGTAATGAGCCCTTCAAATTAATTCCAGAATCCTGATAACGTTATAGTTTCTTTGAGGACAACTGACTTGTTAGACTTGGTCTAGCAGATGGCTATACTAAAAGGAATAAGTTTGTTATTTTGTTATTTTTATTTCAATTAACGTCACACTGGAGCAACACAACGGGCTATTGGTGACGGTCCGGGATCAATCCCAAAGGGAAAGATCCGAGGACAACACCACGTAATTTTGAACCACGGTCAGATGACGAGGCAACACCTGAGCTGGCACCCCACTCTCCAAACTTCCACACCACGCCAACGTGAGGACATTTGAGGCCACGACAGATTTAACGTGCACCAGCCCCCTTTGTACACGACGGTGTTTGGCTGGATTCGAACTCGCAACCCTTCGGTTGCTAGTCCGTTACTCTTCCAACCGGGCCACCGCGGCCCAAAAAAAAGGAATAAGAAACAACAGCACTGTCATCGTTTAATTCAGCCCACGCACTCTAAATAAAATCCTATCAATCAACGATTCTAGTGGAAGAATTGTAATCGAAGATAGTAAAGATAGAGGACTTACTGGTGATGTATATACTTTAGATTGATGTATTTTTAGGCAAAAAGTATTGGATGGGCTGTCTTGCAAGATGAGCAACGTCATTAAATTTATCCGTCCATTTTTGAGAAAGTGATAACCTCGTTACGCTTTCGGCAATAAATCATAAATATGTCAAGACTTTTCAATGCATTCTCCGAGTCATGCAAAATGATACGTTTCGTAAGTCAATATTCCGTTACTTTCTAATTTATCCGAAGTTGATACAGTGAAACTTTTCTGATCTGCCACAACTCTGTTGTTCTAGTCAAAAAGGATGGATCTCCAATTTTAGGGTTAACGATTTTTAATAGCTGTGTATGAGAGGTTTTCTCTGTAAAACTAAATATATATAGAAGGCACTAGTGTTTTTGTGAATGAATATTCTATACGACTCGTATAGAATGAATCATAACAATATTAAAATATCAGTTTTATTTACACTAAATTTTTGCTTCCTTATATTTACGGGGCTACGGTAGCCCAGTTGGAAGTAAAACGGATTAGCAACCGGAAGGTTGCGAGTTCGAAACTCCATCCAACCAAGACCGTAGTGAACGTGGGGGCTGGCTCACGTTAAATCTGCCCTGACATCAAATGTCCTCCCCTTGGTGTGATTTGTAAGTTTGAAGACTGGTGTTCCAGGTCAGGTGTTGATCTCGTCATCTGTCCATCGAAACGACGAGGTGTTGCCAAATATCTCCATATGAATACGGCTTAAGTCTATGTTCCATGCCTCTTAAAATTTGTATAGGACGTTTTCGAACACCCTGTGTATTTCAAAAATTGTTGATTAATATTGTTTTATTTTGCATTCAAATTTCCGAATAATAGGAAAATAAATTTAATTTAAATTACAATCAGGTGTTAAGAATGCAAAAACGTATTAGGTTTTCAAAAGAAGCGTAGTTAAAGTACATAAATTGATAATTTGATACAGTTAAATCATCCGTGTCAGGGCATAATGGGTTAAGTCTGACTTTTGATGGGTCCAAAGGATTCAAGTGCATCATTAATTTAATAAATATAATATGCTTAAAATCAAAATTAAATTAATCTACGAAAATGTAAATTACAAATATGTTTTTAAAGACGTGTTCACGTCAAAACCACTTAAGATGATTTCAAATCGAAAGATAATAGAAATTTCAAGTTTTAAATTAACCTCAAAATTAAACGTTCGTCATTATTCTCTCAATTCACTAATTTACAATCTCCAGATTCGGAGCTAAATCCTTCATGCAGCTGGAATTCCCCCTCATTCCTGCAAAATCCTATCAATTTCAATTCATT
Source organism: Meta bourneti (assembly GCA_933210815.1). Lineage (NCBI taxonomy): Eukaryota > Metazoa > Arthropoda > Arachnida > Araneae > Tetragnathidae > Meta > Meta bourneti. Next base: position 11,606,349 of record OW119924.1, on the reverse strand, counting down.
CTGATCCCTCTTAAGATAGCAATTAGTCTAATTCCTTCAAATTGTTTTAACTCAGTAGCAAGGCTTTGTGGAAGCTTAATTTCGCACAACGAATATGGATTTCGCTGACTCGAATCGTTTGACTTATATTGTAAAATTATTTTTGTTTCTATGGCAATGCATTTTTCTTATGGCAATCGTTTGCAAACTCAATAGCAAGGCTTTGTGGAAGCTTAATTTCGCGCAAACGAATATGAATTTCGCTGACTCAAATCGTTAGACTTATATTGTAAAATTACTTTTGTTCCAACGGGCGATGCATTTTTTCCATGACAATCGTTTGATTTTTTTTGCTCTTGTTGTTTGATGTCGAATTTTATATTGTTCCATCTCAAGTTTTGCAAAAATACAGTTTTTTTAGTTAATTACGCAGATTCGTGTAGAATATTTGATTAATCTTCGCACGCTACATTGGTGACCAGGATAACATTTTTTTTTACTACTAGAAGTTTTCAGAGGTAATTGCTGTCTCTAGAAAATATTGAACTTAGTAAATTCTTATGTAAAGTTTGTTGAGTTGGGAAGATAAAAGTGGTTATATTATCTATGGAATGTGTGGAAGACAGATTACCGGTATGTCAGAATGAATTAGAGGTTTTATAATCTGCACTTCTTTCAGTTAAGTGTAATATATTCAAACTATTATCTTATAATTTTGTATAACCATTGAGGATATTGTTCTTTCATTGTTTGTGCTTATGCTTTCATGAAGTTCATAAATGGGAGATAAATCTCCCGTTGAGCTATGGAAATTGCATTTCAATGGATAAGTTTTGCCATTCATTGCAGTTACGAATTAATCAATAGTGAAGTAAAATTATAAAACAGCTGAAAAGTGGGTTAGCGCGTCAAAGCGATCCAAGAATTTTATTTTTATTGAGCGCGAGCAACTGCTACTTTTGTATTTGTAAATGTTATATTCATACGCACTCCAAAGGATGATATTGTTAATGCACTTTTTAATTATGCACGTTCAAACTGCAACCATGACGTGGAATGTGATAAAAAAGTTAATTTGGAATTTAGAAAAATTGGGAGGCGGAGTGAAAAAGATCGTTGTTCGTAATTTTGTAGTCTTTAGTTTTCTTAAAAGTTTAAACTTTTTAATAAGCGTTCTTCACCATGTATATGCAACCAAAAAGTTTATCTACTATTTTCTAATGCAATCGAACTGATATTCTGAACATCCAAAAAGTGAATAGAGTGAGTTTTCACATTTCAAAGGTAAATTAGACTCGGATTAAGCTCTCCGTCTTCGACAGAAAGGTCTTTCGATAAACATTCAAAATTGAAGTGAAATGCAGTAGTTGAGCAGTTATTGTCTTTAAACAAAGCTTAACGCAACTGCAGTCTGTTGGCTGATTGGTATTCTAATCATTGCCATTAAAAGACTTATAGTCTTTCTTAAGTTTAAAACCGTGGTTAAAAATTACTAGGCAGGCGTTGTCCTTTTATCTTTCCCTTCGGGATTGATCCCGGACCGTTGAAAATAGTCCATTGTATTGTTCCTACTTACCTACCTCTTAAAGTATATGTATACACTAGAAATCACGAAAATCGACTAGAATATTGATAATTTTATTTATTAATTCAAATATTTTCCAACTCCTTAGTTTTCAAACAATGTGAAGATCTTGTATATATTCGAAATAGTTTTCTAGTTACAAGGATTTTCGTTAGATACTGTCGCCATATACAGACACGTTACCAAAACTTTAAATTCAATTTCTGAATAACTGCTTTTGCAATATTATGCTTTGTTCAAACAGTGTAACTGACACACAACAATGAATGGATCTATTATAATTATTTTTGTCATTATAATGTATACTAAATAATACAGGGGATGTTTTGACCCTCAGTCAGGAGTTATAGTTAAGAAATGAATTTTTAATTGATTTTTAAATGATGAGATTCCTGAAAAATCTTTATTTTTTAGACTTCCTTGGTTGTTAAAACAAAACAAATTGTTAAAACGAACCTATTCTTTCTAGAAACTTGATGGAGGGTCAAAATATGAAGAATGATACTAGGAATGATTTCAAACAGAAATTGTCTTTCTGAACTAATTAGAATTTGAGATATCACTGTTCAACATGCTAATTAGCTAATTATATCTAAATTACATAATTTCAGATTAGCTTAATCTGAATTTTTCACACTGAAATTAATTTAAGAACAAACCCAATGACCTATTGTAAAAAAATTATAGGTAGGTAGGTATTTTAATTAACGTCGCACTGGTAGCAACACAATGGGCTATTGACGACGGTCCGGGATCAAACCCGAAGGGAAAGATCCGAGGACAACATCTTAGATGACTGGGTCAACACCTTATCTGAAGCCCCACTCTCAATACTTCCACAACACGCCAACATGAGGACATTTGAGGCCGCGACAGATTTAACGTGCACCAGCCCCTTTGTACACGACGGTCTTTGGTTGTATTCAAACTCGGTAACCTCCGGTTGCTAATCTTTTACTCCACTAACCGGGTTAACACGTCCCAGGATAAGAAAGACAAAAATCGATTAATACATAAGAATTTAAGATGAATAAAAAGATACAGATTTCAGTCCTGGCGGGTAAATACATGTTTAATTCAATAAGTAAAACCTTCTGTGGCTTTTAAAGGACAGGTATTATAAATCTTTTAAGTGACACGTGATGCTTGAGTGAAACAAGATAGAAATATTCCATCTGAGCAACATGGTAAAGCAACTAGTTCAATTGAGTGAGACAGTCCTTAGCTCCCTTTGATTGGTTTCAGTGAAGTGTCCTTTTAGCGAAAGAGCTTGATTTAAGGCCCTCGTCACAAACCATTACATGAAAGAGCGAAACGCTTGACATCTTCCTTTGAATGTACATTAAAGGAATGTCCCAAGACATGCTTCTATGGCGAAATGGCAATATTACTTTATGGCAGTATTTCTTTGGATGGATTGGACCCGCAGTTGGAAGAGTAACGGATTAGCAACCGGAGGGTAGCGAATTCGAAACTTGATCCAATCAAAGACCGTCGTGAACGCGGGGGCTAGTGCATGTTAAATCTGTCGTAGCCTCAAATGTCCTCTCGGTGGCGTGGTGTGGAAGTTTGGAGAGTGGGGTACCAGCTTAAGCGTTGCCGTCTTTCTTCATATGATGATTCAAAATGACGGTGTTGTCATCGGATATTTCCCTTCGGGATGGATCCCAGACAATCGTCAATAGCCCGTTGTGTTGCTCCAGTGCGATGTTAATTTAACTACCCCCCCATAGCATAGATTGAATTTCACTTCCCAAAACCACACTTATTCGAGTTATTTCTACTGAGGAAGCATTAGTCGTCACACAAGATTGACTGATTTTTGCGGCACAGGGGCCAGACAATAATTTCTTTCTTAAAGTAGGTGGACATATGCAGTGAAAATTCGATTAACCGTCACTCTTTTAACCGTCAGTTTCTGTTAACCGTCAGTCCGTTTTATTAAAAGTTAATTAATTAAATATTAAGTTATTAGTACGTACACACATGCATACATACTGTACTCATACATACTGTACTTATACATTCTGTGTAATCATACATACTTACATACATACTGTACTCATACATACTTACATACATACTGTACTCATACATACTTACATACATACTATACTACTACATAAAATACGGAACATTGCCGCTCAGACAGCACCGAGCCTCGAAGAAACAAAAGAAAATGACAGACTATTTTAAAATTTGAATATGTATGTACGCCTAGAGCGTAAGTTCATGTAACTATGTACATATATACTATACTATACTTAATGTAAATTGTGTATTGTTTGTTTCTGTAAAATAAAATACATGTACAGTGTATTTCCAGTTCGTAAACGCTCATTTTTTATCATTCGTTCATATGAAATGGATGGGGATGGGTTGTAGTTTAAGGTTTTTCTGTTATCCGTCTATTCGATTAACCGCCCGACCCTGACGGTTAATCGAAATTTCACTGTACTCAAGAAAAGTTTTTACTGACACAGAAGAGAGGAAAACACTCAGAGTAGTTACGGGAATCAAACTTGCATCGCCTACAGCTTGCTAGCGCTGTTGGCAAATCCCATCACAAAAGGAGTCATATTCCGTGAATATGCAAGGTGTGTTTCGGATTCCTATCTATTCCATCCAATACCTCACTGTTCCCATCAACAGAGGACACTTGTTTTATTCCAAATTCTACAAGACGGTCTAGTAGTCGAGTGGTTAACGTCTATGGTAATTCTGGTAATTCCTTGAACAAGCTCTGGGTTCGAATCTCGATCTGTGAATCGTTCGTAATAATTCCGAGATTCTAATGAATTAATCCATTTTAAACCGTAGGAATCGGTCTAATTAGTATGCTTGTAGCAGAACCTTACAATAGATCAGCAAACCAAGTCTTGCAAAATATCTGGACAGCCTTTTTAGTGGGTTTTTGGACGCAACGCAAACCTACGAGCTGTAGGTGGCGTAGATTCAATACCTGTAACTACCCTTGGTATGTTTCTCAGTTCTATATCAGTAATTGACTCTGTTTTGTGTTTGGCGCAGTTTGATCAAATATGGTCCTTGCGCCATAAGACTCAACCTTCTCCATCACTTGAATCGGAGTCACGGTGGCTCGGTTGGAAGAATAGCAGATTAGCAATCGGTTGGTAGGCACTTAATTAACGTCATACTCGAGCAACGCAATGATCTATTGGCGACAGTCAGGGATCAATCCCAAAGGGAAAGATCCAAGGACAACGCTCCGTAATTTTGAATCATGGTCAGATGACGAAAACAACACCTGAGCTGGCACCCCACTCTCCAAACTTCCACACCACGATAACGTGAGGACATTTGAGGATTAGCAATCGGAGGGCTACGAGTTCGAAGCTCAATCCAGCCAAAGACCGTCGTGTACGTTGGGGCTGGAGCACGTTAACTCTGTAGTGGCCTCAAATATCCTCACGTTGGCGTTGTGTGGAAGTTTTGAGAGTGGGGTGCCAGCTCAGGTGTGACCTCGTCATCTGACCGTGGCTCAGAATGACGAGGTCTTTCCCTTCTGAATTGATCCCAAACCGTCGTCAATAGCTCCAGTATGACGTTAATTCAACTACCTACTAACCCACCACCTGTATCAGCGAACACTTTCCTTGAGTATGTATGTCCTTTTGCTTGGAGGGGGAAAAAATTGTTTGGCGCAGCTTGACCAAAACTGTCCATTGCACCAGAAAACAGAAACCTCGAAATAATTTTTGTTATTTGGTGACTAACAATGGCGTAGCAGCGGTCGATCCGTCTTGCAAGCAACCTCCCCCTTGATCATCCCCTGAACTTGATCCCTTCCAAGACACTTCTGCATTACGGTCCTCTCTCGACACGAGGGGTCCCCCCTCTCCGAAGCGGGTCGCCTAATGGAGGGGCGGTCTAGGGATCGCTTTGCCCAAGAAATCTGACGATTATTCGGTTACGCACCGCCCCGGCTTCTCGTGAAATCGCCTCACTTTGAGGTAAATGACGCCCCGCGTACAACGCCATTTAACCCGCACCAGAAATAAAATCCCCACCACTGGTTTGGGGTGGAAGGGGATTCGGAATCATATACTTGGGATTCCATAGGAAGAAGCCCTTGCCTTAGGGGTTGAGTTTCTTGAAAAGTCATCCTTGGGCTATAGACCCCGACTCAAATTTAAGTTGCTAGTCAATAATTATCTGCCATATAACTAGCTATAAGGCTTATTTCTATGAAAAATGACGAACATCAGTATTCAACAGAATCCCTTGATTTGCAACACACTTATTCCTTTGTTGTAATGGCCGCGGTAACCCTGTTGGAAACAAATTATATACCGGAGGGTTGCGAGTTCGAAACTAAGTCCAGTCATAGACCGTCGGTGCTCGTTAAATCTGCCGTGGCCTCAAATGTCCTCACGTTGGCTTGGTGCGAAAGTTTGGAGAGTAGAGTGCAAGCTCATGTGGTGTTATCGGTCATCTGATCGTGATTCAAAATGACGAAGCTTTGTCATTGGATCTTTCCCTTCTGGATTGGATGTTGGGGTTTTATGGCGCAAGGTCCAAAATCGGACAAGCAGCGCCAAACACAAGCCAGAATATGGCCCAATTCCCTTCGGGATTGATCTCGGAATGTCGCCAATAGCCCCGTTGTGTCGCCAATAGCCCCGTTATGTCGCCAATAGCCTCAAATGTCCTCATGGTGTGGAAGTTTGGAGAGTGGAGTGCCAGCTCAGGTGGTGTTCTCGTCATCTGATCGCGGTTCATAATGATAGTCGCCAATAGCCCTATGTGTCGCTCCAGTGCGACGTTAATTCAACTTTCTACCTACCTTGCTTTTCAGCACACTTATTCCTTTGTTGCAGAAGCTTTTGTTTCTGTCCTCCACAATTGGGTTTTCGTCTGAACAGTGAGCCATTTATGCACCGTTTCTTTCAGTTCTTGGTGTGTGGTGAATACTGATTTTCCATTTCACCAACACTAGTCACTCTGTGTGACAGAACCATCGACCTTCTGAGGAAATAGATAGCGTGTGGGAGAAGTTGCTGTCGTAAGATTACAGAAGGATAAGTCACCAGGGCTTACGAATCCATTTTGGCTGAATGGCTACCGAAGAGCAGAGTAGCGTTTTTTAATCACTCTGGATAATCACTTTAACTAATCAATAATTTGTTCCTCATTAGGGGATTCATGTTTTTCACACAACCACTTGACAGATCTTCAAGCAAGTCTTCCTGCAACTTCATTTGGGTGTATTTCTCTTTGTGTCAGTAAAGCTCTCCTTGTACGTATATATCCATTACTTGAGGTTGTCTGTCTGTATTTGGCACGGTTTGGTCAAAATCTGACCCTTGCACCATGAAACACAACCAACCAATTAACCTAGCTTTCGATAAAGAAGAATTCCAAAAAACACACCGACGGTTATCGATGTCTCTCTTGTGTTTGGCATAATTTGGCCAAGTATAGCCCTTTGTACATGAAACACAACCAACCAATTAACTTAACTTTTGAGGGCCGCGGTAGCCCGGTTGGAAGAGAAACGAATTAGCAATCAGAGGATTGCAAGCTCGAAATCGGTTTAACCAAAGACCGGGGCTGGTGCACGTTAAATCTGTCTTGGCCTCAAATTTCCTAACGTTGGCGTGGTGTGGGAGTTTGGAAAGTGGGGTGCCAATTCAGGTGTGACCTCGTCATCTGACCGTTGTTCAAAATTGCGTGGTGTTGTCCTTCGTTCTTTCCATTTGGGATTGATATCGGACCGTCGCCAATAGCCCGTCGTGTTGCTCCAGTGCGACGTTAATTAATTACAAATTACCTAAGTTTTGATAAGGAACACCTGAAATAAACACATCGACCGTTGTCGTTGTCTGTCTTGTATTTGGCACACTTTGGCCAAATGTGGCCGTTGCGCCATGAAACACAACCAACCAATTAACCTAACTTTTGACAAAGGCCGTTGTGTTTGGCACAGTTTGACTAAATGTGGCCCTTGCGCCATGAAACGCAACCAACCAATTAACCTAACTTTTGACAAAGGCCGTTGTGTTTGGCACAGTTTGACTAAATATGGCCCTTGCGTCATGAAACGCAACCAGCCAATTAACCTAACTTTTGACAAAGAACAATTGCAGAAAACTACTACTCAAGTCACTACTTTTTTGAGTCCAAACAAAAACTTTTGAAGAACAATTCGATATTTAATCTCCCCAGAAAGTATTCGAGTGCCCTCCTGGCTTGACACTCGAGTTGTCACCTATCTCAAGGCACATCTGACCAAACCCTGTCCACTCGCAAAAATGACAATAAAAAAAACATCGCCCCCCCCCCTACGTTTCAATTAAACTCCTGAGAATGACAATATTGGCTTTTTTTTTCATCCTTTCCATTCGGTTAAAAATAAACCAAACCCCAAAAAAATAATATCGCCAGCACTCGAAACCCTGGTGTCAGGTATTCAATAAAAGCTCGGGAGTAAAGGTCAAAAACCGAGGGAGATTTTTTTGCTTTCTCCCGGAAGGCAAAAAAATAAACCGAAAGCGAAACTCAGCCCTGAAATAGAAACACAATTTTCGTTCTGGGACTTAAATAAAAAAAGTATTGTTTGGGAACATTTTTTGTTTCTGCTTTGTTGTTTTTTTACTCTATTGCCTGAGTGAAGGGGAAGGTATAGGTGTGGGTGCAGGCGAAGATAAAGATGTTTACGGTGAATATATATTGGCTTCTTTCCCCCAAAAGGCTGCATGTGTGAGTTTTCCTTCGATTCAGCAAAAAAAGGAAAACGAAACAAGAGCCGAATGACCATCGGATGGCGTTCGTTTCCACCCCCTCACTGTTTTTCGAAAAAAAAGCCAGAAAGTTCGGAAGTTTTCTGTATATATATGAAAGTCGGTGTTCTCTTTTGGAGGATTTAATTTAAAAACTGTATTTTTTTTAAACTTTACAATTGGGTTTTCCGTATTCTGTATCGAAAGTGAATTCTAAACGCTGTGGAAAGGGCGTCTGGAAAATGCCGGTCGTTATACTTTCAGCTGAAACTTTGATGTATTGTTTATAAAAGAGCTGCGGGGGTAGCCCGGTTGGAAGAGTGGCGGGTTAGCAAGTGGAGGGTTGAGTGTTCGAAACTCGATCCAACCAAAGACCGTCGTGAAAATGGGGGCTGGTATACGTTAAATTTGTGGTGGCTTCAAATATCCTCACGTAGGCGTGGTGTGGAGAATGGTCTGCCAGCTGAGGTGTTCACCTCGTCATCTGATCGTGGTTCAAAATGACGAGGTGTTATCCTCGGTACTTTCCCTTCGGGATGGATCCCTGACCGTCACCAATAACGGAATGTGTTGCTCCAGTGCGACGTTAATTCAACTACCTACCAACTTTACCTAAGGCAGATTTCAAAAGTCTGTTACTCATCTTTTTAAAAAATTTTCATCATACACCCAGTAAATATTCAGCCAATTAATATTCGTGGAAATTGAAGAATTGGAGAAACTGCTCTTCGAAACCATTTTCAACTCTCTTAGAAAGCGAGGATAGAACCCGAGAACTGCAGCTTTGGTCTACAGGGCTCTGTATCTTTAGGAGGCGTTGGCTGATACTATTGTGGACTTGCATATGAATATGAATTTTGGCTACGCAAAAAAATTATACAATTTAAATATAAAAAACTGAAATGACGCAAAAAAATGGAGTCGGCTGAAAAAAGTAGTTCGAAAGATATGAATTTGGTGATTTCTTTTAAGATCTCGTGATCCTCGTATAAGTTGCCCACGACTTGTAACTTAAACAAAATTTAAACATGCAGAATTAATTCCAAATGAAAAAATCAGAAAACTAGAATTGGTGCAAATTCGCTCACTGATCGTCCCCTACAATGGATCTTAAACCAAACATTTTCTTCGGTTTTAAAGGAAAACAAATGCAATGAGTGATGCAGATTTGCATTTGAAAAATTAATTTAAAAGTCGTAACTACCCAAATTTCAATCATGACGAACGAAAGAAATCAACTGACAAATGAATCCTCAGAGGAAAGCTTTAAAAGGTGAAAAGAAAGAAGTTAATTTAAATTAATTTCTTTCCAGGTGCGTAGGTAGTTGAATTTACGTCCCACTGGAGCCAGATAGTAGGTTATAGGCGACGGTCCGAGATCAATCCGGAAAAGAAAGGTGTGAGAAAACCTCGTCGCTTTGAACCACGATCAGATGACGCGGTCAACACCTAAGATGACACCCCAATTTCCAAATTTCAACTCCACGCCAACACTTGAGGCCATGATATATTTAACGTGCACAAGCCCCCGTGTACACGACCGTCTTTGGTTGGACCGAGTTTCCAGAAAAGAAATGGATCATATATATGCTGTCACTGGACATATCCACCATAAATCCAAAAGTCTACAAGTTTATTTAGAATTCTTAAACTGATAAGTTTGCATAAGCAAAGCTTATGTACCTTGAGACGTTCGGAATGCAGTGGTCAGCATATTTCCCGGATGTCAATTTGATCGAAAGACTTTGGGATGTCCTTTGAAGATTAGCTACTACCGGCTAATAACTATTCCGACTACCACCCCCAAGAGCTGCAAACTGCCCTTTTAGAGGAATGGCAAATATTGACCTCTGATGCCCTAGATCATCTTATTGAAATGCTGAATCGTCAATGCGAAGCTTGAATCAATTTCAGGAGACCGGCATGCCATACTAAAACCCATTCGTGCTTCATAGAATTCCTGACTGTACAAAGTGCGAAGTGACAATTTAAGGGTTTAATCAAATCCTAAAAGTTTTTGATTATTTTATTATGGTTTGAATGAATGTATATATAACTCAACTACTTTCTCGTGAATTTATAATCAATGAAGGGTGAATCTAAAGAATTAAAAGTAGCGGATTAGCAACCAGATGGTTACGAGTTCGAAACTCGATCCAACCAAAAACTATCGTGTACGTAGGGGGTTGGTACACATTAAATCTGTCCAATGTCCTCACGTTGGCGTGATGTGGAAGTCTAGAGAGAGGGGTGCCAGCTCAGGTGTTGACCTCGTTTTCTGACCGTGGTATAAAATGACGAGGTGTTGTCCTCGTATCTTTCCCCTTGGGATGTAACCCGGGGGGACCAATCAGATTGATGGTCGCCATTCCCCAGTCAGTGAACCAATCAGATGATGAGTATTCGTTTCCTCCTGGCGGACGTTAAGTAGTCTAAGGGATTAGTTTTGGCCACATGATCCTAGGCACATAGAACGGTTACCATTATACTCACTCCACTTTTATGTCTCCCCTATGGTTATAACAGAGAAAATCGTACACACATTACAGGCAAAATATAATATATGAATTCGTCAATAATTTGAAAACTGTCGATAAAATCATACACTCCTTTCACATTACGGCATGTAGGGAGATGGGAGAAAAGAGACAGGGTCATCGAAATTGTTTTCTTTCTTTTAGAAAATCAAATGTTTCAGAGAAAAGGAGGCGGCTTGTTGAGGTTTGCACGAGGGCAACTCATACCTCAAGAACGGCCCTGAACCTAACTTCACAAGGGGCCGCAGTAGCCCTGTTGGAAGAGTAGCGGATTAGCAACCGAAGGGTTGCGAGTTCGAATCCAACCAAAGACCGTTGTGTACAAAGGGGGCTGGTGCACGTTAAATCTGTCGTGGCCTCAAATGTCCTCACTTTGTCGTGGTGTGGAAGTTTGGAGAGTGGGTTGCCAGCTCAGGTGTGACCTCGTCGTCTGACCGTGGTTCAAAATAAAGTGGTGTTGTCTTCGGATCTTTCCTTTGGGTATTGATCCCGGACCGTCGCCAATAGCCTGTTATGTTGCTCCAGTGCGACGTTAATTAACTACCTACCTTCACAATCTTTACGACTACTACTACATGTATAATACAATCTGAAACAAAAGTGTAAGAAAATTTATGTCGCACAAAATTCTAATGCTCAACACAAAAACGACTCATTCGCAATAAAAGTCAAAATTTCAATGGAATAGCCATGGAGACATCCATTGCCATGGTATCAGCTCATGCATTCTTTCACACTCCAACGACAGTCCACTTTCTGTTTTAAAATTTAATATTCCATTCCAAATGAATTCACCTGAATAAAATCGAAGCCGCCTCCGGCTTCAGTTCACACCTCCGAGCTAAAATAATCATGAGGTGTTCGAAGCAGACGATTGGAAATTTCCCAGCGTCCACCGGCGAGAGAGGGGTGTACATAAAGCGAATCTGGGGGTGTAGGCAAGTCGTTTAATGTTTATGCGCCGACACTCTCGTTCCCGTGTGCCATTTCCTAGGCCGGGGGAAATCTTTTCGGCCATTTAACTCGATCGAGAATCATCCATCTCGGAACTTTGACTAGCAGACGGTTCCACGAACCTGGAGGGGGAGAGGGTTACAAATTACGGGGAGAATAAATGGCGATACGTGTTCGAATTATACGACTGGTATGGTTCGATAAACAAAGAACTATCTAAAGGAGGTCCACAGGGGCTTAATCCTCCAAGTGGTTTCAACGAGATAGCTCATCCATCAAGATCTGATCAATTTTGTTAATGGTAAGATATATCGGCATGAAAGTTCTACAATTTTTGACGATGAATAGATCAAGATATGGTTAGTTTTTCTAATGACGAGATATCTTCGTCAATTAAGATGTGGTCAGTTTGACAAGATACCTTGTCAAGACAACCACCAGGAAGGTTAAGCCCCGAGCGTTAGTGTCTAAAGGGACAGCATTTCATAAACTATTTATTCAAAAGTTTTGTAGCTTTTCTTCGGTAATAAATGTTTTATAATTTGAAGCACAATTTTGTTTTCGTCTTGGAGATATTTTCCAGTGATGTGCTTGTGAATGCTTTCAATCATGTCATCTTTAGAACATAACACTTAACCCCCTCCTGGTGGTTGTCTTGACGAGATTTCTCGTCCTTAGCAAAACCATTAGCAGATCTTGATGGTCGAAATATCTCGTCATTAGCAGAAAACTGAGCAGATCTTTATCTCGTCATCATCAAAATCGGCAACATCTTGATGACCAAATATATCTCGTCATAACAAATTTGGTCAGATCTTGATGGATACGATATCTTGTTGAAATCATTTGGAGGGTTAAAGGTAGGTAAGTATTTGAATTAATGTCGCACTGGAGCAACACAAAGGGCTATTGGCGAAGGCCCAGGATCCATCCCGAAGGGAAAGAACAGAGGACAACATCTCGTCATTTTGAACCACAGTTAGGTAATGAGAGACCAGAGCTCGCCCCCCATTCTCCAAGCATCCACACCATGCCAACGTGAGGGGACATTTGGGGCCACGACATATTTAACATGCGCCAGCCTCCACGTACACGTCGGTCTTTGGTTGGATCAAGTTTTGGAACTCGCAAACCTCCGGTTGCTAATCCACTTTGCTTCCAATCGGCCTGCCATTACTGCAATATTAGAAGTGAATAGGACTTACATGCAAGCCTCAGAAATCGTATTCCTTTTAGAGAAGACAGGAGACAGCAATATTTTTCTCACGAACATCGGGAGAACGTAAAACAAGACAGTGGGAACTCGGGTGGGAAGTTCTCCCCATCCTCCATCACCTGACCTTTCCCATCTGATTATCATCTTTTCAGATCCTTACAACGCTCTCTTTCTGGGAAAAAAATTCAATTCTTATGAAGAAGATCTCAAAAAAGCATTGGTTGAGTATTTTGACTCCAAAATCCCAGAATTTTTTAAATCTGGGATAGAAAACTTGATAACTAAATGGGTAAATGTAGAAAACTATGGTGATTACATAGTTGATTAAATGCCGCTTTTTAAAATAATAATAATTTACATCTTACTGTAAAAAAACGACATTATTTATGTGTGCCCTTTGTAATGGTCAACAAGATCGAATTGGTTTTTCTATTTATTTAGAAAACTTAACAAAGATGCTATCATGAGCTGGTTCAAGTAGCTCCCATGAGCTGGTTCAATTGGCTTCCATGAGCTGGTTTAATTGGCTTCCATGAGTTGGTTCAATTGGCTCCCATGAGCTGGTTCAATTGGCTCCCATGAGCTGGTTTGGTTCAATTAGCTCCCATGAGCTGGTTCAATTAGCTCCCATGAGTGGTTCAATTGGCTTCCATGAGCTGATTTAATTGGCTTCCATGAGTTGGTTCAATTGGCTTCTATGAGCAGGTTCAATTGGCTCCCATGAGCTGGTTCAATTGGCTTCCATGAGCTGGTTTAATTGGCTCCCATGAATTGGTTCAATTAGCTTCCATGAGCTGGTTCAATTAGCTTCCATGAGCTGGTTCAATTAGCTTCCATGAACTGGTTCAATTAGCTCCCATAAGCTGGTATAATTAGTAAAACGAAAGTACGTTATGGGATACATAAACGGGATACAACAAGGAAGTTCGCTATGGGCCATACTATGAGCGGGAACAAGGAAGTACTCAGTTCAACATCAAATGCGTCGGTCTCGCCATCTCTTGGCGAACTAAGAAAGTCGCCAAATCACCAAATGTCGCCAAATCGCTGCTAGTTCACAACACCCCTAATATTAATAGATTTCGTTTGAGACTCATTTCGAAGTCGTAGCGGTTCGCAGTCCTGAGTTATACTGTTTTGAAATTGGGTGGCGCAGCGAAGATTCCCCAAAACGCCACCCCTCCCCTCTTATCGCGAACTCAAGGTCACTAACAAGGCTTTGTTCCCTCAGCCATCGAAGGACACTAGGGTGGTTTGGTTCGCGTTGATATTATAGAAATTTTTAGACCGAACTCGATGTGCCCATTTTTTCGTAACGCTCAACTTACCATACTGGCCACCTAGTATGGTCTATGTTAAAGAACGTATTAATAGCCCATTGTGTTGCTCCAGTGTGACGTTAATTGAAAATACCAAATACCAATACCTAAAGAACGTATTCGCGTCAAATATTCTAGCTTCGTCTCTACGGGTGGGCCGAAAAGTATCGAAATTTTTCTCATCGAAATCGCTGAGTCCAAAATGTTTTTTTATTTCCTCCAATTGCAGGCATAAAAACAAAATCCACAAAACAAAGGTTAGTAACAAAAAAACGCCTAAAAATTTTATTAAAAAAAGGTAAGCCAAGGAAGAGAAAGAAGAATCAGCTATCCATCCGTCCTCTAGCTTCCCAGTATCGACCGAGGAAGCCCTGACTGGAGAGCGCATTTGCAGGTGGCGGATGTCCATTTCTTTAGATTTAGAACATAGGGGGCAGCAGGGGCCATACAGAATTGTTAGGCGGTAGAGATATTTGGCCAAACAATCGCAACCAGAGAGAAGTCGGGTCATTGCAACACCCTCCGTCTTTGCGGTATCTGCTATTATGCCAAGGTTTACTTGAGTTTCTAGTTAGAGGATCTTGGTAGAAAAATTTATTTGTTTCTTGATGTGCTTTATCATGGAATTATACGAGTTGGTTGATAGTTGAACTGACATCGCATTGGAGCATCCCAACGGGCTGTTGGCGACGGTCCTGGATCCATCCCGAAAGGAAAGATCCGAGGACAACACCTCGTCATCTGACATGAACCATCGTGGTGTTGTCCTCGGGTCTTTCCCTTGGGGATGGATCCCGGACTCTCGCCAATAGTCTGAGTGTTGCTCCAGTGCGACCTTAATTACCTACCTACCGAGGAAAACACCGTTATTTTGAACCACGGTCAACTGACGAGGTCAACACCTGAGCTGGCACCCCACTCTCCAAACTTCCACACCCCGCCAACATGAGATTTGAGGCCATAACAGATTTAACGTATACCAGCCCTCACGTACACGGCGGTCTCTGGTTGGATCGAGTTTCGAACTCGCAATCCTCTGGTTGCTAATCCGCTACTTTTCCAACCGGGATACCGCAACCCGGAATTATATGAGATGGGTCTGCTTGAAATCTTCAGTACCTCTCTTGTAAAGTGTTTTGGTGGTGGAACGTGCTTCTTGCGCATATTTCGTATTGAGTGTAACCGGAAGTAAAATCTTCCTCTTCCGGTGGTTTGTTTGCATTGAAAATCCATTCCATATTTCTCTTGTGTGACGCGGAAAAGATCTTTTGTATTTTTTGTATGGAAATTACTAGTGAAAGCAGCATTACTCGTATCCAATCTTCAAATGGATGACTAACTTTTTGAACGGATTCATAACAAATGCGATGAGTGTTTTCAAATTCGTATTTTTAAATAATCTTGAATTATGCTGTCAATAAGTGGATTCATAACAAAGGCATATTCAACTAACAAATGAATCTGATAATAGCTTGCTGAGTAAAAACAGACAGCAGAAAGAAGTACACTGGTGTTCAAAATTAAGAGAATTTGCATATTTTGTCGAATTCCTCGAAAGTACTGAATGAAAGGTAAAAGTAATGCTTCCAAACAAAGATGCAAATCTTGTGTCGAAAAGGTAAGTGTACACATGCGTGTGGGCGGTGCATTTAGAGGAACAAACTTTCTAAGCGCACCTGACAATTTCCGCGCTTCGTTCGCTAGCACACCTCGGTGAATTTCGTGGTGTTTTTTGCAACATTCGGTGAAATTCAAAAGCAAACAGTTAAAATGAGTAAACACCAACATTTGGATGATGGAATGATGAGGCGAATCGTAGGGATACTGGAAGCAAGGCAGTCTCAAGTGCAGATTGCAAGAGACTTGAATGTAACGCCCAGCGTCTTGTCCAACTTATGGAAACAGTTTAAGGATATCGGATCCGTAGAGAAAGATTGGGCAAGGTCGTCCAAGAACCACGACGGCCAATGAAGATCGATATTTATCCACTACAGCGAGGTTTAACAATGAGTGCATCAGATTCTCAGCTCTCTCGGAACCTTCATGCGGCCACAGGAAGCCGAGTTTCAAGGGTTACTGTATCCAAAAGGCTACATGAGAGAGGTCTGTTTGCAAGACCTGCTGTTTGCGTCCCGCTCACTTCTGCTCACAGGAGAGCCCGTTTTGCATGGTGCAGAGAACATCGACTTTGGACCAGAAATCAGTGGGGGGGGGCGTTCTATTCACTGATGAGTCCTGGTTCAGCCTAACCACTGATCCTCGACGTACGTTCATCTTGAGAGAACCAGGGACCCACTGCATGTCCTCCAACATCCGAGAAAGAGACCACTATGGCAGCAGAGGTTTGATGGTCTGGGTAGGCATCACGTTAGATGGGCGCACAGACCTCCATGATTTTGACAGAGGCTCTGTGCCTACCGTGAGGTATAGGGATGAGATCTTGGAGCCTTATGTTCGCCTTTTCAGGGGTGCAGTTGGTCCTGATTTCATTTTTATGGACAACGCTCGTCCACATAGGGCTCATCTGGTCGACGAATATCTGGAAAGTGAGGATATTCGCCGGATGGATTGGCCAGCAAGATCTTCAGACCCAAACCCTATAGAGCATATCTGGGAAGCTCTTGGAAGGGCAATTGCAACTCGCCTTCCCCCTCCCAGAACCATCCAGGACCTGAAAACAGCGTTGCTGGAGGAGTGGGACCGACTGCCCCAGGGACTCATAAACTGCCTACTTTCCAGTATTAATTCACGTTGTGAGAGCTGTATAACTGTAAGAGGGGACCATACCCCTAATTAAGCCATTTTTTGGATCGATATTGTAACCTCTGTTTCAGATCTTCCTGCGCTGATGAGTCTTATTGAGCGATCATGCGTGTGTAGAATATCTGTTGTATGGTTATTTATTTTGTATTATTTCAACCTATGTACATAACTAATTTCATTATAATATGTGCAGTAGTTCTGAGGATAATCACCCAAAAGGAAAATTCTCTTAATTTTGAACACCAGTGTAAATTCAGTTCGTACTTCGATATAAGAGGATTGTCCTGATGTTTAAAAAATTTGGTTTGTCTGATCGGAAAATTTCAAGTTAATAAAAAGTTATCTGCAATAATCATACACACACGCAAGGAATAGCCTGGTGCTTCATTAAAGCGTTTATTTCCATAGATTTCTCCTGGTATCGTGGTATTTTCTGGGCGTGTAATCAGCATCTTAAAGTAACTATTTAGTTGAATCAACGTCGAACTGGAGCAACACAATGGGCTATTGGCGACGGTCCTGGATCCATCCTAAAGGGAAAGATCCCAGGACAACTCCGTCATTTTGAACCATGGTCAGATGACGATGTCAGCACCTGAGCTGGCACCCTGCTCTTCAAACTTCCACACCACAACATGAGGACATTTTTTTGAGGCCACGACAGATTTCACATGCAAAAGCCCCCACGTACATTACGGTCTGGTTGAATCGAGTTTCGAAATCACAACCCTCCGGTTGCTAATCCGATACTCTTCCATCCAAGCTACCACTGCCCCATCTTGGTAGGTAGGTATTTTAATTAACGTCACACTAGAGCAACACAACGGGCTATTTCCCCATCTTGGAGTCCTAAATGTGTAATTCCTTAATTTATTTCTTCACTTAAATTGATACTTTGGTAAAATTCAAGAACTTGTGAATAGTACCAACTTGCAAGTCCGTTACTCTTCCAACCGGGCCACCGCGGCCCAAGTTGAGGGTAGAGCCCCTTAGTACAATCTAATTTCGATAAAATTATGCATATAGTGTTATTAAAAGTATACTAAGTCCCAAAACCTTAAAAAAAATAAATACAATTATAAGAAATATATATATATATATATATATATATATATATATATATATATATATATATATATATATATATATATATATATATATATATATATATATATATATATATATATATATATATATATATATATATATATATATACTACTGGAGTCAATTGAGAGAAAGAAATTCCATTTTATCTCAGCTGGAAAAATATTTGTCTTCAGTTTCCATAAATTTAAAAGAATTTGTTAGAGCTTCCAAGAAATTATCCTGGGAATTCCTTACGTTTGATTTGATAACATACATTATGGAAATGAGAACGAAACTTTCCAAACACGGACGTACTTTAAAATAATGGAAGTAATTCAAAGAAAGAATTATTTCAAAGTCTAGTATTGAACCGTTCATTAAACAGTTTGCAGAGTATCGGTTTTTAAAGTAGTTTTTTTTCTTTAGTAAAAGTAATGGAATTTTTTATAAAAACCATCCCACCCTAAGAAAAATTATGCGTGGTATTTTAGATAAAGCATCATGTCTATGTTGTTGAAGTATATCATTAGAGACTGGGTTTTTATAACGCAGTTCATGTTTTATGTGTTTAAGTTATTCTTGTATTTCCCGTAGTAATACAATATTTTATAGATAACATAAATGTATACCTTGGTCTTTTCGGGATGTGCGTTTTCAGTCGAATTTTTGATTGTGAGAAGGTTTTCCTGTGAAACTAACTATATAGGGAGCTAGTGTTTTTGTAATAACATTCATAGCGTATACTGTAACTTGGAATATTCTCGGATGGAACTTCAAGAAATATCACGTATTTTAAAAATTAACGTCAAACATCGTCAAAACAATGGGAAATCAAATTAGTTCTTAACCCGGAAGTATTTTTTCTTCTGCAATTTTTTTTATGTTTAAGCGTTAAAACATTACCATAGTTTTGTGAGGTTCGATCGTTAAGCCTAAAGCTTCTAGATAACCAAAAGCAAAATGGCGGTATTCCTCGGCGGTATATACAGCCGTTACCACCGAGATAACAAAGCCAGACCGCTCTGACGTTTCAATCACGTGACTCGCTAATTAGTAGTCATAACAAACATCGCCGCATGGCCGGCTACTATTGGATTGCCTTTAATGTAGCGTAAGAAATTAGGTTTTTTTTAACTATTTTACCGGAAAGTAAGTGTGGTTGCCAGTTAAATATTGTTATATAACATTTGTGGAACATTACAGTGTCAAGGTGTTAAAGGCTTTCGTCAAACAACACATTTAACGTGACCGATGACCGATTTCTTTAGGCTTAACCATCGTTTTGAAAATAAAGTTCGCAGACTTTGCTGCGTTTTGATGGTGTAAAGTCGGCTCGTGGAATCGCCCTCAGCCATCTTTTTCTAATATTTTCATTCTCTGGAAAGGAGAAAACCGCCACTTTTGGTGCATCACCATATCCATAATTTCCAGAGCAAGAAGGTACACAGCATCTAAAGAGCATTTTGGATAGCCTCGTGGTTAAGCCTAAAGAAGTCGGTCTGGACATACGTTAAACGTGTTGTTTGACGAAAGCCTTTAACACCTTGACGCTGTAATGTTCCACAAGTGTTATATAACAATATTTAACTGCAACTGAACTTACTTTCCGGTAAAATAGCATAAAAAAACCTAATTTCTTACGCTACATTAAAGGCACTCCATTAGTAGCCGGCCATGCGGCGATGTTTGTTATGACTACTAATTAGCGAGTCACGTGATTGAAACGTCAGAACGGTCTGGCCTTGTTATCTCGGTGGTAACGATACAGATCAGGTGTGACTTCGTCATTTGACCGTGGTTCAAAATTACGTGGTGTTATCTTCAGATCTTTCCCTTCGGCGGATGATCCCAGACCGTCACCAATAGCCCGTTGTGTTGCTCCAGTGCGACGTTAATTAAATATCTACCTACCTTGTCGAATGCATGGGGACCGTCGTGGCTCAGTAGTTATGCCCACTGAGTAGTCCCCCCTGTCTGGCGAAGCATGGCCAAATGTGGCCATGCTTCGCCTCCACCATAAAAACCAACCAACCTCTTATGTGTGAGTAAAACTTTCCTTCTGTATGTTCATTACTTGATATTGTCTATCTTGTGGGTGCCAGCTCAAGTGTTGTCCTCGTCATCAGATCATGGTTCAAAATGACGAGGTGTTGTCCTCGGATATTTCCCTTCGGGATAGATCCCGGACCGTCGCCAATAGCCCGCTGTGTTGCTTCACAATGCGACGTAAATTCAACTACCTACCTACTTACTTCATGGGCTTCTTTTCAACTTGTGCCAGAAATAATCTGTATTGTACTTGCGGTAAAGAATCGACGGTGAATGGAGTTGACATCTATAGCTTTTGGGGGAGCCGTATTGGCTCAGTGGGTGTGCCCACTGCTCTAGCAACCTCCGAGTTGTAGGCGGCGCAGGCTGGATTCCTGTCAGGTGCATTCCTCCCTGGGTGTATGTCTCTTCTGTGTCAATAAAACTTTCATTGTGTACTTGATACTGTATGTCTTGTGTCTGACGTAGCATGGGCAAATATGGCCGTTGCGCCAAAAAAAAACAAAGACCAACCAACTATAACATTTGGCAACATTTTTTAATTTCTATCTAATCTCAGCATTCGCAGCATGTTCCGCTATGCTACTGCTATTTACCGCAATGCAACTGTGAATTTGCATCTGCTTGAATATACAGAATAATAGAACTTCTTGCATATACATCCCATGCGAGAAGAAAAATGTAACTACATGCATCTTGTGGTGTAACAAGCCTTTATGGTCATCAAACTCTGTGTCCTACAAGGACATAAGAGGAAGACTACATGGAGGTGATTTTTTTTCCCGCCTCGCTCATCCTGTAGTTCTCTCCCATCCCTTTCAATAAATAACGCATTTACTAGAGTCGGGATGCGCCATTAATACAAGAAACATTTCCTTATGTCCTCCGAATGCGTTTTGGTGACATTGGCGGTGATTTTATTCCACTGGCTTGCTATTTATTTTCACCATCAGATTATTTGTATTCGGTGCGTGCAGTATGGTTAATGATGGAACGCTCATATTCGAAGGTGAATTCAACCCCTTCCAGTCATTTGGTTGGGTTTTGTGCTGCGCCAAACTCAAGATAACGTCAAGTAATGGCCATGCGCACACAAAGAAAGTTTTACTGACACAGAAGAGAGAAATACACCCAGAAAGGAACCCAAAATGCGCCTCCTAAAACTCGTTGAATCACGACAGTCACCCGTTACAGTGAAAAACAACGGCAGATAATGCAATTAAAAATAACTTTTAACTCATTAGTTTTTTGCTGCCTCATACACTGATCTACGTATGAATATGATATGGATAATTTTAACATTGTAACTTTATTGTTAACAAGAAAAATAAATCATGTAATAAATTACAATTTGAAACCCAGCTTGAATTTGGTGGGTAGGTAAGTAAAGTCACACTGGGAATAACATAACGGGCTATTGGAGACCGTCCGGGGTCAATCCCTAAGGGAAAGATCCAAGGACAATGCCTCGTAATTTTGAACCACGGTCAGATGACGAGGTCACACCTAAACTGGCACCCCACTATCCAAACTTCCAAAACGTGCCACCGTGAGGACATTTGAGGCCACAAAAGATGTAGAATGCATCAGCCCCCTTGTACACGACGGCCTTTGGTTGGATTTAAACTAATTCGTTACTCTTCCAACCGGGCTACCACGGTCCTGCTAATACGCGAAGAACTGTACGTAGTGGGAAATGTTTGCAGTCATACTATTTGAATTCAGCACCCCAAAATTAGTAAAGAAAAACCTTATTTCACCCACGTTACGAAAAAGAGTTTAAAATTGTTGACTATCGTAATTATTGGTTTGGAACTAAAAGGCGTTCTAGTTGATACTTGTGTGGAGGTAGCCCGGTTGAAAGAGTAACGGACTAGCAACCTGAGGGTTGCGAGTTCGAATCCAACTAAAGACCGTCGTGTACAAAGGGGACTGGTGCAAGTTAAATATGTCGTGGCCGCAAATGTCCTCACGTTGGCGAGATGTGGATGTTTGGAGAGTGGAGTGCCAGCTCACACAGGTGTGACCTCGTCATCTGACCGTGGTTTAGAATTACGTGATGTTCTCGGATCTTTCCTTTCGGGGGATGATACCGGACCGTCGCTAATAGCCCGCTGTGTTGCTCCAGTGCGACGTTAATTAAAATACCTAAAAATACTTATATGGAGCATCAGTCCTCGCATGAAAATAACTCACGTGGCTCTGGCAACGGATTAAATTCAAATTATCGTTTTCTTTCAATTTTGCTGCGCGTGAGCTCTGCGTATGGGAATAGCGTTTGCTTGCAGCAACAAAAAGAATATTGAGATTGGTAGAACCAAGTTAAGTCTTCACTTGGATGGTTACTAATCAGCGGTATGGTTACAAGTTATGCTAGTAGTCTAATAGGAATACTTTGGGAATGATCCCTGACCGTCACCAATAGCCCATTGCGTTGCTCCAGTGTGACGTTAATTGAAAATACCTACCTACATACCTAATCGTCATATTATGTTTATTTAGTGTTTGATAAATTTTTATTAATGTTACTGTTTTTACTTCCTTCGACTTTCATTTAACCAGCTAACACTCATATGGGATATGAGAATTAAAGCCCTCACATATACCTATACTTGCAACGAAGTTCGCAGTATTTCAAAGCTGAAAAGCTATGGCCCCAACCATTGATTCGAGAACTACGACGAGCACAACGCTTCGTTGGATGACCAAAGTGACTGTTGGCGTAATTCCGGCAACCCTATCACGAAATCCGGACACGGACTTCGAGTTAATGCTTTTGCCTGACCTCCCTGATGGGCTGGGGGTTGAAGGTCAGTAATGGTTTTCGGACGTCGGTCTTAGTTCGCTGACCACGCCAGAAGACTCCCCTCTTCAGCTTCCTTACCCGCTCCTATAAGATATTTATAATACACCGTCTTTTATCTGAGCTTATTATTTTTATGAGATACGGGGTTGTTTGCTATAAACGTTGCCGCATTTGCTCTTACTTTTTCTTTTTATTCGAAAATCGAAGAAACAGGTTTTCTAATTTTATGTGCACTTTGTTCTAGCTATAACGGAATCCTAAGGGGACAGTAATTTAGTTCGTTCTAACTGAAACTAATCATAACTCATTTATTAAAAATATCGCTTGATCAAAATTAAATTAAGAATATTATTAAACTTTTTTAAGTGAAAAGTACTATTAATATATATCACGAATGTAACGTCATATATTACAAGTGTTTTCTTTTCATTCAAAAATAGCAGGAACAGGTTTTCCAAATTTCCATAAAGTGTATTCGCCTCATAAAAAATCATAAGCTTATAGCAATTTAATTTGTTTTATTCGAAATTTATTATGGTCGAATCATAACACATTTATGAAATATATTGCTCTATCAAAATTAAATTACGAATACTATCGAACTTTCTTTAAACTCCTGGTGGTTGTCTCGTAAAGGTGTCTCGTCATTAGCAAAACTGACCAGATCTTGATGGACGAGATATCTCGTCCAAACCACTTGGAGGGTTAAAGTACAAAGTATTTTTTTATGTATCGCTAATATAAATTATTTAAGAGATAAGTTTTTCTATTCATTTAACTCTTCTTTCAAAAGTCGCAGAAACAGGTTTTCCAATTTCCTTTAAAGTGTATTCCCGTTATCACAAAATCATAAAAGGATAGCAATTTAGTTTGTTATATCCAAAATTTTTGTGGTTCAATCATAACTTATTTTTACTAAAGTTATTAGTATCAAAATAAAATTATTACTTAAGTTACCTTTTTAAATAAAAATTTCTTATTCAAATCACATATGTAAAGTTATGGTGCAAGGTAAGTTCATTTTAGGGCACTTGGTAGAATGAATTATGCATTCTTTATTATTTCCTGATCTCAACAGTTTTATGTCAAACTATAGCATTATGTTGCACTGAGTTATTACTGAACACAAATTTGTGAATTTATACACAATTTGTGAATACATTCGAAATTTTACATTTTTTATCGTACCTAACAAAACTTAAATAGAAAAAAAAATTCAATTTTTGATCGCTCTAAAGATTGTGAATTGCCATTCCGTATATACTTAAAAGGCAGATCCTCAAAAGAGCATTTGTTAGGAAAACTAATTTTCCCCACAAAATACCTGTTGATATATATGAATTTAGATTATCTTCTTAATCTATTAAATTATTGGAGATCTAAAGATTTGCTCGCCAATCCCGAAGATTGTTAAGCAATCTTCATTAATTTGATGCACCAACAATGTGTCTTAGCATCAAAACATTTGACAGTTATTGATTTAACAAATTATTTGAAAAGAGTACAAATAAACTGATCTTAGGACTTCAAAACATACTTGATGACTTTATTTGGACTTGTGGTTAATAATCTGACTATATATCCATCCAATACCAGTATGGGGCAAATCCTAGGAGGAATCTTATAATATTCGTAATTTCAGATAGACCAGATTTATCCTTCTAAATAGGTATTCTAGATAGGTTGGGAATACTTCCAGAATTTTCAACCTATCTAGAATTATTCTAATTACATTATTCTACACTTTATTTCACGCCGAATAAAATGAATACCGTGTAGATAGTTACGGAATTTGCACTGTAGTCTCGTTGCAAAGAAATAGTGTCTTCTTAATTTGATAGACTTGATTCATTCCTTTTTTACAGAATTGCCAACGCATCTAGGGAGAGAGTTATTCCATTTTCATCATCCACGTTTCACTTATTAGGATAGTTACTGTGTACAGACTCGTTGTATAAACGTAGTGTCTTCCTAATACAATATAGACTCTATTTATTCCCTCCAGAATTTCCAAGCTATCTAGAATTATTCTAATTTCACAGTTCTACACTTCATTCAATTTTAGAGAACCTAATGGTAGTACCAAAGCCTCTTTATATCCCTCAATCACAAAACCCCAGCTTCCATTCCAGAACTGGCCAAAAATAAAAGTCCATCCGCAATATTCGATGAGGGCCAGAGATTTATCTTTGGTTGAGGAGCTAAGCCGAAAATAGCTCCGCGTTAATCTGCGCACGGGCAGAAAATACGCCCCGTGAGATAATCTTCTTCACTTAGCCGGAAGGAATGTTTTGCCATTAGGAAACAACAACAAAGTGCTCCAGAAAGAAAAGGAACTGGATTTTTTTTCAGAAGGGCTCCACCACGGGAATAAGTATAGGAATAATGAAGAGGGAGGGAAACTATTCAGGAGGGGAACCTTCGATAGAAATTCCGTCGGCAATTACCATCATTAAAGTGCCCATCGTCGAGGGATTCATAGAAACCTCGGATTTCTTTTATCTCGAATTGCGTGAAAAAAGCACCTTTTCGATCGAGGAGTATGAAATGTGTTGTCGTTCCTTTCGATGGGAATTGTTTTCGCTCTGGTGGTGATAGTACCGAGTTCAAAACTCGACTCAGCTAAAGACTGTCGTGTAGGTGGGGTCTTGGTGCATGTTAAATCTGTCGTGGCCTCAATTGTCCTCACGTTGGCGTGGTGTGGAAGTTTGAAGAGTGGGGTGCCAGCTTAGGTGTGGCCTCGTCATCTGACCGTGGTTCAAATTAACGAGGTGCTGTCCAAGGATCTTTCCCTTCCGGACGGATCCCGGACTGTCGAGAAATAGCCCGTTCTTCCAGTGCGATTTAATTATTATCGATGATACTTCACAATGTTCAATGTTGCGTACGGTGCTCAATTTGCCGACATACGTACGGTGCTCAATTTGCCGACATACGTACGTTGCTGTTTTTATGGGTATTAGTTTGAATTGTGCAATTAAAGGACGTTTGGACAAAGAGGCGGGTGCTCCTTAAATCTGTCGTGGCCTCAATTGTCCTCACGTTGGCGTGGTGTGGAAGTTTGGAGAGCCAGCTTAGGTGTGGCCTCGTCATCTGACTGTGGTTCAAAATTACATGGTGTTTTCCTCGGATCTTTCCTTTCGGGGGTTGATCCCGAAACTTCACTAATAGCCCGTTGTGTTGCTCCAGTGCGAAGTTAACTAAAATACATACCTACCTACCCAGTCATGGGCAGAACGCGTCTCACAAGATCTGGGAGTCAACTCTGCGACTTGAGCCATCCATTCACATACAATATCAAGTAATACAATATCAAGCACAATATCAAGTAATACAATATCAAGCACACAATGAAAGTGTTTACTGACATACAAGAGTGAGAAATACAAACAGGGAGGAATGCACCTGAAAAGAATCGAACCCTGCGCCGCCTACAACTCGAAGTTTGCTAACGCAGTGGGCATACGCGACGGCCCCTAACAAAAACTAACATAAAAAGTCCATTTAGATCTTAGCTTTGTGTTGAAAATTTCCGTTTAGGGCCCCCTCTGGAATAAAGTCCTGGGCCCCCTCAGCAAAAATCGAGTGACCCGACCATCATCGACTGGCTACTTGAAAAAGGTGGTAAACCCCTCTTTTCAGACCAAACGCTCATTTAATTTTCGCTCCAAGAGATCGAAACGGGAAAGAGAGGAACAGAAAAAGAGGAAGTGAAGGGAGGAGCTCAGTCCAATACATCGCCAGCTCCCCGGAGGGCCCACGGAAAAACGAAAGCGGAACAACTACCAAGGAATCGAATCGGCCACCACCTCAAGAAGGGACAGACAGACGTTCCGGCCGATTTCACGCCTCGAAAGTCGTTTGTTTCCCTTTCCGGCTTAGTGGTTTTCTTCCTGCTACAACTTAATCAAACTCTAGTGTTTTCGCTCGCGTTGTGGGTGGACTCGAATCCGACTTGGGGGCTTTTCAATTAACCGACTGGGGAGGCGAACCAGACGCCCCCCCCCCGCCTAGTGGCAATTAACACAATTAAATTACTCGGCTGGGGAGCGCGTGATTAAAATTTTTCCAGCGCAGAAGGAAGCGAAACTGAAGGGGGTTCTGCTGCTCTGCTCTCGAAAGACCCGTATTCTCTTGAGCGTGTGATATGATAAGGTGGGATGCAGATGAAACAGCTACAGTTGCATTGCTTGGAGAACATCCAGTCTTCGGTGCGTTTGAAAGTTATTGCAGAAGTTGGGACATAATTTTCTTTGTTACAGATGACACAGTTATCCAGGTGGTAGAGTCACGGATTAGGTGGATGGTAGTTGAATTAACGTCACGCTGGAGCAACACAACGGGGTATTGGTGACGGATCGGGATCCATCCGAGAACATCACCTCGTCATTTTTAAATACGATCAGATGACGAGGTCACCTGAGCTGGCACCTCACTCTCCAAGCTTCCACAACACTCCAACGTGAGGATATTGGAGGATCGGATTGGTTGTGTTAGGGTTACATGGCGCAAGGTCCAAAAGCGGACAAGCTGCGCCAAAAACACAAGACAGAATATAACCCAATAAAAGTACAAAAATTAAAAATCAAGACAAAGATAGATTTAAAACATGTAAAATCTGTAGATGAGAATAAAAATATACAGTCAGATGATTAAAACAGGACCATTGGCTGCAGCATAGCTAATAAAATTAATTTACATATGCACAAAATTTGAAAGTGTGAAATTTAAATGATTGAATTATAAAAGAATTTGATAAAATAGATTGATGAGTCATTTTGAATTTGGAAAAAATTAGATGATATTTAAAAAACTAACTGAGGATATTGGATGCCACGACAGATTTAACGTGCAGCAGCTACAGATTTAACGTGCTGTCAACTGGGCTACAGCACTACCTGTTAAGAGTAGGATGCAGATGTAACAGGTTTTGGGGGGTTTGGAGAACTAGTCATCGGTACGTTTGAAAGTTATTGCTGAAGTTGGTACATAATTTTCTTTGTTACAGATCGGGGGAGAGTAACCAGGTCGGTAGAGCCGAGGATTAGCAACTGGAGGGTTGGAAGTTCGAAAATCAATCCAACCAAGGATCGTAGTGTACTTGGAGGCTGATGCACGTTAAATCTGTCGTGGCGTCAAATGTCTTTACATTGGCGTGGTGTGGAAGTTTGGAGAGTGGGGTGTCAACTCAGATGATGACCCCGTCATCTGACCGTGATTCAAAATGACAAGGTGTTGTCCTCGGTTCTTTCCCTCTGGGATGGATCCCGGACCGTCGCCAATAGCCCGTTGTGTTGCTCCAGAGCGATGTTAATTCAACTACCTACAGATCTATGTAAATCACTTCGTAGCCCCTTTGCTATATCCACATGCTTATATAAATAAAAGCGAATTAAGATACATTGTTTATGCTTTTACTGCTATAGATCCTTTTGTATTTGAAAACTGCAAAAACGTGTTTTATGATGCAATGTAATGCTGCTCTCGATGTTTGAATTTGAAGCCATCGAATTCCCTTCATTAAAAATCAAAATATGGTTGATACAATGTCACAAATTGTTCCACATCCAACTTGTTCTTTGTAATCTGTATAATAAAACACAAAATATGGAAAGAGTTTGCAATTAATTATTAATTTATTATAATTAATTCCAATTCATTTAATAAAATGCGATATTTCATACATAGCCGCTTTTGGTTTACGTTTAGGTGAATGTAGCCAGGTGATGAGGTAGTTTAGGTGATAAACCAAAAAAGCTTGAGTAAAGTTGCACTAATGTTTGGTAACATTGGGCAACAAATTTTTGCTTTTTGTTTGTCCCACGAATCAAAATATATGAATCTGTTTATATTTCCGTTGCTGTTTTCCAATGTGTAATAATAATTTTTCTATCATGGAATTTTCGTGGACTCAGAATAAAATTTATGTATACATAAATTTACGTGTACATCATGGAAGGAAATCATAAAGAAAGGGAAGTACAGTGCACTCCGCTTTATCGAACCACTGGATAATGGGACCAGTCGCTTATTGGGGACGTTTCCTTGTGAACAGAATCATTTTCTATTCAATACCATAGAAACCACATCGGTTAAATGGACCACCTTACGTCGGTTAAACGGACCAGTTGGAATACAACTTCGCAAACAAAACGGTTAAAAAAGATGTCCCGCCAATTGCCTTGGTGAACAAAGAATATAAAAAGATTCAAATTAACAGTGAACACTCAGAGAGCAAGAAAAGGAGTAAATAAAAAAAACTATTTCCGCTCTCACAGAAGACAAAAAATAACTCAAACAGTATTGCTTCTGACTCATGTGCTGCCTTCTGCATTGAAATAAAAAACAAGATAAATTTAAAAGCACAGAACATCAGGTGATAGAAGATAAAAATAACCAATCAGCATGAATCACATTTCGGAAATTTGCTTCGGAAATTTATTTTGCACTTTCGTCTTCCGAAAGGCAAGTGAAATTCAGCTCATATGGCGCATAAAGATTTATCAGGAAAAGAAAAATTAGCATTGCTGGGTCGAATCGATGAGTTTCCAGGATTCAGCCAACGTCAGCTCTCAAATGCATTAGGTGTGTCGAAAACTACAATTTGCCGACTGCTACAAAACAGACTTGAAATCGAAGCGGGCGACTCGGCTGCATCAAGAAAGCGCCAAAGACTGTCTAAAGATGACGAAGTTGACCAAGCGCTGTTTAAATGGTTTCGTGAAGCAAGAAACCGCTACATTCCTTTAACTGGGCCCCTACTAAAATCAAAAGCAGAATATCTTGCTACACAACTTGGTAAACCGAACTTCACTGCTACTGAGGATGGCTAACACGTTGGAAGAAAAGGCACATTTGCTTCAAAGTCGCACATGGTGAAAAAAGGATGCCGATATTCGAGGAGCTGACAGTTGGATTACCACTTTGTTGCCCGAAATTTTGAAACTGTGTGCACCTTCTGAGGTGTACAACTGCGATGAAACTGCCCTTTATTATAGGGCAACTCCAAATGGGTCACTAACTTTCAGAACTGAATTATTGAGTGGATCGAAAAAAGCGATGGATCGTGTAACTGTTCTTGTCTGCGCTAACATGACTGGCTGTGATCGACGTCCTCTTTTAGTCATAGGAAAAAGTAAGAATCCTCGGTGTTTCTCAGGTGTGCGCCAGTTGCCGGTGGAATATCGAAGCAGTCGTAATGCATGGATGACATCGACAATTTTTGAGGATTGGCTGAAAGGCTGGGACAAGATACTCGAGGGAATAGGAAGAAAAATTGCTCTTGTAATGGACAATTGTTCCGCACACCCTAATGTAGCAACGAAGAATATACGTCTGATTTTTTGCCGCCCAACACAACCTCAATCATTCAGCCAATGGATCAGGGGGTTATCAAAAACTTGAAAACCCTCTATAGAAAGTTGGTTCTTGAAAAAATAGTCTGTTACTTTGACTCAGAGAAGAGTGCTAAATTTAGCGCAATCGAGATAAATCTCCCTTCGGCAGTAGAAATGATTGCAGTTAGCTGGAAATCTGTGAAAGTCGAAACATTTGTTAATTGTTTTGCCAAAGCGGGATTCATCGCTCCATCTTCGTCATCATCAGCAGACAACGCTTCCCCCAATTCCGCATTCTGTGAAATCGATGTTGGAATGAACACCGAAGATTTCCAAGCTTTCGTCAATGTTGATACGTCTGTCCAGTGCCGCTACTCCCCTTCAGAAGAAGATATTGTTCAAGATATTATGGCCAATCGGTCAGAAGAAACACCTGAAACGCATTCTGAATCAGAGGAAGTCACCTGCAACGAAGCCCTTTCATGCTTAGAGAAATTGAACATTTTCTTGGCAAAAAACAACGGCGATGATAGTGTCAAGAAAGCGGCTTACAAGCTACATTCTTTTGTATCATCAGTCAATAATGAGCAGCGTAAACAAACGATGATTACGAAATATTTTAACCAATAAAGTGAAGTTGTTTTTTATAACTTCCTTTATGATTTTGTTGTACTACTAATTAGTGTATTGTTTATATATGCAATTATATAGACGGTGGGCGTTATAGCCTTTCATAAAATATAATCGGACCAGTCGGTTAATGGGACCACTTTCATGTCGAACCAAAGTGGTCCGATAAAGCGGAGTGCACTGTATAAGATTTCTGTTTACCTGGTCTGAAGTCAGTCAGTATCGGGTACTTTAATGACCGACATCGCTTCTGTATAGCAAGTTTTCTGTCAAGCGTAGCTGGAAATAGAGGTAGGTAGTTAATTAAAGTCACTGGAGCAACACAACGGGCTATTGGCGACGGTCCGGGAGCCATCCGAGAACAACGCCTCGTCATTTTGAACCACAGTCGGATGAAGAGGTAAACACTCCAAAGTGAGGACATTTGATGCCACGACAGATTTAGCGTGCACCAGCCCCAGCGTACACGACGGTCTTTGGCTGGACCGAGTTTAGAACTCGCAACCCTCCGGTTGATAATCCGTTTCTTTTCCAACTGGATTACCGTGGACCCGTTGTGATGGAAAGAGAATGCGAAACGTGAAGTTATAAAGACATGTTGCATTTCATGACTTCAAATGATCATCCATTATTTTTTTAATAGTTCCCTAACATCCGCTTCCTTAGTAACTTTTGAAAATATTCCACAAACTTGATGGGGGGTATTTCAATTAACGTCACACTGGAGCAACACAACGGGCTATTGGTGACGGTCCGGGAGGGGGGAATCCCAAAGGGAAAGATCCGAGGACAACACCACGTAATTTTGAATCACGGTCAGATGACGAGGCAACGCCTGAGCTGGCACCCCACTCTCCAAACTTCCACACCACGCCAACAAACTTGATGGAGTCTTGTAGGCATTAAACATGCTTCCTGCAGAGTGGTCCACAATTCTTTTGTATTCCGACGTATAGGATTTCTGTGTCCCACAGCACGTTGGCATGGCACACCAGATGTGTTTGATAACGATGAGATCTGGTGAATTAGGTGGGAATGGCAAGACCCCAAATTCAGATGAGTGTTCCTTTAGCCATAATTTGGCGTGTCTAGACTTATGTGGTAGCCCATTGTCCAGTTGGAAGAGGCCACATTTACAAAATGGTGCAACTCCTCAAAAAGGTTGCACACATAGCGTTCACCTGTCAGAGATGTCTATTGATGTACCAAGGGTCCCATTGAATGCCAGCTAATCAGACCCCATACCATTACGGAGCCACCACCAGCCTGTACAATCCCCTGTTGGCATGCGGGATCCATGGCTTCATGTAGTTTTCTCCACATACTGATCCTTCCATCAGTCCAAAACAGTTGGAAACACAATTCGTCAAACCAGGCTATTCGTTTTCAGTCATCCAGGCACATAACAGTGTCTAGGTAGTTAATTAACGTCGCACTAGAAGAACAAGACGTGCTATAGGCGACGGTCCGGGATCGTCGTTACTCGTCGATCCCGTTCAAAATAACGGGACAACGCCTCATTATTTTGAACCTCGGTCAGATGACGAGAACACCTGAACTGGCGCCCCACATAACTGTGTCGAGAATATCTGGTGACTTGGGTGGGAAGGGCATGACCCCAAACTCAGATGAGTGTTCCTCTAATTTGGTGTGTCTAGACTTGTGTGGCGGCGCCAGTATCGTGTCGGTGACCGAACCCATCAGAATGAACGCAGGACAGGAACAGGTGTAACTCGCCAGATGGGATGCACACATAGCGTTCACCTGTCAGAGACGTACCAGCGGTCCTATCGCTAATAACCGTCCCTAACCATCTAAACAAGCCCATAACATAACGCATATTCATAAAGCCACACCAGCCTGTACAATCCCCTGTTGGCATGCAAGATCCATGACTTCATTGGTTCCCTCCATCTACATGAAACAGTTGGAAACGCGTCAGACCAGACTACTCCTTTCCAGTCATCAGGTGTCCAGTGGCGGTGCTCTAGAGTCCAGGCGAGGGGTAAAGCTGTGTGTTGAGTATTCACCAAGAGTACTCGAGTTGGGCGTCGGTTCCAATATCTTCGAGGCAACATTGCGGTCCTCAGTCATGTTTGTTGAGGGCTCAGGAAGTCGCCAGGAGAGATGTTTAGTCATGATGTCTCGATAGCCGCCCATAATTGCATGGTTGTGAGGTGCTGGACCTAGTTCACGAATGGCTCTTTCGGTCATATCCCAGATATGCTCCACGGGGTTCATTTGTGGTGATCTTGGTGGCTAAATCATGTGCTGAAATTGTCCAGAATGCACCTCGAACCAATCGCGAACAAAATGGGTGACACGGAGCATTATCATCCTGGAACATCCCATCGTTATTGGGGTAAGTGAAGTCTATAAAGGGCTGCAAATGGTCACCAAGCAGTTGGACATAGCGATTTCTTGTCAATGAGTGGTTCAATTTGACCAGAGGACCCAATTCGTGCCAGGTAAACTCCCCACACCATCATGGAACCACCACTAGCTTGCACAATGCCTTGTTGACAAGTTGGATCCATAGCCTCATTCGGTTTCAGCCACACACGAACTCGACCATCAGCTCGTACCAACTGGAAACATGATTCATCGGAACCAGCTACCTTCTTTCCGTCATCTAGGGTCCAATGCATGTGTTCGTGAGCCCAGGTGCGGTGCTGAATCGATGCTGTGCTGCGAGTAAAGGCACTCGAGTCGGTCCTTCTGTAGCCATATCCCATCAACTCCAAATTTCGCTGCATGGACCTCACAGTCACGCCTCTAGTGCGTCCCTGATTAAATGAGGCATCAGTTTACGCAGTGTCGTTCGTCTGTTAGCACAGACGCTTCTATTCAGAAGTCGCTGGTCTATCATTCAGCAGACGTGACCGGCCACTACGCTGCCCCTTGTGGAAGGTAATGTCTTCCATGATGTACTCTCGATACGCCCTTGACTGTGGAGCGAGGAAGTCTCAACAACTTCCGAAATGCTATGCGTTGAGCTCCAACTATCATTCCACATTGAAACTCGGTTAATTCTCGTCGAGTAGCCATTATCAATTTATTAAACGTTTGACAAGACATTGTAGAGTTCAACTGATAGTACTGATAACTATCTTACTCTTTATACCTTTTTGTGCGATGCGAGAGTCACTTGAAAATTTGCATACTTCTATCACATGACGTTTGGCACGTCAGTGTATATACGTTACCGTGAAAGACCGAAATTGGAGAATGTCGACTTTCACCGGTGAATGTCGACACATACCAAATACGTCGGTGAAAGATCGAATATTTCATTACATTCTTGTACATTCGGACCCTCACCGGTGTATGTCGACAATCACAGATATGCTCTGGTGGAGGTCGAAAAGAGAGCAGCCGAGGGTTTTTTTCCCGATACCCTAATTTATACTGAATGGATGCTGCAGTGAATCGTGATCTTTTTTGAAAAGTTAAATGCATTAATTGCGGGTAAACGAGAAGACAATTGTTTTTATTTTTCTCAAGAAAAGTACTCTAAAATACTTTCTGAAATGTTACGAACCTCACAAAAACAATTTCCTCCTGCTCAAATTGGTGATACTGTACGAATACAAGTCCCTGATGTCGACCGTGGTCGTACAGATAGCCGAAATGTGTTAGCGGTTGTTGTTGGAATAGAAGACTCTGACTTCTATAAACTGGCAAATAAAAATGGTACCCTCAAGCAGCTTTACAACGTAATCAGTTCGTAATTTGTAAAGAAAAGTTACTTTCCATAGATGAGATTTCTTTTCAAGAAATGTCGCTGAGAGAAGCAGCTGCAGCTAATTCGAGAAGCGGGGGGCAAGGCTATACACGCTGTCATTGCAAAAGGAAGTGTTCCACAAATAAATGCAGTTGTAAAAGCAAGAGACTCTTGTGCAATTCAAAGTGTCATAATAGTTTAAGTTGTTGCAATAAATAAGATTTGAATCACATAATTAAGTAAATTTTTTATTACTATTATTTTCTTTTCTCATTTAGAATGTACTGTATAATTAAGTTTTTAATTTCTTTTCTTTTCTCATTTAGAATGTACTGTTTGTTTTAAGTTCTTGGTCACTCCTCTCAGAAAGAGAGGCGAAAAAGTTACGTCACCCTTGTGACGTTTTATCGCGACTGAAATACGGAGAAAATATAAATCTCCGATATGTTCAACATTTACCATTAGTGCATGGTGAATGTCGACATTTGCCGGTGTAAGTCAGAAATAAGGGTATTTAGCAAATATTTCGGACATACACCAAGCGACTATGTGAATGTTGACATTCACCGGTGAAAGTCGACATTCTCCAGATTTCGGTCTTTCACTGTAACATATACACACATATCGCTTTTCGGCTGGTTTAGTTGTTTACAATAAAAATCACTCATAGACCTTTAAACGTGTCATTTCTCTCAGTTTACCTTGAACAGCAATAAAATAGTAGTTTTCGGTGAATTAACTGGTTTGTAGAGGAAAAAATTCAACGAAATTCTAAGCTGATGATTCATGGTATTAATGTTCAATTTGTTTATTTCATTCATGTTGTCAACTTTAAATATACTTTAAAAAGGGATTCTATAGATATAATAAAAAGTAAAACAAATCAGATCATGTGTCGTAAAGGTATAAAAAGTAATAGCAGTTCTTTTATTTAGAAATAGAGTATTAATGACGCATGAACCTTTAAATATGAAAACAAATAATTATATATTACATCATTAATTCTGAATTCAGCATCAAATTTCAAACTTCCTACAATGGAAATAAGTACAACAGAATCTCCATTTTTCCTTAAATAATAATTATTTTGAGTATAATAATGATAAATTCATTGTTACATGAGCACGAAATTTCTATTTCATTATTACCCAAACATGTTGTATTGTAAGCAATACCGTTTTTAAAATATTTCGTCATAAATGTTATAACTGTCAAACGGTTAATTAAACGCTTTTAAAACTTTGATCAAGTGAAATTAATATACGTTTCATTATAGCGATTTTTTGTTGTAGAGGATTCTGCAATTTAATTACAAACAGGACTTTTCAGTACTATTTACGTCATTTTTACTGGCGTTACTTTTCAGTGCTATTTACGTCATTTTTATAGACGTTTTATTCACCTTTCAAGATGCTGGATTGGTTAGGGAAACAAATGAAAGTGCGTGATCTATTTCTTACCTTTTCCTTAAATTACTTATTTGTATGAATTTTTATGTCTATTAGAGTTACGTTTTTCTATGAATTGTTGTTTTTAAATACATGTAATTTGTCCTTCCCTTTTCGGAAAATTAATAAATACCGACCTACTATTGCAGAAAGAAGTTCCGAGAAAAGAGAAGCAAAAAGAAACAGGCTAAAAAGGAGGCCAAAAGACAGAAAGAGCAAACCTACGTTGAACGTGATTATCTATCAGAGTGGAATGCTGAATATCCCGAAATTCATGGACTTGAGTCTGCGTACCATCGAAAGACGAGATGGTAGAAAGGGCTCTACTTGCTGCACAAGTTGTTAACGCACCGCCGCAGAAACTGCCACAGATCTCAATGGAGGAGACGATGAATTCGACTTATTTGTGAAAAATAGAATCGCATGTGAAGTATCATCTTCAAATATCTCCAACACAGGATCGGATAACCTTGAAAATATGGTCTCCGGAAACAAAACGTCTGATAACACTGATGGTAAAGGAGGATCAGCCGAATTTCACGTTTGTTGGTGAAACCACCAGAGATTTAGATAATGAACAGCTCTATATAAATGAAGACTGATAAATTATTCAGGAAATCTTGTTATGCTGTCCTGACGAATCGCAGTGCTACTGAACTTACATAAGTAGAGTCATTGCAGAGATACTTAATTCTAAACCGAATGGACTAATCAATTTCGACCGAAATAATGTCATCGTTGCAAGCAACGCAGAACTGGAAAATGCCTAATTCTTCACGATACTTTCTTGGGGTTAGAAGTCAAAACAGAGAAAGAATCATACAAGTCATGGAAAGGAGAGTATCCCTTTGGAAAGAAATTCTATATTAAACATATTTTCAGCACTTCAAATCTTATGAATAAGAATAACAAACCTACAATAACAATAGAATATTCTACCGAAAATGCCGACGAAACTTTCTCACGAAAATTTGGAAAGCTGACTTACGAAAAATAGTTATCAACTGGTGGGGAATCATTTCGTCATTTTTTACCTTTGTTATTTGAAAAAATAATTTTAATTAGTCCATATTTAAAATTAAAGGAAGCAATAAATATTTTAACCCTTCATTTTGTGTATATTTATTTCCTCTATTATAATATATTTGACATATTTTTGAGATTTATCACAGCTGTCCAACTTTTGTATCGGATTCACCAAACTCTGCCCCTTTTTCGTTGTAGCAAGAATATTACAATGCTTTTTCTATCTTCAATTCAAATAAAGTATTAAATGTTCGCCTATTCCCCCAATTGAGTGCTATATACAGGATGAGTCTAAATTGTTCTTACAAAATAAGAGGGGTGATAGTACCCATCCAGACGAGCAATAATTACCATGGAACATAGGGTCGCATTCCACTCTGAGAGGCAGAAAAGAGTCAAGTCGAAACGCGCCGAGCATGAACAAGTCATCGCCTGACTTCTTGAATGCCACATATCCCGGATGGATCGGACGTGACGGACCTGTGGCTTGGCCTCCTCGCTCACAGGACCTCTACCCACTGGACTTTTTCTTCTGGGGGCACATGAAATCTTTAGTGTACCAGACGCCTGTGGACTCGGCAGAAGATCTCGTAGCGAGAATCGATGTTAACGCACACAAAATTAACGACACCAGGAATCTTCGAGAGGGTGCGCCAGTCATTCCTTCGCCGGTGTGAACTGTGCAACGACACGCCACTTTGAGCACTTGCTGTGAGTTTTTCTCTGATCAATAAATCAGATTGTGCAACTTTTGGTATCGTTCATTCGCTTTCCCAACACTGTTGTAAGTTCATGTTGAAATTCTAATTTGACTCTTTCTGCCTCTCAGAGTGGAATGCGACCATATGTTCCATGGTAATTATTGCTCCTCTGGATGGTACTATCACCCCTCTTATTTTGTAAAAACAATTTAGACTCACCCTGTATATCTATACCTAAAGTGCCAAAAGTCAGGATATATCTCAATATCGTGTGAGGGCTCCTTTAGCTCGGGGAAGTGCAGCAGCTCGACGTGGACTCAACTAGTCGGAGGAAGTCGCCAGGAGAGGTGTTTAGCCATGCTGTCTCGATAGCCGCCCACAATTGCGTGGTTGTGGATCTTGTGCACAAATGGCTCTTTCGATCATATCCCAGATATGTTCCAAGGGGTTCATGTGGTGATCTTGGTGGCCTAATCATGTGCTGGAATTGTCCAGAATGCACCTCAAATCAATCGCGAACAATAGGTGACACGGAGCATTATCCTGGAACATCCCATCGTTAAGGGGTAAGGAAAGTCTATAAAGGGCTGCAAATGGTCACCAAGAAGTTGAACAAAGCGATTTCCTGTCAATGAGTGGATCAATATGACCAGAGGACCCAATTCGTACCAGGTAAACACTCCCCACAACATCACGGAACTTCGCATTTTCACTAATCACACTGCGATAAAAAAAAGTGGGTGTTGCTGGTCGAAATTTATTAATTGTATCCAAAACCATGAGAGCTCGATTCTTGTTATTGTCTATTTGGCAATGCTGCACCAGACACAAGACATACATCAAGTAATAGACACACACAATGAAAGTTTTACTGACACAGAAGAGAAATACACCCAGGGAGGATCGAACATGCACTGCCTACAACTCGAAGGTTGCTAGCGCAGTGGACATACCCACTGGGCCACGACGGCCCCCAGGGAAATCTGGATACGTTGAATTATGTCAGCAGTAAACTGAGAAAAAGCATGAGCCTGAGTTGAATTTTGATGCACACAACTTAAAAAACAAGCACGTTCCAGGACCCGTATTTTTAAAAATCAAAACTAAGCAATTTTAATTGGTCAATCGTGTCGCAGAGGACTTGGGAACTTAAAGAACATTTTTTGTCTAGATGCAGTTTGAAAACATGCATTAGTGATTACTACATCTTACTCAGTTCTGACTGCAATAGTCTCAAAACAGTGCACAGGAGACAAATTCATATGTACCAGCTAATGTTTCCTTCCCCAACTTAGGGACAGCTTTCTTAAAATAATCAACCTCTAGCATCCCACCCACCCCCTGAAAGGTAGGTATTGTAATTAATGTCACACTAGAGCAACACAACGGGCTATACCACTACTGAAAGGATTCAATGCAAAATAAAAGGCATCCAAAAACCATAAAAATCTATTTTTTAAAAGAAAAGTTGGCATCTGTATGTTCTCTATACCATTTGACCAATCCGCACTAAATTTGGTACAATTATTGCTTAGAACCCTGTGGGTAAAGTAGGCTACATATTAACCCCGTTCTATTTGTCCTAGGCATGCAGAGGGGACTAATAACAATTTGAAATCCCCATGGAAATAAAATTGACTATTCTTATGACAGCTGTATGCAGGTCAGATTGTTTTACCAGTATTGCTGGAAAA
This sequence comes from Meta bourneti, assembly GCA_933210815.1. Lineage (NCBI taxonomy): Eukaryota > Metazoa > Arthropoda > Arachnida > Araneae > Tetragnathidae > Meta > Meta bourneti. Next base: position 11,566,751 of record OW119924.1, on the reverse strand, counting down.
ACAATTTTCAAAAAATTATATACTTTCATTCAACATTTAACCAATTCAAACCGAGCAATGCCGGATAATTCTGCTGGTACCATATAAAAAGGAAAAATGAGAGTTTTCACATTTCTTGGCACAAAATTCAAATAAAAAAAATACTATATACTTGCCAATCTCCAGGAATTTAAGATTTTTAGCAGCATAAAAGCCAACACCTAAGCTCAAATCGAACACTACAAATTGAAATTAGAATAGATATCTTACTAATAATCGAAAAATGCTAAAGAAAAAAAAAACAAAAAAATTGGTTATGTAGTTTTTTACTATTGGCCAAAATTCTAGTTTCACTAGTGCAAAATAAGTCAGATTCACACGGAGTAATAACTCAGTACTACAACGCAAAATAAATGGACACTTTATGTGGCTTATCTTTCACGATGAGAAAAAATCCGCTTCCCAAAGCACATTTTTTGGCAACTCAATAATCCGATTCCACTATTGTTCATTCTTGGATTGCTGTGATGCCAAATGCTTAACTTGGCATCATTTGCATATTTCTCACATTGAAAAGAAAAATCAGGAAGAGTTGGGAGGTATGCTACTCTATGCTGTCATATAATTGACTGAAGTTTGTACTCGATAAAACCGATTTAATAATCTTCATAAAGCAGTACAGCCAAATTTGGCAATTTTCTCTTTGAAGAAAAATCAGGAAAACATTCATTCTGGACAAGAGACCAGGATAAGTTTAGAAGTATACCAGGGATTCGCTGAGAAAAATGTAATGGTGAGCTGAATTATGATGAAAAATAAGCACCAAAGGTAGGCTGTTGTGAAGTATGATTCCGGGACTGTCGAAATTGTATTATTTAACTGTCAGTGTCCAACCAGAAGTGTTAAACAGTCAGCGCCATATAAATTCAGCTTGCACTTGGCCATATTCTAGAATGTTCTTGTTTGATCTGTATCACTTGGTACAGGGTAAAAAAGCAAAACCAAGCATTTCAGAAAGCAGACACTTGTGACTTTATCTCTATTGATTTATTTCGACAGTCCCGGAATCAAACTTCACAATATGAGCACTTTTAAGTAATGTATAAAAGCCCTGCATATTATACCCACAATTGTTTTTACTCTTGACCTCAAACAAGTATCAATGATCAAGGTTTTTGAATACATGTAAAATTAAATATACAGTGATGTTTAAACTAAGGCTCTTTTAAAATGCTAAAAATTTCATGATTTTCTTGTGTATGCTTCTTTCTGTTTCTTGTGCAGTCTTCTTTTATGTATGAAATTGTCAATTTTAAGAGCCCATATTTTCGAAAATCCAAAATAAGTTTTAAGAAACATATATGTAGGAACTATTCCATTGTTTCAAAGTAGCAGAGCTTGGCAAAGCTACTGAGAAAAGATGCAGTTATTCCTACTGTGGGCATTTCTGTAATGTAACTAATTTAAACTAAATTTTCACATATAACCAAAGATAAGTCTGTTGTTGCTAATCTCGTTTAGCTCCAGCTAGACCAAATCCACAAGTCCATTCACCCACACAAAGTCATACACCAAGAGGTTCAGAAAACAGGTCGTCTCAGGACAAATCCAGGCACTCGTGAATGTGTGATGGGGAGGCCTGGTGAAACTTGCATGAGACACAGAATGAATCTTGCGACCACAGCAAAACATGAGACTCCTCATGGTCACTGAAAAAGCAGGCGAGCTGTCTGAATATGTCTGTTGCAATTGAGAGCAAGAGATCTTCCGGGACAATCTCCACGACACCAAGAGTGTACCAAGGGAACGATCCATGCCTTCTTATCGAGATTTTTTCTAATAGAGTAAAACTCGAGAAACGTCAATGAGTGGGTATCAGACAATGGTTCATCAACATCCACCTTCGTCAAATCATCCGATTTTTTGTTTCCTCTGAGGTCCATGTCTGAAGGGATCCACTGTAGGTGCACCTCACAGAAAGATGAAACATGCTTGAGTTTGTTAAGGATCGCTATGTGCCAGTTCTATCTCCCACACTACGCCAATCAGATAGATATTGGATGTAGCTGCGACTGTCAGACAAAAAGATAAGTCTAAAAAGGTTGAATTAAAATGTCTCCATTATTTTATACAACTGTACAGGAGGATGAAATTCGATTTCGCACACATCTCAACAGTTCAGCTATAAACCTGGCTTTTCAATGAAACAGTAGAGAAGGATATGTTACAAATGCTCACTTTTATTTACAAAGATGAGTGAAGAAACCTTGGATGAGAACACTCAGTGTTTTGTTAAATTGAAGTAGAAACGGGTTACAAATAAATTATTTCTTAAATCCGAACATTGAGATAAAATAACAATTAATTTAGACACAGATAGAGCTCAATCAAGTGCACAACTAACAAAATCTTTTACAAAAAAAGGTAAATTTATAGTCCTCAATTTGTTTTCAACACACAACTATAATAAAAGGTTTAGGCTTCCGATAACAAATGCTTATGAACCATTTCTTCTTTATTGATGAGATGTGTTGTCTTGCTGAGAAGCTGCATCAAGCTGTTCAAATCATGAGACCAATCATTCAGAACTTCGCTTGGGTCTTTGAGCTGAGAGAAGGAAATGACTCCGGCCAGTCTGTCCACTTTGGCCCATACTGTCTTGTTAACAACTAGATTTGAGAGTATTTCTTCCGTTTCCTGAAATGAGGTTGCTTTGTTTTATATACTGTTTTTATGTTCCTAAACTTTAAAAAACAAAGCACGTGCTATTGGAAAGTGCAGAAATATATTATAATTATTTTGCAGTATTATACTAGGGTAAAGTCACACTCTGTTATGATGTGCATTCAGCTAAATCTGTATTATGAGGACATCAAACTATTAATTGAATACAGGTGAAAGCTGGTTTCGGAGTTTAGGGGGAATTGCCATTGCTGAAACATTACCAATTTTTTCAGTATTTTAGTCTTATTTGCTTTATGTTCTTAAAACCATAATTCAAGAGATCAAATATAACAACATGGCCTAGCTGATATAGCAGTCAAAGCACTTGTATGCCACCCAATAAGTCTAAGGTTCGAATCCCAGTTTGTAAGCGCATGGATGTTAGTGATTGTCCTTGTTAGAAGTGGCGGCTCACCCATTGGTTGCTCCTCCACAATTAGCCATTATTTCTCCCCTTGTCGTGCCAAATATCGAGAGGCCAGGCATTTGTCAACAGCAGCTGCAAAAGCTTTCAGTACAGAACTATGAACCGTCTGGACCTGGACTTGCCATAGTGCACCGTTCATCTGCAGTTGGCAAGTTTGCACTGAAATTGTCAGACATACATTACTATTGGTGGTCACAACTTTGAGCCCCTAACGTGTAACTGCAGGTGTGCTACTGTCAAACTGTAAAATTGAGAGTAATATAAATGTTCACATACTTGTCTCATTTCTGCCACCTTAATTTGCGATTGCAGACTAATTTTGTGGTTGGTTGTTTTGGAGTTTAATGGCACAAAGGCCATTTTGGGCCAAGGTGCACCAAACACAACATAACTTAAAGAAAAAATGTTGTGAAAAGGAAAAAAGAGGGATTGTGTGAACCGAGTAGTTTGATGAAAGTAGAAAAAGATCCATCGGTATCCCTGAAACACGACCCCCGTGTTTACTAAAGACAGTAAACCCCACGAGGAAAGAAAAGATCATTAGAGTACCTTGGGTCCGTGAAGCCCGTACACACCTAAAGGAGATGTGGCCCTGAGGACCCTGGTATATACTGTGAAATGTTAATTAATCCTCATTGTCATCACCCAAAGAAACGAAATAAGAATAAATGCTTCAAACGTGTTTGCATTAAGAGTTTTTAAAGCAAGAGAAAAAGTTTCTTACCAATTCATTAAGATCCAGCAATTCAGCCATTCGTTTCAATGTGATGCGTGTATAATACTTAGCCATAATCCTTATATTCTAAAAAATAAAAATCCACTATTAGCTGATAAAATATAAAATAATATACTCACACCTCAGTGTATGAGAACAAAAACAGTAATCAAGTGTACACAAAAATTCTCACATGCTCAACAACTCTGTTCTTCAAATCCTGCCAGCATTTTTTTCCTATTTCATCATGTCCGAAAACTTCTGCTGCAGTTGCGTCAGAGGCTGCTTCACGCAACTCCAAAGCATATTTCTCATGCAACAATCTCCAGTTAATTAATTCCAATGTAGTGAAAAGCTGTAATAATTCTCTGAAAGCAATAAAATTTAAACTTTACTCATGTTTTATTTTTTACTTAACATTTAAACGAGAAAAAAGTCAGTAAGATCCTTACAGTTCATTCTATTTACATGTGTTTTTGGTAATAACGAAACTTTTAATGACATTTTTTTTACTGAACGAACTTAGTTAACATGGCTGACAACTGATGGGCATAAAATAGTTTCTTTTAATTTTTAAATGTAATCATTATTTTCAGATTTCTCTATAGTGAGACAAATAATGTGTCAATATAAAAACAATTCATCTTTACAATTTCCATTTCATTTTCAGTACAATATACAAATAGTTGGACATCAAAAAATTAGAGGAATCACTCTTATTATTCAAGTGTTTAACTTACTTATACTTGGGCATTTCTTCCAAGGACTTGTCCTCTTTTACTCTATGGATGAGGTCAGACTGTTCGTTGTCATAAGGCGAAAGAACCAAGTACATGACAACTTTCTTCAGAGCAACTTGTTTCTTGACAGGGTCTTCTTGAATTTGGGGAGTGTTGTACACAGCTCTGAAATGCTTGCAAATGGCTAAATACGATCCTTCATGCTGATCCAACTCAATCATTAAGTTATAGAATTTTAACTTTAAGTCCTACAAATAAAAATGCATTTGTATCATCAAATTGTTACATCATAAGTTCTGAACAAAACAATGGAGCATTAAGAGAAATAAATGTAAGTTGACTGGAAAATAAAAAAATTTTTAGTTTCAAAATACAGCCCAAAGTGTTAAATTGTGGAGAGCATTTGCACTAGAGGTTGGTTAGTTGGGTTTAATCGCACAAGGTCCAAAAACGGACAAGTCATGCCATACACAAGATAATGCAAACCAGTAAAAATAAGTAAAAGGTTAAAATAGTTTAGGAAGGTAGGTATTTAATTAACGTTGCACTGGAGCAACACAAGAGGCTATTTTCGAAGGTCCAGAATCAGATCGCAGAACAACGCCACGTAATTTGGAACCACGGTCAGATGATGAGGTCACACCCGAGCTGGCACCCCACTCTCCAAACTTCAAAACCATGCCAATGTGTGGACATTCGAGGCCACAACAGATTTAAAATGCACCAGCCCCTCCCCCAAACACGATGGTCTTTGGTTGGATTCGAACTCTCATCCCTCCAGTTGCTAATCCGTTACGCATCCAGCCGCACTACTACGGCCCATTAAAATAGTTTAATCAACAATAAAAAGTAGATTTAAAATTATGTATTTATTGTAAAAATGATATGATTTAGTTTAGATGATATAAAGGGTGCAGGATAAAAGATGTAATGCATGTAGGTTACCATTGGTAAAAACAAATTATGAAGGATAAAATGTAGCTAGAGAAGATTGTGGTAAGATGGAGTATCCCTATCTTAGTCGACTATTAAACTTCTAATGAAATGCAATGCAATTAAAAAATTATGAATTACAACAATGGTAAAATGATGCAGAAATGTAATAAGGCAAATAGTGATGCATATAAAGGGTGAGCCAACAAGTCTGATAAAATTGGTGAAGCATTAAAAAGCATGCTGTCACGATCGAGGGGATTCCTCGACCAATAAAAATCCATGAGACCTGCACTAGAGGAAAGGGGTTGCTTATTTCCATTGAGAGGAGAGATCTCATTTCTCATGTATGTTAATTTGAGATTTAGTTAAAGAGCACTGGAAACCAATCACTAATGACTATATTTTTATCATTATTTTATGTTAGCAAAGCTTCTTTAAAAACAATTTTTCATGATGAATGATTTTTAAATTACGAAACAATTCTTAACTTGGAAACAAAATAGTCATTAAAATGAATAGATATAATTATATCCTGTAATAGCCTTTCTTTCACCTAAAGCTGAAGTTTCATAGGAATTGTGAGCTCTGTGCTCTCTCGAACCAGACCACTCTGCTAGCAATCTCAGAAACTACAGGTTGCTAGCACAGTGGGCTGGTTGTTTTGGGGTTCTATGGAGGAAGGGCCATGTATGGTCAAGTTACATCAAACACAAGACAACAAATGAAAAATGTTGTGACAGGAAAATGAGATGGAATGGGAAATCCAGTAGCGGAGGAAATGGGGATGAAAGCAGGAAATGATAGCTTTGGTGTACCTGGAGCGCAACCCCTGTTTACTAAAGGCAGTAAACCCCATGGGATAAGAAAAGATAACTAGAGTACCTCAGGTTTGTGAAGCTCGTGCACATCTAAAGGAGACCCTGAGGGCTACTAGCACAGTGGGCACACCCACTGAGCCACAGCAGCTCAACAAATTTTTTTAGAAAATTTCAGCATATATACTTTTGCTTTTTTTATACTTTTTGAATTAAAAATGCTGAAGTAATTATCCTCTTATCCAATGCCAGGTTTAGAAAAATCTGTTGATGTCTTCAAACTTTTACCTCAACTAAATCATTTTTGCTAGTTATTTATTTTTACCTGGGCAGAAACATCTTCGAAAAACTTGGTGCTGATCTTCTTGCTGATGATTTGAGTACGAACGTAATCATCTATGGCCAGACATAATCTCATCTGCTCCAAAATCATCTCCACTTTCTCCCTGCGGTCCATGGATCCAAAGGTCTCAACCTGGGGAAAACAAATGTAAAATGCATTAGTTTAATTATTTAGAAAAAAACCACCACCTTGCAGAAATATATTGCTGGGACATTGATCAGATATAATTCATTTAAAAAACTTTATGTAATAATTCGAAATGTAAAAGCTCCAGTGTTCAAAATTGCTCATATTTTGCACCTTTAAATTTGATTTTGATGACAAAATTTGTGGATCCAGTCATCAAATTTGAATGCCCAAATTTTCTGTATATTTTCCCTTGTGTGATGCAAATTCTGACCATATCAATCATTTACTTCTTCCTTCCAACAATCTGAACTGTAAATGTAAAACAACGATCAAAAACAAAGTCCTTAAAAAGAAAAAAGGCCCCAAATGCAAATGAAGTTATCTAGTCATTAATGTCACTGCAGGACAGGATATATCACTTTCGGAGCACCAACTGCATAACAGCTCATCTCCACATCATAAAAATAAAAAATAATTAAATAAATGCAAGTTACATAAGGGTGGGTGAATTTAATAAAATGTCGATCTAATGGTGCAGAAGAAACTTAAATGCTAATAAAAACCATAAGCCCAGCCTCAAAAGAGATAGGAGATCACCTTCCCATCTACTGGCCGCGACTGAGGGAGCTTAGGTTTTAGGTCAAAAAGTTGGCTCAGGGACAAATCCCCTAGACTGCTACATGCTCGCACAGAAGAGCATTAGCATCAAATAAATAAAGGATAGGCAATTAAACTTAAGGAGAGAAATTACGATTTAAATATTAAAATTTAACTTTAAGAGTGATACAATTAGTGTCCCATTATGTCCATATACATTCCTAATTATTGGTATACAGAAGAGTCAAAGGAGTAGGGGAAAATTAATTGGGGAGAGAATATATGGAATAGAAGTCAGACTTCAGGGTCCAAACGGAACACCCCACATCAGCGTCTACACCTTTGCAGGAAGGTGTTAAACTGTTGATACAGAACAGCTCTAGGTCTTTTCAGTGAGCTTAGTGTCACTGTATTTTACACATCTACGTAAACCAAACATATTTTGAAATTGCATCCGAGTGCTTTAACAAGTGAGGAAAAAAGTTTAGGGTCATGTCTGACAGAGCAATGCAAGAAAGGGGATGCTTGGGCATACATGATGTCCATGTAGAGAATATAAGACATTGTACAGAATTCCAATACTACAGAGGAGCCACAAGACAACTACGGTTCATAGCCGTCCTGAATATGGCAACAGCCTGAGCTCTTGGACTGTAAGAAAGCAGGACTGTAGATTTCTTCCAGCATATCTTCTCAATTCATTTATTGAGGCTGGATATACCTAATGCTTTTTATTTCCCAGTAAAAGATATAGACCTCTGATATATACAGTACTACATCTAATTCGAACTACATAAAATTAAAAATTATTTCATGTCCATTTAAAAGTCCGAAAACAGTCATCAAAGTGGATCTAAAGGTATTTCTAAGACTAGGAATCTTAAGCAGGGATGATTACTTCTGCTTTATCTTTTTATGGTAATAAACAATAATTTAATCAGAAAATTAAGATCTAACCTGAAGTTCTTGTAGAATTTTTGCAGCCTCATCAATTTTATTTTCGTCTTCCTTCATTTTGGCCAACTTATGAGTAAGTCTAGCTCGCTCAACTTCAACATAAATCTGAGGAGGAAAATTCATTAATTGCAGAATTAAACCTAAAGTTTCATCACATTTTTAAATTTTACAAATTAATATTTCTTCATAAACATAAATTATCTCTTGGTATCATACTCAACCTACAAATTGTAAACTAAACAAAAACAAAAAAACGGGCTATTGGTGATGATCAGGGATCAATACCAAAGCACAAAAATCTGAGGAAACTGTCATTTTGAATGAGTCAGATAACAAGATCAACACCTATACTGGCACCCCACTCTTCAAACTTCTACAGCATGCCATCGTAAGGACATTTGAAGCCATGGAAGATTTAACATGCACCAGTCCCCATGTATACGACAGAATTTACTTGGATTCAGTTTCGATCCAGTGTCGGAGGTACTTGTATTAAAATGCTTCAAAGGCATAAATAGCAATGAGTTAACAAAATAATACGTACAAAATACTGCTAAGTAGAAAAGGCCTTTAGTTGAAAAGCATTCTTCCAAAAATATCAAAAATAAAGTGAATTTTAGTACTCCCACAAAAGATAACCAAATTTACTACAATATGACTAACTACAAAAGAACACAACATAACTAATTATAAAAAGTTCAGCATAAATCATCATGCAAATGAATGCTTACAACAAATAGTAAAAAATTAAGAGAAACATTGCCTACCTTTCCAGCAGTAACCTGTCTCAAAGTATCTATCAATTCCAATTTAGTCTTTTTATCTGGCATCTGATCAACATAAGTGCAGCACTCTTGAATCATCTTTGTTACAGCCTGCTTGATTTGGCTGCGCCTTTTGGTCAACAAAACTATGTGCTCATTCAGAGCAGGATAGTTATGGGTTTCAGAGCATAGCCTCACAATTGCCACCAATACTCGACCACACGAGTGGGTATCGGCACCCTGAAACAAAAGATATCACATGAGAAACAAATTGCATATGCTCTAAAGTAAGGATCTTCAACTTTCAGTATGAGCATAAGTCTAACTAATTTCAGGGCTGAAATTTAAATACAGGAAGTACTAAAGTTGTCTAGCTCAGTTTTTCCAAGCTGTTTGAAAACCTTTTGAAGTAAAATAAAAGCATTCAAATCTGCATCAACTCAAGATGCCAGAATTAATAATATTTAATAGTATAGAAAAAATGTTAAAATGAAACCTTGCTCCAGTAAAAAATATTTTTAACAATATACAAACATGATTTATTAATGATTGTATTTCAAATTATAAGAGATATAATAAGAACAACTTGAAAACAGTGCATTACTATAATCCTAATTATAAATACCTTTTTATGTTAAAATCAACATCTAAATATTCTGGGATTAGTAAATCATTTTTGACAGTATTCACAAGGACAAAATAAATGAGTTAAATCATTGGCATAAATGACAACACAAAAAATGTTAAATAATTTACAATAAAAACATACAAAACATACCACTAAATATAATTCATGTGTCAGGCTTTTACTAATTTCACAAATATTTTTGATGATCAAATTTGATGAATTTGCATATTTGTGACTTGAATACGTCTTTAAAATCGGAACACTACTGGGGCAATGCACAAAAAGTTGAGGTTACAACTCTTTTGTCTTATGATTTTAGAACTAGAAGCATCACCAAGATAAATACAGAAATACAGTCGTGTAGACAAAGGATGTATGTGCCTGACATGATCTTCAGACAGAGTGAGCAGGCATACTGAGCATGAGGAGGGAGTTTGCTATGTCGAAATTCTATAGTGCTAGACGAGCTTTGGGTTAGTGTAACTTTGGATAGAGAGTGGAATGAGGACCATATAAAAGTGGTGTCATTCAAAAGCTACTGAACAATGCTACAATCATAGGCCTCTAATCGATAAAATTATCCTTCAAAATTAATATCAAACTGTGCTTTCTAAACAGCCTCATTCAAACTTCCTATGTCTGCTTCAATCATTCATAACTGGTTTGTGTCCTTGACACAACCTACTAATTTTTTAGTGTGACTGAATCACCATCTGTCAGTACATATCTGGTACATATTGTCAGTTAGCATAAGTACCTTTGTTAGGGTATTTTCTGTGATTTGCAAACGAAATGACATTTTTTAGTCATTTAATGTATTTTTGTTATTTCAAGTGCATTTCCTTTTGAATAAATTTCCCAGACACCCCATTGTTCATGCCTGTCAGGGAAAACTTCCTTGGGTGAAATTTCAGAAACTCGAACAAAGTGGCATATTTTATTTGAAGTGTGCTCAGATGGTTTCAGTAGAAAGCTTTTCAATGTTTTAAAAACTTTGACAAAATATAGAAAATCAGTCATGAAAACCTACTCATATTTTTAAAAAAGTTCTGCTATGCAATTCTAGACTGCTGAAATAAAAACACTCAATCTGCAATGGCAAACTAAACATATTAAAGTAAAACTCAAAACTTTCAATTTGACAAATATGTACTTTTCTAGTTTTCTTTTTTGGGTTAATGTTTATTAACCTAAGACCCTGTTTGGCAGTGGACTAAAAAGTTAATTGTATTATTTTGTTTTAAACGATTTAGATTTGTTTTGTGCATTCTTTTTATGAAATGTTTCATAGCGGCGATTCTTTTATTTTCAGAGAATTATTTACGGCAAAATTGTCAGACTTACTGTTCTTGTTTGTTTCTCCAGAGACATTAAAATTTCAAGTGCTTCAGTCAGCTTCCCTTCCTAAAAGAAACAATTACATCTTAAACATAAATGAATTTTAAAAATTATTTTTCATAGCATTTGCCCAACAGTACTTTTAAACACTAGCAGGGCTGTGTCAGATAACTGAATAACAATTAAAAAACAATAAAATTTATAAGAAAAAAATTAAAATGAAAAACCAAGCCAACATATTCTATCTACATGCATGAAATTAGTGTTTCACTCAATTTGTGTAAAGTGTCAAATGATTGTTAAATGACAGTACGTGAAACAGTAAAATTTCAAAAACAGTTGTATTTTTATTTTATCTTAAAACAAAGGATACTCAAATGCAAATCACAACATTAATAACATATATACATTTTTATAAAAGAACAATTGGAGCAGAGGTTTTAAACTGTTGATGCATAATTTATTCTATTTCAACATGCAAACTTATAAATGCACAATGATGCACTCAAGATCATCAGAATATGAGAAAAAGTGAACAGTAAAATGTGGAGTTACATAATTGTAAAATCAGAACTATATTAACATTCATCTAACCTTCTTATTGCCATTCGACAATATATAAATAACTGCTATTTCTGTACAATAGTGTCAGTGAAACATTTTACATAAATATGCATAACAGATAAACATGAAGGAAAATATAGTTAATTTGAAAACATCTGCATTTAGATTCAATAACTTCAGGCTCTAAATTGAAAATTTTCAAAAATATTCTTATGTTCTATGTGTCAGTAAATATGTTATACAAATGTCATTCCTTAAATCTTTGATCAGAAAATAATGAAAGAATTTCTTACTAATGCATGTCAACCGAGGTAGGTAAGTATTTAATTAACATCGCACTGGAGCAACACAACAGGCTATTGGTGAATGTCCAGGTTCAACCCCCAAAGGGAAAGATCCAAGAACACCATGTAATTTTGAACCACTGTCAGATGACGAGGTCACGTCTGAGCTGGCACCCCATTCTCCCAACTTCCATATCATACCAATATGAAAACATTTCAGGCCATGACAGATTTGAGGTGTACCAACCCCCTTTGTACACAACGGTCTTTGGTTGGATTTGAACTCCTAACCCTTTGGTAGTTAATCCGTTACTCTTCCAACTGGGCTACCGCATGCGCCTACCGCCCCATGTTAATCGAGGAAAAATTTATTTGCCTCGGACTTCAAGTATACAAAAACTTTGGTGCCCTAAAATGCATTGTCTGACTTTTCAGTCATTAATATTTGTTTTACTATGAAAGAATTAAAACAAAAACATACAGAAAAAATATCAATTAAAATCTGCAATGCCTTGTAATTCTGGCCAAAATTTCATTCATTTATCAATGAATTGTATTCAGGTTCAAAGAGGATTTTTTCTTTCAACCGAAAAACGAAACCAAGAGAAAATTTTATATTTGTTGACAGTGGATGTTTTATAAGAGCATATTTCCTTCGTAAACAATTTTTAAATCGAACCCGATGAGATACGAGGCTGCTGATCAATTACAAGTTACCAAACAAAGGATGCTTAATTATTCACGTTACAACTGGTTAATTTAACTACACCGTCATCATAATTGTGAATTATAAGAAAAGAAAGAGATGTAGTACTAAACAGAAAAATCTCATTGACAAGTATAAGATGTTTCGGGAATATGAATGCTTTACATATAAAACAAATTCGAAATAAAATATACCTGACACAACTGTTGACAAATAGGAATCTTTTCATCTATTGTTGCACTGTAATCAACTTCCATTTTCAAAATCCGTCCAGAATCGGTAAACCCTTCAGTAGCCATGGTGCTATTAAATAGACATATAAAGTTAAATTCGCATGAAATACAACATTACACATGAAAAATGAAAGCGGAAAATTTTACTTACAACACAAACAGAAAAAGAAAGTTGATTCTTTAAATTTAATTGTGTATAGAGAAATTATAATACACAGTAAATATTTTTCACAATGAATGATTCGGCACGAAACGCAAAACAAAAATGATGTTGCCAGATTCATGAAGAAAATAACACATTCTGTTTAAGATTCCTTTTGGCCAATACATAGCACACAATCAAAATTCTTCAATGCTCATTAACATTGCAAATGTCCTCACGGCCGTGGTTCAAAATTACGTGGTGTTGTCCTCGGATCTTTTCCCTTCGGGTTTGATCCCGGACCGTCGCCAATAGCCCCTTGTGTTGCCCCCAGTGCGATGTTAATTAAAATACCTACCTACCCATTAAATATTGAAAGTAAGTTCTCCATTTTAAGACGAAGAGAAACTTATAGAAAGAGACGTCTTTCAATGACTAGCAAACTTTGACCTCCACAAATGTTCACTTTGAGGTTCTGCACCATCAGTTTTCAGTGTTTCTAAGCTAAATGTGATTGAATATTGATGCAAATTTTGACAATAAGGGAGGGGAATACGGTAGATGAATTAACGACGTTCTGAAGCAGCACAATGGGCTATTAGCGAAAGTGCGAGATCAAACCTGAAGAAAACGATCCGAGGACAACATTGCAATGTTGAACCACGGTCGGATGACAAGGCCGACACCTGAGCAGGCAATCCAATCTCCACATCATGCCAACGTGAGGATATTGGAGACCACGACAGATTTAATGTACACCAGACCCCACGTACACGACGGTCTTTGGTTGGAACGTGATTCGAACTCGCATCTTTCGGTTTCTAATCCGATACATTTCCAACTGGGTCACGGTAGCCCGGTGGAAGAGTAACGGATTAGCAACCGGAGGGTTGCGAGTTCGAATCCAACCAAAGACCGTCGTGTACAAAGGGAGCTGGTTCACGTTAAATCCGTCGTGTCCGTGGCCTCAAATGTCTTCACGTTGGCGTGGAAGTTTGGGTGCCACCTCAGGTGTTGCCTCGTCATCTGACCGGGGCTCAAAATTACGTGTTGCCCTCGGATCTTTCCCTTCTGTTCGTTGATGAAAATTATAAGATGTGTCTTGGAATCGTTCCCTTCTGGTTAGGTTAGGTATTTAAGTAACGTTGCACTGGAGCATTACAACGGTCTATTGGAGACGGTCCGGGATCAGTCCCCGAGTGTTGGTTGGAAATTAACTAACGTCGCACTAGAGCAACACAACGGGCTATGAGTCCCCAAGGGAAAGATCCGAGGACATCACGTAATTTTTAATCATGGTCAGATGAGGTCACACCCGATCTGGCACTTATCTCCAAACTTCCGCACCACGCCGCCAACGTGGATTTGAGGCCAAGACTGTTTTAAAGTGCACCAGCTCCATGCACGGTCTTTGGTTAGATTCGAACTTGCAATCCTCAGGTTGCTAATCCGCTCTTCCAAAAGGGCTGCCACGGTCCGTTCCCTTCTGGAAAGATCCCGGACCGTCGGTAATAGCCCGATGTATGCGAGCAATATGTAGACTGCTGGTCACGTGACTGTTCTGTGTTTATTTGATTGGACAATTTGGCATCTTATTGCCTCGTTTAAGGGAAAACATCTTGTGACAGTATAGATGTGTGAATGTCATTTTAATAGTGGCGACAAAAATGGTAAAATGAATCGACCACTAAGTCGCGTGGATGAATAGATGGAGTATTCTCCGTTGCTCAACATAAATATTCGTTTCCACCTAGCAGACAATAGTCTAAGGGTCAAGTTACCACTAATTTTGGTCATACACGATCCCGGGCGCATGAAAAGTTTACCATTGCTCTCTATTTTCACATTTTTCAATACATTGGGTGGCAGCTTAAATGTTAACCTCATCATCTGGTTGGGATTCAAAATGATGAGGTGTACTCTGATCTTTCCCTTCGGTGTAGATCCCTGACCGTCACCAATAGCCCATTGAGTTGTACCAAAGTCTGATCATGGTTGGATCCACATTAACTTGTCACCCATGAAATGTTTGAAATATAACCAGTCAAGATTTTAGAATATTTACTCTGAATTTTCTTTTTTAAAAAACACTCAGTTCATCTCATATCTTCCACTTCTAAAGGAAGTTAACTTGAAATTCAGGCTCTATCAAGAATTTGTTATAGCAAGCTACTATATGCAAGACTGCACTACTAGTCAGATACGACTTACACAAATTATGAGCATAAATTTATAGCAGGCATACTTTTTAGATTGGAGGAACTTAATCGAATGAAAATATCAAACAAATATATACTCAGTTGATGCCTGTGGTCTTCGAAAAGGGATAAATGATTTTGTGAAATAATCATATTTTCTACCTTTTTATTAGATAGTAACATCAAGGTCCCACATGTATGAATATTATCTTTGCTGAAAATTGCCAAACTCATCTATCATTAACTTAAATTATAGAAATTGAAAATAGTTTGAAAGTATGCATGAGTGCATCCCGATAATCTAAAAGAGTTTGTTTCGTCACTGCTGTCCTTTTTGCGCTATATGAAGGATAATTAAGAGATTTAACAAAAATAAACGCACACAAAAGAGCATAAAATTGGAAAAAATAAATACTTTATTTAAAACAAAATGTGCTTTAAAATGTTTAATATATAAATTTATATTTTACAGAAAAATACATACATGCATTTCTTCGCAACTCTTTACATTAACATTCTTAATCTATAAAACTACAATAGGAATATAAAATATCACAAAACTAAAATTACAATATTTACACTTTCTTCAGATTTGGCATCCTTGGTTTCTTCCACCTGATTTCAATATTTTACAATTGAAAAAGCATGCACAAAATAATTATGCACAGCATGACAATTTATCAAAAATATAATAGTTAAAACTACAATCTTTACAGGATACAATGTGTCGAATTTATCACCCAGCATCATATACTGAGTGTAAATTCAAAGGAACTTAGCTAATTCATACAGTTTACTGATTTGCATGAAGAATGAGTTGATTAAAAAGTAAGTTGCTAAGTCCTGAGATCGATTAATTCTATGTAAAACCATAAAATGCTATGTTTGACAACATTCGATACACAATTGAGTACAATTAGTGATCTTATTCAAGTCGGCCTGTTTACATTAAAGATATCAACTGATTAATTTGCACTATACAGTACCATATAATAATCAGGATCCATGATCATCCAATATAAATATTTTAAGCAAACATTGTTTTGTAATTCTCTAACAAATTGTCCATTCTAAAAACTCAATTAAAAACTTAATTTTTAAAAACAGAACTTGATTTTTAGAAAAAAGAAAATCTTTGCTTGCATCTGATATTTTAAAACTTAATTCCGTGAGTATGCAATCTAGAATAATCTTCAATTGTGCAAAGACTATAGTAACTTTACATACAAGAGTTATATTTCATAATTATTAACAGAAATACTGTGATTAATAAAACTAAAATGTCAGGGGGGGATTTCAATTAACGTCACACTGGAGCAATACAATGGGCTATTGGTGACGGTCCGGGATCAATCCCAAAGGCTAAAATGTCAGAAGCAAACACAGAAGTTGAGTAACTTTATAAAACTACTCTATATAACTGTGTAACATACATAAAGTATAGAAACTTTTTACTGACCTGCCATCCTCCATCTAGGAAATTATAATTTTGTGGCTTAACTATTACTATGTAAAGCAGAAATCTATTATAAAAATAAATCCTAGAGCTTAAAACTATTTTAAAAGTTCAAAGAATTAAAAGGCACGTCATCTTCATTGGTAAATTATCACTACAATTACATTTCTACAGAAATGTACAGGGAACTATTTATTTTACTTGGTCCTAATGGCATTAACTCATTACTGCCATAAAATGTTTTAAATACTAGTAGCAAAAGGAAGATTAATATCACAGAAGGCACAAGATTTGAACGTGCATTAATATCACAAGGAGCAGCTGTTATAACAAAACAAACATGGCAGATAAATTTAAACAAAGTTCATAGAATTATTAGATGCTGAACCAGTCTCACTCTAACTTTATAAAATGTCAATATGAGATGTATCTCAAGATTCCAGATCCATGTGCATGACTGGGTCCTGTCCAAACTCAGACATGTCAGAATACTTCCAAAAGTCCTCCAAACGAGAATTTTGATTCAGGCAAAACTCTCGAAAGTCTCGCATCACCTTCCGCATGAAGTTCTCGTCCACTGTTCCAGCATTTTTCCATCTCTTTGTAATCATGTAATTCCAAGACCAGAGAAAACCAATCTGAAATTAAGATTTTGATTGAATTGATTTATGAGTCAGGAGGGCCAGCTCCTAGGGGCCAATAAGTTAAAATGTAAGAAAATGCCTTGAAAGACTAAGTTTACAATAACTTAATTACAATTCAATTGATTTCTGGGAAAACATGAATTGAAATATAATTGAGTTCCATAATTGTCTTCAAATATTCTTGTTCCAATTAACTTAAAATTTTTTTTTAGAACATTTAATAACTGAAGCCTTGTGTTCAATAACTTCTACTAAATATTATTTTATGAAGTTGTCCCTTAATTGAACTGATAAAAATATGAGATGAATACGTATGCTAAAGCAAGTATTTCCTTATGCCATTTAAAATGCAATAAAATCACTTGTGCACAAACCACCTGGTAACATTTCATAAATTAAAAAATCTCTAAATGATATATTTGTCTGAGATATATGAAGTTAAAATTGTCCATACTTTCGATATCCGATGTACTTGGTTTTTCAAAATTCTATAAATGAATATTTAAAATTACTTCAAAAGCATTAATCCTTTAAAATAATTTTACATTTGAATGTACAAGTATTTGTCATAAACATCCAATCAACATACAGATGATTGATCAGTCCTAAATATATCATATTCAGTTTAACAATTTAAAATATTTTTACTTGTATGTAGGTAGTTAATAAATGGGCTATTGGCAAAGGTCCGGGATGAACCCCCATGGGAAAGATCCAATACCATGCAATTTTGAATCACTGTCAGATGACAAGGTAACACCTAAGTGGGCAGCCCACTCTCCAAACTTCCACACCACACCAACGTGAGGACATTAGAGGTCACAACAGATTTAACGTGCATCAGCCCCTTTGTACACAATGGTCTTTGGTTGGATTAGAACTCGCAACTAACCAGTTACTAATCCGTTACTCTTCCAACCAGGCTACAGCGGCCCCCATTTTTTACTTTTAAGCAGTCAGTAGAAGATAATAATTAGAGCAGTAACATCAATTTAACTTATCAATTTAAAAATATAAATATTTGGAAACATTTTTGCTTAATTAAACTCAATATTAATTGGAATATAAGTTTACCTTTGTATCAGTCTCGGTGTTCAGTGCAGAGAGTCGTTTGGTTCTGACTCCACCGAAATGCCGCGATATGTAGTCGTCATGTGGACTGCACCCGAGATGAAGATTCTGTACAGGCTAAAAATATAGTTAAACATTCCATTACAAAATATGGCAAATTGTTACAATTAAAACAGTTTAGAATTGTTTCTGAATAGTGTTAATATGCTTTCCAGAATTAAAATGTCAATTTTTATTGTAACTAAAGGTTGGATTATATCCCTTATGAGCAGATATGGTTGACATTTCATCTTTTTGTAAGCACCTCATAGACATTGGCCATAAAAATTATGTTTTCAATCTCTTGATTCTAGTCTTTTACGATATTTTGTTAAGTTTGGGGGTTTCTAGTCTTGGTCATTTTACTTTGAGTCATTAATCAAAACATAATCCCCAAAAGTAATCCACCTAATAATGTAACAAAAGATGTTTTTAGCATCATTTCCTAAATTAAGGTCTATGGGCCAGTATCTGCTTCAGGACAAAAACTACAAGTCCTCCAAAAGTGTTAATATGCTTTAATATGTTAAGTGCTAACAGATTTACCTGTTTGGATGATCACTTCTGGTTAGTAAGTAAATTTCATTATGGAACTTTTGCAAAGCTTCTCTGAAACATTAACTTTGAAGCTGTCAAATACAGCTTAGAACATGTACACACAGAATTTGTTTTCAGTCATATTCACACATCTATACTTTTTCTAAACTAGCACAACTTAGAATTTTACAATATGCAATAATCAAATTTAAGGTTATTTGGATCAGGAGGAACTCAGGGTTACAATAGGGACAGTTTAGCAACACATCTCTAGAGTAAATTCCTGGAGCATTGCTCAAAAGGAACGAATAATTCTTACCATCAAGTGTTTATTGCTGACTCTTTGGCCTTCTTTTGGACGGACTGGTAACATAATAAACATACTTCCACTGACATGAACGTACTGAGGAGGAGAATAGGGGACATGATTTCTGTATGGTATGAACCCAAATTTGCACAGAATCTTTTCCTGTAGCTTTAAAAGTCCTTCCTCTGAAAGAGACAACAAGGTTTAGAGGCAAGCGTTTTAAGGATGACATGGAATTAAATATTGATTAGTTTTAACTATATTTAAAATTAGTAGATTGATGCAAAATGATATGTGAATGGACTAATGATGATAAAAATGATGTCAAACAATTTATTTAACCTTCTGAGAATTTTGATCTCACAAGTACTATTGCTTTTACCCGCTGAAAAATTACAAGTTGCTTGTTATCAGGTAGGTAGGTATTTAATTAGAGTATGAAAAAAAATCACGATTTTTTAAAAAAGTCAGAAACAGTATATATATTTGAATTAAATCAGACTTTTTTTTTACTTAAATCGAATTTTTATGATTTTAATTAATTCCTTACCCGTACAAGTTTAAATTTGTTGGACATGAGACAAGCAAATTACAGTGTAGTTTCTTGATAGTTTTGATTTATTTAAACATTAATATTTTTATGTAAAACATTAATGTATTAAGAAATATAGCCACGTAAATTTTTGAAATATTAAAATGCGACATAGGAATTAGCAAAGTAAATCATGATAGAGTAAATAGACCCCAAATGCAAAGATGAGCAATGTTTTTCCATCTGGTTCTCAAGCAGTTTATATTACTGAGTTAACCCATAATCAGTGACATTAATTTTTTGGTCCCAGATAAATAATATAATTCATAATATAATGTACGTAGGATATGTACACTATATTATGAATTTTTTCAATCATACAAATTTCAGAATTTTTTTTACATTATATATTTATTATATATGAATAAAATGTTGTGAATTACTTCAATAATTTTTACATAAAATAATTGGTTCAAGACTTGCTTTTGAGAAAAATCATGTCACCAACAGAAAATAAAATAAAAGAAACTTGTATCTCGAAAAAATTCCTACTTCTCATTAATTTTTAGCTTGTAAAAATAACTTATTGGTGAAAAAATTGTTATTTTTTGTAAGTTCAGTAAAAATATTAGACATGAAAATACATAAATTTGAAATCAAATGTCTATTTTCCAAATTCTTAGAGCATTAACAAGTAGTTCATAGGCAAGGCTACTTAAGGGGAAAGGTAGGGTCAATCAGAGTGGTTTTGAAAGGGGAGGAAACGTGACGTCACTCGGAGGAATCAGCTGGTAGACATATACGGTTCCTCCATGTGAAACCTATGAACGTCAAGTAGATTCTTTTGTTATTTCCTTTCGTTGTAATGTCTTAAATGATGCTGATTAATATTGGATTTCTTGTGTTGTCGGCGAAGTGGTTTTTTCTGGATTGAACCTCTTGTAAATGCGTTAGTCATAAATTAAAAAGAAAATAAGTTTAAAAAACAACTTACTCCATGAGATGAAACATCTTCCAACAAGGCGACAATTATCCTTTCATGTTGGTTTTTGAGATTTCTTAAATTTTTGCACTTTTTTATCACTTCGTTTTATAGCGGCACAGTTCATATATTTGATTCGGAAAAAAGTTCTTGTTCTTGCAAAAAGTTTGAGAGCTGAGGCATTTTGCGTGGGAAATTTTTCCTGTAATATTTGTGAGAATTTATTTATTACACCTTCACATTTATTTAATTGCACAGGTCCATGAAATTGCATGAAACACCTCTCAAGTTCTTTCATTGTCTCAAACTAACACTCAGTTGGTAAAACTAAGCCACCCCGAGATAAAGCCCCAATCCATGTTTGATTATTTTCCTTCTGAATATGTACAGTATTATTTCCAAAACTTTTATCATGCACTTTAAAAGCAATATAGCCGGCAATAAATCTTAATGCTTTGTTTGAGCAGTCTTCTCTTATGTTTAAAGATGATTCAACTGTTGAAGTTCCAGTATTTTCTGATGATTGAGTTCGAACATTATTTTCAATTATTGAGTTCAATGACTGCACTGTATCGACTTCAAATTATGTGTCCCTTTCTTTTTCTTCAATCTCGGTTAATTCATCAACTTTAACAAGAGAGTTAAATAACTGGACCCTTAAAAACTCGCCATCATCACTTGCATTGTTAGTTATGGCACTAGATGAAGGTAGTGGGAGTTTATTGCACAAAAGAATTTGTCGCAGTCTGTATTTGAAGTCGATGGGTAAAGGATGGTCGTAAAATTTTCCTAAGCCTCTTCTTTGACTTAAAAGATTTTCCAAAGAATCTTGGTTTACTCTACAGGTTTGCAAGTTGCAACTGCACAGCTCGACATACTTCAGGAGACCTGTTATATAGAGCTCAAATAGATGTATAACTATCCTGTTTACCGTTGAAATAGATGTAGAACTCTCTCTCTCTATCACGGCTCTTAAAACAAAGATAAAAAGAAAGGGAGTCTAAATGGTCTATTTACCTCGAAACATATTTAACTCTGAAGACTTATGTTATATAGATCTACTTTTCAAATAGATGTAAAACTATGAAAGGTTCTTAAGACTGGAAAGCAGTAAGGGAACTTCCAGTACTCTAATAGCGATGCTTTCCACTGAGTGACAATGACGAGACACTTGCTCGCTGGAAAAACTTTCCTCCACGTGACGTCATAACATCACCCCTCTTTTCACGGAGAAAGGGACAAAGGGTGATGGACTAACCTGTCTCCTTTACTAGCCTTGGTTCATAGGTATATCCGAAGCATACAAAAAGGGCTTACATACAAAAAAAAAATAAAGCTTTTCTCTATGGGCAGCATAGAACAAGTGTAATATCATCCCCAGATAATACCAATTCAGTGGAATTTTGAGCTTGTAATAAAAAAATTATCAATTCTAATAGCTTTCTGCTTCAACCCATAATCTTCTCAACATACTCACTAATTATCAGATGAGTGAATTAACTTTTACATTCCAAATTTCAATTCCATAAATATTGAATAGTTACTCTAGGAAGGTAAAGAATTCTAAGGGATCAATGCATAAAATTTCCCAAAAAGGTGAAATAAAAATTAACCAATATATTACACGAAACAAAATGAAAGTATTAAAATTGACAATAACAAATATTTATGTGCAAAATTGGAATGCTTTTGTGATATTGAAGAAAATCTTTTTGTTGTGATTAAGAGTCTATATTTTTTATGAAGACTACAATACTAAATAAATAATGAGAACATCTTAAAAAAGAAAGCAAGTTACCACAATTTTAGTAATTTGATTGAAAATATTTTGAGCATCTTCACTCAACAAATGGTGAATGGTTTAAAATTGGCCATGTGCGATTTACTCACAGAATGTTTAAAACAAAACCAACAGTGATGAGCAGGCTTGTGAGTGACACCTATTAGTCAATGGCACAAGATGAAAATACTTGTCTGGTAATTATGATCCCAATCAGTAAATAGTTATTTACTGTCTTCAAAGGGAGGATGATTTTCAATATAATTTTGGGGTGAACTCAGTATGAGCGAAGTTCTTAACTTATTGGAATAAAATATCACGCATCTTGTTGAGTATTTCATTCTCAATATCATTAAACATAACAGAAAGAAAAATGAAATTTAAAATTTTGATTTAAATCAATGATTTTTTAATAAAAATCACTTGATTTATATCAAGCTGATTTAAATCAGCATACCCTGGTATTAATTAATGTCACTGGAGAAACATAATGGGGTATTGGTGACAGTTTGGGATGAATCCCAAAGGGAAAGATCCGAGAACACATAATTTTGAACAACGGTCAGATGACGAGGCAACACCTGAACTGGCACCCCACTCTCCAAACGTCTACACCACGCCAACATGAGGACATTTGAGGCCATAACAGATTTAGTATGCAGCAGCCCCCTTTATATACGACGGTGTTTGGTTGGATTCGAACTCGCAACCCTCCGGTTGCTAATCCGTTACTCTTCCAATCAGGCAACTGTGGCCCAGCTTGTTATCAGGCTTTATGGTGCAAGGGTCATATTCGGCTAAGCTGCACCAACACAAAACAATGTAAAGTAAACAATATCATGAAAGGGAAAAAAGAGGGATTGAGGTAGACTAGTATGATGAAAGCAGAAAAAGATCGCCTGGATTTCCCGGAGTGCGACAAAAAGTCAAAGGCAAGTTGGTTGGTTGTTTTGGGGTTTCATGGTACATGGTTTTGTTGTTATATACCTTATTTGTGTTTTTTGGGATATGACAAAAGAAACGTGATTTTGTGGGCACCCTTTTTAGAAAATCAAATGTTTTCAAGAGGTGATAAATATTAAGGTTTGCATGTGGGCAGCCAATGCTTCAGGAACAGTCCATAGGAGGGTTACACAGGCATGTTTTGACAACTTTCTCCTATTTAGAGTAACTTACCATCTAAACTCTGAACCGACGTTTCCATCAGGCAAGACAAATCTAAAGGAATAAAAATGGGACCACGCAGAGGATCGGAGTCATTTGAGAAAGGCAAGGCAAATGGATCACTGGGAATGGGCACCAACTGTAAACCAAATTGATTCGACTTCCTAGCCCAGCTCTGGACCTAAAGTGTATGATTGAAAGTCAATAAGTCAAAGAATAACACAAATTAAACAAGATAAAATTTGGTTATCAAAAAATATTATTTATGTTCATTTGAAAATATAGCTGTAATGGAACCTTCTAAGGAATTGACAATTCAAAAATGAATTATCAAACCTGTTTAATGATTAACCTGTCAGAAATGCAAGTGTTAGCTTTACAGTGTTGTAAGTGTAGGTACAATAGGCTAGGATTCAAATTCAAAACACAGGTAATTAAATTTCATATTGACATTTATTTGCCACAAAACAGCAAAACAACAATTTAACTCTGGCATGTTCACACTTCACAAACTTGAACCTTAAAACAAGAACCCATTCAAGATTTCTAAGACTCAAACAAATATTTAGGATACATTGATGTTACAAAACTTAAACTCCAAATAAAATATCATTTTGTAGATTCAGTTATCGAGTTTGCTATGGAAAAGATTCTGGTCTTTTGAAACCTCATTGAAATAAAGTTTACAACTGCATTGCAGATAATTACAGACCCACCTCATATAATGTTCAGTAATAACCTCAGGTTCATGTAACCAATTTGTCTTAGAACATATTACCCAGATGCAGCATTAATGAACTTATTGTTTACTTTAATCAGTGAACTACAGAAACTATGCAAATGCACCTACTAGTTCAGCTGCTTTGTTTCCAGTTGCAACCATCCACTCCACGATGAGTTCAAATGCCTCATACGGCCTGTATATATTTTGATAGCGGAGTTGACCCCATTCTTGTCGGGTATTTTTCAATCCTTGATCAATTTGTATATTGCAATCCTTAAACTTCAGCTCTGGAAAAAGCCATGACAGTTAAAACAGATCTGCATCACACAACTGAAAAGTACATGACTGTAAAACATCGACCACATCTAATGAAATTTAGCAAGCTCGCGTGAAACAGTGAAAATTTGTCTACTCAAAAGTATTTCTGGTAGAGTTTGGTTACACAGCTATATATACTATTGTATCATAAGTTAATTTTTATAGTGGTAGTCAAGTTCACCACAATATTCCCCCAGAATTTTAGCAGTTGCCGAATTCGATAGATGACACCACTAGTTGAGTGATTATCATTTGCTTGCGACCGTGAGAGCTGTATTAAGATCAAGGGTGTACTTCCGCATGAGTGGTCAAGCTCCTGTGTTGCCTTTAGCAGCCGAGTGAAGGTCGCCCTTGTGAAGAGAAGGCTGAGCAGCAACGAAAGGAGTGAATCCATAAGAAAATGAGCTGTCTGCTATCAGAGCCTCAGACGGTTGTTGAAAGTAATTAGCATCGCATTGGCAATTCAACTACTCATCATGGACCATCCATTGAAGGTTTATAAAGTTTGTGTGTTCAAATCAAGTCCGTTGGTTATCAATTTGGCAAGCTCGTGTGAAACAGTGCAACTTTATTTACCAAAAAGTACTCCTGGTAGATCTGGCATATAGGTTGTGGGAAAAGCATGAACCCTAAATTATTGATTGGTTAAAGTGGTTATCCACCTTGATCAAACACTAGTCTGTTTTGATTAAGTCGACAATTGACTGAGTCGATTCATCAGCTGATGTGATTTACTCTTCAGAGATCATACAACAGCGACTCCACCTACATGCTCAATCTATTTCATTAGAAGGTCGATGCTTTAAAATTCAATAACACACATTTAATTTTCAGACTTTTAAATTCACTGATATGGAATTCAGTCAACTTTTTGCAACTACAAAAAAATATGTCAGTAATTTACAGCATAAGAACGCTGAAATAACACAATACTATTGCAGTCCAATCTAAACTATGGATTTAAAGATAATCTGGCACACTTCTAATAAAAATAAGTTGTCTGTGCATGTTCAAACCTACAGAAATCTAAAGTCTTGCCGAAAGAGGCATGGAATTTTACACCGAGTCAATACCCAGTGATAATTTTGAAGTTAAAAAAATTATTTTAAATTAAAAGACAACTGATTGAAGGAAACTATAGTGTGAATTGAGGTAGATGGCAACACGACTAGGCAATTGCCAAAGTAAAAACTACAAAATTGCATCATACCACTTCATGTCACCACACAACCCAAGAAAGGAAATAGCCATGCATAACTGTTATTTTCCTATAACATTTTTTAACTGAGCATCACTAGATTTCAGAGAAGTGTAATTCTCTTATCCCACACCACATAATAACCAAATAACCATAAATTAGTTAAAAGAATCCTAGGTACGTAGTTGAATTAACATCGCACTGGAGCAACACAATGGGCTATTGGTAAAGATTCAAGATCAATCCTGAAGGGAAAGATACAAGGACAACACCTCGTCATTTTGAACCATGGTCAGATGACAAGGTCAACACCTGAGCTAGCATTCCACTCTCTCCACCTCCTGAGGTCATAACAGATTTAACGTGCACCAGCCCCCAAGTACACAAGTCTTTGGATGGTTCAAGTCCCAAACTCACAGCAGTCCAGTTGCTAATCCGTTACTCCTCCAACTGGGCTACTGTGGCCCGAAAAAATCCTAAGATTCTATTTGTCAAGAAGTCAAAACTGGCTAAAAGTCATGCAATGGAGGTTGCAGAACAGATAGATGAGTGTGAACCCCTCAAAGTGTTAAACACTTTCATAATTAAAAAGGTTTTGCTTCAAATCTTTGAGTTAACATACTATATTGATTCACATGGGTGGCTTTTTTACTGCCTTGATTAGTGCAATCAAGTTGGATGAGGTTTCTTTCCACGAATTAATTCAGTTGCTTCACCAGTGCTTACCTTTTTGGGTTGCGGAATATAACACAAAACCTGAACTAAGAGGAAAACAATTATTTACAAGCTTTAGTTTATAATATTTTCAGTTATTAAATGGGAAGTAAAAAGCCAATTTCATGCATACTCACTGGATTTAGACAAATAAGGCGTACTCCAAAGCTCTTCATCTGATGGAAAATCATAATTCTCCACAACTGGCATGACAGAGAAGGACGGACTAAATTCTACTTCCATCCACTCTCGCTCAAACAAATAAATTGCCTCAGCACTTTCGATGTCATTCATATCCCAGGCTGTAACAAAAACATTTTCTTACAAAATTCCAAGTTATCTAATGCAAAGAGACAATAGAAATATTTGCACCAATAAAAGCATTTCATTATCATGGATTGATTGTTGCCAGTTAAGGAAATATTAATACTATCAGATGTAGGGTCTATGTTAGCCCCAGAAGCACATTAAAAAAATTCATCAAAATTCAAACCTCATGTCTAATTTTTATTTCTATCACTTTTGAAGTGATGATGGAATACGTAGATAAATGAATGATGATTATGTGAGACAGTTACTATAGAGAAAATTCAAAATACTTTATTTTCATGTTCCTAGTTAATGATTAATTAAATAAAAAGCTAATCTAATAACTTATTTTAATGTCACAAAAGTATTCTATGCATTTTTAATATTTTACTTGTTAAAGTCTAAAATAAAGGACTAAAATTTTTGGAGGGTTCTTGTCCCCAGAGGCTACCCTAGAAGGGTTACATGCCAAGTACCATGCAGTTGGTTGATTTGAGTTTTATGGCACAAGATCCCAAAAAGGACAAGCTGTGCCAAACACAAGACAATAAAATGAGAAAATAGATTGATAGAATAATCAGACCAACATTAAAGGGAGAAATGCAAGGAATAAAAACAAATGAGTTGCATAAAATTTAAATATAAAATTTTAATTGAGAAGTGTAAAACCTTATTTTTTAAAAATGATTACAAAGCTAGGGTGTCCCCATGTCAGATAAAAAGTTCATGAAATTCAATTTCAAATCTTATCAATTATAGATGTGGTAAAAATCTTGAATGAAGGGAAGGTAAAAAGTGATGTATGAGGTGGTTAACCCAACAAATCCAATGAAATTGATGATGAGGTATTAAAATATCGACGATAAAGATGTTAAAAATGTGAACAAGCTAAAATATGGCGTATGATTGATGGCACCAAGTATAACATGATTTAGAACATTTGGTTGGTTGTTTTGAGGTTTTTTGGCGCATGGGCCATATTTGGCCAAGCTGCACCCAGTTTGCACAAGACAGATAATTTCAAGTAAAAATGTCATGAAAGAAAAGAGGGTAGGTAGGTATTTGAATTAACGTCGCACTGGAGAAACACAATGTGCTCGGTGGAAAGATCCAAGAACACCACATAATTTTGAACCAGTCAGATGACAAGGTCAAGACCCGAGCTGGCAACCCACTCTCCAAACTTCCATACCATGCCAACGTGAGAACATTTGAGGCCATGACAGATTTAACATGCACCAGCCCTCTTTGTACACGAGGGTCTTTGGTTGGATTCGAACTCACAACCCTCCAGTTGCAAATCTGTTGCTCTTCCAACTGGGCTACTGTGGCCCAGAAAAAGAGGGATTGGGGAACAGAGTAGTGGGATGAAAGCAGAAAAAAATTGCCTGGGTATCTCGGGAGTGTTTACTAAAAACAGTAAACCCCATGGGAAAAGAAAAGATCCCTAGAGTACTTCAGGTACAAGTGAGTGATTTAGAAGAAACAGAATGCATAGTAAAATTCTGCTGAATTGTATGACTTATTAAATAACAAGACAACGCTAAAACCATTTCGTATCACTATCTAGTGTTACTAAAATCATTATTTTCAATTGACTAAATTTCATTACAAATTTTTTTCCTGGAAATACCTTTTATGAAAATGAACCGGCTTAAACAGAAAATAACTTGTCTTCACAAATTGAAATAATTTTTTTTCCACTAAGATTTTAATTTTAGGTTTAAAAATATAAGTTTGAAAAATTCATTTAAAAGACTATTCAAACAATTGTTTAAAAGTACACAATCAGAAAAAGAAAACACCTTATTAACTACACTGCAATCTATGACAATCGAAATTTGATTGCAAGGTTGATACTCATTTCATAAATTATCTAGCTCAACAAAACAAATCTTACCTTTATTAATTTCTGGGTCATTATAAGTTCCAATAAAGAACAAATAAAACCCATAAACAAATTTATATTCTTTGGCTCTTGATACATGACAAATCAGTTCCTTGTCAACAAGATGCTGTAAAGTCACAAGATAACAATTTAAATTAACTTAGAATAGAAGCATTTGGAAACACATGTTACATAAAAAATAATTTATGTAGTTGATATATAAATGTTTAAATATTGAAATTTTACTTAAAAATAAATAGGTTCAAACCAAAAAATTTAGTCACTTTAAATTTTTTATCATATCTCAATGTTAGAATTTAAAGCATATGGAACTTTTATTAACAAATGAATCAAAGCACTCTACAGCTTAATTGCCTTGACATTTCACTAAAATGCCAGCTCCATCCATCAGATTCAGAGAAACAAAATTTCTGGAATCCTGATAACATGCAGTTACATTAAAACCAAAGAAATGTACTTTTGAAAATGCCACAAAATCATGCCTAGCTGATTTTTGAAAAGAAATTAATCTAGAATACATTAAGAGCCACAAATGGTTTTTAAATGAAGCATAAGTAATATTGAAATATAGTTAAATCCACAGAAAAGTAAATCCCCCATGAGTAATAAACAACTAAATATTACACAATGGAATCATCAAATTGAAAAATGACAATAAAGCAATGGCAAAATCAGTTTCTTAGCATAAAATATATTTCCTGATAAGACTTCAACAGTGTTTAGTCAATGAAAGTAAATACGTAGTTAATAAATTAAATTGATCAATGTTAACTGATTAAAATTACTTCATATAAGTGAAATTTGAATAAATAAGTACTAAAATGCTTATACCTGAAGTAATTTGATGGCTTGTTGCTCCACTAAGATGCCTTCTACATGTTCCATAATCCATGCAACAGCTTCGAAACTTACAAAAGTATAGTTGGACCATCCAGCCTTTGTAACAAAATTCAACCCATCTCTGGAAAACAAAAGGTAACAACATTGACATTCTGTGCTTATCAAGGAAAAGTGATGCTGAACTGAAAAATTAATCTTACAGGAGAGCCAAAAGATAATTAAAAATCTTTAAACATGTCTTATTTCTCAATTTTAAATTTTTGCAAATTTTATTGAGTAAAACGACCACATCTTATTCGTAAGTTAAAACAACGTCTTTTCTTCTAGGTAAAAATGAACACCATGATTTTAAATTAGTTTTAAAATAAAAAGTTTATTTCCTCGTCCCAAAATGTTTGTGTTTCTCATTATAGCTTTTTCAATAGCAATCTTCAGATCAAAAGATGGTAGGTAGTTAATTAACGTCACAATGGAGCAACACAGTGGGCTATTGGTGATGGTCTGGGTTGGTTGTTTTGGGTTGCATGGCACAAG
This sequence comes from Meta bourneti, assembly GCA_933210815.1. Taxonomy (NCBI): domain Eukaryota; kingdom Metazoa; phylum Arthropoda; class Arachnida; order Araneae; family Tetragnathidae; genus Meta; species Meta bourneti. The sequence continues at coordinate 11,536,474 of OW119924.1, read as the reverse complement.
GGTCATATTTGGCCAAGTTGCACCAAAAACAAGACAGACAACTACAAATAAAAAATGGGAAAGGAAAACAAAGAGGGATTGGAGAATAGATAATAGGATAAAAGCAGAAAAAGATCAATTGAGTATCCTGGGAGCGTGGCACCTGTGTTTACTAGAAGGTAAAGCCCCATGGGAAAAGAAAAGATCACTTCAAGGTACCTCAAGTCCGTAAAGCCCATACACACCTAAAGGATTTGTGCCCCTGAGTGTGCAAAGGTCTGAGATCAATTCTGAAGGGAAAATCGAGGACAACACCTCATAATTTTGAATCAGTTAAACAAAGAATGGAAGAAATATAATCCTCCCATTTGCTGCTGGTTTCTCTAGATTTCCAGATTACTGTTTCCAAAACTGTTGCAGTAGAATGTAGCATCTAAACTTTAACACAGCATCATGTCTCTGCATCCACCCTGTTGGACGTAACTTCTGCAATTTATGTTTTTGAATTTTTGGTGTGAATTCATTAATGAGCTAGTATGACCCACTGATCCTTTGGACGATTGAAAAAGTTAGATATTAGTTTAATAGTTTCAAAAGTTTTTTATTATAGATACTTCTGCTGTGCATTTGATATTTAGAGATTTAAAATGCAGAGTGCAGTTGTATGTTTTTCAGAAATGTAGGTTCTGAGGTCTCATAAAATTTGCCGCTCCTAGCGATAGTTGTCCTACCCTTGCATGCAAACTATGTGAATCTATAATCTGGCAAATATTCAATGATTGTTTTAATGTTTTGCTCCAAGAATTAAAAAACCAATGTTTGATGGACAAAATGAGAAATCAAATTGCATTGTCAAAATATTTCAGAGTTAAATAGAACAATAGATTCAACAGAAGAAAGGTTAAAAATAAAAAGAACTTTTGTCTCATTGAAGTACTTACTGAGGATGTTTCATAGCCTGTATTATTTCAAGTTCAGGTGAATTTTCATGCAGCTTTTTAATTTCCCCAGGAAAGCTAAAAACCAAATTAACACAAAGATCTGTCAGACTTAGTCATGTATACTAAATACATGCTTTTTATTTGGGATGGAACAATTTTGAAACAGATCTTACTTATCGTCAGGATTATCACTTGAGAGAGGAATGTTTATTGGATTGTCAGATTTTGAAATTGAAATCTAAAAGAGTAAAATATATTTTAAGCTTTCAAACAAGACATTCATTCAATGAGAATCAAACCATTATTTCAGCTTACATTTTGTTGATTTGAAAGAAAAATAGTTCAATGCATACAAAAAGCTCACTTTAAGTCTTGCAAATAAGTTCTCAAAAGCTTACTTCAAATACGAAAGATATTTTTTTGTCCTTCCTGTTTCTTTTCAATAAACTAAACAGAAACTAATGAGCATAATATATCAAAACACTAAAATCATTCTTAGATAGCAAAGGTAAAATGTCGGACCTATTGACTCCTGACTATTTTGCAACTGTATGGGTCCACCAAGCGATACTAATTAATATTTGTTAGTTAATTAGTAATTCATTTACATAAATAGTTCTTTTACAGAAAGAATGAACTCATGGACAGTGAACATCATGACTTTGGCTATGGTCTAAGAGTCCAAATGAAGAAATTGAATCCAATCACAGGATCAGATTGTCATTCAACAATCCTGTTACATAAAGGCTAATGACAAGTTTTTTGATGATTATTTTTCCTCTTCCTAAGGGTTGTTAGACCAAGATCTGTTTCAAGAGGATTTCAAACTATAACAAACACCCATGCTCAGGGTATAAAGCCAACTTTTGAATTCTTTATGGATGGTGAGAAAAATTACTTGATGTACACATTAACCGCTGATCAATGCATGATTGTATGGCATTTTGAATGGTTAAAAATTGGCATTTTCCTATGCTTAACTCCAAACCAACATTCAAAGCCTTGACTAAGTAGAAAACTAGAACTGCTTTGTTTTAACTCTCACAAGATGTCTTGAGTTAGGTGTGCAAACTTTTTTAAGGGAATTTTGCGTATGCAGCTCGATATTCAAGGATTCAGCATAGGTTATATACTATATAACTATACTTCATAATACTATATAACACTATTATCACTTTATGAGACCTCAAGGTGACGAGGCCAAAGGGATTTTCCATCTAACTGACCAGAGAATCTTTATTGAAAATAAGAGTTGAGTGAGTCGAGTTGATCAAGAATTCTCACCTTTTTCAAGTTTCTTTTACCTCAACATTCATAGAGCATTTTCATGTATCACACACGTTATTAAATATTGCAAGACCCAGGATACTTGAAACATAAGTTGACACCTGAAGTTTCACAAAAAGCACAAGCAAGTCGATATCTGATACTTTACAAGCAAAGCATAAGCAAGTTGAAATCTGGGATTCTTCACAAACAAAAAGCAGAAGCAATGTAACAAACAAGTTTCAGTATCTAATTCATGATCATGGTTGGTTCTCATGTACCTTCTCACTTTCTAGCAGATGAATAATTTCATGTTGGTTAGTCCATCTGTGGGTATGCTGATGTCTCAGTGCAATGATGTAATTTAGCATTTTAATTGAGATAATCGACTATGGTATCAATACTCAACTGAAAGGTTCCATTCCTTGTTCACATTCCCTATGCAATCTTTTGGTTCATTGTGCATATAATGCTTGCTGCGGTTGCTACAGGTTATAACACAACACTGTCTAGCATCAAAGCTTTGAAAACTATGTTAAGTAAAATGTGCTAATTTAAGAAATATAACACATTGATATACTATATTTTTTTTATTCAACTGAATAATCAAAGTTTTAAATCAGGACAATTGATGATTCTGGAAACAGAACTTTTCCATTAAACCAACTCTTCATGTACCTTCTAGAATTTGTTTCTTTGCAAATAGCAAGTTTTGACAAATTCACAAACACCAACCATGTTCTTAACCTGCTCTATACATATGTTGCCTCTTTTTCTCTTAAGACCTTCATAGCCTTCCCACTTTCATTCACATTATGTTCTCCATTCTTATAATACTGACATGACTTAAAAATTCATGTTTGTTACAATTTATTTAAATTAAATCAGGTTATTTGAAGTATTGTAATACGAGTTAACTTCAGAATTTGTAGCATGGGATTTACATAAGAAATGTTAATATGATTTATTCCCAAAAGTTAAGAAACTTTTCTCAATTTTACAGAGGAATACTGAAAAACACTTCATATTAGGTCAAGAAAACTCATAAAAATGGTTATTATTGTGCATTCTAATAAAAAACAAGCCTAAACCATGCATACTTATTAAGAATCTGTTAGAAAGACAGTTGATAATTCCTGTATGTGAAAGCTGCAAGCAAGTTTGTTAAATGCAAAACCAAAACCTGTTTCCATGCATAAAATAGTTGATGTAATGAGTAGTTCACACATGCAATGTTTGCATTACTGTATTGCCAAATTCATAAATTGCTCAGATTTAACAAATTATCACTTTCCTAGGGAAAGCAGCCATTTAAATGTTAGTTTGTCAAGAGCTAGATCCAGTATTGAGATTAGTTTTCTACTGAAAACAGACAGGAATGGTTGCTGTGAAGAGATGCAGCTTCATGCACAAACATGTATGAAATATCTCAGAGTTGTGTGGCATGGTCGCTCTGCACAAACAATATGCAAACAAGATGCTCAATATTCATGAGTAATGTGGTACAGTTGTTCTGCAAACAGGCAATGTCTTTGAGTTAAACAGTGTAGTTCTCTGCACATACACATGCACCTTATCTAACATGCAATGTCTCCAAGTTAAATGGATGGTTGTTCAGCACAAACATGCAAGTAGCTAGTGTGCAATGTCTTGAAAACAATGCAGTTGCTCTGCACAAACAGGCAACTTACATAGAATAAATGTCTCTGAGTCAAACGGTATGGCTGCTCTTCACAAACATGCAATGTCAGAGTAAAATGGGTGGTTGCTATGCCCAAACATGCAGCTAGCTAGTGTGCAATATCTTTTAAACAATGCAGTTGCTCTGCAGAAAAGGGTAACTTGCACAGCATACATTGTCTCCGAGTGAAATGGCACGGCTACTCTCTACAAACATGCAACTTAGATAGCATACAATGTCACCAAGTTAAGCAGTACAGTTGCTCTGCCCAAACATGCAATGTCTCTGAGTTGTGTGCTTCGCTTGCTCAGCACAAGTTTCCAAGTTATAATGTATGGTTATTCAAGGAAAACAGCAATGTCTTCAAGCTATGCAGTGTGGTTGCTCTGCCGAACAACTTAGCTAGCATGCAATGTCTCCTAAGTGGTGCGGTTGTGCAGCACGAACAACATGCAATTTAGCTAGCGTGCAATGGGAAAGCTAACAAACCCTTCCGTCAGCCTCAGTTGCAGGTGAAATGCGTCCTGAGGGCAGGACTGGCTCAGGCCGAGCTCCCATCCTCGCAGAGTTGCTGCGCATCCTGGGACGATCGTGCACCCGATTGCTGCCAACTTTTTCCCTCAGGGATGATGCTCCCGACACACCAAGGCTTGCATGACCGATACTTGATCGGCGAGGGGGTAGCAATAACGGTAGCTAAAACATTTAAGCAGTTTAACATCAGCATCAGTCTACACGTTTTGATGATGACTGAGAAAAATACTAAAATGATAAAACACATTTAGTACGATTATTATGTGAAATCTAAGCAATCCTTTGTGGCAGTTTATTGTTAGATAAAATTATACATTAAGATTCTTAAAAATGACTGATGCAAACAAGTCTTGAATCGAAGCTTTGATTTTTCAAAATAAATATTTTAAAAAAAATGGAGTGTAAGTGAATCAGCACCTCACAATTGGATAAAAATAACGAGGTAAAAACTACAATTAAATGCAGTTTATTTGAAAGTGACAAAAAATGTTGACTTAATGCAGAACAAATGCCAAATACAAACGCAGAATAACAGAGCCGATATTGGCAAAATGAAAAACAAAACATGTGAAACAGTACAGAACATATGAAACATCACAGAATAAACAAAACTGAAGCCTCTCCATGCAGATGTGATTCTCCATCATCGCCATCTATTGGTAACATGTGGAGTTGAAAATCACCACAGGAGTGAAAATCAAAATCAGCCTTTCTTCAAATTTACAATAAAATTGTACAGTTGCTTTCAATTGAGAAAATCCTAGATGAATATTTAAGGTAGTGTCTTAAAAGTAAGGATACAAAAAATACAGTGAAGTGGAATGTTAAAAGCATTTCTTCAAATTACCAAAGTAATGATTTAAGACATAACGAAAAATCACCATTGCTTAATCCAAAGAACCTTTTCAAAGTGAAACTATATCAGGTTTAATTTCCCAGTCATTTATCCAATCTATCACTAATTTCTTTGAAAAAAGTATCAAGGCTAAAAATCTCAATCACTCTTTCAGCCATATCCTTCTGACATGTCTATTGACTATCACACCTTTTGACTGTTAAAAAAGCACTACCTAAACATAGAATTAAAGGAACAGACTTTCTATTGAAAGCAGTGAGAGTAGAGTAAAGCATCAGTAATTACATTAAAAAACGTTCTAAATGTTGGAAATGTTCATGAAGATTGGTAGCCCAGAGAAAAGACAAAAACGATTTTTTTTAAATTAGCATTTTGATTCAAACATTAATTATTTCGCACAAAAATCTAAATGGGTAAACAAATATGAATACCAGATTAATTAATCTTTTAAATGGCATTTCATCACAAAGAATCCAACTAACCAGATCCAGAATCCTAGAATCAATTTTTTACTGCAGGAATCTAAACGTGAATGAGAACAAAGACTAAGGGATGACATACATGACAAATATAAAATTACAGGCAATTTTTTGATTCAATTTAATTTTTATACAATAGTTGCTTAACCTTGTCAAGAGCCTAGAGGGAACAATGACTTTTGCACCATTGTATGCTAAGCCAATATGCTCGTGATGGTTTGTCACTAACTTTTCATTTTCAATATCTATAGGGCTTGAATGTTGTCTAAATATTGAACTAAAATTTTCAAACTATTTAACATATTTAAATGCAACATTTAGGTATCAGTAACCACCCCATTATATGATATGGCCAATAAATCTTAATCGAAGTCGATAGGTTGTTCAATTTGCATTGCACTGGAGCAACAAAAAACTATTGGTGAGTCTGGGTTCAATCCTGATGGGAAAGATCCAAAACCCCAAGCTGGCCCTCACTCTCCAAACTTCCACTATGCAAATATGAGGATATTAAAAGTCACGACAAATTTAATGTGCAGTAGTCACCACAACGGTCTTAGGTTGGATCGAGTTTTGAACTTGCAGCTGAAAGAAGGCAGTCAAGTCACATGGTTTGGGATAAGTCTATTCTTGAAATAAGGTGAGGTTTGAACATAAACAGAGCACTTCCGCAATTGGCATCTTTAGTGCGAATTCTGGATTTAAATTTATCATTCGGTACTGTAAACGATAGCAGTGATGAGTTGGCAAAAGAAAACTACCCATCATGACCACCATTCATACTTTTGATTATGGCAGCCCCTCCTGCCCTTTCAAAAATCAACTGATACAAGATTCTCATTGGAGCTGCATTATACATTTGTAGGACTATTTTGATTCTGCTGTGAAACATCCGATTTAGGCTTTTCTAAGAAAAAACTTCTCACTTCACTAAGTTTTCTTCTACCTCCTCAGTACTAAATAATAAACAAATAAAGATTACCAATGGCACTCATGCAACATTCATACATTAATACACAATAAATATCATTAATAGAACATTTATATTACTTAAATCACATAGCAGTAACATAGCATAAGTTTGAATCTCACTAAAAAATGTTTATACAAATAACACAATCTTGAACAGTCATCGAAATGCTTCATCTAGATAAAAAAGATTCCTGTTGAACAAAACTTTAACTAACCTTAATTTTAGGTTTCCTTAAGGATGCCCGCCGAATCTTATTCATATTCTCCAAGAACTTGAGGATTCCTTCTCTCTGCAATATCTTATCATCATTAGAAAATTTATTGTACAGATCGCAGTGCTGGCTTCCATCAATTATTTTTCTTGTCTCAGGTTGACCAGCGGGTAGAAGTAGCATACGTAATCTCCAGTATTTTAATGACTGCAACAAAAAATTATGTAAAGCAAATGTAACTTCATGACCTGGTTTTAACTGCAGTTGATTTTGCACAAGCAAAAAAAGTACAGCTGAGGAACAAAAATTGAAACATCCCTTCATTCACAGCAGAGTAAATTCAAAGGTTGGTTGAATGGGGTTTTATGGCGCAAGGGCCATATTTGGCCATGCTGTGCCAGAAACAAGACATACAATATCAAATGATGGACATACAAAAAGTTTTAGTGACACAGAAGAAAGAAATAACACCCAAGGAGGAATCAAACCTGCACTGTCTTAAACATGCAGGTTGCTAGCACAGTAGGGATATCCATTGAGCCACGATGGCCCTGCAAATCCAAAGGTACCACTTAGTGGACAACTTCATAATTTCTAATGACAACACCTAATTTCGAAGCCAAATTTAAAATCTATATAAATTTAAGCTCTGATACCAAGTTGAAAGTCACTTGGTCCACTGGTTCTGCATTATAAATATTGAAAGTTTGGAGTCCTTAATGCTGATTTAGCTTCAAGGAGTTTATTCCTATCTTTTTCTGAAATAATCTTCCTATCACAAGGAAATTTCTGTTACGTTACTTAAAAAAAAGAAACCAAACAAAACCTATGCAATGTTTCCTTTTTAATTTAATTTTTTATATCGTATATTAATCATGAAATCAATATTAAAAAATTATGAATGGTGACCTTTACATATTTTGATGGAAATCGATCCAAGACTTTTATACAATGCAAAATTTTAGCTATTTCCTCGAAATTAGTCATTTCTTAAAATAAAAAATAGTTAGAGGATCAAATTTATTATAATAAAAAAATCACCAGCAGCCATTTAACACCATTTGCTGCCATTTCACAAAACCATTTGCTGTCATTTCATAACACATGTGCACACGCACCAATTTCATAACATGCACAAATACCGAGAAAATCAAAAATATTTGTCCAGGACTTTTCAAAGGGTTGTGTGAGAAGCATTGAAAATAGATAAAAATAACATACTTTTTTCAACTCAAATTCACCTTCTCCTCGCATGCAAATGTAGTGATCTAAGTAATTCCAATTATAATTTTCAAGCCGTTCACTTGTGAAGTTCACCCAGGATATTCCATAGGTGTCACTATCTGGAGCATGAAAACGGTAACTGTAGTGGCCAGTAATCTCTCTATGAGGATGACTGAAAAGAAAAACAAAGTGTTAATGGAGCTCATTATTCCAGATTTCATTTTTAATAGTGAAAAAAATTCCATTTTTTATTAAAGACAAAAAAATGATATTAAAGCCCAAAAATTTGAATGTATTCAAAATGATTAGATATAGAAAAGAAATTTGTTTTACTAGAAGTAGTTTCTTCCAAAAGATAAGTTCTATGAATGAATTGTACACAGAAATTGAGACTAGCTAAGCAAACAGTAAATTCTAGTTAATCAGAATCATGGCTAACTGGATGGGCAAAAAATGTGTTGTGGCTATATGAATTATGATTCATCTATGGCAACTACATACAGGCTGTAACAAAAATGGTTTCATAAAAACCTCACTTAACAAATAAAAAAATATGGAAGGATTACATTTTGAGACTGTACAAGAAATCCACCTGAATTACATGGTCTTCACTCCCTTTATGAAATTCATATATAATTACTACATGACAAACAATCAAACTATTTTACAATATTTAAGCAGCTACTGCTTCTAAGATCTGAGTACCCCTCATCATTTTGAACCACAGTCAAATGACGAGTTAATCCCTGAGCAGGCACCCACAAACTTCTATACCATGTCAACATGAGGACATTTAAGACCATGACAGGTTTAACAAGTTCCACAGACATGACGGTCTTTGGTTGGATCGAGTTTCGAACTCGCAACCCTCTGATTGCTAATCCACTACTCTACCAACCAGGCTACCATGGTCCTCATTACCTAAGCTGTTTAAGCAAACTACTCACGCTTAAGTTATAAAAAATAAAAAAGTAAAAATACATTTTTATTTAAGAATTAAACACATCATACAGAACATTACTACAGGTGGCTTTGAAAAGCAAAGCTCTTTACCGTGGTCGATATTGTGTAACGGTGATTTTAGATCCATCCAGATTCAGTTTATGAAAGATTCTGCCAATACTCAGTAAATATTCTTCCTAAAAAGAGCAAAGTAAAATTTTCAAATAGATTATCACGCAAACATATTGCAAAATTGCTTACCCTTATTTGCATGGGTTAGGAATAAGGAATAACAAAGCAGTAATTGCACTAACTAAATAATCAATCAAAATGGCGAATCAGCTATTTTACCATTGTTGTAAAACATCATTTATACACTCTATGAGTTAGGAATTCTGTGAAAATTCGGACATTTCTCAGGATGCTGAAAAGGTTTTTTTTTTTGCATTTCTCAGAAGTTGTAATGCACAATAACATATTTGCACCAAATTAACTATTATATATTTCAATAATATATATACTAAGATATTGGATATTTGCATCTTATGATAGAAAAATAAGTAATTTCAATTTAAAAATTCCTTTAGAAAAGGATTCATTCTTAAAATACCAAGTCTAAGTACTAATTGCTTAAGTATAAAATACTTACTTTTAAATCAATTTTCTGAGCACTTTTAAACATGGCCGAGTTAAACTGAGGACTTGAACTCACTTGCACAATAGGATATGCAGAGTGATGTTTTGAAAGAAGTATGATCTGAAAACCCTGAATGAAAGATAGAAAGGGTTTAGGGAATGTCTTAAATTGGGAAAATAAGCAGGGGGAAAACATAAGAAAAAAATACCATTACCTGCTGCAATCGCTGACAAATAAGTTCATTGTAAACCTCGGGTGTTGTCAATGGACGTCGGACAGAATCTTGATCATTTTGAAAATACCTAAAATGATCGTGTTTTTAGACATCAGTATTTTCAATTCATAAATGCATAATTTTCATTTCTTCCTTGATCCAACATTGTTTAAGTTAATTTTGAAATGGTATAAACTAAATTCTGTAACCCTTCCATGCATCATGCTCCTTCAGAAAAAACATAACAATTGAGGGCTTGACAAGGCCTGAGAAATTCAAAAGGCCAAAACTTATGATAGAAAACATGTGTTTTTAATATAATATTCTGTTAAACTGCATAGTAAACTCAAAAATTAATGATAAACATTTCAATATCGCAAAAAACTAAAATTAAAATATAAAAAATCTTGTAGGCACTTAACACATACAAAACCTGATGTTTTTAGAATAAAAGAAATTCAATATTTTGATTGATCCATATATATATTTTAAATTAAGAGAAACACTTATCAAATTTCATGTACTTTCAACAAATCAAAATTACCCCAAGTGAAAAGGAAAGAATAGTATAGCTGAATATATACACCAACATCATTGAGTTTCATTCAGCTAAATATTTTATTAAATCTTTCAAACAAATAAATATACAGTGAAAGAGATGTTTAGGAGCTCAAAAACATGACTTGGGCCTTTTATTATGAATATAAATTAAAGCAAGTATAAAAATACACTGAAAGCTGTTTTTCTTTTTGGTCATCCAGAGTAATGAAATATGTACAAATACTTATAATACAAATAGTTAGAAATCAAATGTAGCATGGGTTGTAATCAGTTGTACACATGAATTTAATTCTTTACTTTTATTTCAAATGTTTTCCTGCCATTTTGGTGCACATTTCCTAATAAACACTTTTTGTTTTTAGAATTTTACTGTATTTACTGTGCCAGTCAGTGCAGTTTGGTTAATAAGAGATCATCATAACCTTGAGCATATATAACTTTTAACATTTTCTGTTGAATATGATAATTCTATATTGAATAGGACAAAGATCACATTATAATGAATTCAATTGCAACAATTAGGTCCTGTCAAATCAAGCCTAGAAAATGCTTAAAAATTAGGTTACTGTAGAGTAAATATCATTGACTAACTTTGGAACAGCATTTTCAGTTATGATGTCCTCTGGTAGTAAACTGTAATCTGAAATAACATAATCGTTTTGCAAGCTCCTGCGATCTGGGAAATAATCAGTTGTAATGGGTAGGCATGCTGGTATTACTAATGATTTCCAATCCACACCTAGAAAATAAAGACGAATCTCGTACAAACTTAAATTGTTCAGAAGATAAAGATTTTTAAAAAGTAAGATTACTTTAGGTATAATGAATTTTTCAAACACCAAAGAAAAATGAAAATTTTATAAACTTTAAAAACGTTTGGGCTTGATTTTTCATTATGGTCATTTTTATTACATGAGGTCCAATTATATAGACTAGGACTTACAGTTAACCCAAACCATTACAAACCTTAATATCTAGACTGAGATTCAAACCCAGGACCTGTTAACCCAGAGTATTAATCACTCAGCTACAAAATAATAAATTCTGAATTTATGCATTATATTGAATTGATAAAATCTTGAATGCATACAATTTAACTTGCATATACTTAGCTTAAGAATTAATGTCAACATAAACACATTAAAAACAATTTTTTTATACTGTAACTAGAGATCAATATAAAATTCACAGGACTTATTGTAGTCCAACATCCGGACAGGTTTGAGTAAAAATAGACTTTAGCTGAAACAAAATAGTAATAGCTTCAGTAAAGAAATAATAGAGGTAGTAAAAACAAAAGAGACAATGGCCATTTCAGAGAATAACAAGTACAATATGTCTAATAAAACTAGTACTTATCAGACACTAATGTCTAATAATAATTAAGTGAGACAATGCGGTATTTTATAAGTATACATTATTGAGACATAAATGTGCTTCCCCACCTTTGCATGTGGCCTGGAATGGCTGAATTTAAAAAGTGGTAGCAACACACTGTTGAAAGATAACATTCTCAAACTTGAGTTCCCCTTGTGTTTTCAGTAGTTGAATTAACGTCGCACTGGAGCAGGACAACATTCTATTGGCAACAGTCCAGGATCCATCTCATAAGGAAAGATCTTAGAACACCTCATCATTTTGGACCACGGTCAGATGGGTCAACACCTGAGCTGGCACCCCACTCTCCAAACTTTCACACCATGCCAACAGTAAGGCATTTGATGCAGATTCAATGTGCACCAGCCCCCACATACATGACCCCCTTGTGTTTTTTGGTCCTGATGAGGGTGGACGTATTGATCCAAAGAAATGGCCATTAACCCTGTTGTTTTTATATTATTTTTATTAATTGTTTTTTGAAAATTAACACTATCAGGTAGGTTCGGTACTCACAGGTTTGAAGACAGTAACTGACCTGTTGTAATAGCAGGTGTCCATTCTTGTTCTCCTTTACCACCCCACAACCAAGATAGACTATCGTTTGGTTGTAGTGATGAAGTGCGACCTCCTGAGTTGGGTGACCGAACTGAAATATTAACAAGAAACTCCTTTAAAATTGATAGGTCATGCATGAAATATACTAAAAATAATCTTTGAAGGTAAATCAAGTGAATACCTAGTAATTGATAAGTTTTTTATTTTTAGCTGCAGCAATTGAAATACATTCTTCACTAGAGTAAATGCTCACCACAAAAGATGGAGACAAAGAACAAGGGGACAAAACAATAAAATGACAAGAATAAAAACATAAACAGCAGTTATCAGTCTGTAGGCTTTGAAGTAGATCTCTTAACTTCCAATATCTGAAATAAGCCTCCTGACAATTTTGGGCACACCCCAAGATAGGTGGAGTCGAATTGGTCACTTCCTCCACACAGTACACAATTTGGACTGGTTGAAAATTCACTAGAGTTAATGCTCAGCACAAAAATGGAGACAAAGAACAAAGGGTTGGTTGGTTTTGGGGTTTTAAGGCACAAGAGCCATATTTGGCCATGCTGCGCCAGACACAATACAATATCAAATAATCAAGAACAGAGGGACAAAATATCAAAACGATATGAATAAAAAACATAAATATACAGCAGTTAATCAGTCTGTAGACTTTGAAGTGGATCTCTTAGCTTCCAATATCTGAAATATGCTTTCCGACAATTTTAGGCACACCCCGAGATTGGTGGAGTCCATTTGGTCACTTCTTACACACAGGACACAATTTGGGCTGGTTGAAAATTTCTAATGAGGACTAGTGTTTGGCTAGGCAGTCTTCAATCTGAAGGCAGCAACAGCATCTCGATGAGGTCTACAACATTGAGATGTAATGTAGTAGACCTCGTGATGCACCCTGGGTAACACAAAATCTATTTCAAAGTGCAGAGCCATGGATGAAATTGATAAGTAGCATAGAAAATTTAATTAACCAAAGAATTAATCTTTCTTTTTTTAGAAAGCTAAGAACTTGCAATATTAATAGCACCAAATAGAGGAAATTCAGGGGCCAAATAAATCCCCTTGGATTTAGATCCCAAGGAGTTGGCACTTGTGGACATCATCTGCATAATGGCAAATTTATTTTTCATGCATAATCTGAAATAGATTTATCATCTGAGTTCTGGAGTATTAATACTGAATAATTTCAAGTCCAACAGTTTTGCAACCAAATTTTTACCAGACATTGCAGCCTCATTCCAAGAATGCCACAAGAGAAGAAAATTAAGAATTTTTAAGGGATAGAGAAATTATTCAGGGTAAATTATTAATCTTGAATTGAGTATTTTAGTTTTAGTTGTGATAATTTTACTTTAGACATAAGGTGCATATATCACCTAAAAAAACAAAATCAACATTTTTGATAACTTGTGACCCGAAGTTACAATATTCTAATCGGTAGCTGAGTATAATAACAGAATATCTACTGCAAGACTAAAACGAATTATTTGTAATAAAAGCTATACCACAAATGATTAATATACCTAATTACTTTACCTTAATTATACAATAAGCATTCATTCACTTCTTTTCAAATATTTATACTTTAGTGATATGCTTATCATGTATAGAAAGTATAAAGTTATGTTTGCGAAATGAAGTCCAGTAAAATACGACATAATTTCTACCTAAAAAAATTGAATTTTGAGTTTCAAAAGGATTTTAAGATGATTCTGAAATTTAAAGTATACACTCAAGCCATTACCATCTCCAAAAGTTGAGCTCATATTACTAGAAGATGAATGCAGTTCACGTCTGCTCAAAGTACTCGATTTATATTCACTTATGCCTGAAATGATAATCAATAAAAAGCTATAAAACAAATCAACACATAGTTTACAATGAATACAAGAACAAAAATAAATCTCAAAACGAAATGAAGCATTTGAGGGATTTTTGTGCAACACTAAACATAAAGAGTTTAATCTTTAAAGCAAGATTCTCGAGATTTTAAAAGCATGTTTGAAACAAGCCATTATCATGATACAGCAAAAATATTCTTTTTTGCTTACTGTCTGCCTACCATGAGAGAACTGCTACCAGTGCAATGTCTGTGTCTGTCTGTTATAGCAATTGACCACATTACATTTTCCAAAGTGATGCTCAGAAAAATGCAAGTTAGTCACATTCGTGTGGTAATGACAAATTGGAAATATATTTGCTGATACTTACTTGTTGCTAAGGTCTACTCTAATCTTACTTCCCTCCTCTACCAAAACAAATAAAATTAAGATGTCTACCAGTCACCCCTACTGTAAATAAATGAGCTTTGTTCTTATAGCAACGGCCGCCACCCAGACTTAGCAGTGGGGAGAATTCTCATAGTAGACACAGTACAAGAATCAGAAAACGAGCAGGAAGAAAAATGCAAAACAAAACAAAAACAGAGCCAAAAAGGTAAAGGAAAAAACACAAAACTCACCATCAAATTCAGAACTAAAAAGAGAACTTCTTTGTAAGGAAGAATCAATGTTATGAAAAGTTTTTTCTACTGAAATCAAAGTGGCAGCACTGATTTGAGGTATTGCCTGATAATGATGCTGTTGCATAAATATTCCCGTTGGACCTACAAAAGTGATGAAAAAACAAAAGGCAGAAAAAGAGCCTCTTTAATTCTTTGAACAAAAACAGTGATGACATCCTCACTAGAGGTGTGGATTAGGGCTTCTTAAACCATTCAAAATGAAATTTGACAAGTGAATTAAAAATGTACATACACAGGCAAAATGGGTGATTTAAACAATCTAAGTTAAACTAAATTTGCTCATTTGATTTAATGATAAGCAGTAGCATATAACATACAATTGGGAATGCTTAGATTGAATTTGATCTATGAACTATGCATGCATAAAAAGAGGAGTTCCAATATTTTTGCCGCAGATTTAAGTCTAGTCAAGGGAACCTCTCGTATTGTAGATAAAAATATAACATAATTTTTTACATGCAACTCTGGAGGCTTGTAATGTGGATTTTTAGTTATTAGCAAATGCAATTGTTTGTAAAATAAGTGGTATACAAAATCTGCAATAAAATAAACTGCAATAAACAGTATTAAAACATTTCATATCTTCCAAAAGTATTTTGTATTACTTTTTATGAATATATTCAGCTTTTTACCACAACTAATGACATTCAGTTAGTATACTGTGATGTTTGATATTTTCTAGATATGACAAAAACTTTAGGCACCTGCACACTAAAAACCTATTAAGGTTAGAGTGGACGCCAAATGTTGATAAACAATGACAAAAATTATTTCCAGTTTTTTACGAAAATAAATTCTACATTCTTCTATCTTGCAAAATAGAATTCTGATGATTATTAGTAAAGATCAGCGTTTTTATTTATAAAGAATGATACTGATGAAATGGATAACTTAAAGATTTTTTTTTCAAATTTTTTTGCTCACTTGTTTTTTTCAAGGATATGCGTGAAATTTTTCGTTCATACTCAATGATACAAAGAACAGAAATGGTATGCATTTTTACACAAGATATTTCCCAAATTAAAATGTTTCTAAAATGATGCAGTAGAGGAAAAATAGTAATTAAGTAGATCGTTTCCCATTCTTTAATTACTGAAGCAATTTTATGAAATACTCACTCTTGTATGTAAAAAGTATTAGATTGCAGTGAAAAAATATCATTTTCTACTTGAAACACAAAGTTGAGCATTCAACACTTTTTATAACATAAGAATAAAAACAAAAGAACTAGTAACTGAAAAACTACTTGATATATTTTGCTAAAATTTTGTGAGTTTCAAGTAACATAAGCAACTAAGCAACATGCTATCAAATTTTGTCAAAATGCCTATAAAAATGTAAATTTATGTTTTAACATCCTCATCTCCCCTTGAGAAACGAATAAGATTTCAAATCAGGAAAGGCTTGGTTTGTTGTTGTATGGTCATTTTTCACTACACAAGAGCTTAAACCTAACAAGGAATGTAGCATTCCTGCTATATTTTTTTACCAGAAACAGCATCATAAAAATAAGTATTCTTACTAAATAAAATATCTGAATTAAAAATAGAAAATATCAACAAATAAGCATATTTCTATGCAAATTAGTTGGAAAACATTTAGTTTAACCCTGAATTTATTTTTCCAAGATAGTTTGTCGATCTGTTTCTTCTTTTGCTACACAAGAGCTAATTAGATGGGGATCTTTAACTTAAAGTGGATTCCAATCCATAGCGAACATCCATGACTTCACTGAGTTTCAAATCCAGAGTCAGTTCAACCAAGGCCAGTGCTAACTATTCAGCTACAAGGCCAGCATATTCCTAAGATATGCTGGCTAAACATAATTTATATCTGAAACAATTATTTTCTTTCACAAACAGTATTCTCTAATGGTAAAAATGACTCGCGCTCACTTCTGAATGCATGGCTAATGAATGATTATAAGAATTAAGGTTTATCTTCTGATGGAACAATTTTTCATGAATGGCAATAATATTTTGGAAAGAAATATCGGGGAGAAACAGGGGACTTAAAAATGCAATTTTGTTCATTTCACAACAATAAATGCTTTTCAGTATTTAGTTGAAAAATAACAGAGGATTAAAGTATTTTAACACTACACTTTGTTATGAGTAAAATGCTATTCATTTTAACATATTTATTTAAAACAAAAATTCCGCTTTATATTTCACCAAACGATATTTCTGTAGGAGAGGAGGGTAAAAGTATTTCAGTGTAAACAAATCACTGGAAGACAAGGATTTTACTTCTGGTTTATCAATACAGAATACGTATAGGAAGCATGTTCTCATACAAAAAAAGTACATGAATGAGATACTAGATTTTTTTTCTTTTGAATAAAGGAAAAATCTATCGAATTTGCAAATGATAATTATTTATTTGTTTGCAGATCTTATATTATTTGTGCAAATTTTTATTACTGTTTTAATTTCAAAAAGTTTCAGAATTAAATTTTATTTATCTTCATTGGTGTTCATTTGCTGTCATAACAAAAAAAAATAATAATCAGATGTTCTACAAAGATGCAAGTATGATAAAAATTCCTGTAATATATTAATGAAATTCTTAATGTGAAAATAAAAACATTAACTTCTTCACACTTTCCTGTTCTATTGTTTATGAAAATATATACATCAATAAAATTAATTTAAAAATATAAATGAAGTTAAAAAGTCCTTTCCTAAACCATTCTATTAGCCTAAAAAATATGTTCTATTAATAATATGGATTTTTTTGGTAAAAATAAAAACATAACAGGAGATTGTTGCATGCGAACAATTACAAAAAGGATAACTTGGAAAAGCTAAACTGGATTTCAAAACAGTGTGTGCAGATATGATTTGCATTAATTTTAATCAGATAAATCAAACCAGACACAATACAATTGTTTAAAGTTCAGAGACAAAAAATAGCAAAAATATGACCACTACCTAAGGGGAAAACATGAGTCCACCTCCTTCGATTTGAAGTCAATTTTATGGTTATCTGAGAGGGGTTAAAAGGGTTGACCAAAGCTTTCAGTCTTCGTGTGAGGCTCTGCTTGTTCATTTTAGATTCATAAGATGGATCGCTGCCGACTAGAGTTCGACAAGTAGGGCTTGCTTTCAAATCGACATACTCTCTAGAATAATGCCTGTGCTGCATGTTATGATCATTTTCTGAAACAAAAAGAGAAAGATTGATATTTAATAATTAGATATGTAAAAAAATACTACTGCGATACAAGGAATTATTGAAAAGGTCAAATCATAGTTAATGGTGTGGCCTTGGCATCATTTCAATTTTTTGTCACCAAATCCATGTCAAATAGTAATGGTTCGAGTCAAAACTGTTATTTTATGTCTTAATGATTATAGGTAATTTGCAATAACATCAACTGCTGATGTTGATAGCGTTGTTAATGATTAATTTAAACATTAAGTAAATGCTTAAATTGATAGTAATTTTAACTTTTATTCTTAAAAAATTTCACATTTAATTTATGCATGTTTGAAGTTATTTTAAAAAGTTCCAGTTAACATTTATCCATAACTTAATATTTTTATAACAGTTTCTAACTGTATAACACTTATTTTAACTGTATAGGAATAACAGTCCATCTCTAATGGTTAGCATTGCTGAACTTTAGTGACCACACCACATACTATGATTTAACGTTATGGAAATCATTCAAAAGCTTCTATTAGTATGCATAAGAGAAGTAAATAGCTTACCTATTGAACTTTGGTATGATGAAGGAAATGCAGAGGAATGTTGACCAGTATGTGGAATAGCAATAGCGGCTGAAGAAGCATGAGAATGCGAATACTGGAATGTCAAAGGAGCAGGTTCAGAGGCAGTCAGCCGATTGATCTCCTCTGTACTCCGATTTGGATGGAAAGTTAAGAAGTTGCTGGACACAGTTGGTGGTGTCTCCTTCCTCTTTCTGGGCCGATGCAAGCTAAGAGTTTGCCTTAATAGAAATTACATGTAAGCACATTTCTTGGGCAAACATCCAGATAATTTTTTCCAAAATGATATTTCAAATAAATAATTTATTTTCTTTCATATGTACAGTACTATCTGTCTAGGAATTGCTCCCATCACAAAGTTTGTATCTGTCAGTTGGCATAGGAAATGACCTTATTTCATTTTCCATACAGGTTAGTTGCATTGAGTTTTATCGTGCAAGGGCCATATTTGACCAAGCTGCATCAAACACAAGACAGACACATCAAGTAATGGACAAACACACAATGGAAGTTTTGACAGATGAGAGAAATACACACCAGGAGGAATCGAACCCCTCCAACTCAAGGTTGCTAGCAGTGGACAAACTAACTTCTTTCCCCATATGGGATACTTGAAGAAATGTATTGAGATTGCCACATTTGTGCGTTTAATGACATAAGTGTTATGATTTTTACTTGTTTCAAGTACACCACACCAAGCATAGACTGATTCATTTCATTCAACTAATTCTCATTTCATAAACCCTACCTAGTCTTAAAATCTAACTTAGATCAATTTAGTTATCTTTTGTTAACTGAATCAATATATTTGATTAAAACAAAAACCTAACAAGATGGCAGTCGAAAAGGCATCATTTCCTTGAATTAATATTGTTAGTCGATCCTAATTTATAAAGTGTCAAATTGTTTAAAATTGGATATTTTATTTTTAGCAAAGTAAAATATCTTCCCCGAAAACAAACATCACAGTCTTCACCAAAGGCTGGTAGATGACACATTTTCCAGGACTGTTCATCCAAGCCAATATGTGACAGGTTACCATCATACTTCACAATGAATTCGAAAGCATTGATACTCACCTCATAGTAAGGGACTGACTCGGGACTTTAAACACTTGACGATCATACTCATTATAATCAAACAAAACTGGAAAAGATGGATCCGGCTGGCTTGCATGTCGTGACCTCTTTGACTGGGAGACTGCAAGGAAATGCATCTTACAATATTTGAAGGAAAATAAAGGACACAAATCTATCAAATTTGAGTTTCTAGTATCCCATATTAATAGTTCAAATTTAGTATAGTCATCAGTAGAAGCAATGAATACTTTTACAAAACTTTTAATAAATTATCACATTTCACTAGTTTCTTTCTTACTTAATTTCACATTATTCTTGCTTTAACCCTCCAAGTGGTTTTGATGGGACATCTCATCAAAATCTGATCAATTTTGATAATGATGAGATACCTCATCATCACTTATTTTGCCAATTTTTTATCACAAGATCAAGAGAGATCTGATGAGATTTTTTCTAACGAGATATCTCCTCCATCAAGATCTAGTCAGTATTGTTAATAATGAGTTTCATCGTCGAGACAACCACCAGGAGGGTTAATTATCTAGAGTAATGTAGTACAATTTGAATTCGTTTCAGATGCTGATCTAAGTAAATACATTTACAAACAAAAATACATTTATAAGTGGAAATTATTACATTATTATCAAATATATTTAACTACAGGTTGTTCTGGTCCTTGAAACAATTTAAAATTAGATAAACTATATAAAACAGGAATGTTCTCAGATTTCAAGTATTAATAGACTTTAAGTGAGTGAATAATATTAGCTTTCAAAATGTTAGTAAAATTAGAGCTGCTTCCTGTGCTTAAGGTTTTCAATTTGTAATTAAGGTAATTCACTCATGCTAGATATGCTGGTGAAAAATTTAAAATGCAAATTAATCTGCAATTAGTGTTAAGTAATGTTAATAGAGGATTGATTGATTTTGTCAGTCTCAAATGCAACTGAGATATTTAATGTATTTTTCTATGTATTTTTCTATGTATTAATGTAATTTCTGTAAAATTACATATCCTTTTTTGTGCTGCTACAATTCTTGTAATTTGTTCAAATATTGTAAGATTGGATTTTGATATCCCAATTTAAATTTGTACCTTACATTTTGGAAACTGTCATCAGACCTATCCAAAGCTCAATCTCAGGCATTAGAACTTCCTCAAAACAATTTCTACAGAATATTTAATCTCTTTTTCAGTACTGTGAAATGTTAAGTACGTTTACAAACAGATGATAAATCATAAAACCAAAACAATGACTTTTTTAAAACTTTTCACGTATACTAACTTCAAACTTGATCATTTTAGCATGTAAAACTAGTATATTAAAATTTAAAGAATTAAAGCAAAGTATTTTATTTGGATAATGCAAGAGTAAATTTTCAAAGTAATAGATAATAGCAATAATAAATTTTCTAATGTAATGCATCTAGCTAATGCAATAGTAAATTTTCATTCAAAGTAACAAAAGAAAAAAATTGACATACATCCACTTTCTTTCTCTTTGAACTTTTCAGGCTATTGAGAAGGAAAAATAATTTAATTAGTTTTTTAAATATATTTTCATCACTTTAAAATGAAATGAAAACTATAAATAGGATTTGGACTTTTTACAGAAAAAATATGAATTTGATTACGATCAGGATATGAATTTGAGAGGAAATCAGAGCAAGGATTTCTAATTAATACAAAATGAAAACAAAGGAAAAAGTCCAAAGCTTAGTTATAAATTGATCTATCACCATATAACAATATATATAACAGTATGTTTTAACACTTACAGATAAAGTTGGAAGCTTTATCCTTGGAACAAAATTTGAGTATATGTTTTGACTCTTGGTTGAATAAAAACTGTAAATATAAAATTACAGTAGACTAAATTAGAGTAAAATCAATAATTTACAATTGTATTGCAGATACTATTCAAACTAAAATGATTTCAATAAAATATTATACATACCTTAAATTGATCCAGTGAGGCATGTTGTAGTCATCAGTTACTGATGGGGCATTTTTTGGCAACTGTTTGTTGTAAAACTTCAAAACAAATAAATTCATTGAAGTTTGGTTGAGACAAAAAAAAATACAATTTTAATACTTTATAAAAAGTAAAATTTATCTCAACACCCATTTAGAGTAACTATTCCAAAGGAATAAAGGGTTTTGAAGCATAGATACATTACTAATTTCCTTCTATTGAGACCACAATTCCTTAACCACCCTCAATGACCAAACATCTGATTGTTTTGAGTTCTAGTGCAAACAAATTCAGAAAAATGTTGACATTGTCAATCAAAATTTTTACATGACTCTAGTTAACATAAATGGTATATACAACATTTACTCCAGATTTTCAAACTTTTAAAATTAGAAGTATACTCTTAAAATATTTAAAAAGAGAATCACCACAACATTTATGCTGAATCACCTTACATATATACAGATTATGGATAATGCAATAAAATCACAAAATAATGCCTCTCTAATTAAGGATGGTTGGTTGTTTGGGGGGTTTTATGGCGCAATGACTATATTTGGCCCTCTAATTAGGGAAAAATCAGGAAGTTTGCTAGGGGACTGGTTCATAATCAGGATTGTTTTCAGATAGAACATTTTAAGTCCAGAATATAAGACCCGTTTCTCAATGATAGAAAAAAAATTTAAGATGTAATTTTTCTTAAAGCCCCTTAAAATCATGAATTGTGTTAAAAATTAACTATATTACTTATAACACGCCAAATGATTGCTAATTGTGACAAAAAGGATTTCAAATCCTGTTCATGTAAATTTTTATAAGCTTTATTGAAGTCGGTGTTTTTGATTTAGTGATGGTTCATGACAAAAAAATACCAATATAAGTAATTGCATTTTTACTCAATCTTGCATATAAATGCGTGAATCTAACAAAATTGTCCACCTAAAATAAATTTTGGGAAGTACCTGGGGAGAAATAAATTAGATTTTACAATGCAGTTGATTTTTTGTCCACCTCCAACAGAAAATAAAAAAGCAGAATGTGAAACACATAAGGGTTAAACGAGATTCTTGCGAAACAGGAAAATGTCTTGAACATGGGGCTCATTTTCACGATTTTATGGTACATATAATATTTAAGAGACAAGAAAAATCTACCTCATGATGTACCAAACACAAGTGGGCTCTTTCTAAATTTAAAAAATAATGGAATTTAAATGTTTGTAACCATTTGTTCTATTTTAATTGGCAGTCCGAAGTTTGGCGAAAGTTTGAAAGAAAACAATGAGTTTAATTTGCATACCCTAAAAACTTCAAAAGTTTAACTTATTTGCTTAGAAAAAGAGTAGCGCAGGAAACTAAACACAGAAAAGGATTGACTTACCTTAAATAATGGTACTGCATGTAATGGTTGTTCACCCAAGCAAACTAAATCACTTCCAATACCTATATAAAATAACAAGTTAAAAGGTTTTAAATAAAAATTCAAAATTACATTTTAAGCAAACTATTTAAGACACCACTTTCGCCTCAGACAAACAGTCCCTCCCTGCATAAAAATTAATAAAAGTAGAAAATGTTTGAAACTGAACGAAAAAACATTTTTTTACTATAAATGCATGTGTCAATGTTTTCTCTGCTTTATATTCATCCAAATAAAACTAATAAAATGAGACAAGTATTCATGGATCCTCAGCTATGACAAAGCTAATTACAGGTCAACTTAGCTTGGTATCGCATATTTATACTACAAACTAGATTCTTTCGCCATAAAAATAGTTTTTGAAGCACTAAACTTTATCTTAGAATAAATGAATATGCAATGAAATTTTGGAAACAGATTGAGAATACAGAACTTTGATTTTGAAATTAATTGCTTTACTGTGTGGTGGCATCAGTCTAGGTATGAAAATAATAACATGGCTCTGGCAATAAATCAAATTAAATTTGTCTTTCTTTCAGTTGTGCTGCTCATGCTGGTTGGGAATTAAAAATATCTTTAGAATGCAGCAATCAAGGACGATTGAGATACTGGAATTAATGTTGTTTTTTTATTTTGAGAAATATGCTATGCTGGTAGACTAGTTAGCTTTTTATATTTATTTTATTTTTGGTGAATTTTTATTACCTATATTTTATTACGATTACTTTTTTACCTGCCTTGTTATTCATTTAACCAGTTGACATCTTCACTTGGCAAAGATAATTAACACTTACATATTTGATCATTGTCTTGATTTGACTGTTCATATCATAATGTTATCAATGAATGAAATCTTTCATACTTATACGAGTATGATGTATATAGGTTATTTCACTCTTAACAAATCAGACTGTCGCAATTATGCTTGCAAAACTTTTAATTACGGAAAATCCGTAATAGTTGGCATCCCTGCATAGAGGTGAAAGTGAATTCCAGATTGCTATGAACAAATATGTCCAGACTGGGATTTAAACTTGAAACTAGTTGAACCAAATCCTGAATTCATACTTAACTAGCATGTTTGCTGTTTGAAATACACATAGTACAAACATACATATAATTTGTTAATACCACATATTAGATCAAAATAATACATACCATTATCAATAATTCTCTGCTTTGTAATAATGGTTAGTTCCCGATCAACTTCAAAGAAACCAACCCCAGGTGTGATGACAACCGATAGTTGTCCAGTTCTATCAAAGCTGCGATCCATATAATGCTTTTCAAATACTAGAAAATAATTATAGATCAAAATACAAATCATAAGGAAAGAGTAAAAGGGCAATTTTCATAAAAATGTAATGTCTTTAGGAAATATACACATCGCATGCCACAAGTCAAGAGTTAAAATAGAAAGCCTGAAATAATAAAATTATTTTCAAAATTGAAATTCAGTAAAATTTGATGTGATTAAAGACATAAATTACAAACTAAGTTTTGGAATACAAAAATTCAATCAAAATTCTGAATAAGAAAAAAATATATCATTGTTCATGTGACAAATATTTTCAATACACAGCAAAATAAATTGAACTTACAGAACAAGGGGAAATTTCCTGATGGAAAAATAAACTTATTCACTAAAAATTCACTGACAAGCAGATACAGCATGTCTCCAAAAGTAGTACAAATCTTAAGAAATACATCTTTCAAAATAAATTTTAGACATACTTGGACGAAGCTTGCAGTAGAATGACGCAAAACTAATCATTCAAGAATGGGATAGAACACAAAAAATGTGTATTGCAGCATATTTTTAGTGTTACCTATCATCAACTTCTCCATCATACAACCACACTCCCTAAAGTAACTAATACTTTATACATGCACATTTTTTTCCACAAAAAGAGCAGTATTTTCAGCATTCCTATAGATTTCATTGTAACAGTTATTCTGAATTGTCTATATTTACCATTTAACGACATGTTGAGCACTTCTAAAAAATTTCCCTGTGATGCTGTTGAATTCCTGGCCTTTGGAACATCCAAACCAGCCTTCTCATGATAGCTCAAAACCAGATCTTTGTATTGATTGAAGAGCTTCTTCAGTAAGATTATTGTAGAACCCCAATCGTCATACCTTTCATTCTGAACAGCAACTCTATATAGCAGGAAATAAATAACCAGCACAATCTAATTATTACAAATTGAATAAAAAATATTTAGTATGTGAATATATGGGTGGGAGTTCAAAAATATAACTGGAATTTGAATGTGACATGCAAAGTGGATGTAATTCTACAATGTACCATAATTAAATACAATTCTGAAGCCTATCAAGAAGTTCTACTCTGGTAGGTATTTTAACTAAGGTCGCACCGGAGCAACATAACGGGCTATTGACAACGGTCTGGAACCAAACCCGAAGGGAAAGTACCACGGACAACACCACATAATTTTGAATCAAGACAGATGATAAAGTCACACCTGAGCTAGCACTCCACTCTTCAAACTTCCACACCAAGCTAACGTGAGGACATTTGAGGCTATGACAGATTTACTTGCACCAGCCCCCTTTGTACAAGGTAGTTTGGTCTTTGGCTGGATTCGAACTCACAACCCTCCGATTGTTAGTCCATTACTCTTCCAACCAGGCTACCACAGCCCAAAGTTCTACTCTGAGTTGGTGTTTTATGTTGTTTGTTGGTTTGGGTTTAATGGCTCAAGAGATGAGGTCTCTGAAGGTCTGATTTGAATAGTAAGTTCTCTGCAACATTCAACAAATTCAAAGGAGTGTATGTCTATATTGCTATCTATTATACTACATTGCTCATATCAAGCTTTTCTCTTGTCTCCCAACAAGCATGATACATTGTGGGGTTAATGTAATAATATATAGTTTGAGATAGGATTAGATTGCAAGTCTAGGATCATATTTTGGGGAACTTTGAGTTGCAAGATTTTTCTTAGAAATTGTTTTTTAAAAATAATTCCAATTATTTTTGGATAACTCCTAATACAAATTGAGAAATAACACTTAAAAGAACTTTCAGCAGCTAAACAAACTTTTAATTCGTTTTACAAGTTACCACTATGATGCTTCCATTTTTGTGTAATTTCCAAGGTCTTTGGAAGAATTAGTTCATTTTAACTCAAAGCCTTCAAGTTTCATGAAAAACAATTTTTAAATGAGTAATATTTATTCAATAACAAAAATATACGAGATTAAATTAGTAGTAATTGTGTGAAATTTACCTGTAAAAGTCTTCAAAAAATCTCCCTTTGTAATCTCGCTGCAAACATTCCCGCATGCATTCAGGGAATTCCTCGAAACTTTTAGCTTCATAAAATGTCCTTGAGAATAATACTATTGTAACATCATGATTGCAATGTAGTTTCTAAATAAAGACAAAAGGACAGGAAATCAAAATGCTAGTGACTGCAAATTTATATTTTTAAGTTCGTCTTTTGTTAAAGATTATAGTAATAAAAGCCTGTAACTAATAAGAAATTAAGTTCATGAATGAACTAATGCATTGGAATTAGAATAAACTTTCTCCTGTTGATTCAAATAGATGTTAAACATTTCTGATCATTTAAAAGTTAAAACATTACTTTTAATAATGCTCAGGTTTATAACTTTACCTTAAAATATCTAAAACTCGTCTTTTTACAGGTTTTATTCCTTATAAACTACAAAAGTTACCTACAACTACTTTAACTTAATATCATGGAAGATTTAAATGAAAAAATTCTTTAAAAGGATTTATTTATCTTCAATTCTAATCAAACCGTTAACCTGTTTTTTATTAATGATAAAAGCATTTTCTTAATTACTTTAAACCAAAGAAAACTAAAAAATTAGCAGTTAAACAATCAAAAACTTTCAAGGCCTGGATTTTCTTGATTTAACAAATGTATAAAACTGATATAAAATTATTAAAAAAAATAGTTAGTGACATTAAAATTTAACTGATACTTTCAATAAGTAAAACATTTTCTTTTCAAATTGCCTGAACATGTTTTGTATGTCTGAAAATATGAATACAATATAATTCACTTATTAACCAGAAAAACATATCTAAATGGATAATCCTTCATAGGATTATACAGTGCATTCTGATGCAATACCACAGCAATAATATCAGGTGGTACATTTTTTCACATGACATTTTGGTACCTTTTCTAATATTTTTGAAAAACTGGTTATAATTTTCCATTGTTATCGTAGAAAATGGTATGAGTCTATGGGTCACAATTTTGGAAACCATGCTTTAGATTTTTCCAATTTTGGCTTCGTTAAATGTTTTGATTAACAACTCAAAAGATCCAAAAGCATGATTTTTCATTTACTTTTGTCAAAACTAGAGAAAAATCCCCTCACCTCTTTCCAGTGTTGATGATTCATCAACCAATGAAATATCAAAGTAGATTCGTTTTACATTAAAGGGTATATCATATATCGTTTTGGAACTAAGAGTTGCAGATGAGTCATTTGTAATATTTCGGTAGAAAAGAAACCGTTGGTGAAAAATGCCTTGAGAATTCAAAACATTTTTATTAAAGAAACACTCAATTTTTAGAATAACGAGATAGCAGAGTTTTTGTCTATATGGGCATTGCCTACAAAGTACTAACAAAAGATGACATGTTAACAAAATCCAGGCATTAGATGATTGTATTAAGTATGAAATTAAACAATCAACAGAAATAAACTAGTCTGTCTCAAGTTTAGACAATATTACGGCACAGGAAAAAATTAGCACTTCAGAGTATGTAAGCTCCATATTTGTTTCCATATTAAATTTTAAAAGTAAAAACTACAGAAATATTAGTCAATGTTACTAATGCTACTTAATTAAATTAAGGAAATTATATTGTAAGTTTTAGAGGACATTTTTTCTTTCTTATTGCTTTTTTAGACATGTTGCACAGGCATGACTTCTCAAGACAGACTATAGAATCAGAGAAATAAGCATTAAAGTATCATACCTTCCATTTTGAAAATAAATCAGGTAAGAACCCATCAATAGCTTTTTCAAAGTAAAGATCGCCATTAATATCAAAGTCCCACATTTCGCAGCTCATTTGAATAAATAAGTAAACCATACTGCTAGCTGAACGATACACTATTTTAGTATCTTCTGCAACAATACCAGAAGCAACATTTTCGCCTTGTATATACATTTCATATACTTGACACCTGTATGCAAAAGAAAAGGAAACTAAATTATTTTAATGATAAAGGGAAAAAGATTGAAATTAACCAGAAGTTTTCAAGTACAGTTAGAAATATTTTCAACCTGAGATAATCATATGAATAATATATTTATCTTATGCAGAATAGAATGAGTGCTGAATAGATAAATCTTTTATAAATATTTTGCAGACTTGGCTGCTGTGTCAGGAGACAGTCATTAAGTTCTAGAGACTAAAACATCCAAAGCCCTGATGTTTTATAATTGTGGCCTGGTCCCCCAAACATGAGAAATAAATGTTACAAAAAACAGACCATGAGTAACCAAATATTTTAAATTTTAGTTACTCACATACAAAATCAATTGGCTAAAATGCAAAGCGTGCTGATTAAGTATGAAACAGAAGTTGAAGATCTCGCTAAGAAATTTAAATTACAAAAATTTCTTAATAGGTTTTCACACTCTATCCAGATTCTGAAGATTTTCTTTCATGGTTGCCACACCTTGGTGCCAAAACTTCGAAATTGGCGTCTCTTGGAAAATTTTCACCCTAAAGAACTCTAAAAATGTTTTTTTATGTCCGCTAATACTTTTGAAAAAAGAGTACTAAATTTTAGTTGACTTTTGGCGATTTTTCAAAAAGTCGCCAAAATTTTGATGAAGAGTTTTTGAGGCGATTTTGCTTAAAAACATACCCTTGGTCATCAAGGTTGAAAAATGGTAGTAAAAAGTAGCCTGTAGCAGCCCTGCAATTGGTTACTGTATATAAAGTACAAGATTTAAGTACTTTAATTGAATGTCAATATTTAGATTAGAATATGTGTGAATTTGTAACTCCTAAATTTGTTGGCTTTTTTGAGACATTCCAGAAGTAACTAAAAGTAATTTGTATCAAGATCCACAACAACAAAGAAAAGCATTAAAGCAGAATTAAAAGTTTTTACCTAATTCCAAAACATTCCAGTTTCTTTTCTGGGTATAAGCATGTATTCACCTAAAAGTAAAAACAGTTTTATATTTTGTCAAATAGATTTCAAAAGATAAAAATGGCTAGCTTTTACTAAAACAAAATATTTTCCGAGGAAACTAAAATAATATTTTAAATGAAAATCGAAAAAGTCCAAGAATGTAAACTTCTTACTTTGTAGGTTCTAACAAGAGCAATTTGAAATTTCTTATACTTGCCAACTACTTTTCATTACACTAATGTTTTGTGGATTTGGGTATAGGTTTATTGTACAAGAGCCGGAACAGCTATGCTGTGGTAATATTTAAAAGGTAAAAGTACAAATTAAATACACATTAGGGATTTTTTCTTTTAAAATTAAACTATTGCATATCTTGGAGAAATGAAAACCCATCTTTCTATGGATCCTGTTTCAAAAGAAATTCACGTTTCAAATCAGTAGTGTGAAGAGGCTTGTCAGTGAACTTTAAAATTTGTAATTTAAAATGTGTCGACTTAATACTTCCTTGCATACGACACACATCAATATTGGATCTAAAAGCAAAATGTTTGTGAAAGATATGCATATCTATACATATAAAGCAGAGTTGGCATCTGTCTGTTCTCTATACAAATCTACACCGTTTGACCAATCCACACCAAATTTGGTACTTATACTTTGGAACTCTGTGAGTAACGCAACCTACAAATTAACTCCCGTTCTCTTTAACCTAGGTGTGCAGAGAGGGCTAAATCAATTCGAAATTGTCATTATTATTAAAAAACATTAGAGAATTAGAAAAACAATGAGCATAAAACGATTGTGGGAAGCAACTCAGTTTGTTTTACCAGTATTGACCGAAAATCAAATTTTCTAATAAAATTGTTTTACCAGTATTGCTCGAAAAACAATTTTTTTTCTGGAATGTTATATTTAAACAATTTAAAATTCTAATTATGTTTGAACTGATTTTTTTTATTTCTTTTCACAATATAAATAATTTAGGAATATTTGAATGATGAAAAATGGATATTAAAATATTTAACTTTACACAACTTGCATTTTGTAATGGAACACGAAAAGCCAAAACAAAAAACTCATTGATCATAAAGCGTAATTTTGCAATTCAGTATCTGGAAACACAAGAATTAATGTTTTATTTTATAAATTAGATTTAGAATTCCGTGTTTGTGTATTTGAGTTAAGACAGAAATGTTGCGGTCATATTTGAGCATTTCTAAGTTTCGTAAATTTGTGTTCTTTTTGTAAATAATTCATTTATTTTTTAAGCGTCTTTTTTGAATTTCTATTTTAGAATATTCTCATGATGTCGAAATTCGACACGCTTGCTCGGATCTTTCGTTTTTCAGAATTCTACATTTTTTAATGACCAGAATTTTGTTTCTGTTTGTATTTATATGTTCCATTACTTTTCATATTACAGATACATTATTTAGGAGTTAAATTGTAATGCATTATTTTTATTTTCTGCCAAATACCACTAGACATGGGTAATTTCTTGGTTGTATATATATTTTGATGAACTTTCCTTAAGTCTTTGGTTAAATATGTTATAGTTTGTAGAATTCTGTTTCATAAAAATAAATGGAAACCTTTTTAAGTAAGGTGTATAACTTCTTATTTTAAAATGACTGGTTAAGTTAAAATAAAGTTATTCTAAAATAAGAAGTTACGTTAAATCAAAGCGAGTAGCCATACGTTGTAGTTCAAAGATATTTCTAAATTTTGACATATTTTCATTACAAGACAATTAAAATCACTTTAATTTACATTTGTTTTTCATGTTTCATGGGTATAATTGAAAGCTGTACTCCATAGTCAAGTAACTACATCTATCATTCTATATAGGTACGTGGTTTCCATATAGAAACTGAGTCTCTCAATTGAAAAGTACGGATTCGATTTAAAATTAAATTTTTCTGTTGGAGGAAAGCGAATTTTAAATAAGACTTTGCTGATCTTGGAATAATATAGTAAGAAGTATGTAAACTAGGACTGTTGAAAATAGAAATTTTTTGTCTTAAGTTGCAGAAGGTCAAGGTTGCTTACTCGAAGTTGAAACTGTTCGTATACAACTTAGGTACCAGTGAAACATCCATTCATTTGTAAAAAGTGTAATCAATTGAGTTTGCTTTGTCTACAGTGAGGACATTTGTCTTAAAAACAAGCTCCGTTATTCCATGTGCAGCTGAATAGAATGACATTCATAATCATTTCAAAACTCAAAATCGACTTCTGAAGAAGTCATCTCAGAAAAACTTCTATAGTTTGTCTTACAGCAAGAGTGTGATGAATATGAAATGGATTATATGGATGGATATATTATGTATACATATTTGTGTCCAAAGTAAATTGTAGAAGCTATGAAAAAGTTAAAACAATGTTAAAAAATATTTTCTGTACGCTTAAATGATGCTTGCATTTTTCTATGAAATAGAATCAACATTTAACCAATTTAACCCGAGCATTGCCAGGTAGTTCTGCTAGTTGCTTATAAATAGATTTAAATAAGGTATCAGATGCAAGTTTCATTGTACCATCAATACCCATAAGCAATCATCATATTTTCAATGGAATGGGCCAATATAGAATCTAATCAGAATCTATATTGGCCCATTCCATTGGAAATAAATTATTCGAATATTATTGAGGAACATATTTGACAAGTAAAAAATAAAACATGCATTAAACCCACCAAATAGTTCTTTAATCTCCACATATCACTCCTTGCTAAATATTGATCTTTAAAGGTGAGCTCCACAGAATCAAGGGAAACATCCTAAAGAACACAATACAAATTTGGTAAGCTAAAGGGTAATGTTGAATACCATAATTACCATAAATGTTCTATAAAAATATTAACTTTTACATTGAGTACCTATTTGAAGGCATTATAGTATGTTTTTTACCTTCAAAGCATTTAAGTACATTAATTTATCCCAACTGTCATCATTCAGCTACATTTTAATTTTTATGAGAATGCAACATTTGGAAATGTTGCTATGAGGACGGTTTCTTCAAAAAATATTTTTCCATTTCTAAGTACCTGAAATAGTCTATGAAATAAATTATTGAGGCTTTTTCTTGAGACTGAAGATGTTAATGCATAAAACTTTAAATGTAGTCCTGGAAATGTTAATTTTGCTATAAAGTTAATTTGATCTACCCTTACTTTTAAAATATGAAGCCTGAATATTTACCTGCCAACCCCTAAGGAATGTCAATAGAAATTACTGACATTTTTTAACTGATAAAACATTTGGGTAAATCATATTTTGTCACTTTGATACAAGTTATTTATTTTTAAATCATGATTTAAGATAAAAAAATAAATACAATGTTAACAGTAAGTTAAAGGATAAATATTTAGAAAAGTAATAGCTATTCTTAGAGTATTACTTTAATTTTGACAATTTTGTAACAGTTCTATCATATTTCAATGCAAAAGATAACAAGCAGATTCCTCAGAGTACCTCTACCAGAAAAAATTATATTAGCTAATCTAAGAAAAAAATGCAGAAAAACAAAACATTCAAAGATAAATTATATATCAAGTGGAATTGGAAAATGTTTTATTTTCATAATAAAACATACTTTCAAATTTTCAATAATTCTCACTGTAACTTCCGTGTATGCTTTTAATTGAAAATGGCTTGCTATGGACTGGTCGATGCTAATACAACCATGCAAACCTGCAAATATAAGTCAGACATTATGAATAACTTGGAATTTTAAAAATAAATATTCAAATATGTATAAAATAAACATTTGAGAATATTTTAATAAAGGAATACTAACACAAAATAATTAAATCAATAATCAAATAGAACTTGTAGGAGGTATTCCAAGTTTTAATTTAAACATATTACAATTTATACAATGATTTAAATCTAATTAATTAAAAGATGAGACTAAAATCCAGTTAATATTTTTTTATTCTATTTCGTAGAATCTGGTATTTCAGGTGGAATTGGAAGAAACAATTTAGCGGTACTATTTATCAACTAAATTATGATAGTTAACTATGTAAAAGCTTCCAAAAATAAATGGGGTTAAATCCTAGAAAATTATAATTACCGAAGTTTGCCATCTGTGAAAAGGTAAATTAATAATAGGCATTGGCAACAAAAATTAAATCATACCAAGGTTGTACCATTAACTGTATTTTACCAAAGATAGCGAAAACAAAATAGTCAATGGTTGTTTCTTTGGATTAGCATATTCATCATGACCCAAATAAGAAAATTCAAGTTTAAATGTTATATTTAAGTGTTGCCACCATCGCCTGTTAATCAAGCCGAGAGTGATAGTTTTTCTAGTATTTAACAAAATAGATTTCAGAGATCTCATTGTTGCATGTTTAAAAACAAAATGAGAAAATTTCCAACAATGTTAATTAATGGTAGATTCATTGACTTCCTTGTTTCTGACATTTTGTGTTACTTGTAGGAATTTTAATTTGACCAACATAACTTGCACCATGAATGCAACTATTTAGTGGTGATTTGAATTATAGATCCTCAAAAAAACCTGAAATTAGATCATATAGTACAATGAAAATTGAAGCTTCAGAGAATTTTTACATCGTCTAAACTTAAGTGGAATAAAATATACTTTTTATAGTTTATTAATAAAACGGTTTTAAAAAATTTTAAAGTACATGAACTTCCACAAAATTTAAAGTTTTTATAATTTCAAGTCTTCTACAAAAAGCCTTTCACTATTATTCTAAAGATATAATAAAAAGAAATTGTTCTATCATTCATGTTCAATCTTACCTTTCTGTGACATATCATCACTGAAACATGTAACTTGAAGCAAAAGTGGGCTGTAAAAATACATTTTAATTAGATATAAAAGAGCACACAGTAAATTAAAATTGGTAATTTTGTTGGACAACAGTAATTTTCTGAAAAATTCATCAACTCTTAGCTAACCCCTTCAAAAATAGAATTAAAAATGTATGCTTTTTCTAAATTAAAAATTCCATAAAAAGAACGATTGAGCAACATGAATCAAAAGTAGGAAACAAATCCAAATGAACTCTTCACAGGTTCAAATTGATGCATTTATAAAAATGAAAAATTAAACTATCAAACAGTGATACCTGTAAGCCTGATACTTTTTCTTTTCAAGACGAATTCTCTATAATAAAATCTCATTATAATTACTACTCAATTTGCATTATTAATACTGTTGTTACTTTAAAATCCTGTAAATAAGCCCCTTTCTATATTCAAGACATTTTTACAATTAGAAAAATTCCCTTTATAGCACTTTCCCAATCTATTTCACATTCCATGTTTAAATTTTGTTTTAAACTCACAAATCAGCTATTTACTAAAATCCATTTTACTTCTTACCAGTTATTCCCAAAAATCTATTTTAAGTGGATAATTAGGCTCCATGTGAATTCACAAAAAAATAATATGCAAGATTGTATAAAAAATAATTCTACATTTGGCACAATTTTAGCACAAAGCAACGCCAGATTGAAAATACCAAATGCAACCGTCTATAAAAGCAGTTTACAGCAGGGTTGTTTTTGTAATCTTCATTTGGCAAGTTGTCAGTAAATAGTTCATTAAAAATAAAATTATTGATTTGAAGGGTTTTTAGAAAAACAAAACTTTTAAAAACTAATTGATTTTTATAAATCAATCTAGTTATTAAAAATTCTCTTTTCTGAAAAATTCGGCAAAGGGTTTACATTCAGGTTTAAAAAAAAACGTTTGAAAAATTTGAAAGCAATTTAGATCCAAATTTGATTTGTCTCCAAAGGTGGTTTACTCACATGATCTTTAGATATCAGTTCTATATAAAAGTTAGACATAAATCAAGTTCTTGAATGCACAGTGCGAGAAAATATTTCATTAAATTGCAACTATTTCTTCATTAGATTCAAGGTTTGATCTTGGTTTTCGCGTTGGAGCTTTAACAGATTTTATTTAAGTGAAGTTTGTAAAATCAAGGTGACACTGTATTACTTTTAACATGAAAAATAGGAACAAAAAGCAAACTAAGCTGTTTATAAATATTCTGATTAACGTACAATCACAGCCTTTGTTAAATGCAGGTACTTTAGGATAGCATTAAAGGACCAAAAGAGCTCAACTCTTACTTGTGAGCAGTAACCATTCAATCAATGGGTTAGTAATATGGAGAGAATAGATTCATAAGACACCTATGACTGAAAAATCGGAGTGAAGTATGGTTGGTTGTTTTCAGGTTTTATGGCACAAGGTCCTCATTTGGCTAAGCTGCACCAAATATAAGACAGACAATACAATGGAGTGAGGTATGATTAAGTCAAAATGAAGACTAGAATAATTTACAAATGTGATCAAAAAGGATCTGATCTTTGGCCAGAAAAATATAATTATTTTGCATGTTTAGTTAAAACCTAGTCATCCTCAAAATTTATAATTTTAGGATCAACACCCTTCTCATAGAAGTTATACAACTGGAAGTATTTTCAATGTTACTTTCTGATCCCAATTACATTCTTAGTTGCATTTTTCTTTATTTCTTCTACGATCTTGCCTTTTGAATGTTATCTTGAACCTGTGAATAGGCCAAGAGTTACATTGAACCTCAGTATTGCATGCTACAAGAAATTGCTGAGAAGGATTTTCCAGTCACCACTCTTCAAGAGTTATGGTCCTTCCCACCCAATTTTTCATAGGTGATGGCAAATAGTCAAGTGATATTCCTTGTTGACCCGAAGCAGTCACTATGAACTACACACCCTGGTTTTTTTAATATTTGTAAACAAGATCCTTAGGTTGTTTTGCGAGTGCTGTCTTTGGCCATGAAGACCTTCATATTTTCTAATGAGATGACTGCCTTTGTTTCAGGTGAACAGATCTAAAGATTCAAGATTATGGAATCTAGATCAACATGGACTCATTCCAATGTTTAATGCAAGTCATTGCAGCTGGAAACATCAATCCAAGGAACACAGAATACATGTTCAAGTATCATTATCTACAATGGCATACTCGCAGCAGCTGAAAGGCTGCAAAATCCAGAAAAAGTAGTGTTGAATGTGCAAAATGTCCTGTTTGTCTCAAATTGAAATACATAAATGTAAATATTCTTTTGCCCTGATGAAAAACATCATATATTCTATTCCTTGATGGATTATTAGATCATGTAATTATTTGTAGCAAAGGAATTTGTCTAAAAATTACAACTTTTTAATTCAGGGACGCATCAAAGAAATTTCATGAGTTACCTGTATCCATCTTCTGCTGAGCTAATTTCAAGAATGTTCCCAACTTCAAGAGATGCATAGTCTTTTGAACAAATCAATAAACTTTCCTCTGTAAAAAGTAGATGGAATAAATGTTAAGCACATTTATCGTAAAATTTAAAAAAATTGGATTTAAAACTATCACTATAAGATTTACAAAAAGTAGTGGGGAATTAAACAGGGGAAGTACTGATATTCAAATAGACATAATAGAAACTGTCTGAAATTAAGGAAAGGTAATAAAATATGTTCAAAATATTCAAATCCCCAAATCATTACCCACAACTTTACAATTAATCTAAACTCTGATAAACTTTCCCAGCTTGATAACTAATTTTACATTAGAAAATAAAAATACATGCATATAAAAATTTTAATTTGAAACAAATTTCATGGATAAATTTGTTGCTGCTTTGATACCTCTCCAAAAGTGACAGCTGAAGATGGTTGCTTGTGTGTGGTTTTATGGAGCAAGGGCCATATTTCGCAGTAATGGACAGTTAAAGGAATACAAGTGTATAGCAATGCAAATGGCTGTTATGCTGCTTAATACAAGTACTACGAGACAAATAAATATATTTTATTTTTGAGAAAATTGTCTATCAATAGGTTTTACATAACAAACAAGCAAATTTCTCTGCAATTGATAAAAGGTGGATAAATTTAACTTTCAGCAACGTTAATACAAAACGTTTTTGAGTAATTCAATTAAATTATGGAATAAACAAATAAAATTCGCACCACTAAAGTTCTTGTTATGAATTAGTAATTTAAAAGTCTTCATCATTTTAATTCATAGGAAATTCTGCCGGAACAATTGCGAGACACTGACAAGTGACTGAACGTGAGCGAACAAACAGAAGATAGCACATCACATTTGTTTATTTTTGAAACGGCAGTTTTAGTTTTACTTTTCTTTTTACTGTTTTCGATATTACATAATGGCTAAATTATAGAGCAAAAAGAAATTTTTGATAAAAATATTCAATATGCTACAAAATAATTATGTATGATGTCCACTACTTCTGATTGCTGATTCCCTTCATATGTTATGCATATTTTTAATATTTTGTAAAACTTACTAAGCATTTAAAGTCCTAAATTTGATTTGAATTAACTGCATACATTAGGTGGATAAAATTGGCAATATACATAGGCTTAAATTTTGTTTATTTATTTTCAAGATGGAAGCCCCCATGCATTTAACGTAAATACAATCGTACTTTAATTGCAGAATACTAAAATTAGTGTAAGTCTGTAAAGTATTCTTATGATTCTGGAATTATTTTCTTCCTTTGATATATGGGTCATTCCATGTGCCGGCACGGGACAGATTCAGAAGAGTTATATTTAGCCTCTAAGACATGGCAATTTTAATTATTTAGTGCTTTTTAAATACACCTAGATAAATAAAATACCTAAGAAAATTAATTATAAGTAGGTAAATTTCAAGTTATTTCTGAGAGTGATGGAACGGGACACGCAAAATGTCAAAAATTCGATAAAGGATAGAGAAAGCTTAATCTGCGAATTGAATTTTTCTTTTTAGAATACATGAATATACGAAATCCACAAAAAAGTCATGAGATTAAAAAAATTGCTCGCAATACCAGTGTAAAATTTTCAATTTTGCATTGAAATACTTTTAATCAACAATCTTACAAGCAACGATAAAGCATAAACATCAAAAAATAATTATATAAATAGAGATATTTATGTGCAAATTATTAGTAAACATGCATTTCATTTACTCTACCTGACTGAAATCAAGTTCTGGGGAAAATATTGTAAATGGTTATCTTTTTTGGAGTACCTTAGGAGATTCTTAAGAATATCAGAGGAGGTTCTTAAGAATATCAGTTTTGATAGTAATACTGAATTATTGGACTTGAAACAAAACTAGGTGGCCATTGCCACTTTTCTTATCCATGAGATTCCAAATTCATTATTACAAACCTTACCATGACATTATCTTACTCTTACTTTGACAGCAATAGTTTGGGGCCATTGGCTCAGTAGGTGTGCCCACTCTGCACTAGCAACCTGTGAGTTGTAATCGGCACAGGTTCAATTGCTGTCATTCCGGTCAGTGTTTGTCAAAAATGTGATATTATGTCTTGTATCTGGCACAGCATGGCCACATATGGCCCATGCACCTTAAAAAGCCCAACCAACCATAGTTCATACTAAATTCAGTTCAGTTTTTGACTTAAATCAAATATATCTTACAAAGTATATCTTTACTTGAACTTTGTAATTGTGCCACCAGAAAATATATTTATAACTGTTATATTATAAAAGTTTCCTGCGAAAGTTTCCTTTGGAGCTTTCAGCAAATCAATCTCGAAAACATGTACTGGATGTTTCAGAAAGCACAATACTTGCTGCTGCAAAATTTAAATGTATCTGAGGATATTAAAGCTACTGAGAGTATGGTCACTTGTTCTGATAGAGAAGATGACCCAAAGACGCTGTCTTACTCTCAAAGTGATTTTGACAGGATTTCAAATATTGGATGGAATAGATTCAGGAAATAACGAAAGCAGCTATTTGGAAAATTATTGTTTTATGTAATTGGGAGAAGTTGAATGATGAATAAGCTAAAACTAGGTTTCAGCCTCTTTCGTGCACAAATAATCCACAAAGCCTTAGACAAGCTACATAAAGTGTTCGATGTAATAACTTTCATCAATGTTTGTAAATTTTGCTTAAAACCCTAAATTGATTTTCCAGTGGGATGACCTTATTTTAATAGATCTTATATGTTGTTATGTGTTTTATAAGTAACTGAATATTTTTCTGGCTCAAGAACACCATTTAAATTATAGATTTGTTTGTAATAGGTTAAAATAAATATGATTTCTTTTGTGGAAATTTATTTCTACTGTAATATGTACAGTGTTTTTGTGCCAATTCTTGTTGAAGGAAAAATATTATACCCTCTAGGGAAAGTAAAAGCACTGGGGACTTATGATAGAATGGGTACTGCTTTCTTGACTGAAAGCTTGTTTGACTTGAAAGGGAACAAAATAGAAATTAAAATATAATGTTGTCTTTACATCTCCAAAAAACTTTCATCTCATTTAAGGGTTTACTTATGAAATGTAGACTTTCTTGCCTATCTTATTTTTCAAATACAGGAAGGATGTGTTGCATAATATTGCTGCTATTTTATATGTAAAAGTAATAAATATGAGAGCAAAGAGATTAAATACAACTAGCAGACTCCATACTGGCATACCATAACAGGTTTACATGGACACAGGTTTAGTGACAACCTTCTTGTGGGTCTGTAATATGTTTATGAAGTAGTCATAATGAAAACATGTATAAATAGCTTTGTTGATATTGTTTTATTTTCTTACAGATGTTGTGTCAAGGTGAAGAGTCATTCCCTCTACCTTCTATATTGAGAGAAGCTCTGACAGATTACTTGAACATTCCAGTGGTGTTTAAAAATCAAACAAAATCATGGAGTGGTGTTCCTTGGACTGTAGCTGATATGGCTGAAAAATATGGAGATGTTTTGCTTGACTTTCGATTGGTGCCCAGAACTTATGATGGTGATTATATCTTATTTTTACCTCTTAAACACTTTGTAAATTAAAGGAAAATAATATATTTAGTGTTGTGAAGTTCAATTCCGTGACAAAAACAATTCCGGATTGAATTAAACGTGATCAGAATTTAATGTCACATGATTCTTTAAGTGGAACTTTGGAAGAACAATAAGAAAGAGTGTTCAATGGTTGGCATTCATATAAATTGAGTTTACCTTTTGGCTGTTATCTCAGATGTTCATGTGGGATCTGAATCCCTTATACAAGAATAATTATTAACAAAGGAATAATTAATTATTAATTAATAATTGAAGGAATAATAATAATAACAAAGGAACTTATTAAAGAATGAATAAGTTCCTTTGAAAATGAGTTTTCAATTCACGAAAACGTAACATTTAGAAAAATATAATTTTCTATATTTCTTTAATGTCTTGATATTTTGCTGTATTTATATCTGAAAAAGACAGTGGCATAGCATCATGTAAATTATGTCCATCTGGGCCTTCAAATAATATATAAAGATGGAACACATTATATCATCTTATGGAACACAAAGGTTATCATAGCACAGTTGGACTTCCGTGATTCCCCTGGAAGAAGGCTACAATTCTTGAGTCATGACACAATTTGAAAACCTATTTTAATCCATTTATCTCAATTTTTTTAGTTATGCCTATTGTAGCCTGTACAATTTATCCCATATTAATGTTCTTATTTGTTGATTTTAGGTATTTCGTGGGAAGGAAAAGCATTGTTTGTGGAAGCTACAATTTCACAGTTTATCTCATGGCAACAAGGCCAAAATGTTGAATTAAATTCGCCTCTGAATAAGTTCAGCAATTGTGAATATTGGGCCTATTCTAGCTATAATTATATGGACAAAACATTTTCGGAAGATTCCAACATTTTAAAGGTAAGTTGTATCCTATCCACTTAAATTAATATTTATTTTCAATAATTTTTCTAAAGGCTATCAATTGACTGAATTCATACCTGTTATGTATTAAAAAGTACGATGCAGGAAACTTAAAATTTTATCCAATTAGATGACTACAAATGCATACTTGCCAACATGTACAGGTTGGATATATAATGTATGAATTTTAAAAACTTACATTGTACTATAAGGTTGTATAATTTTTCTTGAAATTTGCAAATTTTGTCTGCATTGTAAAATTAAACAGATTGTACATTATTACATTATTTCTTGAAATTTACAAATGAATATTAAATTTTGCATTTTGTTTCCATAAAACCTTCCTTGTGTGTACATATCCATTTGTTTGACATCGTTTGGTGCAGCTTGGCTAAATTTGGCCCTTATGCCATAAAACCCAACCAACCAGCCAAAACGAGATCTGATAGATATTTAGAGTTGCCAACTATTACAGATTCTCTGAAATTTCCAGAGAAATACGTACATTATACTAGGGAAAATAAATTTTACATTCTCAAAGCTTATTTTTCTTGTTTTGCATCTGTTTACAGACCAGGTCATAGAAGTCACAAAAAATTGAAAAATGAGAAAAAAGTTACAGGTTTTATATAAGTTTCACCAAATCAACGTTGATGTTCATGGCTCCCCATTCCTTCCCCAAACAATTAAATCTAAATCATCACTTTTTGATCAGCCAGTTTAAATACTTAAAATATAGTTAAATGTAATATATAGTCTGTATTTTTTGGATTTATGTATGGGTGCTTTAAAAGTGTATATTATACATTTCATATGTCTGCATGCCATGAACCTATAGAAATTGTTAAGATTTCCAAAATTGACATGTTTGCAGGTATGTAAATGCATTCAACTTATTTCACTAATTTGAAAAATACAATTAATCGAATAAAAATTATGCTATTAAATTCACAAATTCTAGTTTTTATAAAAAAGTCAAAACAAAATTTAATGTGGAATCGGGTTATTTTAATGATTGCATGTGTGATTGATAAAATAGATTGGTGTAATTTTGTTTAAAATTCAATAATTCATCTCAAGGTAGATCCTCAACTGGGAAGCTTTTGGGTTCCCTGAAATAACAGGAAAAGAAAGCACTTTCTGGCTTGGAAGTGAAGGATCTTATACACCATGCCATATAGATTCTTATGGATGTAATCTCCATGCTCAGATTATTGGAAGGTAAGAACTTTATGCCTATTTTACTGGGAAGTTTTTTTAAATTTGATTGATTTTGTATTGGGAAATTATTGCATTAACAAAGATGTTAGTACTAGTATTGTTTCATTTTTATGTTCATTGTGTTAAGTCATGGCTTAATTGATGTTTTATGACTTTTCTCATTAAAAATGGAAGGAGTTCGGTTTATTTTAGGAAGAAATGGGTACTATTCCCACCAGAAGATACCTCTTTCATGTATCCAACTAGAATACCATATGAAGAATCTAGTATCTTCAGCTCTGTTAACATCTTAAATCCTGACTTGTGTTTCCATCCAAAATTTAAGGTAATATTGAGTTCCTTGAGTTATTTAAAGTAATTTCTTTTAGTCAAATTACTTATTACTTGTTGAAAAGCAATTTTAAATCTCTTGTTTTTCTAAAAACTATGTGCTTATAGAGAATCTCTACCTGAAACCAAAGTGATTTTAAATTATTTTGTGGAAAATTGCAGCTGTTGACCTCTGACCCCAAGCCTTAACTATTGATCGTACAAGGTGAAGGGAAGACTAGTCAAAGCCTGGGATGAATTTTTAGATGAAAAATTCACTTTCAATATAGATATGTCAGTTCCTCATATGTGCAGAATTAATCCCCTGAGTAGCCAAAATATTCTTATGTATTCAAAATATGCATTAGTTACAGGATGACATGTATTCCAGTCCTGTAAAAAGGCTAAATCAAATTGTACAAAGATTTGGATGCTTTATAATCAAGGATGACCATAAATTTCTGTGTTTTAAAAATATTCTTCCAATTTGTACATAATTTTAAATGAAACATCTATTTCATAATTTTCTATTTTTAATTCAGAATATATATTTTTGACATTATGGAATATTCTTATCAATGTAGAATTTTTAATATTTATGGCTGTGTTAACATGAATTTTTGTTTCGCATTTTGAACTCTAAAAATTTATTAATAAATTCATTCTTAATAATCTATTGTTAAATGTTTTCAAATAATAATTGGTTTTTAATTCA
Organism: Meta bourneti; assembly: GCA_933210815.1. Taxonomy (NCBI): domain Eukaryota; kingdom Metazoa; phylum Arthropoda; class Arachnida; order Araneae; family Tetragnathidae; genus Meta; species Meta bourneti. Next base: position 11,493,147 of record OW119924.1, on the reverse strand, counting down.
CAGAATTCTCATCCGTATGTTGTAATCCTAGAACCTGGTGATGTTCTCTTTGTTCCAAAGAAATGGTGGCATTTTGTTCTGAATTTGGATGATGTTACAACCAGTATAAATACGTGGATTAAACTAGTATTCACCTTACTGTTATTCAAAATATTGCAATGTTTGCTGTTTCACCTATTGAAGAGGAAACATATTTATATTAATTTATGCTTCCTGCCTTCATAAAAATACATAAATATTAGTTTTTATTTTTTGTACTTTATTAATTTCTAATTGCTGGCTTACAAAATATTATTAGTTGTGTATTTGTAATGTAGTGAAAATCTTATAAAACACATTTAAAGTATATTGATTTCAGAGCTAAAACATTTTGTTGTAAAAATCCAAATTTTTAATTTTTTTATAAACTATTATTTCTTTCTAAAAGTATTTTTACTTCTAAATTTTTGCAAATATATTTTTATTGTTTCATATATAACTGCTCATAAAATGTCAGGTTCTTATGACATGCATTTTCATTGTTCACTTGTTCCATTCCTCTAATTGGGAGTTTGTGCTTTCCATTTCAATGCAATGTCTGTAGAGAAATACTCTTGCATGTTTCCTCATAAAAGAGCATTTTTATGACCACAGCAATGCTCTTTCATTTATATAAAATCCATAAACTACGAGGGCATTCCAGAAAATAGTACCCGTTTACTCATACAGATGGCGCTACTGATCCAATTAAAAGCAAAGTGGCGCAGGTGTCTAAAGTAACATCGTAGCTTTGCGGTTATGTGAGTGCGAGTTCTTCCGGTGCATGGTGGGAGTTTTGTGACTGTTTACAATGGCACATAAGATAGAAAATCCCGCCACATGTGAAGTGCAATCCATGATCCGTTTTTTGAATGCTGAAAATGTCCGTCCAAGCGAAATTGATCGCAGGATTACTGAAGTGTATTGCACTTGAACAATGGATGAGTCATCTGTAAGGCGCTGGGTTCGAAATTTCAAACAGGGAAGAGATAATGTGCTCGATGAAGAGCTGTCAGGTCGCCTTCCCTTATCACCGACGATCTGAAGAAACGTGTCGATGATTTCATCAGGGAAGATCGGCGCGTGAAACTTAATGAAATGAGTAAGGAATTTCCTGAAATTTCACGATCATTGCTCCATGAAATCTTGACAGACCATCTGAATTACAGAAAAATTTGCTCAAGATGGGTGCCCAAAATGCTTACTGTCCAGCACAAGACCAATCGCATGGGTTCAGCGTTGTCGTTTTTGACTCATTACGAGCAACAGGGCGATGCATTCCTTGACCAAATTGTTATTGGGGATTAAACCTGGGTGTGCCATTTCACACCTGAGACCAAACACATGTCCATGGAGTGGCACCATCCACAATCTCCAACAAGACCGCTCAAGTTCAAGCAGTCATTTTCCACGAAAAAGGTTATGGCCTCAGTCTTTTGGGACCGAAAAGGTTTGTTGTTGGTTGATTTCATGCCCCAAGGGACGACCATCAATGCGGACGCGTACTGTGAAACACTTCAGAGGCTGCGTAGGGCCATCCAAAACAAGAGGCGGGGAATACTGACACGTGGTATTGTTCTTCTACATGACAATGCTCGTCCTCACACGGCTCGAAAGACCAATGACCTTCTTCGGAAGTTCAAGTGGGAGGTTTTCGACCACCCTCCGTATAGCCCCGACTTGACTCCAAGTGACTTTCTTTTGTTCACTAAACTCAAGGATTTCTTGTCAGGAGAACGTTTTCAAAGTGAAGATGACTTACGAGAAGGTGTACAGCATTGGCTGGCTAATTTGGAGGTAGAGGTTTACGAGGAAGGCATAAACAAACTGGTTTCAAGATATGACAAATGTCTCAACAACAGCAGCGACTGCATTGAAAAATGAGTAAATGTATTATTTTCATTTAATTAAAATCATTATTTACTTTCCTTCATTTTTCTTTTAATTATATGTAAACAGGTACTACTTTCTGGACTAGCCTCGTATTTCAAAACAAGACCTAATAAATTTATTGTATATTCCCTGCATGAAATGAAATTATTAATTCACCAAAAATAGATGTACTTAAATTTTTTTCTAAAAATGAATTGATATATATATATATATTTCAATATATTTTCATTATATATTATTTTTATATATTATATATATATATATATAAATTCTAATTTCTTTACTGAAATCTAATTTTGCCCTTTGTTAGTGATCTATCTATATATATATAGTGATATATATATATATATATATATATATATAAATTCTAATTTCTTTACTGAAATCTAGTTTGCCCTTTGTTGACTGATAAAAAGAATGCACATATTGCACAACAAATAAGAGAAATATAAAATGAGTTTTCTGAAAATGTTTCCATTGCATTATTTTGCAATTGCTAAAATCAGTATCTTAAGGCCATTAGTATTAGTGAAAAAGTTATCAAAAGTCCTCAAAAATTCTAATTTAAATTTCTCTAAATGATGATGAAATTGCAATGAACCATGTTATATTGTAATTTTCTGTTTCAGAATTCTGACTATGAAAGCCGTCTTGAGGAAGGAGTGGTACGGAGTTTGATGTCATGCTTTATTTCTTCTTTGGAACCAGTGGGAGAGACATGGCTAAATCCTAAGGAAGTAAGTTTAAATTTTAAAGGATATTTGCGTTGCTTAAATTAATAATAATAAAATGCAATGCTCTACAGCACAAACTAAATTTTATTTTTAAAGTATAAATTTCAAACTGCTCATCATATTTTATATGCAAGCAGAATCCCACAATGCATGTCCTTATCATTGCCATATAACTGTCTTGTGCAATGTAGTAGGTTCAAATAGTGAACTATATGATTAAAACTTATTTATTTACAAAATTCTATTTACAGTAATCGACGGTGTGGGTTCACGCTTCCACACAAATTTGTGCTAAAAAGTTAAATTGGCATACAGCTAGTCGAAGAATTCTCATCATTAACAGCTCTAAATAACAAGAACACAAATTCCAAAGATATGTCTTTAAATATTGCCACAACTGGCATATAAAAAATAAGAGCAAAAATGAATTGCAAGCGATTCTTATTTCTTAACCAAGATATCAATGCGCATGTAAACAATAATCATTTGGATGCTCAAACAATAATTATCAACAAACAATAATATATAAATTAGGCCTCTGTTGCCGAGAAATATAGAGATAGAACAATGAATAGGGTTTAATTGTTTGGTGCAATATATTCTATTTCAACATAACATCTAATGGTTAATCATTAAATGTTTTGAAAAGCAAGTAAAAATATTTTAAAAATAACAAATTCATCTATGGCGATTTCGGTGAAACTACTCATGAACTATCATTCGGACCAAAATAAAATAAGAGGAAAACTCAAGTGTTATCTTTGTGTTCATAATGTGTAAATATGTTATCTGAATAATGTTGCCACCACTCACTTTTAATTGAACCCTTTCAGGCTACTTGTAAAGGCTAGGTAAGTGCTAGCATCATTCACTGATGTTTGATATGGTAAAAACTGACTATGCTCTGCACAATATTTCAAAATCTTCCATTAAATAACTATTTATGATGGTTTTTCACTATACATTGCAGTCATGATTCATATGGCACATATCTTATTAAAACATGTTATTTATATTTATTGTAGGAATTCGTTCCACCTGATGAGTCTTTAGCAGACATAACATCAACTTTAAACAAGTTGAACAAACACGAAGCTGATTGTGATGCTGCTAAAAATTCAGATTGTTCAAAAGTTTGTAAGACAGTCAAAGGGACAGATGTTCATTCCGCATCTAGAAATGTACACCAGATTCTACATCGTAAAGATGTTGCAGCAGTTGAGTCCATTCCATTTCCAGAGTGGATAGCAAGTACTCGTGAAACAAGTATTTGTGACCCTTCATCCATGCAAGATATAACTTTAAACAAAATTGTTAATTGTTTTGTACACCCAGATGTTGTAGCATTAGTCTGCAGGTTATTGAAGGACAATTAGCAGTATTTAAATTTTTGATTTGTCTGCTATACTCAAGTTTTTAAATTGACTTTTTTAATCATTGCTAGAATTTTTCATATTAGTCTATGTGTCGTGTAAAACTTAGCATTGTGCTATGTGCTTATCTGAATGCATTTTCCTCTGTATGGAGTATTTTTCAACATATGCATAAAATTTGAAAATAAATATTTATTTTTATATTCCATATTTCCTTACATTCACATTTATATGTTAATATTCAAGTTGATTGATTTGATTCATGTTAAATTTGTTTGCTAAACTTTTAAATTGATTTGAATTTTATTAGTATTGTTAAGATGCAGTGGCCAGCATATTTCCCAGATTTCAATCTGGTAGAAAAGCTTTTGGGATGCCCTCGGAAAAGCTCTTTCTGTCCTTCTATCCCTGCGAACTGCCCTTTTAGAAAAATAAGAATTATTGCCCTCTGCTGCTCTGTATCTGATTTGAAGGGCTGAATCTTCAATGCGAAGTTGGGGGCTTCATTCAGTAATAAAGCACACTTAACTCATCAAGGCTCCATATAATTTTCTTTTCCCAAATGCACATAGAGTGAAGTGGCCATTAAAAGGTTAAATGAATCCAAAATGTATTCTATTTTATTTTATGGTTTGAATAAATAACTCAATAACTGCTTGGGAAATTTATAGTCAATCGAGGGAGAATTTTAAGGATTATACTAGATTTATCACAGTTAACTTTCAGTAGGCAGTGTATGATTTAAATATTGGGGCAAATAATTGCTAATTTAGATGTGCATGACTATATTCTCGTAAATGGGAAAGAAAAATAAATTCAGTTCATGATAGAATTTCAGTGTGATGTAACTAAACAGTGTATACAATGAAAACTTGGAAAAAGGTTTATTTGAAACTTCCATATCCCATTATAGAGGTATTTCTTTTTTTGTGCACTTTGATTGAATGGTATTTTAATATTTTATCAATTGTTTTACATTTTTACAATATTTAACGAAATTTAATTTTGTGCATTCTAGATTTCTGAAATAGTATTTATATGTGTAAATAATATTTTCTTTTCTGAAGTGTTTATCTTATACTTAACTAGAATTATGATTATTAAATTTAAAAGATTTTTATATTAGATATTGATGTTGAAATTTTTCTACTCGTCTACTGCCTTTAATTTAGTCTATGACAGATCAGATAATGATATTATGCCGATTTAATGAACATTTAGAATAACAATTTTTTCTTAATGTATTATTGTATTGAGTAATGCTTGATGTTTAATGTACTCATTTGATTTTTTCTATATTTTATGCTTAGATGCTGAAGATAGTTTCCAGATTCCCTATCATCATTTCACAACTTGACTTTGAGAAGAGGAAAAAATATACATCTCATGAAGGCTGTCCAACTTATAATTTTATATGTATTACATTAAACCTGTACAAATGCAGTTTGTTTTTATTTAAAATATATATTCTCAACTTTTATAAAATGGTTTGATTTATGCTTTTCTTTGAACTATTTTTGACTTTTTTAAACTTCCCAACATATTTTGAAATTTATCTTGGATTTTCTAGAATCAAATAATACTAGTTATCTAGTTTTGGTATTCTTGAAAATATCAAGTTTTTAGTATTTTCATAAATCAGTCATGTAATTTGTTAGTTAATTTCCATATCTAGTGAAATTGGGTCTATCAGTAGTTCTACATGTTAATCACACTAAACTTATTACAGATCTATACACAGAAATTGTTTTTTTAATAGAGTTAGAAATAGTTATCATCGGAGTTGGTTCTGGAAATAATCAATCAGTACTAATAATCATAAAAGCTTTTATATATATAAGTTTATATACTTTAAATGGTCTTGCCTAAGGACCTGTGTAAATGTTATAAATTTGGTACTTGTATTAAAACAATTGATACACCCAATATTTCTATATGTGAATACTTTGGTTAATTCCTATACTGTTTTTTTCGGTATAATCTCCAAATTCACTTCTCATCGGCAATGTTAACCGATAAGATTTGGTATTCGATTGGTGACAGAAATTGAAATCATGACATAGCTGACCATTCATTAGAATTTTACTGAATAATTTTTTCTAGTTAAAAATATATTTCTATAAATTGATCATTCTAAGCATAACATCATCTGACAATTTGTTGCAAAAATTTTAAGATCTAATATTTTTTGAAAGTGAGATTTCAGTGTTGGCTTAGTGAACCTCCTTGTCAATACTATTAAATATGCATATGTAGTATGTATACCCAACTTATTCCTCCCTTCCATTACCATGGTAACATCTGCTAACCAAATGCCGAGCTCAATTTTCCCACTTTACTTCCTTTTCGTGTTTGGATTCCCCTTAAATGAAATCTAGCTTTAACTGAAGTGGCAAAATGAGTGGCATGTATATTGCAGCATAGATGTTACTATGGTTATAGAGTAAGTGAGGGGTGTCTATTTTAAATAAAAAGTATTGTGTCTACCATGAGTACTGCTCCCAAAAAATGATAGTAAACAAAAACGTGTAGTAACCCCATCACAGGCTTAGTGGCAGGAGCAGTTCTCACGTACAGCATCCTCCATAGTTTTGTCATTTTCATCATAAAGTAGCTTTTTCTGTCTGAGACTTTACTTATCTGTATATTTTTATTTCCAGATAAAAATAGAAGTTTGCTTAACATCAGTAACTTTAACATTGCTTCCATCGCAACCTCTCTCTTGTGCCAGAGTGGATACCAAAGCCCTGGAGCTTCTGGTCGATACAAGTGTACGTTTTGTAATTACTCGACTGACAGGACCACGAGCTACAAAAACCACCAGCTTGTGCACTCTGGGGAGCGACCTTATAAATGTCACATTTGCTCTTTTGGATTCACCACGAAACAGAACCTCAGGAGACACTTACCTCTGCACCAGTAACCATTATATTGCAGGCCTTCTGCAATAATTGCAAATGTGATATTTGTACTTTTAGTTTCTAGGGGCTTTTTAGAGTATTTTATTTTTTCTGTATGTAATAGATCTGAAAACTTATAAAATTACATGTGCTGTGATGGACAGAATCTCATTTTTGATGGGGTCCCAAAGTTATAAATTTTTTTGCCAAATGAAGGTCTGATTGGTTTATTGGGTTTTATGATGCAAGGGCCATATTTGGCCATGTTGCACCAAATACAATACAGACAACGCCAAGTAATGGACATACACGCTAGGAAAGTTTGACATAGAAGATAATGAAGATCTGAACCTTATTACACATTTTTCCAAGTTTCACTATGCCTTATATTTGATCACTAGACAAATTTTGAAAGAGTACATAATAAGGTTAAAGGTATAAATAACAAGTCTGTTAGCATAAGAGAAGGATCTCGGCAAATGTGAGTACAGAATGCACCAGATATTTGTAATGATATACATTGCTTAAGCAAATACTCAAATCTTTCTTGAAATTCACTATTACCTTTGACACTTTTTAAGCGTTAATGTGATACATAGATATGTGCGAGACAATGGTATCTTGATGAATAAAGCATATTCATAACTTTCTTATTTCTGTTTTGTAGTGAATGATTCATTTAATTGTTATTTTTTAAAGAATTTCACAAAATTCTATGGTGTGGATCTGGTGAGAAGGCACATGCCCTTGGAGAAGTTATTTATACATAGGTAGTTAAGCTGCCATACTCAAAATCAAGTATGAGCAATTGTTTCACCTACTCGTAATCACTGCCATGGCTTCAGGCATCAAATAATACACTCGGAACCAGAAACCAAGCTAGAAGCCAATTGTGAGCATTGTTAAAAGTTTAACCTATCTCCTAATTAAAGTAATAGACTTGTCCAAAACACTAATTAAATGCCAACTCATTGGAGTATATGCATTTATATTTAGTTTGCAGAAGTTGAAAAATAAAAAATCCAACACTAAGCCTCCATTCTGGCTAGGCCACTGGTGATGAATATTACCTGATGCAAACCATTTAAGGTAATAAAGTTTCTTTATTGGAAATATAAAATTAACATATTTGAGTAACCTCAGTTAAATTCCACCATGCAGTTTATATATAATTTATCAATATTAAAAATTTCCTTTTATAATCATGCATGTTTTTAATTATTTTGTATTTACCAGTACCTTACACGCAATGACATACAAAACGTGTTTAACTAATGATGTCTTGTACATGACAGTTCGGTTCTAAATTAGCATTTATTGATTCACACTTGGATTGAATTCTGAAAAATATTTTAAGACCAGAGAGGCAGACAAGGTCTGCTTGCCAACCGGTAACCCCTTACCAATGCATTGAATGTTTTTGACTGAATTATTTGGTCCTCACTTATTGGGGGGCCACGGTAGCCTAATAGGAAGAATAACAGATTAGCAACAGGACGATTGCGAGTTCGAAATTTGGTCCAACCAAAAACCGTTGTGTACACGGCGGCTGGTGCATGTTAAATCTATCGTGGTCTGACACCCTTACGTTGGCATGGATGTTTGGAGAGTGGGGTACCAGCTCAGGTGTTGACCTTAACATCCGACCATGATTCAAAATGACAAGGTGTTGTCCTTGGATGTCCTGGTGCTGGATCCAGCACCATCGCCAATAACCCTTTGTTGCTCGAGTGCGACGTTAATCAACTACTTGCCTACCAATCATCCTATACCTAGAAAGATGGGAGAGTCCAGAGTGGTCCCTATGGTATTTTGCAGTATCACTAAATTCTCATTTGGTGGTTATAATCATCGTACAAATAACATCCAAAGTATCTTGTTTACAAACGTTATATACCTCTCCCCAGCTGTTTTGGCAACAGATTGTCAGCTAACTCGTAATTATTTAAAAAATTTCTTTGGGATACCTGATGCCTCCTTACTCATGTGATATATTGAATAGGAACATATGGTCAGTTTCTTTTGTGATAGAGAATTGAGAAGATGGCTCGAAGACAGTCTCACTCAGAGATTTTGAAAGGATAAAAATTGGATAAAATAGTTTCTGGAAATAGTGAAAATTCTGAAAAAGTATAAATTCTGAAAGTAACGAATATCTTCCGTCTAATGAAGACAAGGAAAGTAGCAGTTCTATGAAGCTAAAGCTAGCTCTGCCTCTTTCATTTGACTAATCCAAAGTCATGGATATGGGCAGATCATAGGCAGTCAAAGTAATGGCGTCTACATTCTAGACCAGGGGTCGCCAAACGTTGACCATCAACCCTTTCAAGAGTTTCTTGACTTTTTATCGACCTCCTCTATTTTACTATTATTTAATTATAATATGACAAGCATAAAATACACTTATTTGAGTTTTTAGATTGTTTATTTTATATTTAGTGTTCACTATGTATAATATAGTATATATTAGGTGTACCGGAAGGTTCTGTCAGTTCCGGTTACAAGTTTCAACAAGTATGAGCATATTCATTTGACTTTCTTTTTATCACTGAATGTATACATACTAACCTAGCAAATGAACTAAAACGATGATTCATGTCAGTATTAAGTGAGACGCGATCGTGTACCCATGGCTACTGATAAAGTTCATTTGCGCCACTGTATTTTGTACGAATTCCAACAAGGAAGAAATGCTACAGAAGGGCGTGTAGAAATTTATTGAAAGTGTTTGGTGAAGGTACAGTTTCTGATAGAATATGCAGAAGATGGTTCGAAAAATTTCAAATAGGTGATTTCGACCTTTCTGATTAGCCACGCTCTGGACGACCTTCTTTGATCGACGACGATACTGTCAAGATCGTGTTAGAGCAAAATCCTTTTTTGACAACATCGGAATTGCGGAAAGGCTTGATTCAGCTCAACAAACCATTTCGGACCATATTCGGAAACTAGGATTGGTGTGGAAATATTCGAGATGGGTGCCACATGAGTTAAAAGAATTTGAACGATCGAGTCATCATTTGCACATCTCTGCTTGCACGGGACAAAATCGAACCCTTATTGGACCGGATGAAAAGTGGATTACCTATGAAAACATCGTAAGGAAAAGGGCATATTGTGAATCTGGAAAACCTGCCCCCTCCACCTCTAAACCGAAGTTGAGCCTGAGTAAGAGAATATTTGAGGACCAATACATTTTGAGCTGTTGAAACCGAATGAAAAGCTAAATTTGGAGAGGTATTGTCAGCAATTGGATAATTTAAAAACAGCACTCCAAGAAAAGAGGCCAGCGATGTTCAATAGGAAGGACATCATACATGATAATGATAATGCCAGGCCACATACTGCTTTGGGGACTCGTCAGAAACTCGCAGAACTAGGCTGGGAAATTCTGTCGCATCCACCATACTCCCCGGACCTAGCACCCTCCGATTATGACTCGTTTCTGTCCTTACAAAATTTTTTGCAGTGCAAAAAATTCAAAAACGAAGATATCAGACAAGCACTGGTTTAATTTTTCACCTCTAGAGATAAGGCATTTTTTAAAAATGGGATATACAAATTGCCATCACTCTGGCGAGAAGTCATAATGATGGAAATTATATTATTCAATAAAGTTTATTCAAGGTATGAAAAATTTATTTAGTTTTATTCTAAAAATGGACAGAACCTTCTGGTAGACCTAATATTATATTGGTTTTTCATAATATAGTATATATTATAATGGATATTTTTTGTTTTTGACGTCCTTATATATATATAACATTACATATTGGATAGAGGGATAACAATACAATCTTCCTTATATATATGAAAATAAGACTAACTTACTATACAATTTACTAACATTGTCAATGTGAAGGATGTGCTTCGTGGCACTTGACAAGATTAGCAATGTTGGGTTCAAAATTAGTAAGCTTCTATTAAATCACGGAATTTTATTCACTCTTAATTGCTATATCATTCATGATAGAGGCAATCCAAATTAACCATTACCAGTACAATGTCATTTTTTATTGACCCCCGAGGGTTGATATCGACCACTGTTCTAGACCAAATGGTACACCTGTATACTACCAAAACGGGAACTTGGTGTTGCACATATTTTCAATATTTTTAGGTGTCTGCAGCAAATCCTCAAATTTTAATGATGGGAAACAGAAATTTCATCCTGCAGCTAAAAGGTACTCCATATGTGGCATTTAGAATTAATAGTGTGTTCAGGTCCAAGAGATCAGAAGAGGTAAAAATGTACAGTGCAAAGATTTTACAAAGGAAACCACACAAAATCACTGCATAAATTGCAAATATGCACCTGGAGAAGTGAGATGTACTGATTGCTTCAATGAATGTTCAAACTGAACTTAAATTTAAAAAACAGGTTTGTGATCTGATCTATTTTCTGTTACTCAAAATAATATTTTATCAAGCTCTATAACAATGAAGGGCCCCGCTGTCCCCTCCATCTTTCTAGTGTCAATTCTTTTTAATGCCTTTTAAAGTGATATTTTTATTCTACATAAAAATTATTTAGAAACGTTTTTCCCCTACAGGCATCAGTATTTAAAATATTTTAGACTGGAAGTATTTGTTTATATTGCATAAAAATTAATGAAAGGCAATGGTATTTACAGCATATGGATGTGATATGAAACTGTGATAGGTGCAAAAAATTGATAGATCTGAAAGAATTCCAGTGTTAGATTTTAAAACCTGTGAAATCTTATTTTTACTTTTATGAAATTAGAGGACTTGCTTTAAATTTGAGTCAAATAATCTTGTTTGTAAAAAGCATTTTTGTATTGTATCTTCTATATAAAATGAAATTGTAAATTAAACAGTTTGAAAAAATACTCTGAATTTATATATTAATCAGTTCAATAAAGGAAACCAAGCATAAGGTATAAGTATTAAAAGAACTTGTGTATTTATTCTTAAACGTGAAATTGGTGAGAATTTTATTTCTCCAATATTCTGAATCATTTCATTCTGTTTCAATTGAATTTTTTAAGGATCAGAAGTATTTTAATGTTTTCCTTACTAAAATATAATATACAGATAAGCATTAACTGAAAGCCTGTTATATTTTCATATAACAGGTTGTTATAATTTCATACTTTGTATTGACTAAAATATGCAATTAATAAAAATTTTGACTATTTTACTTTGGTAGTCTGTTTCTATATTCCAAGATTGCATGAATAAAAATACGTAATTATTTGTAATGAAATGAAGATCTAATGAATTCAGTTAAACATGTATAATACTAGCCTCATGACCTTAAAAAGAACTGTACTCTAACAATATTGCCATTTTTAGCTTGTTTATTGAAAAGTTTTAGTTTAAATTCAAAAACTCTTGATATGCAAGACTTATTTTAATTACATTATAAATATGTATTGCCCATTTTAATAGTAAAACAATCTTAACATAAGAAAGGATATATTTTTCTTGTTCTCTATTGGCTGGCACAGGTGACTTTTGTTACTATTTTCCAACCTTGGCTACGATAGAGGTATCTTTAAGCCAAATTGTCTCAAAAGCTTTTTCAAAATTTTGGCAGCTTTTTTTTAATGTACCAAAGGTCAACAAAAATTTAGTCTCTTTTTAACTAATAGCAGATAGAAAAAATATATTTAGTATTTTTCCTTTGTAAGAAAATTTTCCAAGGGTCACCAATTTAGAAGTTTTGGCACCAAGCCATTTCAACCACAAAAAAAACATTGGTATTTGTGGTTGCTAGATTGTCATGAAAACATTTAGTTTTATATTTAAATTTTTTGGCAAGATCTTTATCTTTTTCATACTTTGTTGCCATGTTTTGTTCTTTAGCTGATTCATTTTGTGACTGAGCAACTAAAATAGGGTTTAGGACTTTTTTGCTACAATTTTTAAAGTTATACTACCATTTCACAAGTGCTTAGACTGACAGCCATGCTATTGATTTCCATTGGGGAAATATGTGGATTTCTTTAACTTAATGAATAGTTAATCATGACTTTATGACTCAATAAGCTTTATACATTCACCTAATTGCAATTAAATATTGTAAGGGTCTAGTATGTCTCACATTTTTAAACTTTGAAACTGAAAGCATGCACTTAACCCAAAATAAAAAGTCCTGATAATTATGAAATGTATTTTAATAACTTTTTAAAAGTTGATGCCAAATGGATCATTTTGCCATGCATACACAATTCACAAATACTGCAAAAGTAAGATAGTGAAATTCAGACGAAATATTTATAAAAGAAATAAAACATGATTTTATGAACAGTTACAAAACACAGTACAGAATGATAAACATTTAGATTGGTTTAATTTTGAAATGGAGTCCAATGAGTGAGAATACAAGACATTTCAAATCTTGTACAAGATAATAAAAACACCGGAGGCCATCTTTGTCTCTATGAAAGAAAAATAAAAAGATCAATTTTAACAGTAACAGAAATTAAATCAGTATTAATGAGCACTAACAAAAAGTATTAATCTAACTCATTTAAACTCCAAATTAATTTATCTTTCATATATTCCCTATTATTTTCAAAGGAGTACATTTGTGTGCTTAGTTGTTTTAAATTAGTTACATGTTTGTCAAAAAAGATAAGCATTTTGAAAGTGTCATATTTTTTCAAGCATATGACAATGCATTTATCAGTATAAAATAAACATTTAGTGTCTGAAAAAATTTTAGTTAATGAGAGCATAAAGTCAGTTAACAATGGCATGTAAACGCAACCACTCTAACTTGACAATACAGGTATATCTAAACATACAGTTTATAATCCTCAGAAATTTGCTTTAAATAGTTTTGAAAATTTTAAGTTACACAATGCTCCAATTGTTGGGTTGATTTTTAAGCATTAATTGTGTTGTCTGTAATTTTTTTACTGTATATATTATGTTGCCTTTGCGCCACCTTTTGGGCGCTTTGTAGTTTTTCTCACGGGTTAGCGTGAGAAGGAATGCGAGTCCCCGTTGAGGGAAAAGCGCTCATTAGTATCGGCGTATTTGATGTCTGACCACTTGGCCCCTTTCGTCGGGGTGGATTGTCCACTAAGAGGAGGGGGATTTTGATGGATGACCTCTTGGGGCAGGTGGGCTTATCTTTTACGGGGTTTACCGTCGATCAGGGTTGATGGATTTGGGCGGTTCTTCAGAAATCGAAGGACGATAAATAGTCGTACACCCCTACAAGGGGGCACTTGATTTTTCTCTGCGGAGAAGACGATCGGAAGAAGAGGAGGAAGCGGCGAAGAACGGATTGCCCTGACGAGTTTCCCCAGCGACCTGGCGGTCCAGCAGAGTTGGATTCATCTCGACAACGACGCTCCTCCATGGATAGGGGCCTGCTACGAGATTTGAGAGGATTCAGAAGTTCCATGTCTGACGTCTGGCGTACCGAAACCCCACACCATTTTCCTGAGATCTTTTGCCGAGGGTGAGTCCATATGTTCCTCGTGTTGTGCCATTGGTCCCCATCTCCTTCTCCTGAACTTTTGTATTGTGTCAAATCATTATTTGTAAAAAGTGATGTTTTCGGTGTCTTATCGGGGACCCTCTTGTTCAATTGTTAATCAGCATTTTGTTTACCCTTAAATTTTAGCTTAATAAATTTTCTAATGTAATTTTTAAAGAACTGTGTCTAGATACTTTACTGTTCCTATGGAGGCAATACACTGTTCAAAGTAAATTATCCACTATACGATCCAAACTAATTTTCGACACAACACAATCATGTAGATTATAATTTTCAGCACAAATTTGTATTTGAAGAAATAAAATTCCCAACTTCAAAGGTAATTTTAACCAAACACAAAAGTATACAAACCAAAAACTAGTAAAATAAAGACTTAATTTAAAAATGATGTACAAATTGACAAATATTAATTTCAAAAGCACTTCAGCTAAAACAGCACCTTTTACAAAATTTAAGTGATTCTTTCAAGTTTTTCATTTATAGAATTCTAGCTTTATTACTTTGGAAATATTTAGAAAATAAATTTTTGTAAGTGTACACATTATTAGGTTTTTGGATTACCATGTACTAAATTTAAGGAATATTAAATCATTAGAATGTGTATATACACAAAATATATAGGATTATCATGAAAAATACATACTTGCTTTGGTTCACATCAACCAGTGATCCAATTTTTGAAGTTGTGAAAGACACATGTTCATCTCCCATCACAATTTCTAATTCCTGAAAAAATATAAGACATTGATGTAATTTTTATCCCTACTTCAAAATTCAAGCACATTTTTCTAATAAAAAAATTATTTTCTGATTCGCTTTTTTTAAACAAATTAGTCCAAGAAATCTTAAATGATCAAAGCATGTTTGTTGTTAAAAATTACTCTTTCAAAATACTTAATTAGTAAAAGCAGAGTAAACCAACACAGAATTGACAGGTTAAGGAATTCGCAATTATTTAAAACAAACATACTTGTCGACCTACACGGTCAGGTTGTGGCCACAAGTTATCATCTTCCTTCATTATTTCTGAGTCTTCTATAATTCTTTTAAGTTCTTCCATAACACACTTGTGGACATATGCCTGAAAATGTAACAAATACTTTAGTGGTAAGCAAACCTCATATAGATATAATGAAAAAGTAGTCCAGCTCCAGCAAGTTGGCATTTTAAGTCACATAGTGTGGAACGATTGTTAAATTAGAGGGTAAGTTAAATAATATGTTCCCGCAATGTATTTTTAATGAGGATTCTGACTCTGTTTATTGATCTGTGATGGAATTTACAACAATTACAAGTTGGCAAAACAAATAATCTACGGCAATCGCCACACACGATTTTGAATGACAGTACACGAAGCAGATGGAAGCCCGCTATCACCTTAATTAAAGAATAAACTCGTCCCTTACCACCTGAAATGGACTTCAAGGTCTTTTGCCTTCTCACCAGACATGCTAAATGTATAATCCGGCTTCTGCAAAAAGGCAGTCCAGTCACCTGTTTTGGGACAAGTATACTTTAAATAAGGTGATAGGTTGGAACGAGTCAACAGCGCTTCCACAACTGGCGTCTTTAGCACAAATTCTGGTTCTAAGTTTATCATTTGGTGATGAAAGCTACGTGATAATGAGTTGGTGGGGGAAAACCACCCACACAGTGATTGCCATTCATGCTTTTGCATATGGCAGCCCTCCTAATGGGCTTTCACACCTATTCAAAAATTGATTAGCCCAAGATCAACTACCTACTCATCGGAGCCGCACTATACAATATACACATTGCTACATCCCAGTAGCGTAAACAGAATTTTAATTTCGAGGAAGCTCAAGGTTAGAAATATAATTTTTATACAAACGAAGTTCTACACTTTAAAAAATATTAAGTCTTAGTCTTTTACATTTGGCCTCGCGACTAAATTTTTAAGGGATTACTGTAAAGCATATATAGTGCTTTCCGGTTGATCCATAAAGAGAAATCAATTTAAATGGTTGTGTTTACCAAATACATATGACAAAAAACAACATGAAGCAACTATTCAAATTTTGTGATTCAAAATTCATCATATATCTCACCTTGAAAGTACTGTGTACGTATGTAACATTACTAAATTCCCTAAAACAAACTATTTACCACAAATAAGTCCCTTAACATCCCAGAAAAACTCCCTTTTTTAATCCTTTTCACCAGCTAGTCTATCTGCTAATCATGTGGCTAATGTCCCCAATGTATGCTTACAACACTTTAACCTTCTGAACTTGACCACTATCCATGGTTTCAAACTTCACTCATTCATGAATGGAGTTGTTAGAAGCTCCCCTTTCCAAATGCCCTGTGCATTCCACAACACCTATGACGCATGAGCGACTTTGAAAGAAACACCACCTTTTCTGTCCATTAACTTTCTTAACAGGTTCCCCAAATCCAATAATCATTCTTTAAATCCTTAACCCCAGTGGATTAAATTAGAACTAAACAATCTTACATGAGACGATTAGAAGATAACTAAGTCATTTCATACACCACATATAATAGAAGCACACCTTGCTCTGATATTTTGATGTTTCTCATTATGTTCCAACTTGTCTTTAAATTAACTGAAGAATTAAATAAGATTTTATTTTATGAATTGCAAAAGAGTTATTCACTTATGTTATGTACTCAATTTTTGTAAGGAAGATTAATTTAATATACTGTTTATTAATTAATATTTTATTCAGATATATGCATTTGTGGATTTTAATTTATAAAGGATGCAACAAAATTAAGAAAAGATACTTTAGAGGGAGTCTTATTATTCAACAAAATCTGTTTATCAATCAGTGAATTGAGAAATAAATCATGGGTTTGACAAAAGGAAATATTTAATAGTATAACTAACAACACAAAAGATTGAATATGAGCACGGGAGTCAGCGCCATGGGACGTGCCCCCCCCCCAATATTTCTGTCCTAGTTTTAGGAGATTTAGTACCTTTAAAATACAGTCGGAGGCATTCAGAATGCCTCAAAAACTATTTTTTAGTCCTTAATTTTTTCGACATTTTCCAGAGGGACCCATTCCCTTAGAAAGTGATCTATACCCTATCTATTGAGTCATTCCCAATAATTTGGTAACACACCCATGAATATGAGGGCTATGAAAATTGCAAAGCATTATTAGTGCAAATAAAATGAAAAAACTGACATCAATTTCTTAACATTTATAAAAAATACAGAATACAACACCTACTTCTTTACGAATCATGGTGTCATTCTTGTAATTTGAATTATTAGCATACCTCAATTTACCTGAAAATAAAGCAAAATGGACAAGATAAGTCAAACATAAGAACATGCATAGGGTGAGGTGGGGTAAAGTGGGTATAAAATACAATGTTTTCAATTTCAAAGTAGATTTTAGCAATGACAAGTTTTAAAAAAGTGCCATTTCTTTGCATTATATATACATAGCATTATTCAAGAACATACTGCATGTTTTTTTTCTTCATATTTAAACCTATATTTTTATACCCACTCTACCCCATGGTATGGGGCAAAGTGGGTATAAAAATAACTATTAAATGCCAAATTTATAATACGTAACAATATTATGAAAACTGTAGCTCAAGATGTACTTGAACTATGTTTGAGTGTTCATTTCACTGTAAATAACAGTCAAAAATTCTACACAAAAATACAAAACATGAAGTAGTATTCAAAATTCATGAAAACATTAAACATGAATTTTGCGAATATAGAAGTTACATATCAAAACTGTCCATGATTATCAAATGTAGGTTTTGTGGCAACATATGTATAATAAATGCTTCCAATACCAATTGGTACTTACGTATTAACCACATGCCAGCGATTAATCGCCAAATCTGTTGCAAGGGGTATAAGACGGAAGAACCGGAACAATCTGGTTATATTCACTGCCAAGTGAACCACAAATACAATTTCATTGATTCTGATTGTTTTGCAAAACTTTTTTTAGAACCACAGTTCAGTGCGTAGTTGCATTAGATACTCGTGTTCTATTTTCTCTGCTTTTACGTCGAAGTAAATTTTTACGTAACGCTTGATCGTTATGAAATAATGCTGGAAGAATATTCCCATCCCAATGGATATTTGGGGGCATTTGTCGCGAAACACTTTTTGTATGGTTATCGTAGTGCTACCAGATTAATGAACGAAATAAAAAAACACATGAAAGATGGATCAACCATTTTTTCCGACTGTTGGAAGGGGTATAAGATGGAAGAACCGGAACAATCTGGTTATATTCACTGCTAAGTGAACCACAAATACAATTTCATTCATTCTGAAACAGGCATGCACACACAGAATATAGAACGCATCTGGGGAAGTGCAAAATGGCGAAATAAAAAACATCTTGCCACCACCGAGTCCCTACTCGCAGTTTATAATGATTATATGTTTGATGCCATCCTAAGGGCAATTACTAAACATTTTCCGCCCCAAACAAAACTTGGCTGATATTCGCCAATGGCATGCAGTTAATACATAAGTTAATACATATTGGATCATCCGGAAAGTTCTGCGGTTTTTCAAATCGAAGCGCGCTTTCTTATTACTATTTTGCTACCGCTGATAAGTAGTGACCTTGATTGAAGCAGATGTGTAAATTCGGTCTTTTCTGCTTTCACTGCACAATTCTAACTTGTGCTGTGGCACAATTTTTGTTTCACTGCAGTGCTAAGAATAGAGAACCAAAAAGTTCATTTTTGTCATATTATGCTCTTTTATTTTAAGGAAAAAATGCTAATCAGACTGCTTGTAAAATTTGTGCTGTATATGGACAAAGTGCTGTTTCTGATGACAGTTTGGAGGTGGTTTGATAAATTTAAGCACGGAAATTTCAGCCTCAAAGATGATGCCCGCTCTCGACGACCATCCTCAGTAAACGAGGACCTATTAAAAATGCCATTGCTGAAAATTCACGTTACACAGTTTAGGAACACACAGACTAAATATTCCAAAAAATACAGTTCAGGATCATCTGAAGAAGATTGGGTATGTAAGCCGCTACGATGTATGGGTACCCCATACTTTAACACAACAGAATATGCTTGCTTGAATTTCAGCATGTGATTCTTTGCTGAAACGAAATGAAGAAGCTCCTTTTTTGAAACGGCTCATTACTGGAGATGAGAAGTGGATACTATACAATAATGTTACAAGAAAAAGATCATGGGATAAGCCAAATGAACCTCTCCAAGTAACGTTGAGAGGGGGCTGCATCCCAAAAAAGTAATGCTTCGTGTATGGTGGAACTACAAAGGAATTGTTCATTATGAATTGTTGCCACAAAATCAAACAATAAATTCGGAAAAATACTATTCTCAAATGGCAGTATTAAAAGCAGAAATCAAAGCGGTCAGAACTGGCCAATCATCGAGGTGTTGTCTTCCAGCATGACAATGAATGTCAGACAAAAACTTATTGAGTATGGCTGAGATGTTTTGTGTCACCCCCATATACACCAGACCTTGCCCCCTCAGATTTTCACCTCTTCAGGTCACTTCAAAATTCTCTGAACGGTCAGGAGTTTAATTCTTTGAAGACTGTCAAGCACACCTCGATAACTTCTTTACAAATAAACCTAATGACTTTTTAAAAAGGAATTTTCCAGCTGCCGGAAAGATGGCAAAATGTCACAGAACAAAATGGTGCTTATGGGATTCAATAACATTTTCTTAAGTTTTTGTACTGCTTCGATGGTATTTATCGTAAAAAAAAACCACAGAACTTTCCGGATGACCCAATATTATGCCAACATTCCTCCTTTTCTAGAAAATATACCATCAATTAACTCAAGATTTTTTAAGAAAGAATTAATCTTTTCCAACTTCTGTTACTTGCTCAATGAATTGTTGAACCTACTTATTACCCAAGAACCTTGCTTAATATAGCTACTATCAAATTTGCTCTATGGTTCTTCAATATTTTCTTGATTCCATAACTTTATTTTCAGTAAGAGTCTGAGCTGATGTTCTCAAGTTTTTTCTTTTTACTAGACCTACCTTATATTTCATGAAATAAATGCTTTAGGATGCTGGAGCCTCTGTTAATACCTCACCTATTTTTCTGAACCCTTTTCCTTCTCAATGAATTCTGAGCAGTATTCCTAAGATCAGTAGACATAGGAGTTAAGAGGGTTGTTGATATGGCCAATTTCAGGTTTTTAACACTGAAAATAGTAACTTTATCTTGCATGTAAGTTGCTTGAAAATTATATTATTTCCTGTGAAGCTTGATTCCCTTCATTTTGTGACAAGCTTACAACATAGATTGAACATCATTCTGAAATTTTCTATCCTTAAAATTCTGTGTTCCACAGCGTGTCAATTTACGGTATACAACCACTTTCCTTAAATTCTTTCACAACATGGTAAATTTTAATGATTCACATAACCATTTCAATAAATATAGAAATATGACCTAAAAACATTTTGCAAGTCATTTTTCCCTGTACCATGATATTGAAATTCCTTTCTATATTATTTTCAGAACAGATGCAATATAGGACATCTTTTGGCGCTGTTTTATTTGGCGGGTTTTTTCTTTGGATTTTTGCGGTTTCTGGCAACCTCCCTAACCGTTAATCGGTAAAGAGATTTTAAATTCAATTTGGTCTATTATATATTTATAAGAGTGCAATTAACAGCAAATTGACTGTTTCTCAAAATTTTTGGAAATAATAAGGAAAGTAAACTGGGCGGAAATCAAAATTACGGTTTAATATGATTTATTTTTAAATTTCTGCCAATATTTGATTTCTTTCGCATTTGTGTGGCTGTTTTGAATTTTGTAATTTCAATGTTTTATTATTTACTTAAGATTTATATTAGTCAAGATTTACATTTTTTTATGCAGATTTGTTTTTTATTAAAATATCTTATTTAATCAAGTTTATTTTATGTTACGTTTCAAGATATTTTATTTTTGTGTTTAATCAAGGTGATTGTGAATTGTTTTTCTGTGTTGAACAAGGGCGAAAGACGCGTTTCTTCCTTGGTGGCCAAAAATGGTTGCCAAGGAAAAAAATGAGCCAAATCTGCATCTGTTCCTTATTTTCAATGGCATTGAAACTTCAACATCTAAGGCACGACTTGTAATTGGGGTAGCCATAATATTATACCTATACATATATATTATGGAATACTTATAAATCTATTCATTTGTGCTGATTAAAAATTATCTTCAGCATAAAAGAACCCCCAAAACAAGGTTTTTCAATGTTGCTACTAAGCCTAAAGCTATACTCCACTTCATTTAAAAACATCAAGCATTAAAAATAATGTTGTAATTTCTTGCCTGTTTATTGGAATGTTAACAAGTCCTTTATCTAGCTCAGGAGAACAAAAAATATATAATAGTTTTAGAAAGGTATACACAAATAGAAAGTTTCCCAGACAATTACAACCCACATGACTGGATCAAACAAGAGGCCACCAGAATCTTCTAGATGTTACCAGTAAAATGTTTTTGATTGAAAAACATTTTTAAAGAACTTAGATATATAGTTGTGAGTTTTATTTTTCATCAAAATAGGGTTTATAATTAATGAGGTAGCTTTTGCATGGACTACCCCACTTTACACCACCAGACCCTAATCTATTGGATACTAAGATTTATAAATATTAGACTTTTGTGATAATCACCTACAAATTCAAATAACTGCATGCACTTGATGTCGGCAGATCAACCCTGCCAATATTATGTTTGAAGTTTAAATGATAAAAAAACGGTTAAAAATTAACATTCGTTAATCATGTTTCGAAACCATAATTTTTGT
This sequence comes from Meta bourneti, assembly GCA_933210815.1. Lineage (NCBI taxonomy): Eukaryota > Metazoa > Arthropoda > Arachnida > Araneae > Tetragnathidae > Meta > Meta bourneti. Next base: position 11,470,952 of record OW119924.1, on the reverse strand, counting down.
TTGAACAATTACCATTTTTAGACAGTATTTTCTGTTTGTATTGGTCATGATCTGGGCCTAGAAAAAGCTTGTGGTAGAACACTATTTATGATCATGGTGGTCATCAAGGCCTAAACTTAATTTTTTTGAAACTATAATTCTTAGAAACTGTCCTTAAAACAAAAAATGTCCTTCAGAATAAAAATTGACTATTAAGTTTGATGATTTGACATCTGAAAGTTTTTACCAATTAAGATAGATTAATGAACATTAGATTGGTTACCATTTATTCATAAAGTACCATGGCCTGTCGATACTTTTATGGGAATAGCTGCAGTATAGACCCCCAATCCATTTGGTGACTTTTTTTGAACTTACTTTTATGACTTGTAAGAACTTATCCATGAACCCCAATCCCAGCAACTCCTTCCCATATCTAATGTTCTTGGTATCTGGGACAGCAACTTGTACAGCATAATCTAGGTTATACTTGAGCAAAGGGATTTGTGGCACCATTTATTCCAATTGTTAATTGATTGTAAGCATACCAATTTGATTGATTGTTGGAAAGAGAAGTTTACTTTTAGAAATGAAAATGATGGTATGGACTGGCTAGTCCATATCACAATTAAAGTTCACCCCATATCACCGTAATTGGTCTTGACAACAGCCAAATATGTCCACAAGTTGGATTTCAAATCCAAATTAACTTTTAAGAAAACTTCAGAAACGAAAATGTATCATCCAAATGCAATACAAGCAATATGAGATTGTAAAGGGGGAAAATAGAAATGATCCTAGGATGAAGTTGTTTAGACTTACCATCAGGTCTGAATTCAAATTCCAAAAACTCGTGACCAAATTTACCTTTATGGCCAACGTAGTAACGCAAATAAAAGTCTGTAGATGACATGATTTCGTCAGTTTTCAATACAATATTATTTAGAATTCTGATAAATAAATATCAGTAGTCAACAACCGTTTTGCACAAATTTCACTATGAACATGAAGTACCGAGTCAAAGTTAAAGTTACCGGTCTAAAGTGTAAACCACAGAATAAAAGATAAACTTTTGTTTATAAGTTATGTTGACTTTTAAAATGTAAAAATTATAGACATTCTTGGAATAGCCTGTTATTCTATAAAAATGCACAAAACAAAATTAAAAATGATTTTCATTCTTATTTGAGGTACCTTTTATTTCTAAATCATGCATATATAATTTTTAAGTTGCCAACAAAATCGTGAACGGAATTATTTACGAAAGGATACATTTTCCTGAATGGATATGGCATCACAAATGGAAATAATAGTTTTTGTTTAGTTGTTCGGTTAAATTATTTAATTAAAATCCATGTCAACATGGTACTTAAGTGTCTTTTGTGGTTCCGCTTTGTGTTTATTTAATAATAATTAACTCCAAAGGCAGAGAATATTGAAAAATTTGTAAATATGTACTTTCCAGTTGGATGGCCCAAATACCTTGAGCTGCGGAATGGCCAATGTTTACCAATTTCTGTATTTTGTAATAGAGATCGATCACTTTTTGGTATTTTGAGTGAAGATAGTATAAGTATTTGGTATATTAGGGTATGTTAAACATTGGGAATGTTATTATTTTGTTTCCAACAGAATTTTGTGCATACGTTATACTGTCAAAATGTCAACTATAAAATGACTAGTAATTTTTCTATTCGCATCAAATCTTTTTGTGAACTTAAACCTTAATGTCTAATTTAAAATTAGTTCTGAAACAGATTTGTAGTGTTTTAAAAGCACAATTATCCCCTAGAAATCTCAACTTTTAAAGTAACATTTCTAAATCTGGTTATATTGACAGTAATGACTGATTAGTTTTTCATATAAAAATCAACTCTTAGAAATAGCAGCTTTTAAGGTTGAAGTATCTTTTACCGTATCTTTTAATCCTGTAATCCTTTTGACCATTCAAGTGAGATATTAGTTTGTTAACATTGCAATTAAAGTTGACAGCTTTGAGTTTGCTGAAAATCATGAGTTCATTATTCTGTCTTTAATGTGAAAGCATTGAATAATGATCATATCTTTTATTAGTGGAATAATTTCAACGATTATTCATTTTGATTGTAAAGGATTCTCAATTTCCCGTTATAAGTATATCATTGTTATTCATAACCTAAAAGCTTTATATTAAATAAAGATCTTTCTCGAAGAGAATGATATGAAGGATTTTTGTTTATGTTCTCAGAATTCATCCAAATAATCCATTTTCACAAAATTTTGTAAAATATGAAATTAAACATACACAATTTAATTTCATTAAATACACTATTATGTAAGACATTGACATTGGAGACAAAAAATAAGCCACCATAACTGCACTTTTAACTAAGATTTTACTTGTAATTAATATAATTAACACATTCTAAAGCAAAAAAACCTGATTAAAAAGCTATTTTTCAAAGAGGAAAGTATCAAGAATCTAGTATGTAATAAAATCAGAACACTTATTGGAAATCAACTGGTTTCAATTTTTTTCTTTTGTTTGTAGGATTAGGTGTAAGGTTAACTTCAGTTGTAATATTTTTCATTGAAATGATTTCATTAAAAAATAATAAGCATTAAAAATATAATAGTGAACTTTAGAATATTTTGTATCAAAACATTTGGGTTGTTTGAATGTATTTATTTTCTCTTGCTACATCTCTTAAAATAAATTACTGTGCATCTCTTTTTAGCCTTGCGTTGAAGTGACATGCTTTAAAAGAAGTAAAGAATCTATCGAAGCATTTGGAATAAATCAATTAGCAGAATGGAAACCAGACTCTTTAATGATTGTTATAACTGTAAGTTGAATTTATTTTAATTACTTGCTGTCTATTGAGATTAGTCCATCAAAATATTTTATTGTCATGGAAGTTAAATTATGCATTGACTTGTATTTTGTTAGAAATTGAGCATTTTTAAAGTACAAAATCTTATAAAAATAAATAAATGGTATGTCCTTGCCCACAAATAATTGAATTCATCTGGATTTATTGAAGAATGATTTTTTTTTGGACATGATGTGAACTGTCTTGTTTATGGTCTTATCCCATGCGGTTAGATTATGAATCAAATATAGATAAATAGGATGTTCTCATAAACTAACATCATCTTTATCTCAAGAAAAATATTTCTAATCAATCTATTTTGATTTTAGACAAGTCTGAATCATATGATGTTTTATGAAGTTGATGTTGATGAGTCTATGAAATGTCTATATGAACAGCAGGATAGCAAGTAAGTGGCAATTTTATACCTTAAAATTCTATTGTCCTGGCATTCTGCATTTTATGTTTTTATATTCTATATTTCAGTTAGTTTAAATGATCACACAGAACCTGGAATCAAATCAACTGCTTTTAGCAATTTTATTGAAAAATTTGTAATAAAAATTTGATTCTGTATCCAGATGAAGAGATTGAAAGAAATAGAAAATTCAGTTACATATTTTTGTGCCAATGCATAAAATTTAGCTGTATTGCTCTTTTTTACTTGTCCCGATGAATTTTTGGTTTACAAAAGCAGAAAATTTTCTTTTCTGTATTATTGGGAGTTCAAATGTCACTTGTTTGAAGCAGCTGTCTTAAACTGTGAGAAGGAATATCTGTTTTCATAAGCATTCTACCTCGTTTTGTATGTAAAAAGATTTTGCCTTTAACTTTTAGTTTTACTTAACTTTAATTTTAAAATATGATTTAACTCTAGTTTTGTCCTTTTATTTCCTTAAAAAGTACATTTTCCTTGCCCCCCCCTACTAGATTGAATCCCTTGATACATCTCATTATTTTCGTGTGCCCCAAGAAACTCAATATATTGTGGGATTGCTCAGAACTGTTCCTGAAGTGTTTCTGTCCAAACGTAAGCACCAACAATCCCCTGGTGTTTGTCATAACGAGGTATCTTACATCAATACCAAAAATGATCAGATCTTGATCTCGTCATAATAAAAAAATAGACCATATCTTGATGACAAGATATCATATCAGAAAAATTGGTCAGATCTTGATTGACAAGATATCTTGTTGAAACCACTTGGAGGGGGAAGATGAAAATACTCATGGATTCATAGATATCATTTCCCTCAACACACAACAGACTTAAAAATATTGACTTGCATACTGTCTGTCCACTATCAGAACTTCTCTCATGACAAAATATGTCCCCCTTTTCCCCTAGATGATGCCTGAAGAAATATGTTAAATTTTGCTACATTTATGCACTTAAGGACGAATTGTAATTATATTTATGTTTCTGTTACTGAAACAACTATACCAGTAAACTATCCCTTCTAGCTGCTAGTATTCACTAAAAACAAAGTAAAATTCATACATCCTCTAAATTCACCCCTACTCAAAATGGACTAGCCCTGTTCCTATACCGAAAGGTATTACCCAGACTTAGTGGGTAATGCCTTTTTTGGGGGAGCAGTGGTAAACAGATAATACAAGTTTTTAATTTCCTCTTAAGAAATTTTTCCCTTTCCTGACTTTTGGATCATAATGTGTTTAGGATACCAATAATAAATGCTTATTTTGTGGAAATCGATAACTTTCATTAAAGCATGCTAATGCTTCATTTTTAAAACAGTTCGTTATTTTAATCACCCACTGGGAAATAATTCATATTATTTGTTTTCAATATTTTGATAACACAGCTGTAAACTATTTCCAAGGAACTAATTGCCTTAGTGGTGTGAGCGGTTCTTATGGTAGACAGATAATAGCTGCCTGTTTTGTTGTCTATTGGAATGCTACAGTAATTGTTGAGTTCTTTTTATGAGTTTCAATTATCATTTTGTTTCATTTCAATTTATCACATTTTATTTCTAAACGTTGGTCTCATCATTGAAACCACCTTTGCTTTTATCTACTGCGCACTTTTTAAAAGTAGACTGTGCCTATTTTGTCTTGCCAATGTGCAAGTATAGCACATAACTCACGAATGTCCCCGGGGTTGCTGAATAATTTTACTATTTCAAGATGTGTCAAGAAATTCAAAATTATGAATCGATTTTTATGTAATAGGTTTGATACAACTGGGAGCAAAGTGATACCTAATATTCCATACTCTGTCTTATCTCTTTTACTATTCACTTATTATAATTCTACTTTAGAAGAAATTAAAATTGATTTTTATTTTAGAATATCTGGATTACGAAGAGAGAGCGATGAATTATTTTTGAAAGAAAAAGTTCCTCCTATTTCACTAAAACATGTTCACACATTATGCCTTACTTCACAAATTTGCAGGTAGAGCTACAATACTTTTTGTTTTTAATTATTGCTATTGGTGTAAACTGTTTCCAGATATATTTGGTTTTGCATTGTTATGGTGAACTGGTATTTAAACTTCCTAAATAACAACTTAATTAACAATTATTTGAAATCCATCAATTCAAAGTTAATTTATGGTTATTTCTCTTACAACTCACATATTTTGTATATCTTGATGCCTTAATTAACTGATTCCCCATAATCCCAAAGAATAAAATTAAATAAAAAGCTCCTGCACTAAGTAAAATAATTTCCTTAGTTTTACATCAAATGCAAAGTAAAGAAATGCATCATATACTAGTAATATTCTGAATTATTCAGGGTTCTTACTAAATGTAAAATTGACAAAATCGGAAACTCTCTGGAACATGAAGATAGTATTAAAAATGTGAGAAAATGTTCAAAGGAATTGAGGTTTTAGTCTAAATTCTGGAAAATAAGTAAACCTTAAAAACCTACCTTTGTTTTAAACATTTTGTTTCACATGCCAAAATGAACTAGGCTTTCTGTAAAAACTACTAAGAGTGGATATTTTCATTCACATATAAATATTTTTTGAATGTCATTAGCTTCAAAGTGTTAGATAAGTTTCCTTAGTCATTTATATTCAGGTAATCACATCAAACTCCCTCTAAGAAAATGAAAAATAGGAGATTTGTTCAAAGTGTGAAATCTTGGTTATAGATATTTTCATGGCGTTAAACCCAATGTTGCTTCCAATTTGTACACTTGTGTTGCATTTAAAATTAATACAAGTTATACAATCTGAATTTTTTTCAACTCATAGTTATATTATTGTGTATCACAAATCATAGTGCCTCCTTCATAGCATTTCTCATATCCTATCTTATTTTAATCATTGCCACCTCTGCAGCGTCGTATGCATTCGAGACGAACTGATGGTTACAACTGAAGACGGACATTTTTGGCGAGTGAAGTGGGATGCTAAAGTAAATGAAGATTATACCCTGAATTTGTGCAATATTTCCTTTCGCTTGGATCAGTTACAGTCTAGAGGTGGGTTGTTTTCAAGTATTAAGCATCACTTTTGCAAAATGTTTAAACAGAATGAAAATCTCTTAACTGTAAGCTATTCTTATTTCATGACCTACTTTTTAAAAATTTGTTTGAATTGTGTATAGGGTCTTCATTTCATTGCATTATAAAAAATTATAAAAATCTCACGTTTTTAAGTTTCAAAATTAGAACTTGTGTCAATGATTTAATTATTTTTTTTAGTATTCAGAAAATTCTGTTTCGAGATGACTGAATTCTGCTATATAATAAGCTTCCTCTGTTTAGGCAATAATTAAAATGATGTAATATTTTCTTGCATCACATTTTATAGTTGTGTAAATGTTAAAACATTTGTTCCTTAAGCTATCAAAAATATCACAAGATTCTGGAATCCCTGATCCCTTATGAATTTTGCCATTATCCTTAATTTCTACATTACTTAGACTAATTAAAATTTTGGGGGTTCATGTCTTGGTGTGGAATGTGTTGTAGAACTTTGGAATTGAACTTTAAACTCTTTAGTCTTGTAAAAACCTCTCAAAAAATTATTTCATCAGAATTTAACAGACACTTTTAAGACTTAGAAATAATGAAATATGTTTTAATTTTTTGAAAACAGGTATGTATTCATGTAGTCATTTAGAGATGTAACCCCTATAGGTCAAAACATTAGGATGTACATTAATGGGCAATAGTGTTAATTAATGAATATGCAATGTTTTTTTGAAAAAATGTTTTTGTAATGTATCCACATGGCTACTGCAAGAATAAAGAGATAAACCAGTACCAGGTAAGGTAGTGGTCATGTAACAGATGTCCTTAGAACGACAGAGTGAACCATGTTATCTCTGCCTAAATATTACAGACAGATGCTATGGGTATAGGAGGATGTTAATTCTCATATCCACATCAAGATGTTGATTGGTTCAATAAATAACTAAGCATGTAAAAAAGTAACTAATAAAAATTCATCAAACATTAAATACACATAATGCGCTGATTAGTCTGCAAGCAAATGATATTCGTATGCGCAGCACAACTGAAAGAAAACAATAATTTAAATTTATTTTATTTTATTTGCCAGAGCCATGTGAGGTATCTACTATTATAAAAGGAAGTGTTTATCTGGTGTGTGCGTAGTTCTAAAGGTGACTGAATATCCGTCGAAGCCCGAATTTTAAAATTCAATCTAGAAAATTTTATAATTAATTTATTGACATATTTTTGTATTTGGTTTCCTAAGAATGGCAATAGTGTGAAAGGAATCCCACAACTTCTGTTCTTGGCAATAAGCCAACACTCTGTTTAGAAAACTTTCGCCATCGAACGTATTAAAAGCGCTCTGGAATCACAATTTTTATTTCAGTGGTGGTTATTTTATAACTAACTCGATTTTTACTTCAGTACTGGTTATTTCGTAACTTAATTTTGAATTTGTTTAATCTCATTTTTATTTCAGGCAAAGAGGTGGATGATCATCAATTGTGAGTACAAACTATTAACCCTAATTACATTAAACTTTTGTTTGGGTATTTTTCGCAAATAGTATAATGTTCGTGTTAATAAATTACATGAAATGAAGTAACAGTGTTTACTGTTTAATTTGGTTTTGATTTCGCTGACATTTGATTCATTTAGGTTGTTGGAATCAGTGAGGTGGACATAACAAGACTTTTTAAAAGTATAGCGTTATATTTAAAGATTTGGTTTAGCGTTAAATTTAAAGATGCCCCATCAGAGTACTATACTTGGAACAACGGAAACAAGACATGGAACCGTCAAAAACAAAGACAAGTTGTACCAGAATAAGCAGGAATAAGGTCTAGCTATGCACTAGGCCGTGTGTACACCGTCCATCCAACCAACTCCGAATGCTTTCACCTGCGACTCTTGCTGCATGAAGTACGAGACCCGATATCATTTATAGATTTGAGAACATTTGAAGAAAGGGTCTGCGAAACTTACAAAGAAGCTTGTCAGCTTAGAGGACTTCTGGAGAATGCTGAAACAAAGCATTGGAAGAAGCAGCTGCATCTCGATCGCCAAAGGTTTTACGTAATCTGTTTGCTGTTATGCTACAAACATGCTCAATGTCTTCTCCCGATCAGTTATGGATGAAGGAGAATTAAGGAGAACCTGTTGGAAGACATACTGCACCAAGCACGCGTACAGCAGCAGAATATGGATCTGGACTATAGTGATGACATCTTCAACATAGCTCTAATCTACATTGAGGATGAGATTATATTGTTGGGTGGATCGGACCTAAAAAGCTTTGGACTACCGCAACCCAATCGAAACTGCGATTCAGTCCTACTGAGTGAAGAACGTATAGAAAGAAACTATGATGGCAAATGTACTCTCAACATACATAGAGGAGAATGAGCCAAAAATGGTCCAAGATCAAAAGGAAACATTTGACAAGATTACAAGAGCAGTTTGTGATAGGTGCAGTGGCATATTCTTTTTGGGTGCTCCTGGCGGTACAGGGTAGACTTTTCTCATCAATCTTTTGGCTAAATTGCGACAGAGAAATGAGATTGCCCTGGTTGTTGCTTCATCAGGCATTGCCGCAACTCTATTGACAGGAGGGAGGACAGCTCACACTTGGCTTTCAAGGTGCCCTTAAATCTGGCAAATGCGGAAACTCCTACATGTAACATTTCAAGAAATTCAGGAAAGGCAAAGGTTCTACAGGAGCAAGCTCATTGTCTGGGATGAATGTACTATGTCCCACAAAGCCGCATTCGAAGCACTTGATGTCACGTTGAAAGACATCAGACGTAACAATGACAGAATGGGAGGCGTCACTATGATGTTGGCTGGCGACTTTCAACAGACACTTTCGGTTATTCCCCTTGGAACCAGGGCGGATGAAATGCAGGCCTGCTTAAAATCATCTTACATTTGGAATGGCATTCATACATTTGGACTATCAACGAACACGCGAGTTCATGTCAATGGTGATCCCTCTGCCCAGCAATTTGCAAATATCCTACTTCAACTAGGAAATGATGCCATTACTTCACATAATCAAGATGGATGTATAGCAATGCAAAACATTGGAACGATTGTAAAAACTCAATGAGAGCTGAAAGAGGTGGTGTTTCCAAATGTGGCACAGCACTTTACTGATCAATCATGGCTGTGCCAAAGAGCAACTCTTGCCCCAAGAAACAAAGATGTCATCGTCATCAATAAGCAACTTTTACAAGAATTGCCCGGTAGTGTTCAAATTTACAAATCTATCGACACTACATGTGACACAGATGAGACTGAACTACACAACACAGTTTTTTAACACATTGGAGCCATCTGGAGTACCCTCGCACATATTAGAGCTGAAGATTGGGGCACCAATTATGCTTCTCAGAAGTCTTCATCCACCTTCGGTCTGCAATGGAACAAGACTATCAAGAAACTGATGCCGAATATTATTGAAGCCACCAATTTCATGACTGGACATGTCACAGGCAAAGACATATTCATTCCTAGGATCCCAATCATCCCTTCAGATCTCCCATTCCAATTTAAACAACTTCAGTTCCCTGTTTGTTTAAGTTTCGCCATGAGCATCAACAAGGCACAAGGACAATCGCTGAAAGTTGTAGGACTCGATCTCATTAAACCATATTTCTCCCACTGTCTGTATGTGGGTTGTCAGAGTTGGAAAAGCCAAGAATCTTTACATCCTATCTCCAAATGGAAGAACATTCAACATAGTGTATCATGGAAATCTCTAAGCAAGAATCAGTGAGGTGGAAGGAATGAGGTGACATGCCAATGTCATATTGGGTGGTAGTGGGATTCATTCTTAAAATTATTGTTTTTTCTTTTTAATGTTTTCAGAATCAGTGAGGACATAACAAGAATGTCACTGGCAATGCTGTGCGGGTACTACTAGTTCATACATTAACTGATGCCACCACAATATCAACCTTTCCGATTTTACCCTTTTCATTACTGGGAGCAGCGAAATTGTTATAGAAAATCTCCATGCTATATTTGCAATCTTTGCATCCTTCATGGAAGCAAGTATCAATGTACCAATGACTATAATTCATGTTTATTTTTTATTATTTTAAAATTTAGACATTTTAATGAATTTCTTCCCTTTGGAACATTCTATCCTTTTGAATTAATTTAATTTTTGAAATTGAAACTAATAGCCTAGGCAATTTTTCACTGTTACCATATCAATAAAATTATTTATATACAAACTACAAAAGAGATATCATTTATAAAAAATAATTAATATAGCATTATTAAGAGCATTTTGTAAAATACATAATTACTTAATATCGCCTTTTAAATTACTGAAACATCCAATCTACATAGATTTGAGCAGTGAAATTAAGTTTTGGAGTGCATTTCTAAACTTTGATACATGAAAAAGCAACTTGATGTGTAATTGAAAAGTAATTTTTTTCTTGTTTGTTTCAAATTTATCAAAAGTGCATCAAAATATCACTTTTCTTTGCATATAGGCTCAACATTTCATGGATCAGGTTTTTATGTCAAAAGTATGGAATATTCTCCAATAATTGGTGGCTTTTCTGTTGTACTTTCCAATGGTCAAGCTTGTTTTATTACAGCCACTACTCTGAAATTTGAACCTCATGTGAGTAAATTATGTCTAGATTGTTTCACTGTATAATTTAAATATTGAAAATGTTAATACCATTCATATATATAATTTTACAAATTACATTAACCCCTCGTTATATTGTGCTCCCTGGGGACGAGAAAAAAGAGACATACCATTTGCCAAGAAAGACTTGTTTACTAGTATTGAAGAGGCACAAATTAAACATTAATAGATGTGTTTTCACTTGAAGTCATGTAAAACTCCATGTTACTCATGAAATATGGATGATGAAACCTTTTAAAAATAATTCAATAACCCTTCATTATATCACTCATTTTTCTTCTCCCCAATGAACCCTGAGGTACCCAAGTGATCTGTCTTTTCTTCTGTTTTACCCTTCTACTTTTTACTTGTTTTTCCTACCTCATTATTGTCTTGTGTTTGGCACAGCTTGGCCAATATTCTTCATAAACCAACCATATCTCCCAATGAATTTTGCGAACAGAAGAAATCTCTGTCTGCTTCTTTAGAATCGGGAGTTCAAATGTCCCCTGTTTCAACCAATTATCGTAGTTTTTTTACATGGGGCTCTTGCCCTCTTGGGCACATCTTTAGGTGTGCATAGGCATCACAACCCCGAGGTACCAGAGTGATCTCTTCTCCCTTTCATTTTTACCCTCGCCTACCCTCCTGCTTTTTGCTTTCTCTTCCTCCATTGTGTTTGTTGTGTATCTTGTGTTTGGCACAGCTTCATTTGGAAGAGCTTCATTCATTAGCCAGAAATTCATCAGTAGACAAGAAAAAAAGAGCAATATTAACTGCCTTATATAGTCTGATTCCCCCAAAAGGAAGCTGAGTCACATGGGTTTGAACAAGTCTATTCTTTAAAAAAAGATGATAGGTTTGAAGGTAATCAGAGCGCTTCCACAACTGGCATCTTTAGTGTGGATTCTGGTTCTAAATTTATCGTTTGGTGCCATAAGCGATAGCAGTGACAATGAGTTCGTTGGGGGAATTGACAATGGCAATCACCATTCATGCTTTTGCGTATGGCAGCCCTCCTCGTAAGGATCTTTCACACCTATTCAAAAATTAACTGACCCAAGGTCATCTGCCTTCTCTTCAGAGCCACACTATAATGAGCAGTGAATGTATTTGTAAATAAATAATAAACCATGCAATAATTTTAAATTATATATTAAAAGTATTAATTACTTTCATGTCATTATAAGGCTCTTTAATTTTTCAAAAATGATTTTATGTGTTGAGTTTTTAACATTTAAAAAATAACAAAGTGTTCTATTTTCAGCAAGTTTTCGGTATCCTTGCTCAAGATATACAAAATGCTACATGTACAGCTGTAAATCATCGATTCCGCTTAATTGCATATGGTTTAAAGAGGTGAGGTGACATTTTTATTTTCGTTTTTTAATTAAACCTAACACTTCTTTCCACTTGTAAAGTATGTTTTAAAACTACACAAGTCATTGCCAGAAAATTAAAGTAATATGTAATTGTAAAAATTTCTTAAATTAATATTTTTATTTTCACTAAACCACTTTTATGTTTTATGTCTTTTTATTAGATGCAAAAGAATTTTATTAGTTTTGTTTAATATTTTTCAATAAGTTCATCTACATTGTTTAATATTTGTGTTAATTCTTTGAATTCTGAAGTATTCACTCCTGTGGTTAACAGCTATACACAAATTCATTGCATATGGCACAAGTGACCATTTCCAACAACAAATTTAAAATAGTTTTTAAAGAAACAGTTTATTATGTGTAAAATGTTTATGGAATGGAATTATGTAAGTGTCTAAAACCTCATTAAGTAAGAAAATGGAATTCTGTTTTATTAGGAAATGAATTCATAAATAGATCAGCTTCCTATAAAATTCTTTTAGTTGAGAAATTCGCAAAATGGATGTTTGTTAAACACAAGCTCGTGTGTATATATATTTGAATTTGAAATATTTATTACATGCTTAGGCGTGTACTCAAATAAAAATATTAAGAATTCATTACATTAAACAAACATTGTTGAATTTATTCAAATAAGTCAATGTGTGCATTATACTTTTCTGTTGATATTTGTTTTCAAAATATTTTGGGAAAAATCATGTGTTTTTATGCTTCCTTCAGTGCTCAAGGTGTTGTGTTTTGCATAGATGACATAACAGGTGCTGTACAAACAACTCATCAATTGATACTATCTAGCAAAGACTTTCCGGGTAGGTATTAACTTTTCCACTATACAATTCATTTCTTTGAACAGTAAATTTTTCTAATAGATTTTTTAATTGCTTGATGCTTTTTTTATATTTGGTTTATCTAATGCCTTATTGCATGACTACTTCAAACAAAAACTTACTTTTTGGCTTCGTAGACATATTTATAAGAGAAAATTGTGCAATAAATTAAACTTCTAAGTCAACCTAATTAAATAGAATTTCATTAATGTATCAATCTTGATATATTGTGTTTAATTTTTTATAGAAGCTTAAACATATTATACATTACTGATTCAAGCTATTATGTATATCCATAGAAAATAGAACTGTTAAAGATGCAAAAAAGTCTACTTTCAAACTCTTTAAACAATTTGACAGAGAAATCCAAAAGTTGATTTTAAATTCCTTTACTAACATTAAAAACCTCTATTTATTTTTAAAAGTAAAAATGTATGCATCAAATTCAATACAGTATGCAGTGGAGGGTTAATTTATGGTAAAAATTGTTCGTATTTTATGATCTTATCAACTTGTGAGTTGTAGGCGGTGCGGGTTCCAATCCCCTGGGTGTATTATTCTGTGTGCATAGAACTTTCCTTGTGTGTGTTTGTCCATTACTTGATGACTGTTTTGTGTTAAGTGCAGCATTGCCCTTGTGCCATAAATCCCGAAAACCAACCAATGAACCTTGTATATTGCATTTTTTCCTTGTCCCTCAAGAAGCACACTATATCTACTACTTATATTTCTAGGTACTTTTTGAACTCTTAGAACAAAACAGACTTGCCACTCTATTCAGCAAGACTATAATAGATTGTCCTGTCCTTTCAAATCATGATCAAACTTTATGTATTAGGGTTTGATATTTAGCTAGGAAACATTTTTGTAATGGGCTGCACAATGTCGATTGGATGTAACTAGTAAAGTAGAAAAGAAGATGTTCTACTTATTCTTTTTCAGACCAATATGTTAATGACTAAAAGCCTTTTATTTGTGAAGTAGAGACCATAAAACACATTGTTTCCGACTTGCCCTCTCTATACAGTCTCCAGATGAGAATTAGCACATACGATAAGACTAGCTCCTCTTCATATTGAATCTTTTTTTTATTTAAAATCAATCTTTCCTAAAAGCTTTCTTTCATAAAGAGCACTTGAAAATTTTTGGATCAAAATAGAAATGTTTTAAAGCAATATTGTACTTAATTTAATATCTGCCTAACTAAAAGTCAATATTACTCATCAATTAATAGTGTCAAAGCCTGGTATCACCTGTAGCAAATACATGAAAACTTTCCAATTCCAATGTCAAAAGGCCTTACAGTCGAAGACTTATTGTCTTCTTAGACTTATTGTTACTTATTGTCTCGAAGAAAAATTAGTTTATTTTAAATGTACATCTTGTTTTGAGAATAATCAACCCCTTGTAAACAACTGTAATCTCATTTGGATTGTGCTTTTTTCTGATCAGATGTTGAAGCTGCAGCTGGAGAAGTATCCAACTTGAAGTGGACACCTGACGGGAGTGCTCTTGCAATGACGTGGATGAAAGGAGGATTTGCAATTTGGAGTGTGTTTGGCGCCCTACTGATGTGTAGTCTTGGTTGGGACTATGGGTAAATAAACATCGTTAAAATAATGCTCTTTTTATGTAATTTTGTTTGTCAATAAACAACTTCTTTTCTCAATTGGATATTGGGGCTGAATAATTGATTCTGATATCTTAATGGTCATGCACTATCTCAAAGTAGAAATCATTTTATATCAGTAAATCAGGTTAGTTCAACTTATTTCAGTATGAAAGTTTATGATTATTTTATAAATAAGATTTATTTCATTTCAACAGTTCAGTTTTGAGCTTTTGACACATGTGTGTTCACAAATAATTTCAAGTAATATCTATAAATAATTTTGAGCATTAGTTTTTATTACAAAGCATAAATAAATTGCTTCAAAAAGATTTTTGAAACAAGGACAGTAGATGGTTATTTTTTTGTAAATCAAACAAAATTATACCTGTTTTTATATCAGATTGACAGAAATCACAAATTTTGATGTGCCACAGAATTTTAGTTATTAATTTATGTGTGCCATGAGATGAAAAGGTTGAAAATCACTAAAGTAAGAGATAGCCTGACATGTAATTAATTTGTGATTAATGATAAAATGACCAATTGTGATTAGTGAGAAAATTCCTTTCATTTTGCTGTGATGAAACTTAATTTTATTCATGTTCTCTTAATTTTTCTCAGTTTAGTTAATGAATGATTTAATTTTCTTTTAGGTCTGCTGATGTGATGAAAAATGTTATGAAAGTTTTATCTTTAGTAAGTACTGTTTTCTTATAAGAATAAAATTGAAGTGTTGCGGATACAAAGGGTGAACTCAACGTTGGGCGAAAAAAATTTTTCCTGTATCTTGGTTTGTCAGAATTTAACACCCTAGCTCCCTTCTACTCGGACCTCGCCTACCCCACTCCACCTCTTTTCACGTGGCTTGGATGATCCTTGTTTGTTGAGTTCGTCCAAGTGCAAAAATAATTAAATGTGTTTTTCTGGAAACCAGCATTTGTTGAGTTTGCCCTTCGTATCTGCAATACTAAATAAGATATTCTTACTAAAAACACATTTCTAAATTTATATGACAACGATATATAAATGTCTTATTGGTTTTTCTGTCTTATCTGTTAATTTGTATTGTAGTGAAATTATTTTATTGGTTCTTTTTTAGGAATGGGGTCCAGAAGGCTATCATCTTTGGACAGTTTCAGAAAAAGCCACACAATCAAAAGTAGAAAATGAATCATCTTGTTCCTGTAAAAAAGTGGCTTTGTTCCAGTTTGCCAAGAGTGCCTTAACAGTGAACGCTGGAATGGTTTGTCTTTCATTATAGTGTTTTAAACATATGCAAATTTCAATTTTTTATCTGATTTATATGGTTTTAAATCTAACTAAATTTGTCTTGTAATTTATGATACTACATTACCTTAAATCATTTCAAAATATCAGTAACCTTATCTCATGGTTTTCAGACTGGTCGAGAGCATGTGTTTTTACAAACTGAAGACAGGCTTTATGTGAGCGCTGGAGCTGACATCATTCACAATAAACCTGTCAGTCACGATAGAAAGCACCAGCAAGAAATTAACATTCCATCTCTGGGTTTGTCAAGAGAGCAAATGATGGCTGGAAATAAACAGTGGATAATCATACCGGTATGTGTATATTTTCAAAGTGGTTTCCTATAATTTTAGTCAAAAGAAAAATTGAAAAATGTAAAATAGTGAAATTTCCTAAACATTTCAATCAAATAATTTGTTTAAAATTGGGAGTTTTGATCCTATGAATATTTTTAACTGTGCTGTTTTCTGATTTTTCAGATACCTTATGCTTATCTTGGCAATAATTGGCCTATACGGGTAAGTACTAATTCATTCAAAGTGTGTGCTACAGTCCTTATTCACTGAACTTTATGAATGCTAATTTACCATTTTGTTACTGTAAATGCATAACTGCTTCCACTTCTACTAGGTATGGTTCAATGTAACTTATTAATTTGTAAATTAAAAATAATTCATTTTGATGTCAAAGAAAATTTTATAAATCCAACATGTGTCCTTTAGAATATGTAAGGATTCAAAATATTTAACATAAAGGGAAACAAGTAATTCACAAACTGTTAATTTTTTATCTTTTTGTTGAAATGAAAAAATTATTACCTCTGGTGAAATCTGCATTTACCAGCTTATTATTTCAAAACATTTATGACTTCCTATTTCTTCATAAATTTGTATTTATTTCTTCCCCTTAAAACATTTTTCAACCATCAGTCGCAAAAAATAGTTTGCATTACCCATCTTGTGATATTTAAGTGTGTGTGCAAGTCAAATATATCGTTAGCTACATCTGATATGCGCAATATGTACAATCTTATGTGGCATTCATTACTAAATTATCTAAATGCTCTTGAACAAAAGGTTTTATGAGTATAGTGGACTTCATAATGCATATGAGGTCCACTATAAAATTATCCTCTGAAAAATTTGGCTAATTTAACTCAAGTTTTTTTGAAGATAAATCTATTGTTTTTCAATTATATAGTGCAGCCTTTGTTAAAAAGTAGACAATCTTAGTAAGTTTGTGAGGGGTAAAGTAAAAATGCCATGTGCAAAATAATCTGTTATGAGTTTCTCATTTTTAGTAGACATTATATCGATTTTAAAACACCATCGCACAACCAAGACTTCTCATTCAGTCATCAAATTGAGGGTTGGTAGTGCAAATCTGATGAGAAAGCAGATGACCTCAAGAGTCTGCTTCTAGAAAGGTAGTAAGCTTATCAGAGCAATAGATCTGCCATATGCAAAATCCCATATAATGATTGGCATAGGTGATTATTTGGTTCTCCAACTCGTAATCACTGCTATCGCTTCCTGCACTGGAGGATAAATACAGAGTCAGAAAATCCACTGTTAGGGTACGAATTATGGGAGTGTATTATTTATGTTTAATTTTTTATGTCCCGTAATTGAATGAATTGACTTGTCCGGAACTTACTTAAGTGCCAACTCATCAGAGACTGACTATACCAAAGAATTTGTACTCATCTTTTTCAAATGCAGTTTTTTGTGATTATTTTCACTTTTCATTGCTTTAGTCTTGATGTTAAAAGCAGTGCTATTCAATTTTGCAGTATACAGCCATTGATTCTCAAGGACAAAGTATGGCAGTCGCTGGAAGGAGTGGGCTAGCTCACTACTCACTGGTTTTGAGAAGGTGGAAGTTATTTGGGAATGAAACACAGGTTAGTTAGCTTACTTAAAAAAAGATTCTAACAGTTTAACTGTATTCTAACCACAAGTTGACACTGCTTTTTAATTTTTAGGAAAGAGATTTTGTTGTAATGGGCGGCTTGTTATGGTGGGAAGACCAAATAATTTTGGGTTGCTACAATCTGCGTGATTTGAGAGATGAAGTAAGTGAAACTGTTAATTTTGTATAATATTGAACTGTATAATATCAACATAGACACAATAATTGCTGAAGAGCAGTGTAAATAACTACTACTTCGCCTACTCTTAATTTAAAATGCAGTGCTGCTGTCTGACTCATGTGCAACTCTCCAGTCCATTAGATCTAAGGGAATCCTGAGTTCATATGAGTTCCACCAATGCCAGGAGCTCCTATTATTTTTAAAGTCGAAAAATAAAAATATTTTCTTTCAATGGATGCCTGGACTTAGCAATATTTTTGGCAATGAACAGGCAGATCTTGTCACAACACCAAAGTTTTAGGACTTCCTCTCGGCAAATGACAGTGGTTCAAAATTGCAAGAAGTTGTGTGGCACAGCATGGCCAAATATGGCCCTTGCCCCATAAAAACCAACCAACCAATCCTTTTTCCATTGTGGTTGCTTGAAGAAATGCTCTCAAGTTTGTCACATTGGCAGACTTAACCTTTACACTACAGCGCCTTTATTCTTCTACCCGAATATGGTATGACTGTTGTACCGCTCATAGTCTAAAAGTTAATAACGAATTGGAAATATATGATGATTTTTGCTTGTTACCAAGAAGATCTAGAGTAGTAAACTGCCGCTTTCCACTATCAATGTTTACTGAAATAAAATTAGGTCATCCATCTACACAAAATGAAATACCCGTATTATGTTGACCTAGGATGCATACATTTCTTAAAAGTGCTTATTTTTTATTTAAAGTGCCCTGAAAAGTGATCATTTCTAAAGTTTGAGGCTTAAAAACGTACGTACTTACGGAGAGAAACTCGACAAATTTGTCAATAATTTGTTGCACAAGAACTTCAGCCAAACATGACAGCAGCATAAAGTAGGTTTACTTTTTCAGGAAGGACTTTTTTCACCTAGATATTAAAATGGGGGTATAAATTATAACATGTGGGTGACAATTTTCTTTTGTATATAATATTATTTTAGGTTTATTTTAATCAGGGAATGCATTTTTATTAGTCATTATTTTGCCCTTTCAGGTATGGTGGGAAGACAGATTTCAAACTGCCCCTGAAAAGGTTAAAAAATGCTTAAAAGTTTAATTTTCATTTAAAATCTACGAACCTTGTGACCCACCAGAGTTAGTGGCAGGAGCTGTTCTTGTGGTAGACAGATAACTATGTGTTATGTGTATTTCAGATTCGTGTCTATCCCCAAGAAAGCAAGCTAGATAATCAGTTTGTCCGTGTTGTAAAAATGGATTCTCAGGTCCTTCAGCTATCTGCACTGGGGGACAGACTTCTGAGTTTCTGTGCTGACTCGCATCTCACTTTATTTCTTTTGCAAAGAAAAACATCTCCTACTAGTAAGATATAGTTTTCTCTTTTGAATGGCCATTTTTCATGCATGAGTTTATGTGGTCTCACATGGATGTGTTTTGAATTCCAGGTAGTGTCTTACATGTAACACGCCTTTTAGAATTAGATGTCTCTAACTTAGTATTCCATCCAGCTTGTGTTGTTTCCTCAATTCTGACATCATTATGTACTGAAACAGGTATATCATCTCACTATTAACTTATAAAAATTGTCTTGATGTTATCTATTTCTATTAATAAGTTAAACTTTCTATCTATTAATATTATAAGGCTTTTTGTTATTTCTCTGAGAAATCGGATTTTCTTTTTGATAAGTTTTATGTATTTGTTCATGAATGAGAGATTGAACAAATTGAAGAATTTATTCTTATAAACAATATTTGCATTTGCTGAATGATTTGCTTTTAATTTTTTAATACTTCAGTCGAGAACGGCTATGTGGATATTATCCTGCCTTCAGATATTGTTTTCCCTTATCATTTGTGAAAAATATGGTATTCATTAAACTTTTGGGGTTTCATTAAATTGGCTGTAAATGCAATGGTTTGTTGTTTCTTAGTTATTTTAACTATATTGCTTGGATTGAAAAGCTAATGTCAGGGCCTGGATTTTTTTGACATGTCGTCTGCTTTTAGTACGTCATAGACATTACCATACTGACAAAAATTCCATTTGGAATCACCTGATTCTAGAAATATAGGTTTATAGGTCATTTTCAAGACTTGATGGGCATTTTGTATCATATTTTGAGATTCTAGTGTAATATTTTCGTTTTGCCCTTTTTGTAATTAAATTTTTGTTTAAACATTATCCGTAATCTCATGCATTTTCATTTTTACTGCAAAATGCATTACAAATACTTATCTGTCCACTTCTGGCAGCAAAAATTCCTTCCTTCATTAATCAAAACCTTTGTGTTTTTTGTTGATGAGTGAATTATTGACATCCCAAAGAAGGTGGCTGGAGGGGGTGCCTCTAAGCTTGAGAGATGAATATAAAAGGTTGTATTTTGCTTTTGGATAATTTAATTTTTAATTCAAATGAAGGAGCATACCTCTATAACTGGTCACTGGGCCTATACCAGTTCCCCAGGATAACTACAGGTCGAATTAAAATATTAGAAAATGTACGAAAATGTCTTGCACAATAATTTCTATTTATAGCTGAGATTGATTGCACTTCAAATGCATGGTATTTATTGCTTGAAGGATTTGCCTGTTCAGATGCTCATTTCTGATCAGTAAGTGGGATCACTTGAATTCTTTTGCTACACCTGCTTTGGAAGCAAATTTTGAAGCTGTCAAATTTTTTATTCCGTTATCAAGATACATGTGTTTTTATGTACATATACGTAAAAATTATGTGTTTTATATATTGCGCATTTTTATTTTCAAACAATTTGTAATACAAGTATTTTGCAATTTAGAAGCATCAATTAAGTTGTTTTGAAAGCTCACGTTTTTCACATTTTAGGCATTTTTAGACAATTTTATAGGTTTTTATAATTTTTTTAGATCATAACTTAAGCTCTGGTTATTTCTGCATGAGAATAAGGAAACACAATTACAAAATGTTTCCATTGTGGAATGACTACATTTCATAAAACTACATATAATATATTATGTACTCAACTGTCAAGCTAATTGCTAAAATATTTTAATATTTATTGGACGTGAAAGTGTTAATACAGAATATCCAGTTTCTGGCACCTTAACAAGCAAAGAATTCTGACCTGATGCTCGTGAACTGCCTACCACCAAAGTTTATTGGAATCTTGAATTTGTACTAAACCATGACCTCTTCTGAAAATTGTGTAGAAAAATCTAGTATACTCATGTCGACTGGATTTAAAAAAGTTATTTGAATGCAGATAGTAAAAAATCATTGTTTTTGTGATTTAATGATACATTTATTGTTTTACAATAGTTCTAATATCATGCATTGTTTTTGCAGTTCTTTTGCTTTATTGAAGTATATTTTATTTTAACTGTGTAGTGAGATGGCCACGAAAAGGAGACGAAAGCATACTTCTCAATATTTGTGGCCGGTTACTTCTTTTGCAACAAGATCCTATATCCAGAACATCAGATATTACAAACAATAATTCACAAGTTAGTGTATTTACTTTACGTTTTTACTTAGAAATCTAAATATAAATCAGAACCCGTTTATGTTGCATCATGAATGAAAATAAGGAATTTGTAGCTATCATAATTTAATTAATTGCAACAACATTTCAAATATAGCTTGTACAGAGATATAGTCAGTCTCAAATTAAGTAGACAGTATTACTGAATAAGTTATTTGTAGGCTTTTGCACAGAGTAGATAGTTCCATTTCTTTTTTTCCATATTCTGCATGAATCTTAATTTGAAAAAATAAAATAAAAGTACGGAAAATATTACTTCATGTTATCAGGAGTACTGCTCAATCAATTTAAAGGAAATGTGTTATATATTTTGGGGAATATTTACTCATTACTTTTTTAATGGTGGTTATTGAAAGGAAGATTATAGTTCTACCATGTTTGGCTTGCTTATGAACCATAGCACTGATTGATTGGCTTTGTATACATGAGCAGTCATCAAATGGAGGGATGCAAAATCAACTAACCTGTTCTGCTAGCAATTGCAGAAAATACAGATTCATAAACACAGATCCATTTTTGTGATGACAAGAGAAGACAAGTTCAAAATGAGACTGAGCAACAGTGAAGAGTGAAGCTGTGTTAGAAGTACAAGCAGTGTCGTATCACAGAGCTTCAGACAATTGTTAGAAATTATATATGACCGATGCACAAATCTCATTGTCATTTAAAAATATCCCAAACCATAAACTTTAAAACTGAAACCTATTAACTTCACCAGTATTACCAATATTTTTGTACTCCTAATGCGCTTATCTTTAAATTTTATTTTAATATTTTTGCACTATTAACTTTTCTCTTCAGAAAATTCCATCGTATGGGCTGCCAACAGTTCTTGCTTCTTGTGTGGAAAATGTGTGGGTTTGCTCTCACAGTTCCAAAGATACTCCACATCTTACTGAGGCATTGTGGATTGCTTGCGGTGCTCATGGTATGCGAGTAGGTACTTTCATTGTTACATTTGGAGCTTATCTGAACTGTTTACTTAGTCTGAAGTAAATTCGCATTCAACATTTAGTCTATTATTTAAGGCTGGTATGTTTTTACATAACTTTTACAAAGAATTCGTAAGTGTTGAATTTTTGACTGAAAATTTTCTAAAATTCAGGGCAAATTGTGATAGTTATTGAAACTGATACAGTATAAATGAAGTCTATCAAAAACAGGACACAGTAGCCCGGTTGGTAGACTAATGGATTAGCAACCAGAGGGTTGCAAGTTCGAATCCAACAAAGAACATCGTGTACAAAGGGGCTGGTGCATGTTAAATCTGTTGTGGCCTGAAATCTCCTCACGTTGGCATGGTGTGGAAGTTTGGAGAGTGGGGTGCCAGCTCAAATGTGACCTCATCATCTGGCATGATTTAAAATTACATGGTGTTCTCAGATCTTCCCCTTCGGGTTTGATCCCGGATCATTGCTAATTACCCGTTGTGTTGCTCCAGTGCAACATTAATTAAAATACCTACCCGTATCAAAAACATTTGCAAACCATAATGTTCCTACGTTTTTCAATATTGTCAATAAATTAATTGCTAATATCCTATCTACACTTTCAAAAATTGTTTAGAATCAAATCAAATTTTCTTGTGAATAAAAATCACAATAAATAGCAGTATTCTTATTTTTCAAATATGTATTAATCATGCATATCTGAAATTCTTAGTAAATATTTTATTCACTTATTAATTCTATAGAATAAATAACTTACATCTAAAATATTTTTATACTATATAAGTTATTGGTAAAAATTGTGAATAGCATGAAAAGCAGTTTAAATTTGTGAAATCAATCCTTAAATGTTATTTTCCTGAATAATGAAAGGTATGGCTCCCATTGTTTCCACGCGAT
The DNA here is from genome assembly GCA_933210815.1 of Meta bourneti. NCBI lineage: Eukaryota > Metazoa > Arthropoda > Arachnida > Araneae > Tetragnathidae > Meta > Meta bourneti. The sequence goes on along the minus strand of OW119924.1, from coordinate 11,447,499 downwards.
GGGGAGAAGCAACGAGCCCACAACTTCATGTCGAAGAGGATAATGCTTCCAGTTCCAGTATACATTTATCCCTTAGGTATGTCTTGTATTTTACTATGTTTGCAATTGTTTCTACCAAAATTCATGGAGATGAGATAGTGGCTTAATCATGGTACTAGGAGGTGGAATATCTTTTCCCTTCACTATCGATTCTCTGATTCAATGGGCCCTAGGGACACATCTCCTTTAGATGTGTATAGGTTTCATGGACACGAGGTGCTCTAGTGATCTTTGCTATTCACTTGGGGCTTAAGCTGAATTCAAATAGGAGGCACAAGGGGACATGCAAACCAATCAGGTGCTGGCACGTTCCTCTTCAAGTTGAAATAATTTTAACTTGATTGATCTGCTCATGTAGCTTTGCATCTTGCACTTCCTATTTGAATTCAGCTTTACTGTCCTTAGTAAACACAGGTCGCACTCCTTGGATACCCAAGCGATGATATTTTTCTTTCATCCCACTATTCTGTTCTCCAATCCCTCTTTTTTTCCTTTCGTGACATTTTTTACCTGACGTCTTGTGTTTGGTGCAGCTTGGCCAAATATGGTCATAAAATGCCAAACGAACCTGATTCAATAGTCCTACCATTTGGTGCAAGACGATGGGTAGATTTTGGGGGGAAATTTTAATGAAACTTCGGTTTGTATGTGAAATTTTTACACAAATTTGATGATGTTGGGGAATGTTGAATATTCACTCTGGAATCTATCAGACTATCATCTAGTTAACTTTTTGGGGTTAGATGGATTAAAAACTGTCCCACCTTTTGCGTAGCTTTTTATGCATGCTGAGATATTTTTTAACCCATCTCAAAAAGTTGAAATTACTCAGTTATACAGTTTAATATTTTATTTGAAGTTTTTCATTGAATTGGCAGTGCTATTAACTAACGCTAAATGTGTAAATAACTGAAAACAAAAATTGACACATGTCAAAACGCATTAGTGAGTTGTTGACACTGTTGTGATTAAGGTTGGCGAATTGTGTGGTGCAGTGAATGTTTGTCTTTCATAACTGTATTTTTTTCGTAAAAATTTATTATGAGTGAATAAATCGTTTTTATAATAAAAAACATGTTATTTGATGTTTTACACTAATTTTGAAGCTGAATAAGTGAATAAACAAATCTTCAACTTGGGTTTTTTCTTTAAAATCATGTGCCTCAAAGGGTTAAGACTAAGAATGTTGAATGATTCATTATAGTTGAAAACCAGCTCTGCTTAATGTATTATAAATAAATTAAATCTCTGAGTAATATGACTTGTGTTTCTTCCTTTTTCTCACTCCAGTTTTTGCAGTAAATAATATGTAAATGATTTCTTTGCGTTTTCAAGTAGCTAATCTTTTCTTAATCTTGCAGCTGTTTTGTATGAAGATGCTGTTATTTTGGGTGCTGAAAATGAAACTGTGCCTTTCCCGGCTGATAGCTATGAAAAATATCCTTTCTGCATCGTTTCCCGTACAGTACGTTTTTGTAATTGTTGGGCAAAGAACTCTGAATTTTTAAGAAATTTATTATGATAGCTTTGGAAGACTAATATATAGCATAAATTATTAAAGTACAGTTATAATTGTGTGGTAACGGGTTGTAACTTAATGTGTCTGTCCTTTGACATCAGCAGTTCTGATCAACAATTTGCATCGTGTTAGAAACTACTTCATACAAACTTAAAAACAATATTAAAAAAAATCCAGCAATATTTGGGAGAAAATTTTCATTTTAGGAAGTTCCTCAGTTAAAAGTTTCTGTAAAATGGGAATGAAAAAGCATCTGAAAAAATAAGTCATTTAAATTTCGTATGACATCTATTTGAAATTATTTTTTATTCATAAACATTTTTATACATTTTAAGTTTGTAGTAAATATTTATATAATTTCAGCATTTTAAAAGGCAAATATTTCGATTAGAAGGAAAAACGAAACACTACAGGTTCAGAAATAGATAAAAATTTGGTTTTCTTGAGTGCCAAAAAATATTTCCTGCCAATGTTCAACTGAAAAAGGAATCATGTTTAGATTAATGACATTAATACAAAGATATATAACTTTCTCTTAAATATCAACTGAAGTGTTTGCCATTTTATTGCACTATTTATTGTTGCTATTGCGAATTCTAAAATTTTGGGGATGATATAAGAATTTAAAATACTTTGTCTTAGAAACTTTTTGCAATCTTTTTGGAGCAGAATTTGGTATTTTTACCTATCTTGTCCAAGTTAGGGTTAATTCATGTTAATGTTCCTTGTTGCTTTTATGTAGTGCTGTGTTCATTCTTTATCTTGCTGTGATTTTTTTTATTTCAAATTTTTTAGAATATACCTATTTAATTTTTTTTTATCATTTAAAATTTAAATGGAAAAGCAATCTGATGTTTATTTTTCATTTTTTTTTAGAGTCAAGTGTATCTTCACCACATATTAAGGCAACTCCTAAAAAGAAAGTAAGCAATATATTTGTATTTGTAAAGGAAGTGCTTAACATAGTGTTTAGATATACAGTAACTTCTCGATATATCGAACTTCGTGGGAGACAAGGAAAGCCGAGAATTTAAGAAACTTCTTTAAAAAATAAAAGGGCTTAATTTTTCATCAAAATCAAGTTTTTATTTAATTGGGTAAAGCTATGAGGTAAATACAAAATCGATGATAAAACTTAAAACAATATTAAAATGTAAAACTATTTTTGTGAAAACAAATTCCACTCATTTGTGGTTTTGAGATATCTAAATCTTTTTTTGCCAATTCGGTTGAGCCTTTTTGTGAGAGCCTAAAAGATACATGCACTCCCATAACTCTACTCTTCTCACAAAGGCTCGACGTTTAAGGCTGCTGGTAGCTGACCCATCTATTCAAAATCAATTTTTCATTCAAGAATCTCCTGGTCTCAGTCCTCAAGTTTCAATTCCCTGTTCTTCCTTACTATAATTTGCACTAAAAGCATTACTGGTTCTTGTGTGGGGTAAAAAAAAATCGTAAAGACAATGATGAATAAAAGGTTTATTCTTTATTTCTTGCATGGCATTAGAAGATCATTTGAACCCCTTGCTGCAGACAGATAACACCTGTCTCTTCAATTGGTGTATCCCTTTAAATTTTTATCAGAGTTTTTTGGCCAACAATACCATGTTTTCATTCCCAAGCAGTCAAGATGATCTCAAGAGCCAATTTGAATAGAAATTTAAGATTTTTATGCACTCCTTTCATTATTCTCTGATGAACATCAAAACCTTCCCCTTGCCTAACTCAACAATGTCTAGGAATTACACATTGTGTCAGCTGAGTCCATGGAAAATAAGCTAACGAAACAAATTGACCCTTCAATAATCAATTTCCAATTGAAACAGGTTATCCGAGTTCCTCTGTTAACACAGTGCTAGTTGGAAGTGGTTGAAAGTGGTTTGATTCCTTCCTGGGTATATTTCTCTTCTCTGTCAGTAAAACTTTCCTTTTGTGTATGTTCATTACTTGATGTTGTCTGGTGTTTGTTGGCCAACATGGCCATGTTCATGGCCATATGCACCATAAAGCCCATCCAACCTCTGCTTCCAGAGACCAAAAATTCCTTGGGGGACATGTAAAGAAAGGAACAATGAGGCGATATACCAAGGGATTACTGTATTCACACTTGTATAATTTAGCAGTCAATCCATTTCTCTAAAAATGTTTTTTTTATTTCTGTTCTACAGTTTAGGTTATCATGCATGGGAAATAGCTAGGAGTTGCTCTACTCTTCCATACTTTCCTCATTCTTTAGAGTTACTTTTACATGAAATTCTGGAGGAAGAAGCTACTTCATCAGATCCTATACCAGGTAAGCAGATACTTGCACAAAAGTTAAAATGTTCTTTGAAAATTGCAGTCGAAGATCGCTTTTGTTAACTCCAATTTTGCTGCTACACATTATTTTATGAATTTTCACCAGATCTTGTCCAAATCTCAAAGTAAACTTTAATTCCTTTTTAATGAGCGTGCCATGGTAGCCCGAGTGGAAGAGTAACGTATTAGCAACCAGAGGGTTGCGAGTTCGAATCCAGCCAAAGATCATCGTGTACAAAGGGGGGTGCACGTTAAATCTGTTGTGACCTCAAACCTCCTCACACTGGCTTGGTGTAGAAGTTTGGAGAGTGGGGTGCCAGCTCAGGAGTTGACCTTGTCATCTGACTGTTTCAAAATGATGAGTTGTCCTCGGTCTTTCACTTCAGAATGGATCCTGGAACATCTCCAATATCCTTTTGTGTTGCTCCAGTGCGAAGTTAGTTAAACTACCTACTTACCTTTTTAATGAACATTCCATTTCAGACATTTTTATTCTTTGGGGTTCACTAAAGAAGCATCAATAGTATTACTCGAGTACATAAAGTCGTCAGACAATGGTTATTATCGGGGCCATGATTCATCTTTTTCTTAGAACTTTGTAGGCAATGCCTATAGACAGAAATTCCATTTGCAATCTCCTTATTCTAGATATCCACAGATTTTTTTGTATAATTTTTTGTGAGTTGATTGCTAGGGCATTTTTTCCATCAAGTTTTAAGTTAATGGGAGACTTAGTTTTGTCCTGGGTTTTAATCAAATGTTTGTTGTTACTTTCCCAACTCACAATCTGTCATGCAAAGTTGCATTTTAACTACAAAAGTTTATTACAAATGACTCACCAGACAGCTTCTAGTGCTAAAAGGCCTGTGATCTACCCTTCAAATGAAAAAAACATGCTTTTCTATTGATGGGTAAATCATTGACACTAAAAAGAATGTGGACTGAAAGGTCCTCTAGTTTTAACAGAAAAAATCACCTAATACTTATGGATCTTCGAGTTAATCAAAATATGTAAATGGACAAAAATAATACACCTAATAGTTCATAAAAAACATGTAATACAATGTTTCCCAAGTTGTGATCTATAAGCCAATAGTGATTCCACAAGAAAAACTACGTGTTCTCCAAAAGCATTATGAAAATGTTAATGAATTGTCAGTTCAGTTTAGATTCATTGCACCAAGAACCCACCTTATTTACCCTGTGAAGGATTTATATGTTTAGCTGTTCATTTCTGGTCAGTAAGTAGATTTCCTAATTGAACTCTTGCAGTACTATGAAACATAACTTTATTTTCCAAACGTTTATAAAAAATACAATTTTGAATGCCTACACGTGAATGTGTATACCAAAACATTTTATTTACAGATCATTTGTCTATAATAGAAAATATTTTGCTAATCAAAAGGATGTCAATTAAATTTCTTTAATCATATTTAGGCATTGTTTAGTGTACAAGTAGCTCAAATATCTTGTTTAACATACACAGAAAAAATAAAATCTGTCCTGTAGATGGATCGCACATATATGAATACTCTTATTTCAAAAAAATAGCTTTCCAATTCTAGTTTAGATATATTTGGACATAAAATTTGTGTTGCTAATAATAATTATGGACAATCTAACATTGCAAGATGATTTGAAAGCAAAGTTTTTGAAATTTTATTTGCAGATGCTTTACTACCCAGAGTCATAGATTTCATCCAGGAGTTCCCTGTTTTCCTTCAGACAGTGGTCCAGTGTGCCAGAAAAACAGAATTAGCATTATGGCCATATCTTTTTTCAGCAGTGGGCAATCCCAAAAATCTGTTTCAGGTAAATGTTCCCTTGAGTGATACGTATTGTATTTAAGACTGCAAATTCATTAGCAAACTACCATGTAATGCAGTGATGCATAATTCATGGTCCTCTTGTCGAAACAGCCTGTGAGTCGCTTCTATTTAGCCCACGAAGGTTAGCATCTTGACACTGGAATAGACTAAAGAAAATTTTAATTTCATTGGTTTTTTTTTTAATTTATTGAGCTAAATTTTTAAAAATAAGAAATGTCAGTGGAATGAGAAGAAAAAGGTTTAACTTAAGCATTATATATCTGAGAAAGCCAAGTTTCTTTTCCTAGAAGGGCTAAGGATCAGAGTTTCTTAGATTGGTTATGCACCAACATTCAACTCGAGGTAATTATTTTCTATGCTGAATGACTTACGAATCAAAATTTAAAGAATTTTGTTTAATCTATTTCTATAAAATCCTGGGAAAGTATAAGTTTAAAAGTTTCATAGTTAATGCCCTGAAAATTGTAAGCATTTTTGGAAGAACATTTGTGTGTGGAAAATTTCAATTTTGAACCAAAGTAAGTGTAAATGGTGGGCTGATTGAAATGGGAATTTGGGTGGATATCTTGAGAATACAATAGGATCAACTCTCAACTGTAAGTCTTGCTAATGAAAAAATAAACTGTTGCATTGATGTTTAATAAAAAATTCCCCTAAAAATGGATTATGGTTGTCAGTTTCTTTCTCACTATATAGGGATAACAATTACTAGTTTGTTATATTTTAAGAGAAGTGGGCACTCATCTTGACTTAGGATTAGTCAATTTAAGTACTTAAAATTATGTTTGGTACTAAATTTGTAAGACCTTAGTAAACTCCACTTGCTTATTTAATGGGGATTTACAGTATTGCTGCAAATCCCCATTGGCTTGACACTCTCACAGACCACTCAAATACTTCAAAAGGGTCTTTTTGTAAAATTACAAGTCTTGTTTTTTGAAAACTAGACTTTTTTAGATTTATTATCGATGTTTGAATATTTTAAACTCACTGTATATTAATGAATTTATTACCCACTGATAAAATAAATGAGTTGAATATAACCGTTCACCTTTTTGTTCCTTAATCGCCCATTACAACTGAAAATCATTCCAAAACACAAAATACAGTTATGAGTGACTCAAACACTATACAATCCAACCAAATCTTTCACAACTCACCTGATGAGAGTCGGCAGCAGTAGCCCGCTTGGAAGAGTAGTGAATAAGCAACACGGGGGTTGTGAGTACAAAACTCGATTCAACCAAATACCATCGTTTTACATGAGGGCTGGTGCACATGATATGTTCTCACTGTGTTGTGTGGAAATTTGGAGTGGGGTGCCAGCTCAGGTGTTGCCTCGCCATCTGACCGTGATTCAAAATTACGAGGTGATATCGTCGGATCTTTCCTATCGGAATTGATCCTGTACCTAATCGAGGGCTGTCGTGGTTCAGTGGGTATGTCCACTGCGCTAGCAACCTTCGTGTTGTAGGTGGCACAGGTTATGTGTTTGTCTATTATTTGATATTGTATGTCTTGTGTAGCATGGCCGGATATGGCCCTAAAACCATGGTTGTGCCATAAAACCCCTAATCAGCCAACCAAATACTTCAAAAATCTTTCTCCAAACAGGTATATGCATTTTGTGAATGATTTTCAGGTGCTCAACAATCAAGGTATTAGCCTCTTGCTAATCATTTAACAACTTCCTAAGGTAACCTTGTTGAGACAACCACCAAGAGGATTAACATGGGAAGCAATGGGGATTGTGCTAAACACTGAGTCATATTTTGAATTTCTCGCAAAAGGAAAATTAGTTCCTGTAGGATTGAATAGGAGAATATACTAAAGAACTGAACTTTGTCAGTTCCACTAGAACTACATTTCGAAGTAAAACTATCTTGAATTATCATTTCAAAAGCAATTTTATCAACAACAAATATTTAGGAACTTTGTCAAAAATGTTGTGGAGACATTACATTGCATTATTTGAATAAAATTGTTTAAAATATTTTGCTGATAACCAATGCTTAATCCATTGATGAACATTCTATTTTTACTTTCAGGCATGTCTCAACCAGGGTCAGCTTGACACTGCCGCTTCTTATTTAATCATTCTACAAAACTTAGAATTGTCTTCTATAAGTCAGCAGCACGCAACCCTCCTGCTGGACTCTTCACTGGAAGGAGGAAAATGGGAGGTGAGCTTATTTACAAATAAGAATTTTTAATAGTTTTAGTTAGAATAGTTTTCTTAATGTACAGCTGTAGAAAAAATTGTTTCCCTCTATTCCTGTATCATTCATAGAGCAAATTCAAAGGTATCATTTAGTGAAGAATAACATCTTTTAATTCATATAGCCAGCCTGGTAGCCAAGTAGTTAGTGCTCTGGGTTTGAATCCCAGTTTTTTCTGAGGGTCTCGACCCCAGGATGCCCAAGCAATCTTTCTCTACTTTCTCCTCTTCATCCTTTCTTTTACAGAATTACTCAACATTGTCTGCCTTGTGTTTGGCACAGCTTGGCCAAATATGGCTCTTGTGCCATAAAACTTGATACCCCAACCAACTCAGTTTTCACATGGTTCACAGTGGTTCAAAATCCACTTTAAACTGTAGGTTTAGGTCTAATTAGCCCTCATAAAATGCATGACAGAAGCAATACATGGCAAAAAATGATGGAGCAACAAAACAAACATTAATTCAGCTATTTCTGGATTGTGGTATGGAAAATTTGGAGCATTGAATGTTAAATTAGTTTCCCTCACTTTTATTGGTATCTTGCAAAATAATTTTCTTACGCTGAAAATTTTTATTATGTTACTTTTAAGGAACCCAAACAAAATCTGCATAATGTTTCTTTGTAAGATCATTTTTACCTTGCAATGGTATGAAATTAATGCATGAAACTATTATGAATATCAACCCTCATGCATTTTGATGGTAATGGACAAAATTTCATCTCTTTCCTCCATATAGCTTTTTACAATAATTAATTTAATATTCTGTACTTTTAGCCATTTTTACAAAAAGAAATGTCTAACTTGAAAAAGCTAGAATTTTGGTGGCTCAATGTGCAGCTGTACATTTTGAGGACCAGTATTGAACAATTTTTTAAAGATACTCCATTATTAAATTTTTGGTTTGCTACTTCTCTTATTGAAAATTTTATTAATTAATTTTATTTTACATTGTTTGTTTACATTCACTTGTTTTATTGTTACCTTGTTAACTAATACATTGTTTTTTATTTTCCAGTTGGCCAGTGAGTTGGTGAGGTTTCTAAAAGCAATAGGTAATACTACACAATGAAATAATATATTTTAAGTGTAGACTCTCACATTATAATAACCTTGAAAGGATCATTTCTGCAGCAAAATTATTTCAAATGGCCATCGTCATTGTTTGGAACATTCCTCCTCTGACTCTTTTCCAAGTGCAGAGAAAAATTTTATAATTTTCAAATGCTATCTGAAATCCACCTTAAAAAAATTCTAATATTTTAAACTTTTGTTAACCCTCCAACAGTTTTGACAAGATATTTCGTCCATCTGGATCTGGTCAGTTATTTCTAATCATGATGTACCTCGTCGAGACAAAACTGCCCTAATACTCAAAGGGAAATGCAGATCCAAGAATAAAAAACAAATTACCCCTCGCCCTGAACTAGTGACAGTTTGGAACAGGTTTCTGCATCAGGCTGGCCACTAAAGGGCAGTTTTCAATGCTAAGATAAACCACCAGGAGGGTTAATTCACAGTTTCCAGGGTTTTTTTAATGCTATTATTATTAATCAAATATAAAATCTTCAAAAACAATAAGTATAGACATTAAAAGAAAAGCAGTCAATGGCTTTTTTTGTGGCCGAAAACAAATTACAACACCAGTGAAAAATTCGAGTTTAAATCTCATCTTTCGTCTGTTCCACCACTCTCTTTTTTGATTAAGCCCTTCCAGGCCATGTGCATACGTGCCGTATCTGAAGTGTTCACGAAAAGTTGATGTGTCAACAAATCCCCAATCCTGCTGATCAATATTTTAAAAATAGCTAAAACAAGATTCCAACCTTTTAGCAGTCATTATATCAACTATAAAAATAGCATTTCACCTATTAGGAAACAGGAAGGGCCTTCTGAATTGATTTTTACTTCGCAATGAATCAAGGGTCACCATAGTACGAGTCTCCTGTATTTTCATTTATTCTTTGTGACTGTTGAATAATCTGATCAACTCTTCTGTTTTTTAGATCCTAGTGATAATGACTCCATGCCTCGTACCTTCATCCCTCCAAACAAGTACGGTCTTCCCCACTCCACTCCCCCTGTCAGTCCTACGGAAGATGACTTGTCCTTCGTATTGGGAACGGTTTCGCTGACTCGGGGTCGATCGCAAAGTACCACCGTGACTCAGAAGTTGGCGTCTGCAATGCAGGAAAAGTCATCTCGTATTCAGCATCAGGATATTACACGGACCATCAGTGATCCACATAATATCCCTCGCAAGAGGTAAGCAGAGGTACCGTCTCCTGATTAGATATTTCAGGAATCTGACATGTGATTTTCTATATGGTTTGAAAAGTACTGGCAATCTTATTACCAGTAAATTACTGACGAAAATTCTCAATACTGGTTTTTACCAATTCTTAATTCCACTTTTTGCCTTAGTGGGAAACCAATGACTGGGCATAATTTGCGTAATTAAATTAGGTACTATTTCTGTACTGCCACATTCAATTTTTAAAAAACTTAATTCAATTCAGCCGCCTAACTGGTATAGTCATAGAGCTTGTGTATCGCCCGGTCAGTCACTGTTTCAAATCCCTGTTTGTAAGCACATGGATGTTAGTGATTGTCCTTGTTAGGAGTAGTGGCAGTAGTCACCCATTGGGTGCTCCTTCACAAATAGCTGTCAGTTCGAGCCTTTTAGTACTTAAGGCCTTATGTTAGTGGTTGGGCTTGAGGGAAAAAATTTCTAAGATCTCAAGATATTTTGTATACTGCAGAAAAAGCACCAAACAGGACAATATTTTACAGCAACATGCCGAAGACCAATTTCCTTTCCAGAAGTATTAGTATAAGCTTCAAAGAGAAAACTAAAATTGTTTTTTAACTATGGAATAGCAATCCTTTTCTCACTTAAATCATGAAAATAATAAAAACCAGGAATCGCTTTTGTAGATGTTGCATATCCATACTGAGAGATGTTTATTTAACCTAAGGTAAATTGACTACATTAAGGGTACATTTGAACTCTATATTTGTTGCATTCTTTTGTTTGAATTCACTATAGAAATGTTTGTTGAATGTCTAAATTTTATTTTGTTTCCCAGACGAGTTTCAGATAACAAAGACAAAGGGATCCCTGAGGAATTTTTCATCGATGCAATATTGACTAGGCATGCTAGGAGGTTACTTAGCTTAGGGAAACTGAAAGATTTAGGCTATTTTGCTGCTCATCTAGACTTTCATTTAATTACTTTCTTCACTAAAGAAAGGTATGTCATGCATATATATATTTAATCATAGCAACATAAAAATTAGAAATTATGATTTCACATGTTCTTAATTGACACAGGGATACGTATCATGATTTAAAATAAGACATGATAAAATTTAAAATATTTTTGTAAAGATATTAATTTGCACTCCCCAGAACTCAGTAGGGAAATGATAAACCTGTACATGGGTAATAAATCGTGTACTAAGAACAGTCATGAAGTCCATTTACAGAGATTGTAAATACCTATGTATTAAATCACAGGTTTCAAATTCCCTAATACATGTGTTCTATATCTTTAATACACATTCAAAACTGATCTCTAATAAAAATTTTATGCAATGCATTTATTAGTGCTAAATATTTCCTCTAGGAATCAGACTGCTCATGTGGATGATTTTATTAGAGCTTTGTTCACTTTACATCAGGATTTCCAGTGGCCTTTCCCTGTATCATCTATAGTTTATGCTGTAAATACTGGAAATAAACCTGCTGGTAAACTTGCTATACTTGTTACTCATCTTTTTAAAATTCTGAAACATTTTCGTTAGATTTGAACTCATGTAATTATTTTAATTTATTCAAACATAATCTAAAATTGTTTTACTTTTAAAATGTAGCGTTTATGATTGTATCATTTGAAACTGTTTAAATTGATGTAAAATTTTACTTATCAAATTTTTATTTTATTTCGAGACTGCATTAAAAAGTTCTCGACCCCAAGTGGACTGATTTTTCATGTTTAATTGCTTAAATGAAGAACCAATCTGCTGCATTTCAATGGGCTGCAAGATATATAATAAAATATTTTAAAGTAGTGAATAAATGGATGTTTAATGAAAAACGAATTATAGTATGAAAAATTATAATTACTGATTCATTTTATTTTAACAGATTTGGTGCATTCTATTGAGGATTCAAAGTACGCGTTCTCAGAATCCAAGCTAGATTCTTACAACAAATTAAACATTTTGAACTCAAATGATGTATCTAATAATGGCTATGGAAGTGATCAATCTGAAAATTTGAAAAACTTGAATGTGATATCCCATTTAAATTCAAGTTTAGATGTTCCAGAGCACACTATAGAAGCCCAACTAGCCCCTAAACAAAAAGGTAAGTAACTGTTTTCCTGCTCATATTTATATCTTACCTAAATTTTAGTTATGAATTCAACTATGAGATATATGTATAGATGGTAGCCTTTGTGGATTTGCCGTAATTGTTATAGAACTTCACCTTACATTACAGCCTTTAGGACTGCCATAGGGGACTCTTTGCTACTATATTCCAACATTGCCAAATAGGGGTATCTCTAAATAAAATCATCTAAAAATGTTGGTGACTTTTTCTTTTAAAATTCATTAAAAGTCAATGAAAATTTAGTCCAAAGGTTAGTTTTAGCTAGTTAAAAGTTTAATTTTCTAATGGACGCCAATTTTGAAGTTTTGGCGCCAAGCCATGGCAACCTTGAAATACAAAAACTGTTGGAATCTATGGTTGTTAGATTGTCATGAAAACCTTGTTAAAAAATATTTAGTTTTTTGACAGTAAAATTTCTTGGTGAGATCTTCAGTGTCTGTTTCTTGCTTAAATAACTCATTTTGTGTTTTAGCCGATTCATTTTGTATCTGAGCAAAGATCGTGTACAAAGGGCACTGGTGCACGTTAAATCTGTCATGGTCTCAAATGTCCTCACATTGGTATGGTGTGGAAGTTGGAGAGTGGGGTGCCGCTCAGGTGTGACCTAGTCATCTGACCATTCAAAATTACATGGTGTTGTCCTAGGATCTTTCACTTTGGGTTTGATCCCAGACTGTCGCGAATAGCCCATTGTGTTGCTCCAGTGCAATGTTAATTAAAATACCTACCTACTTGTATCTGCAACTAATATAGGGTTTCGGAGGAGACTTTTTGCTACTATTTTTAAGAATTCATGCTAATATTTCTCAATTGCTTTGGCTGTGGCTGCCCTGGGCATTACAGTAAATAGTGAAACTATTATACAAAATCTCATTTGTTGCTAAAACGGTGTGTTCGCTAAAAGTCATAAAGTTGCCTCGTAACAATCTGAAAATTCCAATCCACATTTCATGGATTATTTTCAGCCCATCATTAACATTTTGCAGTTTCTTGGCAATAAGCAATTAAAATCATCCCAAAGCCTTAATGTTTATTAGGATTTGAGCAAAATTCAAGCTTTAAAAAGGAAAAGAAACTTATGCAAGCACAAGGATTGAGTAACAAAATAAAAACTGCACAAGAGCCTTGGCCAATGACTACAATGGACTTCATAATTGAAATTGAAAATACTTACTGAAACTGCTGTAATTTCAACATGAAAAATTTCATTTACAATCTATACACATCCTTTATAAACAAATAAATATTTTTCTAGTACTGTATTTTCTTACAAGAGTCAATGCATTAATGAACAGAATTTCGTACCTTACTTCTTTCTTATCTTACATAGTTTCTTGCAAATACTGATTTTTCCTATGTATGGAAAAGAAAGATACTTATATGAAAAATAAACTAAGTTTTAAGAAGGATATTTCTATCACAAAATATTTTGATTTGGTTGTGATATCAAAATAAAATCAAAAATAATTCTAAGTACAAAGTTTTATTTAAATTATGAAATTTTTTAATAAATTCTTTTTTTTTTTTGCACCATCTTGTATACAAGAAAAATTTTGTTTCAGGTTTAATTTATTTTTATGTGACAAAACAAATTACCAAATTGTGTGAAGATAAAAAATAAATTATTTTCTTTGGTATTTTTATTAGTTTTTTGACTATATTTTTAATAGTTTTATACATTTATATTTCAGAAATCAGTCTATTAACCTTAGATGTCTCAGAAAGCAGTTCTTTGTGGACAGAGGACAGCATAGCTACATTTGATGATGAAAACCTGACAAGCTTACAATCATCGCTAGAATTAGAGGCAATATCTGAAGAATTGGTTAGTCGAGGACCATTGGAAACGGAAGTGCAGCTAAGGTTGGCCATTTAACTATTTAGTTTTTGTTGAGGGAAATACCTAGTTAACTTTATTTTATATAAATTTATTAAAATTTTTCAGAAATTTTCATGTGATGGATTTTGAAATGAGTTTAGCATATTTTCGTTTGTAAAATCCAGTCGATTGATTCATCAACTCGTAATTGATGTTGTTTGATAATTCATACAATAGACTAAAATGTATGAGCATGATGAGTTATGCTTTTGAGCATTTTCCAACTAGTAATGATGAATGAAATCTCTTGTTCTTGGGCACCAATTATAACAGGCCAAGCCAAACTATTCTATGGGCCACCTTGATGAGCTACAATTTTGCTGCCATAATATAAACAAACATAATATAAACAAAGTCTAGTATGTAAATCTCAGATGTTGTGCAATTTGCTTTTGTACATTATAATAGAAATATAACGAATGAAAACTAATATGTAAAATATAATATTTTTATGCAGTTCACTCTTGAGAAGTTCACTGCTGATACAAATAAAAAATGCCAATAAGATACAAATGAATAGCAATTACCCTTTTGCCCCAAAATGCACCCAGTGCAAAATTTCAGTATACAGCAAGTTAAAAAGCAGGCTAAAAGGCAAATTAGTGCTCAATCTGGCAACTGTTATATCTGCTTTAAGTCAGCGTTTCCCAAACTATGTTCCGTCGAATCGCTAGTTTATGTTACTATTTTTATGTTTTTTTATTTTAAATAATTAACATTTTAGATTAAATTATTTTCTCTTCACACTTAGAGCTACTCATTTGTTTTATTTATATCTACCCTACAAAATAACCAAAATGTTACACTAAAGTTTCAAGATTTTAGAGTATTCTGTCGTAAGAAAAGTTTGTGAAACGATGCTTTAAGTCACCTTTTAGGGAAGGAAAAGCATAAAATTATGTCTTTAGAGTGCTTGATACATTAATGTTAGGGTTGCTGTTAAGAATTAAATTGTTCTGTTTAAATAATTCTGCTTAAATGAATTGCTATATATGCATAATTGTATATTTATGCATTGGTTAATTCTTTATGTGGATACCATTAGGTATCTTCTCCAGTTGCTTTTGGAGGCCGGTTGCTTGGATTGGTCTCTGCTTATAGCGATTATACTAAGAGACGCAATGGCTGTGATACGTGTGGTAAATCTAGCGAAGCAAGCTGACCAGTTTCCCAATGTGTTGAACCATTTACGGGAAGGAATGGCATCTATTGAACAGTGGGCTGAAAAAGAATGGTATGATTTTTATTCTCTGAACATGCCATAGCTTTTTATGTAATAAAATCAATAATAAAGCAATTGGACAAAAAATATAATTTCCATTCATTTCGATTTCTTATTGCATTGTTCATTTATTTACTATTTGGTCTACAGGAGATGGACTATTTAATCTGATTGGATCTTATTTGGTGTCTCATTGTTTTCTATAACCCAATTGTGATTTGGTGGCCCAGATGGGCTGAATGCCCGTTTTGGGGTCTGTTAAGTCCTATACCGAATAGCCTCACTCTCTGAGTAGGCTGAGTTTTAAAAAATATAATAATTTTATTATCCTTTTCAGCATTGGGTACAAGGCATTCATGCTTTTAGTGCACAACCAAGCAAAGGCCCTCAGTAAAATATGCTCCCCGGCATCGTCACTGCTCAAACTCGACATCCAGACACCTTGTGAGGATTTCTGCAACGACTTGCTCTACGAGAAAGAGCAAAGTCGACACCGTCTCTCCACAAGCAGCGACATACCTGGCATCGAAGGGACTCTCGTGTTGCAAGGTACCAGCCTCGACAAGGAAGACGATATCGTGTCTGACGAATCGGAGGACAGCATTGATTCCCAACAAAGAGAAACCCAAACATCCTCAGAATGTTCTATTTCTTAGCTGTTTTGGAATATATTGTAACATTTAACGTAGCTGTAGAAATTTCGTACACAAATCTAGTACCTCATCAAGCATTTTAAAAGTATTTTTATATGAATCGCAGACCTTTTAAATGTTAGCCCTGAAGCCGTTCGATTTTTATAACCTGCTTTCCATCTCCGGGTAAAACTGGTTGTATAAATTGTTATTACTTTGATACTGAACTCGATTGTGGAAGTAATTTGTGTGTTTCAGAAAACAACTTTGTTTTCATATGCTGTGTTTGAATATGAGTATTTTTGATATTTTTAATCTAGCTTAGATGTACTTGGGTTTCATCAAGTGTACGTTTTTGAAGATGTATTTCTATCATTCCAAATGGTTTACTGTAGTCTTCAGCAAATAGTAAATGCATAAATTAACCTTTCTCATTGATGTATAAATTTTTTTGAATATTAATGTTTTAATTAAAACTAATATTCAACCATGAATAATTAAGATTAAATGGGGACTATTTCTAGATTTTCCATTTATAGTGAGTCACTAATTAAGCATGACCTAATTGATATGATTAAGTTTAAATATTGTTACAAGTTGCTTGATTTTTATTTTCTAAAGTAAAGCAGTGTGTACCTTTTTACAATTAAAATAAATTACCTTTTTAAATATTAAAATGTAACTTACAAAAACTCTAGGAGATATTTATTTTTGTATTTATAGATATAATTTATTATTATTTTTGCATTTGTGTTGGTTAAGGACCCTGGTTCATTTAACAAAACTCTTGTCATCTTTTATATTAATTTTTTCTACCAAGTCTCATAAGAATTACAATAATAATCTTTAAAGTTATTTTTTCTTTGGTATTTTCTGAAAATAACAGTAGATATAATTTGGAAAATAATTATTTTGAAAATGTTTGAGAATTAATAATTTCTCCAAACATTTTCCTGGGACCATTTATTTGCAAATATGTGGATTAATGAGCACCTGAAATGGGTCCATTTCAAGTTGCTCATTAACAAGAGATATTCATATTGTAAATGAAATGCGATTTTATACTCATTAATCTTTTATGAATTATTTAATGACATATTTATAACAATTATATTTAAATGTTTTGTCTTCATTCTGTTCATTATTCTCATTATATGTGTAATTGAATCTCCAGTGCAATGTGTTACATTAGTTTGAATTGTTGAATTTTAATGTGGTGAGAGAAATTTTAAAAAGTGTAGACTATTCAACCAGGACAACCGTTGGAAACCTTCAACAGTTAACCTTCATGAATTCAACATGAAACCTCCGCAGTGTTCTAGAGTTATTTATTTCTTGGTAATGGTGTGTCCTGACCAGGGTTGATAACTAAGAGCAGAAAGTCACATCAATGGCACATAAACATTTTTCCTCGGTTGACAAAATGATCTACTTGGATACAATTTTTAAATATATTTCATTTACGTATTTGTGTTTAACCCTCCAAGTGGTTTTGATGAGATAACTCGTTCAACAAGATCTGATCAATTTTACTAATGATATTTCTCAAGAAATTACAGATTTTTTTTTCATGACGAAATCATGATCTGGTCAGTTTTTTCTAATGACGAGATATATTGTCCATCAAGATCTGGTCTGTTTTGCTAATGATGAGATACTTCATCAAGACAGACATCAGGAGGTTTAAACACACAGTAGGTAATCACTCTGCATTTGGGGTCTTTTTCTCCAAAAGAAATGGAGATCCTTGATTCCTTTACAGAACAGATTGTTTTATTAATTTATAAATAGATTACAATACAGATAATTAGAAAAAGGAACAGTTTATCAATTGGAATGTGCATCATACAAGCAAAAAGATTCACAAAATGTAGGCTCTAAATATGATGACTGGGTCTAAAATCTTGGTTTTCAAACAAAGCTAAATGGTGCAAATACGAATGATAAACATTGATTTCAAACCCTGGTCCTGACTGCTTTTTCTTTCAAAACATCCAAGGAACAAAATGTTTCATGGAATTGCTCAAACCTGGTATGTTAGTAATTGAGTGCAAACTAGATCCTTTCTGAACAATCAAGTCTTGTAACTATAGAATGTAGCATGAGTTTAACTGCAGATTAAATTTTCAAGAGTTTCGCCTTTTGGATGCATGCTTAATTTTATTTTTATCCTAATGCAGCTTTGTATGTAGGGATACTTGATCTTCCGCTGCAATAATTAACTTACAATAGAGTAGTACAGAAGATCTGAACCTTGAAGTACTTTAGGATAGACTTAAGTTGTGCTGCTTCATTGGTTAGTGATGGACATGATTACAAATACAAGCACCAGATGGTGCTTGTATTTGAGTGTTTGAATGTGGCAAGCACCAGATGGTGCTTGCCACATTCAGCATGCACTTCAATAGATGATGACAATGAATAGTTGAATTGTAAGGCAATACAAACCACTTCCAGTTGTCTGAAGCCCTGTGATAATAGACACTGCTGTCACAGCTTTGCTCTTTATTTCAGCCGCATTTCAATCTAAATGTCAGCCCACATTTACTTGGCTGCTGAAGGCAATGCAGTGGTTCCAAACATCTGTTGCACCACTAGACAGTCAGAAGTATATCAGTGATCTCAACACAGCTTTCAAGCATTTGAAAATTGGTATAAGTGATTTTTAACATAGTTGATATAGCAGTGCAATAGATTTCCACCTTGAAGTACTTTTTGGTAGACTGAAGTTGCATTGTCTCTCCATGCTCTGCTTCATATGCATAAGATATGTTTTTTGTAAATTTTCAGTTTTCTCTTTTCATCTCAATTTGAAGCTCCAATCTAAACTTGTCTGTTACAAGTGATAAACACATTCCTTCTCATCTGAAAAGGAAAATGATCTGAATAAGATGTAATCTTGGTTTAGTTAGAAATATAAATGGTATGAGGATTTATATGTTGTATATATAGATCAACACACATACGAATCTGCCCTTTTAGCTGTCATAAGATCTGCATGCAAAAAAAATTCCTTGTGATTGCTATCGCAAAATATCAGTTTTAGTTGGAAACCTGAAATATAAGACCAACTTATTTTCAAAATTCACATTCCGAACAGCTGAGGCAAAATACAAGACCAAGAGCTTATCTGTTTGAAAATTCCTATTTAAAATGTGTGTGCTGTCAATGTATTCATTACTTATAAATTTCAAATTCATATATTTTATAAGAAAAACTAGATTCACTTGGCAGACTGACTAGAAGTTACTAGAAAAATTCTGACCATCCCCAGAACATAACTTATTTATTTTTACATACTTGTGCTCCTGTTTTCGCATGTAGTACATTCCACAATTTACTTCAGATAATATCTAGTGCTCTTTATAGCATATTCATGTAAAATAAACATGATTATAAATTATGCTCATTTATACATTACTCAAAATCAAATCAATAACTTGTATACTCTACATGCATGATATATTTGCGTGGGCTCATGGGATTCTTAAATTTTAATCCTCAAAAGAGGATAAAGTAGTAGAAATCAGTACCTAAACAATTTCAAGGGGCAATGGAATAAGTCATGTATTTCTGTCTAAATTCACTGCATGATCAATAAAAATGTATTATTGTTATACATTTTACAATGAAAATCATGTCTGTATCCAAACATAACCTGTTATAGAATATTTTATGTGTTAAAAGATATCACTATTGTGTGAATCTGTTCTGGCTTTGCATTTTGAAACTCAACTGCTTTTTTCCCCAATTTCTAGCAGCAAATTGCAGATACTAAAGCCAGTGGACATGGGACATGACAATTACAGATGTCTATGATAGTACTTGTAGCTAATCAACTTAAACTGTATTCAAATGCAAATGCTGGTATCTGAGAGGTTAGCACCTGGCCCTCGGTCCAACAGGCTCTGGGTTTGAATCCCAGTCTTGGCATGAACATACTTAGTGATTCAGAATCCACTTTATCGTGTAGATCCCTGTCTAATTATTCCTCCTGTAGCAAGAAATTATTGCTAGCAAACCAAATACAAATCTATTCTGAGCAGCTTTCAAAGAGTTTATATCTGAGGCATTAGGTTTTCAGTTATAGGAGGGTGGGAATTGTGAGAGCAAAGTAGTTCCTTCTGTCTAAACTTTCTCTGGACTGCTCAGTTTGCATTCATATTCCCAGTAAGTTTGGATAATTTTTTTCCAATCATTTCAAGCACACACTAATTGAATTTCTGCTTTTGCAGATTTTCAGCTATTCGTTAACCAATTCATGTATAAATTGGACAACTCTTTTCATCCAGTAATCTTAGTTCATATGTAAATATATAGGGTAAATGTTTTGCATACTGTGATATGCATGCGTTTTAAAAATTGTTATTTATTACAAATATTTGTACTTATTTTTAATGGAGAAATGAATGTAAGGTTGTCTATATATTACCAGCCTTTAGGTTACATGAAGAATAAACCTATATCTTGCCAACATTTTAATAAAAAGTTATCCCTTTTCTGCTCAATATATTTTAAATCACAATCATTGAAAAACAATCTTGAAGGCTTTACTTCAAGACGACTTGCTTCATTCAAATATACTGCGTATTTAAACTGAAGATTGTTTAGATGTTCTGCGAATCTGGCTTTTTTCTGGTCAGACACATTTCTTTTAACATAGGACTCATAAATTTTCTAGCAGTGGCGTAGCGTTCATGTAACCTCTCAAAAGCCCTGATAAAAAATAATGTAAGTCATTTCCTGATAAAAAAAGAATTAAAATTCACTAAGACAGTCAATAAAATCTAGAGCAAAAACGATGATTTTTTAACAAATGTGAGCGAGACATCCATTTTTATTTTTAACATCCTTAATTTTTACTCTGAGAAGCCAACCAGGTGTCATTTTAGTTTCTATTGGTTTCTCACAATGATTGATTACGGGTGTTTGTTATGTGCAATGGTTACCTTCAGCATAATCCTTCCTCTCTTCCCCATGCCTCCGATGGATGGTAGCATGGTCAGTCGAGATAACATACTCAATTAATCCTTGTGCCTAGTCTAATCATTCTCATTTCCCCACCTCTGAAAGACTGCCTTAATTTAAAGACAGCATTTGGATTATTCATTCAAGATTGGGCACAATTGCACTCCTTTTAACTTAGGGCTAAAAATTATTTGTCTTTCTGAAATAGCCCCTCAGGGACACATCTTTAGGTGTGCACAGGCTTCATGAACCCGAGGTACCCTAGTGATCTCTTCCTTTCCCATGGGGTTTACTGTCTGGTAAACATGAGGGGTCTCTCATGTTTACCAGACAGTAATATGAGCGACGTTCAAACAATCCCAGGATGTTCAAGCAATCTTCTTACTTTTTCCTCCCCATCCTTTCTTTTAAATTACTTGACATTGTCTTGTGTTTGGTGCAGCTTGGCCAAACATGGCCATTAGTGGTAGACACTGCATAATTCTGCAACTGATTTCAACTCAATAACTGGAGTTATCTGGGACATTGCAATGGTGCTAGTATCGTTTAATAACTCATAGATGGCATTTAGTGACAATTATAAGTAGTGGGACCGGCAGTTCGTCACATGCACCCCAAGTTGATGGATATTTTTGTTCGCTGCAGGTATACAAGACAGGATTACATTTAACCCTCCGAGTGGTTTTGACAAGATATTTTGTCTATCAAAATGGGGTCAATTTTGTAAATGACGATATTGAGAGATGGTCATCAAGACAACTACATATTACTCAAAGGGGAATGAAGATACGAGTAGGAAAAACAAATTATATCCCTTGCCCAGAACTGATGACAATTTGGGACAAGTTTTTGCATCAGAGATTGGCCACTATAGGGCAGTTTTCGACGCAAAGGTAAACCACCAGGAGGGTTAAACACAGGTCGAATCCATTTTGGCCCCATCTGTTTTTGCTTTAGATCCAATTTCTTCATCCCAAGTTATCTACGCTACTGCTTAGATTAATACACAAAAATCTAACATAATTAAAAATCACAATTGTATAAGAGTTAAGAAAAGTATAATGTAGCTTCAATTTACGACTTGTAATTTTACCTAAAAGCCAAATTCTTAGCAGTATTGTCATCCACTTTGTATATTGAACAGTTATAGCATGAAATATCCTTCCTAGTTTCTAATCATGCATTTGACATTTTCCAATGATTTATAAAATGTTATTCTGTTAAGTAATATTAAATCAATCCCATTGTATCTTAAAATATGTTTAGTCATGATGAGTGCAAATCACATGTTAAGATCTGATTTAGTGTATGTCATGTGTATTATACTCATAAATATTCTTTTGTAAACATGTACAGTTGTGCCAAGAAAAAAAGTATGTAAAATTAGAAGTTTTGAAAATTTTTCATACTTTTTCTCTTCATAGTTACCTGGAGAAAATGTGTTTATGAAGCAAGAAATGAAATTGCCAAAATTAATCTTCATCTCATATGTAAAGTTTATCATGTGTCCTATAAATAAATTATTTTTATCAGAAATGTAGTGTTACTCTTTATCTCAGTTAATATTACCTATTAAACAAAATTTTGACTTTCTGTTTAAAAGTAAATACAATTGAAGCATTGCATTCACAATTCCACTAAACCTTTAAAAAATTGACTAAATTACTCAATGCAAACTAGATAACTCCTATTTAGATCAGAAAAGGTAGTGCACTTTTCCAGAAAGATGTGCAGGACCAGGATATGAAAAAATCATGTTTATATTTTAATTGGATTTGATTTAATAACTCAAAAAATTGTGTATTTTGAGTTGTACTTAAATTAGTAACAGATCACACAGAATTGAATGCAAAATTAGATAACCTTTTTGACTACTAGAGCTTTTATTGGCTAACGCGAAACTTATATGAAATACTGAGATATAAAACATTTTCCCTTTATCAAAAAAATATTGATTTACTTAGTTCTTTGCCATTCTTGATGAATAATTAGACAAAATGATTTGTGAAATATAGCAATTTTTTAAGATTTTCTTCATTAAAATAAAAATTTATAAATGTCAAAATATTTTTAAAACTTGAAAGATTAAAATAAAAATCAATATTGAGCCACCTAGTTGTCTCTATACTTTCATTTGAATTTTATTTAAAATACAAATTCAGTTGAAATTCTAGATTGAAAAATTAGAAAAACATGTATTTAAGGAGATCAAATTAAATTTATAAAATTTTATGATTTTAATGACTTAAAAATTATTTTACGAATTATGATTAAACCAATTTTAATTTACTGCCTTTTTAAATTTAGAATTATTTTAAGGAAAATGAATAATTTCAAAACACTATTTCCTGGGATTCATGTCAAAAGATAGCATCAGTTTTTTGCTATAATTTCTGAATTTTTACCACTGCTCAGATCTTAATCTTATTTCTGATAAATAGTATTCAACACAAAAACATTTTACAAGAGAACCAAGTTAAATTACTAAACCTTGACAAGAGCATTTTGTGGATTCAATCAGTAATTCAAAGCTACCTACAAGAAACTTGAGCATATTTAAAGTATGCATATAGAACTACATTGTCATCTATTAGTTGTGTGCAATAGATGCTAACTTATGCAACATACTTAAAACACAAATTGATTAAAACGATGTGAGTAATCTTTTATCACTAGACGTTATTAAAAGAAAATGCAAACTACATTAAAATTTTTAATTTGCCACCTACTATAGAATATAAATTTATTATTCATAAAATGTGTTTCTTTCAGAATTAAAAATCTAGCCCAAAAAATCAACTATTTTTATTGCTTAAAAAATATAAAAATTACAATTTATATTACAAATTTATAATATAATTACAATTTCAATACCACAACTGAAAAATTTCTATCACAACATTTTATTCTGATTAGTCCTTGAGCAGTGCAGATGTGAATATTCTTTGCAAAATCTGAGTAAGATTTGAAGAATCCAAACACATGAATGCACGTCCAGCGGGCAATTGTCTGGAGAGCATGGCGGCTTGGTCACCCAAAGACCCAATGAATATGGAAAAGGCATTCACGTTAGGATCTGAAGTTAAAAGTTTGCCGAAAGATGATGGCGATATGCCATAACGATCGAAATTCGCGTCACTCATGACTACGACAAAGTACTCATCAGCATCTTCTTTCGTAAGGGTTTTGATAGCATGCCGAGTGGCTTCTAATGTATGGTCCCCACTCATACAGAACTGGGAATGAGCATGCATGTTTCGAATCAATTCCAATCTCTCTTTTCGATTCTTTGGGGGGTTGCTGAAGTTCGAGAACTCAATGCAAAAATCTTCACCAGAATGTCCAATGATTTCGTACCTGAATTTTTCTTGGTACCCATCAAAGGCTTCCATGACAAGAACCAAACTCTCCATCTCTCGTTGCAGTCGATTGTCATAGCCATTGAAACGATACATGCTTCCACTGACATCCACTACAAGCCTCAGAAGTTTGGATTTCTCCTGGGGGCTTCCCATTTCCGGCTCTTGCTCACCTCTCCTTTTGTATATGGACTTTTCACCCGTGATCCCTTCGATGAGTTTAGTGTCATCAAACTCACCAGAGGTCTGATGCTTCATCCACTGCCTCTCTTTGCTCTTAGCTTGGAGTCCATCCAGAATGACCCGTAGAGTTTTAACCTGCCTCGCGACGCTGCCATAAAACTGCTCGTACAATTCCGCATCATAATCGCTCATTTTAATCTCCTTTAGCCTTTCTTTATAGGCATTCATTCCCATCTCCCTAGCTGCTTTTAGGACTTCTGGTGGGACATTTGCTTTTTCTTGATCTGAGATCTGAAATACATTGTGCCCAGCATCAAGGCGATATGGGCCCCCTTTTCCCCCTAGGCCAGCAGTGTCCCGTCCTCCAGTGCCCCCAGCCCATGTATTACCACCAACATGAGGATCCCCCTTAGGATCAACTTTCCCATGCTTGGGAGCAGATACTGCATTTTTGTTCTCGCGTTCTATTGTTAACTGTTGCTTGTTATCCAAACCAGCAAACTTTTTCCAAGTTTCAAAAGAATTCTCCAGAGAATGCTTGTGTATTTCCCATTTTCTGATGCAGCCCTTAATATCTACAGTGAGCAGCTTTCCGCTGGGTGAGGATGTTGTCAGCAAGTATGGCTTGGATGTGTTTGCAAGTATACTAGCAAATGACGAAACTGGATGAGGCGAATCCACTTCAATGTAGCTGTAAGTGCTGTCATTGACATCTACAACTTCTAAATATCCACTACTTGACTGACTGGACATAGGTTTCACATCTCTAGAATGGAGAAACCTTACAATTTGGTGACTTTTGGGGAAAATACAAGCCTTTCTATTTTCTCCAGATATTGTATTTTCTCTTGGAAAACTAGTTACTTGTAGAGAGCTGTCATTCAGGCAAGAACCAGAAATAATGCATGCATAATCTTCCAAGTTTGACATTAATGCTCCTTCTTTAACATTAAGCAAATCATTTGCATTAACAGAATTTTTGCTTTGAAACATCTGAATATTGATATTGGATGTTTCCCCCAAATTACTGTCGTCCGTAAATTTTCGAACCTTCCAATTTTCAGGTGTTGAAATGTCAACAACAAAAGCACCTTCCTTACAAACTAGAAACAAAGTGTTTTCGTTCAACACACTTATTTCATCAATACCTTGAGGGGAATCCACATGATAGATTTTGTTGTCTTCAAAATTTAAAAATGTAACTTTTGCATTATTTTTATCATATAAAATCAGTTTTTTGCCACTAGGAAAACTATCAGATAATTTAAAATTAGGATTGGCTGACCTAGAATATACTGCATTACTAATTTTAGAGATAGTGTCTTCAAGAAGATTAGAAATACCTATTCGACTCACAAATCCATTTGTTGATTGCAAAAGTAATGTCAGATTGGTAACACTGTCATGCATTACCACTGACTCCTCATTTCCGTAATCAACAACTGAAATTTTAATTTGGGGCTTGTAACCACTTCTAACGGAAGGAAAATAGTCTGATAAATTAATACCATTTATAACCTTTTTCTCGGGATTAATTGCTAATAATGACACAGGATTAGCAGTGGCAACATATATAAAGTCAGAGCCTGAATGATTACTTGCTGCAATGTCCAGTGGTATGTTGTTAGGGCTTAATGGCAGTTGACAATAATTTTGCTGTTCAGTGAAAACAGATGCTCTTGTTTCAACCACATCAAGAGGTTTTTGGTTTACATACAACTCTTTCTTATCTGTAATATTCAATTGGCTAACTTTTGAATTCCAAACACCTGAAGTTTCGTTGAATTTCCACTCAGATTTTAAAATTGGTTTAGGAAGACTGAATTTTTCAGCTAGTCGAACTTGTAGAGCCTGTGTTTCAGTTGGTATACCATGCTTTCTAAATATGTCATCGAGAGTTTCCTTTAGTTCTACACTGTAAGAATCAAAATCAAACACATTTTTCAACACAAAAGGCATGCCTTCCTCAGGAAATTTATCCAAATGTTTGATTATATTAACTACTTCACGTGTGGAATAGGGATATGAAATCAAACCATTGTCAGCCATAGATCTCAATTCCCCAAACAAACCAGCAAGTTTCTTGATTAAATATTCGGGAACATTAGGGCCGTACTGACGGAGCATTGTGATTTCTGATTCAAGACTTGGGTTATCGACAGCATGACAGCTGAATATGTCACCAAGAGTGGCAAAGAAGTCATTGCCAAGGAAAGGAAACCCTGGCCTATTGGCCAAAACAATCATTCTGAAATCCGGATGCATGACAACCACTTTAGAATTGTCACTGGATTTTATATCGGTGTAGTGAACAATACTACGGCCATCTGACAAATGCATCTCTCCTGATACCACAAGAGCTTTTAAAATGCTGGTCACATGAGTGGGAGCTTTATCAGCCTCATCAACAACTAAAACACGCCCATGTTCCACTGCTCTCAAAAGAGGAGAATCTTCATAAACGATTCTCCCATCAACAACAGTTGGCTGTTGAGTGAGAGACTGAACCGTGGTGTCTCGGTGCAACTGAATGTATTCCCTCGGTCGATTCAACAACTGCAGGAAACGATCTGTTATTTTGTTTTTACCAACACCTTGATTTCCAACCAGGAGCAGGTGTTCACCCAAGAGGAAATCTTGTAGCATAGCCTCCATGACACTGATATGTTCCTGGCTATTATAGAACAATATGTCAGGAACCTTAACTTTTCCAGAACCAGGATTGTAAATGGGAGCACTGGTACTGCCAATATGTATATTTCCATCAGTAGTTGTTATTTCCATCAGGGTGGTAGTATTATCACTGTTTTCTATGGAACAATGCTCCAAAACATTTTCAACAGCTTGTTTAGTCAAAGGGGGTAAAAACTTCAGCAAACAGGATTGGGTTATCAAGTTGAATACACTTTCATCGGGGAAGGAGTGGAGTCTGCGTGCCATTCGAACAAGCTGCCTGGTTGAAAAGGAGGCACTCACATTTCTCAGAGCATCATCTTCAGAATTCCTTAGTTGTTGAGTGAAATTTAGAATAGAGTTCATTTTTTTACTAATGCTTTTAGCCATGCTTTGAATAACAGTTTTCTCCTCTTTGAAAGATAAGGGACGAACCGTGTGGAAAAGAAACATGGACAGTAGTTCAGGATTCATCCAGTTATCTTTCGTGCTTTGCAATTTCGGAGGCTCGGCAAGAGCAACAATGCGAAACGACGGGTGAATGCATTTTAGTTTCCTCTCTTCCATCTGTGCATCAGAAAGCTCCAAGTTTTCTTTCAATATATTGTAACGATCATGCCTCAATAGCTTTGTACCATCATATAGTTGCATGTCCCGATCTTGTATCAGTCTTTGCAATACTGAAAATGTACTAGAATGCAACCTGTGCAAACCGTCTAAAACTAAAAGTTTTCCCTCTGTAGCTGCTTGAACAAGTTGTGACGACCTCCATAAAGTGTTACCTTTTTCATCTGTCACTCGCTGCTGCAATAAGTCTCGTGCCGTCATTTCATTGTACAGCATGACCATTTCTACTGGATAGTTAAGTAGTGAGGCAAATTTCCTTACTAAAGTGGCTTTACCACAACCACGATTGCCAACAATGCAGAAATCGTGTACTGTATGAGTCATCAATAAATTGGCAAGAACATTTTCATGGTAAGAATTTGATATATAACTGGAAGAAGTACTGTGATTCTTATGACCTAGCATTTGTGACTTAAAAGTGTTTCTTCTCATAGTGATTTCTAATGTATGAGCGTAATTTTGATCTTGTGCATCACTTTCCAAAACTTTATATTCTGTTTTCATATTTTGAGGAAGGATAGAAAACTGTTCAAGGGTTTTTGACACAGAAACTTTGTTTTCTTTGGAGAGCAACAAAGTGTAAGGGTACATCCACCTGAAGGCCTGTTCAGTAGGTAGATTTGGGAATTTATTTAAAATATTCACAACTGCTGATGCACTCTCAATCGGAAACTTCGGCAACCCTAAATTTATTGACTCATCAGATAAAAAGGTATAACAGCCAGACATGAAGGATTTCAAATCTTCTTTTGAAATATTCTTCATCGTATCAGAAAGCTGAGAAAGTTGTTCTTCGAAGTTGACTTGCACATGACGAGCTTGAAATCTAGATCGAAAAGGTGGGTCGAGAGGATTGCCTTTAAAGTGAGGAACTGGCAAACCTAGTGCTACCACTCTGAAATTTTCCGACACTCTCACTAGCTTCCACTCATCTAACTCTTGTTGGGAATGTTCCAACAGAAGCTTATCATATCTCTCAGGAGCAATGAGAAAGCGTCCATCTTCTAGCTGCATCTCACGGTTTTCCAGCAGATTATTGAGAACCGGTAAAACATTCCGTTCTACTTTCTCCACGCCATCCAGAATCAGAAATCTTCCCTCGATAGCAGCTCGCACTGCACTCTGATCAACATAGTGTGCAGTGCCATCCAAAATCTCCCTGCGCTGCTTCAAATCATTCTCAGTTGTGTCTCTAGACAAAACAACATACTCTATTTCACGCTGCATCATCTCTGCATACTGAAGAGCAACTCGCCGCCGTAGTGGTCCGGGAAAGCCAATCAAAAACATGTCTTGCCCTAAAATGTCTTTTTTGAGAATCCATTGAAGATGGTGAACAAGGCTGTTTGCTGGCTTGTCTTGCATGTAAAGAACGGGAACTAAAGAAGGGTTTTGAGGTCGGAAAACTGATTTTGATACATTTCCAATTTTGATTCGCTTCTCTTCTCTGATGGGAATTTTATTCCCACAACGTAATGCAGAAAGGGTTAGTTTTCTCTCTGAATTAAATAAAAGTGAAAGCTTCCGGAATTTAAACGACATGATTAAATTACTTGGCTTCTAAGCTATCTTTGCTATTGAATAAATTAAGTAAATTATTTTAATTCATACACAATCATCAACTCTCCAAGTGCTTCCAAAAATCTAACACCTCTAGAATCCATAAGGTTTCTGCATTTGTCTCTGGAAGTTTAGTCAGCTTTATTACTCTGATCTCAACAGATGGTTTGGTAGCAAGAAGCTCTCCTATCACCATTGCATACTGCCCTGAAAAAAAGTTTAGAAACTATTTAAACAAGAGAATAGTTTAAAACTTTATTTTTATTAAGCAAGTGACATTATATAGATGTATAATACTTAAGTTTTAAGTTTTCACAATCATAGTCTACGTAGTATTTATAGTGCTTTCTCTCAGTTGCTAAAATGTTCTACTTGATTGCAATTTAAAATTTATTTTGTTTTTGTGGATGTATTGTATTTAAACACACAATGAATGACTAGGGTCTGGACATTGGACTAAGATGCACAAATTTAAAAGTCTTTAAGAACATAAATTGTCAGAAGGAAGAATAAAGGGTTGATCAGTTGGAATCTGACACTAAATAAGTGAAAAAATTCAGAAAAGTTGGCATCAAAAACTACAAATGGATCCATTAACTTGGTCGTCAAAACGGAAATTTATAGGTGCAAAATATGACAAACTGCTAATTTCAAATACTAAAATCTGAATTGGACAAAATATTGTCAGTTGAAAAGAACTAAATGCACACATATTTATCTCAAAACTACTCTGCAAGCATACAATAAATAAAAGGGACACGTTTTCCAAACTTAGCTGTTTAGTTTGCTATATTTTCAAAAATAAAAGTGATTCATTGATAGTAAAAGCATCTAAAATATTAATTTAGCAAATAAATAATACTACCTTTAGTAACCCAAGTTCCATATCCTGGAGCTTCATTAGCACCGACCACAGTTACAGTACCAGTTCCATCATCAAGTGTCAGGGTAGTGTTCTGTGATTTAGAGACCTAAGTAAAAATTACATGTCATTACGATAAGGCATAACAAAATATTTCAAACATTTGCAAATAGAAATACCATAATCCTTCAAGGGGGTTCAATGATTAGAACTGACAGAACAGGTTGGTTGTTTTGTCGTTTTAAGGCACAAGAACCATATTTGGTCAAGCTGTGCCAAACAGAAGACAAAGTTAAGTAAAAAGTGATGTGAAAGGGAAAAAACAGGGATTGTGGAATAGAATAATGGAAGAAAAGCAGAAAAAGGTCCCTTGGGTATCCCAGGAGGACGACTACCATGTTTCAAAAAACAGTAAACTTCACGTGAAAAGAAAAAATCACTAGAGTACCTCGGATCCGTGAAGCCCGTACACGCCTAAAGGAAATGTACTCCTGAGGAAGCTGACAGAACAAGTTTGGGGTTGAACTGCTAATCTAAACACATGTTTGCAATGGTTCAGAATCCACTTCAAGACAACTCAATTTGATTAGCCTTGTGCAGCAAAATATAAGGATAAAATCCAAGTTAACAAGCATGAATTCAATTTTTTTAGCCAAGCCAACTCTATATAGTAATGGTTAGCTTTGCTGACAAAACGCCAACTCGATGTACTTTGGCAACTGCACCAGTTAGTACAATCAAGCCAAAATTAAATATAAAGCAACAAATCAAACATTGTACTTGGATATATTTCTGCCAATTTCAACCCTGGTTATGAACATACCATCAAATATTGCTAGGGATGTACAGGGACTCAGAGGCTCCTGCCCTTTTTCTCTTTTCATCAAATTTTCCCTTAAGGAAGAATCTCTCGATCACGAAATTTGATAAAAAATTACATAATTCAAGAAATACGATGTTATATTTTTGTTTAAAACCTTTTAAAACATAGAATTTCTTTGTGGTTGTTCAAGAGTTCTTTGAAGATTGAAACTGAAATCTTTGACAGTGTAAACACTGTCTGATGCATTTAGCTTGTATAAGCACCTGTAAGATTTACCAGGTAAACATAGCTGCATGTTTATTTAAAAACAAACATAAATTCCTGTTGTCATTTTTCATAAGCTAAGACTGTTTGGGGAGTATGCCATAAAATAATTCAAGAACGTTCCTTCTCCACAAATAAAACCTGTTACCCTTTATCCCACATCAGTCTCTGCTAAAAACCAGCTCTTTAGACAACATTGTATTACATGCATGGTTGGTTAATTGATTATGGGTTTTATGGTACAAGGGCCATATTTGGCCAAGCTGTGCCAAACACAAGTAGGAAAAAGAGCAAAAAGTAAAAGGGAAGACAGATCACTCAGGATCAACCTCGGGGTTATGATGTCTATACACACCTAAAGATGTGCCCGTGAGGGCTATTTTACATGCATGATCCACCCCTTTTATTAATTGAAGTTAATATGAGATGTAAAACATTAACAGAAATATTAACTTACAGGAAACAGGACTTTGATACAATTGAGTTTTTTACTGTGGTGGCGTATTGGTATTGTGGAATGAAGTTTGAAAAATGTTGTTTTAAGTTTTTTAATATGTTAAGATTAATAAGATACTTCAAATACATCTTTGTGATTTTACAAATGAAAAATTATTTTCTTTAGGGAATGCATGCTTTTTAAATTTTTCTTTTGGAACAGATGCAGTATAGACCCCCAATCCATTTGGCGACTTTACACGTCGCCAACCCTCAATTGCGATTTATGTTTTTGGTAACCCCCCACTTTTTTCCACTCCATTCTAGCAACCCTACAGCGTCCCTACGCTATGTATATATAGTCCGCGGATTTTGTAATTTCAATGTTTTATTATTTAGTCAAGATTATATTTAGTTAGATTTATATTTAGTCCAGATTTACATTTTTTTACTACATATTTAACCCAGACTTATATATTGACTGATAATTTACATATTTAACCCAGATTTATATATCGAGTGTGATAACTGTATTTTTATATATAATCAAGATTTACATTATTATTTTTATGGCGAATGCGCTTCTTTGCAGATAAAAAAACGCCAGGGTTTCTATAATGGTTTGCTTTGAAATTTCGTTTTCCATTTTACAAAAAAAATCAAATGGGATGCGACTGAGGGTTCAGTTCACGAGTGGCAGCCCCGTTTAAACAGGAAACCCTCATTTACAGTGAAATCTGTTTATAAGATTAGAATAAATTTATTCAACTTATTTACAGTTTTTTGTAATACATCTGTTAAAAAATGTCACCAAGTAATGTCAAGGTTGGCGACAAACAAAAGTCGCCAAATGGACTGGGGGTCTATACTGCAGCTGTTCCTTTCTTTTAAATAAGTGAATAGCGAGCATAAATATTTAAAATTAATTTTAGTCTAGATTTCAATCAGCACAATTTTCATGTGCCACTACAAACAACCTTGCCCATTGGAATTTGAAAGTTCTTGACAGAATATTTGACAGAGGAATAAATTTTAGACAGTTTATTTTTATTTGTTGCTACAAGATTGATACTCACGTTAACTATTACACCTTGAATCCAAACGAGTCCCACGTTGAAAAAATTATCTTGGAAAGGAATAGCCCACTGTCGATATTTTTTTTGAGTGCCAGAGTCATGCGGTTTTATTTTTAAACACTGATTAATAAACAATTTACGTGCCGGTTCTTCACATATACTCATAGTTGAAAATTGTGCTAACTCAAAGAGGCGGCAAGCACCTCTACAAAGGACTAACTCTCATAGTCAACAACAAATGATACCTGAACACAGCAATTATAAAAGAGTTTTCATGAGAAAATTAAGCAGCCATCTTCATTCTTATTAATAAACATTAAAGAGGAAATTTTATTTGATCCCCACAGATCTACCAGAATACCTCGGTCTTCAGATGCACTGATGCAATATTTACCTTTTTTACGAAATGTATTGCCATATTTCAAACATAAAAATGGATACAAATAGAGGTAGATAAATACAGGGGAGGGATATTTCAATTAACGTCACACTGGAGCAACACAACGGGCCATTGGCGACGGTCCGGGATCCGGGTAACGAACTCGCAACCCTTCGGTTGCGAGTTCGTTACTCTTCCAACCGGGCCACCGCGGCCCTAGATAAATACAGGTAAATAGGTATTTTAATTACATCACACTGGAGAAATACAACGGGTGTTGATGACCGTCAGGTATTGGTATTGGTATTTTTCAATTAACGTCACACTGGAGCAACACCCGGTGACGGTCCGGGATCAATCCCAAAGGGAAAGATCCGAGGACAACACCACGTAATTTTGAACCACGGTCAGATGACGAGGCAACACCTGAGCTGGCACCCCACTCTCCAAACTTTCACCGTCATCTGACCGTGGTTCAAAATTACGTGGTGTTGTCCTCGGGACTTTCCCTTGGTCGCCGCAGGCGGCCCCCTCACCTCCCGCAGCTGAGCAGGTTAGAGTGGAAAACAGGCCGCCCGCGTAGTGCGGTTCGTCCGCACCCACCCAACAGGGAACGCAGCCCTTGCAGTGGCCTCACGACCGCTGTCCTGGCCGCGGATAACTCTATCACGAGCAAAACGCCAACTGAGACCGTAAAACATCTCGGACACTACAGAGTGAACAAGAACATAAATACGGAATCGAGTGAGAGAGGGTTGGGAACACCCTCATTGTTTTGACCTCCCGCCATATGTTGAGCACATAACTACGTGAACAACTGAGCGGTTGCCA
The DNA here is from genome assembly GCA_933210815.1 of Meta bourneti. Lineage (NCBI taxonomy): Eukaryota > Metazoa > Arthropoda > Arachnida > Araneae > Tetragnathidae > Meta > Meta bourneti. Next base: position 11,413,419 of record OW119924.1, on the reverse strand, counting down.
GCCGAGGACCGATACGAGCCGACGAATCCCCGACGTTTCCTGCAAGCAGGAGTGACCCCGGGGTAGTGGCCCCATTCGACCCCAACTGGGTCCCCACCCTAACGGGAGGCTTGTCCCTTTAGTCGCCTCTTACGACACGCTGGGCTGCGTTGGAACTATTCTTACTCCGGCTCCACACAGAGGGACAGAGTCCCAGTCTCAGCAACGAGGACGCCCCCGCCCCATAACGGGTATTCCAAGTTCCGCCTCCTCTGGTCTTAGTCGGGCTTGGCCGAGGCTAGCCTGATCAAGGTTTTTGTCCGTTAGTCGCCTCTTACGACACGCAGGACTGCGTTGGAGCTATTCTATCCCGACTCCACACAGGATGTCCCTTTAGTCGCCTTCTACGACACGCGGGTCTTACGTTGGAACTATTCTACCCCGGTTCCACGCAGGATTTACCCTCCATGTCAGGCGTGGAAGACACGAGTCAGCCACAACATCAGAATCCCAGACCGGCCACAAATATTGGGACGCCATGCACAGCCGATCCCTGTAAGCCACGCAGGTCTCCAACCGCATACAGCGGCACCAACACCCGCGCCCAGTCAGTTCCTGCTACTGGCGAGGAGGTACACCATTAGTCGCCTCTTACGACTCGCTGGCTACGGTGGAGCAATTCTTAGTTCCGACTCCACACGGACTGTACCCTCTTAGCTGGGTGTACAACACACAAGTGAACCCCAATACACCGCCCACTACGAGGCTCCCCGAAACCTCGGGCAGACCGCCTGTTATGCCCCACCAACAAAGACACAGGCGGCCAGTGCAGCCCTCAGAGCACTCCGGGACTTTCCCTTTGGGATTGATCCCGGACCGTCACAAAAGCCCGTTGTGTTGCTCCAGTCTGACGTTAATTGAAATACCCCCAAACTTTCACACCACGCCAACGTGAGGTGACCGTCAGGAATCAATCCCAAAGGGGAAGATCGAGGAAAAAACAACATAACTTTGAACCACGATCAGATGGCACCCCACTCACCAAACTAGGTAAATAGAAAGTATTTTAATTATCGTCAAACTTCGGCAACACAATGGGCTATTGGTGACGGATAAAAAAAGAGGTAGGTATTTCATTTATGTCACACTGGAGCAACACACCGAGCTATTGGCGACGGTCCAAGATCAATCCCGAAAGGAAAGATCCGAGGACAACACATAATTTTGAACCGCGGTCAGAAGACGAGGCAACACCTGAGATGGCACCCCACTCTCCAAATTTCCACTTTCACATCACGCTTGTGAGGTCATTTGAGGCCACAACAGATTTAACGTGCACCAGCCCCCTTTGTACACGACGGTCTTTTGGTTAGGTTCGAACTCTTCCAACCGCGGACCACCACGGTCCCACTCTTCCAGAGGAATCAAAATACAGTCGGTCCAAAAAATATATAAGCACCGGTACCCTCTCGATTTTTTACAGAATCGAGTTCTTTTTGCAGAATCGATTCTCGACTTGAAAATATTTTAAAATGGCGCTATCCAACATTGGCGGGAGGTGTTTTTTTCATAGAATTGGAAAATCATATTGGGGGACACATTGGTGGGGAAACTGAAAGAAAAAATATATTCTATTTTTCCGTTTGTATGGAAACGAGTAGTTTTGTTGGGAAGCCATGTCTGGAGAATTTCAATCCCAAAGATCCACGTAATTTTGAACCACGGTCGAGACAACACCCCACTCTCCAAACTTCCATACCCCATGAGGCCACCACGTAATTTTAAACCACGGTTCGAGAGACAACACCCCACTCTCCAAACTTCCACACCACATGAACCTATGGCGAATTTTTTTTCCAAGTTTTCATTTGACTGCACCAATGTTGGTCAAGAGGATAACCAAAAAAAAAACTCACGAACCATCTCATCTCCTTCGAGACGAGATGGTTCATGAGAGTTTTATTTATTAAAACAACATTTACAGAAAGAATGAATATTTATTTACAACACAATTTACAGGGACACATAAATAGCTCTTCTCTTTCAACAGCATATAAAAGTCTAGCGGGGCTTGCCGTGGGGATTCCTCATTCGTGCTCAAGTCCATCGCTTCTAGCTCCGCAAACGATCTACTCAAGTCCATGGGGACTTGGTCCTCCACATCTGAGTTTCCAATGAAAAGTCGTTCCACGACGCTTTGGTGTGCTGATGGCGGCGACGATCCATCGGCAAAGGTCTGGAGAAAGAGACAATTGGCTAGTTCAGGAGTCGTGACGAGAGAATTGTCCCACGGTGAACGTGAGGCGACCCTTTGGACACCTGGCATGGCGGAGAATTCATGAAAGATGTGCGTGGCTTGCTGAGTGACGACGGGTAGAGGAGGAGGAGACGATGCTGCGACAACAGGCATGGAGGGGAGCGGCACTCGCTGATTGTGAAGCCATGGATTGATGAGGAAGCATTTTAACAAAACAAATAATTTATTTAGATTAAGTTAAGAGATAATTAAGTACAAAAAAGAAAGCAGGTTCATACAGCATCACATCCTGAGTTTACAACGCTAGTCTAATCATAATAAACACTTAAAACGAAGTAACATCACAAGTTGAGTTGTAAGTATGCTTTACATCAGATAAAAATATCCAACAATTCCCCCCAATATTTTTATCATTTAGTCCTTATTTATATTATGCTTTTTAATTAGTTTGGTAACAGTCCATAATCACTTGCATCCAATGGTAGGTGTTATTGGCCCTAATCCTAGTCCAGCCATATATTGGTTTAAGATATCACTAGGAAGGTGTTTTGTCATCATATCTGCATCTAATTCCTTCGTATTTTGATGTGAGAATTGAATTTCTCCACTATCCTTGTCGTCTTTAATAAAGTGATACTTCCTATTTATATGGCGTGTGCGATTACTTATTTTTTGGTTATTGACCCAGTCCATTAATCCCTTGCTATCAGTTTTCACATTAATAGGTTTGGCTATAAGAGAGTCCTCTTCTAATTCTTCAAGTAAATATTTTAGCCACTTCACTGCACAAACACTATCACATGCTGCAATTAGTTCGGATTCCATCGTTGATAATGCAACTAGCTTCTGTTTCCCACTTTTCCATCCAACGAGGGACTTCCCTATTTTCAATAAATATCCACTGTATGATTTTCCATCTGCTGTTGTGCTCCAGCTTGCATCAGTACTTGCATTAAGTTTTCCATCTGCAGCTTTAAGTGTTAGGCAAAAATCCATAGTCCCTTTCAGGTATCGAAAAACTCGCTTGACTGCAGTCCAGTGTATCTGTCTAGGATCTTGATTGTATTGAGACAATTTACTTACAATACAAGCTATATCAGGTCGAATTCCAGTTACCAAATACATTATGGAGCCTATCGCTTCTTGGTATTTTTGTGGTGAAAAATGTTCAGATTCTTTAAAATCATCCAATTCCTTGTCCCCAGCTACACTTGGAGTTTTCATTGGATTACAATCCAGCATTTTAAATTTTTCTAAAACTTTGATTATGTAATTCTTTTGGGATAAGGTTATTTCATTTCTTGCTTGCTTGATTTGTACTCCTAAAAACATATTTGAATCTGTTGTTTCCTTAATTTCAATATTCTTTTCAATCCTTAATATTACTTCATTGATAATTTCATTTGAACTTGCCACAATTAAAAAATCATCCACATAAATTCCAATGTGAATATATTCTTCGCTTTTCCTCTTAGTGTACACAGATGGATCTGATTTTAATTTCTTCATGTCTGCTTGCTCTAATATTTCAGAAAATCTATTGTACCAGCACCTTCCTGACTGTGGTAATCCATAAATGCTGCGTTTGATCAAATATACTTTATCGTTTGGTAATTGATAACCTTTTGGAGGTTCCATGTATATTTCTTCATCTAATATTCCATTTAAATAGGCTGGTTTTACATCATAAAACTTTACAATTGAATTATATGTGGCTGCAAGTGTCAGAAGTGTTCTCAATGAATCCCATTTCATCACAGGACTAAAACTTTCTTCAAAATCTACACCTTGTTTTTGTCCATAACCAACTGCTACTAATCTTGCTTTATAATTTTTCCCATCATCACAATTCTTGATCTTGTATACCCAACGACTTTTGATAACTTTCTTGTTCTTAGGTCTTTCCACTGGTTCCCATACTTCATGCATTTCTATAGAATTAATCTCTTCATCCATTGCACGTGTCCATTGATCTTTGTCATTAGATGTCGTTGCACTTTCATAAGTTTCTGGTGTGAAGTCTCCCGCAGAATATACTTGATAATCATTGTATCTTGTAGGCATCCTTCTATTTCGTGATGATCTCCTTACCGCATTACTTCCATCATCAACACTTAAATTATTACTATCTTGTTCATCCAAGTTGTCTTCGGAGTTAGTCTCGGGTCTTATATTAGTTTCTTCATCATCATCTTGATTATCCATAGTGTAGTTTATTTCCATGTAGTTTATTTCTTTCTTTTTCTCTGCATTTGGTATATATCCATTCTTTAATTCGTCGAATATCACATCTGATGATTCACAAACTTTTCTTTCTTCAACATCAAATATTCTGTAAGCTTTCCTTTCTCTTGAATATCCTAGGAAAATACCTTTCTTAGCTTTCGCTTCTAACTTATGTCTTTTGTTGTCATGAATTTTGTAATATGCTAAACATCCAAACGGTTTCACATGACGTACTGAAGGTTTTCTGGATTTCCAAAGCTCCATAGGTGTTTTATATCTTCCGTTCTTTGTGGGTGTTATATTGTGCACATACTCTGCAGTAGCTACAGCTTCAGCCCAAAATTCAAGGGGTAACTGACTATCTATCAGTAAAGTTCGTGCTTTATCAAGTAGTGTTCTATTTGCTCTTTCAGCAACTCCATTACTTCTCGGTGAATAGAATGTAGTCTTTTCATGCTTTATGCCTTTTTGATCCAAATACTGACACATTCCTTTATTGATAAATTCAGTTCCATTATCTGTCCTTATTCTTTTAACTTTTGTGTTCAGTTCATTTTCTCGCTTTCTTATCAAGACTTGTATAACCTCTCTTGCTTCATCTTTGGATTTCAAAAACTCAACAAAGTATCTTCTTGAAAACTGATCCACCACTGTCATCATATATTTCTTTCCGCTTAAAGTTGCCACTCTAAATGGACCACACAGATCTATATGTAATGCTTCAAGGGGTTTTTCTGATGCTTCTGAATAGGTGGTGTCATATGAACAACGTACCATTTTCCCTTTTGTACATGACTCACAAGTTTTGATTTCTCCTTCCAGTTTTTCTAGTCCTCGTACCATTTTATTTGCCAACATCATTTTAAGGTATTCATGATTTAGATGGCCAAGTCTTCTGTGCCACATTTCATAGGAATTTACTTGTGTTTGGAGACATGTTTCATCTTCTGTTTTTGTCTTTCGAGGTATCAGTTTCACAATAAACATATTGTCTCTTAATTTACCTTCACACACCAATTGACCATTTTCATCATAAATGTATGCTCCTTTTGAATTAAGCACTACTTCATTTCCATGTTTAACAATATTCGGAACAGACATTAAATTACCTCTGAGTTTTGGAACACATAAGACATTCTTTAATCTGATAGCTCTTGTATCTCCTTCAGTAGTAGTTGCTCTAATCTCTCCTCGGTAGGTCGATTCGATGTTTCTACCTTCTTCTGCAACACTGACAATTATGTTATCTTCTTTCAAATTTTCCATCCAAGTTTCATTTGGGGTCATGTGTGATGTACAGGCAGAGTCCAAATGCCATTCTGTCAGTTCCTTATCACCATATACTTTTTCACTTATTGTCATAGCTAATTCTTTACCAAGTTTAGGCTCCTCCTCAGAAACTTGTGCACGCTCATTTCGGAAGTTGTTAGAGTTCCTTGTACGCTTTGTATCAAAATTTCTTTTCTTAACATTTTGGTTAGATTTTCCAAACCAACAATCTTTCTGTAAGTGTCCAGGTTTTTTTACATGTGTAGCATAACTTCTGCTTTTGCTTGTCATAAGTTCTGCTGTACAGAACTTTTCTTCACCCTTATTATTTTTCTTTTCAAAATTCATCAAGGTTTGCCTCAGGTCTGTGAAGTTGATGCCTCTATTTACAGATAATGCCATTGCAATCGTCTCATAACTTTCTGGCAGACCTTCCACGATATACCGAACTAATTCTCTTTCAGTAACCGTTTTACCCAGTTCGTTTATTTGCTGTGAAAGTCCTTGCGACCTTGTAAGGTATTCATCTATACTTTCCTTTTGCAATTTTTTCAATCTCGTCAGATCCAGCAATAACTCTGTTCTTCTATCTTCGACAGCTCCTTCAAAACGAATCTTTATTGCTTCCCAAATTTCTTTTGCCTTCTTGATGCCTTTATAAATGATCGCTTGTTCCGCTGTCAGGCTAAGAACAATTATTCCAAAAGCTTCTTTATTTTTTCTTGACCAAATTTTATGATCGTGTGCATCTTCATTTAAGGCAGGTTCATCTCTTAGAATTACATCTTCGAATAAATCCTTTGCATCTAATAGAGCTTCTATTTTCATGCTCCAAATTGCATAGTTTGTTTCATTCAACTGTTCTATCCTAGTTGAATTGAAATCCATTTTTCTAAGTGTGCGGTTAGGCTTCAGAAAAGTTCCCAAAGAATGCAATACAAAGTTAGGCTTATTCGAATGATTTCTAATTTAAAATCATTTACAAATATCAACCACGCTCTGCTACCAATTTGAAGCCATGGATTGATGAGGAAGCATTTTAACAAAACAAATAATTTATTTAGATTAAGTTAAGAGATAATTAAGTACAAAAAAGAAAGCAGGTTCATACAGCATCACATCCTGAGTTGGTTGGTTGGTTGGTTTTTTCTTGAGACTTTTAGCTGCAGAATCAGGCTTTTGTCTCCAATCTTCCTAATTGATCTAAATTTAAGAGAAAAATACGAGATTAGAACTTTTCAATTGAGATGAGAAATCTAGTTATGTCTCTAGCTTGTTGTGGTTTATTTATGATGCTTTTTATGAGATTTTTGAAGGTGAAGTTTTGAGATTGGAATTTTATTTTTTCGATGAGTTTTTTTCTAGGGCGTGAATACTTTTTGCAGACGAAGATGATATGTTGAAATGAGTCGATAACTTTACAGCTGTCACAGAGATTTGTGTCTGCTAGTTTGAATCTAAATAGGAGATCTGGAGTGATTAGCATTCGGGATAAAAATCTTGAAAAATAAACATCTTCTTTTCTTGACTTCAGAGTGTTTTTTACGTCATATATGTTTGGAAGGTTGCCTGAGATTTGGTAGTATTTGCTATGATTGAATATTGATCGGTCAGAGAAGTCCAACTTGTTTCCTATGTATTTTGTCGTATCTTCCGGCGATAACCATTCAAGAAAGATGTCTTCTTCTTTTACTGATTTGGCGAGTTGATCTGCTTTTTCGTTTATTTCAATGTCTTTATGTGCTGGAACCCAGATTAATTTTAAATTTGTAACGAGTTTTGCGGTGTTGATTAGTTTGTTTTTAAGTCGTAGGATTATTTTCGATGATTTGATGGAACAGTTTTGTAGAGCCAGTAATACAGATTTACTATCGGTGAAGATACAGTTATTAGTGTTAAAGTCAATAAGTTCATCTAATGCTTGGCATAGGGCTAAGGCTTCCGCAGTAAAGATAGAGTTGATGTTGCTGATTCTGTATTTGATTATTAATTTGTTTGAATATCCTGCAATTGCTGTAATATTGCTTGTTTTAGATGCATCTGTTGCTATTAGGTGATGATTAAAGAGTAGTTGATCAGTCACATTTTTAAAGAGAGCCTGGATGCAATTATTTGGTAGGGATTTTGTTTGGAAATCCAAATTTTCGATAAAAAACGAGATGTTAGGTGGGAATGATTCCACTGGAAAGATGAACATGATGAGATGATCTGTCTTGAAGTCTTCTTCAAGTAATTCAAAACAAGAGATAATCGACGAACTATTTTGTTCGAGTAAATTAATATTATCTTGAATAATGGAATGCAAGGGGGAGAAAGTTCCCAAAGAAATGTGCTTTATCCAGAATTTATTACTTATTTTTTTTATTTGGGTTTTAATTTGGATTGTGTCTGTGATTTTGTGGAGAATAATATTTGGAGTCCAGTTGGGGAGTCCGCATGCAGTTCTCAATGCCATGTTTTGACATATTTCTAAATGATTTATGTTTGTTTTTTTGCATGAGTTTAGAATTGTACTGCTATAATGGAAGAGATTACAAATTGATGTTTTTGCTAGGTGTATTAAGTGATGTGTGCGAGCACCGTAATTTTTATTTGCTAGGGCTTTAAGGATATTTATGCGTTTATATGCTTTTATTTTTAGTTGTTTGATGAAGTAATTAAGATTACCATATTTGGAGATTGTGATGCCGAGGAATTTTAGTTCATCTGTCCATTCGATCACGTTGCCATTCATAGAAAAGCACCAGTCAAAAGTAGTTCTTTTTTTTTGATAGGTTTATAATTGAACTTTTATTATGGGATATTTTAAGATTCCAATAGTTGCACCATCTACTGATATTTTCTATTGTGTTTTGTAATTTTTTTTTATGTAATCTGGATTGTCGTGGGTTCAATAAAAAAGGATATCGTCTGCATAGATTATGTAGTTAACACCCATTGTTATTGTTTCATGAAAATCTGCCATGAATATTGTGAAAAGAATTGGGGAGAGAACACTACCCTGAGGAACTCCTCTTCTCATTTCAATTGGGTTTGATATGGTGTTTTCCCATTTTACCCTTATTGTCCGATCTTGAAGGAAGTTATGAAGCCATTTGGAGATATTTCCTGAGAGTCCTATATTGAGACATTTCATTATTAGGCCATCTATATAAATTGAGTCATATGCAGATTTTATGTCTAGAGATATTGCAATTAAGAATTTTTTTTGAGAATGGGCGTTTTTAATTGTCGAAAATAGTGTTTGGATTGCTGTTTGACTGTCTCTGAAAGGTAAGAAGCCAAGATGAGTAGGTTCAATTTTATTATGTTTAATTAAGAAAGAGGAGATTCTTCGGGATAAAATTCTTTCGAATATTTTTGCAGGTACTGAAGTAAGAGATATGGGACGGTAAGAAGTGACATTATTTTTTGGTTTCTGTGGTTTATGAATAGGAATTATTAGTGCTGTTTTCCAGCTATTTGGTATTTTGAAGTTAAGCCAGATATCATTAAAAATAGATTTTATTATTGTAGTTGATTCTTGGTTTAATCCTTTGAAAATTTGTGCTGAGATGCCATCTTCTCCAGGTGTTGAAATTCGAGTATTTTTTATTGCATTATTTAGTTCTGTTGATGTTATTGGTTTGTTTAAATCAAAATTTTCTATATTATTATAGTCGATAGGAATAGGGTTGTGATTATCGTTTGTAGCAAAGAATTTGGCGAAGGTATTGGTTTGGTCTTTTATTGACAAGATTTCTTTGCCGTTGAGTTGTAGAATAATGTTGGATTTCTGCTTTTCATTCTTTCTTCGATTTAATATGTTGAATATACGAAAGAGAAAGTAAGAATTTTGCTGCATTTTGCAGACCTCATCCCAGTATTTTTTTTTGCTGTCTCGAATAGCTTGTTTGAGTTTTGCAGAGAACTTTTTGTATTTGATCCAATGGTCATCCTTGAGAGAGATTCTAGCCTTTTTTAGATAATGCTTTTTTAAGAAAAGTAATTGATTGCATTTAGTGTTCCACCATGGTGTTGTTATCTTTTCGCAATTTATTTTCGTGAATCTATTTCTTGATTTGGTCTCTTCTATCAGATTTTGTAGTTGGTCATAGTTGTTACAGTTTTCTTTGGTAATGTTAGAATTAAGTTGTTCTATGACTCTGTTCCATTTGTAGAAAATTTTTTTAAATGGTGAGTAAGTTTCATTTTCGATGTTTATTATGATTGGGAAGTGATCACTTTCATAATTGTCATCTTCGATATGTAAATTGCAGATAGGAAATACACTGCTGGCCACCCAAATTGCAACACCAAGAAAGACAAGAGATATCACAACAAAATTTATTTTGTAGATAACATGTTGACCAAGTATCAAATGATTAAATTTATAGACTTCTGTGAAGTGTGGTTCCTGCCAAAATCAGTAGCCAGAGTAGCCGCCATTGTTGGAGATCACCGCTGCCACACGCCTCGGCATTGATTCAAAGAGACTTTGGATGTGTTCTTGGGGTACAGCAGACCAAGCAGCTTCCACACGTTGCCAAAGTTGATCTGGTGTGGCAGCTGGGGATGTATTCTGGGTCAATCGTTGAGCAACCATGGACCACATGTTTTCTATCGGCGAAAGATCCGGAGAGCGAGCTGGCCAGGGAAGCAATTCAATCTGGCGATTGACGATGAACCCTTGGACAATGCGTGCCACGTGTGGTCGCGCATTATCCTGTTGAAATATGGCTGTGGGCAAGCCCTGAAGGTAAGGAAGGACAACTGGCTCCAACATCTCGGAGATGTAGCGCTGGCTGTTTAAAGTACCGGCAATGCGTACTAGAGGAGTGCGAGAGTGATATCCAATACCGCCCCATACCATAATACCCGGTGCAGGACCAGTGTGGCGGTGCATAACGCAGCTGTTCAGCATCCTCTCTCCACGGTGTCTCCAGACTCGAATCCGACCATCGTGGTGTTGCAGACAGAAGCGTGACTCGTCAGTAAAGACAATTTCATTCCATTCTGCCGTCCACATCCTTCTTTCATCGCACCATTGGCGGCGGAAACGTCTGTGGTTCTGCGTCAAGGGTAGACGAAGCAATGGACGTCTTGCGGACAGACCACTCTGCTGTAAACGGCGTCGAATGGTACGCGCAGACACTGGATGATGCGGTACAGACTGAATGTGCTGTGCTATGGTTCGTGATGTGGCTGAGCGATCCGTCACTGCCATACGCACAATATGCCTGTCATCACGTGAAGTGGTGCACTGAGGTGGATGCGATCGAACACGTCGGTCCGTCGTACCCTCCTGCATCCAACGATCACATATCCGTATTACAGTTGTTTGGTTTCGTCCAACACGACTACCGATTTCCCTGAAAGATAATCCACAATCTCGGTAGGCCACTATCCTTCCTCTGTCGAACTCGGATACTTGATCAAAAGATGATCGCTGTTTTCTACGAGGCATAATTGATCGTTTTTTTGAAAAAACCACAAGAAAAACACAATTGCCGTACTTGAAATCGTCGAAATCTCCAAGCCTTAAATAGCGCTTTGAAGTGGCGCCACAGGCGCGCGTGATGTGCGTCTGCGCTGAAATTCTAATCATTTGCATATCTCACCTCCGCTAATGCATGTTGTAAATTTCATATTATTTGCATGCTTCCTTCAGGGTGTTGCATTTACGGTGGCCAGCAGTGTATTTCAGAAGAACAAAAAGATAGATCGATAAGAGTAAAGGTTCCGTTTGGGGCAATGTGGGTTGGTTTATTGTGATTGATAAGGCAAAGGTTTTTTTCCAATGTCCAATTGAACAAGGTTTGGCCTGCAGTGGAGTGTGAATTGCCTCCCCAGAGGTCATGTTTTATGTTAAAGTCTCCGAGGAGGAAACAATTATTTTTTATGTTATTTGAGATATTGTTTAAAGTTTTATATTCAATTTTGCCATTAGAGGAGTAGAAATTAATGATCATAAAAGGTCTATTTTTTTGTATGTATTGGACTGCCATTATTTCATTTTCATTGTTATCAGTTGAATTGTCAATGTCAATTATTTTTGATTGAATTTTCTCAGATATTGCAATTATTAGGCCTCCTCCAATTTTGTGTGGTCTATCTCTTCTGTAAATTATTTTATGTGGAATATGGAAATTTTGATGAGGTTTTAAAAAGGTTTCCTGAATTACTATTATTTGAGCTGTCTTAAAGATTTCTGTGTCCAGGACCCATTTTTTATTTTGAATCCCTCTTGCATTCCATTGTATGATGTGCATGCTTTTTTTTTAACTTTTTCTTTTTGATTTATCTATTCGACTTTCCTTGTTGCTAAAGTTCTGGGAATTATCATTGTTGAGTATCGTTGGGGGTGTAATTGTTTTATTTTTTGTTCCATTATCCGTTTTCTTTTTTTTTCTCCCTTGGTGGGCTTGTATTTGTTTTATCATTGGTTTGAGATTTCATGTTGCTAATGTTCATTTCTGCCATTGACATGAACATATCAGACATTTTTTCTAGCATTTGGTCTAATTTATCTGAGAATGTTTCGTAAAGCTTTCTTGTCAGCTGATCAAGGGATTCTTCAATTTGGCTTATTTCATTGTTTTGATTTGATGATATTTTTGTTGAGTATGTGTTTTTTTTGGTGAAATATTTTCTTCTGGCTTCGCTGTAAGTTAACCTGTTTGATGCTTTATATTGAAGGAAATCTGCTTCTCTTATTTTATAAGGGCAGTTGTTATAGTCAGCTCTGTGGTTTTGTCCACAGTTTATGCATTTTATTGGTTTTTGACATGGATCCGTATGTTTTGTTTCTCCACAGGTTACGCATATATTTTCGGTTTTACAATGGGTGGTATTGTGGGAGAATTTGAAGCATGTAGTGCATTGTCTTGGTTTGTCTATGAATTGATTTATTTTTGGATTTGTTAGAAATATTTTAATTGATTTGGGAATAGTTGTTCCCAAGCAAGTTATTAGTATTGGATATACTCCTTCTTTGGAGCCTTTTTGAAATCTTCTTAGTTCCAAAATGCAGATGTCATTTTCAGTAGTGAGTTCTTCTGCAATTTCTTTTAAAGTGGTTGAGGTGTGAATATCAAATATGAAGAATTTCGTAGTTAGGCTTTCCCATATAACTTGGGGGATTACCGGTACTCCTTGTATTTCTGTTATGTTAACAAGGTTACTTGCTACTGTGGGATCGTTTGTTGAAATGAATAATTTTCCGGATCTTGTGAAATTTAAGTCTGTGATTTTTTTATAATCTGAAGTTTTGTAAATAATCTCTTCTTTGATTTTTTTTGGATTGTTTCTTGGGATAGTATTGGTGTTAGATGGGTTGAGAAATAGTTTGCAGGAGGTGGCTCCTTTTTGAAATGCATAGTTTATTGAGTTTTCAATTTTATCGTTGGTTTTTAGGAATTTAGGGTTGAACGAAATTGTCGGATCTACGTCGGGTTCCTCCATAATGTTACTCATTTCTTCGGTAACCCTAAATATTGAAGACGTCATCTTGCTACATCTTTTTAAAGTTGTATTCGGGTCCAGACCCCTTTTTTTCGAAATTAGGTAATATAAAGTCACTTACCTTCTCTTCAGGAAAGTGAGAAATGAGGAAAAGTTGTATATGAAAAATGAACGAGACTTTCGTTGCTTGAAGGGAAAAAAAATGTCGTCCGTACTATGCTGCTAAGTCCGACAGCAAAAATAAAGAAATTCGTGAAGATGTTCTATAAGTTCATTCTTCAATATTGTAATAGGATATCTTCTTGCGGTGTAATTCCAATTTCAAATATCTGGTTCGTAAAGTGTTTGCACTTCAAGAAAACTTGAGTTTCAGCATCCACTCCACAAAGCACGCTCCTATCTATCGCACCCAATTCTTCCTGAGTTTACAACGCTAGTCTAATCATAATAAACACTTAAAACGAAGTAACATCACAAGTTGAGTTGTAAGTATGCTTTACAACAGATAAAAATATCCAACAGATTGACGACGGGTAGAGGAGGTTGCTCCACAAGCTTGGAGGGGAGCGGCACTCGCCGAGTGACGATGACGGGTGAAGGAGGTTGTTCCACAGGCATGGAGGGCTGGACGACGGCTGGTGACGACCCCATAGGGTTGAGAAACTTGATTTGTGTACCCAACCGCGCGGCCGTTTCGCTCGCCACCACGTCCACAGTAAAGGCTGTCGGTTGAACCGTCACGATGAGATAGGTGATATGGGGTCCCACCAAGTAGACCTCGTGCGGTTCCAAAACGTGCATTCTGTAATGGAACTGGTCGGTGGAACGGAATGCCCGTTCGTGGACCATCGGGTGAGCCAATTCATCCGCCTCGAAATGGTAGAACAGGATGGGCGCGTGGGACGTTTGGTACACATGATGGGAACCCTCGGCGATCGTCCGCTGTCCAAACGTGAAAAACTTTTTCACAAAATAACTGTTTTTGTAGACGAACGCGGTGCGAACGTCCGTGTTGGATTTCATTCGCATGGAAAGAGAGAGTCGGCATTCCACCTTTTCCCAAGCCGCGTTCCTGGGTTCCTGAATGTTTTTCTGGGCTCGCTCTACGGTGTAAATGAAGTTGGCCGTCAATTTCTCGTCAAAGTTTTGACGTAGAGTCCAAGAGATGAGGTGTTTGTAGATGTTGGCCACGCAACACGCTATCTTTCCGCGTGATCCACCCACATGCGCTTGCTGCCTGCCATGCGAAGAGGCAAGACGTTGTCGGAGACGGTCAACGCGAAGGCATCCACCTTTTCCTCCATGATTATGATGAGTCTAGAGAGAGAGAAATTCATAGCTGTGTCGCGATGCAGCAGTATATATAGCCATTCGACACACCCAAACCGGAAATGTCGAGTCGCTATCTTTAGCACCACACTTCCGTCAACAGGAAGCGCGCGGTGATAAGGATTTCTGCACGCTCAAATCCAAAGGTGGCACGTCGTCGATGCTACTGTTGCTGAACCATTCGTCGATGCGATCGAACAGTTCGCGCAACTGAGCTTCCGTCAACTCTGGCTGCAGTGCAAAAATCAAAGACCAACTCACGCTCTGGTGGTGGTGATTCCATCTCTCGGAGGCTGGAAACTTTCTCGGGCGTTTCGAAAGGGTCGTCGATTAAACTTTTACTCGTCGAGGGATCCTGAAATTTGAAACGCTTCTCGTTCTGACGGGACGTTTTGCTCGACACCACTCGAAGGGAAAACAGAGTCTGTTGCACGATCATGACGATGTACAGCGTGTCCTCGTCAACCCGGTAGGTCTTGTGGGGTTAAAAAACAAACCTTTCGTAGAGAAACTGGTCTTGCCACTGAAAGACCCGTTCGCTGACACAAGGATTCGCTTTGGATCCCACCAATTTGTTCGGCAGGTGATAGAAAAGCATAGGGGCGTCGGACGTCTGGTAGACGTGGCAGGTCCCTCGTTCGACTCGTCATTGGCCAAACATAAAGAAGGCATTGACCAAATACACGTCGGGGTCCAACAGGTAGCAAGTCCTCACGTCCGAATTGCGGTTCCTCTTCACCGTCGGCTTGGAGAAGCGACGGTGAACCTTTTCCCACTTGACGGTGTTGGATCTAAACGCATTTAGCTCTTGGGGGGGGGGGTATTTCAATTAACGTCACACTGGAGCAACACAATGGGCTATTGGTGACGGTCCGGTATCAATCCCAAAGGGAAAGATCCGAGGACAACACCACGTAATTTTGAACCACGGTCAGATGACGAGGCAACACCTGAGCTCATTTAGCTCTTGGCTCCCATGGCGTTGTAGAGATAATTTTGCACTTGCTTCGCTTCAAAGGCGGTTGATTTCACTCGCCACGAGACGCGGTTCCAAGAAGGACTCAGGCTAGTCACCAAGCAGCTGACCTTGCCGATGCAGACGAGCTTCTCGAAGGCACACTTGGAACGTGGGACGAGGAGGGGTCGCAGGGCACTGGAAACAGTCGAAGGAAAGCAATCGTGCTTCGGGTCCATGGCTCCGGAGAAGTAGAACACCGCTTGAAATTATGGTTTGGTCAATCCTTTGTTATGCGAGCTCTTATACCCATCGCGAAAAAAAATTTTTTTAAAGAGTTTAAAGTCTGTCGAAAACTCCTCAGTGATTTTGGCGCTCCATCTTAACATAGATATAACCAATATGTCTCCAAATAATGTGGACTCTGCTCGGAGGGGGTCCTTTCCCTTTAAATTCCATGGTCATTGGTTCTCCTTCATCATATCTTGCACCAATGGCTCTTTCTTCATTTCCATTCGGACTTCTCCACCCAAGGGTTCTTCTCCACTGGCCCTTCCTGGCTCCACTTTTTCATCCAAGGAAGGTTCCTCATCCCTTCTCGACGCTCCTTCCTCGTCCATCTCTTCCATTTGTGCTGCGCCAGCATCCTCTCCTTCTTCTGGTTGCGTTAAATTCTGGTCAGGTGGACTGTGCTCCATCTCTCCAAACAACGCATTCCTCGTCTGCTCAGACATGTCCTGCACGGTCATGTGATCCCCGTTCATTCGCTCGGCCGTTTCCAAAACGTATCGTGTAAACCCGTATATCCATTCGTTCAGACTGCACGAGTCCTGCTCACTTCGTACCATCTGGAGGAAAGGACCTCTATGATGACTCGACGAAAAGTCAAACGGTTCACGTCGAACGAAGCCTTCTACAAACAGTAGAATCCAGAGTCGTTCGGCGAGTACAGTTCCACCCCTAGGGAAGGAGCGAATCGCGTCAAACATTTCTTGGGACGTGATGATTCGAGTCGACATGGACCCTCGAAAACGAGACGGCGTGACCTCCGAGATGTGACGCCGTGGACAGTTCCTGTAATGGGTAGTGGACTTGTAACCAAGTAACGTGTGGATGTCGGGCACTCTCCAGTACACTTGACCGTCGAGGATGCCGATGCTGCCCGAGAGGGTGACAGTGGTGGCGTCGTAAACGCGGAATTGAACTTGAAACCACATCCTTGCAAAGTAAGAAAAACCACGAGAGCTGGGATCAGAAAAAGTTTGGAGAAGTCTTTTCGGTGCAGCGTTGAAGACAAGTATGAAGTATAGCAAAGCAATGCACCAGTCGGGCACTCTCCAGTACACTTGACCGTCGAGGATGCCGATGCTGCCCGAGAGGGTGACAGTGGTGGCGTCGTAAACGCGGAATTGAACTTGAAACCACATCCTTGCAAAGTAAGAAAAACCACGAGAGCTGGGATCAGAAAAAGTTTGGAGAAGTCTTTTCGGTGCAGCGTTGAAGACAAGTATGAAGTATAGCAAAGCAATGCACCAGTCTTTATACATCCGAAAAAAAAAGAAGAAAAAAAATATAGAGAGAGAGAGATTTAAAAATTTCTAATCATCACATTATTTTACCCTACATAACTGTTGTACCTAAATTTCATAAAAATCCTATGAAATTCCGATTTATTACTTGTGGTACAAATTCTTATGTGATTAAACCCGGTATCTTACTTTGTTGTAAATATCTAAAAATTATCCTTAATACCATTATTGAAGAAGGTTTCACTTGGATTACTAGTGATAATAATAACGTTTTAAATGATATAAATAAAAATATTATTAATAATATACTAACCTACGACTTTAAAGACCTATTTACTAGCATACCATTGGGCAAACTTAAAGATGTACTTAACTACTATTATCATGACTAAAAATCTGATTACTATTGATTTTGAGGATTGGGAATTTTTGGTAAACTTCTGAATCTATAATAATTTTTTATTTTTAACTATGAGCATTTATTTATTCAAGTTAAGGGTTATACCCCAAGGTTCCAATTTTTCTTCCATTCTTGCTAATTTATTTCTTCATTATTATGAAAAAAAATTTTGCCTACAAATTAATTCTGCCTTTAGATATATTGATGATTTAATTGTTTTCAATGATACCAATTTTGCTAACCTTTGGAAATCGATTTATCCAGATGAATTATATTTATTAAAAACTAATTCAGATAATAATAAAGCCGTCTTTCTAGACTTGAATATATACACTTTAAATAATAAAACTGATATTATAATATTTATGATAAGAGAGATGATTTTGAATTTCCGGTTTTTAAATTAATGTATTGGGATTATAATATTTCTAAAAAAATTTATTATAATACAATTGCTGGTCAAGTGATGCGTTTCAATAAAATTTGTAACTCTAAATCTAACTTTCTTTTGCAATGTTATAATCTCATTAACACACTTCTTAATAATAAATACCCTCACTCTTTTTATAAGATTATTTTTGAAAGATTTAAGATTACTAATATTATTTAATAGCTTATTTTGGAGACTTTCCTGTTGACTATCAATTCTTTTTGATTTACTAATTATAATAGGTCTATTAATTTATTAAAAAACTGGATTTGAACACTATCTTTTCGATTTCCAATTCCGATGTTCCGGGTCGGAATTCCGAGTCGGGGTTCCGTTTCGGAATTGCGGTTCCGATTTCTCATCTGTTGATTTTCGGCGTTGTGAATGGCATTTGTTGGCGGTCCTCATGTAGTTTGAGGCGGGTTGTTGTCGAGTTTAGGTCAATCAATGTGGGTAAGTTTGTTTTCTCCTTTTTAATTTTGTATTATACTTATCTGTGGTATGTGTCCTTGGTTGTCCCTGGTTTTGTTTTTCTAATTTATATTTTCTAAATTTTGCCTTTCTTCTTATGGTGTTTGGAGGGGTGTGTGGGCTACTTTTGGCGAACTGCCGCTCACACGCAGAAAACACCATATTGTGTTGACTGGGTGAAGCTCCTCCCTGATGACGCCCTGATCCACC
Source organism: Meta bourneti (assembly GCA_933210815.1). Lineage (NCBI taxonomy): Eukaryota > Metazoa > Arthropoda > Arachnida > Araneae > Tetragnathidae > Meta > Meta bourneti. The sequence goes on along the minus strand of OW119924.1, from coordinate 11,394,921 downwards.
AACACTTCTTCATTTTTTTTTCGAAATTTTCTTAATTTTAAAATTTTTGGATTTCTCTTTGTTTTAGTTTGTAATTTTGAATTATATATATATTTTTTTTTTTCGAAGGGTATATAATCTCCACGCTCGAGACACAACGCAACATTAGACTCTTGGTAAGCATACACTTTGGCTAGCTGCTATATTTCTTTTGCATGTGACTGTATGATTTCTTTGTATCTGTGTGCATTCTTTGCCATCCTGCACTCTGTGATCCCGGCCTTACCCCGAAAAACATGTCCCTACTTGTAGGGCTAGTAAGGGTTAGTACTGGAGGTCATGGTTTGTGGGGCTCGTGATAATGACTGTGCCGGCCAGTCGTTTCACGAGGGCAAGCTTTCGCTTATTGTCATTGTCCCTTTACTTCAGAGTCCTGAAGATGGATACCAATTTGCCCATGTGGATTGACCCTGTGTACTGGGATACATGGATGCGCCACATGGGTCTGGATGCCCGTTTCAAGACCAAGACTCGTGCCTTGTGGGGGTATGGATATACCTTTATCAAGACAAAGAACATGAGACTCAAGACCAAGCCTCGTGCCTTGTGGGGGTATGGATATACCTTTTTTCAAGACAAAGAACACGAGCCCCTGAAGATAAATGCCTGTGCCGATGGACGAGAGAATGCGGATGAACCCTTGGTAAGTATACTTTTTTGATTTAGTGTTCACAGATGGATCCTGAAGATGAATAAAGACTCGTGCCTCTGGGGATGATGAGATTGAACCAAGCCTCTGGGGATGACGAGACGAATGAATTTCACCCCAAGTTGAAATCAAGCCTCTGGGGGATGACGAGACGAATGGATTTCACCGAAGTTGCAAGTGGACTCTCGTCGAGGGAATCGCGTCACTGGCGACGTGGGAATCGGGTTCGACGAGAGAGGACCCACGTGGAGCGGCCATTCTAAGTGGAACGCGTCAAAGGCAATCGTGAGCCGATAGCAGGTTCGATTCACGGGAAGAAAGCGGACGGACGAAGGGACACTTCGCCAGATGAAATGGAATCGCGAGAGTCCCATAGAGACTCTTGGCGGTCTGGGTTTCCAAAGAAAACTGTCAAGCGCCGCCCTGGGATGACTCGGACGCGGGGTGAATAAAGACGATTGGGTAAGTCGAATTTGTTTAATAGTCAGATGACGCGGCCTTTTGGATTCCGTACAAGTCAGTATCCTTGTGGCGTGTCACGAGTGGGTGTTGAAGTGTGTATGGAAGAGTGTGTGGTGCACGATTAGGTTTAGGTAGTGTTTAAGACTTAGGTTTGGGTAGTGTTTAAGACTTAGGTTTAGGTAGTGTTTAAGACAGGTTTGGGTAGTGTTTAAGACTTAGGTTTAAGATTTAGGCTTAGAACTAACTCATCCAAATTAAATCCTTAAACCAAATATGTAATAAATCAGCCAACTCATCCAAGCAAATAATTTTAAAGCTTAAAATTTTTTTTTTTAAAGATGTGTATGAGTTTACCAAATGATTCCTCAAAAGAAATATTTGCACCACTCCATGGATGCCTCTCACCTCCATGTCGGAACTTAGCCACGGAGGTGACATCCATGGAGGTGACATTTCAATGGTTGAAATGTCACTTCCATGGCTAAGTCCCAACATGGAAGTGTGAAAATATTTCTTATGAGGAATTTTTTTGAGGGATATAAGATCTCGCGTAACGATGGACTGACTAAACTACAAGTTCCAATGCTGTCCTACACTTCTCCAAAGTCATGCACCAGATGCAAGATTGCTGTTCTCTCGTCGCTTTGTCGTCCAACCCATCGAGTCACCATCGAGCAGAGCTTCCCCGAAGGATTAAACCCAGTTCGGTCTTACAAGCCTACTATCGTGAAAGATTGAGGTTGAAAATTAAATTTGTGCGGTGTGCAATGTGCCAAGTGTCCATGTTGGTTTCCGCGTTTTCTCATCACATGTTCTCTGTTCACGGTTTGTTGAAACGCCGCGATTGTCCTTGGTGCGGTATGCCTTTCCAGCTCGTTGGCGGGATCATGGCCAACGCTTCCCATCTAACCGAGTGCATGTGGATTTATATAGGCATACGTTGCATCGACGTCCATCGAAAGGATCCCGAGCCGCTTGACGATTATTCTTACGAGCGGTTCGAGGTAGAGTTTGTCGGCCCATTCGTTGAGCCATCCCACGAGGGAATTGTCAAGCCGTTCTTCCACGGCCCACTTCTCGAGCCTTTCGCGTCCCACGATCCGGTCGTCGAGCTACATGAAGAACATCCCCGTGGGAATGGGGCCAATTGGTTTTTGGTGGATCCAGATGATGACGATCCTCATGTGGAGCCGTGTCATGATGACGTTCCTCATGTGGACCCAGATGATGACGATCCTCATGTGGACCCAGATGATGACGATCCTCATGTGGACCCAGATGATGACGATCCTCATGTGGACCCAGATGATGACGATCCTCATGTGGAGCCGTGTCAAGAGTGTTCTCGTCCATTGTCCCAGGCCCGCGATTGGATGGGTCGTAAAAATTTGAACCTGCCTCACTTGTACGATGCTTTCTGCCAAGAGGAGAGTTGCGCGTGGTTGGATGGAATGTATGAAGAGAAGAGTGTCGAAGGTCAACTTACCTCATGGGTCTTGCACACCCGTGTCCTTGGGGGAGTTGCCATCCCAGGTCTTCCAGTTTCACTTTGCCATTTCGTCGGAAGTCTGGCAGCGATAAGCGTTTCCGTCAACAGGATGCGCCGCTCATCCGAAATAAGCCTCACACCGGATGCCACCTCCACTATATATATAATCCCTTGACACTCGAGAGTGAGCAGCACAATGATTCCTGCAGACCTCTATAGAGACCAAGCGATTGAAGCCTTTCTACCAAAATCATGGTTGGATTTAGGTATTATTTAAGTATTATTATTTCGATGGTAGCATTTAGCCATTTCATGGTCGATACTAGCATTGGATTGCATTCTTCCCTACCTCCGGAGACGCCGTCACACGTGGGAGGTGATCGGAATAACGATATTTACTTAATGCTGGATAAGATGTTTCCCGATGGCTCCATCTCGATATTTCATTTTGGGATATCACTTTTTGGGTGGACAAGGAGAAAAAGGGACTCGTTCGGAAGAAGAGCTGGCATTGGGGCACCATGTGGTATGATTTAATCATTCCACTCATCTACAAGATAGCTGCCGACACCTGGGCGAAATCTGGACCCCTTGAAATTCCCGTCGAGAGCTGGCGTCGACTTGGAACTCTCATACTGGAGGCAATGTATGCACGGGATCGAAACATGTTTGAACAACCCTGGGAAATCTGCTTGGATTCGATGCAGGAATTTAAAACGACCCACTGGCAACACGTTTTCCATTCCAACTGTCTAAATGTGTGGAAAGCGGTAAACCCAACTTGCCCTATATGCCGCACACCCTTGGAATGAGGAATGTACATTTCCCCCCAAGAAATGGGAGTCTTGTTTTACACACTCTCTCCGATTTTTTGGGCTCCTCCCTCTACCAATCTTGGACGAGTTGAACTTAAAAGTTTGATCTCCAAGAGAGAGGATGAGAGTGCGTGAGACCTGGAAAATTTTTTTGGTTCCCCAAATGAAAAAAAAATCCTCATAAGAAATATTTTCACACCTCCATGTTGGAACTCAGCCATGGAGGTGACATCCATGGAGGTGACATTTCAATGGTTGAAATGTCACCTCCATGGATGTCACCTCCGTGGCTAAGTTCTGACATGGAGGTGAGAGGCATCCATGGAGGGGTGCAAATATTTCTTGTGAGGGATCATTTGGTAAACTCAATATATATCTTAAAAATTTTTTTTCTTGGGTATAAGAGCTCCACCTTTTCCATCCAAGTCCAAAACAAAAGAGACATCATGCCTCTAGGTTGGATGAAATGCTCTGAGGATCTGGAGGAAGTAAGTAGACTTCGAATGGCTGCTGAAATAGCCGGTTTCGGAAGGTTCGACAAAGCTTGGAACGCTCGAATCGATAAAGTGGAGAGACGGGTGGATGCCTTGACGGAGGAGAATGAAAAGTTGAACGTCAAGGTGGACTCTTTGACGCAAAAAGTGCAACGGCAATCATGGATGCTTTGCGATTGGGGAACGGAAATGTTTCGACTGAGATTCAAGCGATCAGGAGAAACCGTCATCACCTCCCCGTCTCACCTGACTCATCTCGCTTTGTCAACCCACCCAACTGGGATCGAGAAACGGTACCTCCAGTTTTCCAAAGTCTTGATTGGTTTGGACGATCCAAGATTGGCATGTCGAATGGCGCAAAAAATGGGAGATTTGAGCTTTTCGTTCCTCCGAGCGAAAAACTCAAATCTCCCATTTTTTCACCCCTGTCTAATGGCGAGAGGGAACTGCTGCAAGTTTCCTAGTGATGAGATAGATGGCAGCAGCAGCAACAACGACCGCAGCGGAACTGGTCCGCTCGATCGAGAGCTTTCCAACAGACTGGGCAGCAAGTGGGTGGCTCCTGGTCAGCAGAAGCCGTGATGCAGGTTTTGTGGAAAGCGTGTCCACAGGAAAGCATGATGGAGCATTTTCTGCATAATGCCGCTCGATCGACGGCAAAGTCTTGCAGACACCTCTGCCCAAAGCATAGCAAGTCTACGCACATGGAGCAATTCATGACGATTCTCTCAGATATCAAAAAATCAGCGAGTGGAAAGAAGTGGGTATGAGGATGTGCTGTCGGGATGCTGCTTTTAAGGGAATGCGACAGGATATGGAAGCGATCAACAGGATATGGGAACAGTTTCCGCAGGAAATCTATTTTCGGACAGCGGATATCCTGTGTCCCCAAAATAGGTTAGAGTATCGATTGCACGTCCTCGAGACTCGGCTGACTGAAAAAGAATTAAACGACGATTGAAAAACTTTTGGACGCCGATGGTAACGGCACAGGCCGTCGCAACCTTACGAGACGAGAGAAGACGAAATCTAAGATGATTGGAGGGGAACGGCCAACAATGGAAAATACTTTGCAATGATGGAGTAGGAGTTGGCCTCATATCTCCAATGTTGGAAAAGTTTACAGACACTTCTCTTGGGGGATAAAAAAAATATATATATATATATATATATTATATATATAATATAATAATATATATATATATTATTATATATATTATATTATATATATATATATTCCGTATGTATAAAGACTGGTGCATTGCTTTGCAATACTTCATACTTGCCGTCAACGCTGCACCGAAAAGACTTCTCCAAACTTTTTCTGATCCCAGCTCTCGTGGTTTTTCTTACTTTGCAAGGATGTGGTTTCACGTTCAATTCCGCGTTTACGACGCCACCACTGTCACCCTCTCGGGCTCCATCGTGCAGTCTGAACGAATGGATTGACGTGTTTACACGATACGTTTTGGAAACGGCCGAGCGAATGAATGGGGATCACAGGACCGTGCAGGACATGTCTGAGCAGACGAGGAATGCGTTGTTTGGAGAGATGGAGCACAGTCCCCACCTGACCAGATTTTAGCGCAACCAGAAGAAGGAGAGGATGCTGGCGCAGCGCAAATGGAAGAGATGAACGAGGAAGGAGCGTCGAGAACGGATTAAGAACCTTCCTTGGATAAAAAAGTGGAGCCAGGAAGGGCCAGTGGACAAGAACCCTTGGGTGGAGAAGTCCGAATGGAAATGAAGAAAGAGCCATTGGTGTAACCGAGAAGATACGTTGAAGGAGAATCAATGGCCATGGAGTTTAAAGGGAAAGGACCCCCTCCGAGCAGAGTCCACATTATTTGGGGAGATATTGGTTAGATCTATGTTAAGATGGAGCGCCAAAATCACTGAGGAGTTTTCGACAGACTTTACACTCCTTAAAAAAAATTTTTTTTCGCGATGGGTATAAGAGCTCGCATAACAAAGGACTGACCAAACCATAATTTCAAGCGGTGTTCTACACTTCTCCAAGGCCATGGACCCGAAGCACGATTGCTTTCCTTCGACTGTTTCCAGTGCCCTGCGACCCCTCCTCGTCCAACGTTCCAAGTGTGCCTTCGAGAAGCTCGTCTGCATCGGCAAGGTCAGCTGCTTGGTGACTAGCCTGAGTCCTCCTTGGAACCGCGTCTCGTGGCGAGTGAAATCAACCTCCTTTGACCAGTTTCTCTACGAAAGGTTTGTTTTTTAACCCCACAAGACCTACCGGGTCGACGAGGACGCGCTGTACATCGTCATGACCGTGCAACAGACTCTGTTTTCCCTTCGAGTGGTGTCGAGCAAAACGTCCCGTCAGAACGAGAAGCGTTTCAAATTTCAGGATCCCTCGACCCTTTCGAAACGCCCGAGAACATTTCCAGCCTCCGAGAGTTGGAACCACCACCACCAGAGCGTGAGTTGGCCTTTGATTTTTGCACTGCAGCCAGAGTTGACGGAAGCTCAGTTGCGCGAACTGTTCGATCGCATCGACGAATGGTTCAGCAACAGTAGCATCGACGACGTGCCACCTTTGGATTTGAGCGTGCAGAAATCCTTATCACCGCGCGCTTCCTGTTGACGGAAGTGTGGTGCTAAAGATAGCGACTCGACATTTCCGGTTTGGGTGTGTCGAATGGCTATATATACTGCTGCATCGCGACACAGCTATGAATTTCTCTCTCTCGACTCATCATCATCATGGAGGAAAAGGTGGATGCCTTCGCGTTGACCGTCTCCGACAACGTCTTGCCTCTTCGCATGCCAGGCAACAAGCGCATGTGGGTGGATCACGCGGAAAGATAGCGTGTTGCGTGGCCAACATCTACAAACACCTCATCTCTTGGACTCTACGTCAAAACTTTGACGAGAAATTGACGGCCAACTTCATTTACACCGTAGAGCGAGCCCAGAAAAACATTCAGGAACCCAGGAACGCGGCTTGGGAAAAGGTGGAATGCCGACTCTCGCTTTCCATGCGAATGAAATCCAACACGGACGTTCGCACCACGTTCGTCTACAAAACAGTTATTTTGTGAAAAAGTTTTTCACGTTTGGACAGCGGACGATCGCCGAGGGTACCCATCATGTGTACCAAACGTCCCACGCGCCCATCCTGTTCTACCATTTCGAGGCGGATGAATTGGCTCGCCCGATGGTCTACGAACGGGCATTCCATTCCACCGACAAGTTCCATTACAGAATGCACGTTTTGGAACCGCACGAGGTCTACTTGATGGGAACCCATATCACCTATCTCATCATGACGGTTCAACCGACAGCCTTTACTGAGGACGTGGTGGCGAGCGAAACGGCCACGCGGTTGGGTACACAAATCAAGTTTCTCAACCCGATGGGGTCGTCACCAGCCCTCCATGCCTGTGGAGCTACCTCCTCCACCCGTCGTCGTCACTCGGCGAGTGTCGCTCCCCTCCATGCCTGTGGAGCAACCTCCTCCACCCGTCGTCAAACAGCGAATGACGCTCCCCTCCATGCCTGTTGTCGCGTCGTCGTCTCCTCCTCCTCTACCCGTCGTCACTCAGCAAGCCACGCATATCTTTCATGAATTCTCCGCCATGCCAGGTGTCCAAAGGGTCGCCTCACGTTCACCGTGGGACAATTCTCTCGTCACGATTCCTGAACTAGCCAATTGTCTCTTTCTCCAGACCTTTGCCGATGGATCGTCGCCGCCATCAGCACACCAAAGCGTCGTGGAACGACTTTTCATTGGAAACTCAGATGTGGAGGACCAAGTCCCCATGGACTTGAGTAGATCGTTTGCGGAGCCAGAAGCGATGGACTTGAGCACGAATGAAGAATCCCCACGACAAGCCCCGCTAGACTTTTATATGCTGTTGGAAGAGAAAAGCTATTTATGTGTTTGAGAGTCCCTGTAAATTGTGTTGTAAATAAATATTCATTCTTCCTGTAAATGTTTTTTTAATAAAAAAAATCTCTCACGAACCATCTCGTCTCGAAGGAGATGAGATGGTTCGTGAGTTTTTTTTTGGTTATCCACTTGACCAACGTTGGTGCAGTCAAATGAAAACTTGGAAAAAAAATCCCCATAGGTTCATGTGGTGTGGAAGTTTGGAGAGTGGGGTGTTGTCTCTCGAACCGTGGTTTAAAATTACGTGGTGGCCTCATGGGGTATGGAAGTTTGGAGAGTGGGGTGTTGTCTCTCGACCGTGGTTCAAAATTACGTGGATCTTTGGGATTGAAATTCTCCAGACATGGCTTCCCAACAAAACTACTCGTTTCCATACAAACGGAAAAATAGAATATATTTTTTCTTTCAGTTTTCCCACCAATGTCCCCCAAAATGATTTTCCAATTCTATGAAAGACACCTCCCACCAATGTTGGATAGCGCCATTTTAAAAATATTTTCAAGTGGAGAATCGATTATGTCAAAAAACTCGATTCTGTAAAAAATCGAGAGGGTACCGGTGCTTATATATTTTTTGGACCGACTGTATACATATATTTGAGAAGAGCAATGAATTTTCACATTGTTGGAAGTGGGCCGCGGGATGACTCATTCTTTTCCGTGTATGCTTTTGTGATTCATTTGTCAGGGTTTGCGGCTTCCATCTCCAACACCAGTTGTTGAGAGGCCTTTCAAATGAATTGGGCAAGTGTAGTTTCAGTTCTCATTTCTTGGCTTCCACCCTCTGCTGGTTTCAGTTCGCATTTTCGCGCGTGCGAGCGTCGCTTTTCTTACTTGTCTGTTATTTATGTGCCTTCTGTTTCTAAATTGTATGTGTTGATGTTCATGTACGTGCTATATAATACAAAGGTCAGATTTGAAAAAGCAATCTCGGAAGATGGTTGTGGATTTTTTAGATCCCTTGACCTTTCATTTGATAGAATCATTATGCGCCAAGTTGAAGTGAACGGCCCTACAACGTTTATTGAAAGGGGATACATTTTGTTTTAGAGAGTTGTTCCCTACATATTATTACTGGCGCCCAACGTGGGCCCAGGTAATGGTCCTTCCTTTGTGAAGCTGCGTTGTTTTGATATCTCGAGAAGTTAATGTGCAGCTCGTCAGAACTAAATGCAGGCTCCTTTAAAGGACATGTCTATTCCCAAATTGGAGCTCATGGCCTGCTGTATAGGAGCTAGACTGGCCCTCTCCATTAGACTAGCATTTTATCTGCCAGATATGAAGATTACTTTCTGGAGTGATTCCATGACGGCTCTTTGGAGGATAAGGGAACACGGAGAGTGGTCAGTGTTTGTATCGAATGGTGTAAAAAAAATTAATAAACTCACATCCCCTGATCAGTGGCGGCATGTGCCAGGGGACAGAAATCCAGCTGATCTTGTTTCCCTGGGCCGTAGTCCTCAGCAGTTAGTGATGGAAAGGACCACTCTGGTTGTACAAGGCTGCAGAAAACTGGCCATTAAGTGACATTTTTTGTGAGCGAGGTAAACTCGGGGAGGCGAAAAGTTATACTAATTTGAACTTGGAAATAGATAGCCCTCTTTGGTATGAGAAGTTTTCTAAATTTGAATCCGTTATTCGACTGGTATCCTGGGTTCTACGTTTTATGAATAATACACGGTGTAAAAACGGTGAGCGAGAAATCGGAAGGTTGTCGTTAAGAGAGTTATACAGAGCTGAGAAGTTTTTAATAAGAGAAGTTCAGTCGACATTTTTTCTTAAAACCAATATCGCCCGTTTGTAACACATTTACAGATGAAGGAATACTTAGAGTGAAAACACGCATCAACCAAAGGGTTGATAAGCCTTCCTTTCTTTCCCCAGTACTTCTTCCCGACAAATGTTCTTTTACAGAACGTTTAATTGAACATTTTTACAACATAAATTGTCGCGCGAGGACTCAGATTCTTTTATGTGCTCTGCGTGAAAAGTTCTGAATCGTAAGAGGAGGGAGAACTGTCCGACGTATCATTAGAAATTTCTTGAGATGCAGACGTTATAGTGCTAAAGCAGTTGAAACAGACCCAGTGTCTCTTCCTGCAGATCGTGTGAAAGATTCCACTAATTTTGAAATGGTTGGAATCGATTTAGCGGGTCCCTTATACCTCAAACATGGAGATAAGTGATGGGTAGTTTTATTTACTTGCGCCATTTACCTCGCAGTAAACCTCGAATTGGTTACCTCTCTAAGTACAGATTCATTTCTACTTGCCTTTCGCCGCTTTGTGGCCAGGAAAGGACGCCCGCGAATTATCTACTCAGATAACGGCACTAATTTTAAAAGTGCATTCAATTGCCTTGCTGAAATTGACTGGAACAAAGTATTAAATGAAGCGGAATTACATCGAATCATTTGGAGGTTCAATCCACCCACAGTTGCCTGGTGAGGAGGTTGGTGGGAACGGCTTGTCAGGACTCTGAAAGAGCTTCTTAAACGAACCTTAGGAAAAGCCGTATTGACATATGAGGAGCTTCAAACTGTGTTGTGACTGGACCGTCCCTTCACCTACTTGTCTGAGGATGCGACTGATTTTAAGCCCCTCACTCCCGCCATGTTTCTCCTTGGAGAAGCTGAGTCCAGGGTAACAGATGTAGATCTTGTCGATGCTAAGCACTGTCGTAAGATAGTGAAATACCGGCAAAAGATACTGGAGGAGTTAAGAAAACGCTTTCGAGAAGAATATTTAGGCCAATTGACTCAAGTGCAGAACCGAAAACAACAGTGTTTTAGCGTGAGTGTGGGTGAAATTGGTGACGATTTTAATAAACGTTTGAACTGGCCACTTGCTAAGGTTATCCAACTGATATCTGATAAAGATAAGAAAGGGGCGAACTGTTAAACTGAGACTGGGGTCTGGACTAGACCAGTTCAGAGAGTTTTTCCCTTAGAGTTACAATCTAATAATGTTTTAGATTCTGTTTTGCAGAGTAAGAAGGATGTTTCTGAGAATGATGCAATAGCTCAGACTAAAGTCCCTGTTAGGGATGTTGCACAGGTCGAGCCTTCTGTAGAAGTACCTGTGGTGCCTAAGGTCACCAGATCTGGTCGAATCTCAAAAGCGCCTGAGAGGTTAACCTTAATGTTATATTTTGAGTCCCTTTTCAGCGACTCAAAAGAGGGGAGTATGTTGGAAATGGGCCGCGGGATGACTTTCTTTTCCGTGTATTTTGTGATTCATTTGTAGGGTCGTCTTGCGGTTTCCATCTCCAACACCAGTTGTTGAGAGGCCTTTCAAATGAAGTGGGGCAAGTGTAGTTTCAGTTCTCACTTCTTGGCTTCTCCTCTGCTGATTTCAGTTCGCATTTTCGCGAGTGCAAGCGTCGCTTTTCTTGTCTATTATTTATGTGCCTTCTGTTTCTATGTTGATGTTCATGTATGTGCTGTGTAATAAAAAGTAAGATTTGAAAAAGCAATCTCGGAAGATTGTTGTGAATATTTTAGACTCCTTGTCCTTTCGTTTGATAGAAACATTATGCGTCAAGTTGACGTGAATGGCCCTACAACTTTTATTGCAAGGGAATATATTTTGTTTTAGAGTTGTTCCCTACACACATATTGAATATATTTTGTTTACTTGTTTGGAAGTTGCATATGAGAAAAGTTGATCGTTTTTTTATGGAGGATGGTATGGTAGGTATTTTAAATAACGTCGCACTGGAGCAACGCAACGGGCTATTGGCGACGGTCCGGGACCAAACCCGAAGGTAAGTATCAGATTTTTTACGGCGGAAGGGTCATATTTGGTCATGCTGCGCCCTGCACAATACAGACGTCAAATAATAGACATACAAGGAGAGTTTTACTGACAGAAGAAATACACCCATGAAGGATACAAATCTGAGCCGCCTACAACTCGGAGGTTGCTAGCGCAGCGGGCATACAGCATCATACCCACTGTGCCCGGGCCTTGTATATGAGAACGGAATTAATGAAGCGTTTTGTTTTGCAATCCTAGGAATATATTTGTGACAAAATTGAAATAAAGTTTAAAAGTTGATATTGCAGAGATATATCCTTGTAAGAATACTGAAATGCTTTGGAGTGCCAGCAAAAATCAAATGTAAATTAATCAAATTAATGCTTCTTAATTATTGCATATTTGAATGGTTTTAAGTAAAAAATTATAAAAGCTTTTTAATATAAATGCCCCCTAATGGGTTAAATAAAAAGCATTTTATGCATTTACAGAATTTTATCGATTTTAAAAATCAGAAACCAGTTTTGGAGGGTGCTCGAGCACCCTCATTATGTCACGATACAATGCATAACCATTACCTATCGAACACATTGACATTCAATCACATTTGATGTTATTTTTTGGTACGAAATTGCATTCTATAGTTTCAGAAAAGTTACTTAAATTTTTTCACTGTAAACCCTGCTCATTAGTGTGCATTTTTAGTGATAGGTATTTTAATTAACGTCGCACTGGAGAAACACAACGGGCTATTGGCGACGGTTCGGGATCAAACCCGAAGGGAGATCCGAGGACCACGTAATTTTGAACCACGGTCAGAAGACGAGGTCACACCTGAGCTGGCAGCCCTCTCCAAACTTCCACACCACGCCAACGTGAGGACATGACAGATTTAACGTGCACCAGTCCACCTTATACACGACGGTCTTTGATTGGATTCGAACTCGCAACCCTCAGGTTGCTCATCCAACCGGGCTACCGCGGCCCGCATTTTTAGTGAAGGGTAAAAAATATAAATATGGAGATCCAACTATTTAATGGGGCACATAAATGGCTACTTCGAACCTATAGATAAAATAAGGAAATAAATCAGATTTAAATAATTTTATTAAAACAGAATAAAATATGTCTATGTTTAGAACAGAATATTGGTAAGTAAACATTTAGTGCACATGGAATTACTGTCAAATATTGAAAGTTAAAAGTAATTTTGTTACAAAAATAAAATATTCTCCAACACATTAGATAAATAGAAAATCTAAACAGCTAAAAGGGAAATCATTCAATCATGATTTCAATAATTCAACTGCCAACTTTCGTGGAAAGTGTTAAAACTAAATTCTATTATACATTTTGGCACTAGAGATAGCAATTGCTTTGACTTTATAACATATATTTACAATTTAAATATTTTTATTCAATTGATGAATTATCTATCTTATAGTATCATAGTAAAATTATATGTGTTTGGTTCTCCATACAATTAACCTTGGATTCAAATTATAATCGAGCATGAGTGTTTCTAGTAGTTTAAAATCCATTTTAAACCACTGGTCTATGTCTGTTTAGTATTCATGTAGCCAAAAAGTAACTATTGTAGGAAACTGTAATAGATTAAAAGCACCATGAGTTGTTTGTTTTCAATCATGGTAAAGGTGTTTATGAATATCAGTCCAGGAAAAGTTACCTTAGTGTTTCTTAGTAAGCTCGAAATAAGTGACTGTTACTATGGGATTATGCTGAATGTATATTGCAGACAGGGAGATTTGGTGAATGTTGTTAGGTATGCATAAGTATGTCTTTTATCAACAATTAAACACAACACATAAACATATTGAAATAATCTTTAACTAGAAGTTTCATAAATTACACTATAACGGTAAAATCTCATAAGTATTATTTTCTCTATACAACCATAATATATAAAGAACAACTGTACATATTAGTCATTTATATTTTACTACACATTTAACATACAATTTTTAAACATCTTTATATATATTTTATGATACAGTAATCATCAATACACCATAGTTCTATGGCATTTACATAATTCTAAGCTACACTATTGACTTGATATCAGTTAATCACAAACATTAAGGATAAGGCATATAAATGTGAATCCTAAAAACAAAAAAGATCATAAGGTATGGGCAAAATTTCATAGAACCCGACTTTGCGATCAAAGTTAATTCATTTTTAATGAGAAAATCTGTTTAATCATATATTGGCCATTTCAAATTGACTCAGTGCTTCTTAAATGATACTTTGTTCATTCTATTTTAATATAAAAAAATGTTGACCTTTTCAAAACAATCACAAATCCGCCTTCAAAGATGAAACAATTCAGAAGGGGAAAACATAAACTGACATTACATCTAACATTTAATACATAATTGCAAGCATATCCCGCTGAAGAATATATTTCAGTTGTCATAAAAACATCATAGTTAATGAACACTAGTATACGAAAAACACAAAATAACCTCAAGCTAAAATTTATGATACTTGCTTTCAAATTCAACAAATATCACACAAAAAGAAAATGGCTGAACCTGAATGTGCAATTTAAAATACATGAATTTAAGTGCTGCCTTCAAAGTTTTAACACAAATACTTTAAAAAATTATTTAATCATTTACACATAAAGTAAAAAACCTTGACATTTAACATTTCCCAGTGAGAGTTTGCAGAAACACAACCAACTTCAGGTTACCTAGGATGAATTAGTAGTGGATTGTTTTTATGAAATTTAATGATGTAATATACCAAAAAGCAATAAAAAATAAAGTTATCTCAGAGAATGAACTCCAACTGAGTCATTCTCTACAGAATGAAACATTCTCAGATAGAATTTTACCCATTTAGAATGCTAAAACATAAGGCAAGAGTATTAATGACTCATATTTTAAAAAGAATTCTTAAGAAAAGAATGTAATATTGTCAACTCTAAAATATTATTAGATTTAATTACAAATAAATGCATTAAAGGACTGCAATTAAATAAGTGTACGTGAGTTACACTATTAGCAAGAGTAAGCAAATAAGTGTACTTAAACAAAGGCTTTTTAATTTGCAGCTTGCCCTTTTGGTAGAAACAATAAACCAAAAACCAGATATCCCCAAAAATGTGGTGCGTGAGCTAACTTACACAAATTCATACTAATTCCATTGTAAAGCTGTTTTCCCCTGCTGCATCAAGTTAATAAAGTGTAACTTTTAACTGCAATGTACATGTGACTTGTATAAATTACCTAAATTGAAAATGGCAAAATTTTTAGTGTTGTATGGAACTTTTGTAACACCATTGATGCAGAAATTGAGTTGCGAGTTTGTGTTAAAATGAGAGATTACATTGAAATAACATAAACATCTCCAAGCAAAGTATTACAAGTTTTACACAAATCTACATATCAAATGTTTGGCTATGTTTCAAGATATATAAACTTTGATTCAACAAACAGATTTAAGATCATGACAATAACATTCAAGATTTCACAGCATATGATACTAAGTCTGTGAAATTATGTTAGATAAGATAATTTTAAATGCATATCAACACCCATTTTTTACCTAAGAAAAGTGTATACTTGTACACACAGAAGGCACTAGCATAGAAAAAGGAAATAGATCGATAAAAACAATTTTAACAAGTGGTTGAAGTCAGAATTTTAGAAAACTACTATAAGAAAATCTATTTTTTCTTCAAATCACACAAAGAGGAAATTTGAAAATTGAACCTGATCAATAATTAAAGTAAATAATCGATGAAACATTAATTACCCATCAATAAATAGATCACATGGAAATGAAAGTTATTTACAATTTATGAATTGTACATTGTTAAACAACAGCACCACAATCTTTAAGAATTTTTAATTCCGAAATTGCAAGTGAAAGTTCAATTTAAAAATCAGATTACCCCCAAAACTTAAATGTCCCAAGAATGTCAGACAGAAAGCTTTAAACTAGGGGTCTTCAACACATGGTCCACTTGTCTAATGCTACCATATTTCCAGGGTTCACCAAGTCATGAGTTTTATGAACATCTCTCCTGTTATAGTGCACCTTATTGCCAATGGATTTTACTCCTATATTACACGAAAAAACTAGCATTAGTATTATTCTAAGTATATGATCATTGAGTACAGTGTATATTGCTATTTATTAAACATCTTTTGAAGATTAAAAACTTTAGTTTTAATTAAGACATCTACATGAGTCTATCAGCATCACCAAAGATGCGTAACACGCAGAAGCTTTTGAATTCATTCATGTGGTTTGCAGAAACTTGTGATCATTTTAATGTAATCCACAAGGGCTTTCGAATTAATTAATGTGACCTGCCAAAGCTTTCAAATTAATTAATGTGGTCCACAGAAGCTTTCAAACTTTTTAATGTGGCCTGCAGAAGCTTTCGAATGAACTAATGTGTCCCACAAAAACTTTTAATACAGATCATGGAAGCTTTGAAATAAACTAATGATGGCCACAGAAGTTTTCAAGCTTTTTTATGTAGCCCATGGAAGCTTTCAACTTAATTAACGTGGCCCACAAAAGGTTTTTTACTGGGCTCACAGAAGATTTTGAATTAATTAATGTGTCCCACAAAACTTTGAACTTTTTTAAATGGATCATGGAAATTTTTTTGAATTAATGTGGCTTGTGGAGGCTTTTGAATTTTTTAATGTAGGCTGTAACACTGAAACACGTTGAAGACCCTTACTTTAACTTTAATTATTTACATTTACTAAATTGGTGTTTTAAAAAATTATTATTCAAAATATCTAGTATCCATCTAGTGCGAGTACTGTATCTAAAGTACAACACACACACATGGCCTATTCAAACATCAATACACAATTGTACATGAGAATGATTTAAGTTGCTCAGTGACCAGCTAGTCATTAATTACACTAGAATGGCCAAATTGGATCAGAAAACCGCACATGAGGATAAGTTTGAGTGCTTGCTTCAATATAATTACAACAGCACCATCGAACAATTTTCAACAAAGATATTTGAAAAGTTTCAAAGAACCATTTTACAATTTTCAATACATACTAAAGGAGCAATATAGCAAATGGGAATAATTCTAAAGAGTTTATCTTTTACAGAACATAATACTAAAATGTTTGAGAATTAGTTCAGCTGAGAATATATAAACTTAAAAAACATTTTCAATGTAACAAAGAATGTCATATTTGTTTTAATTTTGTCAACAAAAGCATCAAGCTTTGACATACATATGCAGCAAAAGTACCTTGCATGTAAGTCATACTAAACAATTGTAAAACAAATTCATAATTAAGTACAGAATATATCACTGCTTTGAAGTATCAATAACATTTGACAATGTAAGTTGAAGCTTTCCATAACTCATTATGTAATTCATGTAAAATGGCAAAATCCAAACTTTAATCAAATGGCTTATCCCTATTGCAAAAGGGTAATTTGTGTTCTATGAAAATTATTTTAGTTTTAGAAATTCAATGTCACAATTTAACTAACTTTGTACTAACATTTACAAAGTTTTGCACACAATAAGTCATGATTATGAAAATATGTTTTCTCAAAAGGATTTCAGATTGAAAGTTATGAAATTTAACTTTACACTTTTTGCTGATTAAAAATAACATTTATTTGAATTACCTAAGAAAATCTATAAATTTTTAGAGTAAAAAATTGAGTTAAATGTCTTCTCTATTCTGAATGATAAATCAGACTTTGCATATCCAGTTGTACTAAAATTCTAGCTGAAAAACATTTAAAAAGAGATAGATTTTGAATTTTTCTGAGAAGCTAAATTTTATATTGAAAACATTTAATTACTAGATCTCATTCAGCTTAACAACCAATTCATGCATTGTTTTAAAAAAGCACATTAAAATATTTCAACTTAAATCATGCATACAAAAGGTAACGTCTTTGCATTTCTTTAAAAATAAACAGATTAACTCCACTTTATTTTCACTATTTTATTTATAGTTTCAATTACTTAAATGCCTAAAAATTTGAATTTTGTTAGTAAAATAATTTGGGTAAACTCTTGTAAAAGCCAGTGGATATCTAAAAGCATGTATTAAAAAAGAAACAGTTTAGTACTTACATTTCAAAATTGAGTAAAAATATTTTTTTTATTCAAATTCCTTTAAAAAATTTTAAGATCAATTACACGAGTTTTACAATTATCAAAATTAAAACAATATCGAAAATTTTCTTTTGATGGAAAATTAATACTTTTCCTGATTTAAACATGCAATCCTGTATAATATAAAATTGTACAAAGTTGTAGTTGACTTCACTGAAGTA
Source organism: Meta bourneti (assembly GCA_933210815.1). NCBI lineage: Eukaryota > Metazoa > Arthropoda > Arachnida > Araneae > Tetragnathidae > Meta > Meta bourneti. The sequence continues at coordinate 11,376,994 of OW119924.1, read as the reverse complement.
TTTAATTTAAGAATTGCGAATTCAATAAAAAAATAAAGGATTTTTCATGATAATCATAAATTTAACTACTTTACGCAATGATTACTTCAATCATAAAATTAACAAAGAAATTTTAAAATGACTTTTACAGAAGATTAAATGATTAAGTGCAGGATCTTTTTAATGAGCAAGAAATTCTTTGACAAGGAAAGCAACTGTAAAATTTTCTAACTTTAGCAGAACTTTGCAACTAAAATATTGTTTTTAAAATTGGAATTAGATTACAAATTGCACATGAACTCCATGCTACTTCAGTAATTCTATTTAAAACAGTGCTTGAGTATTATATTCTCGAAATTACATCAGTTCATTTTTTTATTTAAAATATTTTAGCTTTGTAAATAAAAAATCTTCAATTTTCTTTAAAACGAAATTGAAATTTTCATCCATATAAATTCTGCTGCAATTAAGAAATATTTTTTCGAAGTTATGCTTTGAGAAAAATTACTGATATATTATTTGAGTTACAATGAAGTATTGCTGAAATTGATTGCAGATAACATTGTATTTTAGGAATCTATTTTTAAAGAGCGATCTTCACAATACACATACAAGATACATTCTGCTTTTTCTATTTCCTCTCTTTATCCATTCAAAAAGAAATCTTAAAACAAATAATTGCACACAAATCTTAAAAATATACTTTCTCGTACTCAAGTATTTCAAGCTCTCCATGCTATGTATACTTTACAACAAAAATAAGAAATACTTGAACACTAAACAGTTCTATTATACATAAGTATTATTTGTACATCACACACATGTACACATTAAACTATAAAAAATGTATTTTTTAATTCATGAAAGCAATTACGCAATCTAAATATATACATCAAGAGATATAGGTATCAAGTATATACATAAACTATAATATATTAAAAATGTTTCAAGTCATGCAATATCACATACATCTTCAAAAGCAAAATGCAGCAGTATGATTGTAAGCTGAATGTCGTGCTGTAAAATAGAAATGGAAGATCTCAAGTTTTAACACTAAATTTAATTGATTTAAACGATGCTTGAGGACTAAATCTTATGGCACTAAATCGGTCGAAATAATAAAAAAACAGAAAAGTTCAAAACCCAATCAGAAAAAAATTAGACATTTTATAGTCAAAGTACAAGAAAACTTCAGAACATTTCAGAGTTTACCTACAAATGGATGCATCAATAAAAGGTAATAATGCAGGAATTCTATGAAAGAATCGATTGTTTAACATTATTAGCTCATGCTTAAATACCTCTTTATTCTTTGCCATTTAGGATTCTTTGTACAAATATCGAACATAAAATCGAGAATATGTAGGCAATGGCGAAATTTGATACACAGTATTGTGTGTGTGATCATAATTAAACTAATACCTCATAACAAAAATTTCACAACAAAATGTATAAATTGAATATCTGTTCTGCATATGATAGTAGTTCTGGATATAATTTCCAAATAATCCTAAATTTGTACACTACAAATCGACGGAAATACACCTGGTAATGAAAACTATGGACTTATTTTAGGAACAACTTACAATTATTAGTAGTCAAAATGTAAGACAGCAGTGTCTAGAAATAAAAATTATTTTAGAAATGATATGAACTAGAAACTCATGTACAAATATAGGACCTGAAAACTCGAAAATATTTTGATCGATTAAATAGTCAAAAGCAATTAAAATGATCAACATGGAAGTCTGAAAACCGATATCAAAATCCATAAAAAAAGAAGACACCAAAGGATTAGAATGTTTAATGTGTATTAAAAACAAATAAGATATATGAAATTTAACATGTACTTGGCAGTTCCAAGTACAATTCATATAAATTTTAAACACATTTTTCAGTGTTCAGTATTAAGTAGACAATATGAGTAACAAATTTCAAAATGTGTTTTAATTCATGAGATAATATTTATTTTTAGTATGCACTAAATTATGCTAATAATGTACTCCAATGTTGCTTTCGTATCACCAAAAGTATGCAACATTTTTTATATGAACTATATATCTAGTATTCATACAAAAATAAAACAATTTCAGAGATGCCAATCAGTGTGGATTTTTCGGAATAATGGATTTTCACCTTTACACCAAACAGTGAAATTATTACGGAAAATCTCGCTAGATAGATCTGTAATTTCTTTGCATCTGTTTTGTAAATTAGTATTTTTCCAACTATATTTCATCACAACTGCCAATGTATCAATAAACACTTTTGCTCCATTTTTTATTACTTTTAAATTTAGAAATTATATACATTTTTAAATTGGACAACATACAATTTTGAGGTCAAAGCAGTCTGGGAAATCCTCAGTTTCTATATCATTAAAAATATTTGTATACAATGTGTCTAAAGATCAAGCTATTTACAGAGGCCAAAATAAAAATATACATCAGGAATCAACAAATTTGTAATTAATAAAAATTATAGATGTTTCTGCTCAAAAATGGAACCCCCTACTGTCAGGAAAATTATCTATGAAAAATCGTTAGTGACAGAAGAAAACTGAAATTTTATTTTAATAAGTTGAGATTATATATGCTATGAGAATATTTCTCTAGAGCAGAATAAACAGTCAATAAAGCAAAACTAAAAATATAATTATCTGTATTGTTTACATAGTCAATATTCTTAATAATGATTAAAATGTCCTGTTCATGGAAACTTGTTGATAAAAGAAAACATCAACATAAAATACATATTTCCTGAAACATTCTAGAAAATCACATTTACAACTCCTGAAATATCTAATTAGATGCTGGCATCTCTGCAATTAAGGCATTTTTGTAATCAGAATAAGAAACAAATCTAATTTCTAAACCAAAAATTTCTATTACAGATCACTTGTATTCAAGACAATGTAAGATTACATTCAAAACAAATGTTTACAATACTTTTGGTGAGAAGCAAGATGAAAAACTCCCCAGCAATAAACTCGACACATTACATTTAGTTTGAGTTTTTCTAAACGGCAGTTTGCAAGGATGAATTTTGTACACCGTTCGATGATTCGGACCTGTGCAATACAGATTTCAAAACGCATCCTTCGTTAGTGATGACGACGTCGGAACCTGGATTTGAGTGATTGACATATTTAGAGGCATTCAGAGAATCTTTGAAATCGAAATCTTCAATTGGAATGCTACTTCCTAGTGGGCTCTTGGGTGAAGGCAGATCAGTTCTGCAGGGATATGAATTTCGATACAGGGCCTGACTGCCGTTGGTGAAGCGAAATGGTTCCAGGTCATCTGGACTATTGACCCCCGGTGATTCGCTTGTTTTGCCGTTAGCTTTCCCACTGTCGACAGTGTCGGAACTTATGGAGTCTCTGTCCTTCTTCTTGTCCTTCCCTTTCCTCAATTGCAGGACCCCGACTTTCGTTATACTGTTCAGGCCAGATCCATGCTTTTTTGGACGTTGAACAGACTGGTTTTCCGCATCCTCTGATTCCTCGTTGATGGAGGAGAGCTGGTGGTTTTCGGCGTTTTCCGTTTCTTGAATGGGTATGTCATCTGCAAAGGGGAATTGATTAACACAAATTTCTGAGAGTACTTACAGATTAAGATTATATGTTTTGTTTCAGTTTAAATTAAAAAAGTACAAATCACAAAGTATATTTCATTGGGTTACTGCAAAAACAAAATAACTCCATTTTTTAGTCAAGTACACTTTCACACATAACTGCGAGTAATATGTTCAGCAAAAACAAGATGACTATTGTGAACTCTATTTGAAACCTATCAAGTACATGTGCAGCAGAAAGTTTACAGCACCTTATTATGTGTGTGAAAGTGTTAACTGAAAAAAAAGGTTGGTTGATTTATGTTTTATGGTGCAAGGTCCGAAAAAAGGAGTTATCTTGTTTTTGCAGTAACCTGGTGATTTCTCCATATGGCATGTTTAATAAAAAATATTAGTCAAGCAAAAGGTTTTTAAAACAGCACTATATCAGTGGTATATGTTGGTGTAAACCAAATGGTAACTTTTCAATTCAAATCATAAATACAAGTAAAATGGTTTACATCCATGACAAGTAACAAAAGAACCTAAACTTATGTGCTTTGATTTAAAATAGTAAGTAAAAATACTATAACACACTAAGGTAACAGGAAAAAGCAGTTTCATTGATACTATTAAATTGAACATGGGACCGCATCCCTCATTAAATACAGGAATTTATGAAGACATCTTTTATCATCAGGCACTAGTTTTGTACTACAACATTTAATGTACGTAAAAGGATAGTGCAAACTAATCTTGAGGTATTTTGTGTACTGCCTACTGAAGCATCATGGCAATATTTTTCACGGCAATGTGCACCTATTTTCTGGAAGTTTATGAACAAACCCAAAAGTATAACTAGAATTAGTTTTTTCTGGTATATAATCTTAACTAAAATTAATTTAATTCAGGTATACATATACTTTTTTCCACATAAATCATGAAAACAATAAACAAAGAGGATCGCTTTGTGGATGTGGTATTTTTTAGCTTGCTTTTTAACCTTAGACCTAACGTCTGTCTGTGACCATCAAAAGCTTAAGGCCACAGACAAAGCATGGAGCAAGCTTTTGTCTGGCCCTGTTCAACCTAATTTGCCACAACATATTGCTACGGCAAATTTTGGAATCTTAACTGGACGACTTTTTAAGAGGACACTTACACTATATTGGTGTGCATGCTTCTCCTGACTGCCCCTTTTGTTCGATGGGGAGCTTTATGGATTTTAGTCATCTTTTATGTTGCACTTTTTTATCTGACGATCACATCTTAATTGACGACCTTTTTAGCCTAGCTAATTTGTATTGGGCTGCCTGCAGAAAATTATGCCTGGACTTTTCCAGACGTAGGACAATCCTTAGACCTAAAGGCAAAAATTGCTGTTCAGGTTAGATTACTGGCGATATTATCTCCCATATTCATGGCATCTGATGCTGTCATGATATAAATTGATCCCTGAAGATCTTACAAATAAAGTTAACATTTTTAAAAATATTGTGATTAAGAATACAGGTTTTAAAAACCCCGCATACAACCCTCAACAATCAGCAAAGATTAACGATTAAAATACAGTACCTGGAAGCTTCTTTGCTCTGAATGAAGCATTCGTGATTGCCCTAGATACAGTACTCACAACAGTTGTTGGAGAGAGTGCGACACTAATGCCCATTGGCCCATCACACGGTGTACCAGACTGGTTGACTTTCAAAGAATGGCGAATCGCATTAGTAACCTGAAAAGTAGGAGGTGTTACATTATGCAGTTATGTTTTAGTATGATCAGATCCTGTAATGGCGATTTGTGTCAGGATTTCGCCCCTACATTTGAGAAAGACTGGGATTTCCACCGCATTGGTGAGAGGTCAAAGTGAAAGGAGTTTTCATGCCCTGTCCCAGCAAGGTTGGTTGGTTGTTTTACCATTTTATGCAGAAGGGCTATATTTGACCAAGCTGTGCCAAACACAAGACAACATCAAGTAAAAATGTTGTGAAAGGGGATGAAAAGAGGGATTGGGAAATAGAGTAATGGGATGAAAGCAGGTAGGTATTTTAATTAACGTCATACTGGAGCAACACAACGGGCTATTGGCAATGGTCCTGGATCAACCCCAAAGGAAAAGATCTGAGAACACCACGTAATTTTGAACCACGATCAGACGACGAGGTCACACCTGTGAGCTGGCACCCCACTCTCTAAACTTCCACACCACCCCAAAGTGAGGACATTTGAGGCCAAAACAGATTTAACACATTGACTGCTGATCCCGCCACAGCGCGTGATTTGGCGTTACCGGTGAAGGGCCAATCACGCGCAGGCGCGTTGTGTGGGGTGATGTCTCAGGTGCCAGTCACGCTCGGGCACGTGAAAAGCTACGCTTCATTGTTTGTTCTCCAGTTCAATCGGCATTACGTTTTGGGTATGTATGCTGGTATTGGCGTGGAGTGAAGGTTGGAAACTAGTTGTAAAGGTGTGTGGTTTCTGATTTATTGCTTTGTAATAGAATCTTGTAACATGAGTTGTACAGATGATAGTTCTGCAGGGCCTTCACGTGCAAAGAAAAGAAAGTTGCAAAATAATAAGCTAAAGGCTGATGAAATTGCAAATTTGTTGGCTGAGCTATCGGACGAGTACCCGAGTAAATTTAGTTATGACAGTGACGAGGAATTCTTTCCTCCCAAAGATGCCTAGGTGTCGGATTCAGAAGATTTCATGACAATGCCCGTCCACACACGGCCAATCGAACTCAAGAGCTGATCTGATCATTTGGCTGGGAACAACTTGATCACCCTCCATACAGCCCCGATCTAGCGCCCAGTGACTACCACGTGTTCCTGCATTTGAAGAGGCATCTGGGTGGTCATCGCCTCAACGACGATGTCAAAACGACCGTGTTGCAGTAGTTGTCTAATCAGGCGACAGATTTCTATGAGGATGGTATTCAAAAGCTGGTTGTACGATACGATAAGTGCCTTAATATTGGTGGGAATTATGCAGAAAAGTAGATTAAAGTACAGGCTTTCATGTAAAAATAAAATTGTTAAGAAAAGTGTACTTGTTTTATTTTTATTTCAAAACAGTACTTAAAAACATGCCTCGTATAAAAAAACGTAATTCCTCCTTCAGTAATTTCCTCCAGATCACGTTTTTAAGGAACGGGCGCGAGCGAGCAGGGGCGGAGCCCCCTAGTATACATATACGTTTGTTTGTAATAGTTTCATACAAAAAATAATGCATATTGTTACTTATTTTGATTTATTTTTACATGTCACGCGCCAGCGCGTAATGTGGCATTTGGGAAATAATTTTACCTCTAGTGCCAATCACGCGCTGGCGCGTAGTGATAAAATTTTATAATTAAAGGCTTACATATAATGCTTAGCTATCAGTGTGATACACATAACCATCTTTTATTACCACTTTTAAATCATATTTCTTATAATAAGTAAGTTGGCATATGGGTAAAACCTTGCTTCAATGTTATGGCAATAACTATTAACACAACCTCGCGTGACCGGCAGTCAATGTGTTAATGTGCTCCAGCCCCCTTTGTACACGAAGGTCTTGGGTTGGATTCGAACTTTGGTTCCTAATCCGTTACTTTTCCAACCTGGCTACTGTGGCCCAGGATGAAAGCAGAAAAATATTGCTTGGATATCCCGGGTGCACAACCCCAGTGTTACCTGGACACCATCAACTTGGGTACTAATGCAAATTTCTATTCAGGACTACTTTGTAATTGTTAGAGTGCAGAGTACTTGTCAAAAGGATAATAATGAGGAAATTTGTTTTTCAATTTAAAATTATGAATTCGATGGTAAAATCTAAAATCATTCAAAACAATGCTAAATGCAAATAGAATATTTATATATACACAATATCTCATTTATAAATTTTACACCTTCCTTTCAAGTCCAATCAATAAAGAATATTAATATACACTAATATTAACACACTACACACCCATATGAAATTTCACAATTGTGGCAGGTAGGTAGGTACTTGATCAATGTCGAAGTGGAGCAACACAACTGGCTATTGGTGACTATTCGGGATCAACTCCCGAAGGGAAGGATCAAGGACACCACGTAATTTTGAACCATGATCAGATGATAAAGTCACACCTGAGCTGGCACCCCATCTCCAAACTTCCACACCATGCCAACATGAGGATATTTGTGGCCCCGACAGATTTAATGTGAACCAGCCCCCTTTGTTCACAACGGTCTTTGGTTGGATTCGAACTCGCAACCCTCCGGTTGCTAGTCCGTCGCTCCTCCAACCGAGCTACTGCAGCCCTTCACAATTGTGGCAGTAGGGCCTACTGGGTAGGTAGGTATTTTAATTAACGTTGCACTGGAGCAACACAAGGGGCTATTGGCAACTGTCTCAACGGATTCAAATCTGAAGAGAACACCACGTAATTTTGAACCACAGTCAGATGTCGAAGGGCCCACTGGGAAAGGCAAAGATAATGGGTTGAAACAGACGTCCTTTGAATTCCGAATACTAAAGAAACAAACTAAGATCTTTACTCAGCTGTCCATAAACTTAAAATTCATTGGAGGACAGGTAAAAAAGAGAAATATAACCTAATACATGACATATTGAGGTGTGATATAAGAGTAATAAAATAGCTATATTTTGTATTACAATAAACAATATAGCTATTTTAACAGCTCAAAGTAAAATCAATCAAATTTCCAAGATTGAGAGTTGTTGCTGAATTATCAACTAAAAAGAATCCAGTTCACTTTACCAAAAGCACATCTGATAACATTTCTTGCATGGCTCTGTTGTGAAGCTCGTCTAGGGACTGCAAACCAATGGAGGCTAAGCCATTGAACCTTGGAAAATAAAACAAATTTCAATTAGACACTACAACTGCAATGTATTATTGTTATAAACTTGTACAAGAAAACGCAAAAACCTTTTGATGTTTGTAATTCAAATAGTTTCTTACTCTTTGCTAGTAATCTTAAAACTAGAAAGACAGAGGGGACATTGTGTTCTTATAGATTGCTGGATCAAAACAGGCAGATTATATTAGGTAACAGATGATAGATTACAATTTGAATTGAAAATTTATATCACACTGACATGTTTCCACTCAATGTTACATGTAAGTGGGCAGATATTCCAAACGCTTAGAAAAGAAACACTAGTCAACCAATAAGACTTCAACCAAAACAATGTTCTTCCATGTTCAGTTAGGAAAGGTTACATAACATTTGTAAGCAGAATGTAAAGTGAAGAAAACAATATGAAACTACTTTGATTGTCATTTCTACGTAATAATCGTCCCCAAACAGGATTAATTTCACTGTATCATTGCAAAATACCATAGGAGTCAGTTTGGCCCCTCCAGCCTTTTTAGGTATATGGTCTGATGTATCCTGTTCTATGCCCCCAGCTATGCCAAAATAATTAAATACACAATAAGTGTGGAACCAAAAAATTAAGTCATAAAATAGCAGCATTGGTAAGGGAGCCAGTTATAAGCTGGCAAACAGCACGAGGGCTACACAGGTGCAATCTGTTTCTAGTGTTTAAGCATGTTGATTTATATAAGATTAACATATCAAGATATTCTCCCAACATGAAAAGGACACAGCAAGTAGATCAATAAGTCAGAAGCTAGATTTATATGCCACCTTGGGTGGGTAGGTAGTTAATTAAAGTCACACTGGAGCAACACAACGGGCTATTGGTGATGGTCCAGGATCAATTGCGAAGCAAAAGATCCGAGGACACCTTGTAACTTTGAACAATGGTCAGACGAGGTCAACACCTGAGCTGGCACCCCACTCTCCAAACTTCCACACCACATCGACATGAGGATATTTGAGTTGAGGCCATGACAGATTGAACATGCTCCAACACCCGTGCACATAACGGTCTTTGCTTGGATGGAGTTTCGAACTCAAAACCCTCCAGTTGCTAATTCATTACTCTTCCAACTGGGTTACTGCGGCCCTTGCCATCTTGGGTGGAGGAATAGTTCATCATCTCGAAAGAAAATCACACAAAACCATCTTAGAAACAAGAATGACTTTGATACACCATCTTTACTGTGCAAGAATGAGGATAAAAATTATAATATTTTGATGGCGGACTAGAATTTTTTGTATTCAGTACTATTTACATTTCTTAAATGAAACATCATTTTAAGAGTTTGAAGTTCTTGGAAAGTGTTATCAACCTAAATGGACATATTTTTATATTTTTAATATGTTTGTATTTTACTTACGTTGCAAAGTATACAGCATGAATCATTTCCAGAAGAAGAGGAGACGTAAGAGGTATTCTGGCAATCGGACGAGGATGGGGATTATTGTAACTACCAGAGCATTCGCTTCCATAGTTAGGCCTACTAGTTCTGTTAAAGCCCTGCTTGACTATTCTGAAAGCAACAAAAAAATTCAAGTAGGTATTTTAATTAACGTCACACTGGAGCAACACAACGGGCTATTGGTGACGGTCCGGGATCAATCCCAAAGGGAAAGAGCCAGTGACAATGCAACGTAATTTTGAACCACGGTCAGATGACGAGGCAACACCTGTGCTGGCACCCCACTCTCCAAATTTCCACACCACGCCAACATGAGGACATTTGAGGCCACGATAGATTTAATGTGCACCAGCCCCCTTTGTACACGACGGTATTTGGTTGCTAATCACAGTCCAGTTGCTAATGTGCTACAACACTCCAGTTGCTAATGTGCTACTCTTCCAACCAGGCCCCACAACGGCCCCCACAAAATTCAAAGTCTGGAAAAATCCAGCATTATTGTGGTGTCAATTCTACTGCTTTAAATGTCGTTCAAGTTGTTAATTAAATCATTTTAAAATGAGAATAACAGTTTAGGTGAAAAGAAACTAACATTAAAAAATGATACACATAGCACAAAAAATTACAAATAACACAATAAAATTAAATAAAGGTGGACTGCAATAACCCTGCTGACCTGATCAAGAGCATGGCTACTGAGTAAAAATTGCAGAGCCTCAATGATGAATGTAGAAAACCAGTTTAAATATCCAGTTATACAGAAACAAATCAGAAAGATTAATCTATACATAAATATTCGAAAGAAAAAAATGGGTGGCAATTTAATAGAGCAAAGCTCAGGAATTAAACACAAACTGACACTGCAAACTTCATGACAATTACATGCAGTATTTTGTTTGCAATTCATGATTACTCAAGACAAAAATTTTAAACATTTAATTCACAAACTGTTTCTGACATACAATTATAAATAGTTACGCATAAACAATTTCTGGAACACTTCAAAATCTTAACAATACTCATTCTATTGGAGTAAACTTGTTACTTAATACAATATTATGTTTTTCTTTTATATTCTGTTTGGAGTGATAAGTGCAATTTTAACTTGAAATTACTTTAAAAATAACTAGTTGCAATCATACATGTGATTAGTTTGGACACAAAACAAATAATTTTACACTAATTGCAACTATTGAAAGCTAAAAACATAGTTATTCAGAAATTTCAAACTAGATGTGCATATTGATGAAACAAATAAGATTGTCCTTACTTTCATTCACATGGTTGAAGAATTTATAGCTATGAAAAGGAAAATTTAGAAGATTATTTCACAAATTTTTTGCCACTAAAGTGTACATAAAAATGTGTACAGAAAGGGTGTAATTTTATGAGTCCTAGAGGATCGAATGCAAATCACTAACTTTTAAACACTCTCCATTGGCTTTTTGATCACCAACTGTTTTTGACCAAAACCTCAGATATTCTGATTGAAACCCCACCCTTATTACCAATTTAAACTGTCCATATCAATTACCACATCCAAACTCCATTTTTATTCCCACTGTTCTTGCGTTTTTTCCACCTTTTTTGGATCAGATTGTCTGCCTTTGTGCTCCTTTGAAACAAGATTTGGACTTGTAATTGTATCAATTACATTAAATTCTAGCCTTTACCTTCCTGTTATTCAATTGCTTAACATCGCTTTCTTTAATTTCTTTCATTACCATCTTTAATTACAAAATGCATTAATAATTATGATGTGGAGGTAAGCTGATTTCAGTTAGGTACTCCATAATTGATATGTCCGTGCCGTTCTGTAGAAGATAGAAATTAATGTGAGATTTAATATGAATGCACATAAAGTAATAGCCTATTTTTTACTAAGAAAAATATTTGAATGCACACCCCACAAAATTCCATACAAAAATTTTATATACCTGGAACACATTTTACACACTGACATATGAGAAAAAGTTGACATGCTCCCTATATGCCGATTATACAACCACAGCAAAACAGTCATCACGAGTAACCTGAAGATAAAAAAGCATATTAACCAAGATAATAGAAATCATATCCATTGATAATTGCTAAACTTACTCCTTCCAATACATAAGTATTCTGAATACATGGTGACATGACACGGTATATATTAATAAGGAAATGCCATATCACAAATGAGATCATTTTGTATTTTTATTCTTTTCATGGTTTATGTGATAAAAAGGATTACTATATCAGGAATAGTAAATTTTTGCAAATATTTGTTTAAAAAAATTACACATTATTGCCTTCTCTGTACCAGCAATTACAGTCATTTTAATTTTGGAAGTGTACTTAAAAACATAGTGATCCGAGCCTAGTCATCTGCTTTCGAACCATGGACAGACCACCCAAATGCCAATATTTTCAAAAACATTCACGTTTATTAAACATTAAGTATAAGAGATCAAGACAAAATGATCAGTCCAGCTCATTGCATTACACATTGTGATCTCCCAGCTAAAAGAGTTTTTTGTAATGTCTAATACCAGGAAATCGCTTGCAAGCAGATTCATTATGGCATCAGTCTAACTGCATGTTTATAGAAACAAATCAATTGCAAAGAGAAACGATGGTGCCTGACTTTTGCTGAAACTTATTGCTGAAATATTAGCTCTTCAACAAGGCTTTTGACCTCAATTATGATTCAGTCGTTTGCACAATCTCAGTGTACTTAAAAACATAGTTCAGCATCCCCAGGTGGCGGCCTGTCAAAGGTGAAGAAAACTGTTGACCAGGTAAGAATTTTCATTTTGAAGATGTTTTCAGAAATTGTGAATATAGATAGTAAGAATGGAGATATTCTTAAACGGAACAAGACCACTCTTAGAGCATCTTTTACTAAGTCACATAATGAGTTAAAAAATATTCTCAGTGATATCAATATTGAAATTGTGAAACTTGAATGCATTTTGAGAAGTTTATTAAGAAATGTGAAAGGCTGGAAGTTACAAATCAGTCATATTTAGATGCAACTAATAATGCATAATTTGAAAACTTTCATTGAAATGGAAACATTTGGGGAATATAACTCATTTTTCTAGACCCATTTTAAATAAATTTGTCAAATTGTAAATCCATTCTAGAAATTGCATTGGGAACATTCCTAATAAACTGTTTTTAGAAGTCCACCTTAACCATGTGGTTAATTTCCAAAACTCTACCTCTCACCCTGAAAACGTGATTATTATACCATGTATTCTTTCTGAACAGAAATAAAGTTTTCTAAGCTAATGCTATTTTACATAATCTCCTTACACCATTTGAAACCTTTTAATTTAATCTTGAAAAATTGAACTTGTTCCTGTTTAGGTTCCAGTGTCTCTCACTAAGGTTGGTTTTTTATGGCACAAGGACCATATTTGGACAAGCTGTGCCAAACAAGATAGACTAAGTCAAGTAATACCTCTTACTAAGGAAACAAAACTAAAAACAAGTCTTAAGGTTAAAACACATAATCAAGCTCAATATATTTTCATTAATATTTTATGTTTTGTAAAATGAATTGTAACTTAGTGTATGAGCTTTTTAATATCACCCTGTGTGTTTGTGTTCCATGTTAAAACGACCGAATATCCATACCCCTTACCATACTTGAGTCAAATCTAACCCTGTTGGAGAATCTGATACATAAACTTCCACGACTGCAAATCAAATGTATTCATGTCTTTAATGCTCAATCTCATGATCCAGAACTCTTAAAATACTCACAAAACGAATTTCAGGTATTAAAAATCATTGTAAATAAAGTTTCAAATCAAAGAGGTAAAATACCTATTATTTGCATTAATTTTTTCAACTTCAGAATATGGGCCAACAGAAATAGTTCGATCCTGTGCATATTCAAGCGTTGACAAGGCCCGCTCTGATAAAATAGTATGTGACAAGCTCATAGGCTGGAAAAAAAGAAGCATAAAATGATTTTATAAGTACAAAAAATTATTGCAAGAACCTAACTTTAAGTAAACAATTTTATTTATATTCATCGAAGATATTCAATAATTTTTAAATACATTGTGTAATGTAATACAACTAAAGATTTCAAAACATTAAATTGTTCTTATGAATGTAGGTAGGTAGTTAATTAACTGGAGAAACACAACAGGCTATTGGCGACGGTCTGGGATGAATTCCCAAGGGAAAAATCCGAGCACACAACAGCTAGTCATTTTGAACCACGGTCAGATGACGAGGTCAAAATCTGAGCTGGCACCCCACTCTCCAAACTTTCACATCATGACAACGTGTGGACATTGAAAGCTACGACACACATTTAACATTCTCCAACCCTATGTACAAAATGGTCTTTGGTTGAACCAAATTTCGAACTCGTAACCCTCCAGTTGCTAATCCGTTACTCTTCCAACTGGGCTACCATGGCCCTGTTCTTGTGAAGGCATTAAGGAAATTTGAAGAGCCCTCACTATGCTTTGAATATAATTTGTGAGTTATTTTCTAGAACTTGTGAAATTTACAGTCAATTCTCCACATTTACAGATAAAAATATTTTTTCACTGCACCAGAAACTACCTTCATTAAAATATAATACACTAAAATCGACCACTGATCTTATTAACATTCTTTAAACTTCTCTATTATTTGTCTGTAGAACTGTCTTAGTAGAAATGCTGTTGAACTAAGAAAATATTTGTAAAAAAAAATAATTTATCATATTATTTTGTCATGTTAATTTCTTCTCTAATGAACTAGGTAGTGTTTATCCAAACATGAGGCAGTTTAAATTCTTGTAGGGGTTCACTGAACAAGTAAACATTCCCAAAGTGATTTAAAAGGAAATTTACTTTTCTGTCCAATTTACATTTGAAATTTTCAAATGTTTTAATTTTACTACACTGTATATTTGCATTTGTCAATAATTTATTACCAAGGCATTCACATTGGAAGTGCCTAAGTATAACACACATCCAAAGGTTGAAGTTTAGAGGTTTAACTGTATACTTAATAAAAAAAAATTAATATCTTAATGAGAGAGAGACTAAAATTTTAAAAATGTTTCTCATAGTACAAATATTTAAGATAATAAGAGTAAGTTGTGTGTTCATAAGCTATTAAAACGTTTAGAAAACTTTTTTTGTCAAGATGTAATTCTATGCAGCAACATTAGGATTAAATAAAATTAATACATTATTTGTTAACTACAGAATAGAAACATTTAAAATTAAAAAAAAAACATATTTTAACTATCATACATGTAATGAACAAATTTTAGGTTATTTGCTATCATGAAACAAAAATTAAGTACATTATCCAATGAAATGCATAGAAAATTTGAGAAAATACATAATCTTTAGTTTTAAAATTCTTAGATTAATGTTTGGAATCCAGACATTCCTTTTCTATATAGCAGTTCATAAATTGTACTTATAGCAGTAAGTAATTTGAAGTATTTTCTAAAGTACTATATATGATAAAAAAAATATCAACACCTTTCGTAATGTAAAATATAATTACCAAAGCATGAAATATTTTTCTAAAAACAAATCTCACCTCATGGTATATGGAAGGTTTAGATAACAATGGGATGCGAAAAGATAAACAAGCTGATTTCCCTGAAGAATCTATGACTTCCTAAAAAGTTAATAAAAATCAAGTTTTCACACTAAGGAACAAACTATATATTTTACAAAAACTAAGATAAAAACATTTCCTTACTAAATTGTAAATTCCAAGTAAGACCACTTCCACACAACGGATATTCTGAAAAGATATCTGTGGTTAAAACACGTCTTTAAAATTTATTTACAAAGAACAAAACATGAGCATAGTAAAACAAGAAAGTTTTATTCCAGGAAACACAGTACTCATAGTAAAATATGGAAAATGACAAGTGGTTACTTTTCTATTTCCTTTGGCAACACTACTTAAGTACAGTCCAATGAGAGGGGGTATGTACTGTCGAGCAAAATTCTGAAGATTCTCTTCCCTGGACCTGTAGAAGCTGAAGAACATATGGCAAACAGGCTCCAGGAACTGCAAAACACAAAATCATTTGTAATTGTTTGTACACACATGGGCCATTCTCAGAAAGGTAAGTAATTTATGTTTCTGATTTCTTCAGAAAAAGTAACAAAAACACATCCATGGACAGAGTTGCTGTATTTTGCATTTGTTTTGTTCAGGGTCTTACTTTATGAATCACACCAAAATTCTACTTTAAAGGGTAGGGTAAGAAGTACGGAGCAGAAAGTCAGGCATCAACGATACTAACATTTTTCCTCAGTTGCCAAAATGCTCTACCTACACAGTAAATTAATGAATGGTCTGGAATTGATGACTGCTTTTTCTACTTTAAGACTTCTGTTTTGGGTCCTTGGATGTCATTTACAGTAGATCACTGTATTTATAGCTAGTTTGGAGTAGGTTGTTGGAAAAAAAGATTTTATTAATTGAAAAAATTCAGAAAACCCAGTTGTCAAAACTGACAACTAAGTTCTACAAACTCTGTCATCAAAATAAAATATGATTAATGACAACTAATTTTCAACCCTGCTTAAGGGGGTAAGCACTGGATTAAAAACTTTTTCCTAAAGCATTAAAATTATGCTTATACTTCTTGTTGATTGAATTGCAAGTTTAATGCCTGTAACCACAGCACATCTGTGGACAAACTTCCCATAAATTCACCTAAATTAATGTTACAGTATTTGTTGAATAAACAATCAATCATTTTATTCAAAAATAAAGAAACTGTTATTTTCTCAGGTTTTTGATATCTCATTCAGTTTTTTTACAAGGACGATGTAACTCATCACATCTGTTGACCAAACAAATTTCAAATAATCAGGTAATATTCCAAAATAATTCATAGAAATGATATTACTAGATGCATTGAATCAATATTAGATTTCCCAGCTTCCACAGAAAAATTTCCAAAGCCCATTCATTAAAAGAAATAATAATTGTGCCACATATGTGGATATCCCATCAATGGACAAAATATCACTAAACTTCATACAAATTATCGTCTATATTGTAAAGGTAGCTTCTTACTCTATCTCATAAGAGATACAATTCTCAAACTCTATTTTGCTGTAACTAAACCTTTCTTGTCAATAAAATAATTCAGTTCATTCCCTGTTAACTCAATCTAGAAATGAAAAGCAAAAATAAGTAGAATATTAAGAGCGTTGGGATTTTGTTATAAGTATGTAGTCAGGGTTTGAAATTAACGGTTGCTAGTTGCATTTTGTACCCTTAAATTTAATTTCAATTTTTGATTTGATTAGTATATTTGATGACAACACTTTATAAAATACACTACGAATCCCAACAAAAAATCCCACTGCAAATCACTTCCAAAAGTGGATAATGTAAATTTTCTCATAAGTTGATGGCAGTAAACAGTGAAAGGGAAAATAGTTCCTACAAACTGAGCTACTATTGAATGCCTTTACTTTTGCCATTGGCCAATTTTGCAATTTGAAACATAATCAAAAGAAAATTTTACCTATAACAGACAGAAAATACAAAACCACACCTAAACAAATAGCACCTTTTTGAGAAAAAGAACCTAAAATGCAAGTGTCAATGAGGCCAATTCTTTACATTGTTTGCTTATCATATCCACACAAACAAAACGAATTTGAAATTGCACCCAATCTTAAGGACTATTTGTTGAGTTAAAATATCAATTCAAATCACTTTCTAAAGCTAAAGCATACCTCTTCATGATAACGTTTCTCTTCCAAGATAGTGAACACGGCTTGAATCAACTCATTGTTCTGTGCAGTGGTACAACTAAAACTGTGTATCTCAGCAGAACGTAAGGACTGAAATGCGAAAAATATGCAACATTTATATAAAAGATCAAACGCTAATTAATGATTAAGTTAGGCAGAAAATGAAATTCACTAAGTTCTAGATGTAATAAAATCTTCTATGCTAAAGTTCAGAGGAGGGCACCTAACTCCCGAAATGTTAATCCATCTAACAAAAAGAAACGTTAGCTTAATTGATATAAATCCAAGCTTTATTGATCCGATAAGTAGAAAAATCCTGGACAATTGCAGTGTAATATTTTTTCACCCAACCTCTACTTGATGGGAGAAACAGAGGTGCAAGTGTCATGAAGTCAGAGAGAGAGAAGTGACCACATAACACTGTGAAGGGTTTGACTTCTGGGTGGTCAGATTAGAAGAAAATGTCAGGAGAAAGGAAGTGATGAAGATGGTCGGGTATTGCAAACAGATTGCATTTTGTGAAGCTCTTCCCTGAGACAAAGATTGTCAATTGTATTTAACTTATTGTTTTAACATTTATTAAGTAAACGCTTTGTTAAGTTTCAAATATTCTTTATTTTGCCAAAAAGAACCACACGAGTATACATACCCGTACTAATAAGTTTAAAAATATTCAAATATATACGTAAATAAAATACTAACAGGTTTGGTTTGTGACTATAGTCGTTTTTTGCAACACAAGAATCCTCATTTAGTATTGGACTTCCATTCTCTAAATATATCCTTGGTCATTCATGTCTAGAGGATTTGTCTTGCTCAATCCCTTCCCATTCAGACAAAGGATTCTCTTTAGCAATTAATTCCCATACTAAATTGGCATTTTGTTTGCAAATATATTTGTCTTCAGACTTGGCCACAATTTTTTTACTTATGGACTTCAATTTCCATCAATTAAGCTTAACTTCAGCATTTATTTTTGTAACATCAATAAAAGTTTGGAGGGTGCCTGGGCCTACAATCTGAATACCTTCCTGGGCAACAAAGAGTCAACATGATAAAAAATATGCTGTAGTTGTTCACTAGACCTTCAGCACACGAAGAAAACATACAAATACATGAGAAGCATACACATCTTTCTTGTTTATTTGCCAGTCATTTTCTATTTGAGGAACTGAAAGTAAATTGATCTGGCTGCAGTACTTATAATGTGGAAATTACAAGCAAAATTTTGTAAAAATCCATCTCAATTTAACTAACATACAACTGAGATATTTCTATTTGGCTTGAATATTTAAGTTTGATTCTCACTCAAAAGCAGGAATTAAAAAAACCACATTAAGACATGCAGGACATAATATAGAACATGTGTAATTTTAGTCAGTAAATTCATTCATCCAAAAGATGAAAATATCAATTTTGTAGAATTGTTTTAAAGTCATCAACCTCTTGTTCTATCATTCATCGCTTTTCCTATCTTTCAACGAGAAAATCAAAATATACATTTACAAACCTATTATGAAGTTGCTTAGAATCATTATATTCTAAGATAAACACGATATGTAAACAAATGCATGTCATTGAAACTGCAGGTACTTAAAGTAGATCTTAGTTTAGAAAAACTAATTACGATGACATTGATGAGATTTACTTACCTTATAATCAGCAATCCACTCGCGGACAATTGCTTCAGCCATCCCCCTACCAGCATTATCATAAATAAAATAACTGCAATTCGATACTGCAAGAAAAAAACGCCGAAAATCAGCAAAGGAATAGGTAAGTAGGTTTTCAGCACATGTTTACAACCACTACTTCAACGCAAACATCACTATCACAAATGCATCAAACCATGTACTTATCGAAAATTGATATGAAATTCACGATTGCCTGTTAAAAACATTTGTCATGAAGCTCCATCGGAAAGGAAGCATCAGAAATAGAAGTATTTCCAGCTCTTGAATTTTATAGATTATTCATAAAAACAAATCAAGTTATCAAGAGGTGAAAACCGAAACCATTATTTTTTTATGATGGAAATATTAAATGTTTACATTTTTTGACACATTACAGGAGAATCGCACAGCATTTAAAAACCAAATCCCGAAGAGCAGACATTGTATTCAGGACATACACAGTGGACTTGAATTTCAACACAAATAAAAAAATAAATTGAACATTTTTTCCTCCTCCAATTTTAATGAACGATGAAGATTTCGATAGTGAAAGTGAAATATTGTTATCGACGGAGTCTTCTTCTTCTATAAGGCAAAATAAATGTTTAGTAAATTAAAACTTCTTGAAACAGAGGCCAGTACATAAATTTTTGTATGACTTTTGTGCAGCAAATTATGTGATCGAGGAGTTCTACGAGCTTGAGGATAACCTTTTATCACGAGATATTTTCTCAAATAAATTAGGTATGAGAGGAAGTTTTTTTTATAAACAATCAAACCCTGCAAGATGAGGAATGTTTTCCGGTTCCCAATATGGAATATGTGCAGGAAACACCACCTACCATAAAAAAAACCTAGCACCATCTACAAAACCATGAAACGCCATGGAATTTCATTATTTTCTGATCGCGTTGGGTTTTCTGGTTAGAGCACAAAATAATTTATTTGAGCTCAACTACCGTCGTGTTCACGGGGGATGGTGTTTGTCGTGGCCTCAAATGTCCTCACGCTGGCTGGTGTGGAAGTTTGGAGAGTGGGGTGAAAACTCAGATGTGACCTCGTCATCTGACCGTGGTTCAAAATTAAGAGGTATTGTCCTCGGATCTTTCCCTTGGGGAGTGAAACAGGACCGTCGCCAATAGTCCTTTGTGTTGTTCCAGTGCGACGTTAATTAACTACCTACCTGTCTTGAGCTTATCTATTACTACAAAAAGTTCCTCAGGACCGTGGTAGCCCGGTTGGAAGAGAAGTGGACTAAAATCGGAGGGTTGCGAATTCGAAAATCGGTTCAACCAAAGGCCATCGTGTATGTGGGGGCAGGACACGTTAAATCTGCGGTGGCCTCAAATGTCCTTTCGTTGGCGTGGTGTGGAAGTTTGGAGAGTGGGGTGCCAGCTCAAGTTTTGACCTCGTCATCTGACCATGGTTCAAATAACGAAATGTTGTCTTCGGATGTTTCCCTTCGGAATTAATCCTGAACCGCGCCAATAGCCCGTTGTGTTGCTTCAGTGTGATGTTAATTCAACTGCCTACATACAGTCTTTGAGGAAAAGAAGCAAGGACGAATAGAGATGACAAAAAAGGCTGTGAAAGAAAGATATAATCTGAAGAGCCAAAACGTTATGACCACCTACTCAATAACGCGTTGCGCCTCCTTTGGCATGCAAAACAGCTGCAACTCGCCTGGGCATAGATGCCACAAGTTCTTGGTACATGACTGGAGACAGGTTGTACCAAATGTCTAAGTAGCGGTCACGCAAAGTCGAGATATTCGGACATGATGGTGTTTGAGCTCTGAGCTGCCGCTCCATGACATCCCAAATGTGCTCTACCGGATTAATATCCGGCGAGTTAGGTGGCCAGGACATTAAATGGAATTCATCAGTATACTCCTCGAACCACTCCAACACAATCCGAGCCTTGTGACATGGGACGTTTTCCTGCTGGAAGATTCCATTTCCAGTTGGGAAGACAGACGCCATGTAAGGGTGCAACTGATCCGCAATGATGTTCAGATAGTTCGCAGCGTTCATGGTCTGTTCTACCACAACTACGGGTTCCAGAGTCGCCCATGAGAACGTCCCCCAAAGCATAATACCGCCACCACCAGCCTATGTATGACCTGCTGTACAAGAGGGGAGCAACTGTTCGCCTGGCAGACGGCGTACCCTGACACGACCATCGACGTGATGAATGAGAAATCGGGATTCATCTGACCAAGCAACTCTCTTCCACTCATCCATGGTCCAGTCTCGATGTTCCCGGGCCCACTGTAACCGTAGTTGACGATGACGCTTGGTCAACAGAGGCACACGAGTGGGACGTCTGCTGCACAGTCCCATATCCAACAGTGTCCGCTGAACTGTGTGTTCCGAAACACTTGCGCTTGGACCTGCATTGTATTGGGCTGTCAGCTGAGCCACTGTCTCGCGCCGATTTTGCTTTACCAAGCGGGACAGTCTCCGACGTCCTTTTTCTTTGATGACGCGTGGACGACCAACACCTTGGCGTCTACTGCTGGTGTCACCGTCATTTATCCACGGGGCCGCGGTGGCCCGGTTGGAAGAGTAACGGACTAGCAACCGAAGGGTTGCGAGTTCGAATCCAGCCAAACACCGTCGTGTACAAAGGGGGCTGGTGCACGTTAAATCTGTCGTGGCCTCAAATGTCCTCACGTTGGCGTGGTGTGGAAGTTTGGAGAGTGGGGTGCCAGCTCAGGTGTTGCCTCGTCATCTGACCGTGGTTCAAAATTACGTGGTGTTGTCCTCGGATCTTTCCCTTTGGGATTGATCCCGGACCGTCACCAATAGCCCGTTGTGTTGCTCCAGTGTGACGTTAATTGAAATAACAATAACAATAACAAACATTTATCCACTTTGCATGAATACTAACAACGGCAGATCGTGAACACCCTACCAGTCGTGCAGTTTCGGTGATACTCGTTCCGAGTCTTCGGGCCATTACGATCTGCCCACTATCAAATTCGCTTAGATCAGCAGCCTTTCCCATCACTCGCAAAAGTAAGTGCAAGAATGATTACTTACCTTCTCCAGCAGCAGTTAAATACCATTCTCACTTAATCACATGCCCTCCACGTCATCCAGCCGAGTTCATTGAAAAATGTGGGGATGGTCATAATGTTTTGGATCGTCAGTGTACGTACATAAAATTTTTGGTTTCTTTGTTTCTACATTTTAAAATTTTAACCCTCCTGGTTGTGTGTCTTTGCTTCGAAAACTGTCCTGTAGTGTACAGCCTCTGGCGCAAAAACCTACAAAGCATCGTAATTTTGAACCACGATCAGATGACGAGAACACCTGAGCTGGCACCCCATTCTTCAAACTTCCACACCACACCAACGTGAAAACATTTGAAGCCACGACAGATTTAACGTACACCAGCCTCCATCCCCTTCGAGTAAAAAGGATGATTTGTCTCGACGAGATATCTCGTCATCAAGATATTGCCGATTTTTTGGTGACGACGAGGTCAAGATCTGGTCAGTTTTTATTAATGACAAGATATCTCGTCCATCAAGACCCGATTAGTTTTCCTAATGACGAGATACCTCGTCGAAACAGCCACCAGGATTGTTAATTCACCCAAGATCAGCCTCGTTTTCAGCTACAATCGAAAACTAATGCTGCTGTCGTATTGTAATATGCAGATAGCAGATCTCGTTTATCTGAAACAGGACAGCGTCTTTCTAATTGGAAACATTTTATTGACTCTGAAAAACAAACTCCTTGTTAATGCTACATCATTATACAACTGAAGGCACGACCCACCTCTATGGAATTTCTTGATTTCCAGGTGGGTTTGTCTGTGCGTCCCTGCAAAAATCGGACGGGGGAAACGGGAATTGAACCACAAACTAGAAATGGAGATTCGAACAGAGGAAGGAAGCAGTTTCAATAGGAAGTGCCCGCAAAGGAAGTCGATTTCGAGACCTACCTGATACAAAACTTGTGATAAATTGTCACTAGTTCTGGGCGAGGAACAATTCCTACTTGGATCTGCATTCCCTTGAAGTAATAGGGCAGTTTTGCTTTGACGAGATATCTCGTCATTAACAAAACGTCAGATTTTGATGGACGAGATATCTCGTCGAAACCGCTTGGTGAGTTAAAAGATTTAATCAAGTCAATCAATTTTTTCCTAACATTAATCTTTTTTGCCGTTGGTATGTTATTTTTTATATATTCTTAGAACTCAACACAACTTAGCTCTTTGTTTAAGTTGTAATACATAAACCTTTCTCGGAGGTGTCCTTTCAACCACATTCTACTCTCTCTCAGACCAAATATTATTTATTCAATACCCTTTCATCAGGAGCCCATGTAGCAAGGCAAATACTATATACTATAACTCAACTCAATTGCGATGAACAAATTATCTAATTCTTGAAATAAATGGTATAAAAGTTGAACCCATTTCTCTCAGAAGTATGTTATGTTTTCCATGTTTGGGGTCAACATGTCTTTTTGCCAGCCGCCTCTTCCTTAAACATCTCACCCAAATTCATTGCAGAATTTGCCATCGTCTTCATTGCTTTTCACTGCATAGGGTACAGGAATAAACAGGTGAAACGGTCGAGATACCGAGATGTCCTTCAAACCAAGGCAACCTCCGTTAAACAGGGAAGTCGTACTGCAGGTGTAATAGGCGAATGCAAGACATGTGTATATTCTGATACATTCAAACAGGATTTCATTCATTACTGCTTGTTTTGGCATAGAAATGGCAACAGGACCGGCAAATTTCATTAAAAAATTTTCACTCACGATTAGGAGGGGTAGGTGAATTTCGATGCACTGGATCAACGGGTTCTTGGCGACGGTGTGGGATCCATCCCGAAGGGAAAGACCCGAGAACAAAACTCCGCAATTTTGAATCAAGATCAGATGACGAGGTCACACTTGAGCTGGCACCCCACTCTCCGAACTTCCATACCAGTCAACGTGAGGACATTTGAGGCCACGACAGATTTAACGTGCACCAGTCCCATGTACACGACGGTCTTTGGTTGCCATTGGCGACGATCCGCGATCAGTCCCGAAGGAAAGTATCCGAGGACAACACAATGGCTGTTTCTTAAACTGTATTGAATATGTTATTTGGAAAATTTTGAAAAATCAATGCTTATAATGCTTTTAAGGTGAACCTTGTTATAGATACCATGGTACTAGGACTCAAGAGATAGTGTACGGGAAATGAGAAAGGCTATTTTCTTGAGTCTCACGAGAAAGTCGAACTACTCCACTTTTATTCGAGCATCGTTCGTAGAGTAAAAATATTATATGCAACTATACTTCTATAAATTTATCAGGTTGGCAACTAAGTTCCCGCCGTTTTTTTAAATTTTAACGTTCCGCATGTCATTAAATGTTTTTGGCATAATGTTTTAAATCATTCGAAAGAGGATGTTTGTTCTACCGGAATCTATGTTTTTTTGTTCGAGTTAATTTATGTTAATTTTCAGATCATTAAAATGGAATGTCAAGTTGAGAAAAATGATCATTTTCGACACCTCCTTCTTTTTGCTTTTAATCAAGGTTCTAAGGCCGGAAAAGCTGCTCGCGACATTTGTGCTGTGTATGGAGTGTGTGCCATAGCTGAAAGAACCGCTCGTGATTGGTATGCCAAGTTCAAAAATGGAAATTTTGACCTCAAAGACGCGCCTCGTTCTGGCCGTCCAGTTGAGTTCGATGAAGAGCGATTAAATCAACTTTTGCACGAAAATTCGTGTCAAACGACAAGGGAACTGGCAGAGAAAATGGAATGCTCCCACACTGCTATAGAGAAGTATCTTCACTCGATGGGAAAGGTTCAGAAGTGTGGAGCATGGGTTCCAACCCAACATATACAACAATTTGCATAAGTGACCGTCTTATATCAAATTAAGCATACACATAATTTCTAATCAGATCCCGAATCCAAATTTCGAATTTACATTAAAATTAGCTCACCCCTTCACTATTAATATCTTCCGAAATAATCTTCATATCACGTTGTAATTTTTTTTAATTATGATGCTCTTAGTAGAACCGAAGCAAAATTACGTAATGTTTTCAAGTTACTTTTTTGGGGTGATATTAATTATGAAACTAATATTCGAAGAATTTTGAGCAGCAAATATCGTATGATTTGATAGAAATCTATATCTTTTGATGCGTAATGCAAAATTTCAGTTCTTTTTTTCCTCTCCTATAAATTGTTTACTACATAAATGTAATATCTACTATTTTCAGACATGTTTTGCAAAAAGAAATGACAACTTAGATGATAGAGCTGAAATTTTGCGAGGTCATAAAATATATTAAAACTGTAGGAGGTGTCAGTGATAGTATATGCAAAATGGAATACTTTACTTAGAGGCATGTTGCATCAGATGTTTGCAGACATGGAAGACCATTCAACTTTATAAACTCTTTGTTAAAGATATTTTCATTTGCGATTGATATCACAAAATTGTTTGGCTTTTTTACAACTATCCTTTTGAACTAACTTTAACTCGATTTCTCCTTTACAAACTCTCCTAAGTAACTGCATTTTCTCTTCCATTTTCTTCTCTGCATTTCTAGAGTGATTTTTCTCGTTCTCATCTTTTTATTTTGTTATGAAAATGAAATAAAGATGTGAAACGCAAAAAAAGTACAGATCTAAGATAGCATGATTTCAGTTTAACGTTGTATCAGCATAAAGGCTCAATGCATACACACCAAGACGCAAATATAGAGCTACCATATGTCCCGGCCTGATGGTCGTTTAGTCCCGGTTAGAAGAAAAATATTGAGGCCTCGTTCTTTTATATATTCCCAAAATGAGAAAAATGTGTCCGTTTTGAACGCGCTGGGGTTTTAACCCTCCTGGTGGTTGTCTCGACGAGGAATCAAGTCATTAGCAAAGTTGACCAGATCTCGATGGACGAGATACCTCGACATTAGAAAAAACTGAAAAATCTTGACCGCATCATAAAAAAAATCAAGCATCTTGATACGGGATATCTCGTCATTTTCAAAATTAAGATCTTGTTGGACAAGATATCTCGTCGAAGCCACTTAGAGGGTTATCAATTCTATTAAAGTACCTAGAAATTTATATTTGTTATCAGAAATTTTTCATATATCATCGGCTTAGAGCAGAAACTCATTAATTGACAAAACACCAAATTTTACTGTTCAGGAGTGTTGAGTATTTTCCTACGAGATGGCGCACGGACAACCCGTCCACTCGGGAATGTCACCGTGCCTGCATGTTTATGTTCAAAGGGGCTGCTTAACCACCCCCTTTTTTTCTTGTTTATCTGTCACTTGCGAGGAGACTGCCTGCCGAGAACCAACCTCGCAGCTTCGCTCTCCGTTGTTACTTGTTAATAAATCTGTTATTTGTTAATTCTGAGTTTTATTCTGTTAACTCACAAAGCACAGAACGGGATCGATTGACGTGTCTCAACATTTGCTCAGAAGCATCACAAAAGAGATGCAATTGCGTTTGCAATGCATTAGATAGCACAACACATCGAGGAATATGGATGAGCTTTAGTTGATGAAGCTCTGACCGGAATTTGGACCACCTTTGCTGAACCTTTTCACCAACAGGATCATCCCAAGACACATTTGTCTTCCACAATTCTTGAAGGAACATCTTCGCCAGGATAACTATGGGGGAAAGCCATCCCAAAGGATCGAAAAAGGAGTTTAAAGACTATTAGTTTCTAGGTCAAAAATTTAAAAACACTTTCAATAATTTAGCAGTGTTATTTGGCAGTGTTCCAGTCGCAAACTCGCAACCCTCCGGTTGCCAATCCGCCACTCTTCCAACCGGTCTACCGCGATCCTTCTCTTTACTCAGATAAATTGGTTCAGTGTTAGCAAAAAAATTACAAAATCCACCTAAGTTAGATTTAAGATCCAGTAGATTTATGAAATGAAGAATTATTTCTTACTACCATTATCTACAAATTTGAACTCAAGGTTTAACATATCTTTACCCCCTTATTTAGAGATATCACAAGGATTTCTCACATCGCTAGCATATTTTTCAGGATCAAGGG
This sequence comes from Meta bourneti, assembly GCA_933210815.1. Classification (NCBI taxonomy): domain Eukaryota; kingdom Metazoa; phylum Arthropoda; class Arachnida; order Araneae; family Tetragnathidae; genus Meta; species Meta bourneti. The sequence continues at coordinate 11,349,700 of OW119924.1, read as the reverse complement.
CTCTAAACTTTTAGCATCGTTTGACGGCTTAACCCTCCTGGTTAATCTTCGTCGAAAACTACCCTGTAGTGGCCAGCCTCTGGTGCAAAATCCTGTTCCAAAACTACCACTAGTTCTAGGCAAGGGACGATTTGTTTTTCCTACTTGGTTTTCACTCCTTGGAGTGGTAATAAGGCAGTTTTGTCTCGACAAGATATCTCGTCCTTAGAAAAATTGACCAGATCATGGACTAGATATCTCGTCATCAAGATCGGACCAATTTTGCCAATGACGAGATTTCTCGTCATCAAGATCGGACCAATTTTGCCAATGACGAGATTTCTCGTCATCAAGATCGGACCAATTTTGCCAATGACGAGATTTCTCGTCATCAAGATACTGTCGAATTTTTGGTGACCAAGTAAAGATCTGGTCAGTTTTTGCTAATGACAAGAGATCTTGTCTATCAGGATCCGGTCAGTTTTGCTAATGACGAGATACCTCTTCGAGACAACCACCAGGAGGCTTAATTCACCCAAGATCAGCTTCGTTTTCTATTACAACAGAAACTAAACTACTGTCGCTTTTTTTTAAAAAAGATAGCAGATGTCGTTGTTTATCTGAAACAGGATAGCATCTTTCTAATTGGTAAGTTGGTAGGTAACTGAACTAACGTCGCACTGGAGCAACACAACGGGCTATTGGTGACGATCGGGGAACAGTTCCGAAGGGAAGAGGCAAAAATCCGAGGGGAACACCTCGTAATTTTGAATCACGGCCAGATGACGAGGTTAACACCTGAGCTGGCATCCCAAATTTCCACACCACGCCAACCTAAAGACATATTTAACGTGCAGATAACCACGACAGATTTAACGTGCACCACACGATTTTCTATTTGGAAACACATTTAATTTACTCTAAGAAACAAACTATCCTTGCTAATGTACCATTATTTTTCTACCGAAGACATGACCCGCCTCTATGGAATTTCTCGATTTCCAGGTGGGTCTATCTGTCCGTCCGTGCAAAAATCGTATACTATGCATGAAGAATTTTTTTTCTAACTCTGGACCCCTTTCAAAATAAAATTCCTGGCTGCGCCACTGTGTTGTGTGACGGCTTTAGGAAAACAGCCCTTCTGTGAATACTGAAACGGGAAGTAAAACGTATAATGCAAATGGTATAGGGGTATGCAAGAGAAATTGAAATTGGAATTGAACTACGCCCAAGAAACGGAGATTCGAACAAAGGAAGGAAGCAGTTTAAATCGGAAGTGCGCCCTAAGGAAATCGATTTCGGGAGAGCGGATATATTTAGAATGCTCGGGGAGTTGAAAGAAATGCTGATTCATGAGCCTTCAACTTAATTATCTGATCGGAGTTCCGTTCCCAATAAAAGATTAATAGGAATGCTCAACATCGCGCTATTTTAATGCCTTCCGCAATTCTCTTAGAAATATGTAACCAGGCTGGCAAATTGTGTCTGTCACCAATGCCCTGGTCTTTGTGAGCGCGTGCAAGAGATCCGATATTTTAATTTTTATTGCGAGTGTAACTGCTGCTTTTGTATTTGCAAACGTTATTAGTATATTTGTTAAGCACGTGCAAACAAAAAATGTAAATGTCATTTTCGCATTCCTTTTTTATCATTGCAATCTGTCGTAAATTCTGTAACAATAGAAAATCCAGCACCACCGTTGTAGCATAAACTTCAAATGTACATTCGAAATAAATAAATATTAGTAATTATATTTTTTATTATACACCTGCAAACTATGATGTTGTGAATGTATTTTTAAAATTATGAACGTGAAAACTGAACCATTATATGGAATGTAATTAAAAATTTAATTTGGAATGTAGATTAAAAGAGAGTTGATCGTTGTTCTTTGTAATTTTGTGTCGTCTTTAGTTTTCTTAAATGTTAAATCTTTTTAATAAGTTATTAGTCTCCATGCATGCAACCAAAATGCTTATCTATCAAATTATTTAATGCAATCGAACTGATGATCGGGATGATCATCCAAAAAGTGAATAGAGTGAGTTTTCATCTCCAAGGTAAATTAAACTCGGATCACCACGCAACGTCCGCGAGTCTTCATTAAGTTCTTCCAGAAGCACGTTTCAAATACATTTAACATCATCGTTCCTGAAGAATTCGTTTGTGTGCAATTAAAGAATTTACCCTCCTGTTGTATTAATATATACTAGCTGAATTTACCCGGCGTTGCTCGGGTTGTTAATATGTAGCCTAAATTACCCCAAAACGATGTGATACTGAGCTATTTTCAGCGCAATTGCGATTGCACCATACTAAAAAAACCATCCAAGGTCATCTTGAGAGGCGACTCCTATAGATGTTAACTCTGACGTCATCTGCACAGCCAGACCGCGAGAGAGCGCCCCCTAGCAAGTGCTGTGTCCAGGATGACGGGACGTTACACCCCTCTGCACACCCAAGACAAATATAACGGGGTTAATATGTAGCCTAAGTTTCATCGAAGGGTTCCAAAGAATAAGTGTACCAAATTTGGTGTAGTTTGGACAGATGCCAACTCTGCTTTATATGAACTTGGACGATTAGGAAGCAAGGTCTAAATAAAGTTGTCCCATTTTCGCTACGTTTGAAACTGTTTGAGAAAGCATATATTGAATATGGACACATAGGAGTGTCATCAATGTTAAATTTATTATCGCCACAATATTATATAGTTTGGGGGTTTCATGTTTTTATAACTATGCAAACGAGAGAGAAATATCATAAATAACGGAATACTTTTGTGGTATTCTTTGAATAAAAAACATTAAATTCAGTTCATAAAAGTAATGTCACAACAAAACATGAAGATACTGAATCTGCATTTTCTTCACTACATCTCACATATTCGCAGATCTACATATCGCACAGTGGATCGAAATCTCGAAAATGTGATCAAAAATCAAATATATTTATGCATGGGGAAATTATGACTAATTTTTCAAACATTGTCGCGGACGTTACGTGGTTTAATTTATCTCGGAGATGAAAACTCGTTCTCTTCACTTTTTGGATGATCAGAATATCAGTTCGATTGCATTAACAAATTGTAGATAAGTCTTTTGATTGCATACATGGAGACGAACGCTTATTAAAGAATTAAACATTTGTTAAGAAAATTAAAGACGATATAAAATTACAAAGAACAACAATAAACTCTCTTTTTCACTCCATCTCCCATTCTTCTAAATTCTAAATGAACCTTTTTTTTTATCACATTCCATATCATGTTTACAGTCTGCGCCTGTATAATTAAAATATACGTTCATAATATCATAGTTTGCACGTACTGCATAAATACAATAACGTTTATAAATATGCTAGTAGCAGTTGCATACGCAATAAAAATTAAATTTTCGGGTCGCTTGCACACGCTCACAAACATTATGACTAATAACATATTGAATCTATATAAATAAAAATGGAGTGTTTGTTTGTGCATTGAATATTTTCGACCCATTTCAAATTATTTATCCGTTTTGGGCCCTTTCTGATGCAAAAAAGGTGCCTTGCGTGCTTGGTGTCTGTCTGTCCATCTCCCTGTATGTGTGTGCCCTTACTACGTCCGAACGGCTGAGTGTATTTCCATGAAACTTTGCATACTTTGAGTACTTACATTCATTTGGTGACTGAACTTGATTGTCTGTCTGTCCGTTTTCCCGTTTTACATCTGTTTTTATGTCTGCCTTTGTGCAAGTATCACATCAAATTTTTTCAACATGTTTTAATACAATGTTCTATATTTAATAAATCACATTTTAATTTAGTGAATACAATATTTAAATTTCCTTTGCTTAAATATTTAAATAAGTTTCATATTAAAACATCAAAGTAGCTATCCATCATAAATTGGTACTTTTGGAGAAACTGGCAGGTATACTGAGCATTGGGATTACTTGGATTGTTTTACCAGTACTGCAGAAAGAGCAATTACTTTTCTAAAGATAATTTTTACGGAATTTGAATTATAATACTTTTTATTTATTTTGAGCCTTATTTTTTCTTTACGAAATATAAAAAAATCTGAATATTTGGGACAAACCATATAGAGAATAAAACATTATAAATGAAGTATACAGCACAAAACTTTTTAAAATAGGACTCGTAGCTAATATGGCAACATTGGTATTTTTAGAAATTATTTTTGTCATACTCGTCTGAATTAGTTTGAAACTATCATTATTAATCGTTTGCTTTTGTAATCCTTTAGTTTATATTCCAGGAATTCATTTTCTAGTGAAAAAGCAGATACTTTCATTGCTTTTCGTTCGAAGCTTTTTTTAAATCTATGTTTTAAGATGTATCTCTGTATTTTCAATTTGATGTGTTTCGTTGAATATCTAATCGAGGTAAGTAAATGTTTAACTAGTTTTTCAATATTTTGAATTATTGTATGATAGTTTATGGAAACGCTTTTGTTTTTAAATGACAAACAAGAGAGAGAGAGAGAGAGAGAGAGAGGCATTTACAGTGAGTAAAAAGTTTCTGTAGGCCCTTATTATTTGAAATAAATTGTTTTATTATCTGCAGAATATAAATATTGAAGAAATAAAAATGGAACAAATATGAGATAATTGCATACAAAGTTTCTATTGAATTTAAACAAAAATATTAATATAATTTAACGCATAATTCACAATAACACAAAAATGTGCAAATATGAAGCAAAAAGTCTCCGTACGGTGAAAAATATTTCGTTACTCCCTTCGTTATTTCCCTCCGCATGTTTCATTATTTAATGGTCAGTTTAATCTGATTTTGCATTAATGACCTCTCAGAAGTTTAGGCATGACTCCCACAAGTTTTTTTGTTGTTTCTGGAGTAATTTTGTTCCAGACTTCCAGAATGACAATTTTCAGTTTATCTTTGCTGGTGGTATAATTTTTCAGTTCACGACCGATTTCTTCCCATAAGTGTTCCATGGGTTTAAATCAGGAGACTAGTGGTGTGTGAAGTTGGTGCGACATATGGTAAGGAATCATTCTTTACAGAACGTTGCAGTGTGTTTTGAATCGTTGTCCTGTTGGAAGATAAATGGTCTTCCCAGAGACAGTTTCGTAGCACTAGCAAGGACATTTTGTTTCAAAATATCTAGGTACACATGGCAATCCATGTTACCTTCAACAAAACATAAATTATACACACCAGAAGAACTCATGCAACCCCATACCTTTGCATTTCTTCCACCGTGGTTTACAGTTCTATATGAGTTTTGTTTGCATTTGATGTTTTGATTTTCTCCATGCCATAACTCGTCCATCTGAACTATAGAGACAAAATTTTGATTCATCCCTGAAAAGTACTGAATCCCAGAAAGTTAAAGGCTTATTCATATGCTTTTTTGAAAACTCAAGACGCTTTCTTCTGTTAAGTTTGCTAATGAGTGACTTCTTACGTGGAACATGCCCATTGTAGCTATCTTTTTTTATTACTTTTCTTACAGTCTGAGGTTGCTTTCTTCAATTTTCTTTGCATTTTGTTTGCTTTATATTTCAAGATTGTAATCAGTTTTCAACAAGGATGCAAGTTGTGGTGCTAATTCTTGTATTATCCCGAACGTTTCGCAAAATATTCTTGGTGTATATGGCTCAATTTCTAAGGTCTTCCGGATCGCGCGGTTCCTATTTTCCAGTTTCTACCTAATTATATCTTTCAGTGATTTTTACCGTAGATTTAGATTTGTTTGCGATTTCGCCAATATTTCCCTCATTGATAATCCGTTATTTCCCATCTTTATCACCAATACCCGAATAGCTTTCGGAATTCCCATTTTAGGCGATCCAATGGTATAAAAATCATTTGAAATGATTACTTACACAATACTGAAGTTTTTTCATTTGATAGTTGTGATAATTGAATGCGGGGCTGCTGGACTGTACGTTCTAAACAATTTTGATAATGCTGTAACACTTCCCATTTAACCCTCTCAAAAAGGCGGCTTTTCTGATCTAAACGTCATGTTCCGTAATTGTCTAAATGGGAGATCATAAAATTCTTCGCAAGTAACCATCTGTCCATAACTTACCCGGGAAGTACTCGTACAGCACTTCGTCTGACATTACATCGGTTATAAAGTTCCAAGCACTCACATAAAGCATCTTCATCTGACATTATACTGACATTCATGATCTCATAAATATCAAGCCTCTTGATTACACTCAAAATTCCACTTCAAGTGAATTTTTCCTTAGATGTTGCCGAAGAAACTCTGGGAAAATCAGGGATTTGCGATCCAGACCGAGAAGCGAGCGAACGCTCGTTCCTAAACTCAGCCGAACCCTTCTGTCACAAAATATCTGTACATTTGTATATAATAACTGTAGGATGTACGAATAAATGTTGTAGTGGTGAATATAAGTTTCTAGTTACTTTACGCTACCATTTGTAACTTTCATCACTCCATCTCATCCGGTACAATGCGTACGGAAACTTTTTTGCCTTTCATTTTGTATGTTTTTCCCAAAGTTTTAATTAATTACTTTTTATTTGTGAAAATTAAGGAAACTTTGTTGCGAACACATTCTCTAGTAGGAAAGAATTTTTTTGCGCAGTTTCTGAATCTTTGGTGAGATTTATTTAGAAATTATAACAATTTAAACGCCGTTTTCGTTTCCGTATGGAAACTTTTTCTATCTACTATATATGCATTCTCTCAATTATTCCATGTATTCTAGGTAATATTAGCACACTCTAGAGACTTTTCTTTCTAAAATTTTAAATTCCACAAAAATGCAAAATGGTTAAATTTGACATTCATTACTTGCATTTGTGAAATTGTGTATTTAACAATTGCGTACCCCTTTCAGAGTGGTAGTTGCTACATGTGAATAGGAATTACAATTTATTAATGAAAAAGTGGAAGCTAGTTAACCAATTTAACCAGAGCAAAGCCAGGTAATTTTGCTAGTTATCTTCTGATGTCGCGCTTCTGTATCAAAACTGACATCTGGCAATTGAGTTAATGATACTTATGGCTCTTACAACAGTCTAGCTTCATAAGAAAGGGCATTTGCATATTTTGTTAGGTTCGAGTGTCAACTGCTAATAAAAGGATCTAAAGATAAAAAGACTAACTATCGAATCCTCAACTGTTGCTTCCCTCGACATTTTTCAGGCGAACCTTGGGTACAGCTTTGATATACACATACTTTTGTGGCAACTGTCTTGGAGCTCTTTTTATAGCGAGTTATGACAGGTAGTCAACCCATCTTTATTAGGATTATTCCTGCTTTTATGGCAACCTCGGCAAGCGGAAGGTTTAAATTTTCATTTCGAATGTTTCTTTTCATTTCCGTTAAATTGTCCTTCGATTTCAATAAAATAGATTTTTTCAACAAGTTTTTAGAAATTGTTAGATTTAGATTGGAAGGAGTTTAAAACAGTCTAAAAACTAAAAATATATTTTAACCGCTATTTTTGAACTGTTTCTGCTAATTATCTTGCGTTAAGAAAAACGATGTTTTTATAAGTTTTTGTTGGAATCGGTTTCAACCTCTGTAGAGGACTTGAAATTATAGTGCCGTATGGTGTATAGTAGTGAAAGTAGAAAGTTATGTTAATCTTGAGTGTATATAAGATAGAAGAAATCGTGTGATTGACGGACGAGACGTCTTGATTTTGAATGCATGTTATGTTTGTAAATACGAGTTGGTTTCAATAAAATTTATTTTTAATAATGTCTCGTAAACTTTAATGTTCTTTGGCCCCAATCGATCAAAGCCAACAGTTTTCTAACTATTTCCGTTAATTAGTTTCAGCTAAAGTTTGTTATTTTCGTTAAGAAAAACAATTTTTTCTAAGAATTTCTTCTTTGGCGACATAAAAAGCGCCAAAAGCGTTACCACAACAGCATGCGTATATCAAAAGTTGTACCGATCCTTGTTTTTGCATCTTGAGCTTCCTTAGATAATTTTGTCCAATCATTGTGTAACTCATTGTGACCACAGTAATGAGTGGGATTCAATAGACGCAGCACTCATTTATTCATTTCATTGCAGTAGTACCTTATGAGCCGATACTGTCATGTAAAACCAGCGGTATTCATTTACATAAAGTTGAGCAATTTATCTATATGTCAACCATCTATACATTTATACTGAATCTTGAAACCATGACCTGTAAAATAATTTCAAAACTATTCATAATACATACGATTTTCATTAACTCTCCAAGTGGTTTCGATGAGATGTCTCGACCAATTTTGCAAATGACTGACAAGAACTCGCCATCAGCACATTGTCAATTTTTTGATGATGACGAGATCAAGATCTGGTCAGTTTTTCGAAGGACGAGATATCTTGTCCATCAAGATCTGATCAGTTTATATAATGACGAAATACTTCGCCGAGACAGCCAGGAGGATGGCTCTTGCAATCTTGGCCGAATCTTTGTAAAGTCTTAAAATTGCAGCGAGCAGTTTCATCATTAGATGCACCTGATCAATTATTATTTCTCTGAAGACCTGAGGCTTATTTCTCTTATGAACGCGGCTTTTACTTATGATTTTCTGTCTTTTAATATAATTTGAGTTTGCTTTCTGGTTTGCACATTTTGAAATCAGATCCGTACGATATATGAATAGATTCTATGAACCGAATATCCCCCAAACGAATTGTTTATTCCTCACGTAGAGCATTCTCTACTAAATTACCATAACGCATTTACATTTCGTCTCTAACAAATTCGTTTCCTTAAACCTGGCAGATGTGACACATTTGGAGAAAAGAATTTTTGTAACAGCATTGCAGGTTTTTTATCGACCATTCTGAGCAGCATTCCTTTTATGAGCTTGTTTAGTTCAGTTGGTTTAAGTTCTAAAATTTCACTTTCTGTATATTGTCTTGCGATAGAATTGTTGTCTTTCTGGTAATGAATTCTTATTATTCCATTCTTATTCTTATTAAAAGCTGTTCTTTCTCAGTAAGTTGGCTGCAATACCATGCAAACGTTTGAACATCACATCGGCATTTGAACTGTTCTTCTGCTTCCATATGTGGTATAACTCCAAATATTTAATGGGTCGCGATAGCCCGGTTGGAAGAGTAACGGATTAGCAACCGGTGTGTTGCGAGTTCGAAACTAGGTCCAACAAAAGACCGTCGTGTACGCAGGGGCTGTGCACGTCAAATCTGTTGTGTCTTCAAATGTCCTCATGTCGGTGTTAGAAGATTGGGGTGTCAGCTCAGGTGTTGATCTGGATACCGTTTTTGAATTAACGTTGCACTGGAGCAACATAACGTGCTATTGGCGAACGTTCGGGATCGATCCTGAAGATTAAGATCCGAGGACAATACCTCGCCACTTTGAACCACAGTCAGATGACGAGGTCAACATCTGAGCTGGCACTCCACTCTCCAAACTTCCACATCAAACCAACGTGAGAACATTTGAGGCTACGACAGATTTAACGTGCAAAACATTCCATATACACGACGGACTTTTGGTTGAATAGCGTTTCTAACTCACAACCCTCCGGTTCCTAATCCGCGACTCCACCAAATGGACTACAAAAGCCCCGAGGATATCTCAGAAGATATTCCGAAGCTCCAAGATTTTAAAACCCGCATTCATCAATTCGTCTTCCGATCCGTAAGAATTTCTAATAAGTTTGAATAAATTTATATCGAGTGTCCCGGTTTGAATAAAGATACTACATTGGTAGAAGAATGTCCATTTCGCAAGATTTTTTTTAGCTTATTTGGTAACTTATTTTTAATGCAGCGAACAAACAATACTTTCCTATGTTTTAATACTTTAATTATGCTCTGACAGGTGGACATTTGCATCTTTTCTTTTACTTTCCTTCCCTTAAAGTGATTTGTGGACATAAAATCATTTGGTCCCTTTTCTACCAAGGTACAGGTGGGTTGGTAGTTGAATTTACGTCGCATTGGAGCAAGACAACGGGCTATTGGCGACGATTCGAGATCCATCCCGAAGGGAATTCTGGGCAGCTATTTACCAAGATACAGAAAAACTCGTGAAAAAACCACTTCTAGAAATAGGATCTAAGCTCTTGAAATAGAAGATAACGGTATTTTTATCTTCCTTTTCGCAAGAAAAATCTCAAGTGATTCGAGGATAATATATTTTTGCATTAAAAAAGCGACCGTTATCCCAAGTAGGATTGGATTCGAACAGCTCAAGGTTTATGTTCGATAAAAATTGCTTCGATATCCGATTGCACGCGCGCTCGAGAATCGATGCGAATAAAGATGCAGGAAATAGCGAACGATCGCTTGTTATCAATTTTTCTTTTTCTTTAAATAAGGAAGTTTCACATTCCTCGAGATTTAATGCTATTGATAGTTGTTAGACACGAGTCATTGTCTTTCGCCGATAGCATGACCTTCGTCGCGAGAAAGGACAAGGAAAGGCGCCCTTTTGTCTTGTTCTTAAATGTTTCAATTTCGCTTTGTGGAAAATGCAGCTGCCTTTTATTTCCTTCTTCTGCAAGGCTTCGAGACGCCCGTCGGCTGAGAGTGATTGAGATCTTGAGATTGGGGAAATTTTTAGAGAAATTGTTGATGGTGGAGAGGGGAAGAATTGTGATGTGAAGATGGCGGTGGTGGATCCCCATCAGAAAATGTTTGTTGATGACAAAAATACATGTTGTGGTTTCCTAGTGACTAAATGGCTGATGAATAAATAATATGTTTGAGTGAGTAGATGAAAAAGAAAAACCGACAGGTACAAAAGAATGAAAAAACGTCAGATTTCAATGAAAAGGAAACCCCCCAAATACTCCCAACTTTTTCTAAACTGGTATAAGGGCCACGGTAGTTCAGTTGGAAAAGTAACGGAATAAAAACCGGAGGGTTGCGAGTTCGAATCCAACCAAAGACCGTCGTGTGCAAAGGGCGCTGATGCACGTTAAATCCGTCGATGCCTCAAATGTCCTCATGTTGGTGTGGTGTCCTCAGTTTGAGGTGCCAGCTCAGGTGTGACCTTGTCATCTGGTCATGGTTCGAAATTACGTGGTGATGTCCTCGGATCTTTCCCTTCAGGTTTGATCCCGGACCGTCGCCAATAACCTGGTGTGTTGCTCCAATGCGACGTTAATTAAAATACCTACATACATGCCTACCAAACTGGTATAAGGGTCGCGTTAGCTCTGTTGGAAGAGTAACGGATTAGCAACCGGAGGATTGCGAGTTCGAAACTAGATTCAACCTTAGACCGTCGTGTACGTGGGGGCTGGTGCACGTTAAATCTGTCGTGACCTCAAATGTCGTGGCGTGGAAGTTTGGAGAGTGAGGTGCCAGCTCAGGTGTTGACCTCGTGATCTGACCGAGGTAAAAATAACGAGGTGTTTTCCTCGAATCTTTCCCTTCAGGATGGATCCCGGACCGTCGCCAATAGCCCGTTGTGTTGCTCGAGTGCGACGTTAATGCAACTAAATATCTACCTACTTACAAATGGCTGATAAATACAGGGTGTTATCAAAATAATGGAAACACACTGGATTTATAAGGAATCCTTTACTAATATGGCGTAGGACCGCCTTTGGCATATAATACAGCTTGGATTCGCCTGGGAATCGAATCATACAAGTGCTGAATAGTGTTTAGAGGAATATTGTACCATTCTTCATGGAGATATTGTAAAAGTTCCGGGAGAGATGCCGGTGGAGGATATCGATTCCGGATTGAAAGCTCTAAAATAGACCATAACGGTTCGATTATATTGAAGTCGGGGGACTGTGCTGGCCAAGGTAGATGTTTCAGTTCATCCTCGTGTTCATCAAACCATGATTGGACCAGTCCAGCTGCATGAATAGGAGCATTATCATCCTGGAAAATTCCATCTCCTGCAGGAAACAAAGTTTGCATCATAGGATGGACCTAGTCAGCTAAAACTTCTCTATACTTCTCACCAGTGATCCTTCCTTTCAGGGTTACGATTGGGCCAGCAGAAAACCACGACATGGCTGCCCATACCATGACAGATCCACCTCCATGCTTGACAGTTGGAAGGACACAATCACGATCATACGCTTGTGCAGGTGTCCTCCAAACGTGCACCCATCCTGTTGTGGGGAAAAGTGTGAAAGATGATTCGTCTGACCATATAACTGTCTTCCACTTATCAATCGACCAGGTTTTGTGGTTGTGGCACCACTGTAGACGACTTTTGGCATTAACATCTGTGACAAGTGACTTGGGAATTGCTACTCTGCCGTAAATATTCTGTTTATGAAGGTGCCTCCTATCTGTAATTATTGACACGGGAGAATCCAGAGGCTGATTGAGCTCTCTGTGGTTACTTTGGCTGCAGTTGTTTTCTTTTTAGACATTACAATCCGCTTCAATACCCGTCGGTCTCTTTCACTCAGCTTCTCCTTCCATCCACTATTTTGCTTTGCCGAGCTTGTCTTGCATTGATGTGTGTACGCTGTCATGACTTTAGACACCATACCTCTAGAAACGCCTAAAAGCTGGGATGTTTCGGTCACAGTTGATCCAACTAGTCGGGCTCTTTGAAAGTCTGTGAGGTCTGACATTTTATGCTTTTGACAAAAATCCACGACGTATACAACTTCATTAAAGCTACCTCATACTACCATGATATATAGTACTTTTTATATTAAAAAAAAACTGGTAGCTAGGATTATATTTTAATGCTTACGAAGCGCATTTTTAAATGTCACTTATTCACAGGCGTTTCCATTATTTTGATAACCACCTGTAAATAATGAGTATGAATGAGTAGATGATTGATGGAAAAACAACTTTTCCAATAAAATTATTTTACCAGTATTGCTCGAAAAACAATTTTGTCCAAAACAAATTATTTTCTAATATTTATGTTTTAATTGGTTTTTTGTTTCTTCCCATAAAAAATAATTTATGAATATTTGATTGATGAAAAGAGGTTATTTAAAATATTTAATTTTACGTAACTTTATTTTGTAATGGAACACGAAAAGGCCCAAACGAAAAACTCATTAGTCATAATAGCGTAATTTTACTATTCGGTATCTGGCAACGCCAGAATTAATGATTTATTTTATAAATTTGATTTAGGATTCCGTGTATTTGAGTTAAGACAGCGAAATGGTTGTGATCATATTTGAGCATTTCTAAGTTTTATAAATTGTGTTCTTTTTCTAAATAAATCATAATTGTCTTTATCAGTATTTTTCAATTGTCTTTTCGAATTGCTCTGTTTCAGAATATACTCAGAAAGTCGAAATTCGACAAGCTTGCGCATATCGTTTTTACTTCTTATTTCAAAATGATCGTTAAGGTTGAAATAATATTTCAAAATAATACAGGTTATGCTAAATTAAAACAGGTAGCCATACATTGTAATTCAAAGATATTTCTAAATTTTGACATACATTTTCATTACATGACGATTAAAATCAATTAAATTTACATTTGTTTTTCATATTTAATGGATATTATTGAAAGTTGTACTCCATAGTCAAGTAACTACATCTATCATTCTAAATACGTACGCATTTTCCATATAGATACCGAATCTCTCAATTGAAAAAGTACCATAAGGATTCGATTTAAAACTGAATGTCTGTTGGCACAAGGCGAATTTTAAATAAGAATTTGCTGATCTTGGGAATATCACAGTTATAGGAAGTATTTGATATAGGACTTGAAAAATTGATTTTTTTTGTCTTAAGTGACAGAAGGTCGCGGTTGCTTGCCCTACAAGTTGTAGCTGTTCTTATGCAACTTAGATACCTGTGAAACATTAATAGAAAGCAGTGATTTTCTTTTTCATAAACGCTGTAAAATTGGCCTTTATTTTGAAAAATGGTAATCGATTGAGTTTGCTTTGTATACACTGATAACATTTATCTTTAAAATGCTCAGTTATTCCACGTGCCGCTGAATGGAATTTTCAAGAAAAATGTGTTAATGTGTGTGTGTAATAAATAAATCACTATATGCTGTAACAATTTAATTTGCCCTCATCTCATAATGATGAAATTTGAAAACATCGCATCCCTGGCGCAAGAGTACCACAAGTAAAAAATATTGATAGGAAAAACCGAATGCAAGACTACGCCCGAAATTCGTCATTTGTACTGAAAATGAACTTACGGGGCATTCGTAATCACTCCCAAACTCAAAATCCAATTCTGTAGTAGTCACAGAAAAAACTTTTGTGGCTTGTCTTACAGCAGGAGTGCGATGAATATGAAATGGATTACATGGATGGATATATCATGTTTACATATTTGCGTCCGAAGTAAATTGTAGAAGTTATGAAAAAGTTAAAACGATGTTAAAATATTTTCCGTATAAAATGATGCTTGCATTCTTCATATGAAAGAGAAGTGATTATTAGTCTGTTCAATCAACATTTAACCAATTCAACCCGAGCAATGCAGGGTAATTCTGCTAGTTGTATTATAAACATAATGAAAAGATTTTTGACTTCATGAACTAAAAAACAGAACAAAAACTTTTCTCATTTACCGGGGTCCTATTACGCCTTGGGACCTGGAACCCCCCTTGTGAGGGCCCTATTATTAAGAGTAAGAAGTTTGTGAATAAATTTAATTCGATTGTCAATTTCTTGAAATTAAGTTATTTTGGGCAGTTTTTCCAGTCGCATGCTGTAGCAAAGCTGCCAACGAAATTTTCTTTGTTTCCACTGCAAAATAAATTCGCCTGATCATCTTCAAGTCCAAAAAGCACTACTACACAATTAAGAACGTATCACGTAAAAATTTAAAATTTTACGAAGCATTGATTTTTCAGCTTTCAACAAAAAGGGAATGTTTGTCATACTTTATAATGAAAAAATTCACATTGAAACGAATTTATCAATAATACTTCAACGAAATTAAATACAAAGTCCGCGAATAACACTACAAATTACGTTACAAAATCAGAAAGAGGTTGCCAAAACACCAGCGCCCTCTATATTCAGCTCAATAGAAAAACTCTCATAACTAGTTTAAAAAAAAATTTTCATTTGTAAAAAGAAACAATTTTCTTCTAAGATCCGGATTAAGAAAAAGTAGACGACGCTCGTATCTAAAAATTAATTTGTAAAAATTCCTACCTGCACACCCCATCGATGAATTCTTCTCTTTGTATTTTGTTTATTAATATCTTAACTTCCATAAACAGGTTGTTCTCTACAATTGAAAATCACCCACAAGTCATTGCGACACGATGGAGTTCACGTGTCACTGGATTGGGTGTTAATCACCACCATCAACCGTGTCTCATAAAAGAGGCGACATAAGTAAACGACTTTTTAAACCCGTGTCTCATGTATTCCTGGGCCACGGCATGAGTTCTTGTAAATGAGCCTTCGTTTTCTGTTTCGCTTTATCATCAGGTACGCGAAATTTCACTGTATTCCCTTGGATATATCACAACGTCTATTGAAACACCTCCGTGATGATTATACTGTTTGTATTTTCGCAGTGAGCATCAGAGGGTAGGTAGGTAGTTAACCCTCCAAGCGGTTTCGACGAGATATCTCATCCATCAAGATCTGATCAATTTTGACGAGATATCTCGTCATTAAAATATTGCCAATTTTTTTAGAGTGACGAGATCAAGATCTGGTCTAACTTTTGTGAGGATACTTCGTCGAGACAACTACTAGGAGGTCTAATTAACGTCGCACTGGAGCAACACAACGGGCTACTGGTGACGGTCCGGGATCAATCCCGAATTGGAAGATCCGAGGACAACATCTCGTCATTTTTAAACATGGTCAGATGACGAGGTCGATACCAGAGCTGGAATCCCACGCTCCAAACGTCAACGTGAGGACATTTGGGGACACGGTCTTTGGTTGGATCGAGTTTCGAACTCGAAATCCTCCGGTTGTTAATCCTCTACTCTTGAAACTGGTCTATCCGCGGCTTACTGGAAAAAGGGATTTTCATTCAGACACTTTTCTTCTTGAGTGCTTCAAAAGTGAAAAATATATTTGCTTGAATGGAACAGGACCGATGAAAGCGAACGCCAGATAAGCTAGAGCATCAACTAACTAAAGTAGACTCCACAATCGACGGAAAGCCGCCCTAGATAATTTCACACAGAAAAATTAGTTTAATGGAAATGCGATAATGTAACGGCCGAACCATAAATCTCCATTAGAAACTAACAAGTTTCATCTTTTATTGCTTCAAATATTGCAAAAAAAACAGTTTTCATTCAGCCGCTCAATTACCATGGACAAAGACATCCCAAATCGAGTATCCGAATCGATTTACAAGGGAGAAAATAGAATTCTTCTTAAAGATGGTCATAAAAAAGCAGAAGGTCACCCGGAGGTAGACGATGCAGCCCACTCGAGTGCTAAGGACATAATTGAGAATAATATATTTTGGAAAATGCATTTGATGCGAAAAGAAGGACTTGAGGTGATATATTTTTCTTAAACCGGTAAAGTGAACTCGCTTTATTACCTTCCGAAGATATGCTTCAAAAAAGTTAGTTATTTTACTAATTATTAAACTTCCGGTAAAGATGTTGAATCCGGGGCATGTTTGTCGCCAAAGCGATTTTTGTCGCCAAATCAAGATGGCGTCCAAAGCCAGTATGTTCGTTAAGAAAAAACGCGGACTTTTCCACGTGAAAAATATTTTGCATAGGGTTGCCATAAAGCTGGATTAAAACACCAAGGTTACCATATTTGGAGATAAAACGCTAGTGCCCCGGATTCGACATCTCCACCAAACTTCCTTGTTGACGAGATATCCCATCCATCAAGATCTGACCAATTTTGTAAATGACGAGATATCTCATCCATCTAGTTTTGTTAGTCAGTTTTGCTAATGACGAAACGCCTCGTCTAGACAAAACTACCATATTAATCCAAGGAAATGGAGATACAAGGACGGTTATGAAATGCATGGAGAACCTGGGCCGAAAGATCCTCGATTTCCTGATGCTTGTATAGCTGGACTGAACAGAATTTAGTTTGTCCGAGCCTTTTTATTGATTTTGCTGGGACTTGGAGAAGTGTCGGTTGAAGATCCAAGTAGGAAAAAAAATTGTCCCTTCCCCAGAAACTGGTGATAGTTTGGAACAAGTTTTTATACCAGAAGCTGGCCACTACAAGGCAGTTTTCGACGCGAAGATAAACCACCAGGAGGGTTAACACAAGTATTGTACTGACTTGCTCAAAATTTTAAGCACATTAAAAGCATCACAAGGAATACTCCCTTTTTTGGTTTAAACCACTTTTAATAATCTCACAGTCACAGTACACGCACGACACACAAAATAAAAGGTAGAACAAATCAAAGTCGACATATTTCAGTTTCAATCATCACTCTTTTCTTCCTTCTTAAAAATAGCCTGTTGTGTTGCTCCAGTGTGACGTTAATTGAAAATACCAATACCAATCTTCCTTCTTAAAAACGATAGTGTCCAATCACACCCGTTACTGTCTTTTTCGTCCATCCAAGTCCTTCTGGGCATGCGCAAGAATTGCCATCTATCTGTCTCCACAGAAGTCTTTACAGTATAAAAAAATTTCAGTCATTTTAAGTACACTTGTGTTGAACAGTGTTACCAAACGCTAACGCTGTAAAAATTTGTGATGATAGATAATCAAATCTTCGAGAGGACTTAACTGAATATCTTAAATTACTTTTGATAATCCGCGAGATCTGGTTACCTTGATACTAGCAGTATACAAAGAGTTAAAAAGTACTGGGGCACAAGTAACTTTCGATAATATTTAATGAAAAACGTTCAAATTTTTCTTAAATTAAATTTTTATCAATATATCAACTATCTTTCGACTAAATGAAATCTACTGAGCATAAAATTAAATACAAATAATAACATCCAATTATGAAATTGTGTATATCTTTTCTTCAAAGTAAAAATGATGGCCAATAGTCAATGTTAATAATCTTGATATTTATTGACCCTTAAAGCTGTCTTGATGAGATATCTCGTCCATCAAGATCTGACCAGTTTTGTTAATGACGAGATATCTCGTCAAGACATGGTCGATTTTTTGATGATGACAAGATCACGATCAGGTCAGGTTTTCTCCAAGGACGAAATATCTCGTCCATCAAGATATGACCATTTGCTAATTTTGGTAATGGCGAGATACATCGTCATCAAGACATTGAGGATTTTTTTATGATGGCGAGATGTACATAGATCTGGTCAGCTTTACCTTATGTCGAAATATCTCGTCCATCAAGATTTGGTCCGTTTGGTTAATGACGAGATACATCATCAATACCACCAGGAGGGTTAAAGTATTTGCTTAAATCATGAAAATTCCAAGAGATACGAGTTTTTATAGGGAGAAAAGTGTTCATACACCAGAAAAAATATAAGTTCGTGTTAGCAATTCACTATGGTTTTCGAATAATTTAATTAGTAAATGAGTTTGAATATCTTGCAGTTTACTTACCCAACTAATACAGAAGTTCAGACGGAGAGATAGAGGATGTAAATTGTTGGAAAACGGTCGCAAAGCAAAAGAGGCCAGTTCCTATGATGAACAGGGGCGAATTTAAAGCCTTCGGAAGCTAAAACTTTTAATCAAATATCACTTATAGTCTGGAGATCACGTTTTAACGTCCTAACCATTACTGGAAGACTTAAGGCCTCCTAAACACTGTATAATCATACTCGACTTCATCTCAGCTGTGTTGACGAACTATTTCTCGTGAAATAGAGACACTAGAACTCCTTGCAATAGAACTAAAAATACAGCAGCCTCAATGGGTAACTGCAGTATAAAATGCAGGCAGGTAGACAGAGTTCCACGGTCATGTAACACTGGGAATTCTTTGGCAAAGAGAGGAATAAGAAGTTGCTTTTAGCCTTCATGGAAAAAACGGGTGCATAGCCCTACTATGCTACATATCTTACATGTGGATGGTGCGAGAAATGAAGCGAGGTTGTGCATGGAATTATCATTTAGTGGGCGGCAAATAATGGTACTCTATAGATTGAATACGATCATACATGGCTGATGATATACCAATTGCTCACGTTGTAGGAGTAATTGTTGTCCAGCTGGCGAGGCAGCAGTCTCACCGTGGTTTCGACATCGACGAGCACGTTGATTACTTACCTAATTATCTTGTAAGTGCCGGTCTCCTGTCGTAACAGTCGCTTGGTGATGGGATTTAGCAGTGAGTCTAGTGAAATATAACGCCTGCGGGCTTTTAGTAAGTCTCGTACTCAGCGCATCTGATAGACTCGGTTGCTTCGTTCTGCTGCCCCGACCCACACAGATCAGGTGTCAGATTGGTCCCTGCTGCATCAACGTCCACTAGCTCGTGATTCATGCTCTTCGGGTGCACAAAAAGTCGATGTTTGCGGTTCCGAAGCCGCTTTAGTCGATTGCGGTTTTCCGAACCGGCTTCTCCGGGGCAATCTGCTCACGTTTTCCCATATACGATATCTTGTCTGGTGTGTTTCGAATCCCAGAGGCTTCGACTTGCTCCCTAAGCGTAGCTCTTCCGTTTCCATAGTCGTGTTTCGTCGGGTCTGAAATTTTCAAGTCGATGATTCGCCTTCGGGCCCCCACTTCGTTCTAAATTTGGATTCCCCCCAGAGCGATACTCGTTCGATAGAGCGGCTCTCTAGCAATAAACAGAGGTGCTCCCGTCAAAGTTACGACATGTGATTCAAACATGGTGACATCCAAAAAAAAAGCGCGGCAACTCGATAATGAGCCAAATCTGGGACATTTTCCTTACAATGCTAAGTTGCTGAGGCTCAACAAGCAGCTCCGTTCATAATTCGTTTGATACGTTGTTCCTTCTTCTATCTAATGATATATGCACTACCTCTGTGTGTTTTTCGTCGAAATATTTATTATTTCAACACATTGTGAGCAAATTCAACATTTTGGGATCTAAACGTGGAGATTTTCCAAGGAATTTGTTTCCTACATGAAGCATGGAGAAAGATCCAGTGCAGTTTGGGTTTGAATAGATTTATTTAGGCTCGGCAGTCTAGTCATAATCAATATAATTAACACTGTATAGCGTTTAAAAGTTATTTTATCGTCGATTGCAACGAAATTAGGGCTCAATCGTGATTTTGCTTTTATGCACCATAATGCCATAAAGCAGTCTTTTATGCGAGGCTCTGGAAGGTATTGTCTACCACTAAATGTCTAAAAATTTATCCCAAAATCTCCGGACATCAATCCAATCGGGCATTCCAGAGGAATTGTGGGAGAAATATTAGATCTTGCTCGACTATCAAAAAAGAAAACTTATAAAGGACTGTTCATAAAATGGGACACTCAAATTTGATCGAATTCGTGTAATGAAGGCTCCAGGCGATTATTGGCAAGCAGAGATATCTAAAAAAGCATTAGCTATGAAATATTCGTTTAAAACCCTTAAAATATTTCGGGTATTTCTATTAAAATATTTTTTACACTATCAGAGAGGAACATGTATATATTTTCGGTATACCAATGTAAATTTTGCATTTAGGCATAAATGTATTTCGTAAGATTACTTTTTGTAAAATTATAAGTATTATTTTTGAAGACTAAACGTTTTTTTTTAGATTTATTACCGATGTTTGAATACTTTTTACGTTCACTGTATATTAATGTATTTTATTGAGTACTGATAATTTGGCGCAGTTTCCTCTTGTGCCATAGAAGAACGTGGGGGTTAAATATATAAATTGAATATAAGAATTCGCATTTCTGTTAATTATCGCCCATTAAATTTATGAAACTCATTTCAAAACACCTAGTACTGTTACGAGTGACTTAACCATTATATGATCCAGGGAAATCTTTCGCGACACACCCGATGAGAGTTGGGCCGTGGTAGGCCGGCGGATTAACAACCAAAAGGGTGCGAGTTCGAAACTCGATCCAGCCAAAGACCTTCCTTCGTGTACTGGGAGCTAGTGCACGTTAAATCTATCGTGACCTCAAATGTCGTCACGTTGGCCTGGAAGTTTGGTGAGTGGGGTGCCAGCTCAGGCACCCCACTCTCTTTTTCAGGCGTTGCTTCGTCATCTGAACCGTGATTAAAAGTGACGAGGTGTCCTCAGATATTTCCGTTTGGGATTGATCCCGAACCCCGGAGCCCGTTGTGGCGCTATGGTACAACGTCAATTCAACTATCCCCTTTATAAGGTAAATAGTTTTAATTAAAGTCGCACTGGAGCGACACAACGGGCTATTGACGACGGTCCGGGATCCATCCCGAAGGGAAATATCGATGGACACACGTCATTTCGACCACGGTCCAAATGACGAGATAAACACCTGAGCTGGCACCCCACCCTCCGAAGTTCCATACCACGCCAACGTATCCTTTATGAGTCATTTCTCTAGTGAAGGAGTTCTTAAATTGTTGACGTGCTGTGTTCGCAGGGCGAGCATCTGAAAGAGATGGCAACTAGTCCCAGGCTGATGCGTCGATTTTCTCCTTTGAGAACAGTTAATTTTGTGATTTCAGGACATGGACCAAAGCGTGGAAGAGCTTGTGGAGAAATGCCACTTTTGGAAGATGCAGTTGGATGCTATATCGGAGCAGAATCGGCAGCTCAAACTCGAAGAGCGATCTCTGAGGAAGGATTACGAGGAGCTTTTGGATAAGACTAGGAACAATACCGAGATTATCATCAATCTAGAGGTGATCCTTTCCCCTCCTTCCTAGTTCAGTAAGCCTTTCGTTTGCTGTAGGATCCCCTGCTGCACTCCGGATCACAGAACCAGTTTAGGGTACGGACCCTGGTACCAATTTAGGTGATGGATCCTAATAAAAATTTAGGTGAAGGATCCACGAACTAGTTTAGATAATGGATTCCAATACCACTTCAGGAAACTCACTCGGTACCAGTTTAAGTCTCAGTATTAATTTAGGTAACCGGGCAGGTACTAGTTTAGATGATGGATCCCTATACTAGTTTAGGGGACGAACTCAGTAACCAGTTTAAGCGACGGATCTCAGTATTAATTTAGGTAACATGTACACGTACTAGTTTAGATGATGGATCCCTATACTAGTTTAGGGGACGAACTCAGTAACCAGTTTAAGCGACGGATCTCAGTATTAATTTAGGTAACATGTACACGTACTAGTTTAGATGATGGATCCCTATACTAGTTTAGGGGACGAACTCAGTAACCAGTTTAAGCGACGGATCTCAGTATTAATTTAGGTAACATGTACACGTACTAGTTTAGATGATGGATCCTAATGGTAGTTTAGGGGACGGACCCAGTACCAGTTTAGATGGCAAGTCCCTCATGAAATAAAAATATGTATCTCAAATAGTTTGCGTAATGTTTAAATAGACACAAATGTATAAATTTTCACCCTTTTCATTGTACAATTACTGTACACTTTTATTGTCACAAAAACCAAGAAATAATTTATACTTTCGTTTAGCTTAAATAAAAGACAGCACAGTACAGTACAAAAACTTAATTTTTCCTTGTATCGGTCCCTGATACCAGCGAAACCCTTATGGAGGGCAGCTTTGAAGATGTGTCGATATTTTTTAACCAATTACACCTAAATTGAAATTCAAAGTCATTTTTCAAATTTTATAAACATGTTACTACTGCGAAATCGTTGTTTCCGCAGGACGTATGAACTCTAAATTTACAAGGATTGACCGAGGACGCGACAGTTAGAAATGATTGTCATACTTTATTTCAGAATTGTAAAATGACGATAATGCGCAGTTGAACCTTATCCTTTACCCGATTTTTTTCATTTCCGTAATAAGATTTTTTCAGCAACAACTCGATGCTTCCGGAGAAGTCACAATACTTCTCTTATGAAGAAACAGGAAATTTATGTGTGATTTTGGATAGATATATCTGCAAACGGACAGTTTCAGAAACTTCTGATGTTTTACAATTAAATGAAACTTATGTGAATTTAAGTAACCCGTTTAATAAGGTCATCAAAATATTAATTAAAAAATTTTCTGTTTGTTATTGAGTAGTTTTAAGCTTTAAAATGAAGCATTATTTGTCTTTGTAGCAGTTCGGAAAGTATTTTTTTTAAATATTTCAAAGATATAAACATTCCCATCAGCCTCTCTAACGGCCTGTAATGGCTGATTTTTCAAAACTGACATTTTTGCCACGTATTGTACCTTTTCAATAACTTTCAAATGTCCACATGGAATTTTTATGAAATAATTTTAGGATGTTAGGAGATAAACGTTCTAAAAAGAGCTTTTAGAAATTAAGTACTTAAATATATTTGTAAAATTAAAAATTTGGGTAGTTTACAAAAATTTGGCAGTTCATAATTTCATGTCAGCCGAAAATAAATCTAAACAAATGGCTGATTAAAATATCTACAACTATCCAATGAATATGCATTAAAATATAGTTCCTATGAGATCACCCCTAACTGGAACCGAATGGCTGGAGTGGGGTGTGGGGGAAAAGGTGCGGAGAAAAAAGATTTGTTGTTAGTGCTCCAGGTAGTGTGGATGATAGATGTGAAATATAATTGACTGAGCGTTGCTATTGAGAAGAGCTTCAAAAAGTGTGACCAACATGTCGACTAGTAGCCACGTGACTGCTCTGTGAAAAATCAGCTTGGTTGTCCGATTTGGTATCTTTTCACCTCGTTTGGCGATATAACATCTTATGACAGGTAGGTGTGGTGAATGCGCATTTCTATGGAATGGCAACAAAAGTAGTGAAATAGCCAAAGTTTACTTCTATGTCGCGCAGACCAATGAGATAATGAACCAATGGAAGGCCGTCTTCGTCCTGTGTACCAATCATATGATGAATGTTAGGTTCTACCCAGCAGACGAAAGCAGTCTAAGGGTCACGTTACTACTAGTTTTGGTCACATGATCCTGGACACACAAAAGGTTACCATTGGTTACTCTACTTTCATATTTCCTTTTCTGTATGGATGTGATGTCCCCTGCTATGTTATAATATCCTTACGTTTTCGTTTCTTGTTAATACTAATTGGGCTTGATAGTAATTTCCTCGTCCACTGTGAAACTAAACGAGTTCGTCCTTAAAAAGCTCCATTTAATCTGACATCCCACGTCATTGCGAACCAAAATAGTAATCCAACAGTGCTTATAATGATTAGATTCTGAAAAAGGTACATCAAGCATTACTCATATAGCTTAACAGTGACAGATCAGTTAAAGGCGCCGCTCCTCAGAAACTGGTAAACCTAGTTTCTTCAAGACGAGATACTTAAATGTGAGCCAGTCCTCCCCACAGGTAAGCGCGACGGTCAGCCCTTTACATGATGCCCCGGGGAGGTGCTGACCGTCGAACTGAGACTACTATGTTCTCGCCAATTAGTGCTTGTAGGACCTGGCATTGAAAAAAAATTCATTTTTAACATGGAAGGAAATGGAAATAAAAACTCCACGTTACCTCACTCAAAAAGTTTATTTTAATCTGTCTTGTTGACAGGACTCCGAAAACAAGTTTATTAAAGAATCGGAGGATTACTCCGTAGAGGCACAAAGATTGGAAGCTTCGTATTATGTTAACGTGGATCTTTCATCTCACCACATTTTATTGGAGAATGACAAAAAGGAACTCCTGCAGAATTTAAAAGCTGACAACGATCAACTCGCCAGAGTCAACGTGAGTTCTGCTAAGTGTTTCATTTTTGAAGTTATTCTTTCCTTATGACACATTCGGTTTTTGACCCATGGGTGTACAGATGCTTATGAACTCGACAATCTGAAGCCTAGTACTGTCTGTTAATGGCCATCGCTATAGGGACAGGAATCGTTCATTTTGAATAGGGGTGACTGAGTGGATGTTTTTATTTTGCTTCGCATGAATGATGGCGGCGGAAAGAGGTACTTTATTTGTATGCATCTTTCTACATAGAAATATATTTGCAATTTGTGTCAGAAAGTGCTCCATTGGGACAAATGTGAATACATCTATTCAAGCATTCCTTTGGAAAATGGGATGCAGTCTGTTTCTATGGCAACAGACAGACGCAGACTTTGTGTCGGGAGTAGCTCTTTGCTGCAGACAGTATTAGTGTGACTCCGTCGAGTTGGCATTTGAGTCACGTGGTTTTTAGAAATTCGTATACCCATATTTGGCATCTTGAGCTTGGTTTATGGTTGCAGAGTTTCAAAATCGATCCAACCAAAGACCACCGTGTACTTGGTAGCTGCTGCATGTTAAATCTGTCATGGCTTCATATGTCCTCACGTTGGCGTGGTGTCGCAGTTTGGAGAGTGGGATGCCAGCTCAAGTGTTGACTTCGTCACCTGATCGTGGTTCAAAATGATGAGGTGTTGTCCTCGGATCTTTTCTGTCGGTACTGATCCCGGACCGTCGCCAATAGCCCGTTGTGTTGCTCCAGTGCAACTTAAATTCAACTACCTACATAACTAAACTGATGTTATTCAGAAAAATTACTTCCAAGACCCTCAGTACTCAATGAAAGGAAAATTTTGATTAAAAATTTTTAAAAAATTATCTGCCTGTTCTAAAGCTTCTAATTCGTCTATTTAAAGCGACTGCACAGACGCCTGCAAGAAGCACTAGTGCAGGAGAAGAAAAGTGCAGAGGTCAACCAGAAGCGGTACGACAGAGAACTGGAAACGTATCGAGATTCTTTGGCCAAAGACTTGGAGCTATTGGAAGACGTTAAAGAGGCATTCGCTCAGCGGGAATCTGTGAGGGAGAGCTTAAATGACTTGATAACCAATGGACTGAAGGTAAAAATATTTTTTCATTAAGTCCAATTATAGTAATTCCTCAATATATCGCTCATTTTTACTTATATCACAATAAATTTTAAATTTATGAACAGCAGAATCTGTTCTTTTGTTTTGGGTTGATTGGGTTTCATAGTCAATTTGGCCATGTTGCGCCAAACACAAGATAGACAACGTCAAGTACTGAACACACACACAAAGAAAGCTTTACCGACTCAAGAGAGAAATACATCCTGCGAGAAATCGAGCCTGTGCCGCCTACAACTCACAAGTTGCTAGCTCAGTGGCAAAACTCACTGAGAACTCCTCCTTTGTTTTGAGAATTCAAAAGAAAGGAGTTTTTTTGTCTCTACCAGTTAACGCCTTTTCCAGTGGGTTCTTCTGCCACAATGTGAAATTCTGTAGTGTTGCAGGCCTCGTCAGGCCTGCAACATTACGGAACACAGGCCTCGACAGGCCTCGTCAAGTTGAAGTTGAGGTTCTTCGTTTGTCCGACCCATAGCGTAAATATAAAAGTAATGGTAACTTTTTAATGCGCCAAAGATCGTGTGACCAACCCTAGTAGTAGTGTGACCCTTAGACTACTTTCGTCTGCTAGGAGGGAACGAACATTCATCATCTACACGTTAAAGAGGCATTTTGGGTAGGTTGTTTTGATAGATTTTTCTTGTCGATAGCGGTCGATGTCGATAGCGATCGAGCTTTTTCTTCTAGAAGCACGGAAAGGAAGAAGATGCCCATCCATTGATTGCGTCTTCATGCATCATTGACTGCATCTGATTGGTCCGCGCGACATAGAAGCAGATTTTGGTGATTTCACCATCTTTGTCGCCACTCTATAGAAATGCGCATTCACTCATCCATCCTGTCGTAAGTCATATCGCCAAACGAGGCGATAAAACGCCAAATCGACCAACCAAGTAAATTTTTCAGAGAGGTCACGTGACTATTAGTCGACATGCTGGTAACACTTTTTGGAGCTCCTCTCAACAGCAATGCTCAGTCTACTTACATTACACGTGTTTTGTTGGACCCTGACAAGAAGGTAGAGAAGTGATAAATGGTAGGTGTGGTAAGTAATTTGGGTTTGATGGTGCAGAGGGTCCAAAAACGAACAATGATTTACGTACATACAAAAATATTATTTCGTATCGTATTACATAATTTTATTTAAAAAATTGCATAAAATGAAGTATAGTCTTCACTTTTTCTCTCATAAGTAAAATTTTTTCTCGTTCCTACTATATCGCTGTATATCGAGCTTTTTCTTGTCGATAGTGATCGAAAGATAGTTTTGATAGATTTTTCTTGTCGATAGCGGTCGATGTCGATAGCGATCGAGCTTTTTCTTATAGAAGCACGATATATCGAGAGGTTATCTTACTTATTTATTTCCAGCCCAGTGCACAGTATTGGGAATATTTCATCGATAATTTTCGTTTGTGAAGCTTTTCGACTGTTCAAGCGCAATCCGATATTTTAACTTTAGCGTCTGTGTTTTCCGGTTGTTACGAAACATTGACAGCAAGGAAATTTCACGATGAAGGAAAAGAAAGCTTAGGAATGTGGAACTCCGCATGAGTGTTTGATTGCGTTTTATGGCGCAAGGTTCAAAGACGTACAAGTGGTTCGAACAAAAGATAAAACATAAAAAGTACAACAAAGATTAAAAAATGGCAGTAAAAGCAGTAGGATCAGAAATAGGTGCTAAAATTTAAAAAAGATCACCAACGAAAATATATACTTAAACTTCAAGAATTAAAGGGCCTCACAGTAGCTACATAGGAATAGTAGCGGATTACCACAAGTAAAAATTATAACAAATATAATTCCTATTTGTCATCAAGTGCACCAATGTCACAAACTGGAATGAATTTCTTCAAGCATCCCCTATGGGGAATGGGAAAAGTCCGTTTCTACGGCGACAGACAGAGGCAGACTTTGGTGGTGGGTGCAGTTCTCGTGGTAAACATATATTGCTTAACCCTCTTGATGGTTGTCTCGACGTGGTAACTCGTCATTAGTAAAACTTGATATTGTTCTAATAAAAAATTCGGCTATATCTCGATTAAACAAAATTGGTCAGATTTTGATGAACGAGATATCTCATCGAAACCACTTGGAGGGTTAAATCGACTTAATTTGCAATTTACGCTTCTTGAAATGTTTGGCTTTTTGAATATTTATCTTGTGATACAAACTGTCATTGTGTTAAAAACTAATTTTGAAAAGTGCATTTATGCGTCTCAAACCAGAAATAACTAATGAGTAGATATGAATTGTCATAGTTTTTTTTCTCCAAGTGTAATTTAGACATAAAATTAAAATCATTAATCTGTACGAAAAATTAGTGTAAACTGGTGTACATGGAAGTTTCTAAAATCAGTGTTAAATTTTCCGTGTTAGGCTTATTTGAAGCTGAATATGCAAGATTACAACGAAGAGAAGGAGGATGCTCAGACTCTATTGTCAGAGGAAGTATCGTAAGTAACATTTCGTCAGCATACTTCGGTGCGTGCAATTCTTCAATCACTTCCTCATAGTTATCAACAAGCCTTCCTTTCTAGACACTAACGAATAATAGCCCTGTAAAGTCATTAACAAGGAGAGAAAAATTCATTTGTGTGTTCCCCATTCCTTAGCAATAGAGATCGTCAAAAGAGATTGCGTAAAATGGCTATAATGTCCTAATGATTAGTTATTTTATCAGTAGATTTACTTGAACGCTTGTCTGATAATTAAGGACATTTTCGGACTAATGTAATACAATCATTTTTTAAGAAGTACACTTCTCAAGTTATATTTATCTCAAGTACTACTAAAACTTTTGGAAGGTAGTAATAATCCTGATTAGTATCTTATCAACGAACTTACTACTTTTTTGAGTAATGAAAAGATGACGAAAAACTGGACTGCAGGCTTCAGAATAGTTTTTAAGACAAATTAAAATGAAAGAAAATACATACATTTAAGACATAAATCAAAATGGAAGAAAATACAGGAAGTTGTATGAATTGAATGACGTTTTACAGAATTTAAAATAGGGTTGGCTGGTTTGGATTTATGGCGCAAGGTTCAAAAGCGGACAAGTTGCGTCAAACTCAAGATAGGATGTAACCCAATAAAAGAGAGATAAAATAATTAAGAATTAATAGTACAGCAACGATAAAAGGTAGATTTAAGAAACATGAAAAATGGGAACAGGAGACAAAAAATAAATATTCAAACTTTTAATCAGATGAACAAAAGAGGAAAAACAAAACCATCCTAGTCTGTAGCATTAGTGAATTAAAACTTTTTAATGAAATTCTTCTTTTTACTTATCCTTTTTATATGGGTAGAATGCGTCGGCTTTTGATCCTAAGATCTGGAAGCCATCTCTATAGCAGTCCGACTTAGCCACCCGTTCAAGGCATACAATATCAAGTAATAGAACCACACACAATGAAAGTTTTTACTGACACAGGAGAGAGAGAGAAATACAACCAGGCAGGAATGCACCTGAAGGGAATCGTATCTGCGCCGCCTACAACTCGAAGGTTGTGGACATACCCACTGGACATACCCACATACCCACTGAACCACAATGGCCCCTTAATGAAATGATGAGTTTAAAAAGTGAAGAATAAAACACTAGATGGAATTAGAAAATTTTATATCAAGTAAAAATATTAAAAGATTTGGTTGATAATTCTCCCTAATCAAATCTTGCAAGTTTGAAATTTATTTATTAAAAAAGTATGGGTGGGACGATTAAAAACCGGACAATCAATTAAAGTATGGCAAAAATATATATTTAATAAAAGGAACCACACACACGTCGCACGCAGCCTCACTCTCTCCTAATAAAAGATGTGAGTCAAACACCTGTATCCAATACGTAGCCGAGTAGTAATCGCATCGAAATGAGTAAGGATGGCCATAATGGAAAGTGATGAGTGAATGCCATGGAGCTTGTTATGACGTTGTATGTTCCAATCATTTTACCACTCGTTCCATGCAATGCCTCGTAAATTATTTTATAAGGAATTACGGTCTTGAAAATTTAGTATATATGACTTCACTGTGTACCACATCTCGCATGGCACTAGCTGAAAATGTTATCAAACACGAAGATGTGTGTGTGAATTCATTATCCGCAATGCAGCTATAAACTTTATTTCAATACAAATGAACTATTCACAATAACATCATTTTCCATCATAATCCCTCGTGCTTCCCAGTACACTCGTTCCATCATTGCACATTTTTTATGCCCTCAAAGGGTTTTTGGCTGAGCAGAGAACCACGCATGTACAGTTTCTTGCAGTTCTGAATGACTAATTTACCATGAATATAGCCACTGAATTATGTAACAGAGCCGTGCACTATACAACGTTGTTGTCGTCAGTTGTGGTAGTGAACGGTTATCTGGTTATCGCATTACTTTGCGACCATTTCTTAACTTTTCATTCCATAAGTAGACACTCCATTGAGGAAAATACTGTTTTCACACTGTGGTGGAGTCGCTGTAGCCCAGTTGGTAGAGTCCTTTATTAGCAACCTTCGGGTTGCGAGTTCGAAACTAGAGCCAACCAAAAATCGTCGTACGTGGGGGCACATTAAATCTGCTGCAAAACAACTTAATTAACTTAAATTTAATTTTTGTAAAACCTTGTACAATGATCTGAAGGGTGTGCTAGATATACTTTACAATCCTTTTCAAGTCAGAAGATTCTTTCATCACACAAGATGAAAAGTGATGACTGATTATAATTTAAAAAATTAATTTCATACTCGAAATAAACATAACAACATCGAACATCAAAAGAACAGCTTGAATAAGGACGGTCGTAGCAATAAAGTAAATTTACCCATCATGGTTAAAGTGAATTAAAATATTCAAATACATCCCCGAGAAATTTCACGCTTTCCAATATTAAACCGGTTACATTATGACGTAATAATGAAGTGGTGGAGTCAAACGGACCATATGTGCGCAGCTTCATTTTATTTCTTATAATCCCTCGGTTTGGTGATCTCCGTGCGAAGATCACGTAGATCGGTAATTAGTCGCAATTGTTTTTTTATCAGCAGTTCATCGACCTTAAAATGAAATAGGCGAAGCATGTGCCCGCAGCTTCATGTTATTTCTTCAAGTTGCTCTGTTTGAAGATCTGTCACGTGGTTGTGGGTAAAATCACGAATCATAAATTATTGATTGTTTAAAATGATTATCCACCGTGATCAAAAACACTTGTCTGCGCTTCCATAGCCAATCGCCTAAGTCGATTTGTGATTTACCCTTTAGAGATCTTACGACAGCCACTCCGCTCACATGATCCGTCTATTTCATTTTAAGGTAGATGCAGCAGTTAGTGTGACGCCACATTTATCTTCTAGTTCAGCTATGAGGCTTTCATATTCAGGCGGATGTGACCAAGTCGATTCCCAAGCCTACTTCTGAGATCTAAGGACAACGCCTCCGCCCATTTGGTCCGTCTAGTTGCCCATGGACATGAAATAGACTGCTCGCGTGTCTAAATTCACGAACTGTGTTCACCAGTCTTCGACGTATATGCTGGAATCATAGACGTGACATATAAGTAGACTAAGCTATTGAGAGGAACTTCAAAACATATCGACTAGTAGTCAGATGACTGCTCTGTGAAAAATTGACTTGGTTGGCCGATTTGGTATCTTATCGCCAATGTTGAATATGCCGATGTCATATCTTTGTCGATGTATCTTATGACAGGTTAGGTGTTTGAATCCACATTTCTACAGAGTAGCTACAAAAGTGGTGAAATAGCCAGTCTACTATTATCAGATGATCAATCAATGGACCAATCAGATGATCAATCAGTGGACCAATCAGATGATCAATAAATGGACCAATCAGATGATAAATCAATGAATGGGCGTCTCCCGTCTCGTGAACCAATCAGATGACGAATGTTAGGTTCCACCCAGCAGACGAAAGCAGTCTAAGGGTCACGTTACTACTAGTTTTGGCCACATGATCCTGGGCACCATAAAAGGTTACCATTACTCACTCTACTTATATATTTCCTCATTGGCGGGAATTGAGTCACCACAGATCTATAATTAGAAACTTAAATCTAGTATTGTAAGATACCTCCCAGCGAAATTTGGAACTACTTTATATAAGCTTCATTTGGTTTAGTTTTTTGCTGTAGCATCATTTTTTTGTTATACGAGGGCAAATGAGACCTATATGTCATGGAATTAATGTGATCCATAGTGGTGAGTGTTGTTGAAAGTAAATGCTCAGAAATAAACCAACATAGAATTTATTAAAACATAACAAAAATAGAACGTGAACCGGCGCCTGGCGAAAGAGAAGGAATCTTTCCGCTCGGTTCTATATACTAACATCGTGTGACGTCATACAAATGAACTGCTTGCAGCGCCGGTCCTCAATCAGGAGGGAATGAGTCACTATCACGTCCAGGTCACTATTAACGGATCCATAGTGGTGAGTGGTGATGAAAGTAAATGTTCGGAAACAAACCAACATAGAATTTATTTAAACGTAACAAAAATAGAACGTGAGCTGCTTGCAGCGCCGCTCCTCAATCAGGAGTGAGTGAGACTGTATAGAATATTGTAGCAAAGTACTAACACCTTTCGTAAATCTTTTTTGTTAGAGACACGGCGAACCTCGAGACTGGACCTCCACCGAGCGAGGAGAGTTCAAATGCAACTGAAGACGATCAAGACACGGATGGTTCACAAGTGGAAGAAGCTCTCCCAGATAGACTGGCCCAAAGCTTAACGCTCTTTGAAGCTTCGCAGAAGGAGAATGCTCAACTTCAACAGATTTACTCTGTCCTCAACGACAGGTACCATTTAAAGATCGAAACTTCATCCATTCTTCGAACGTTATTCTTCACTAGTTAGTAAAGAATATAAAACTTTAAAACTAGCGACTGACTAAAGATTAAAAACTTATGAAGAAATAGTCATCGACCTTCTAATGAAATAGACGGAGTATGTGGGAGGAATCCTATCGTAAGATCTCTGAAGGGTAAATCACGTGTACAAATGAGTAGACTAAGCCCATTGGCTGTCGAATATCAGACTAGTGTTTTTGATCACGGTGAATACTCACTTTAACCAATCAATAATTTAGGATCCATGCTTTTACCCACAATCACGTGACTGACCTTCAAACTTCTTAGCAACAGATCTTCAACTCTCTTCGAGCAACTGGAAGAAATAACATGAAGTTTCGGGCACATGCTCCGTCTATTTTATTATGAGGTCGATGCAAATAGTCCGTGGCCGCATCGGTGAAGCAAGACGTCCACCATCATCCAAAGTAAGTCACAAGAGGAAAACGCGAGATTAAAGATGTAGTTGTAGAATAATGTTGTCACAACTAACTTTTTTAACTAAACATTTTCATTCGCGTTATTCATTAGTGCGCTCGTATCTGTCGAACACATTAGTTAATGACACCAATGCTTCCTCACCTTTACACGCGGCCTGGAAAGGTTTAGTTAAAAAAGTTAGTTGGTGACAACACTATTCTAGAATGACAATATTACGAAGGAAATAACGCGAAGCAACATGCACCTGATCATCCGTCTATTTCAACAGGTCGTTGCTCAGGGGCCCAAATCTAGTATATGTTTCTCCTCAGACGACGCTCGTTCCACGATAGCCTGGTTGGAAGAGACCGGAGGGTTGCGAGTTCGAAGCTCGATCCAAAGACCGTCGTGTTCATGATGGCTGGTGCCCGTTAAATCCGTCGTGGCCTCAATGTCCTCGCGTTGGCGTGGTGTGCAAGTTTGGAGAGAGGGGGTTGACCTCGACATCCGACCGGGGTTCGGAATGACGAGGTGTCCTCGGATGTCCTTCGGGATGTATCTCTAGCCGTCGCCAATAGACCGCTGTGTTACTCCAATGCGATGTTAATTCAACTACCTGCCTTCTCAGACAACTCTCAATTAATACAAGCCCGGTTGGAAGAGTAACGGATTAGCAACCGGAGGGTTGCGAGTTCGAATCCAACCAAAGACCGTCGTGTACGAATGGGGCTGGTGCTCGCTAAATCTGTCGTGGCCTCAAATCTCCTCACGTTGGCGTGGTGTGGAAATTTGTAGAGTGGGTTGACAGCTCAGGTGTGTCCTCGTCACTGACCGTTGTTCAAAATTACGTGGTGTTGTCCTCTGGTCTTTCCCTTCGTGTTTGATCCCGGACCGTGTGGCCAATACCCATTGTGTTACTCCAGTGCGACGTTAATTAAAATACCTGCCTACCTCAATACATACAGCTAGAAAGGATTTACAAAGTTGATTTCATAGAAATGGAATTTATAGTGTGTTTGTAATTGAGAAATCCAGTTTTGCAGCGAGAGGTGGTAATTGGTAACTAATTAACGTCTCACTAGAGCAACACAACGGGCTATTGACGACGGTCCGGGATCTATCCCGAAGGGAAAGATCCGAGGACAACACCACGTAATTTTGAACCACGGTCAGATGACGAGGCAACACCTGAGATGGCACCTCACTCTCCAAACTTCAAAACCATGCCAACGTGAGGACATTTGAGGCCGCGACGGATTTAACGTGCACCAGCCCCCTTCGTACACGACGGTCTTTTGGTTGGATTCGAACTCGTTACCCTCCGTTTGCTAGTCCGTTACTCTTCCAACCCGGCCACTTCGGCCTTGAATGTTAAAAGGATTCGCGTTCGCGTTACATGCACGGGCAGTTTCTCCGAGATGCGTTTCGGAGTGAGAATTTAAATATTTTGTCCAGAAAACCAATAAATCTAGGCAGTTGAGAGCTTCGGAAAGGAATGTTTTTGATCATACAAAATTCTAAAAGCGGCGGACGCAAAAAGATACGCACTATGACTCAACCATGCAGTAAACGTTTGAATCAATTGAAAACTTTATTTCTTGAACATAATAGTAAGCTGTTCGTGTGATTTACATAAGTATGCAATGTAAGGAACACACAAAGGTCGAAAATCGTTCCGACCCTTTTGACACAACAGTTTTTGCAGGTTAGTTGGCTGATTTGAGTTTTATGGTGCATGGTAAAAAAAAGGACAAACTGCGTCAAAAGCAAGATTACATCACCGTAAAAGCTTGAAAAAACGATAAAAAGAATAGCTGAGAAAGAGTATACATGCAATTAAAAATCACAATGGAAAATTAAGAATAGTTAAACCAAACATAAAAAATAGGTTAGGAACCCTGTGCTCCAAGCAAAACAAATAAAATTTGGTCGACAAAAAAGCGATTGGGCGATACTATAAAAATAGTAAGTATTGAATTTAAAATATGTTGATCAACAATATAACAAAAATAATGATTGGTGTTGGAGTTAATATGGCACTCAGTCCAAAATGAGGTTATTCTTATGAGATATGAATAATAAAAATATATGCAATTGAAAATTTGTTGCTATCTAAACCTTTTAAGTTAAGCAGTTAATTAACATCGCACTGGAGCAACACAACGGGTTATTCACCGGGATCAATCCCGATGGGAAAGACCCGAGGACAACACCACTTCATTTTGAACCACGGTCAGATGACGAGGTCAACACCAGAACTGGCACCCCACTCTCCTAACTTCCACGTCATCGTGGCATTTGAGGCCATGACAGATTTAACGCGTGAACCGCCCCCACGATCTTTGATTGGAACTAGTTACGAACTCACTACCTTCCGGTTGTTAATCCGTTACTCTTCCAACTGGGCTACCGCGGCTCAAAAAGCTCATAAGATTTAGATGAAGATTTTCAATATCAAATCTTGAAAGTTAAAAACATAACTGGCTAAAAATATTTTGAAGGTAATTGTTAAACACTGAACTATTAATAAAAATATGATAAACGTTAAAGGAACTACATGCAGGGACACTCTTTAAAAGGATGCCTGTGATAAAACATACGTTCAATACGGAAGTGAGTCTTTGTAGGAAATAAAATAGATTCACGTACAAAGAAAAAAACAACTGTACTATAAAACACTACATGCTTTGTGAACTAGTCTACTTCGATACTAATCTTGCTTCGATTCATTAATTCTATGAGATTTTAGTGACTCGTAATGATAATTATCTGTCTCAACCTAAAATAAGCTACCATCAGAAAGTAAAGGGTTTAAGGAAACCAGAAGAGTAGCTCATAAATCATGACTTCCTTCTCATGTGTTTTGAATACCTTTTGGCTCGCATCCAAGAGAAGACAATCTTTCTCCAAATGCATGTTATGTTGATAATCATGCTTGTTGTATCCAGGTTCACGAGAACACTAGATTGATGATAGGTCTTCATGAAAATAAAAAAATTGGGGTTGAGCGCAATGATTGTGTAGTTTGGTTTGTCAACTCTACACTCATTTTATGCTACACTTGGAACACACAAAAGTCTTAAAGTGCAATGATTTTGTGGTGAAAGTAAATTTTACACAAATTTGATTACAGTGGACCGGCCACTTCGGGACCGGATCCAGACCGGATAACGATTTGGACGGTTAAACCGTCGTTCCCTTAATAGCATTAAAATACACTCCCGAAATCGCTTTTATTAGAATAAAACTAAGTATATAGCCCTACTTTATTGTAATATGATATGTATAATTAAGAAAACTTAACTTGGAAGAACTTCCTTTATTGAAAAACTAAACACGTTACTGTAGGCTACTGTATTTACAGTACATAATTGATCAGTGGCGGCCGGTTAAAGCGGAGGCCGGTCAAAAGGTGGCCGGTTAAGAGGGAGTCCACTGTACTTGATTTGTGGTGTACGGATAGATATGTTGGTTGACTGGTTTATCGCTCTACGATCAGTTTTTGCAATTCGAAGGCAAATCCCTAGTGCGTAAAAAGAGTTTCAAACCTTCGTGTACAAACGTTCGGGAAAAGTAGGAAACACGAAATTAAACCGCATTCATTGGGGATAAATGCCTGGAAGTGCCACTCGAATGTGCAGAAATGAAAGACTCAAGTATGTGAACAGCATTTTCATTGTACAGTTTGAAAGTAGTAGTACACTTACAGTTTCACAGTAGGGATTCAAAGTTGCGACCACCAACAGCGATGCACGCCTAACAGCGTCAGAGCAATTAAGTGTGTCTTACCATGGAAGGAGTTCTTAAGTGTGTCTTACCATGGAAGGAGTTCTTAAGTGTGTCTTCATGGAAGGAATTATTTGCGAGTCTTACCATGGAACTCCTTCCATGGTAAGACTCGCAAAATCTAGTGCAAGGTTTTCGCAAAACGATTGGCGATTCGGCCCCCGTCTATCGAGGTACCAACCGTTCACGATATAGTCTCACAGTGACTCGTCAGTTTCCATTAGCCGCTCCACATGTAAGGTGCAGGTCAGCCATCTCAGCATTGTGCGATCAATGTAAAGACTCCTACTCCAGTTGGCAAATGTTAAGAGAGACGAGAATTCTAGTGTCCCCTTTGGTTCCCTGCACCCCCACGCCTCCCCGCTGCCTTCATCAAGACTCTGACAATCTCAATTCTGTTCCGAACATAAATATTCCTTGGAGAGATGGATGGCCTTCGGACCCAGGTTCTCCCACCAAAGATCTACTCTTCGAATCTCAGGATTCACAAAATGATACATGTGACCCGCACGAAGTCAGCATCTAAAACGCAGATGACCCAAACTGGCTAACTGCCGCGCTGCGAGCAGTGGCCCCCAGGGCTAGGTGACGTTTGTGGACGTACATCCCTTGTGAATATGGTTTAATTTTGCGTTCCCACCTCCCTTTTAAAGTTTGCTAAGAAAGTTTTGAAACACCCTGTATATTGTTTTATTATTGTTTTTCAAAGAGAAAAGTAAATGTCTCACTAGACAACATTCATAATCGCACAAAGGCAGTACCGCATCAGATGACGGGTCCTTGCCCAAGATTGACGACAGTCCCTTCGTGATATACCAACATATATCCCAAGTACTTAAGTCCAAGTTATTGCTTAATTTGCAAAAATGCGTAACTTCCCTTGTCCTTTTCGACACTTAATTGCGGAGATTTATTATTATTGACAAAATCAAGATCAAATGTGCACGTTTTAAAAATATTCAACATTTCAAAGACTTAAAATTCATGACCTCCTACATTTATGTTTTGATGGGGGTCGACGTTTCAATTATTTTCGAAAATAGAGCCTATACCCTAAACAAAATACATTTAATCCAATGTTGCTCCCACCAGGGTACCCCTCAGGTAGATGTGATTATTTCAGTGTTAACTGTTATTTCGCAATAACACTGCGGCTCCGACGAGACGACAGCCGACCTTGGGTCAGTCGATTTTTGAATAGGTGTGAGAACTCGTTAGAAGGACAGGCATACCAAAAGCATGAAGGACAATGCGTGGATGGTTTCCCCAGCCAGTTCGTTATCACTGCTTTCGCTTTCAGCAACGAACAATGAACTTAGAACCAGAACGCACGCTACAGACGCCATTGTGGAAGCGACCACTCCCCTAATTCAACTAATAGACTCGTTCAAAACCGCGTGACTCGACTGCCAACTTGCAGGACCTGGACTACATCGGAATAACAGCCCATATCCACATGCAGTCGCTTTCTTGACACATTTTTAAGAATGTATTTTTGAGTTACTTCACCCCTGATTTTATAATTTTATGCTGTTATCATGTCTGATGTCATAATTTCATCGGGTGCGTGTAGAGAGTTGATTTGTACTTTTTATACGTAGTGTCAAGAGAAAGATTAGCATATCACACAAAGAAAACGAAATGAACAGTGACAGTAAAAAAGATTAATATACTACGCATCGAGAAACAAAGAAAAGA
This sequence comes from Meta bourneti, assembly GCA_933210815.1. Taxonomy (NCBI): domain Eukaryota; kingdom Metazoa; phylum Arthropoda; class Arachnida; order Araneae; family Tetragnathidae; genus Meta; species Meta bourneti. Next base: position 11,311,230 of record OW119924.1, on the reverse strand, counting down.
CCGGTCATTGCCCTAAAAGTTCTCTCACCTAGACACCTCAGAAAGTTCGTGGTGATGAAACATAGTCGCCAGATGGTTTCTGTTAATTACTTCTCCAGAATCACAGCGGGAGCACATACAATGAGAAATTTGTTCAGTAGGTTTAAACAAATTGCGAAGCATTTTATCATGTAATATTTATCTATATGCTTGCTAGATCATTTCGAATTAAAAAATTAGAGGGTTGTGTCGAGGATATAAACAGTTGTTTATCGTGAATACTTGAGCCTGATGTTGGATTGTTGAATGAATGAAGACGTCGGACGGTTTGAACGATTAAAGTGCGATTTGATATAATATTGAAGGATACTTTTATTGATTAAAGGTCTGTGGTAGAGTAGCTCTGTGGCTCTCGATTGACACCACTTACGAAGTCCTCACTCCTCGAAATCCAGTGACATTGGCCCAAAGGTAGCCCACCACTGTAGAATTTTGACCTATTGCAGACCCCCTCCCCCGCGCTCATAGCGCATGCGCAATCGTTCCGAAGGTCAGGCACGGTTATCATTTATCTCTACACGACGCTATATTTATCTTTTGATGTTTCTTCCATTTCTGAAATCATAAGACAGTTTCACATACGAAATTACACAACTAAACCAAAGCAGTTGTAACGCTTTTTTTGTAAATCTAAACATTGCATGAATACCCAATACTCTTCCAATTTTAAAAATGTATTCACGTCAAAAGGGATTTTCATTCAGTCACTTTTCTTCTGCTTATAAGTGCTTCAAAAGTGAAAAAAATATTTGCCTAAATGGAGCAGGACTGATGAAAGTCAATACTGCACGAGCTAGAGCATCAATTAACTAAAGTAGACACCACAATCGACGGAAATCACAATGACGGTTTTAATGACGTATTCACGTCAAAAAACCTATTCTGATCTCTTATAAGGAATCGAAAAATACAATATTAAAGAGAGAAAACATGTTCTTCCTGCATCAAAGCATCTTTATTCATGCTTAAAAGTAAAGATTCATTGAATAATACGCACTCATCGTCTGCACAGAGCATCATTAGGACAGCAATGACATGGAACAATGAAGAGGAAAGCTACGAAAAGTAACATTTTCATTTGATTGGTAATCAAGGAAGTTTTTTAATTCACTATTGCATGTATATTGTCGTGCAAACAAGCGAATATTATCTTTAAAAACAAACGCACTGACAAATAAGTTAAATCGAATCTAGAATAATTTAATTTCTTTCTGAAATATTGCAACTTGTGCCTAGAATCACAAAATAAATCTTTTTGAAAGAAAAAACAGCAGTTATGAGAATGTTTAATAGTTGCTTCCCAGTAAATGTTTTTCCACAAAATATTACCGTTCTTGAATACTTTTATTTTATTTTTAAAAGATCAATTAAGGTATCTGTATTTTGACGAATTATACTATTTATCTGTACTATGACGAATTATGCAAATTAATTGCACATTTTAAGACACTTTTAGTTTCTGAAACGGACAATGGTTTAATTCTTGATAAACTTTTGTATTTCAGCGCTTGACTGGCATCAATCTTTTAGTATAAGCGGCTTCAATACGGTTTGCAAATTACAAACATTCTCATAACCCTTAAATTACCGACCCAAATTCTCAATCTTCTAATATTTTCCTTATAGAGCTGTTTTTAAGCAAATTTCCGAAATGACAGCACTTATTGCGGTGAAAGCAATAAGACGCAACTTTTGTTAACAAGTACATATATGCGAAATTTATCTTTCCGAAAATTCGTTTAAAATAGAGAAGCAATCAGTTTCCAAAATCAAAGGATACCAAAATTTTCAATTAATCCAGGGATCCCTAAACTTATTGGTCCAAGGATCATATTTAGTAAAGCTGTGCCAAGCACAAGAAAGACCGTCAATGAACATACACAAGGAAAGTTCCACTGATATAGGAAAAGAGAAATACATCCAGGGTAAGATACAAGAATCAAACTTTCGCCACCTACAACTCGCAGGTTGCAAATGTAGTGGTAAAACCCACCCCTAAAAAGCAATGAGTGGAGGACATTTGGATATTGAAGAGCATAATACTAATGGTACATGATGGCATTTGCAACTACTACTGTCTTTAAATTAACCTTGGGAGTTGAATAACGTCGCACTGGAACAACACAATGGTCTATTGGCGACGATTCGGGATCACTCCCTAAGGGAAATATCCGAGGACAACACCTCGTCATTTTGAACCACGGTCAGATGATGATGCCAATACCTGACCTTCCACACCACACCAAAGTGAAGACATTTGAAGCCCCGACAGATTTAACGTGCCCCCACGCACACGACGGTCTTTGGTTGGATCGAGTTTCGAACTCGCACCCTTCCGGTTGCTAATCCGATACTCTTCCAACCGGGCTACCGTGGACCCCCGAAGAAACTTTCAAATTCCTTAATAACACCCACGGAAACTTTCGAAGTTTTTTGATACGACTCCCGGTTTAGAACCCTATTGAAACGTTTCTTCATCTTTGGCATGTTCATCACTTCGATTCGTCATCTGACCAAGGTTCAAAATTACTAGGTGTCCTCGGATCTTTCCCTTTGGGATTGATCCCGGACCGTCGCCAATAGTCCGTTGCGTTGCTCCAGCTCGACCTAAATTCAATTACCTACCTATCTCACTACCGTTTTGCATATTACCATCATTTTCGTGTTCATTAAATTGTGATATTTTATGTTCACTGACGGAAGATACACGGAATATGTATGAAGTGATACACTAGGAACATTTAACATTTTCTTAAACGGACTCGTAGAATAGCTGTTGCCTCATGAAATGAAAAATTATCTTGCCTTGCCGAATTTTGCTACTTCGGTTTTCCTACCTCCTAACTTCTTGTGATTTGGGTGTAATTATAATACCTATTTGAAAAACGTAAACACAAGAATGGTGATGATCATTGGGTTGCTTTTCTACGAATAAGGCGACAAGTTCTTCCAAATGAAATATGTGAAGATAGTTTGTTAGTTAATAAATTCGATTTCAATAATACCATTTCAACGTACGTTCTTCACAATTTTGTCGTGCTGACACCTATCGGCCCGAAAAGACAAAAAGCTGATTCCGTTTTATTATAAACTTAAATAAAGCTACGCTGATATCTCGAACCAGGTATTTTCGGACTAAAATATGTATGAAAATGATCAATAATGAATAATGTTTTTCCGAACTTGAAAATATTTTCTTTTGTTACATTTTATCTTTATGTGGCATTTGGAAGGATTTTTGTGAAAGATCTAGTTGTAGTAAAATGTTTCTTTGTTGACCAAGTTCTAGATTTCATGTTGTAGGTCCTGATATAATTGGTCCTCTTGTAGCAAAAAATAATCAGTGACAAATCAATAAAATCTACGAATCGTTAACTTTTTATTTCTTTTTTTATGAGTTTCATTTAAAACGTAAAAAAATACCCGGATGTTATTGTATAATTTTCGCTCCTTTGTTGACATGTTTGGTAACATTTCCTCTTTGTTTGAATTAGAATGAAAGAATTGAACGACTTGTACATCGATAACAACGAGCTTTGCAATCTTAAAGGAGCCGAATTGCAGAAAGTTTCTGAGAAAGCCTCTGACCTCTTCCAACTGATTCTCCAGAAACGAAAGAAATTTGTAATGCCCCAGAGAAAGTTAACAGACGAGTTGGATATAAAGTATGTCTGTACACTTTCCGAATTCTAGAATTACAAAAATAGAAACACAAATTTGGCTGTGTGGTGCCTTAACCTCATCATTCTTGAGTACTCGTTTGCCTACAATTTAACACTCCAAATGGTTTCGACGAGATGTCTCTTCCATCAAGCTCTATCCAATTTCGCTAATGACGGGATATCTCGTCATAAATATATTACCGATTTTTTTTATTATGACGAGATCAAGATCTGGTTAGTTTTTTCTACTGTGTGTGTGAATTCTTAAGAATAGAATCCCTTTGGAAAATTTCATTGCTCCTTTCTTCAGAATAGTCCTTTTAAAAGTTTATATTGTTCCTTTCTCAGAATAGAATTCTTAGGAAATATTCTACTGTTCCTTTCCTCAGAATAGAATCCTTTGGAGAGATTCTGTTGCTCCTTTCCTTAGAATAGAATCCTTTGCAAAGTTTCTATTGTTCCTTTCCTCAGAATATAATCATTTGGAAATATTCTATTGTTCCTTTCCTCACAATGGAAAGATTATAACTGTTCCTTTCATTAGATTAGAATCCTTCGGAAAGATTCTATTGGTCCTAGGAGGTCAAAGCTGGTTAGAAGTCATGCAGGGAAGACTACATTTTGCAAGGTAGAATTATGCGTGAGCTGTTACGGCCAATGAGAATTTAAGCTAAAGAGGGCGCTGTGCGTGCCTCTGAAGAAGTTAAATTGTGTAGTGATTTTCCGGCTCTGTTCTGAAAGAGAACAGAGGATGATGAAATAAGTTAACTGTAAATATGTCTCAATGTCGGTTTTTGTTCTTGTCCTTGTTTTGTGAAAATAAATGTTGTGGCTAAAAATTCGAATGCTGATCTTTCCAAATGAATCCACATCAAATAATAATTTGAGACGACGTTAATTTTGGAGCGTCACATGAGCCCCCTGAGGATTAAATTGTGTGGTGTTAAAGTGAATTTTTTTAGACCATTATCCATTCAAATCTCATTTTCTAAAATTTTGCGCACAGGCCAATATGTCCCTTTAATTTCTGTCGGAGGTATCTCGTCATTAGCAGATCTTGATGGATGAGATATCTCGTCATTAGAAGAAAACTAACCAGATCTTGATCTCGTCATCATAAAAAAATCGGTTATATCTTGATGACGATACATCTCGTCATTAGCAAAATTGATCAGATCTTGATGAACGAGACATCTCGTCGGAACCACTTGGCGGATTAATCACATCAGATTATAATGGAAGGTCCGTTCCTGATGGAGTAGGTGCCTACGTGCAGACATCAATAAGCAACATCCCTCTTCACAAAAACAGGGCCGCAGTAGTTGGAAGAGTAATGAATTACGTCGTGGCCTCAAATGTCCTCACGTTGGCGTGGTGTGGAAGTTTGGTGAGTTGGGTGCCAGCTGAGGTGTGATCTCGTCATCTGACCGTGGTTCAAAATTACGTTAATTAAAATACCTACCTCTTCACAAAACACTTGATTTTCCAAACAAAGTAGCCTCTGATGAATGTCTTTTTGAATATTCCAATTTTAAACTAGTAAAATATGCACACATTCATAAGTTTATTTGTCACAATCGCAAATAGACGAATAAAGTAAGAAAACTAAGAACGGACATTTTCGTTTAAAGTATAGCGCGGCTATCCTTTAGTTTTTATATTGACGTGCAAGTGTTACAGGAACGGCCTTGTCAACAAATTAACTTGTTCTATGGTTACAGAATTCGAAATCAAGTACAAAGAAAGGAGGCATTAAATCGTTTGATAGCCATGTTCCTCTCCTTCAATTCAAAAGATTCCGAGCTCTACAGAAAATTCACAACTGACACACAAGAAATTTATAGATCGGCGCTTGTCAATGAGTCCGGAAGAAGAAACGATGAATCGAAAGCAGACACGGATGAATTGCAGAATGAGAATTCGAGTTAAAAGTACACAATAAAATTTGTATTGGTTGAGCCTTTCTGTTTCGTTTTCATGCTCGAAAGATTTTTATTTTGTAAGATATTTCAGGGCGCAGCTTATTAATAACTAGAGATGCCAATGTTGGATCCAGGATTTTTGGATTTTTTACCTTACATGTAAAATTGCCATTATTTTTGTAGTTTATATACACTAATAAAATAAAGGGCTTCCATTTGGTATCAAAATTACTAAATTTGAATTATTATTTCTCAAGTTAGGGTCATTTATAGACAGTGTGGCAAATCCATGATGGCAGACATTTTGTAAATTTTAATTTACCAATTTTTAAATTCCTGTATCTCAGCTAATTAATATATTGGACAAAATATTTAAAAAAATTGTGATTTATGGATTTCACTACCATGTCTATGGTAAAAAGTTTGAAAAAAAAATTCATGATTATGGTGCAACAACATTGTCTCGAAATGGATATTTTCACATGGAATTACTCAATCCCCTAATTGGGAATTTCTAGTTATAAATTTGTATATTTTATTCAAGAGTTCCCAAATCATAAAAACATGTTTACATATTTGAAATAGACCGAATAGATCAACTCCTTAAAACAGAACTGTACGGGATTAGATGAATTAGCTTATTTCAGGTTTGGGGGCTTCCTCCCGTGGGTACGTCCATGTATTAAGAAGATATAACATTAAGCATTTGCTTTTTCTGGTCTGAGTGTTATAAACCCCTATGGATTAGCCCATGTATTACACAAAATTTCTTTGCTTTTTTTCGATATATAAGGCTTAAGCACCCCTTCCCATAGATTCGCCCATGAAATAAAAAGGTTATATTTGCTTATTTGGGGCATCTTATTCTGTTTAATGCTGCAAATCTGTCTGATATGTCATCGTACAGTGACTGTTTCTTCATAAGCGTCACTAATACGTCTTTTTGAATAGAAATCTTTGCTAAAGAGGAAAGTCTCTCTTGTGTATTTCTTGTAATAGTATTTCTTAAGTAAGTTTTTATTCTTTTAAGGCAAGAAAAACTCCTTTCCATTGATACACTTGTAGATGGAATTATTAAAACGAGAGAAAACAAATTATAAGCTTCTGTGAAAATTTCTTTATCATCGTAAAGCATTCGAAGAAGTTCTTGCATCGATATATTCCTGAATTTTCCATCGGCATATATAAGACATAGTTCAATTTTAAGGCGCTGTTTTTTTTAACACATCGCCGTAAAACGGTTGAAGATTTTCAAGTGCCTGAGATGGAAAATGTAAATTAAATTGTTCGAATTTCGTTGTATCAGCAGGACAAATAAATTTAAGTTTTTCACAATCTTGAAATATTGTGTTTATTTCCATAAGAATGTGGTCTAAAATTTCAAAATATAGATGTTTATAACTTTGAGAAATTGTTTCTAGTGAACGGGCAGCATATCCCCGTTTAGATTGGACTATTTCTTTTGATTTTACGCGTTTTCAAACAGTGTTTTAAAAACATCATTCCTTTTACGGCTCAATAGCTCACGAGCGTATTTTAGTTGAGATACACAATAGTTTAAATCTAGTGATTTTTTTTTCTGAAGAATTTTGAATAATCTATCAGTAAAGCCTCAAATTTCGCTGAACTACTGCCTAAAATGTAAATTCAAAATCGTTCATACCATTTAAAAATCCCTTTGCGAGTTGAATTGTTGTTTTGTCTGAATTTTCGCTGTTTGTCATAAATTCGAATATTTCTTTTAATTTATCCCAATCTTCAACAATCACATTCACTAATTTCGAATTGGAGGACCATCGAGTTTGTGTTATGGTTGGTATGCGTTTTGCGGAATTTGATGTAAGAGCATAAGATCGCTTCGCCGAGTGATGAAAAAACGAAGAAATGCCGCTGAGGCTTGCAAAAAATTCGACACTTAGAAATTTTAGAAAACTTTGCTGCAATACAAGGTTGGAACGATGTGCTAGACCATAGGTTCTTAAACTGTGGTCCGCGGACCCCTGGGGGTTCGCGTAGCCATTACCGGGGGTCCGCAAAATTATAAAAAATGGTTGCAAACAGTTCAAGAAGACCATGAAAAGGCAAGAAGCGCGAAGCAATAAAAAATATATTTTTAAGGCAATAAATAAAACATGAACATATTATTATGTTCTGTGATTTTTATATAATTTTTGTGATTTTTATGTACTTTTTTTATTTTTATATCGTATTGCTTAAAAATTATTTAATATTTGCATTATTATTTGTATCTTTGTTAGAAGTTGACTTTTTTTCATGTTTCTATATTTTATATAACTAATAAACATTGTACGAAAATTTTTTTTTTAGTGTCCGGGTTTCGATCACTGACTAGGTGGCAACACTGTGCGCTTATCCCCTCCATGTTACTCCTGTGTGCTGTGTGTGCTACACGTCTTTCTCTCGTGCCTTCAGTTGTGATTGTTTACTGTTTACTGCTTCCAGCTACATCGTGTTCAATCATCCTGCCTGCATCTGCTACACCCCGCTTTCGCTGCTTGATTTTGACAGCTAAACATAAAACACCATTAAATCCTTTTAAAAAGTATTTTACCCAGCTCTGATTGTATATTATACACTGCTGGCCACCGTAAATGCAACACCCTGAAGGAAGCATGCAAATAATATGAAATTTACAACATGCATTAGCGGAGGTGAGATATGCAAATGATTAGAATTTCAGCGCAGACGCACATCACGCGCGCCTGTGGCGCCACTTCAAAGCGCTATTTAAGACTTGGAGATTTCGACCATTTCAAGTACGGCAATTGTGTTTTTCTTGTGGTTTTTTCAAAAAAACGATCAATTATGCCTCGTAGAAAACAGCGATCATCTTTTGATCAAGTATCCGAGTTCGACAGAGGAAGGATAGTGGCCTACCGAGATTGTGGATTATCTTTCAGGGAAATCGGTAGTCGTGTTGGACGAAACCAAACAACTGTAATGCGGATATGTGATCGTTGGATGCAGGAGGGTACGACGGACCGACGTGTTCGATCGCATCCACCTCAGTGCACCACTTCACGTGATGACAGGCATATTGTGCGTATGGCAGTGACGGATCGCTCAGCCACATCACGAACCATAGCACAGCACATTCAGTCTGTACCGCATCATCCAGTGTCTGCGCGTACCATTCGACGCCGTTTACAGCAGAGTGGTCTGTCCGCAAGACGTCCATTGCTTCGTCTACCCTTGACGCAGAACCACAGACGTTTCCGCCGCCAATGGTGCGATGAAAGAAGGATGTGGACGGCAGAATGGAATGAAATTGTCTTTACTGACGAGTCACGCTTCTGTCTGCAACACCACGATGGTCGGATTCGAGTCTGGAGACACCGTGGAGAGAGGATGCTGAACCTGCGTTATGCACCGCCACACTGGTCCTGCACCGGGTATTATGGTATGGGGCGGTATTGGATATCACTCTCGCACTCCTCTAGTACGCATTGCCGGTACTTTAAACAGCCAGCGCTACATCTCCGAGGTGTTGGAGCCAGTTGTCCTTCCTTACCTTCAGGGCTTGCCCACAGCCATATTTCAACAGGATAATGCGCGACCACACGTGGCACGCATTGTCCAAGGGTTCTTCGTCAATCGCCAGATTGAATTGCTTCCCTGGCCAGCTCGCTCTCCGGATCTTTCGCCGATAGAAAACATGTGGTCCATGGTTGCTCAACGATTGACCCAGAATACATCCCCAGCTGCCACACCAGATCAACTTTGGCAACGTGTGGAAGCTGCTTGGTCTGCTGTACCCCAAGAACACATCCAAAGTCTCTTTGAATCAATGCCGAGGCGTGTGGCAGCGGTGATCTCCAACAATGGCGGCTACTCTGGCTACTGATTTTGGCAGGAACCACACTTCACAGAAGTCTATAAATTTAATCATTTGATACTTGGTCAACATGTTATCTACAAAATAAATTTTGTTGTGATATGTCTTGTCTTTCTTGGTGTTGCAATTTGGGTGGCCAGCAGTGTATATTTTACACAATAATAATTCGTTATTTTTTATATTATTGTAGTTCTACGTTAATTATTTGACCCATAAAATGGATCGTTGGCTAAAAACTGGATCTACACTGAAACAAAATATAGACGAAAGCGACTAAGATGATGGAGCATCAACCTTGAAATCCATCAAGAAACGTAAAATTAGAAAATATTGTGCTGAGTATTTATCATTTGGATTCACTTATATATGCAATAAAGATGTGGAAAGACCTGTCTGTGTTCTATGTCGCGGAAGTTTATCAAACGAAAGTATGAAACCCGCCAAACTCCGACGTCATTTGCAAACAAAACACGGTGAACACATTAGTAAGTCTATTGATTTTTTTGAAATCAAAAAACGAGAACTTGCTTCAAGTCAAAATCTGATGCAAAAGACCGCAACTGGTGATATCAATAAAAAAGCAGTAAAAACATCATATGAAGTATCCCTACTAATAGGAAAAGCTGGAAACCCCCATAATATAGCAGAGCAACTAATTCTTCCTGCTACAAAAGTAATAACGAATACAATGTTGAGCTAAAGCAACAAAAGATATTAATTTGATTTCATTATCGAACGATACGGTCAAGAATAGGATTGAAGACATGTTATGTAATATAAAAGAACAGTTAATTTCAAGAGTGCTCAAAAGTCAATATTACTCACTACAATTGGATGAGAGTACCGACGTTTCTAATGCTACTTTGTTAGCATTTATTAGATATGAATTTGAATATAAAATACTAGAGGATTTGTTATTTTGTGATTCACTACCTTCGTGTACTACAGCTAAGGCTATATTTAATAGTTTGAATCATTTTATAACCAAAAATGAAATCGAGTGGTCAAAATGTGTTGGAATTTGCACTGATGGGGCTCGTGCAATGTCGGGAACAAGAACTGGATTGATTGCTCTTATTAAAGGTGTAGCACCTCAGGTCGTTTGGAACCATTGCTGCATACACAGGGAATCATTAGCATCCAAAAATATGTCAACATATTTGAAAAAATCATTGGATGAAGTTGTTAAAGTTGTCAATTTCATTAAGGCTCGTCCACTTAATTCCCGAGTTTTTAAAGTTTTGTGCGAGATGGGAAGTCAACATTCACATCTATTATTACACACAGAAGTACGTTGGTTGTCACGTGGGAAAGTACTCAATCGCCTTTTTGAGCTTCGTGATGAAATACGATTATTTTTAATGGACACGCAATTTGAACTGAACGGATGTTTTAACGATTTTTCCTGGTTAGCTAAGATTGCTTACTTGGCTGATATTTTTACTCATTTGAATGAACTGAATTTGAGCCTACAAGGTGCAGCTGCAAATATATTTAAAGTTGAAGATAAAATAGAAGCGATTATAAAAAAATCGACTTGTGGTCGAAACGCATTCACAACTGTGTGTATGAGTCTTTTCCAACACTCAACAATCTAAAGAAACTTCGAATAAAGAGCTCCCTAATGAAACACGGCAGATTTTTGTTGAACATTTAATGGCTCTAAAAAGCAACTTTAGGAATTATTTTCCCAGTTCTGATTCTGGCAACTAGAGATCCATTCAACATAGAAGTTACTAATGCTAAACATTTATCTATACTTGAACAAGATATTCTCGTGAAATTATCATGCGATACGTCTTTGAAACTACAATTCAACAAAACTGAACTCACAAACTTTTGGTTATTTCTCAGATCTGATTCCACTGCACTTGCAAATAAAGCACAACATTTGTGTGTGATTCCGTTCTGCACAACATATTTATGTGAACAGGCTCTTTCGGTACTGTTATATATGAAATCAAAGTATAGAAACAAACTACACTGCTGGCCACCGTAAATGCAACACCCTGAAGGAAGCATGCAAATAATATGAAATTTACAACATGCATTAGCGGAGGTGAGATATGCAAATGATTAGAATTTCAGCGCAGACGCACATCACGCGCGCCTGTGGCGCCACTTCAAAGCACTATTTAAGGCTTGGAGATTTCGACGATTTCAAGTACAACAATTGTGTTTTTCTTGTGGTTTTTTCAAAAAAACCATCAATTATGCCTCGTAGAAAACAGCGATCATCTTTTGATCAAGTATCCGAGTTCGACAGAGGAAGGATAGTGGCCTACCGAGATTGTGGATTATCTTTCAGGGAAATCGGTAGTCGTGTTGGACGAAACCAAACAACTGTAATGCGGATATGTGATCGTTGGATGCAGGAGGGTACGACGGACCGACGTGTTCGATCGCATCCACCTCAGTGCACCACTTCACGTGATGACAGGCATATTGTGCGTATGGCAGTGACGGATCGCTCAGCCACATCACGAACCATAGCACAGCACATTCAGTCTGTACCGCATCATCCAGTGTCTGCGCGTACCATTCGACGCCGTTTACAGCAGAGTGGTCTGTCCGCAAGACGTCCATTGCTTCGTCTACCCTTGACGCAGAACCACAGACGTTTCCGCCGCCAATGGTGCGATGAAAGAAGGATGTGGACGGCAGAATGGAATGAAATTGTCTTTACTGACGAGTCACGCTTCTGTCTGCAACACCACGATGGTCGGATTCGAGTCTGGAGACACCGTGGAGAGAGGATGCTGAACCTGCGTTATGCACCGCCACACTGGTCCTGCACCGGGTATTATGGTATGGGGCGGTATTGGATATCACTCTCGCACTCCTCTAGTACGCATTGCCGGTACTTTAAACAGCCAGCGCTACATCTCCGAGGTGTTGGAGCCAGTTGTCCTTCCTTACCTTCAGGGCTTGCCCACAGCCATATTTCAACAGGATAATGCGCGACCACACGTGGCACGCATTGTCCAAGGGTTCTTCGTCAATCGCCAGATTGAATTGCTTCCCTGGCCAGCTCGCTCTCCGGATCTTTCGCCGATAGAAAACATGTGGTCCATGGTTGCTCAACGATTGACCCAGAATACATCCCCAGCTGCCACACCAGATCAACTTTGGCAACGTGTGGAAGCTGCTTGGTCTGCTGTACCCCAAGAACACATCCAAAGTCTCTTTGAATCAATGCCGAGGCGTGTGGCAGCGGTGATCTCCAACAATGGCGGCTACTCTGGCTACTGATTTTGGCAGGAACCACACTTCACAGAAGTCTATAAATTTAATCATTTGATACTTGGTCAACATGTTATCTACAAAATAAATTTTGTTGTGATATCTCTTGTCTTTCTTGGTGTTGCAATTTGGGTGGCCAGCAGTGTAAATGTAGAAGCGGACCTCAGAATAAAACTTTCCAACATTGCGGTTCTGGTTTCAAGAAAACAACTGCACCCATTTCATTAAGTAAAAATTATTTACAGAAAACATTATAAGATCTATTTTGATCAATATTTGACCAAGAAATATTTGTATGAGTTTAATGTTATGATTTGTAACTTTTAAAATTCTTTTTAGTACTATTTTTATTCATTTTATGTTTTTTATTCTATATCCTAATAAAAATGTTCATTTCTATAAATGCGCAAGACCATTTATTAAAATAACCAGCGATACATTTTTATCAATATTTATTATAACGTAGTGCCTATGAGATTATTGAGCCAGAAATTAAGTTTCAAGAACGACGTAAAATGCCTAGAGTTGGGAAGGGGTCCGCAAAAAAAGTGTTGTTCAAGAGGGGGGTCCTCGGACTACATAAGTTTAAGAACCCCTGTGCTAGACAATGGACAAAAACGGCTTGAGGAGTTTTATCCCTGACTTTTTCTGGAGTCCATTCAAGTGTCCACTGGCCCCATCGTAACAGTGTCCTATTAATTTGTGTTGATAATCAAAGGATCCAAAATTTTGTATGACATTTCTGACGTTCTGTCTGCACTCACATCATGGAAATCCAAAAATCACTCAACTAATACGCCTTCACAATTCACAAATCTTAATATTAAGGAGCACAGGGAAGTTTGACTTATGTCAGTGGTGTCGTCCACTTGAATAGAAAATAATTTAGCCCCGTTTATTTCATCTTTGACGTGATCGTTTATATAATCGAAAATACATTCAATCATTTCATTTTGAATAGTTTTGGAGTCACCAGTGAAGACGTTTTTAATCTTTTTGTAATGATTTTGAATTTCTAAAGGACTTTTGATATCAACAATCCTAGTAATTCCTCGAAATATCTGCGATTTATGGAGCCACTGCTTTCATCATGTCCCCGGAATGCCATTTCTTGTTTGCTCAAATATATTACTATTACAACGAACGTTTTCATTGAAATGCACTTTAAGAAGCCTAGCATTCTCCCTCAGGACCATCGGAAATCGTGTTCTAATTTTTAAAAAATTCTTAGCATTAATTCACACTTCAGATGTTCAGCAGAATCATCGTGCTTATGTGGATATGTGGAGTGCTCGTGTTATGTTTAATAAGTCTGCGAATCCGTCTTTATTCCAAACAGAATGTTTATTATTAAAAAGCAAGCACGGCCAACAAAATAATCTTTTTAAGGTTATACTACTGCATAGCCATTTATACTGAGTAAACCAACACTCTTGAAAACGAATATTGTACGATTTACAGTTCTTTTTAATTTCTTTTTTGGCCATAGTCGTCAATAAATCCGTTGGACGTGCTTGACGTAATACGTCCCTTTTGTCTTCGTCTTTTCACCGGCTAAACGGAGTTTCCAGTAAATTACACACAATATCATTAATTGCATTCATTCCGCTGAAAAATCTAAAACAAAATGGTCAACAAAATCATTGCTCTATTTCGTATAGTGATTGCACGGTTTTAGTAAAATGCAAAACCGGTTTTTCGGTTTTCATTTTTTCCAAAACTCGAAAACCGGTTTTGTAAAAAATACGATAAACTATACTTGTGTACAAACATTAAATAAATTTATTTCTTAAGTATGTTACTTATATACATACATAAAACGATTATTATCTAACATTGAGAGCTATACAATCACCTGCCAGTACAGTTAGCATTTTTTTCGGCATTAAAGTGTGTGCTCGAAGAAAACAGCAAATTTATGCAGACATCATTCAACTTCGATCTTATTTTGGTTACGAATTGACTTGAACGATGAGAATGCCCGTTTCGACTCCACGCTTGTCGGTGGAATAGTGAGCAAGTATTTGTAGTACAGCTCCACAATGGTACTTTTGGCTCCCCCTTCTTCCAATACTGCAACATCTTTTTCAATTTCCGTTTCAAAATCACTACTTCTTGTACAATTATCCAGTGATACCGAACCAGCAAGCTCCTTGTCCCTCTGCAATTGCCCTCTGTAGCAATTATCCCATGTATAAAACAGAATATTTTTCCAAATCATCGTTTTTGTCATCGAAATTGATATCCCTTACATAGGATTGTGCTGGTGTTAAAGAAGACGGCGATAAACGTTTTATCAGGTTATTTATAAACCGACAGATAGCCGGTTTCCCCAACTTTTTGAACACATTTTCCGATCTTTCATCACCGGTTCGATACCCATTATGTAGAAATTGAAGTACTGCTGACATGTTAGTGCGTCTTGAATTCTTAATTCTAGGGATTCTTTCAGTTCATTACCGAGTGTAGTATGAAGATTATTTAAAGACGTCAACATGTAATTTAAAGCAGCGTCAGTAGTAAATAGATTTGCCATCTACTCTACATAATGCTTCCACTGTAAGTTTTACTGGCAATAAGGCAGAAATAGTATCCACTAATAAATTAAAGTCCTGTTCAGAGAATGAAATTTTCGATGACAAATCAATTAGGTCTTTCTGAACACATGATTTTAATTTGTTGAACCTTTCCAACATGGTGAGTAAACTATTCCATCGTGTTTTCGAATCTAAAATCAATGAGTACCCTCTACCAAATTCCAATTTCACATATTTCTGCAGTATGTCAACGTTTTTTGTTGGGATTTGCGGAACAATCGTAACTTTGTAATAAGTGGTAAGATGGTTTCACGTTTAACATCTGAAGCCGAATTTCCATCTACATCGTCTGAGTAAGCAATACTGAACCCACTTTCAAATGAATTTTCATCTTCCAATTCCGAATCGTCATTCATTGTCAATATCCGATTCAATATTATCTTTCAGATTCTGAGACAGAGTCACATTCCGATTCAGGTTCATTATCCGATTGTGAGTTATATTTTTCAACTTCGACAGGTACTTTTTTGTATAGCACAGATTACATCAAGCTGAATGGCACGCGCTAGACAGTTGTTGCTCAGCTTTAATCAATTTGCCTAATTTTTCATGATCGACGCTCCGTCTGTAGTGATACATACTATATCTTTATCAAGGCAGACCAAAAATTTCCCATTTTCTTCTAATTACTTCGACACGTTTCTCAGGTGGTAAACTTCTATGTATAAGAACCAGACCTAGACTCCAAAATTGTTTTCGATAATGTACATTGATGTTCAAAAATCGTCGATTCCTTATTGATGTCCATTCGTCAAGAGTTAGACTCGCTCTATATCCTTTTAACTTTAGCCCATTAAATTCACTGACAACAGATGCCTGCACTTTGTGTGAATAGACGACCACTAATTTCTAAATGGTATTTGCGGATTTTAGAATATTCTGAAATCCTCTTGCAATGAGAGATTTACGAACAGTTGAAATGCAAAATACGAAAAAAGGAAGTCCATCCTTCATTCTTGATAAAACTGCTGGCAACGTGTCATCAACTAGATTATTAAAATATTTTGTTATTTTGGTCAAAGATGATATTGCTGGACTTTCTTCCAAAATAGACACTTTTCTTTTCAAAATGGAAATACTATGCATTTTTTAGGTGTGCATGTAATGCACCTGTTGAGCCGCCAATACATTTTATTTCTTTAGAACATTTTTTGCATTTGGCTAGTTGACCATTTCTTTCACGAAGGTAATGACACCAAATGGAATAATCATCACCGCTGCTACGTTTAAACTCCGAAAATATGACCCTCCATGCCCTATTATGGGTTGAAATAAAAAAATATTATTTCATTTTCATTTCTAGCCAGTGAACGATTGCGAAATCAAGTTTGTGAAGTGCACCTACCTCTTATTTCTGAATAAATATGATCATATTATAAACTACTAAAGGTTGAGCAAACAAAACTAATAATTCTTCAAATCAGAATTACCCAATGAACAGCAGTAATTGATAATGACATTGTGGCATTTCGCACAGGTAGCCGGCCGAGGCGTAGAAAGTCTTCTACTACGTTGGTCCCTGTGGAGTAGGAAGGGTTTGATAGTGTGATTGTTTGTTGTTTGCTGCAGTGGTAGCCGAGTTGAGCTGCTTCCTATATGGCATGTGATATAAATTTCTTCTCTATTTATATTTTTACATTTTATTGGTACCAATGAGGATCCACTGTCTGGCTCATTAGTACTGATGCTGAGAATCCGTCTACATGTTATTATGATTGGTCAGCGGAGAAGTAGGTCATGTGTCACACGAAAGTGATGTGTGACTCATATGGCATTAATACGACAGACATGTCATAATTTGAATTTTTATTCTGATAGAGTAATAAACACTAAACATTTAGTTGTTTGCATCAGTGTGCGTAGTATGGTATACCTTGTTGGGGTGAGTTTCTCTTATGGGTTGCCAATGAGTAAAACCGAAAAACCCGGTTTTCTTCTTTCATAAAACCGGTTTTTCGGTTCCGAAACCGGTTTTGCAATCACTAATTTCGTATAATGATATTCGGTAGCTTCGGTGCGATTGAATAGACTTTTTGGCGCTAAAGCTCCCTCTATTAGTTTTCTGTGTTCGCAACGGAAAACGAGGGACATCTATTTTTAGATTTCAAAGTTATTGATGTTTATTTGACATTAAAGCGTTGTTTCCATATTTCATGCCTCTTCTCCTTTCCAACTTGCATCGGACCGTGTGTTTGTGCCGAAATGGAAAGCGCTCTCTAGCGGCCAACCGCTGCACTTGCGACCATACATTCTATGGTGAAAAGTGTTTGTTTCGTTGTGTTCTATCACCCCCTGAAGTTTGTATTATTAGTTGAGACTCATCCTGTATACTGAAAAAAAGACTGCTTTGAGAAATGTAATTTAAAAACTGAATTTGATGGAAAATGTTGGGGAAGTGGCACTTCCCTTCCTTCCCATGAAAAGCCGCCACTGGGATCATTCGATATGGGGACACCTGGTGGGTGTTGCACCATAGTCAAAGATTTTTTCACATTTTTACCATAGATAGACATGACAGTGAAACCCATAAACCTAAATTTTTTAAATATTTTGTTCAATATTAGCTGAGATACAGGAATTTAAAAATTGGTCGATTTCACAAAATAACGGACATCTTGGATTTGCCACATTGTATAAATCGCTCTAAAACTTGACAATAGTTCACATTTAGTAAATTTGGACTATGTAAAAAATGAAATGGAAATAAATGGAAAAGGCGTCCATTCCTTTCAAGAAAGTATATAAACTACAAAATAATGGAAAATTTTCATTTTAGTGCATTTTTTTAGAAGAGGGTTCATTTTGTCTATAGCTTTTCAAAGTCGACTGTTCATAAAAGTGATTTTTTCACTTTATATGCAAAAAAAGGGCATTAAATTGTAAAATTTCCATTGTTTTTGTAGTTCATATACTCTCTTGAAATAAATGCTTCCATTTAGTACCAAATTTACTAAATTTGAACTATCAGTTCTCAAATTTTAGAGGTAGGTATGCATTTTAATTAACGTCACACTGAAGAAACAAAACGGGATATTTCTCAAGTTTTAGAGTCATTTATACAGTGTGGCAAATCCAAGATGGACGCTATTTTGTAAAATCGACCAATTTTTAAATTGCTGTATCAGCTAATATTGAACAAAATATTTAAAAAATTGAAATTTATGGGTTTTACTGCCATGTCTATCTATGGTAAAAATTTGAAAAAGATTCATGACTATGATGCAACAACTTTTTCTTAAAATGGGTGTGTTTTCATAGGAATGACCCATAAAGCAAATTGAATTTTATAGTTTACGTTAAAAAAAATACTGAGTACTGCTTTATATACAGTGGGGTCACAAAAGTATTCATACACCTCGGGTTTTTTACTATAAGGATGTTGTTAAACTTACAAATTGAGATTTTACCACATAAAAGCTATCTTTATATTTTAGCCTCCCTTCAAAATAATGGAATAATTATTGACTTTCCTAAAAAATAGTTTAAATGTAACATAACCCAGGAAATCGGACACACAAAAATATTCGTCCACTTTCCGTAAAATGTACAACTGTTGAACAGAACCGTTTTAATCCATATCTATAAGATATTTTCGTATTTTCTTACACCCTAGATTGTTTTTGCTTTTTGCTTTTATATCATTGTTTGCATCAGGTATTTAGTCAAACTGGAAGCAATTTCATTCCATTCAGATTTCCATATGAAGGTAATGATAGGATAACAATCTTTAAAATGAGGTCAGAATTTAAATCGTTTTGGATCTGTTATATATCAATCAAACCTTTGCATGCGAATCACTATTTTTTGGATTACTGACATGATAGACCAAATCTGTACATTCATTCAAATTTCTTTTTAAAAGATCAACTCTTAAAGTTTCAAATCTTAAGGAATTTTTAAGCTATATTGAATTTTTGCTTTTAGTAGAATAACGCACACCAATAAAGTAATCCCCAAACTTAATTCGAATAGTTAAAATAAATCTTAAAAATACGAGCGGAACAATATTTTCCATAGTGTGGGCATAATTTTAGTTTTTTTTAAAGAAATATGACTTTAACGTATTATGTCTATATCTACAATTTAAAATGGGAAATCTATATAAATAAAAATGGCGTGTTTGTTTGTACATTGAATATTTTCGACCCATTTCACGTTTTCTATCCGTTTGGGGCCCTTCTGGTGCAAAATCCATCTCTTGCGCGTCTGGTGTCTGTCTGTCCATCTGCCTGTCTGTATGTGTGTGCCCGTACTACATCCAAAAGGTTGAATATCTTTTCATGAAACTTTGCATACTGTGAATTCTTACATTCATTTAATGACTGAACTTGGTTGCGTAAGTCTGTCTGTCTGTCTAACTGTTCTATGTTCGATTTTGTGTTTGTGTGTTTGTACAAGTATCACATAAGATTTGTTCAACATATTTTCATTTAATGTTTTAAATTTGATACACCACGTTCTAATTTAGTGAATGCATTATTTAAAAATTCTTTGCTTACATATTTAGGCAAGTTTCACGTTAAAATATCTGAGTAACTATACTTAAATCAACCATAATTTGGTAATTTTGGAATAGATGGGAGGTATATTGAGCATTGCAATTACTTGGATTATTTTACCAGTGCTGCTGAAATATCAATTATTTTTACGGAATTTAAATTCTAATAGTATATTTATTTGTAGGTAGGCATTTTATGTGGTAGGTAGGTATTTTAATTAAAGTCACACTGGAGCAACACAATGGGTTATAAATTTATTTATTTCGAGACTTATTTTTTCTTTACGAAATATAAAAATATTCTGAATATTTGGGACAGACGATAAAGAGAATAAAACTATACAGAACAAAACATTAAATAGGACTGGTAGTTAATATGGCAACCTTGGTATTTTTTAAACGTTTGCTTTTTTAAATTTGTGTCCGTTATATTCCAAGAATCTATTTTGTTCTGGAAAAACAGATACATTCACTACTTTTCATTCGAAGCTTTATTTAAATCCTGTTTTAAAATATATTTCTGGATTTTGAATTTGATGCTTTTCGTTCAATAACTGTAATGAAGGTAAATAATGGTTTAATTAGTTTTAAAAACATTTTTAATCATTGTATGATAATTTTGGGAAACGCTTTTGCTTTTAAATGATATACAAGTTATATATATGCATACTCTGAACCGTTCTCTATAGAGACTTTTCTTTCTTTTTAAATTCTACAAAAATGTGAAACATTAAATATGACATTTATTTACATTTGTGAAATTGGGTATTTAATAATTGTGTACTTTTATTAGAGTGTGGTAGTTGTTTCATGGGATGAATAGGAATTACAATTTATTAACGAAAACGGAAATTAGTTAACCAATTTAACCCGAGAGTAACGCAGGGTTATTCTGCTAGTACTATTAATAAGAATGTATAGCATTTACTACGATACAATAACCTTCAGAGCTAATGACTAATTAAATGGCGAAAATAATTTGTTGTAATTCGTTACCATAAGAACCAGACAATGCCATTTTATTTGTGAAATAATCTATATTTTGTTTTGTTCAATAATTTTACCATAAACAGCTTTTCATCATGCGATTTCCACCATTTTCGTAAACTGTCATTGATTGAGATAGTTTCAAACATAGGTTCTTTTCGAAATTATTGGAATAAATTTCCATAACATACCGATTTTTTGAATATTTAAAAGAAAATTATTCCAATTTCATGTAAAGTAAAATTGTGAACTAATAAGGCCATAGGCGATCATAAAAAAGGAGCAAAAGCATTAATTATATATACGTATATCGACGTTTCCCCTGAATAGGATTACCACATATCCCGGTTTTAAAGGCGTGTTTCTGGATCCCGATCGGCTCTAAGCGTCTTCAAACCATTTACAACTTTATACAAATTCTTACAATGGTACAAAACTATTACCTCTGAGCGTCACGAGGTAGGTAAGTAGGTAATTGAATTAACGCCGCACTGGAGCAACACAACGGGCTATTGACGAATCCATGTGGGAGGGAAAGATCCGAGGACAACACCTCCATTTTGAATCACGGTCAGATGGCGAACTCTGCACCTGAGCTGGCACCCCACTCTTCAAACTTCCACACCACGCCAACGGGAGGATATTTGAGACCACTACAGATTTAATGTACACTAGCTTCCACTTACACGACGGTCTTGGGGTAGATCGAGGTTCGAATTTGGTATTCTCCAGTTAGTAGTCCACGACTCTATCAACTGGACTACCGAGTGCGCCTGAGCGTCACGAGATTTTTGAGTAGTTACTCCAGGGGGGTTGCTTTTACTCCATGACACACATAATGCCTGAATATCCACATCCATTGTGTGTGTAGTTGAAAGAATCCTATAAAAGATTCAGATCAAGAAGACTGCAGTTGCAGTATGGATGCATGCGTGTGAATCCCCCATAGTTATAATCTAGCGCAATGATTTATGACGAACTTTTACCATTAGTATCAATTTAAACAAATTCGACTCAATTCCTTATCTGAGAAGTATTTAGTAGGGAAACCCCTCCCCACTGAAAATTCTTGATCTCACAAAATTAGCTGAATTGAAGTAAATTTATTCTTTTTAAGCTAATAAGAAAAATGGTGGACAAGTCTGAAAATAGTCGCTTTAGTGAACGAACTTATCATTAATATTACAGCACTTTAATCAATTAGTAAAGCAATTAAAGAATACATAAGGTGACTGAATGGGAGAGAATTGGAAAAGACGAGAAAATCTCTTGTCTATTTTCCTAGACATGAGTGACCAAGGATAGATATATTCAGAGGAAGTTCCCACAAGATTGTACCCTTCCCGAGATGTATTAAAGGTTTAAAAAATCAAAAATGAAGTTCATTTTATCCACGCAAATCGAAGGTTCGTTTATCATACGTAAAATGCGTGTAGATATGTCAGCAGTCAAAAGGTTCCTTTAATACGATGACCTTCCGATCGGAATATAAATCTGGGAGAGCAATCAGCAAATCGCCTCCAAATTATTTTCTGCCAATGAACTACTGTTAACTCGTTTAAAATGCCATAAAAACAAAATAACAGTAGCATTGTTGGTGCGAAAATATTATTCGGAAATTCGTATCAAAGTATGTGCGGCTCCGACGAGAAGGCAGTCGATCTTATATCAATAAATTTTTGAAAAAGGGTGAAGAGAATTTGAAAGCTAGTTAGGGAGAATGCTGAAATACGCGAAATCATAAATGGCGATAGCCGCGAATGGTTTCCTGGCCACCAACTCATCATGACTGCCGTCGCTTACAACACTGAGCAATAAATTTAGAACAGGAATGCGCGTTTTGTTTGCGTTACTTCTAAGTGGCTAGACAGTTCTAAGTGATATACTAGTTCAACACTACGTTACTCGACTGCCATCTGCCTGGAAATTTATTTTGTCATTTAAAACAGAAAAAAGGAGGTTACGAAATCAGAACATAAGAAAATCAACTCTGAACCATGCAGTTTCCTTGTAAGCATGGAAATGTAATAATTTATACATGACCATTGATTAAAAGTGATGGTAATGTATAAATTTGAAAGGTGACATCAGGGACACAAACGTAGCCCTGTTACATACAATTGAAGACACATTTGAAAATACTCTTAAAACATTAATTCCCAAAGAAACATGTTTTGTATAACTTATTCATGTATTAAAATACGATACTAATGAAAAAAGAGCCAGTTTTCAGTTCTTCGCGCCAAACAAGACACCGAATATTCGTCATCGATAAGTGCACTCCTATTAAAAATTTAGAGACCCAGAAAAGTAACATTTACCTATGAAGCATACACACGCAAACAAGTCTAACTTAAATTTGTAAACGTTTTCTGCATTCGGCGGTACATTAGGGGTTTACCTACACTCAGACCTGTTAAATTTCCTACAAATTAACAGCTTATCGAAATGAAATTTCCCCAACAAATCACGGTTGCCGCTCTCAATTACAACTCACTATTCGAATTCCCTGGAGGTGACGAATGTGCACAAAAGCCAACCGGTGCTGAGGGACGACTTCTGGAGACATTGTCACAAGCTCTGCAATTTGAATACAGATTGGTGAAGTCCTGGGAAGGCGAGTGGGGAATAATGGAAGACGATGGAAATTGGACTGGACTAATAGGCATGGTGAGCAGAGGGGAAGCGGATATGGCAATTTCTGCTCTGGCTGTCTCTTATCAGAGATTAATGGTAGTGGACTTTTCTGAATCCTACATGAACATGGATGTGACATTCATTACCCCCTTGCCCAGACAATTATCCAGAGTGTACGCTTACTTATATCCATTCGATTTTGCGTCGTGGTTAATCCTTCTTATTCTCTTGTTGGTGATGCCATTAGTGTTTTGTGCTCTGATGAAAGCGAAGATATCTTATCAAGATGCATTGTTCAGAGTTTTCGCAAATCTCTTGGTCAAATCCCCGTCACCCAAAGTGTTGGGCGGCAGATTGTTCACAGCATGCTGGTGGATATGCTCGATGCTGATTGCGTTTTGTTACGTCGCCATGTTGCCTTCGTTCTTATATAAACCGCTCCGAGAACCCTCCGTGCAAGATTTGAAAGAACTTGAACGTGTAGTGGCTGCGGGAGAATACAAGGTTTATATCTTCAAAGGATCATTGCTACTTAACGAGATGTACTTGTCCAGATCAGAACATATTGTTAGTATTGCTAGAGAGATAGAAAAGCAGAGCTACGGTGGACGGTGTTTGAAAAGGAAGACGGCAGTGATGGGTGGCAGACTCTTCCTTGAATTGGACTACGGAATACAACCATTATCGAATGGACTTATCTCCCACGATGGTCATACTCCCCTCTCCTTCGCTATAGCGGTGAACAAACACTTTTGCTGCAAGCAAGCGCTGGATGTTGCCATGGTTAGAATACGCGAAGCTGGGCTGGACAGAAAATATTTCAATGACGAGGTGATAAAGAACAATCTTTTCTTTTCGAATCAACACCTAGAGTCTGAGAAGCGTGATTTTCGTATGTCCTTCGATGATATGTTAGGACCACTGCTTGTTCTTGGGATCGGTTACAGTTTCGCCGGAATTGTTTTGATTGCTGAAATCGTTATCTGCCGCTTTTAAAAAATCCCAGATACTCTTTGAAGTACTGTGAATCAAACATCAGGGATCGGGTTCATTTGTCAGGTCATCTTTTGTGTGTGAGTTCTTTATAGTCAATGACCTTATACATATAGAAATTCCGTTTGCAAACTCCTATTTCTAGAAATTTTGAAAAGTTGAGTTCATTTATTGTATTTTAGGTCATTTTTGATATTTGGGGTAACTTTTGGTCGTTTTTTGAGTTTTTAATATGTTTTGAATTCTGCCGTGTGTGACTGTTTTCTAACTTAACTTTTGTAGGAACTTTACAAATCACTATATTCTAACGTGATTTTTTTGCACATTCTTTTGTTATCTCTGTTTAGAATAAATTAAAAGGAACTTACAAATATTCGCTTGTCATTGATCAAAAGTTTCAATCAATTCAAAAATACGTGCTACAGTCAATCTTTCCAAAACAAATTTCTTTTCCTTTCCGCAAGTCCCAGGCTATCGCAGCAACAGAAAAACATGAGAATGAGAACCAGAATACTGATACATTAAATTACAAAAAAATGAAATTAAAAATACAAACTATCAGAATAAAAACTAGCAAAATGCAAACGGTCACTAAAAAGGCATAGCCAAGCATAGACGTGAAATATAAGTGGACTGAGCATCGTTATTGAGAAGAGCTTCGAAAATGGGACCAACATGTGGCTAGTAGTCACGTGACTGCTACGCGAAAATTAAGCTTGGTTGATTGATTTGGCTTTTTCATCGCTTTCTCTTGGCGACATAACATTTACTTATAGAAAGTTACGATGCGAATGTGTATAATACTGAATAGTTCTTGAATTTGAGTTACGTTTTAACATTGTTAGAGATGCGAATATAGATACTACTGAATATTTCTTCAATTTGTGCTACTTTTTAATGTTTTTAGCTATTTGAGTTGTTATATAATTAGCTGAAGTTCTCATTGGGATCAAGTTTAAACTAGCCGTATACAAAAAAACGTATGCGTAAGATAAATAGGTTGTGAATAGATTGATCTCAGGCCCGGAGTCCAGATACGGCCCACCAAATGTTTTTATCAGGCTCGCAGACCATGCCGGGCCCTCTCGATCAGTTTAACCAACCCGCAGTTCAAATACAGTCTTTCGGGCAGATTTGGACCCGGTTTCTGGTATGCAGACCTGGATACGGCCCTCCAAATTTTTATCAGGACCTTAGTTCATATACGACTCTCCGGACAGATTTACCCGGCCCACAGTCCATATACGGTCATCCAAATATTTTTATTAGGACAGCATACCAGATATACCTGAAAGGTTTAACCTGTCCGCTATCCAGATACGGCCCTAAGGACAGTTTTACCTAGCCCACAATCCAGATAGTCTTCCAAATATTTTTATCAGACCCGGCCCTCCAATTCGGTTTAGTTTGCAGTTCAGATACGGTCCTCCGCGCAAGTTTACTAGGCCCTCAGTCCATATCGGCCCAGTAGTACCGGTTTGATTTATCGCTCGACTGTTACCTTTGGGTCATTCCACGCAAAATGAGGAAATCGGCCGTGGCTGATGACATACAACCGATTTTAACGAAAATCAGTTTTTAAATAGGTCACATATAGTAATGACCAACTGCAAAATATTAGGTTTCAAAAATCTATATTTTGTTAATTATTGACATTTAAAGTTCAAGCTCACACAAATTTAGATTTTCTGGCACTAAAAGTGGCGTTTGCGATCCTATATTTCAATAAGTTATTGACAAGACATAAGTTATAAACAATAAGTTATTGTTTAAAATTTTTATATCGTTGCATTCTTCAGAAAAGGGTCTCTTAGGAAACGTCAGAATATAATTTAATGGCCTTCATTGCTGAATTTGATGGGTCGACAAAAATAGAAATTTTGCCAATTTGCTACAAATTTCAAATTGCTCTGGTATCTCTAAATGGAAAGACAATATTAAAACTTATTCTTAATAAAGAGCCTTTCCTAACAAATAGCGTGGCGTAATTTGGTGATTGTATTTCTACTCCTTTATAAAGAAAAAAACATTTAAAAGTAAAAATTATGGAAAAATACGATTTTTCAATTTTTTAAATGCTGTAACGCATCAGCCCCTTAACGTGTGTCTCAGCGATATGCGCCTTGATTGGTGATGGCGGACCACGTGACACTCTCTCCGCGAAAGAGAATGAACCATTTTTTCTCTAGTTGTTTCCCAAGGCGAGCGTAGAACTGACGCGCTGAAGTTTTGTTCCCCGAGATGTAACTTTTATGTTTGTTTATTCTTGTAATTGTTTTGTCTTGTGCTTAATGTTAATTAAAATTGCTCTTTTGGCCAATTCTTGCATTAATCATTGGATTCAGCTCTAAAATGCTTATTTCACTGCGAGGGAAAGCTCCAAGAACATCAAAACTTTTCAATATAAAAGAGCAATATGTCTATTATATGTCCTGAAATTTTCATAAATGTAATTTGATTTTTTTTTTGTCTCAGGAAAATTTTTAATTAGACGTAAATTTTACCTTTTTATCGCAGCTGATGAGTTATAACCTCCGATAGTATAAAAAATGCGATATAAGAATGAAATATAACTATTATTATGGTGCACGTGCAAAATCTCACATGAAATTTCTTTAAAAAGAAATTTGGTCTCTTTAAATCCATAGGATCCAAGGAGTGTTTCCATTCAGTGAAATAATTAGGTGGAAAGTTAATTTTGTTAAAGAAGTCTTTTCGATTTGCTTTTTCCTCTGGAAACGTAAATATTAAATACTACTACTTATGAATATTAAATGCGTTTAGTAAATATTAAGCATTATTAGTCAGGTGAACACTAATTTTTAGAGTAAAAAAAGAATTTAAACATCGTTGTTATACTCGATTCTCCCAAATGTACGTAACACACACGAATCCTTGTTCCATATTTATCACAATCACTAGTGAAATAAGTAAAGATTTCAAGATTCGGCAGCACTAGGAAAATTTCAATTTAAGCAACTACGAAATTGAACTAGAGACCTTTATCAGATTGAAAGTGAATTTGAAGACAATCAAGTAAAGGTTTTAAATGTTTAAGCTTTTTTAATTACGATTTTATGTCCTGCTTTTAAAATTTCCTTCAAAAGTCAAAGATAATTTGGTACTTCATTGTTGATTTAGGGTTTCATTGTTTCTATTTCATTGTTGTCATTTGAAACGAGTAATATGTATAGAATGGGAAGGAAATGCTATGATTGGCGATAATAAACATTGCCAGTTAGTGCGATACTGATGGAATACGGTAATCCGTCGTAGAACATCCGAATAGTCGTTTGGCGACAAAACTTTCAGTCGCCAATTGATTGGAAGGGCAAGAACGTATTTTTGCGTTTTACTAATTTTGTTCTTGTTGCTTTAGGACTCAAAATACAATCCTGATTTTTTTTACAAGTAATAGACATATTAAACTATATATTTCCAAAATATAGTTTTCATCAGAGCTGTCCTTCATTTCATTTTGTGTGCCTATTTTAAGTGGAAAACCGTCATTTTATAATTTTCCTTTGCTGTTTGGAAGATGAAGGAAATAAAGGCCGACTTCCAAACTTCAGCAGTAGTTTTTTCATACCAAGCACTGTATCTGGTATGAATTTCAACGATGCATTTTATTTCCTTTAGCCCATAGAAACCTTTTTAATTTTATCAAAATCGACTATTTTCCATTTTTCGCTATTATTTTTTAGCTTAAATATGATGTTTAAAATTGTTTTCAAATAGATAAAAAAAGATAATTCTTCATAGATTACAAAAATTGGAAATATTGTTGTCTACGTTAAGTAGTTTTTGAAAAAGAGATCTTCAAACATGCAACATCAAGCGATTTCACAACTGCTCTTCAAGGTTGCAAGTCTTTAAAATGTCTGAAACTTCCAAAATATTTCATTTTGAACCAAAATATTTTGGATATCGTTATTTATGTATCTCATAAAAATCCATCACCCTACGGCCACAGTTTTTTCTGATTTTTGCTCAATTCACATGGAATGACTGACCCCTTTGCTATTGAAGAGAGAGAACGTGTCAAACGGGGTAGGGAAGTTCAGAAGTATTTTGTCACTGGTTAAAATTTTGTATAAGATAGTTGTCCTAAACCTGATGTTCTTTAATTAATTCAATACATTATACATTTTTTTAACCTGTATTAGGTGTTGGGGAAATTATCTTAAAGATTTAACAGCAGAAAATAATTAAAAATTCCTTGTTTAAATTTCATGAGGTTAACACAAGTTGGAACAAATTGAAAAATAAATGCACATTTTTGGAAATGACTGCTTCAATAAATATTTTACTGATGCATAAAATAAAAATAGTGAAAACAGATAAAGTTGCGTGCTCAAATCAAGTCCGGGTCACCACTGAAAGCTTTCATTTATATTATGGATCATTATTTGCTTATGTTTTCGTAAACTCAAATTTATTTTAGGCCAGTTACGCATAAAAATATTATTAACATGAAAAGTAGAAAATAGAAAACTATGTTTATAATTTGAAAGACAATAGTTTTTATTAGATTTATTAGTGTGACAATAGTTTTTATTAGTTTTATTAGTGTGACAATAGTTTTTATTAATAGAGTTTAAGTTATCACAAATTTAATGCTTTTAAAAAATAGTTTTTTTTCAGTTTAAAAAATTGCAGAAAATAAATGTTTCGTTCGATTGAGGAGCATGTTTTATGTGTGCATAAATTGTCACAAATGTATTTAATTCGTTCAGTTCTGTGGAATGTGTTTTTATCACTGCCAAGCTTATTTATCGAGTTAAAGAATGATATAAACATTGAAATGTCCACAAATATTATTCGAAACAACCTAAAATTCAATATTATTTATCTCAAGAAGATCTCAAGATTAAAACATGTAAAAAAGAAAGATGAATCTGGTTTAAAAGTGGAAAATAATTAAATTTTAATTTACCCTAAGCAAAAAAAATCAGGGTGTGAAGCAGATGTTTTAACAAAGGGAACTTTTCCAGCTGCGCGGATTGTTTGGATAGAAGTTTCATTTCGTTCTCTAATTTTTTGCTAATTTTCCATATTGTATGTTTCATTAAAAAGTATAAATATACGCCAAAACAGGTACTGTATTTCAAACACTGTTTTAGTTTTTCACATAAGAGAATGGCAATTTGGTTTTCGCCATTCCAGTAGAAAGTTATAGGTTCAAGGGAAATTATTTGAAAGAAAAGCTCTTTTGTCGAATGTAATCTTATATGAAAGATTTTACATATATTTTAAAACATGAACAAAAGGGTTCCCTAAAGGAAATAAATGCTGGCATTTATGAAATTATTTAATCCTATTTTTAACAAATTGATTTTACTTAATTCATAATTCTTAAAAGTTTCAAAATTTATCTTTTATTTTAATTATTATTCTTATATAATTCCACAAATGGGTTGATACTAAACAATTTTGTTCAGTAAGAAATAATTTAAATTATGTACTTAAGTTCATGTTTTCAATTCATAACATTTTTATCGTGCAAGACACGAAAGAATATAGTGCTCCCAGTTGGCGCCAAAAATCATCGCCAAGACAGAGAACGATTTCACACAAGTTTTTAAAGTTTAGTTTATTATTTTTAATATTTTAAGCCCTTATAGCTGTACAATTTACAATAGCAAACACACTCGAACATCAGTTATTTTATTTTAAATATTATTTTAGATATATATGTCGAAATGTCTAGGCGCCAACCTGCCCACGTTCCAAAAAGCGCGGGAAACATTTCCCAAAGACCAATCGGAGCACTTCCCGCCAGAAGGCGCGAACCCCGCAGACTGACTCCGGGCGATTTGATGTTAAGACGTGGCTTTGCACGGACGTGCCACCAGGATGTTAATCCCACTATGATTTGATGTTTAATCTGATATTTGTACATAATTGACCCCTGTAATTAACCCCCCTTTTCCCCTAGATTTTATTAAACCAATATTTAATTGTAACGATGCTCTCATCAATTCACTTCTAACATATTAATCCACAACATGGGGGCTCGGGCCTCCCGTTGCCTCTCAATCGTAAGCTAAGTAGCTGTAAAGCTAAGTTGTGCAACGCCAAGTGTTAAGAAGATACGACGATCCGAATGGATAACGACGATGCCTACAAATGGATACATTCTGTCTATGGTGCCTACAAGTGAACGAGATTTGACGAGCCAAAAACGACGGAGATTCTAACCAGGACTATATGTGAGTGTTTTCTGTTCACATTTTTTAGATTTCATTGCATTTACATTGAAAATGACGACTCTTGGAACAATTCCACATGTTGCTTCATCCATAAAAACGTCGAGCACGAAAAACGTGCAAATGCTGCATAAAATTCTATTTCCGAATACAGAACTTGACAGAAAATGTCGACAAAATCTTCGTAATTTTTCTGGTTTTTCTGATGATACAGACTTTGACTCTATCAAGAGTAAAATTCTGGAAGATTTCTCACTTCCACAACTGATTACAATTTGCAATATTTTGCACATTGAAATTTTAGAAGACAAATCCCTTTGCTGCGACGCGATAATTACTTGTTTAAAAGATTTTTCACTTCTAACTTCGAATGATGATTCAGGCGGTGAAAGCGAAACGGAACAAGAAAATCAAAGTTCTTTTTCCCAGCGTGAAAGTTCTGCATTCACGAATTTAAATGTGTCAGCAATTGGTCAAGGCCACGAGCAAATGCAGCGCTCATCGAAAGATACAAAACACATATACGAAACCGCTTTTGATTTTGAACCAATGCGGAATCCTTTTTCCAACGATTTGCGGTCTCGCAAAAAAGAAGAAACTGTTTATCCTTTTGCGTCTGAAAATAAACAGAGTTTCAGCATTAATTTTTCTCTGAAGGACTTAGTTGAAACAATTCGACCT
The DNA here is from genome assembly GCA_933210815.1 of Meta bourneti. Lineage (NCBI taxonomy): Eukaryota > Metazoa > Arthropoda > Arachnida > Araneae > Tetragnathidae > Meta > Meta bourneti. The sequence continues at coordinate 11,279,906 of OW119924.1, read as the reverse complement.
TTTTCATCCGAAGATAATTATCCCATTGAATTGTTTATCCAAGAACTCGAAGAACTGTTTTTATTTCATAATTTATCTAATGACATGCAAAAAATTGTTTTTACTAAGCATTGTCTATTGCACTCTGCAAAATTATATGCACAAACATTAAGAGGTATTGATACATTTGAAGCATTAAAACATTCTTTATTAGATGAATTTAAAGCATGTATTTCAAGTGTTGACTTACATAATCTTTTGCGTTCCCGTAAATTAAAACCCGGAGAAAATTTATTTGCATATCTAATAGCTATTCGAGAAATTGCAAGTCGTGGTAATATTGATTGTGCTTCAACCCTTGAATATTTTATAAATGGTATACCTGATAATTCACATAACAAAATTATTTTATATGGTTGTAAGTCTTTTGGTGAATTTAAAGAGAAATTAAAAGTGTATGAGAAATTGTTTAATGTAAGCAACCATAAAAAAGATTTTATTGATCACTCTTATCGCCCAAGGTATGATTCTAATAAAAGTCAAAATTATCAAAGATCCAAGCAATCTTCTAATGTTGCAAAGTCCACTAATCACTGTTATATATGTGGTAGTAAATTTCATATTTCTAATGAGTGTACACATAAAAGTAAAGGTTACAAATGTTTCTCCTGTAATGTATTTGGTCACCGTTCTGCAGAATGTCCCAAAAAAGCTGCTCAAACGCCAAAATTTACAAAATATTCCAGTGAACCAAAAGCTCTTCATTCACTTGCTATTGAAGAACATTATCCCATAAGTCCCATGGAAATTGAAGTTACCCTTGGAACTGTCACATTTCATAGTCTAATTGACACTGGAGCACAAGCTAGTTTAATAAACACTGATGTACACAAAGAAATTGGATCCCCACCACTTGAAAAATCCCAAATCACATTTTCTGGAATTGGTAACACCAAAGTTCACCCTCTTGGTTTTTTTCATGGTGATATCAAAATTGAAAACAGCAATTTTCCTTGCAAAATTCACGTTGTTCCAACTCATTCAATTCCCTACAAGGCAATCTTAGGAACTGACTGTATCCAACAAGCTGAATTTAAAGTGGGTAAAAATGGTATTTCTCTTATCAACGATGAACCAAATTTCCTTCTTAATGTTGTTAATGTAGTAGAAGATGTCAACTCCTTAGATCTTCAACATATAAAAAACAAAACAATCCGACAGAAGGTTGAACACTTAGTTTCAAATTACAAACAAAACCGAAAGTACCGACTTACAAATGAAAATCATTTTGACGGATGAAACACCCATTGCACAGCGTCCACGAAGGTTGTCTATCGCTGAAAAACAAGAGGTAGACAAACAAATCGAACAATGGTTGAAGGACCAGATAATTTCTGAAAGTACATCCGACTTTAGTGCACCTATGGTTTTATGCAAAAAACCTGATGGATCAACGCGTATTTGCATTGATTACAGACTTTTGAATTCCAAAATAATCCGAGACAGACGGCCCTTACCGTTGATAGAAGACATTTTTGACAGCTTACAAAATGCTCAAATTTTTTCTACATTAGATCTCCGGAATGCTTTCCATCATGTTGACATACATCCAGATAGCCGCAAGTACACTAGTTTTGTAACTCACTCGAATCAATACGAGTTCAACAAGGTCCCATTTGGATTAAACAAAAGCCCTTTAATTTTCCAGCGATATATCCAAATTGTATTTCGTGAACTGTTAAAACAAGGAACTGTCATAATATACCTGGATGATATTGTTATTCCTGCTTCTGATGAAGAGGATGGTCTTCGTAAACTCAAACAAGTTTTCAATACCGCCTCAAAGTTTGGTCTTGAATTTAACTTCAAAAAGTGTAGTTTTCTCCAAAGAAAAATTGAATTCCTAGGTCATGTAATAGAAGATGGTACCATTCGACCCTCTGTAAACAAAACACGTGCAGTTCAAAATTTCCCTACCCCGAAAACCAGAAACAAGTTCAAAGCTTTCTTGGTTTATCGGGATATTTCCGAAAATTTATTAAAGATTATTCACTAATTGCTAGACCCTTAAGTGACTTGTTAAAAAATTCTACTCCATTTCATTTTGGCCCAGAACAACGAAAAGCTTTTTTAATGTTAAAACAAGCTTTATCCTCTGATCCTGTATTACACCTATATCAACAAGGCTCACCTCTCCAACTGCATTGTGATGCAAGCAAACTAGGTTTTGGATCAATCCTACTACAAAAAGATTCTGATGAACACTTCCACCCCATTCAATATATGAGTATGAAAACATCACCTCAACAGGAAAAATACTCCAGTTATGAACTCGAAGTATTAGCAATTATAGAATCCCTTAAGAAGTTTCGACACTATTTAACGGGCACTAAATTCCAAATATTCACAGATTGTCAAGCGTTTCAGAAAACAATGACCAAAAAAGATTTAACCCCCAAAATTGCACGATGGGCTTTATTCCTTCAAGGATTTGATTACGAACTATTACACAGATCAGGACAACAAATGCAACATGTAGATGCGTTAAGTCGCTACCCCGTTCTTGTGATTACACCTGACGAACTAACCCAAAAAATTAAAGAAACACAAGATAATGATGAGTTTATATCAGAAATTAAGAAAATGATAACAACAACCCCTTCAACTGAATTTTTCTTAAAAAATGGTATTTTGTTCAAAATGAACAAAGATGATGAACTCTTAGTTGTGCCACAAAGCATGCAAAAAGAAATAATTCAAAATGCACATTTAAAAGGACATTTCGCCTCACGCAAAACTGAATCAATTGTTTCACAAGACTTTTACATCCCAAATCTTACACATCAAGTGCAAGAAGTAATTTCGAATTGCATCCCTTGCATTCTATCCTCACGCAAAACCGGTAAACCGGAAGGACTGCTCAATCCCATTCCGAAAGGCGACGAACCCTTAAGCTGTTACCACTGTGATTTTCTAGGTCCCTTACCATCAACAAATAAAAATTACAAATACATTTTTGCAGTTATTGATGCATTTACAAAGTTTTTATGGCTTTATCCAACTAAATCTACTTCTGCTCAAGATGCACTTCAAAAGCTAACTCTTCAACAAACAACTTTTGGCAACCCCTCAAGAATCATAACAGATAAAGGTAGTGCTTTTAAGTCAACCGACTTTAAGAATTATTGCAACGAACAATCAATCGAACATATACAAATTACAACAGGAGTGCCACGTGGTAATGGTCAAATAGAACGAATGTTCGGTACATTAATCCCGATTTTCACAAAATTATCACTTAACGAACCCGAAAAATGGTTCAAATTTGCCCCACATATCCAGCGTATAATGAACAGTACAGCTCCCAGAAGCACAAAATTCACACCCTTTGAACTTTTGATCGGAATAAAAATGAAACAAAAAGAAGACCTACACATGAAACAAATTTTGGACGAAGAACACTTATATGCTCCACAATAACAGAAAAACAAATTCTCAGAAACGAAGCTAAAACAAACATCTTCAAAATGCAAGAAGAAAGCCGACGACAGTACAATAAACACAGAAAAAAGGCCCACATTTACAATGTTGGTGACCGTGTCGCCATAAAACGTACTCAGTTTGGAACACTCCTTAAGTTACGACTCAAATTTTTCGGACCCTACGAAGTTACAGCAACACACCCTCATGATCGTTATGATGTTAAAAAAATTGGTCAACACGAAGGACCAAATGTAACTTCCACGTCAGCTGATAACATGAAACTGTGGTCAAGAAACTGATTTTGAACTTTAACTTTATTATCTTTGTCATTTTATTTGTATTATTTTTTATTTTTGTGTCTACTTTTGAAAATGAAAAACTTTTTCTGAAAATTGTCAGCAAATCTATGGTGAATCTGTCAACAAGCCAACGAACTGTCACGTGAACATGTTTGCAAACAATTAGCATTTCCTTTGTAAATATTGACTGATGTCCACTCCTGTAAACGCCATCTACGATGTCCCATGGCAACGATGTATAGCTACATTAGCTATTAACCATGACCAATGGTTACGATGTTATTACGATGAAAAGCACACACGATGAGCAGACCACGATGTTCTCTTTGCTGCACCAGTGCATTTATCAGTCCTTGAAAATTTCCCACAATGGAAGGCCGAAGCATCCCCAACATGCTCAATGTTGACAATCTACAAATGCTGACATTGACAGATATTTTTTTTCGAACTTTTCCTCTTTTGTTTTTGCTTCTCGTTTCAGGTTTCTTCACTGCCCAGCGTGTCAGGAGGACCTGACATGTCAAGATGGACGAGTGTCGAAATGTCTAGGCGCCAACCTGCCCACGTTCCAAAAAGCGCGGGAAACATTTCCCAAAGACCAATCGGAGCACTTCCCGCCAGAAGGCGCGAACCCCGCAGACTGACTCCGGGCGATTTGATGTTAAGACGTGGCTTTGCACGGACGTGCCACCAGGATGTTAATCCCACTATGATTTGATGTTTAATCTGATATTTGTACATAATTGACCCCTGTAATTAACCCCCCTTTTCCCCTAGATTTTATTAAACCAATATTTAATTGTAACGATGCTCTCATCAATTCACTTCTAACATATATTGATTGCAAATCAATGAAATATTTTTTATAGAACGGGAAATGTCAGAAGGTTGTATTAAGAATTCCAGTTAGGACATCTATTTTTATCATACTAGCAAATACTGAAAAACACAAAAAGAAATGTAAAAATACATGTAAATCGCTCACATATGAAATGTAATGTTTCCACTTTTGATAAATTTGGAATTACATCCATATACACAGCACCGTAGAACCATGTTAGCTTTCACTTTCAATGCATTTGCTATGGAAGAAGGAATGCGCAAACTATATGCGTGTTGGAGAGAAGAGTCTAAGGATCACGTGACTACTGTTTATGGTCACATAATCATTGGGACATAAAAAGGTTGCCATAGCTCACTCTACTTTTATATCTCCTCTATGATAGCAAGTTCTTTAATGCAGTATTTATAGTAAGAACCTTGCTAAGAACATGAATTTTTTCTAAGAACTTGAATTTCATTTTTCTCAAGCCATCAAGAACATAAAATGGCTGAACAGATGTATTTTGTGCCAGCATTTGGTCGTATGATGGTCAAACGCAAAGTAAAAATATTAAATGCATTACTGAGCCGTGTGAAAATGGAACAACTAGTGTGGATTTGGTGGCCAACTACAGATGCGATTGTCTGTCGAATTTCAGTGGAAAAACTGCCAGACTAAATTGACAAGATGCATTGATGTCTTAACTTCTCGTGTTCTCTCTTCTTACATCGAAGTGCCAGACATTTGCAAACTGGAGTTTGTGTTCTGTACTACTCTTCCCAGTGACCTGTGTTGTGTTGAGCAACTCGGGGGTTTCTCAAGGTTCGAATAAAAGAATTCATTGACATTAGAATATTAATATATTTACAAGTTAGCTGCAACAAAGACTACAATTAGACAACAAAATATGAGCAGGCAATTTCATCGCACTACATATTGCGTACAGCCCTTATTATAGTTTTAGTGATTACATAAGAGAAGCAAATCGCCTGCGCGCGGAGGATCTGTGGCGCCTAGCAGCGGAAAAGAGTAATTTATTTCTTTTTCTTTATACTCACTGCGAATGATATTCAACATTCTGATTAATTTCGGATTTGTATATGTTGGCGGGTGGGAAAAAGGTACACTCAAGTCAACAATAACAACGAATTTGATAAAGTTTCTTAAAAGGTATACATATGCTGTGCCCAAATGTCAAAACAGAAGTCCTTTTAACTGAATCCAAGGCGAGTGACGTGAACATTATTCTAGGAGCCAAGAGCGAATGCAATTTTATCCCCGTTGCAAAATCAAGGCTGTTCCTTTTTTAACCACCAATTGCAGGAACCCGAACAAGGGAAAATATCGTTCAGATATGAAGCCGAACTCGTATTCTGATTCAAGCTCATTCCCTTTGTGCAAACGGAAGCAGAACTGATGTTTTGATTCAAGCTCATTCGCTGAGCCTAATCATAAAAGTATGCGCAAACGATTTTAACGAAATAAATTAAATAAAAATTAAACTAATTGTGCGCTCCTACAGAATTCTTCATTTCTGTTCCTTTTTCAAATTGTATAATTTTTTCAAAAATGCATGATGTACCTGATCAGACTAAATACCTGATTATGTGTGAATAAAAAAATTCTAATGCTCTTTTCTGTTCAAATAATTTCAGACTACAGAGATCAACAATCTTCTAAATACTAAATCGAAAGGGCTTGTTTTGGAATATTTTCGTATTTTCAAAAAACATTCACTTACAAAAGAATCAACTAAAATTGAAGAAACAAGTTCGCACATTAGTAAAATTTTATAATTCACAAATGGCTTTCATAAATTAAAGTTCTTTTTAATTTCAAAAGACATTACAAAATTGCTAATTTAAAAGATTTATGCTAAAAATTTATAAAAAATACTTAACTTTTAATTAGAAATACAAATGGTGTTTCAAAGTAAATAAACAGCTAATTAATAGGGATGTACTTAAATCAAAATCTTCTGCTTTATCGTATATTTGAAGTTTATGCTGCAGCAGTCCTGACCCCATCTATTTCAGAATTAAAACAAACAAATCTGTTGACATTGTTTGAATAAACACCCCAGCACTGTAGCATAAACTTAATGTACGCACGAAATAAAGAAACACCAAAACAATAAATAAACAAATCATTTAGTTCGGTTGTTATGGAAACGAAGTTAAATTGGTTGCCATGGCCGTGGTGCTGGACTCCCACCGAGGACGCCACCGTCTATGCTATTTCCCATGTTATTTATCATACCATTGTTGCGAGACTTTCCCTGAATCAAGCTATTCAGTCGTTCTCTACAAAAATATACTTTATTTACCTGACTCCATAAATGCTACATACATATATTCACACGGCTGCCTTAACAGACATCCTTTTTAGAACACGTAAAACAGAGAATATTGGCTCCTTGCCAAGAGCAGAAGCCGTGTGATCTCTCACACTGTTACCATTTTTAGGAAACAAAATAAGACAAAAATATGCCAATAACTAATATGCAAACGATAATACGAACTACTTTTAACATCCTCCCACCTTTTGATTTTCGGTGGTCGTAAAATCAAAACAAATACGAAAACACAAAAATAAAGAAATTAGCACATTAGTTTTCAATACCATACAAATAACAAAATATCAATTAATCTTAATACACGAAATTATAATCTATAATGTTCTGGTAAAAAACTTTCCTTCCACTCCTTGTTTTAATATCAACAGGAAAATTTTTGTCAGGAACAGTTTCTTTTTCAAACTCTGCCCTCTCAGGTGCAACAGTTCCTTTTTTCTCCGAAGTATGGATATCAGCTGCAGGAACAGTCTGTACTGAATTAGGTATCACCTTGTTGCATAGTTTATCAAAGTGGGACACTTCTAACGGATAGACAGCTTGAACTGGTCTGGTGAGTTCCCCGGTTGCGGTTTTCACCTTGACCACTCGTATAACATTGTCTTTCCCAGGGAAAGTAGCAATAATGAGTCCCAATGACTTTTCTTACTTTCACTACTAACAAGAACAATGTGCCCTATCTTAGCTTCTCTCACTATATGTTTGTGCTTAGGTGGTTGTTGAACTAGGAGACCAAGATATTCATCACGAAACCTCTTTCGGAAATCCTCTCTCAAGCGTTGTTGATATCTCCATCTTTTAGATAGGTTGACATTATCCAGGTGGTCTAAATCTGGAACTCCCACCATTCGGATATCTTGACAATTATTGTGCTCCCACCCTAGTAGGCAAGCCTTATCCAATAATTGTCTTGACTCTTGGATAAAATTTTGTAACATTTCCTCACTTGATACAGAAGACACACAATTATCTACGTAGAAAGGTCTTTTTAAAGTTTCGACCATCTCTTGGTTATTAGGCGAGCTTGATTCTAATGGATGATTTAATACAGCATCTAACAGGAATGGGCTACAGGTGAGACCAAACACAACTCGTCGGTGTCTAAACACTTTCAATTGTCTTTTTTCAAAATCTTCCCACCACAAAAATCTGAGGGAATTCCGATCTTTCGCAATTGAGATTTGGAGAAACGCTTTTCTTATGTCCGCCACAACTCCTATTTTGTCTTTTCGAAACCTCATCAGTATAGGTGCTAATTCTTCTAACAGATTCGGACCCTTTTCAAGGCAATCATTAAGGGAAGGTGAACCTTTTCCACGACATGAAGCATTATACACGGGTCTGACTTTCGTTGTGGAATTCTCTTTAAATACACCTCGGTGTGGTAAGTAGTGGCATCGTTCTCCTAGCTCTTCTCTCTCGAAACGTACCTCTTCAATAATATCCAATTTTGCCCATTCTTTGAACACCTCATCATAGCTATTAAGCTTTCCTTCCTGTTGAAGCTTTATGGCAGTAGAAACATGTCGTTTCTCAGCAATCTCCATATTTGGTTTTAGGTCTTTATTTTCTAACCACGGTAAGTGGATTTCGTAGCATCCATTTTTGTCCACAGAGACGGTTTTCTAAAGTAATCCAAAGCAGCCTTTTCCAACTCCTGCTTGTATTTGCTTTCTATTGGATCTTTAATACCTAAGGTGTCTAGATTCCAAAGATTGGTTATTGAGGCATTTTGAGATAAGAGGGAGGTGACAGTTAGAGATGATAAACCATGAATTCTTTCGCCGGGTACTTTTCCCATAATTAACGGTAGAGTAACGGACTAGCAACCGAAGGGTTGCGAGTTCGAATCCAGCCAAACACCGTCGTGTACAAAGGGGGCTGGTGCACGTTAAATCTGTCGTGGCCTCAAATGTCCTCACGTTGGTGTGGTGTGGAAGTTTGGAGAGTGGGGTGCCAGCTCGTCATCTGACCGTGGTTCAAAATTACGTGGTGTTGTCCTCAAATCTTTCCCTTTGGGATTGATCCCGGACCGTCACCAATAGCCCGTTGTGTTGCTCCAGTGTGACGTTAATTGAAATACCCCCATAATTAACCAGCCGAGACTGGTTTCAACTGCTATCAGTCCACACTTGAGTTTGTGACTTTTCCCGGTAAAGAGTTCACAAATATCAGCTCCAATCAGCAATTCAATATCTGGACGACCTTTTCCATAATCCGCTATCCATATTTTCTTTTCTCTCAACTCTTTTTCCCATTGCCCTTTTTTGAGTCTTGGTAATTTCCCACATATCACAGTTTGGTCCAGAACTTGAATAGTGCAGTTGTAGTCACCGTTGAAACTGCTAAAGTTTATCTTGTACCGCTGATGCCGTTCTTTTTTCAGCGTTGTACCTCCAAATAAAGAATTAGTCAAATCCTCGGTTCCTATCCCATCTCATCGGCAGTTTTCTTCAAGATGTAAGATCCCTATGAACCGCTGTCGATAAGTACTCGTATAGTCCGACTTCCCTTGCTTGACTTTAGCGTTACCTGTAAAGTCTGAAGTAGAACTTCCATTGAACAGCTGTGATTTGACAATGAATTTTGAATTTCCTCCTTTTTTTGCTGTGTTTATAACTTAGTCTTTCTTTCGGTTTGCTGGTACTTCTGGACACATTATAACCCAATGTCTTCGCCCACAAATCACGCATTTAACTTTCGATTTACAAGCCTTTCAATGATGCCAAAACTTCAAACAAGTAAAACACGCCTTCGTTTTAATTATTTTCTGTTTTTCTTCGAGACATCCGTTGTGCTTGAAAACATTCTTTGCTATCATGCGATTTACAGCAGAAAATACAGCTACTTTTCCTTTCTTCACTTGTAAATAAATCATTAACAGTAGGTACGTATTCCTCGTTTTTCGGAAGCGATTTTTTTTGGTCATTGATCGTTTAAGATCAATTGATTGCCATTGAGATACGTTCCTCATTCTCTACTTCATTTCGAATAAATTTCATAAGGTCGTTGAGACGATCTGTTGGAGCGTCTCCTAATTTTGGTTGTCTCTGACAGACTCAGAGCAAGTCCTCGGAAATGCACAAATCGACTAGAGGAAATAAAACTGCCTCAAACATTTTCGTGGTTATACCCAATGATTCCAATGCTTTTAACTGTGATTCAAGTTTATCACACAGAGATGACAGAGAAAACGAAGAATTTGAATTGGAGTTCTGTATCACTAGTGTAAGTAATTCCCTGATGTTTAACTCCTCTAAAATGTCCTCTTTCCCAAATCTGAATTTAAAACTTTCTATCACCTTAGGATAATTTTCAGCTGTAGCTGGATAACTTTGAATTAGTTCTCGGGCACGGGAATTCGGAACAGGACACTGTAATAGATATTGGAATTTATCACTTGGATCAATGTTCTTATCCTCGTCAATATTTTAAACATTGACCAAAACGATAACCAGCCCTTGACACTTCCATCGTACTTTCCGAGTTCAATTTGTGGAAGTTTGAACTTTCGGGCTTCTATTTGTTGACATACATTTGAAATATACTTTCGGTTTCTTTAAATCGTTTGTTGAAAATGGCCTTAATTTTATAAAAACTGTTTTAATAGGGCTCAGTGGACTTACTTCCGTTTTCGAGCTCCTCATCTGTAGTTTCCTCAGTTGCCAGCAAAAGTTCCCAAATTTCTTGATCCAGTCTGCGGTTCTGAGAACTTCACGCTTAAGTTTTCGAGCTTTCCTCCAATTTCCAAAAGTTCATCTGCGTCCTCTGAGTCGATGCCTGCCATTATCTGGTTATAAGCCGTGTAAATGAGCTCCGCACCACTTTCCGATGTTTATGTGCATTATCCATTGCGAAAACGAAATTGAATCAAAATGTCACTAGCGTACCTTTAAAGATCACATCCGTTGTCGCCACTTGTTAGCAGACTCTCCCTGAATCAAATTATTCAGTCGTTCTCTACAAAAAATATACTTTATTTATCTGACTTCATAAATGCTACACGCAGATATTCATTCATACGGCTGCCTTAACAGACATCCTTTTAAGAACACGTAAAACAGAGAATCTTGACTCCTTGCCAAAAGCAGAAGCCGTGTGATCTCTCTGTTGCCATTTTTAGGAAACAAAATAAAACAAAAATATGCCAATAATTAACATGCAAACGATAATACGAACTACTTTTAACAACCATTGCTTCCTATGGTAGTGATCCCTCTGTATGTGCAGGTATTTACTCTGGTAATAACATTGAGCATAAAACGGGCAATACTGGGGTAAAACAACTCAGTTTGTTTTACCCCAGTATTGATCAAAAATCATTATTTCCAATAAAATTATTTTACCAGTATTGGTCGAAAAATTCGAATTTTTTGTCCAAAATATTATATATAAACAATTTAATATTCTAACTATGTTTGAACTGATTTTTTATTTCTTTCCATAATATAAATAATTTATAAATATTTGATTGATGAATAATGGTTATTTAAAATACTTAATTTTACTTAATGTTTTTTCACGTAATGTTTGTTGTCATCTGTCACAAATGTCGAGAGATAGATTTCATAGATATGAAGAGTTTTGATGTTTAAGAACATTTGAGATTTTTATATGCAGTTTCTAAACATAAAATTAGAACACTCATAAAGGAATACTGAAAAATTATGCGTATGGCTTGCTTTTCTTCCATTCTAACCTGTCTTCGGGTTTGATTCTGGACCGTCGTCAATAGCCCGTTGTGTTGCTGCAATGCTACATTAATTAAAATACCTACCATTCTAACCTCTTTTCAACTTCATAATAAAATATAATACGGCGAGTTCAAATTTATACTGATTTTTGCCTTGCTTAACAACAATAAAGTAGAGTATGTGGGTATTTAAATTAACGTCGCACTGAAGCAACACAACGGACTATTGGCGACGGTCCGGTATCAAACCCGAAGGGAAAGATCCGAGGATAACACACGTCATTTTGAACCACGGTCAGATGACGAGGTCACACCTGAGCTGGCACCCCACTGTGAAAACTTCCACACCATGCCAACGTGAGGACATTTGAGGCCACGACAAATTTAACGTGCCCCAGCCCCCTTTTACAAGACGGTGTTTGGATGAATTCAAACTCGCAACTCTCCGGTTGCTAATCCATTGCTCTTCCAACTGGCCTACCGCCTCCCCAATAAAGTGGGGAGAGTATAATTCAGTGAATATTTCACAATCTGTTTAACCTAAACTTACCATAGTGCACATTAAGAACAGTTACCCATTAGGCCCAAGAGAGAAAGATTTCATACGACAGGAATTAAGAATAAAGGAATGTAAACCCTTGTTTGTTTTAATGTCTTGTTTGACCTTTGACTTTAAATCATTCTGCAATCAATGTTAAGCAAAATTCGTAGAAGAAATTAACATTCCATTTTCAATTTTTTAAAAGAAATGCCCGACCCTATGGAATATAGTGTTCCAAATAAATCTAAGCGAATGTTTGTCGTTAGTTTTGTAAGTTTGACAACAAACATTGCATTGCCATGGAAACGGAAAAATTAATGATCAGATTTCTTGACGAGGTTTACAAAAGTTTAAACCTAATCAATAAATTTTCCATTTAAGGTTTAAAGACAAATGTTTTTTAAAAACATCTCACACAATATCATATACTATCGCTTAGAATAAAACGAATCTCCACCAATAATTTATAAACTGCGCATCAAAATATTAGTTTACCATTGAATGAATTCATTTTAAAATCTCACTATTAATTTGTTAACAAGATGGGGAAGAAATTTCCCCGGTTTCTGAGAGTATCCGCTATCCATTTCAAACCCTTCTTCGAACTTCCGTCAAAATCAGACGCAAAGCCGGGCGGAATTGATAGCAGACTCCTGGAGATTTTGTCCGAAGCACTAAAGTTCAAATACGAACTCGTTACACCCGAAGACAACGAATGGGGAAGACTGAAAGAAGACGGTAACTGGACCGGCATGATCGGGATGGTCAGTCGAGGCCAAGCAGACATAGCAGCTTGCAGTACAGCCATCACAGCAGACAGGCAGAGAGCCGTTGACTTCACCGTCCCCTACATAAACACGGATTCCGCGTTTGCTACAAGTCTTCCCAGACTGCTTCCTCCTGCCTACAAGTACTGGTATCCATTTGACATTTACACGTGGTCGAGCATATTCGCCCTCTTGTTTCTTGTGCCACTGGGATTCTACGTACTGTCCAAACGAAGATTCACCTACCTCAATGTGCTGTTGACGGTTTTCGGTAATCTGCTCGGTAAATCTCAGTCCAATAAGGCTCTGGGCGTGAAGTACATCGCGACCTGCTGGTGCCTCTGTGCCACTTTGATCTCAATCAGCTATGCAGCAGTGGTGTCCTCTTTCCTCTTCAAACCTCTCCTCCATCCTCAAGTGCAAAATCTAGAGGAACTGGCAAAGGCGGTCAGCGAAGAACAGTACAAGGTCTACGTGTGGAAGGGTTCCTTTCAACTTGATCTGATGCTGGACAGCCAGATAGAGCACATCAAGCAAATAGCTGGAGCCATCCAGAAGAACAAGTGGTTCTTGGACATGAAAGAAGGTTTGAACCAAGTGTTTTATCAGGATAGGGTGGCGTTCATTGAGAACAGGATTGCCCTGAACTTGCAATACGGAATACCGCCGCTGAGGACCAAATTTATCTCGAGGGACGGTTGCACGAATGTCCATTACGGAATCGCAGTGAGGAAAGATTTCTGTTGCAAAGATTCGTTAGATCGTGTTTTGGACAGAATAATTGCAGCTGGACTGTACAAAAAATTTCTGAGTGATGAGATCTTTAAGTCATGGTTGTCTCGCTCGAAGATGAGTTTGAATTCCGAGCAATACGATCGAAGACTTTCTCTTGACGATTTGTCCGGGGCGACGTTTGTTCTTCTTGCTGGTTATTGTGTCTCTTTTATGGTGTTTGCTGCTCAAGTTTTATATAAGCGCTGCACGAAGTAGGGAGTTTTTTCTTGCGAAACAATCTCATGCTTTTTTTTTCATGCTACTTTAAATTCATTAAACTTCTAAACCTAAAACTCGATCATGTCTGCTATCTGACTGTGTGAATAAATTATGGAGCTAAGGGGCCTAAATCTCCAGTACCGAACATAGGGCTTGACTTGATGGATTTTGTCTTGTTGAGAATGGTATTAAAATAAAAGCAAAAGCTTAATAATAATGCAAAAGCTAACAAAATAAAGGCATTTTAAAAATTTAACAAAACTAAAATCGTAAGATAAAAAGCTAAATCAGAGATTTCAGCTCTCCAGAATAGTAGTATGCCTTGGTCTTGACTTAATAAATATCGATTTCCTGCACAGCAGAATTTGAACTATTGTGTATATTGAGAAAGAATTTACGAGCGAGTTTTTGAATAAAATTTCTAATGGTTGGAATTTAAGTGCTTTATGGATATCGCTATTGCGGTAATACCAGCGTGAGCTTGAAATTTGCCTGAGAATTAAGTTTTGCAGCTGTTCGATACGTTTGAAATTAGTTGTATTAGTCGCCCCCAAATTCGGCAAGCATATGTTATAACTGATCTGACAAATGAAAGATAGATGAGTTTCTTGTTGTGTAGGGAAAGTGTTGAACTCCGTGATGTGAGTGGGTAAACCATAGCTGTAATTTTGCGGAACTTATTTAGAATGTGTTGAATGTGAGGCTTCCAAGTGAGTTTAGAGTCAAGGATAAGTCCAAGATCTTTTGTCCGTACTGGGGCAGACTCGCGCGATTTTTGCAAAAGAACATAATGGCAGCAATTTTCTCGACATTAAGTTGAATTTTCCACTTGACAAGCCAGGATTTAAGGTAGTGAATATGAACTTTAAGATCCGCAATAATAATTTTAGTGTTTTTGTGCTGTGTGAAAATTGCGGTGTCGTCTGCGGACATGCTAATTTTGGTATTGTCAGTTTGTGGAATATCGTTCATGAAAAGATCAAATAAGAATGGTCCGAGTTTGAACCCCTGGGGAACTCCAACATCTTTGGGACGAGTGTTGGCTATTAACACGAACATAATTTCTATTGGTTAAGTAGGATGTAATAATAAGTTGAATATATAATGTACCTGGGGAATTTATGAATAATCAATTTATAAACTAGTCCTTGAATCCAGACTTTGTCAAAGGCTTTGGCTATGTCGAAAAATATGATCCCTGTATTTCTGGTATTTACGTTTGCTTTTCCCGATTGGATGTATTCAATGACTCGAAGAAGTTGGTGATTAGTGGATAATTGGGGGTGAAGCCAAATTGTTGGGGAATCATGATGTTATTCGTGTTGGTGAATGTGGTGTAATGACCAAGTATAATTGCCTCAGTAATTTTACTTAGGATAGGTTAAAGTGAGATTGGTCTGTAACTATAAGGTGAATGTGGGGGCTTATCTGGTTTGAGAATTGGAATGATGCACGCGGTTTTTCATGGATTAGGGAAGTGGGAGTGTTTAAAAATAGCATTAACAATCAGAGTAAAAATAATAAGGGCAATAGGGGGAGGTTTTCAGTCATTTTGTTAGTAATCCTTTCCATCCCTGGGGATTTTTTAACATTTAGCTTATCAATTTCACGAACAATTTCAGAGGGGAGGATTTTAATCTTAAAGGTTTGTTCAGGTCTGCTATTGTATGTATCAATGGTATTCAACACAAGAGACGTGGTGGCAGGATCATTAATATTATTTTCAGTAAATTGTGTTTCTAGGCTATCGGCAATGAAGATTGGCTTTATCCTTATTAGAAACAGCCGTTTTAAGTGAAGATGTAAGTGGGGGAAAGTTAATTCGTTTTCTAGTCAAAGATCTAGCCGTTATCCAAATAGAATTGTCGTCGGTATTAAGGGATTGTAAGTGATTTTTCCAGGATTCTTGCGAGTGTTTGAAATCTTTTTCCGTAGGGTTTTGTAGGGCTTAATGTGATTAAGGAGTGGTTTTAAAAGCGGGTTTTTGGTTTTTTGCCAGTGTTTTTTTAACTCTATTTCTGTTTGTAATAAGTTTTTTAATTTCATAAGGGAGGAATGAATTACCAGCAGCTGTCACTGGTTTAGAGCACTCATTACATGCTGTAGTAATTTGTTTGGTTAAGTTAATGACAGCATTGTCAATTTCACTAGCGATGTTGAGAGGATGCGGTTTCGAGGGGTAAGTAACAATAGAGCTAAGTGTCTTTTTGAATTGGGTCCAATTAGTATTTTTATGAGCCGATGGAATAGTGGGAATACAACAAAAGGCAAAGTTAATGATAACAGGATTATGGTCAGAGGGAAGTTCAGGAATGGAATCGATGTAATATTTAAAATTAAATCTCTTGAGTAGAGCAAAGTCGATCGTGCTAGCCGAGTTCCTATCGATCTTAGTCGGATTATTAGGAGCCGCAATGGAAACACCCATTTGGGTGGTGAGATCGAAAAGTTTCTCGCCAGCCGTATTAATTCTGTTACAGTTCCAAAACGTATGGTGGGCATTAAATCACCACAGAGAATAACTTTATGATGGGCTTTAGAAGCAGTTCTATATCATCTATGAAGGCGGAGTGATTAGAAGGGGAGTTATAAATAGAAATAATGGTAAAATGTTTAATTTTAGGGAGAGTGATAGAAATGGTCGTTGCCTGAACATGATTATTTCCTAGTGATGTACCACGGGCCTTAGTGTTCAAGGGTACAGCTAGGTCAGTCGTGTAAGTGTTGTAGTTGGGAATGTGGATGTTTGTATTGGGTCAGAGGTGGGTCTCTTGCAGACAAACCACATCAGGATTGTGTGTGTTAACGAATTCCCTGAGTTCTATGATTTTGTTGGAGATGCCATTTGCGTTCCAAAAACATATGCTAAGCCCAGTGTTTGTTCGACTCATCAAGTGTTAGAAGTAGGAATAGGAAATACTATTCTTTTAGGTGAACAGTTCTTTGCTGTTCCTGTTCTTTCTAAAAGAACTGTTCCTTTGCTCACTACTGTTCTCACATTCAACTTGAGACATACGAGCCTTGTTCCTATAGCAACCGCCCTTTATGGCGGGAGTTTTCGTGGTAGACACACAGGGCCCAGATTCTGTTGACACCTCATTTTTTGTTAAGTACTTATTGTAGATACTACCGGAAAAGGCTAAGTACAAAAAAATTCTTGCTAGCGTTTTCGCGATCAACGATTTTTTGTAAAGATTTTTTCTCTTGTTTTCACAGAAGAAAACGAAAAGTATATACACAGTGTATTAAAAAAGTTCCAGGACTCCCGCTCGTAAAAAAGTACAGATGACGCTAACGGTGTGAAACCGGCGGGATGACGTAGTAAAGACCTTCAGCCACGCGTAACACGTGTTTGCATTCAATTCTGACTAGTTCCGACTTGGCAGAGTTCATTTGCTTTCGTGTGTGTCATTGTCATCGAAAAAAAATGAAGCAACGAATGAACATCAAATTTTGTTTAAATTGGTAAAATCGGCCACAGAAACGTACGAAATGATTATATCTGCGTATGGTGACGATGCTATGAGTCGTTCGCGAGTATTTGAGTGGCTTTCGAGGTTTAGAGCTGGAAGAGAATCGACCAAAGACGATGAGAGATCAGGCCGTCCATATTCGAGTCGAAATGATGAAAATGAGGAGCGTGTGCAAGCGTTGGTGAGATCCGACCGCCGAATAACGATAGAAATGATTGCACAGTTGTTAAACTTTAGTGTGGAATCTGTTTTCAGGATCATGACGGAGGATTTGAAAAAAAAAAGCTCTGTGCCCCACACTCTGACTCCTGAACAAAAAGAACACCGAATTTCCTCCTGCAAAGATTTGATTGTCGTGGCCGATCAGGATCCAACTTTTTTTAAAACATTGTCACCGGAGATGAGACTTGGTGTCTCGAGTACGATCCGGAGACAAAACGTCAAAGTGCTGAGTGGACAAGTCCGAAAAAGAGTCGGCCGATGAAAGTTCGCGCTTCGAAATCGAAAACGATGCTGATCACCTTTTTTGACAGTCGGGGCATCATTCATCGAGAATTTCGTTGTCAAGGTGCCACTGTGACTGAGGCATTCTACAAAGATGTTTCGGATCGGCTTTTGAAACGAATGCGGCATGTGAAGCCCGATTTGTTGCACAGTGGAAATTGGTGCCTCTTGCACGACAATGCACCTTCTCACAAGTCCATCCTTGTGCAGCAATTTTTGGCGAGAAGGCAGGTTGTGTGCATCAACCACCCCCTGTACTCACCAGATCTGTCTCCCCGGACTATTTTTTATTTCCCGAGTTGAAATTGAAAATGAAGTGGCAGCTGTACGTGTCGATAGATGAGATTGAAGTTGCTGTGACATCGGAACTCAATAGTGTTGGAGTGGAGGCGTTCCAGAAGGCGTTTACGGACCTGTACACTCGTTCCAAGCGTTGTATTGAATTGGGAGGAGACTATGTGGAAACTTAATATCAAATATAAGTATGTCCTCTGTGTTATATGGTCTGTGTGTGATCAGTCCTGGAACTTTTTGAATACACTGTGTATGTAACATCAGGCATACGCAATCACGAAGACTCTTGCGTTAGCCATGTGGAATTCCGAAAGACGCAACCAGAGCGCATATTGCATCATCGAGACCCCAGCAGCAACGTTGCAACCAGCCATTGGATGAAATCAACCAATGATGATCCAGCCAACGCCCAAGGCGCAAAGACTTACGCGAGAGAAGGGGCAGAATCAGGGAAAGATGAAGACGGTTAAGATGTAGCTCAGGAACTGGCTAATTTGCAATCACCCAATAGTTTTAATTTTCATCTGTATATAGTTTCACATGTAAATGCTTATATCTCAATTAAATTGTTTAAAATGATGAGAACTCCCGCCTCCAATCCATTAAAACCAAAGGACGAAGCAACTCGTACATAATACATATATATCGCATAATTTTGGATTTTTGAGTTGATTGAGATGTTCTTACGTCTACCTGAACCATCTACAGCATTGTTTCTGAAAATGTGATTCGTGGTGCATAGAACAAAAAATTTCCCCTCCCTTCGTTATACATTTTGAGGAAATTTTTGGTCGACAAAATTCGAGCCCTGATAATTACAGGGCAGACGTCTAAATATATCCTTGAGCAACAGGGAACAGCCATTAAAAATTAAGCACTTAAGACATCTTGAGGTTACCACTTTGAAATTAAAATTAATTTATTTATCAAAGGCCAGATAAATCTTTATATGATATGTCATTGCACGTTCAAAAACACGAAGAATGTAAATCAATAGAATTGAAATATACATTACAAAAATATACAATACGTAAAATATAAACACTACAACAATGAATACTACTTTATAAAAATAGTTGGCAAAATAGAGCATGACGCCCGATCTGAATCTTCATCTTTTATAGTGAAATATGTCCACACATTGAAAATGTGGGTTCCATTGTGTGGTAAAATTCGGTTTTAAAAAGAAGTTAAAATAATTACAAATCCTAAGAACGAGTAGAGGCATTCATAATTATTAGGCTAGTCTTTTCACAAATTCGTCAATCGTCGAGGCCTTGGTTCAGTCAAGAACCGTTCTGTGAAAGCAGAGTGAGAACAATTCCGGGTGCAGTCCAGCGAGCGCAGAACGTGAGCGTTTTACCGAAAACAGCTCCGCGAACAATTCATCGAGATCAGCTCCGAGAACGGAGAACAGGGTCAGAACAGTTTGAGAGCAGGAATCATTTTCCGAACAGGGAGTAAAATAGCTCCGAGAACGGAGAACAGGGTCGGATAATTTTGAGAGCAGGAATCGATTCCTTCGGTAAACTTGATTCCTGCTCTCAAACAGGAAGTAATCTCAGAGCAGGAAGTAGGTTTATGGACAGAGAACGGGTGTATGAATCAACAGGATACAGTGAGTCACGAACTGTAGTAGGATGAACAGCTGTGTTTCGGACTTAGCATAATTTAGAATATACGAAAATTGTTAGCGAACTTAGAAAATTCGAGGAAAGATAAACTACTTTCTTTGCAAAATTCCCACCCGTTTAAAATCGAATTAGAAAAAAATTACGTTTCTTTTTACAAAAAGAACGGAGAACAGGGTTTTGTGAAAAGTGGGAACAGGCTGTTCCCGTTCTTTTTGAAGAACAGGTTGTTTTTTCTTTCCCCATCCCTAGCCGCCTACAACTCGAAGGTTGCTAGCAAAGTAGACATACCCACTGAGCCACGACGGCCCCACGAATGGTAATAGAAACCCACCTTCACCAAACCGCCCACTTCCAAAATTTCATCACCATTCAAAATGTACGAGACCTGTTTCTATAGCGACACCAAGTATTTGGTGTCCACAACAGTTTTCGTGATACACAGTAGTAAAGCAAGTCACTTGATTAAATTTAGTATGTACTTACAATTTTGGAAGCAAACTCCTGTGACCGATTTTTGTACAGCTGATGAGAATACAGCCTTGTGGTCATGGAAAACAATTTTAAGTATCATGATTTCTTAATCAAATTGAAATACAGCCTCATAACCATTCTGTTCATGAAAAGTTTCATATGCATCAGAATCCTCTAGTGAACTCTACAGTAGATGGAACAGATCAAGTAGAATCCTGTTTTAGATTTTGAAATTACTGACAGACAAGAAACATATTTGCTTTTAACAGTAAATTTAAATCTTTTCACTGTTGTAATCAAGCTTTTATTGTTTATCAGGCAAAAAAACCGTGTGAAACATTTGGTCGAAGAAAATATTCAGACAATTTAACAATATTTGGATTCTAAATTTATTTTTAAAAAGGTAATCAGTGTTATATTACTTAAAATTATGTGCAATTAATCATTCATTTTTATCATTAAAGAATTGTCAAAAATTATCATTAAAATACGATAAATAATAAAGGAAGCATTAAAAATACTGACAGTAATGATTTTATTATTTATTATGCAAAAAATAAAGATATAAACATTTTGAAGAATATTGGGACAACTGAACTATGCTTGGGTTCTGAATTTACTTTAAAAGCTTTCAGTGTTATTTCTAAACTCCATATTCTTAGGTTTTCGTCTGTTCTGTTCTATGCCCTCTATTTCAAATCTACTCCTAAGACCTAAAATGAACTTTGGAACCTAAAGACATTTTACTAGCTAGGTGCACTTTTAAATGATTTTCCACTTTCTTGTTACACAAAAAATGCAACTGCAGCTAAGATAAAATCTCACAGCCAGCCAATCACAGTTCACGATCCTTTTGGGGTCTAAAACATGCTGTTTTCATTTCATATTTAAATATTTATTGTGATTAACAATCTGAAGATGGATTTTAAAGATGTCGGAAGTTCAGAATTCTAGGTGTTCAAAGTCTGAAATTCAACCTTAGGCCTTTGAATGATTCATATGCAGTTTACTGCAAAATAAGTTGCTGTTTTTTGGTGAAGGCTGATCAAAAGTTCAGGTAAGTCCACATAAAGCTTGGGCACATTGGGAATGCACATTGGGAATGCATAACTAGAGATGAGCAGATCTTTGAAGTTTCAGTGTATTCAGAATTCACCAGAAGACAATTTCAATCTATATCTGTGTAAAGTTCTAATTGCTGCCAATGTTCCAGTGGCTGTCCTTGGTTACCTAGTTATAATCTTTTCTGCAGGAATACTGCCATAAGGTACCTGGTGAATAGATAAAGAAAAGATTTTCCGCCAAAGCTGTATGAATCAGCTATTCAAGAAAATGGTGCAGTAACTTTTTGAGAAGTTTTCTTCTGAAAGAACCTATTATTAATCAGTGATGAATGTAGTTGTCTGCTGCAATGTATGTAGGGGTTTTGCCCCTACACGCGCTCAAAAGATGGCAGCACTGGAGATCACGAGTTATGACGTCACGTCATGACTAACATTTAAAGGAGCTTTCCCGCTTTTAGGAACGAAGCTTCTCCAAAGTTCATGTTATGGATGGGAAATACTGCTCTTTTCGGCGAACAGTTCTTTGATGTTCCGTTCTTTTTAAAAGAACTGTTCTTTAACCTGTTCCCAAATGTCTCTCGACTCGAAATGTGCAAGCCATATTTCTCCTCGTAGACTATGTGGCGCCAGCAGTTTTTGCGATATTCAGGGAGCGAATTTTGTTGACGTCATCTTTGTTAGTACTTTGTATAGGTGTGCATATATAAAAAAATACAAATGACTCGGAGTCTTCGTTGATCAGTTGATTGATTTTTTATGGCGAAAGGGGCAAGTCTATTCAAGCTGTGCCAAACTATCAGTAATTGAGAAAAGAAAATCAGAATTTTTCCGTAAATTGAAAAACGTTTTTGCAAATCGAAACGTTTAAATTCTCTCCCCAGTGGCAACTAATAATGTCCCACATCTGAACCATCTCAAGTAATTTCCCAAACATATGAGGTGAATAGGACAAAACAAATACGCAAGCGAAAGTAATAATTTTTTTAGATTTTAATGTCATTTTTAAGTCAACAAAATGGTCATTTAAGTCAATAAAACGACGGTCCGTGATCCATCCCGAAGAGAAAGATCCGAGGACAACACCAGGTAATTTTGAATCACGTTATGCAATAGGGAGTTGCCCTTTATAAAAGATTATAAACACAAAAAACGCATACCGGGATTACCACTTGGAAAGTAAAATTGGTTTGAAAAACAAGTTAATATTATATGATCTATCTAAGCACGTTTAAAACATAAAAAATACAAATAAAAAAAATCACTTTAGCTTTACAACACATTAGTTTTATGGTGGGATTCTTATTTCCGAGATGTCTTTAAAATCGTAATACCTGACTTAATGAGATCCCTTTTCAACGTATAGAGAGCATGACACCCGATCCGAATTTCCTTTTCACAGTGAAATATGTCCACACATTTGAAATTTTGCTTTTCATTTTGTAAAATTTGGTTTTAAAATAAAGTTAAAAGCATTGCAAATCCTAAGAACGAATAGAGGCACCAGAGAGAAAGCTGGACAACAAAATCTTGATCAGCAATATTTAAAAAAAAATTTAATTTGTTGAAAACTAAAAATTCATCATTATGTCATTGCCTAACAATTATAAAATTTCACAATTATTACGCTAATCTCCTCGCAAATTCATCAGACGTCGGGGCTTGGTTCAGTCGAGAACATTTCCTGGAGCAGTCATCGAGATCAGCTCCGCGAACCGTTCATCGAGAACAGCTCTGCGAACAGTTCATCGAGATCAGCTCCGCGAACCGTTCATCGAGAACAGCTCCGCGAACAGTTCATCTAGAACAGAGAACTGCTCTGAGAACGGAGAACAGCTCCGAGAACGGAGAACAGGGCCGGAACAATTTGAGAGCAGGAATAATTTTCTGAAATCATTTTCTGAACCAGGAAGTAAAACAGCTCCGAGAACGGAGAACAGGGTCGGATCAGTTTGAGAGCAGGAATCGATTCCTTCGGTAAATTTGATTCCTGCTCTCAAGCAGGAAGAGTCTCATAGCAGGGAGTAGGTTTATGGACAGAGAACGGATGAATGAATCAACAGGAAACAGTGAGTCACGAACCGTAGGATGAACAGCTGTGTTTCGGACTTACCATAATTTAGAATATACGATTTTTGCGAACTTAGAAAATTCGAGAAAAGAGAACTTTGCAAAATTCCCACTTTTTTAAAATCAAAGTATAAAAAGATTGCAATGTTTCTTTTTACAAAAAGAACCGAGAACAGGTTTTTGTGAAAAGTGGGAACAGGCTGTTCCCGTTCTTTTTGAAGAACAGGTGAAAAAGAACAGTTCGCTCTTTTTTCCCCATCCCTAGTAAAGACGTGTCGCGCTGTGCTCCTCGGAGCTTCTGTTTTCGTTTATTATATCCATCTAACAGCACCCCTGTCCCTAGATATTTACTTGAAAACTCTCATTTGTTAAAATCCCCTAGACCCCGTGCTACTGTAATTTATCCGCATAAAATAAACCATTTCAAAAAGTACCACTGCTTCGTCATTGACTGAGTTTGATGGCCCTTCTACAAAAATAGGGGCCACGGCTTGGGATATGATCCCACGGATTTGATTCTGCAATCCTGTGACCAAGAAATGATAGAAGAGATACACTATCGTAGAGCTACAACGTCTTAAAGACCCGAAGACTGAGAAACCCAACCCAGATGTGATCTGTCGTCAATCTCAGATAAGCTAAACTTATATTAATTGTTTTAATTCTGCTAAATGCGTTAACTCTGCTAAGTGTTTATTCGGAAAAATGTGTTCATTCTACTAAATTGTATTTCATTCTACTATATTTTTTAATAACTTTGTATTTCAAAATCAAGTGTTCTTGTTCCCATGCAATGGTATTTCTTTAAAATGTTTTTAAAAAATAAGTGTTAAAAATATGTTTTCATGTATTAAGATTCAAAAGAAAAACCAACTGAAATTTTCTCAATTTGGCGAATGATTCACAAAGAATTTTAAAGGCGAAACGAAACGTAAGTGTTCTCATTTAAAAATTTATTCTTGGAATTACCTCTGAATCATATTTGTTTCGCTAAATGCCAATAAGTCTCCTGAATTTGACGAATAATTATTTTGTTCATGTGTTTTTTTTCTGTTGTGGTGGATGTTGAATGATTACGCGAAGTTTTTTTTGCCACGTCATATTTTGATTTTTATTGTGTTATATGCTCGTGTGAACTTGGAAGGAGTGTGGTGGTCACTGTGTTCCCCCGTTATTTGAATTTAACAATTTGTTTTAATTGACTCAAAGAATTGAGTTGTGAGAGGAAAGGTGATCTTCCAGAAGTGCGAATTGAAGGGAAAATTTTATTTTTGTGACTCGGAATAATAGAGTTGTGGGTAGTGATTGCAAAACCGGGAAACCGACCCAAATTTCGAAACGGAAAAACCGGTTTTATGAAAGAAAACCGGGTTTTCGGTTTTACGCATTGGCAACCCATAAGAGAAACTCACCACAAGGTATATCATACTACGCACACTGATGCAAACAACTAAATATTTAGTGTTTACTATCCTATCAGAATAAAAATTCAACATTATTACATGTCTGTGGTATTAATGCCACATGAGTCATACATCACTTTCGCGTGATACTGACCTACTTCTCCGCTAACCAATCATAATAACATGTAGATGGATTCTCAGCATCAGTATCCAATAGCCAGACAATGGATCCTCATTGGTGCCAATAAAATGTAAAAATATAGAGAAGAAATTTATATCACATGTCATTTAGGAAGCAGCTCAACTCGGCTTCCATTGCCGTAAACAATCATACTATTAAAACTAGGAATGGGGAAAAAAGAACGACCTGTTCTTTTTCACCTGTTCTTCAAAAAGAACGGGAACAGTCTGTTCCCACTTTTGACAAAACCCTATTCTCCGTTCTTTTTGTAAAAAGAAACATTTGGATTTTTTTCTACTTTTTATTATTACGGGTTAAAATAGAACTATTGCAAAGAAAGTGGTTCGCTTTTCTCGAATTTTCTAAGTTCACCTAAAATGTTTCGTATTTTCTAAATTATGCTAAATCCGAAACAGCTGTTCATCCTACAGTTCTTGACTGTTTCCTGTAGATTCATTCACCCGTTCTCTGTTCATAAACTACTCCCTGCTCTGAGACTACTTCCTGTTCGGGAATTGATTCTTGCTCAGACTACTTCCTGTTCGGGAATTGGTTCCTACTCTCAAACTGTTCTGACTCTGTTCTCCGTTCTTGGAGCTGATCTCGCTGACTGCTCCTGGAACTGTTCTTGTCTGTACCAAGCCCCGACATTTGATGAATTTGCGAGATAAGGGTAATAATTGTGAAAGTTTATAATTGTTAGGCAATGACATGGTGATGAATTTTTAGTTTTAAGCAAATTTTAAAATATTACTGATCAAGTTTTTTTCATTGTTTAGCTTCCTCTCTGGTGGTGTCGCCTCTACTCGTTCTGAGGATTTGCAATGCTTTTAACTTTATATTAAAACCGAATTTTACGAAGAAATGGAAAGCAAAATTTCAAATGTGTGGACATATTTCATTGTGAAAGATGGAGATTCGTATCGCGTGTCATGCTCTGTATATAAGTTGAAAAGGGATCTTATTTAAGTGGGCTATTACGATTTTAAAGACATCTCAAAAACAAGCATCCCACTGTAAAACTAATGTGTTGAAAAGCGAGTGATTTTTTGACTTGTATTTTTCATGTTTTAAACGTGTTTAGATAGATTATATAATTAACCTGTTTTCTCTGACAAACTAATTTTTCTTTCCAAGTGGTATTCCCGGTATGCGTTTTTTAAGTGTTTATCATCTTTGAAAGGACGACTCCGTATTGCATAACGTGATTCAAAATTACTGTGTTGTCTTCGGATCTTTCTCTTCGGGATGGATCACTGACCGTCGTTTTGTTGACTCAAATGATCATTTTGTTGACTTAAAAAATGACATTAAAATCTAAAAAAAATTATTACTTTCGTTTGCAAATTTGTTTTGTTCTAGGCACCTCGTATCTGTTTGGGAAACCGTATTTGAGATGGTTCAGATGTGGGATATTATTAGTTGCCACTGGGTACCCAGAGAGAATTTAAACGTTTCGATTTGCAAGAACTTTTTCAAATTTACGGATACATTCTGATTTTATTTTCTTAATTACTGATAGTTTGGCGCAGCTTGGACAGACTTGCTCCTTGCGCCACAAAAAAATCAATCGATTAATAATTCGAAGACTCCAAATTATTTTATCTTTCGTTTTCTTCCTGTCAAAACTAAAGAAAAACTCACCAATAAAAAAGCTAGCAGAAGAGTCATTTGTTGTGCATGCCTACAAAGTACTACTAACAAAAATGATATGTCAACAAAATTCGGTCCCTGTCTCAGTCACGAAAATTGTTGGATCCACATTGTGTAGGTGGAGGAACATGGCTTGCACATTTGGAGTAGAGATATTTGAAAACAGTGATGAATAAAAGAGCAGGTTAAGGAACAGTTCTTTTAAAAAGAACGGAACATCAAAGAATTGTTCGCCAAAAAGAACAGTATTTCCCATCCCTAATCAAAACCCTTCCTACTCCACAGAGACCAAAGTAGTAGACTTTCGGCCGGATCTCTGCGCGTAATGCCACAATGTCATTGTCAATTACTGCTGTTCATTAGGAAATTCTGATTTGGAGAATTATTACTTTTGTTTGTTCAACCTTTTGCAGTTCATAATAAACATATTTCATAAGACATAACATATTCAGAAATAAGAGGTAGGTGTACTTCATAAACTTGATTTCGCAATCGTACACCGGTTAGAAATAAAAATAATAATTTTTTATTTCAACCCATAATAGTCATATTTTCGAGGAGTTTAAACGCAGCAGCGGTGATGATTATTCCATTTGGTGTCATTATCTTCGTGAAAGAAATGGTCAACTAGCCAAATGCAAAAAATGTTCTAAAAAATAAAATGTGTTGGCGGCTCAACAGGTGCATTTATACACACCTAAAAAGATGCATAGTATTTCCATTTTGAAAAGAAAAGTACCTATTTCGGAAGAAATTCCAACAATATCATCTTCGACCAAAATAACAAAATATTTTAATAATCTAGTTGATGACACGTTGCCAGCAGTTTTATCAAGAATGAAGGATGGACTTCCTTTTTTCGTATTTTGCACTTCAACTGTTCGTAAATCTCTCATTGCAAGAGGATTTCAGAATATTCTAAAATCCTCAAATACCATTTAGAAATTAGTAGTCGTCTATTCACACAAAGTGCAGGCATCTGTTCTCAGTGGATTTAATGGGCTAAAGTTAAAAGGATATAGAGCGAGTCTAACTCTTGACGAATGGACATCAATAAGGAATCGACGATTTTTGAACATCAATGTACATTGTCGAAAACAATTTTGGAGTCTAGGTCTGGTTCTTATACATAGAAGTTTACCACCAGAGAAACGTGTCGAAGTAATTAGAAGAAAATGGGAAGTTTTTGGTCTGCCTTGATAAAGATATAGTATGTATCACTACAGACGGAGCGTCGATCATGAAAAATTAGGCAAATTGATTAAAGCTGAGCAACAACAGTCTAGCGCATGCCATTCAGCTTGATGTAATCAAAGTGCTATACAAAAAAGTACCTGTCGAAGTTGAAAAATATAACTCACAATCGGATAATGAACCTGAATGTGACTCTGTCTCAGAATCTGAAAGGGAATATTGACAATGAATGACGATTCGGAATTGGAAGATGAAAATTCATTTGAAAGTGGGTTCAGTATTGCTTACTCAGATGATGTAGATGGAAATTCGGCTTCAGATGTTAAACATGAAACCATCTTACCACTTATTACAAAAATTAGAGTGGTGGTACGATTGTTCCGCAAATCCCAACAAAAAACTTTGACATACTGCAGAAATATGTGAAATTGGAATTTGGTAGAGGGTACTCATTGATTTTAGATTCGAAAACACGATGGAATAGTTTACTCACCATGTTGGAAAGGTTCAACAAATTAAAATCATGTGTTCAGAAAGACCTAATTGATTTGTCATCGAAAATTTCATTCTCTGAACAGGACTTTAATTTATTAGTGGATACTATTTCTGCCTTATTGCCAGTAAAACTTACAGTGGAAGCATTATGTAGAGCAGATGCAAATCTATTGACTGCTGACGCTGTTTTAAATTTCATGTTGATGTCTTTAAATGATCTTCATACTACACTCGGTAATGAACTGAAAGAATCCTTAGAATTAAGAATTCAAGAAAGATGCACTAACGGTCAGCAGTACTTCAATTTCTACATAATAGGATCGAACCGGTGATAAAAGATCGGAATGTGTTTAAAAAGTTGGGGAAACCGGCTATTTGTCGGTTTATAAATAACCTGATAAAACGTTTATAGGCGTTTTTTTAACACCAGCACAATCCGATGCAAGGGATATCGACTTCGATGACAAAGACGATGATGTGGAAAAATCTTGTTTTATACATGGGACAATTGTGCTGCAGGGGCAATTGACAAGGAACTTGGTGGTTCGGCATCACTGGATAATTCTAGTAGTGATTTCGAAACGGAAATTGAAAAAGATGTTGCAGTAGTGGAAGGAGGTGGATCCAAAAGCACAATTAGAGCTGTGCTACAAATGCTCACTATTCCACCGACAAGCGTGGAGCCGGAACGGGCATTCTCACGTCAGATCAATTCGTAACCAAAATAAGATCGAGGTTGAATGATGTCTCCATAATTTCACTGTTTTCAGCGAGCACACTTTAATGCCGAAAAAAAAGTGCTAAATGTACTGGCAGGTCATTTTATAGCTCTCAATGTTAGATAATCATTTTGTGTTATAAGTTACATACTTAAGAAATAAATTTATTTAATGTTTCTTGCAAATATAGCGTTTTTCGTATTTTTTACAAAACCGGTTTTCGAGTTTTTGAAAAAATGAAAACCGAAAAACCGGTTTTGCATTTTACTAAAATCGTGCTATCACTAGTGAAAAGTGTTTCCCCGTTGAGAATCAAATGATTGCTTTGTTGACTCGAAAATTGAGTCATAGGCGAAACGGTGTTTCCCCGTTGAGAATTAAATGACTGTTTTGTTGACTCGGAAGAATTGGGTCTTGGGTGAAAATGTTTCCCCCCGGTGTGCGAACTGTTCTTTTTTCTCGACTCCACAGATAAAGCACGAAGGAACTATGCCCATGAACTGAGCTGCTACTTCCGTGAGTTGATAGCAGACTTGCAGGTCGACACTCTCGACGATCTGGTAGATTTACTTATAACTGAACAGTTCAAATTCCGAGTTCCTGAAGAAATCAAGGAAAATTTCTTCAAAGAATGGCTGAAGTTCAAATAAGCCAGATGAATTAGAAGAAAATTTCGACGAATACGAAAGTCTGAGACTCTCGAGGAGGAATTTCCAAAAAGACTAAGGGTATGGCAATCGTCAAAGCAAAGAAAATCCTGGTAGTAAAGGGGGCGAAAAACATCAAGCCTGAGTGGAACAGACCAGCGACTGACCGGAACAGGAATCCTGGACAGAGGAGACCCCGATGTCATTCATGATTGCGGTTCTCCAGATCATCTTCGTCCTGCTTGCTCCAGAAAGAACCAGCAAAGGATCCCAGGAACAGATAAGATCCCTAAACCTGAGAAAACCCCTGATAGTCACATGATCCATGTAGCTGCAGTCGGAGCTGAAATGCCAGAAGTTTACTTGGACGTGGAACTCGATCGAATGAAAGAACGAGAATCCAGTCTTGAAATGGAAAATGACGAACTCAATAACAAGTTTGTTGAAGTGCAAAAGAATCATGCAATGTTGATATTGGAGCTCAAAAACCTTGAAAAGAAATGAGTAGGAACGGGTAGCACACAGGCAAGACATTGATAGTCTTCTGATAAAGAGACTTATCGACAACGGAAGCTAATCTTGAGGCAATGCAAACTAAGCTTTGTGAGGAAAGGAGTATGAGGCAAGTCAGAAGTAATCCAGGAAGACAAAGAAAAGGAGATGTTGATGCTCACTGTGGAGTTAAAATTCCAAAAACTAAAAGGCGAATATAAAAAAGAAGTAGAGAAGGTCAAAGCTTTAGCTGCTGAAGAAGCTTCAAAGAGAAAAATGTTGCAGTCTGATATTTCACATCAGCTGAATGAAATCACTAATCTAAAAGTTAAAGAAAGGCAGCTAGTAAAGGATATAGGCGATCTGCGTGAGGCTAAGAACAGTTTAGAAAATGGCCTCTACAAATTAAGAACGATGAAATCTCTAGATGATTTACAAATGAAAGAATTACAAGACCAATTAGAAGGTGAACAATATTTTTCAACACTGCACAAAACACAAGTCAAAGAACTCAAAGAGGAGGTTGAAGAGAAAAAGCAAATGATAAATTTAGGAAATGAAAGAAATAACATGTCTCACCAGCTTCAATTATCAATTGCACGATCAGACTCAGAATCGCTTGCATGTTCTATAGCTGAAGAAACCATAGCCGATCTAGAGATAGAAAGAGCTATGAAAGAACTGAACTGAAAAGACCTATTGTCACATCATAGATCTCAATTATCAAATAAGGAGGCCATTCTTTCAAGTCTCAAGGAAAAGAAAGTGAATACAAGAAAACAATTGAAATGTTAACTCAAAAGAAAGAAGAGCTGACTGCTAAAAATTTGTCTCTACAGGATGAAATCAACAATGCTAGAAATGAATCTGTAAATATTGATGATCAAATTAATCAACTGAGTAAGCAAGTGAAACAAAAACAGATACTGAAATTACAGGCTGTTAATAAATTTGCTGAAATTATGAACAGAAAGGATTGGTCTGGTAAGAATAAGTTCAGTGCTACTGATTTCAGGGAGTACTATGACAAGAAATGCAAGAAAACTACTATTGTAACGCATCAGCCCCTTAACGTGTGTCTCAGCGATATGCGCCTTGATTGGCGATGGCGGACCACGTGACACACTCTCCGCGAAAGAGAATGAACCCTTTTTCTCTAGTTGTTTCCCAAGGCGAGCGTAGAACTGACGCGCTGAAGTTTTGTTCCCCGAGATGTTACTTTTTATGTTTGTTTATTCTTGTAATTGTTTTGTCTTGTGCTTAGTGTTAATTAAAATTGCTCTTTTGGCCAATTCTTGCATTAATCATTGGATTCAGCTCTAAACTATTTATAAAATGGGCGATCTTGCAGCAATCCAGCGAACCCAGTTCGACAAAGGGTTAAAGCTGCAACTTAAATTTTTTGGTTCGTATGAAGTCCGTAGAAAGTTAACTGAAAGGACAGGTACGAAGTGACCAAAGTAGGGTGTCACGCTGGTCCTAATCAAACCACCACTTCGACTGACCTCATGAAACCATTTGCTGTCATTTTGAGTATTTTTTTCTTAATAAGTATCAATTCAATTTTATTCTTGTTCATATCATACATTTTTTTGTGTTTGGTATCGTGTAATTTTGCATATTACAAAGATTTTGTTTATTTTTGTATTATTATAGTGTACCAAAAATTGCTGTATAATTTGTAACCATGTTTTCACTTAAATTTAATACTGTAATTTTGCTGATATTTCTGATTACTCATATACTTCTCTTGTTTAAGGGCAACCATCCAGAATGTGATGTCAGAAAATCTGCCAAGATGGACCCTTTAACCAGCTGAATTTGTAAGCGATGTTCAGTGCTGTCTCAGTTGGTACATTTTCCTAAATTTTCTTTCTTCTACTACCTTGGTTTCCTGGTGCGCCGCTGTGGTCAGCGACAGTGTCAGGATGGCCAATCTGTAGGGGTTTTACCCCTACACGTGCTCAACAGATGACAGCACTGGAGACCACAAGTTATGATGTCATGTCATGACTAACATCTAAGGGAGTTTTCCCACTTTTAGAACGAGGTTTCTCCAATGTTCATTTAAAGACGTGTTGTGCTGTGCTCCCGGGAGCTCGTTTTCGTTTATTATGTCCATCTAACATCACCTCCTGTCCCTAGATATTTACCTAAAATATCTCTTTTGTTAAAAAACCCTAGACCCCTTGCTACTATAATTTATCCACATAAAATAAATCATTCCAAAAAGTACCACTGCTTCGTCATTGACTGTGAGTTTGATGGCCTTTCTACATGTATTGCACTGGTCACTATGTGGCTATTAAAAATGTATTGGAGTCACTTTCAGAAGAGCAGGTAGTAGTCACATCACTACTGCAAAAAAAGCTTTAGATCTCCTAACAGTTAATGCTTTGGCTTTCATAAAAGCACACTACAGCAAAAAGAGCTTAACCTATAGACTATGGGCAGTACAACAGTTGTACTGTATTCGGGTAGCGGAATAAAAGTGTCGTAGTGTAAAGGTTAAGTTTCTATTGGAGGGAGCAACATTGTCTTTGACTGATGCTATAGATCTGATGCTCCATTGTGCAGATTGGTTGGCATAGCTATATCTAGGATGATAGAGATGGTCTTAGCAATAAGCTCTGACTTCAAAATAATAGAAAGTATCCAGAGTGCTTGTGGAAAAGTATCTATAGTGGATGGCTATCAAAATTTCACATATGAAATTGTTCCTTGCGTGTTCCACTGAACACGTTTCTAAGGACTGAAACGAATTCTGTCTGAAGATAACAGCTTTAGCAATGAAAATTTATCAATGTATTTGACTGTATAATAGCATGCAAATATGTAAAAAATATTTTTCTTTCTACAGTTAAGTTCGTCAAAACTTAGTAGTAAAAAATGTTTGTAGTTCACTCTACAAACATTTTTTATAACACGAGGGCTAAATTAGATCTGTGTAGTTTTATTTAAACATAATGCAGAAGAGGATAATTTTTTACCAACCACAAGAACAAGGCTGAATACAAAGAGATGAATTCGGACCCAATCTTATAGAAAATTCTAATGTCTTCCATTTCAGAATGTTGAATCTAAATTTTTATTCAGTGAACATCAATATTAACATTTGGCCAGTCTTCCTCCAAAAACCTCTTGTTATTGTAAGGTCTGGACTTAAGTAACGATCTAGTGATATTTTTGTTAGAACCTATGAAAACCTAAAATGTTTGTTGGAAAACCTGACGAGATTTTTAAAACCTAAAAGTCAGGGCTTAGTTATCACTTGAAATTACTATCAAAAGACTGAGTAAAATAACATTAACATTCATTTTAAAATTATACATAGAAGAATATTCAGTTATAAAAATACTGTAAAAGTAATCATTCAAATATGATGAATAACATAATGTGTGAATAATAACAATACTTGCAATGAAATACTGTTTTGTAGATTACAATTAAAAAGTGAAGTTTGATAGTTTTGTGATAGGAATCAGTTAGATAAAACCTTGATAGGTCTGTTCTCTCTAAACTGATTCCCGATTTCTTTTCATTCAAATAATTATCTTATATTTTATCAGTCATAATATTAAATTATTTTGCTTGAAGTATTAGATCTAAACTTCAGTTCAAGTATCACTCAGAAATACACTTGCTGGATATTTTACTAGGATTAGTTTGGTTTTTATAATATATTTATGATATAACTTTATACATATTAAGTGTACCGGAAAGTTCTGTCTGTTCCGGTTACAAGTTTCAACAAGTATGCACATATTCATTTGACGCATATTTGGCTATCTTTTTATCACTGAATGTATACATACTAACCTAGCAAATGAACTAAAACGAAGATGATTCATGTTATTATTAAGTGAAACACGATCGTGTACCCATGGCTACTGATAAAGTTCATTTACGCCACTGTACTTTGTACAAATTCCAACAAGGAAGAAATGCTACAGAAGCATGTAGAAATTTATTGAAAGTGTTTGGTGAAGGTACAGTTTCTGATAGAACATGCAGAAGATGGTTCGAAAAATTTCAAATAGGTGATTTCGACCTTTCTGATTCTCTGGGCGACCATCTTTGATCGACGACGATACTGTCAAGATCATGTTAGAGCAAAATCCTTTTTTGACAATATCGGAGATTGCGGAAAGGCTTGATTCAGCTCAACAAACCATTTTGGATCATATTCGGAAACTAGGATTGGTGTGGAAATATTCGAGATGGGTGCCACATGAGTTAAGAGAAGAATTTGAATGATCGAGTCACCATTTGCACATCTCTGCTTGCAACGGAACAAAATCGAACCCTTATTGGACCGGATGATAACTGGGATGAAAAGTAGATTACCTATGAAAACATCGTAAGGAAAAGGGCATATTGTGAATCCGGAAAACCTGCCCCCTCCACCTCTAAACAGAAGTTGAGGCTGAGTAAGAGAATGTTGTGTATATGGTGGGACATACGAGGACCAATACATTTTGAGCTGTTGAAACCGAACGAAAAGCTAAATTCGGAGAGGTATTGTCAGCAATTGGATAAGTTAAAAACAGCACTCAAGAAAAGAGGCCGGCGATGTTCAATAGGAAGGACATCATACTGCTTCATAATGCCAGGCCACATACTGCTTTGTGGACTCGTCAGAAACTCTCAGAGCTAGGCTGGGAAATTCTGTCGCATCCACCATACTCCCCGGACCTAGCACCCTCCGATTATCACTTGTTTCTGTCCTTACTAAATTTTTTGCAGTGCAAAAAATTCAAAAACGAAGATATCAGACAAGCACTGGTTCAATTTTTCGCCTCTAGGAATAAGGCATTTTTTAAAAATGGGATATACAAATTGCCATCACGCTGGCAAGAAGTCATAAATAATAATGGAAATTATATTATTCAATAAAGTTTATTCAAGGTATGAAAAATTTATTGTTTTATTCTAAAAACGGACAGAACTTTCCGGTAGACCCAATATTTTTAAATGTGCTATTCATCATCAGTTGTATAAAAAGTTGAATTGCTTAAAAAACAACTATTGTTACAACTTGAATTTTGATCCATCACTGGTTTTGATTTTAACTTGAAGACAAATATGAACGAGAGTGGATCATGTAAAGTTTCACAAGTTTTAAGATGATTGAAAGAGCACCAGTTGATTTACTATGGCTTCTTCTGTTAAATTTTGAGTAAACAATCAGCTTATATAAGTAGAATTTGTTCCACTGCCATGGCCCCTGGATGATTTGCTTACTTATGCTCACATGAGTAGAAGGGTTATATAAAAATATGTCATTTACTTATAGGAACCATTATTCTCAACTGTCATTGGAAAATATCTTTTTGGTTAGATGCCCATGGATCTGCTTTTGGTTGATACGCTTTTGCTTTGGAAGGTTTATGAAATGTATCATGAAAATTTAAGCTATCAACAATCATGAAGTCTTCGCTGCCTTCTTACCCACTCTAGTATGTATCAGCTCATGCCTAACAAGACTTCTTTTCCAACCAAACGCCTGACTGCAGACGCTGCACTTATAAGGGGTCTCTTTGGTATGGACACGATAATGGTTAGTAAGATCGCTCCTCAGAACATAACCCTTGTTGCACACATCGCAGTAATGAAGCTTTTCCTTGGTGTGAAGTCGATTGTGCTTCGCGAGATTCGATTGCAGGCTGAAGCACTTGAGACACTTGTCGCACTGATACGGCTTCTCTTTGGTGTGAGTGAAATTGTGCTTGTATAGATCGCCTCTCATTGCGAAACGCTTGTTGCACAGTTCACACTCAAAAGGCTTCTCTTGGGTGTGGAGGCGCTGGTGCGACGTGTTCCTCCTCCGGAAACATTTGTTGCACAGTTCGCAGTAATAGGGCTTCTCATCTGAGTGAGTGAGGTAGTGGCTGAACAGGTTGCTCTTTTGATCGAAGCACCTTTTGCACACATCGCACTGAAACGGCTTCTCACCCGTGTGAGTGCGGCAGTGGTTGTGGAGATCTGCTTTACGTGCAAAGCTCTTGATGCACACGTCGCAATGGTAATCCCTTTCCCCTGTGTGGACAAGGTAATGCTTCATGAGATTGCCTTTCTGTGAGAATTGCTTCAAACAGACATCACACGGGTAAACCTTCTTTGATTTGGAATGTTTATCGTTCAGAGTGTTTTCAGACTGGTCATCTCTCAGGCAATTCACACAGAGGTTGTTCTGCAACTCAGACTGGAGAAACAGTGTGTCACATTTGGAACAAGCGGCACTGAAGTCAATTGCATCAGGTGAGTCAGGATTACAAATAGCATCGTGGTCTTCAACGGAGCTAGTATTCATGATCAATTTTAGAGATGACAGTTTGTGGTCACTTACATGAAACTATTACCCTGAATAATGGTAAGAAAAACTTGCGAGAAAAACGCGTCAAATGCACTCGAAGATTTCCAAGTTTCGTTTAGCGTCAGTAATGTTTGACAAAAAGAAAATTGTTTAAAATAAGGAACCACACAGTTTTAATTTTCCGCTGGCACTATATGCACACTGGTGAATTCAGGAGGCTTTAAATTGGATAGAAACTCGGGCTTTATATAGAGATACACCACACAGTTGCATATCCTAGCCTATAGACCACTCTTAGAATAAAAAACAAACACAAGATTCGGTTACAGTTGATTTCAATACAGTTAACGCTTTGGCTGAAAAGTTAATGAAGAATCAGCAATTAACTGCTTTTGTCATTTTGCACATGACCCGTTTCAACTGTGATAAAAGATTTCAAATAACAGTGGCATTTTATAAGTTCAATACGAGTGCTGTGACCATCTTTTTGTTGGTCAGTCAAATTGGGATGAGGTCAATATCCTAAAAAACAAAGCGGG
The DNA here is from genome assembly GCA_933210815.1 of Meta bourneti. Taxonomy (NCBI): domain Eukaryota; kingdom Metazoa; phylum Arthropoda; class Arachnida; order Araneae; family Tetragnathidae; genus Meta; species Meta bourneti. The sequence continues at coordinate 11,242,829 of OW119924.1, read as the reverse complement.
ATCAATTGGTAGACAGGAAGGTATTTATTGTCACACTGAAACAACACAATATTGACGTGAAATACAAGTAGACTGAGCATCGTATTGAGAAGAGCTTCTAAAAATGGGAGCAACATGTCGCTAGTAGTCACGTGACTGCTACGCGAAAATTAAGCTTGGTTGATTGATTTGGCTTTTTCATCGCTTTCTCTTGGCGACATAACATTTACTTATAAAAAGTTAGCGATGCGAATGTGTATAACACTGAATAGTTCTTGAATTTGAGTTGCGTTTTAACATTGTTAGGCGATGTGAATGTGCGTACTACTGAATATTTATTGAATTTGCGTAGCTTTTTAATGTTTTTAGCAATTTGAGCTGTTATATAATTAGCTTAAGTTCTCATTGGGGTCAAATTTAACTAGCACGTATACAACAAAAATCCGTACGTGTAAGGTAAATACGTTGTAGTGAATAGATGATTGCAGGCCCGGAGTTCAGATACGGCCCTCTAGACAGGTATAGCCGGCCCTCAAGCGGAATAAGCCCCGTCGGATGTTTACCCGGTTCGCAGTGCTCCAGTGTGACGTTAATTGAAATACCCCCCGGCTCGCAGACCAGATATGGCCCTCCAAATTTTTACCAGGACCGCAGTTCGGATACGGTCTCCGGACAGGTTTACCCGGTCCACAGTCCAAATACAGTTCACCAAATATATTTATTAGGACAGCAGACCAGATACTGGACATGTTTGACCTGCCCACTGTCCAAATACGGCCCTCAGGACAATTTTACCTAGCCCGCAATCCAGATACAATCCTCCAATATTATTTTTTTATCAGGCCCGGTCCTCCAAATCGGCTTAACTAGCTTGCAGTCCAGATACAGTCCTCCGCACAGGTTTACCAGATCCACAGTCAAGATCGGTCCTGTAGTGCTGGTTTGATTTATCGCCGGACTGCTTGTTACTTTTGCAATTGTACATATAATAAGAGAAAATGTCAAAAAGGTTAGGAGATGATCACAAGTATATCGTCACAGGTTAAAATTTTGTGTAAGATAGTTGTCCTAAACCTGACCTTTAATTCAATATTTTTCTTTAACAACTGTATTAGGTGTTGTGAAAATTATCGTAAAGATTTAATAGCAGAAAAAAATTCAAACTTTCTTTTTTAAACTTAATGGGATTAATACGAGTTGGAATAAATTGAAAAATAAATGCACAAGTTAGGAAATGACTGCCTCAATAAATATTTTACTGATGCATAAATAAAAACAGTGAAAACCGATAAGAAGTTTACTTGCTCAAATCACGTCTGGGTCACCACTGAAAGCTTTCATTTATATTATGGATTCTCATAATTGCCTTTTTTTTCGTAAACTCAAATTTATTTTAGGACATTTACGCATAGAAGTATTATTAACGTAAAAATTTATACATATAATATTTACAGGATGGAAGGTAACTTTTTAAACCATATACTTAAAGTTGTTAGCTATTTTCCTCAATTTTAGATTTTCGGTTCAAAAACTAAATAGGTGTGTCTATATATCGATTTTAAATATTTCAAAGTGATCAAGTAAATAACTCTTGACAAATTTTATAATTTTAAGTGTGTACAAAAGTTCTGCGCTGGATTTTTAATATTAAATATGTATTAATTATTGTGTGTGTGTGAAATCAATATATTATAAATACGAAAGATAAATAAGAAACAGTAAACTTAAACACACAAGTATGTTAAAATTTATTGTCACATTTTAAAGCCATTGAATAAAACAGAAGCATGTAGCCATTTACTTTCCATCTGCTTTCTTCATCTTTGGGGAAAGTAATAAATGGAACAAAATAATTATTTTAAATACTTAAGAACTGAATAAATGAATTTTTAGCAGGTACACACCTTTACAAGCTCTTATTACAAGCAAATATAAATTGTTTTACTTATAGTTCTAAAAATCATATATGCAAAATTATGTTTATAGTTAGAAGGACAATACCATAAGAGTTTAAGTTATCACAAATTTAATACTTTAAAAAAATAGTTATTTTTCAGCTTAAAAAATTGCAGAAAATAAATGTTTCGCTCGATTGAGGAGCATGTTTATGTGTGCATAAATTTTCAAATGTATTTAATTCGTTCAAATACTCTACTTAGAAAAAAATTAAAAAGTGCCCCCCTTTTAAAGGTAGAAAACAAAAGAGTAAAGGATTTCATTTCGCTGTGGAATGTGTTTTTAATCACCAAGCTTATTTATCGAGTTAAAGAACGATATAAACATTGAAATGTTCACAAATATTGTTCGAAACAACCTAAAGTTCAATATTTATACAAAACACGTAAGGAAGAAAGATGAATCTGGGGTTTAAAAGTGGAAAATAATTAAATTTTAATGTTAGGTTTATTTAAATACGAAGGAAAAAAATCAGGACGTCAAGCAGATGTTTTTAGAAAAGGAACTTTCCAGCTGCGCGGATTGTTTGGAATTAATACAAAAAAGTTTCATTTCGTTCTCTAATTGTTTGCTTTTTCAATTTGCTATATTGCATGCTTCATTAACAAAAATAATGCGTCAAAACAGGTAGACAGTATTTCAATTTCCATTCAAGCACTGTTTTTGTTTTTCACATAAGAGAATGGCAATTTGTTTTCCGCTTTTCCAGTAGAAAGTTATAGGTTCAAGGAAAATTATTTGAAAGAAAAGCTCTTTGGTCAGATGCAATCTTACAATGAAAGATACTACACATATTTTAAAACATGAATAAAAAAATTCCCTAAAGCAATAATGTGGTTCACATTTATAAGGTTTATGAAATGCTTTAATCCTATTTTTAACAAATCGATTTTATTTAATATACAATTCTTAAAAGTTTCAAACGTTATCTTTTATTTCGATTATTACTCTTATGTAATTACACAGATGGGTGGATACAAAACAATTTTATTCAGCAAGAAATAACAATTTAACTAATGTACTTAAATTCATGTTATCAATTCATAACATTTTTTATCGTGTAAGATACGAAGGAATATAGTACTCCTAGTTGGCGCCAAAAATATCATCGCCAAGACAACGATTTAGCCAAGACAACGAGCTTTTAAAGTTCGATTTATTATTTTTAATATTTAAGACCTTATAGATGTACAATTTATAATAGCAAACACTCGAACACCAGTTATTTTATTCTAAACATTAGTTACATTGATTGCAAATATATGAAATCTTTTTATTCAAACGGGAAATGCCACAGGTTGTATTTATTAATTCCAAAGTTAGAATATCTATTTTTATCATACTAGCAAATATTGAAAAACACACAAAAAAAAAAAACAAATGTAAAATACACGTAAATCACACACCTGTGAAATGTAATGTTTCCACCTTTGATAAATTTGTAATTACATTCATATGCACAGCACGATAGAAGCATGTTAGCTTTCACTTTCAATGCATTTGCTATGGAAGAAGGAATACACATACTATATGCGCGTTGGAGAGAAGAGTCTAAGGATCACGTGACTACTGTTTTTGGTCACATGATCATGCGGACATAAAAAGGTTGCCATAGCTCACTCTGCTTTTATATCTCCTTTATGCAACACAACGGGCTATTGGCGACGGTCCGAGATCAAATCCGAAGGTAAAGATCCGAGGAAACACTATGTAATTTTGAACCACGGTCAAATGACAAGGTCACCTGAACTAGCACCATACCACGCCGACTTGAGGACATTTGAGGCCACGGCAGATTTAACGTGCACCAGCCCCTTTTGTACACGACGGTCTTTGGTCGGATTTGAACTCGCAACACTCCGGTTGCTTGTCCGTTACTCTTCCAACCGGGCTCAATGGGAAATTGTTCATGAAAACTGTCTGAATCTGCCCAAAATCCTGTTATGGGTTTACCGGGACCCCAGTAACCCAGTTGGTACAGTCGCGATTAGCAACCGGAGGGTTGCGAGTTCGAAATTCGTTTCAACCAAAGAATATCGTGTTCGTGGTCTGGTGTATGTTAAATCTGTGGTGTCCTTACATTGGCGTAGTGTGGAAGTTTAGAGACAGGGGTGCTAGCACGCCATCTTACCGTGATTCAAAATTACTAGGTGTTTGTTCTCGTGGTAGAGTGATCCCCGACTGTCGCCAATTACCTATTTATTCTACGAATACAGAGGTGTTACTGAAGGTTTTTGTAGCGCCCTCGATTGTTATGCGTGGACCCTAATTATTACCCTTTCTCCCCTTCCCGGACTTTTTAAATTTCGCTCACAGATCATTCGCCATTTTGTAATCGCCTTGTTTGTGATCACCAGAGCCCTTTGGTAAACGCTAACCAATCGCACAAGTTGCAAGAGCTATGCGGACCGAACATTCCAAAGGTTTCAGTTTTATCAGTGTGCAAAACTAGTCGTTCTATAGGATATCACTCACCAAAAAATATGCCCATTGAAAAATTGGATTTTCTGCGTGCAGCCAACGCTGTTTCGATGTCAAAGGGCTCGTTTGTAAACGCGAATAAATCGTACCGGTTGTACGAGTTATTCGAACCGAGCTTTCCAAGAGTCTCAGATTTTCTAATGTGAAAAACAAGCCGTTTCATAACTCACTGAAAACGAAAAAAATATCGTTTGAAACGAACTGAGATTATGCTAGGTTTTGTCAGTTCAGAAGTTGACGACCGAAAAAGGGTAGATGTGAATGTTGTAATGCATCTCTACTCATGGTGTAGGCTCATTTTCAGGTTGAATTTATTAAAACAAATTGCAAATTACACGGCGAATGAGACTAAAAAACCTATTCGTTCGTAAATGCAACTTCAGAACTGGTGAAACGGAGGTCATGTGACGGATTATTTTTTAGTTCGCACTTTTTTTCAGAGAATTGTTTACGAACGCGGCCAAAGATGGCGATAAATGAAAGTCTAAAGTATTTCAACATAGTATTTTCAATGTAAGCTTGTTTTCCTTTCAGACCGTTATATTATTAATCTTTTGCAGTTTGCATTTTCTAGTTTTTGGTCTGATCGTTTATGTTTAATATCAACATTTTATTTTCGAATTTTTCGTATCAGAATTATTGTCTTTCTTATGCCCGCCATCATTCGTGACCAGAGTAAGCGATTTAACCTCGTCGTTACGAACCACGGTCAGATGACGAGGTCAATAACTGAGTTGGCACCCCACTCTCCAAACTTTCACACCACGCCAACGTGAGGACAAATCGATGGATTTAATGGCCAGACAGCCCTCACATACGCGACGGTCTTAGGTTGGTTGGATCGAGTTTCGAACTTGAAATCCTCCTGTTTCTAATCGACTACTCTTCCAACTGGGCTATCGCGGGCCTTTAAAATACTGGAAAACCCTCGATTGGATTTTCGGAGGTTTTCTTGGAGACAATCAAGATGATCAAAACATTTCCTCATTAGTCTTGCTGCGTTGTTTTGGACTATAATGTACAACAAAAATGAAAAACATTCAACATTTTGCTTTTCAAGATAATTTTTAATTTCAAGGTTATATGTAACAAATCTATTGATCTAAAATAACTTTTAACTTGCATTAAAGCCCTTTTAAAAATCAATGATTCTCAAAAAATCAAGTGTGTAAGCCAAAACGTTCAGCCGCAATGACTATTTCTGTGAAAGTATCGTAAAATCCCAAAAATTTGAAACGGGAGCAATTTCAAAGTACCGTAAAACATACAACCGAGTTCCTTGGTTATTCAGAGTTCTCTGAACATTTCTTCCCACTGCTTTGCTGGGTTATAGGTTATAAAAAGGACAGGTATGCAGGATTGAACTCATTGACGATGTCATAGCAACAAACTATTTTAATGAAAAAAACTATTGCCTTGCAATTTTTAAAAAGGAATATCTCACACAAAAATGATCTCCGAGTCAAAATGTTCGCTTGCAATGATAATTTAATGTAAAAGTATCCAAATGGTGCAAACCCAAAACACTTTTTGAAAATACCGGAGAATCCATCACTGGATTTGGGAAGATTTTCTCGGGTATATTTAAGAAGGTCCCTTGAACATTTTCCCATTGGTCGCTCTTTGTTTTTTAGGATATCTGGGTTTGGCCCATTTTGACTTTACTTAATCAAATTGACAATTGAATGGTGTTTTTCAACACCATGGAATTAATATTGAAAACCTTACACATATAATGTCAGGACATGTGTATTTTATAACCATCAAAGTCAAAATATGGTGAAGTATTCGCAAATCGGAATGCAAAATGTAAATAATCACTAGAAAGCAGATCGGTGGTAAAGTGCACGCGGAGTTGGGATTTGGTGCATTTGGCAGTCAAGGAAACAAGCAAAATTCTTTTGTCATGAGAAGGAATTGAGAATCAGCAATTGTCTCTACTTCGATTTTCGTCTTTTTGTCCGAAACCAACTCAATCTGAGTCATCCCCCTTCAACTTTGACTTGAAGATTTCAAATGAGTGCATTTTTAATGTGCCTCACGAAATATTCATGGTGCCATCTGGAGGCTAAATTGAGAGTTAAATGGTAAATATGGTGGGAGAATTAGAAATGAAACACTATGTAATTATATAGTGGTATGAGATAAAAGTACCCAACCACCCATTAAAAATTAAATTTTTGTCGTGTGCAAAATGCAATCATTTAAAGTCGTGTCTTCACCATAAAAATCTGTAACAAAATTTTTCAGCATAGTGTCCTTCAAAGTGTCAAAAGAGTACCACTGTAAGCAACATACATTTTATTTATTATTTTCATTTTCCGCTTCCACTAGACCCCTCAAGGGCACATCTCTAGATGTGTGCGGGCTTCATGGACCCGTGGTACTCTAGTAATCTTTTCTATTCACATGAGTTCATTGTCTCTAGTAAACCACTGGGGTTGCATTCCCGGGTCACCTGTGATTTGTTTGTTTCCATCCCACTGCTCTATTTCCCGATCTCACTTTCATCCCTCTCACATTTTTTACTTGTCGTTGGTCTGTCTTGTCTTTGGTGCAGCTTGGCCAAATGTAGCCCTTGCGCCATAAAACTCAGAACCCTTCCCCAACCAACAAGACTTGCTCATTATTTACTTTAATACCCAGCTGTGATAAAAGACGCACCCCCTCTTTACTCTGGCATCGTTCTTACTAGAGCAAATACAAAGCTATCATTCGATAGGATATAACGTTTTCTATAAATTGATATGCAAAATAATTGTGTAAGGAGCCGTTTTCATATCAAATGTTAATCAAAATTCATAAATTTCAATCACGGTGTCTGAATTGAGACAAGTTTCGAATCTATGTCAAAATTAAAATGTCGGATTCCAAATTTCATGTCAGTTGGTCCAGCCGTTTCTGGATTATTTTTGGAAACTTATAAACTAATATAAAATTATTTCCCTATCCTTTATTTCTCCAATAACCGATTGTGTTGCTCCATTACGACGTAAATTCAACTACCCATCTACCGTTATTTCTATGCATTCATCAACCTATCTGGTCAATTTTTCTTATCACGCAACTATTAGCGGAAAAATGCCAAATTAGTTTTCTAGACTTATTCATATCATCCCAAATAAATTTCGTATCATGATATTTTGTATTTCAAATATTCTTGATATGTTATTATATTTAAGAATATCCAACCAAAATCTACCGTTATGTTTAGTTTAAAATAATTATTAGTTTGTAATATCGCTCATAGGCCCAATCGCATATATTGACATAGCTAAAAAAATGATATTTGGAATAAGTACTTGCCTCAATGTGGAAAATTACAATCTTTCCTGATAAACTACCAAATCTTACTTCAATACTGGGCAGCTTGATGACAAAGTGATTCCGTGATATGCATTTTCATAGTAATGAAAACTAAATCCGTTTTTATCTCAAAAGGTCATTTTTTGAGTTTCAGTCCATGAGCGATATGAATTTGAATTATAAAATTATTATTCTAAAAAATGCAAATATATTTTGATGGAAACCGATTCAAAACTTTTCGTGACAGCAAAATTTCAGCTCTTTTTCCAATAAGATTTTGTACAATATTAATATTTTCATAATCCATTCATTAGCTATCTGCTTCGGAAAAAGCTGAAATTTGTGATTTAAAGTGCGTGAAAAGTGACATCTCGGATATGCTAAAAACACAAATCATAGCAATGCTAATTTTTCGCCAGTATCTAAAAATAATTACCATTAACCCTCTGAGGTCTGCAGTCTTCACTGCATGACTTCCAACCAATTTTAGTCTTTATGATCAGTAGATTCGTTCCAAAGGATTCTATTCCAAAAGAAGATCAATAGAATTGTTCCAAAGAACAATTATATTCTAAGGAAAGGACTAATATATCTAAATCTAACCAATAGAACCAGTAAACCAATAGGATCTTTCTAAAGGTTGAAATAATCCATGGATTCTTTAGAAAGTGTGGTTACTTGGTCATTAAATGTATTGTGGAGTAAAAGCAACACTAATCGCAAATCTAGCGACGCTCAGAAGGTTAAGCATATAACCAAACCTTATTTTTGAAAATTCACTTTTTAGAAATTTTTGTCACTATTGGATGGGTAGGTATGTTGTGAATATGAGAGAGTTGGGGTATACCATGCAGAAGAAACAGTCCACAATCATTGCTTGCTTTTTTCAGTACGAAAAATGAGATTTAAAAATAGTTATTTTGATAAAATAACTATTATTTTATTTATAGAACATAAAAAAGGCATTCCGTGCATTCAAATGGGTGGAATGGTTTCCAAACATTACTGTGGAAAATATTTGATTACTTACAATTTACGTTTTTTTCTTTTATTCTTCATACAATTTATACTTCTTAATTGCTTGTCAATTTCAAAATTTTAATTGTTTTACTTAAACACATCAATTGGTGATAAGATTATAAAGTATTCAGAATTTAAAATTTTTTGTCTGTCAGTTCTCATTTTCACTGGACAGAACTAATAGATTGATTGGATAGAGCCTAAGAGAGAAAGACCCATTTTTGTCTATTGGAAAAAGATACAAGGGAATCGAAGATAGGTGATGATTTTCTAAACTAATGCACATCTGTCATTTATGGAATGATTGGAACTGATAGAGGAGCCGGAGTGGCCACTCTTTTAGTGATTGGAAAGAGAATAATTTATAGATTTTGGAGTTCATACAATACGTGATCAACTTATTAGACCCACAGTGCAGAAAAGGATTTTTCTGATTTTGGCTTAAAAGTAAAACCACAATTTTAAGGTTTCTACACAAAATTCTATTTATTAAAATTAGTTCCATGAAAATACCCTCAGAAAGTCTAAAAAAATATTGCTTCGTAACGCTGTTATTGTTACAATTACTACTTAAATTCTTATGGGCAGTTTAATTATATTGAATCATTCCTGTGCTCTATCGGGGCCATGGCAGCTCGATTGGAGAAGTGGATTAGGAACCAGAGGGTTGCGAGTGTGAAACTCGATCCAACCAAAGACCGTCGTGTACGTGGGAGCTAATGCATTTTAAATCTGTTGGGGCCTCCAATGTTCTCACGTTGGCGTGGTGTGGAAGTTTGGAGAGTGGGGTTCCAGCTCAGGTGTGACCTCGTCATCTGATCGAGGTTCTAACTGACGAGGTGTTGTCTATCTTTCCCTTCAGGACGTATTCCGGACTGCCGCCAATAGCCCGCTGTGTTAATTCAACTACCTACCTGTGCTCAATAAAATGAATTTGTTGGTGACAAATCCAGAAGCAATTAAACTCGAACAACCGCAATAAAGACAACTAAAGAATGTAGTTGCCAGGTAGTGATTGCTAGCACTGACACCAATAGGGAGATACGAGACAGGTTGTGAAACCAACAGTGTTGCCAACAATTTTTTTGAATTTATTAACACAAGTATATCAAAAAATTCAATTTAAACTGGTTTTCTTTTTAATAATTACTGGTTGAAATGTTAAATTGTTTATTTCTAAAAGTCGCTCTAATATGATCACATATTGTATCTGTCTTCAGATGGTGAGTTTCTTAAACTAATCACTGGATATTTTTAATTTGATGGAACAATGCTAGGCCAGAAAACAGCATCTTTTCCCGATGTTTTTATCTTGTAAATCTGACAGCCCTCGAGAATCTCAGTGCATTCATTCTCCCAAAGATACCGGCCTACGTGGAATTTTCCACAGCCTCCACATAGACAATGTGGATTCTGTGGAAAATGCATGCATGTCCCCTGCGTGCATTTATAGTAATTAATTTGTAGATATTTTAAAAATAAGAAACTTAACTGGTGAAGGGCTTCTTCCACGCCACTCATGAGAAGTACAGTACATGTGTTGTTAAATGTGTTTCGTTGAGTAAATATAAATGCATTCATATAAAGACACACGCAACATTTGTTAGCAGATTTTATTTTGATCTAAAATTCTACACGCTGATGCAACAGTTTGTTTTCATGCCATTTCGTCGGTAAAAATCACAGACTAGATTCGACGAAACTTCGTTCAGATGTACAAGAAACAGACGCGTCATAAAAGATTCCCGAGACCTCACTTACGACACTGCGTTGCACAAACCTAGTGTTATAAGAGAAAATGTACTCCAACTGTCAACAAATACGCATGTTTGTATATTTTATATGGGTGCACTCAATTCCATTGGACAGTTCAGAACGAGTGATTTTCACCTGTCACAGTGTCGTGGGAGACAGTTGAATCCTCTCGAAGAAGGCTTAACCGGTACCACAACCGTTCACGAAGTATTACTGTAGCAAATATATTATTCATAATAAGCGCGACATGACAAACGCATACAGAACAAGATTAAACTAAAATTATTTTACTAGTTTAAGTTGTTTTGCCTTCAATGGGAGTTAGATTGCACTATCTATAGACAAACGCGCCCCTCACAGAGGTGCATGCCGTAAAAATAGAGATGATGGTATGTACAGGTGGAATTGATGGAAGTTTCAAATGGTAAATGCATTGATCCTAGTGGTTTTAAAATGGAAGCACTGGTGTTTTACTTCACCCTTTTGGCGCCGTACAGACTTTATTCCAATTCTAAGTGGAGAAAATGTTTTGAGAATCTTACTTTTTCAGAAATAAATAAGTGTATCCCTTTCATATCAAAATAGAGCAAACGTACGTATAAAATGTGATATTTTTCTCTCCCCTAAAATATGATTATACAAATTTCTTTTCAAGCATCCTGTTCCGTAATGACGGTAGATGGCGCTCTTGCGCCAATCAGTTGAACTGTAACAATGGAAGCGTAATGACGCTTAAATATCTTGGCCGCATTATGAAGCGGTTCAAAAAATGTGGAGGAGCTAATGATTTCAAGAGTTTCAAAAGTCAGGTTGCAAATTTTCGTGTCCAGAGTCAAGATTTATGAATCCAATTTCAATAAATTCACTGAGAATAAAACTTAACAAAAATTTAATAAGGTGACATTTAAAATTACAATACAATTCCGCTTCATAATGCGGCCAAGATATTTAAGCGTCATTACGCTTCCATTGTTACAGTTCAACTGATTGGCGCAAGAGCGTCATCTACCGTCATTATTTAACATACTCCGCCACAATGAACCTTGGTTCACATCCTATGAAATATCAAGGTCTAGTTTACAATTAAAATAATTTCATGTTTACACACAAACTTGTTCACTTAGAGCTTTTCTTTTCAGAAAAGTTGAGGGCATTTTCGTACAGAATATATCAAAGAAAGGGGATACTCTAAAATTAAGTTATAAGGACAAATTGTAGTAGAAAGTAACGAAGCATTATAGTGTTAGATTGTTTTAACTAATATCCAATTCGAAAAATTCTATGAACGGAGTGCGAAAAAATTTTCATTCCTGGTTCGCAACTCATCTTCGAATCAGTGTAATAGTTAAATAATATAAAAAAATAGCTTTAGAACAAATCCGTACATCTAAAATAAGTTAATTAAAGAAATTCTAATTTCGTGTCCAACCGTGGTGTAATTAGCGTTTACGAAACAAATTAATCGGAAATTGATCTCAGTATCAATCTGAGCGCATCATCCACTTTGATCTGAAAACAGGGAATCATCACTCCCACCTTACCAAAAATAGATGCTTCAACGAGTTTCGATTTAACCCTCCAAGTGTTTCGACGAGACATCTCGTCCACGATCTGATCAATTTTGCTAAGGACTCGTCGAGGTAAAACTGCCCAATTACTCCAAGGGGAATGAAGATCCAAGCAAGAAAAAGAAATTGTCCCTTGTCCCAGGACTGGTGACAGATTGCACCAGGGGCTGACCACTACAGGGCAGTTTTCGACGCGGATAAACCACCAGAAGGGCTAAGAAAAAGAACCTGTATTCCTTGCCGACAGATCTTTCGAATTCGTTCACAACACCCCGGTGACAGGGACTCATTTGTTTACGAAATGCCTCACCAAGTTGCTGATCAACACTGGCGAGTAAAGTGTTGGAAATTTATAGTTCTGAAATGGCCCAAAAGTTTTGACGTAGAAGGTCAGTGGTGAAGAGATTCCATAAGACAGCAGTGCTTCGGGCTTCAGTGGAGTTCCTACTGCTGCCTGATCATGCCGTTGATCATGATGTTGGCGAGGGCGTTCCTCCGCCTCTTCCACGTTCCCAGATCTTTGGCGTGGTACCTCAGCTGCTTCAGCCACTCCAGGGTGTCGCTGCGGCACTCAGCCTGAAACACACACAAATGCCAACAAATGAAATACTGTATCATCAAATTCGTAAAAACACCAAACAAAATTTGAATTGTGTCCGTCAGTTTTCCAAAATTATTCATATAAGTGATCCGTTTCAACTATTGTGAGAGCGTGCAAGCTTTCTGTGGATTTAATTTTTATTGCGCGAATGCAACTGAGTACTAGCGTACTTGTAGACGTTGATGCGCCTTGAAATTATATTTATTATGCAAGCGCAAACTATGGTATTGTGAATGTATTTGTAATTATGCACATGCAAACTATAACCATGATATGGAATGTGATGAAAAATTAATTTAGAATTTATGTATAGAAGAATTGGAGGCACGGAGGGAACATTAGGATGTATGGAACAGAACACATAGTGCAGAATTTCCAACAATGGTATGGTGTAAAATGAATTAAAATTACCATTTTTGAATAATGGCCACTTAAATTCATATAAATATCCTTCATTTTTAAATTACAAAAAAAAATATTTTTATTGAAATAGAAAGCCAACTAAAAGTGAAGGAATGACTTCAAATCGCAAGCATTCCTGTTCCACAAGGATTCGGAATAGAGATATAAGTCTCCATGGAAACTATATTTGTTCTCTATTGTTAAAGTTAAGCATTTACAGTGGGTATCATATTATTAGCAACCTTTGTTACGAACAACTTTACATTTAAACAAAATATTATTAAAAAGAAAACCTGGTTATAGTATTGAATTCTTTTTATTTTTGTTATCAAATTAAAAAAATAGCTGGCAACATTGTTAGTGTCACAAATTTGACATACCTTAGCCACCTTCCTTTTTTACCCCTAACTCAGAAATAGCTTTTTTGCTCTGACTGAAGCAGTTACAAATAAGTTAAAGAATGATATTTAAAAACATCAGTATATGTATTATTTATTCATTGTATGCATATAAATGTAATGCTTATAGACTCGATCAATGTAAATATTTCAAAGATTTTAAAAGCCAAAATTCTTTTTCCGAAACCTTACCCTCTTCCACCTCAAAAAACAAATATTCCTTACCACTAACTACCGGATTTAGGAAAATAATAAAACACATCGATGGGTTAAATTAATCTTTAGTATAGCAAAATTAAAATAGAAAATGGATCTAGTACGCTAATAGCAAAAGGATTTATTACGTATTAACGAAGTAAATCTCTATGTGAAACTGTGCATCAATATGGTCACCCGCGCGTTCTCCATTTTCATTATTTTCTTTAAAATTAATGATATAAAACGGATGTACACCATAATTTCCCCCAAAACACAATTAACCATACTTCTTTTATTTCGCTGGACTTTCGGTTCATAAAAGTTATCATAGAGTTGGCGCTTTAAGCACTTCGCCAAGCAATAATTTTCGATTTATTATATTTATATTTATAATTTTCGCTTAAATATATTTTATAAGCAACGGAGTGTAGCTATGAAATGAATTAAATGCTAAGGACAATTTATTTCGCATTACATTCTTGCAAGAATATATATTAGATCGTGTGTGTCATCCCTAAAAACAAATACCATCATCAATCTCTTCTAGAATACAAAAGACCATCTCACCTTCAGAAAAATGGACTCTTTCGTGGTGTACTCCTGTATTTCTATGATGTCTTCATCTTCAAGTTCTGCACTGATGATACATGAGCCGAGATGCAGAGGATCCTAAAAGAAGGAAAATAAATATTAAAGAAATCCAGCAACAACGAACAGGAAACAACTTTTGGAGTTCAGATACAGTATTAGATACAGCTTACATGACAGTTCCTTAACTCAGGTAAATAGTGTCACGATCTTGTTATTTAACCAATAGTAATGGAATTCAATGAATTTTAATTATCTTAAGTCCATATATTTGTATTTTGCTACTAGTACCTTTGCCTTGTATAGCTGGAATTCTACTTCAGAGGTTTACAGCGACTTCGAATTTTAAAATAAGCATGCCTTTGAAAAAGATAATCTAAAATTTGTAATAAGTAATTTGAATGGGAAGTTTTGAATTTGATATTGCAGTTAAAAAAAAACACTACCCAAATGCAGGTTGGGAGACATAATAGGTAGTCTGTCTCCCTAGTGATTGGGACACTGGAATGAAGAGATCTTGAATGAACAATTGATTTTGATTGATCAGCTTTTCTTCTACTCAACCCATTTTCCCCCAATTAAAAGTGTTTCTGGTGAGAAGATTCGGAGTTACGAGACACTTCGTACAGCAACCCCCGTGAGAAAGTTAACCTGCATTGCTAAAAATATTTAGATGACTAACGCTTGTTTGACTGAAGGAATGAGATGGGATATTTATTTTTAAAAACTATTCTACTGTATTTTGTACTATTTTAGTGTTGTGCCATCTACTTTGTGCTGTTAACTCGAAAATAAGTTTAATGGTATTAGGTAGGTAAGTAGTTGAATTAACGTCGCACTGGAGCGACACAAAGGGCTATTGGCTACGGTCCGGGATCCATCCCGAAGGGAAAGATCCGAAGATAACACCTCGTAATTTTGAACCACGCTTTGATGACGAGTCAACAGCTGAGCATGTCACTCTCCAAACCTCCACACCACGCTAACGTGAGGGCATTTGAGGCCACGACATATCTAGCGTGTACCAGCCCCCACGTATACGGTGGTCATTGATTGGATTGAGTTTCGAACTTGCAATCCTTCTGTTGTTAATCCGCTACTCTTCCAACCGGACTACCGCGACCCAGTTTAATTTATTAATGTAACGAGCAAGGTTTCCTTGGCCTTCGCAATATCATCCCCCTCGATATATCGTACTTTTCACCAAATATACAATGGATCGCGGGTATGTGTGTGCGGCTAGAAAGGCAAGAGGAAGGAGGATGAAGTACTGACCCTCGCTAGGTTGTATCTTCCGTTCTTCTCCTTCATGAGCAACAAGGTAGCGTCCTCGATGCCCGAGTTCCTCGGGAAGAGGATGCTGTTTTCCTGCGCCAGATCTGGCCTGTAGTTGCTGTTGGGCTTGCCCTTGGTGGCCAGCAGGGCGTGGCTGGGGCTGAACTTGATCGCCCGCCCCCGCCGGGACTTGGTGAAGTCGATGGTGCCGCTGAAGGCCAACTTACCCGCCATCACGAAGCGGATGTCCTCTTTGCTCCACTCCAGCACCTCGATGGCCATCTGCGGAAGAAAGATTACTATTATGTGCTTGATGCATTACTCCAGACGAAAGTCTTTCAGAAGTATGGGTTTTAAGACCGACAAGCCTACCCAGAGGCTGTAGGCTACACAAAAGTTGGTCGAGAGGACATTCGTCAGGCCCCATAAGGTCTTTAGCCCAACCGGACAATCAAAATACAATTGATACAGATACAAGTAATGAACAAAAGTAATGTTATATTGGCACTCCATCCCATAGAACAACTTAACTGCTTAGAGACTAGTGATTATAAAATGTACAAAGTGAGCATAAAAATCAGACAATGGAAACATAAGCATAATAATGAAGCGTGCATATACCTACATAAACATACCCATATCCAAACAAACTTCATATACATGTAGATAACCATTAGAATTATACAATGTTTTCGGTCGTATATTTGGAAATTTTTATACATTTCAAGTCTATAGATAGTGATTGAGTTACTTACAATATTATTCCACCATGTGTGTTTTAAACTGTTTGTATTTTTTCCAGGTATCGGAAATACGTTTTCTTAAAAAGCCAAATTATAAACAGGATATTGCATTTGTATATTTATTCACTTAATGAGCAACAATACAGATAGTGATTACAAAAGCACGAACAATTTTTTTTCTCAAATAAAACACAATTTCTGCCAAGCTAAATATTGGCGATGGTAGTGTTTCTTCGGTGATACGTATTTCCTATACGTATTCTGAACGTGACGTCAGTTGGCTTGTTTTTCGAAAACGATTTCAGAACTTCAATAAAAATTCCAAAGAATAAATTCTACTAAATTAAATACTTTTTGCGTACTCCATGCTTCTTGCGCTCCATACTTGCGCTTCAAGTACCTCTGGGATTACACGTACCACAAGTTGAATAACACCAGATGATGCAATATACAGGCGTCACACGGCGAAACATTTTTTCATTACGTTTAAAAATGTAACATTATTTTTCATGTTGGTTTGAATCAATTTTTACTTTATAAATTTATATGGCATGGATTGAAATGTTCGGTTCGACATAAAGACTTGACACTTGCTTGAATGTCGTTAGTTTGGATATTTCGTGTACATAAATAGCAAATCCGACACCTGTTTAGTTATAAGACAGTACTGAATACGGACAATGATTCGTCTTCGTATCATGAAACTAAACATGGGCGATTAGATAAGAGAAATGTGTCTGCAGAGCTATCTTATCTATCACCATCTGAGGATTGATTGGAGGTAGGTTGGTTAGTTGATTGGATTTTTATGGGGCCATATTTAGCCTTGCTGAGCCAGACACGAGACATAGAGAGCTGGAAGGTATATTGAGCATTGCAATTACTTGAGTTGTTTTACCAGTACTGCTGAAAAATCAATCATTTTTCCAAAAATTATTTTTGCGGAATTTAAATTCTACTTTTTATTTTTAGCCTTATTTATTTACTTTGCGAATATAAACTTTTTCCGAATATTTGGGACAGACAATGTTTTGAAACGAAAAGAATATTCGTGTTCGTTTGCCACGTGCAGTTATATTTTCTATTTTTTTCGCTCTGAATTAATTTCGCATTTTCAAATTTTGTATAATTTTTAGTTGTAAGTTGGGGCAACTTTGCAAGATCAAGAGATTAAAAAGCATCACGAACTAATATCTTTAGAACAACTTTTTCCCGCCAACATTTTTTTTGTCTTATTTCGCTTTGTTTATTAAATATTTATTATTTTAATAAATTGTATTTATTTTCATCACATGCAACACCACCACAAAGTAAAAGAGGCATATGAGTTGAAATAAAGCAAATTTTACGTGGAATTTTGTCATTATTGAAAGAACGTTAATGTTACAAAAATCCGAACTAGGACTTTTGAAATATTGCAAATTCTTTGTCAGAGACAAAAAGTCAAGGTGGCTTATTTTACGAATTGAAGGTATATTTGAGGAATTTATATAAGGAAAGTTTATTGAAAACAACGATTTTCTTTAGAATCGCTATCAAATGAATTTACCATTTTTAAAACAATTGTCGTAAACCTGGTGCAAGAGGTGCCTCAAGTCAAAAAATATTTGTAGGTAAATAATTTTTTTTACGAATTGAGTGGAGCAATTTAACAGGAAAAGAATTTAAGAAAGGGAATTCCTAACCCTCCCTCAAAATCGTCTTTTGTAGTAGTTACCTTAGTGTCTGTCACCTATCATCAGTTTGTAGCCTTAGTAAGGGTTTGATGTATTTGAAATGTATTATATGGATGGATATGCATGCATAGGATTTGTGTCCAAAGTTGTATAAACTATAAAAATGTCGAAAAAGTGTTGAAAAATTATTTTACCCACACTTAGATTCGCATTTTTCTACGAAAGAGGATTGTATGAAGTGGTTATTCTGGTCACTTTTTCAATCTATAGTTACCCAATTCAATTCGAGTAAGATCGGGTAATTTTGCTAGTGAAGAATAAAAATAAAGCTAATAAAATTTTATCAAGTGTGCTTATACAAGAGAAAACTATTTTATATCCAAGTAAAAACATGTGATTCACATTTACAATCGAGTACTATTTTGCATTAACTAATGCCTATTCAGGCAATGAAATAATCACTCAGAAATATTTCATATAAGGTGTTTCGTCTTTGCAACAGAATTTCCATTTGTTAAATATTCACAATAGAAATCAGTTGCAGTATTTTTAAATAATCATACAAAATTTTTAGTTTGCTTTCCCTCACTATTACTGCTTATGCAGTGAAATTAGTTTTACAGAATAACAAACAAAATCTTTTAAACCACAGAATTAGTATGAACCGGTTTTGTTAGAAGCTTTGAATCGAATTAATGCATTAACGGGATATTGTTTAACTTCTTACTTCACGAAACGGAAATTATAAAACCTCTTCTGTTTCTCATGATGCTAAAAGTTAGAGTGAAAGTATAGAATTACCAAATTTGAATGTGCTTTAATAGTAACGAATTGTTTGTTCACTTTCGAAACTTTCTTTTTCATTCATTTCGAAAGATTTAAAAACCAAATTACTGACAAATGGAAACTTTTAACTTGATGTTCCTTCAATGAATAGTTTTGAAAAGCAGCCCATTTTGTGGTTTCCTACCTTTCTGAGCTGAATGCTTCCTATGTCCGATATGTTGACCGACCGTCTATGGGTGGCAGAGATGTTCGAGATCCTCCTCCAGATCTTTGTCCCCGTGATGCCTTTCGTTTGCTGAAAACAAAAAGATCGAGATGTTAAAAACTTGCAGTTTATCATGTACCATCAAATTTTCTCCTTTCAGTTAGACACATAAAGTTCTTAGAATTTCAGAAACAGTGCAAGGTAAAAAGCTCTGAATAATTTAACAAGTACCTCTATGGTCATTTCAAAAAAGTGAACAATAAAACTGATCTTTTCCTTAAAATGGATTTCATTAAAAATTGCCTGGAACCAGAATGAGCTATTTTGAAAGTCGCCAAACAATCCTGTTTTAAGTACTGTCATTCGAAAGGATTGTGAAACGAAATCTTAAATTTTAATTTTAAAAAATCATACAAACCTCTAAAATAAGAGAAAAGGGACCAATAATGCACAATTCAACTATCGTTAGAAGAAATTCCTCAACGGCCTTTTTTTTGGAAATGCGTTTTTTGACACTAAATTCTTATTTTTATGATGATAAATACATTGTGATATTAAGTGCTTGAGCAAAGAAAGATATAGCTATTTTAAAATGCTTATAATTTTTATTTTTCACCTGAAGACTAAGTCTAAACGGCTTTATCGTAAAATTTCGTTGGCTTACAAGTGAAACACAGTCAGTTCGGAGAAAACGCAGGGTACAATTCTACTCACTGATATAAACTCACCAACTGTTTCTAAGAAATCAAACCAATTAAAGAAGAAATGTCTTAGTGAACTTCACCAGTTTAAGGATCACTACATTCTTGTCTAGAAAAGCTAAAAAACTCTTGAAAATTTTGAGTTAGTGTGTTTTACTCATCGACCTTCTAAAGAAGTAGACGCAGCATGTGGGTGGAATTGCTGTCTTACTATCTCAGAATTGTAAGTAATATTTGCTCACCAAATGCATGACATCGCTAGTTCCCATCGACCTTCTAATGAAATAGACAGATCACGTGGGCGGAGTCGCTGTCGTAAGATCTCAGACGAGTTCAGAAATCATGTGGTCTTACGAATCACTTGGGTTGATTGGCTATCGAAGTGAAGACTAGTGTTTTTAACCAGGCTGGATATTCACTTTAAAGAATCAATACTTTGTCTCACAAAAGAATTCATTCCACAACAACGCGACATATCTTCAAACCGAGCAATTGGCAAAAATCACATGACGCTGCGTGCACATGTTCCGTCTATTTTATTAGAAGGTCGATGGCATCACTTGTTAGCCAACGATTTTTTTTTGTCGGTTTATGAGCTTGTGCTCTTATGACGACGATATCGTTAAAATCCGAACAGTGATACATTAAGGGAAGGGGTAGTTAGTATTAATTGAATTGAAGTCGAACTGAGAAACACAACTATTGGGGACAGTCCGGGATTAATCCCGAAGGGAAAGATCCGAGGACAACACCTCTTTATTTCGAGCCACGGTCATATGACGAGGTCGAGACCTGAGCTGGCACCATTCTCCAAACTTCCACACCGCGTCAACGTGAGGACATTTGAGGCCACAGCATATTTAAAGTGCACCAGCCCTCACGTATACGACGGTCTTTGAATGGATAGTTGGACTCGAAACCCTTCGGTCGCTAATCGGCTACTCGTCCAACCCGGCTACCGCATCCTGATATGTACATTAAAGGTATCTCGATCGTACTTAATATTAAAAAAGTTGTCTCACTTCAGAAGTATGCTTCCTATGTCCAAATAGGGTTTTTGCACTTGTTCATAATAAGGCTACTTGCGAACTGTCACACGTGATGCAATCCAATTCGCCAGTGAGCATGCATTCCAACAAGTGTCACGAACGACTTCATGAAGCTCGGGGTCGGATAATGGACACTGTGAGGAACTGTTTCAACCGCTAGTGCTCAAAAGAACCGTTTTTACTCACTTCGACAATACTATGGATTCGTGCTCGCCATCCGAACACTGTGGATTCGATTGTTCGCGACACGTTACAAGGTACCCTACCCCAGCGAAAAGGATCGATATCATACATCTGGGCCCGATTCAGGTCGACATTAAGGGCCCCCAAAAGAGTGAGGACACCAAGCGTCTTTAGTTCGTTTACTGCAAGGGGACTACGGCGAACCATCGGCACCGTGGTATGGAAGGACATCCGTCACATTGCCACGACGGGTTGGTGACACCTGTTTACTTTCCACAATCGCGTATTTGGGTTTGTCGGGATCCACTGCGAGAACTATTTGGGTACTTTTCCAATATCCGTAAGGACGTTAATGAGTCGGAGCGGAGGGACTCCTTCAAAACGAAGACGTATTAACCCTTCTGGTGGTTAATGCGTCTTCAAGATATCTCCTCATTAGAAAACCAGGACCAGATCTTGATGAGCGAGTTTTCTCGTCATTGGAAAAAAACTGCCCAGATCTTGATCTCGTCATCATAAAGAAATCGGCAATATCTTGATGACGATGTATCTCGTCATTAGCAAAGTTGGTCAGATCTTGATGGACGAGGTACCTCGTCGCAACCACTTGGAGGGTTAACCATTAGCAAAACTCACCAGATCTTGAGGGTTGCGGTAGCCCGGTTGGAAGAGTAACGGACTGGCAACCGGGGGGTTTACGAGTTCGAATCCAACCAAAGACCATCGTGTACAAAGGGGGCTGGTGCACGTTAAATCTGGCCTCAAATGTCCTCACGTTGGCGTGGTGTGGAAGTTTGGAGAGTGGGGTGCCAGCTTAGGTATGACCTCGTCGTCTGACCGTGGTTCAAAATTACGTGATGGTCGAGACAAAATTACGGAAGGTCCGAGGTAATTACAAAATTACCTCGGACCTTTCCCTTCGGGTGATCCCGGACCGTCGCTAATAGCCCGTTGTGATGCTCCAGTGCAACGTTAATTAATTAAAATACCACCAGATCTTGATGAGCGAGATTTCTCGTTATTAGAAAAAAAACTAACAAGATCTCATAAAAAAAATCGGCAATATCTTGTTGACGAGGTATAACGTCATTTGCAAAAGTAGTCGGATTCTTAATGGACGAGATATCTCGTCGAAACCACTTGGAGACTTAGACACATACCAATATTAATGGCATTTGTTTGCGAACACAAATGGAAAGGACTTACAAAAAGCACATATCCTCACTTTGAAATATCTAGTGTCTGACTGTGATTGTGGAGTTTTGAAGGTGGTATTACCCCCAAAGATATATATATATATATATATATATATACACAAATTTTCAGATTTTACAATTTTTCTCTCTTTTTGAGCACACAATATCAACCACCTCAAGAGTGATGAATGCTATTGAAGAGCTCTCCGGAAAGCATTGAGCATCTTTAGAACAGCATTTAGAACTGAGATTTCGAAACAGGGCAAGGCATCCACACAATTTCTATTCTATGATCCCATCCTTGCAAAAGATCGTCACCTGAACTGATATATCCCTCCGGCGGAATTATTAGAAAAATTGGTCCGTTCTTGATGGACGAGATATCTCGTCCAAACCACTTGGAGGGTTTAAACGCGATCGCAGACGAACCATCCATACACGAAGCTGGTCACAACAGACATTGCATTCAGCTGGAGAGTACGCGGCTATGAAAAGAACTTCGGCGCAAAACACCCCAAACGTCCGATGCCATACTCACATCTCCGTAGAGCGGGCAACAGGTGGCGAGCGGAACGAGTCCCCACGAAATAATCCTCGAGTCCGCACTTTTCGTCGTCTCGCACGTTAATGGAGGAAAGAGACCGGAGGCTCGCAGGTTCCTCCAAGGCGAAGCGCACTTCGTTGTGGGGATCATCGCGGAAACAAATAACGAGAGCGAAGAGGAACCTCTTCCAATTTATCCCCTCCTCGGGTGCATGCGGGCGGCCCTGGGGGAGGGGGGTGGCGCGTCACGCAACGTCACGGGCCTCGAGAGATCGGTCGTAATTATGCAGATATGATGCGATTCCGATTACCCAACGGATCATCATCCATTCAGATGAATGCGGGACTCGATGCAGCGAAGGTCCGTTGCAAGAGTGTGACGCGTGTGTCGCAATCGCTTACGTTGTCATGCCCTATAATAATATTAAAATAAAACACGATTATCTTGTACTTGTTTGCTTTTCAGGACAGTGCTTCATAACCTTTTTGAGCTACATCGATACTTCAAAAAAATTGGATGACTCCGATTATTTTATTAGATTTGTTGTTATGGTTGGTTGTTTACTGGTTTTAACCCTTTCGGGCCTAATTGGCATATACGTCCCAGAGATTAGATTGGGTCAATAAATCCCACTTTTGAATGGGGTTTTACGTTTTCAGAGTTCTTAAGGAATTAGGGAATAAAAATATGACTCAAGAAACCTGGCAATACTTTCAGATTTCAAATGGCGGACTTATGTTTCTGAGCACGCCCATTCATTCTGATGAATGAGTGACCGTGGTTCGGAAACAAAAAGATGGTACAAAATTAGGCGTTAGTTGCCCAGAAGCCATTTCCCACTACAATATGTACATGAATGGAGTTGATCGCTGTGATGAAATGGATACTTTATATTGTCATGGAAGAAAATCAGACAAGTGGTGGAAAAAGATTTTTTTGAAAATTAGTTATGATTTGTGTTGTGAATGCATGGATTACGAAGTGTGATGTGGAACATAAAACAGAACCACTATTATCATTCATGGCCCCCCTTTAGCTGAGCAACTAATAAATGTTGGAAGGGAGAAAGCAAACACAAAAAGAACGCGAAAGTACGGTCGTCCGTCAAAAAGAGCAAAAACTGCTAAATTAAACTACTTTTCATAGTTAAATTTTAATCATGCAAAAGTCGGGGCGAAAGGGTTAAGGCGCAAGGGCCCTAGTAGGCCAAGCTGCGCCAAACACAAGACAAACAACACAGTGATGAAGGAAGAAAAAGCAGGGCAAGCGAGGGTAAAAATGAAAGGAAGGAGAGATCACGGGGTGTCGTGACGCCCCTGCACATCAAAAGATATGCCCCTGAGGGCATTTAATGTTGTGAATCAGTTTTGTACGGCTGAATAATGTTCATTGTCTCTACGGGGGGTGCTCTGTTGTAAC
The DNA here is from genome assembly GCA_933210815.1 of Meta bourneti. Classification (NCBI taxonomy): domain Eukaryota; kingdom Metazoa; phylum Arthropoda; class Arachnida; order Araneae; family Tetragnathidae; genus Meta; species Meta bourneti. The sequence continues at coordinate 11,218,800 of OW119924.1, read as the reverse complement.
CCTCGTGGTTTATCTTTGTGTCGAAACCAGCCCTGTAGGAGGGCAGCTTCTGATGCAAAAAATACCTACTTGAAATTGTCACCAGTTCTGGGCAAGGGGCAGTTTTTTGCTACTTGGATTTTTATTCCCCGAGTTTTGTCTGGACGAGGTATATCGTCATTAGCGAAAAGGACGAGACACCTCAGATCTTGATGGACGAATTATCTCGTCGAAACCACGTGGAGGGTTAAGGACTTGGATTAGCTGACCGCTAAATTGGTCCATGTGATTTTTTGTTTGTGATTAACTGGACAACATGGATGCTCTATGCAGGGTGGTATGAAAATTGAGGGTAGAATGGGTTCACTTCTATGTCTTACGCAGCATACAGTATGAACTTGAAACAATCTAAGACGACTGATCCAAGCAATCATATTTCGATTTATGTAAAAAAAAAACCACTGCTTCTGATCACAGCTTGGCCTCTGTGAGATCGCCCATTGCATCCTTCCCCTAATCTTCTGTAAAACCAGGATTAACCGATTTCATGCCATTGCTGATATGTTTAGTGGGCCCCGAACAATGGCGATTTTTCTAATCAGGCCGAGTGCTCTACAGCCGGGAACGACAAACTTACGAGTGGTAACTCTTGGGGATAATAATACTGGCGAAAATAATTTCAAAAGTTAATTGACCCAATAGAGCAGGCACAATTTATTTAAAAACTACTAAAATTATAAATTAGTTCATTGCGATAATATCCGACAAAACAAAAAATTTGATTCCCATTTCTCACTTTGTTGCGATCAGATCGAATATAAAGGTGTGTTTTAGATATCCTTTAGCTTCAGGGAGGTAAGTCTTATCCTTGTTCCATACAAAGGTCATTATAGGTATCTTAGCCATTGGAAGATAATTAAACACTAAACTAGAGAGGACATTTTAAACAAATTTAAGGCTTACCCCAATCAGAGTAATGTTCTTATCCAACGGATTACATCTCATGTAGACCTCAAATATAATGAAATTGACTTGCCAAGGAGTTCAAGCTTTTTGACACAACTTGCCCACTAATCCATCAAGAGTTATTGGCCATAAAGGAGAGTTAAAATAGTAAAATTTGGAGGGTCCCAACAACTCATATCTGACACCATAGGAACCACCCTGGAGCATGGCTCAAATATACGGGTGACAGAAAATTTCAAACTGCCCTTTTTAGATTCACGTGAGAGGGCACATCAGATCTCTATCCTTCGTACAGGGACATAAGGCGTTTCCAACTTGCCTCAATGCAACACTGAACAAGCCTCACCAAGTCATCTTCTGTCCGATGTTGATCTGGTAAGGGGAAGATCTCTATGGAAGTCCGTATCTAGTGTAAGACTTTTTGAAAGTGTTCGGTTTTTTTGGAGTTTGATGGCGAAAGAGCCATATTTGGCCAAGCTGCGCCAAGCATAGGACAGTAAAAAATGTAATGAAAGGAAAAAAGAGGGTATGGGGAACAGAGTATGTCGAAAGCAGAAAAAGATAGCTTGGATATCCCGGGGTGCGACTCCCGTGTTTACTAAAGACAGTAAGCCCCATGTGAGAAGAAAAGATCACTAGAGTACCGCGTGAGGTCGTACACACCTAAGACGCCCCTGAGATAGTTTCTTTAGGCCTTATGGCGCAAGGGCTACATTTGGCCAAGCTGAGCTAAACGCAAGACAGATAGCGTCAAGCGAAAAAATGTCGTGAAAGGAAAAAAGAGGGATTGAGGAATAGAATAGTGCGATGAATGCAGAAAAGGATCCTATGGGTACACAGGGAGTGCTTTCCCCTTGTTTACTAGACAGTAAGCCCAATGTGAATAGAAAAGATCACTATAGTACCTCGGGTCTGAGGCGTACACACCTGAAAGAGATGTGCCCTTGAAGGCCCTCCAAAAGGATTTCGAAAATATGACTTCAACATGAATGAATCCGAATACTTGAACGTATTCGAACTCATGGACATGGTCTAGCTCTTTAGCTGGACCTCATCTCATCCATCTAGATCTGGTCAGTTTTGCTAATGACGAGATACCTCTTCGAGACGAAACTGTCCTAAACAAGGGGTACGAAAATCCAAGTAGGAAAAACAAATTGTCTCTTGCTCAGAATTGGTGATAATTTGGAACAGGTTTTTGCATCCGAGGCCAGTCACTACAGGGAAGTTTTTGAAGATAAACCATTAAGAGAGGGTTAAGGAATAAGCAGCATTTTTACACATGATCTCGATTCCCTGATATTGTTCAAAACGACCGTTTGGCTTTTGAGCTTCGTGTTTCGGACTCACAATCCGAAGTTGCAATCTTCTCCCTCCACAACTCTTAACAATAAACAGTTTCCGCCGCGTAAGTTTCTTTTCTTCTCAAGTCACTTTTGCGCGTTAAAAATTGGTGATTTTTGGAACAGGTTTTGCATCCGAGGCCAGTCACTACAGGGAAGTTTTTGAAGATAAACCATTAAGAGAGGGTTAAGGAATAAGCAGCATTTTTACACATGATCTCGATTCCCTGATATTGTTCAAAACGACCGTTTGGCTTTTGAGCTTCGTGTTTCGGACTCACAATCCGAAGTTGCAATCTTCTCCCTCCACAACTCTTAACAATAAACAGTTTCCGCCGCGTAAGTTTCTTTTCTTCTCAAGTCACTTTTGCGCGTTAAAAATTGGTGATTTTTGGAACAGGTTTTGCATCCGAGGCCAGTCACTACAGGGAAGTTTTTGAAGATAAACCATTAAGAGAGGGTTAAGGAATAAGCAGCATTTTTACACATGATCTCGATTCCCTGATATTGTTCAAAACGACCGTTTGGCTTTTGAGCTTCGTGTTTCGGACTCACAATCCGAAGTTGCAATCTTCTCCCTCCACAACTCTTAACAATAAACAGTTTCCGCCGCGTAAGTTTCTTTTCTTCTCAAGTCACTTTTGCGCGTTAAAAATTGGTGATTTTTGGAACAGGTTTTGCATCCGAGGCCAGTCACTACAGGGAAGTTTTTGAAGATAAACCATTAAGAGAGGGTTAAGGAATAAGCAGCATTTTTACACATGATCTCGATTCCCTGATATTGTTCAAAACGACCGTTTGGCTTTTGAGCTTCGTGTTTCGGACTCACAATCCGAAGTTGCAATCTTCTCCCTCCACAACTCTTAACAATAAACAGTTTCCGCCGCGTAAGTTTCTTTTCTTCTCAAGTCACTTTTGCGCGTTAAAAATTGGTGATTTTTGGAACAGGTTTTGCATCCGAGGCCAGTCACTACAGGGCAGTTTTTGAAGATAAACCATTAAGAGAGGGTTAAGGAATAAGCAGCATTTTTACACATGATCTCGATTCCCTGATATTGTTCAAAACGACCGTTTGGCTTCTGAGCTTCGTGTTTTGGACTCGCAATCCGAAGTTACAATCTTCTCCCTCCACAACTCTTAACAGTAAACAGTTTCCGCCGCGTAAGTTTCTTTTCTTCTCAAGTCACTTTTGCGCGTTAAAAATTGGTGATTTTTGTAACAGGTTTTTGCATCCGAGGCCAGTCACTACAGGGCATTTTTTGAAGATAAACCATTAAGAGGGTTAAGGAATAAGCAGCATTTTTACACATGATCTCGATTCCCTGATATTGTTGTTCATAACGACCGTTTGGCTTTTGAGCTTCGTGTTTCGGACTCGCAATCCGAAGTTGCAATCTTCTCCCTCCACAACTCTTAACAGTAAACAGTTTCCGCCGCGTACGTTTTTTTTCTTCTCAAGTCACTTCTTTTGCGCGTTAAAAAATTCGTCAACACGTCGTGGCGCCGGTTCATCGAAAAGGCGGAACACCCCCAACACGCGAAGCACGGAACCTTGTTCTCCGTGTTCCTCCCCCCCCCCCCTCTGCATTCTGCCACGTTTTATTTTTGAAAAGCAGATTCCGCGATGTAACGGCGCAAGGAAAAAAACAGGCGCGAGCTATTTTACGCCATTTGTCTTTTAACGTCCCTGAATGTCCGACCAGAAGTGCATACCGAAATAGAAACGGAAACAAAAAAATTTCAGAAACGCGCGCTGAGATGTAGAAATTCCCAAAACATCCGCTTGTGCTAGGTGCTGGAATCCGAATAAAATGATATCCCTTCTCACCGTATATCTGTCAGCTCGTATGTTGCCTGCGATTTGGGTTTTGTTTATTATTACAATCTTTCTCCTCCTTAAGTTTGATTTTAACGACTCGGCAGGATGAGGAATTGGAATATGTGTCTTTTGGCACCTCACTCGAAGCACGGACCTCGCGTAAATGGTTCGAGAGTTTCATTTTTTGAGTAAAAAGACATTGCGAATGATGGGGCTCTATTCACTAAACTAATCCGTTTCACTATTTTATATGGTGTCTGCATGCTTTCGGAAATGATTTACATACTGATAGACACACACGCATGTATCCGTTATGCATCTTCTTCCCTGTATGGCCAGTATTGACCTTCTTTGACAATAGGTTGGTTGAATTAACTGGAGGAACCCAACGGGCTATTGGAGACGGTTTTGGATCAATCCCGAAGGGAAAGGACAGAGGACAACACCCTGTCAATTTGAACAACGGTCAGGAGACGAGGTCACACCTGTGCTGGCACTCCACTCTCCCAACTTCCACACTACGCCAACGTGGAAACATTTGAGGGCACAGCAGATTTAACTTGCGCCAGGTTCTTGAACAATAGAAACTTTCCTATGATTCTTTAAATATATAGATGTGGTTATTTAGTCATTATAGGTGTCGTGGGGTATAACCAAATTGGGAAATCCCGTGACCTTCAGAGGGTTAAATACAAGGCGCATGTGGTCCAGGATCTAATTTGACCTCGTGTAACAAAAGATGACAGTAGAGCGACAGATCAAACTACTGTAATGATTCCATGCATTACAGTTTGAAAATCAAAATGCTTTTGCAATTACCACTTCAAACAATTCATAGGGTCGCGGTAGCCCGGTTGGAAGAGTAACGGATTATTAATCAGAGGGTTGCGAGTTCGGGACTCGTTCCAATCAAAGACCGTCGTGTACATAGGGCTGGTGCACGTTAAATCCGTCTTGGCATCAAATGTCCCCACGTTGGCATGGTGTGGAAGTTTGGAGAATGAGGTGCCAAATCAGGTGTGACCTTGTAATCTGACCGTGGTTCAAAATGAGGTGTTGTCCCCGGTACATCCCTTCGGGATGGATCCCGGAACGCCGCCAATAGCCCGTTGTGTTGCTCCAGTGCAACGTTAATTAATTACCTAAAATTCTTACCTATCTTTTCTACGGCATAAACAAGCGCAGGCTTTGTGGTGGGAATAGTTCTCGAGGGAAACAGAACAGTACCTGTTCCCTTTTCGTGTACATTTCTTCGCAACAGAAACATTTATTAGACTTAAATGTGTCGGAAAAGCTATTTTCTCTCCAAGGAAATGTTCTGTGCCTCTAAAAATCGCAATCTGCAAATCAGTAAACCGTGAAAGGAACCCTAGATAAAAATTTAAGCGTGCAATACGTAAACTCAGTGAAAGAGTTTTACAAGCCTCTATCCAGTGCCATTGATTTAGTTTCAAAGTTGAAAGAGTCGACTTGGTCTGTTTCACGTGTTAGTTGACGCCGTACAACAAAGAGTGTTTATTTTGCAACCCTAACTTTAGTGATGCATTACGCAGATGCCACAGATCCGGCATCGGTAACGTCAACACCATCCGTCTTTCTGGATGTTTTCTAGTCGGGACATCCGCTTCGACTAGGAATTACGCCAATAACCCCAACCACCGAAAGGGCAGCGGCGGGAGGGTTTCACAAGTCAAAAACAAAACAGCCAGGAATAACACTTTTCTGGATGGCCCTTTTGCAGACTTTTCTGTTTACTAAGAATTAACCGCTGATGTTTATGCTTGCCGGCATGCTGCGTAGTGTGTTCTTTCGTGACGAGAAAAAAATTATTTTCTATCTAGGGAAAGCTTAAATGTATTTATCGAATATACTCATATTCGTTTGTCACTAATATTGGCAAAACTTAATAATAAGTGTTTGGTGAATATTTTGATGAGAGAACTCAACAGTCTATCTTCACACTGCAGGGTATTTCAGAACATTTAACCATCCACGGTGTTTAGCCGAGATATCTTGTCCAAGATATGGTCAATTTTGCTAAGGACGAGATATATCAAGACAAAACTGTCCGATTACTCCAAGGGGAATGAAAATAAAGTAGGAAAAGCAAATTGCAGCTTGCCCTGGAGTGCTGACACAGTTTGAAGCAAGTTCTTTCAACAAAGGCTGGCTACTAAAGAGCAGCTTTTGACGCGAAGATAAACCACCAGGATGATTAATGGGCGATAGCAGATCAAAAGAAGACTCTTGTCAAAGAGTAAGATTGTCTCATGGCATGATTCTTAGTATCTAGAGGACGCTGACAAATATGGTGTCGCTACAGCGAGAAGGCACTATTTTAAAAACTTTGGCTTCAAGAACCACAATTTTCTTTTACATGCAGATCTTAAACAGGTTGTTAGTTGGCAGGTAGAGTTGAATTAACGTCACACTGGAACAACACAAAAGGCTATTGGCGACGGTCCGGGATTCATCCCGAAGGGAAAGATCCTGGGACAAGCACCTCGTTATTTTGAACTACGGTCAGATAACGAGTCCAAACTTCCACACCATGCCAACGTGGGGACATTTGAGGCTACGACGGTCTTTGGTTCGAACGAGTCCCGAACTCGCAACCCTCTGGTTAATAATCCGCTACTCTTCCAACCGGTAAGAATACCGCTACCTCTTTTCGAAGCCAACATCTGCCAAAAATGAAATTCAATTAAGACATCCACGAAAGTCACCTCCTACTAAAAGTGAACGAGTCTTGTTCCTATAACGACGGCCACCACATAGGCTTAGCGACGAGCGCAGTTTTGACGGTGTACAGACAATGTCAAGACATTACTCACCTGGTTAATGTGTTCGAGGTGCAACTCGATCTTGAGTTGGGCTTCCCTCAGAGCTTCTCTGTCCTTGTGGTGATACGGGGTCACCTTGTACAACCTGTTCAGCAACAGAGGGTACCTGAAATGCAACGCAATGAATCGTAAATCATGCGCATCAGAATAGTCAACTCTTCGGCTGCTAAGCACTAGAGTACGCTGATTATTTATTGAAAAACCACACTAAAATTGTCAATTTTGTTGAATAAAGTACAATAATACCTAAATGTATCGCGGATACATCGCACTTTTTTTTATCTCTCCCCTAATAAATTTTTGTTTCGTGAACAGAAAAGTTAGGCAGGTAGGTAGTTGATTAATATCATGCTGGAGCAAAACAGAAAAGGAAATATCGATCTGTTTTTTTAGAATTTGGAATTCAACAGTCGATTGTGTCAAGCACTTGTCCCAAAGTATTTTTCCCAAGCCCGACCACTCAGCCTTCGGTACTACAAGAGGCGAAATGACGGCTACTTGTGAAATAGCACCAGTACTCCTAACAAGGGAAAATATTCACATCCATGCGCTTACAAACCGGGATTTGAACCCCGACATACTGGGTGGCAGACAAGCTCTTTTGCTACTACACCAGCTTGGCGGTCGTGCCAAACTGAATGGAATAAAAGACGTGGGTGCCTCCAAAGCGTGGAAGACAAAGATTTCTCTTTTCTAAAATATTTTACTCGTATTTAGCGTCCTATTAAAAGGCTGTAGAATCGATTTTGTGTTTAACTTGTACTTTCACATAATTTTAATGAAAACACCCTAATTTAATACATAATTTGTGCGTTTTTGTTCCTAATAACCCTGAACCATAAGGACCCAAGAAGCACGTTATATAACAGGGGATTACTGCAATTGTGTATTACATTCCACACACATTCCATTTTCTCATTTACCATGAAGATTTCTTTACATGAAAATTGCAAGGTTTTCACATTTGGAATGTTACTGTAATGCGTATGCTTGTGTGCATAATGTGAACAATCGTATGCGTCAGATCATCCTAAGCTGACAATTATAAACAATAACAAAATCCAAGTAAAAAGTCTGCAATGGAATTTCACCCCCTTTTCTGCGTTTTATTTGACCAAATCTTTATAAAAAATATTAAATATGTGAGTTTTCCTCTTTCATTTCATTGGGATGCCCGTTTCTAAACATTTATAAGAACTTAGCTCATACAAATTGGAGCTTAACCTTCCTGGTGGTCGTCTCGACAATGCATCTCGTCATTCATTAGTTTAGGTCAGAACTGACTAGATATTGATGGACGAGATATCTCGTCATTAGAAGAAAACTGACCATATCTTGATTTAGTCATAGTTTAAAAAATTGGCAATATCTTGATGATGAGATATCTCGTCATTAGCAAAAATTAGCCAGATCTTGATGGACGAGATATCTCGTCAAAACCATTTGGAGGGTTAATAGACGGGAAGTGCTTAAAATGATTTTACAGAAGTGTATTCTCAATTTTTAACAGATAATTTGTCTTATTTTTAGAATAATCTTGTAGTAAATTTAGACCGATATATTTCACATTAGTGCACCTATCATTAATATAATCTATGCCAATCGCTTTAAATTCATTAAACCTAAAGTGAGTTTTAACATAAGAAAAGCATATCCTGAATTTTTAAGAGAAATAAATATTGACACACTTTCTGAAGTGCAACCTCATATTAAAGGTTATGTGTAAGCCTATGCAATAATGCCATTATGAATAACGCATGCTACTTATTGTGGCTAGGAAACTGTTTATGAAATGTAAATGTTACTTGGTGACTCTTTGTACAGGGACCATGAGGAATGCAGACAGGTTCATCCTCCTCAAGAGGGTGTTTTCCATTTGGGAAACTCGCAAGAAGATGCGAAGGAGCTCCTTTTCTTTCTCCAGATTCGTCAGCAGCACTGACGCCATGCCCTGAAAATAAAAACAGCACATAATCAACCAGGAGTGACAGAATCAGGAGTGACCATCGATCGCTTTGGAGCAGCTTGGTGAACTTTGGCCCCATTGCCATTACCATCCATAGAATCTGTGTCCATACCCTATAAAATATTTTACTTCCAAGTCCACCCCGTCTTCAAATCAACAAATGTAACCAGGCTCTGTCTTAAAAAATTTATGGAGGAGAGAGAATAAGCAGCAAGAAATAGAAATAGAATGGCTTTAGATACTTGGGTTTGGTCATCTGTTTCTTAGAACATGCTGACGGGATTCAGAATTGTGAATGCAATGGGTTATGCAGATGAAAGAAGCATGCAGAAGAACGTATATATGTCACAAATAAAGTGTGGACATTTTTAAAATATTGAACATGAAGTTATTAAATTGTCAGGACAAAGAAAATTATGATCACTTTGCAATTTACATTGAACTAATTCAAACAGAACTACGTTTGTAGTAATTCTAGTAATTTATGATTGCATGACCAAACGAAATTATTTCGTTGCTGATTGCTATTAATTAGAGCAAAATTTAAAATAGAGATAATTATTTGTGAATCCAAAAATTTACAAGATTTTAAAATCGACATTTAAATTTATAATATATAATATCGTCTTAAAATAAAGTATGAAAATACCTAGACTTTTGACATAAATTGTATTATTTTCTACTGCATAGTAAGCAATACTTCAAAAAAAATTTCCCTAAGATATACTGCAGAGAAATCGTGATTATTTGTAGATTGACGAATAACAACAAGTACATCAATGCTGACCAATGTAGATATTGTTTATACATAGTTTATTTCTAATATTCTAAAAATAAATTTGAATGGAAACAATTTAAAAATGAGAAAATATGCCATTGTAAAATATAAAAGTAAAACAAATCAGTAATGTGAACGAAATATTTTTTCTATCGTAACATAACCGATTGCAATGAAAATTCTTTAAAAAATACTAATAAAGTACTAACTTGTCGTATGCAATAGACTTCAAAGGCTCTTAGCATGGTGGTCGTCTCCAAAAAGATCTTTCCGATGTTCACCGTGGTGTAATCCTGGAAATAATGTTCAATTCATTAGCATTTAAAACAATAAATATGTGATTACATATTTTTTCAGTTTAGCTCGTTTCCTTCGACAAATACCGCTCAGTTTTTACAATTAGCTAAATAAATGTGTTTTAAAGATTGGTATATAACATAATTTAATAGCTGAAATTGCTCCTCGGGGAGACTGACATCTAAACAACCACTTAGATATAAAAAGTGCTTGCCATTTTTTTACACCAAAGGTTCTTAATTATTATTTATTACGACATAGAAAAGTACTCTTTCTTTTTAATTTTCTTGGTGACTTGAATTCTTGAAAATAGAATACTTTTATTTTCGACACAAAAAATTTAATGTATAGCTTGCAGTTGGAGAATCTGAAATTTACATTTTGTCGTATTGTCAGGGAATAAATTCAAAGGATATGTTGATATACGCATGCGCAACAAAATGTTTATTGTTTGATTACGCATGCCCTATGTTGGTCCAGCATGCGACAGGAGGAAGCTTGATGGACTATGGTGTGATTTGCAATCTTTCATTGCTGTGCTTTATTTACTTGAATTAAACTAATACTGGCGCAACTAGGATAATCTTTTGTCTTGATGATTGGTTGGTTGATTTCGGTTTTTATGGCGCGAAGAGCATATTTGGCCAAGCTGAATCGGACGCAAGACCGAACAATTCTTTGGAAGAAATTGGATTCGAAAGTTATGTTTGGCCATGGTGAAGGAAAGGGGTGATTCCCAGTTGAGACATCATGACCAACCTCAATTGATGATATACTTGACAACCAAGATGTAACTGTTACGGTCATCTACCTGAATTATCTTGAAGCTCGATTTCACATTGACTTACTGCGTTAGGAGTAGTCTCTTAAGAAATGCATATTTTGATATAAAAACACGAATTCTTGATAGTAAGCTTATTTTGATATAAAAACACGAAAACTACTTAATGTATATAAGAAACGTTAAATATGACAAGGTTAGTTATAAAATCCAACGATAAGTGTGTATATACCATACAGCTAGGAAGACCTTTGATCGAGGTACGTTGTCCTAAATCTTTTATGGCGAATTAAAATCTTTATGTCAAACCGATGTGCTTTCTATTTCCTAAACCACTTCAGACCCCAACTGTAAAGACTGTAATCATCTGGCGATTAATGTTTATTAATGTCAGTACACCTATTAAAATAGTATGAAAAAAAATGACTTTGGGGATTTTAAAGCGCAGCAAATTAGCTAATGCACTCCTGGACCTTAGCACTATAATATCAATGATCACAACAAAAATGCTCAGTCGTGGCAAACATGGTGTGAGTTAAAAGTAGATTTTTTAAGTGGAAGGAAAATACTATTTCTCGCGAGATTTTCGGTACTTCTGTTTTCCCAGTCACAGTCTAGCGGCGCCAACATTCTGTAATTCTTTAAAAGAAGTCTTCTTTAAGCATGGACTTGGGTTTCGAAGACGGATAAACACAATTATTTTTTTTATGAAGTCTTTGAAAAAAAGTCGCATGCCAAGTCCGAAGAAATTAAAGAAGCAAAATCCAGTCATTTTACAATCATCTAGCATCCCTTATCAGAGATCTTAATTCTACCAAGAAATACAAATTTTAAAGTTTTGAAAAATCTGTCGACTAATTCTCCCGTAAATGACAAGGGGAGGAATCTTGGTGGTGAGCCAATATAAATTTCAATAAATACAACTCAGCTGCGGGATGGTAATTTTAGGTAAACAAGAAAAAAGTGCAAAGGAAAAGTTAAAAAAGAGTGCGCCGGCCTGTCAACAATAGACGGAATGACTTCATTTTCACTTTCATGAATCAGCTCGTCTTTGTTTTTCTGAATGACGCATTGAGAGTGTGCACTTGCTTACTACCAATTTTCCATTTTTATCTTGATACATTACTTTTCATGCCGTTCCGAAACATTACTAGGGTCACGGTATCCCAGTTGGAAGAGTAACGGATTAGCAACTGGAGGGTTGCGAGTTCGAATCCAACCAAATACCATCGTGTACAAAGGGGGCTGGTTCACGTTAAAACCGTCGTGGCCTCAAATGTCCTCACGTTGGCTTGGTGTGGAAGTTTGGAGAGTGGGGTGCCAGCTCAGGTGTGGCCACGTCATCTGGCCGTGATTCAAAATTACGTGGATCTTTCCCTTTAGGATTGATCTCGGACAGTCACCAATAGACCGTTGTGTTGCACCAGTGTGACATTAATTAAATCCCTACATACAGAAACACCCCTAACATTAACAAAACATTCAGATTTTAGAACCGATCGAGAACAAATACTATTTCATTTTGTATTCGCCTTATTGTTGCTTTTGTATATGCAGGTTGGAAGAGTAGCGGATCCCCAATCGGTGAGTTGCGAGTTCGAAACTAGATTCAATCAAAGACCGTCGTGTACATGGGGGCTGGCGCACGTTAAATCTGTCACGTCCTCACATTGGCGTGCGTGGTATGGAAGTTTGTAGGGTTGAGTGTCAGATCAGGGTGTTCGAATTCGCACCATTTGGTTTGTGCTTTTAGCCATATTTATGCATTTCAAGAGTGATCCTAGGTAAAGAAACTTATCTTAGTTTTAATGATAATTTAGCTAAGCCATAACCATTGACGTCGCAGCCCGCAGGAATCCATTGCAAAGTGATAGCTTAATCCTTCAATTAAAAAATATCCCCGATTCCTTTAATATTGAAATCTAAAATGATACAAAGTATGTCTACTCTGGAACTGCCATTGTTTCGATCGGCAATTGGAGACGGAGACTGCCTCTCTACATAAGGTCATCTCCGAGTGGAACTGACCGTTGAAACATCGTTTGCTTGTGAACTAATCAGTTTGACGTCCTAGCATTGACATCATCGACTGATGTGCGTAAGCGATACAGCTCATTCTGAATCCAAGACGATGTCTCTTCGTTTGATATTTTTTATTCAGTTGGCTGTGAAATGATAGATTATGGCGATGTTTGATTGAGCTTTACTTTTATTTTCAGAATACCCTCATAAAAGCCGTGTTTGGGGTTTTAATGTGGAAGAAGGCAGAACAAGGAAATGCTCAATTCCTTTCAGTAAAGTTCAATAATTTACCTAGGTTAATTCATTTTCAGAATGAGTGAGGGATAAGTTTGTTAGGTTGTAATTTTGATTCTCCTGCCTTGTTATTAGAACGTGTGTGCATTAATAACTTGAAATTTTAGCTTTGAATTAAAAAAATATCCCTCGTTCAGCCATCTTCAACGTTGTGGGAATTTTTTTATACAGCAAACTCTTTGTAGGGTCGGTATCCTATGGTGAAGTTGAGTTGAGTGTGTTTTGCTAAACATTCTACTCTTATATCTAATGCAGGTCGTTGTGGCTCAGTGGGTATGCCCCCTAGGCTAGCAACCTGTGAGTTGTAGGTGGCGCAGGTTCGATTCCTTCCTAGATGTATTTCTCTCTTCTGTGTCACTAAAACTTTCCTTGTGTGTCCATTACTTGAAATCGTCTGTTCTGTGTGGCGCAGCATGGCCAAATAGAGCCCTTGTGCCATAAAAAATACCCCACCAAACCAACTTACCTCTAGTAAAATATTGGTTGGTAGGTAGTTGAATTAACGTCGCACTAGAGCAACACAGCGGGGTATTGGTGACTGTCCGGGACCCATCTCGAAGGAAAAGATCCGAGGACAACTCCTTGTCATTTTGGACCACAGTCAGATGACAAGTCAACACCTGAGCCCACTCTCCAAACTTCCACACGTAAGGAGACCAATGTGAGGACACTGGAGGCTATGACCGATTTAACGTGCACCAGTCCCCTCACACTAAGTTCTTTGATTGAATCGGTGCTACCAAACCAGTTGCTAATCCGCTACTCTTACAATTGAGCTATCGCGACCCATTGGATTCATGGGTAAAATTAGCTTCAGCTACACTGAATTAGAGTCTGCCTGTTTCTTTTCCATGTATACAATTTCTTTAGGTGTTTGAAGGAAGGAAACGGAAACAAATCTTCCCCAGTTCTGCCAGGATACAATTTTATCCTTTTCCGTAACTTGGCACCAAAATAGACTAAGGGATAGGGATGGCCCATTGGCAGTATGTTGGCGAAAGGAAGGGATGCCAAATAGGAAGCTATACGAATCGTGTATTCATTCTTTTGTGTTCCCAGTCCTTAAGATTCCAGAACGAATGTTTCGACGATATCCATCATAAAATTTGTATAAATTTCACATGCACAAAAAGTTTTTGAAATCTAAGTTAAGGACTCTTGAATCAGAAGATCAATAGTAAAGTGTGAAGGGAAAGAAACTTGTACCTCCCTAATGTACCAGGGTTACAGTACAGTCCCATCAGTACCAGGATTATGACCACTTTCTCAGCCCCTTCCGAAGAAATTTTTTGGGAAGCGTATGCACTAGAAACTAATTTCTTTTATTTTGGGGAGGGCTGTGAGTTTGAAACTCGATCCAACTGAAAAACCGTCTGTACGTGGGGGTTGGTGCACTTGAAACTTTTCGTTGTCCTCACATTGATGTGGTGTGGAAGTTTGGAGAGCTCTGGTGTTGACCTCGTCACCTGATTTCAACTCTCATTAACCTGGTACAGTGTCTCACGACTCCAGTGTGCTCCAGTGTTAGAGTTCCATGCCGAGTCGAAATCGACCCCACTTAGATACATTCAAGGGGCGTCAACACTTCTTGTGTAGTTTAACCCACCAAGTGGTTTAGACGAGATATCTCGTCCATCAAGATCTGATTAATTTTGCTAATGTCGAGATATCTCGTCATCATGATACTGCCGATTTTTCGACGATGGCGAGATCAAGATCTGGTCACTATTCTTCTAGTGACGAGATATCTCGTCCATCAAGATCCTAGCAGTATTGAAAATGACGAGATACCTCGTCGAGACAACCACCAGGAGGGTTAAACGAAGTTGCACGGCCATAGTGTCTGAGCTGCAGCCGTTGAAGAACGAGTGACGACGCCGTTTCTTTCACGCAACACGTAAATAAAGTGGACCCTTGCATAACAAGGAAATGGAAGCAGATTCGACTACAACGTATCCATCAATTGATCAAGAAGACGTTGCTTGATGAATGTAGGTCAAACAGATCTCTCGTTTTCTCGGAAAAACAAGGAATAATAATAATAAAGCTCAATTTCGCTTCTTTTTTTAGTTCTTCGTTTCCTTTTTTCCCATAAAAGTAACTGCCACAAGAACGTTGAACGTTTTCAAAAACCCTCTGAAGGTCATGCACGCGTTGTTTCATGCAACCTGTAAGTTTTCCCTCCATGACTTACCAGTTTTCGACTTTTTGGCCAATATAATCCTTTCTAGGATTATTTCAACCAATAAATGCGAGTATTTGGTCATCATGCGGGATAAAAGCAATAGCATTCGGAAATATCATGATGCACAGAAAGTCAAAGTTCATATCAGTATTGGAAGATGGATGGAAAAGTCGACATTAGGAGGAGTTGGAAGATTCCATGTCCGATAATGTGAAATTTATCTAATTTACGTGTACCGTTTCTCACAATATAGAGGGAGAGGTAAATAAATAAACGTCGCACTGGAGCAACACAACGGGCTATTGCGATGGCACGGGATCAATCCTGAAGGAAAAGATACGAGGACAACACCTCGACATTTTGAACCACGGTCAGATAACGAGATAAACACCTGAGCAGGTGTTTATCTCTTTCTAGCCTCTCCAAACTTCCACGTCAACGTGAGGATACTTGAGGCCACGACTTATTTAACGTATACCAGCCCCCTTGAACACGACGGTCTTTGGTTAGATGGAGTTTCGAACTCGCAACCCTCCGGTTGCTGATCGGCTACTCTTCCAACTGGGCTACAGCGGCCCTGTAAAGGGTCTGGGAGTGAGTGGTAAAAATAAGAAATTTTTAAAAATCATTAGGGCAGAGTTGTTATTGGTAAAATATAAACTCAAAGATTTTGATTTACACCTGTCCCACCTCACTCCAACTGGAAAATCACAAAATTCTGCTGGTTTTGTTTTTAAAACATGTAAAACAATAATAATGCTACTTATAACAAAATGGTCACTTCGTGTAATCAACGTAAAACATGTCGAGAAAGTTACACTTAACAGTTAAAGTAGTTTCTTTGAAAAGGTACCTCGAAGTTAGAAACTTCCTTTTTGAAAAAAATTAGTTTATTTTCTTTTTATTTTGGTATATTTTTAAAACTTATGAGTTGAAAAAGAAAGAGAAACAAAAGTGATGTAGAAAACTTTTTCTTCAAGAAAAAGCTTTTTCAGCTTTATTTAGAAAGATTAAGATATGCTTTCCGAACTCAAAATCGATGCTTCCATAATATTGGGTTTAAACTCCTCTCAATCTATTTTCTCTTTCACAGGGTTCAGGACACAATCTGATTCTCGATTAAATCTTTACGATTGGTTCGAAAACGCAAGAAAAATGACTACTGGGATTGAATATTTCAGCATATCATTTATTAATTAATGTCTTTGATCATCGCAATTTGAACATTGCCATTCAAACATTCAAAAGATCTATCATCGGCATTTCTGTTTGCAGCCGAGTGCTTTATGGCTGGCCTTGTCAGTGTTGACAGCGTTGTCAAACTAGAAGTGAATATATATAACATTCTTATCAAATTAAAATAATGATTATTTTGTTGGACAAAAACGCAATGCTTTATATAGACCGAAAAGAGACTGGTTTTGTTGACAACAAATGCACTGTGTAAGTGCCTGGCCTTGTATCCGCTATTCCCAATCTTAAGACATCGATTACGTTGGCGTGTTATGGAAGTTTGGATAGTGGGGTGCCAGCTCAGGTGTTAACTTCGCCATCTGACATTCAATCAAAATGACAAGGTGTTGTACTGGTAGGTAGGAAGTGAATTAAAACAACGGGCTATTGGGGACGGTTCGCGATCCATCCCGAAGGGAAAGAGGACAGCACATATTCATTTAGAACCATGATCGGATGACGAGTTCGACACCTGAACTGGCACCCCGCTCTCCAAACTTCCACAACGCGCCAACGTCAGGACTTTTGAGGCCACGTGCACTAACCTCCGTGTGCACGACGATCTTTGGTTAGATCGAGTTTCGAACTCGCATCCTTTCGCTTGCTTCAGACATTGTGAAGGGTAGATAGGTAGGGTAGTTATTGAATTAACGTCGCACTGGAGCAACACAACTGGCTATTGCAATGTGAAAAGTTTTGAGACGAATAAGCTATTTCTTATGGAAGCGGCTTTTCCGAATCTTCGCCAGTCAGTTCTACTGGATTCAGAATGGGCAGGAAGCAGCGCACACTAAAGGTTTTTCCCCAATCCAGTGATCCATGGCTAGTTGGGTTTTATGGTGCAAGGGCCATATTTGGCCAAGCTGATCCAAACAATGTCTAGTAAATGAACTACTGGATTCAGAATGCCGGGTTTTGTGGGCGGGAAGTGTCGCTCACTAAAAGTTTTTCCTCAATCCAGTGATCCAGGGATAGTTGGGTTTTATGGTGCAAGGGCCATATTTGGCCAAGCTGATCCAAACAACGTCAAGAAAATGGATTACTGGATTCAGAATGCCGGATTTTGTGGGCGGGAAGCAGCACTCACTAAAAGTTTTTTCCCGATCCAGGGATAGTTGGGTTTTATGGTGCAAGGGCCATATTTGGCCAAGCTGATCCAAACAAAACAACATCAAGAAAATGGACTACTGGATTCAGAATCCCGGATTTTGTGTGCGGGAAGCAGCGCTCACTAAAGGTTTTTCCCCAATCCAGTGATCCATGCCTAGTTGGGTTTTATGGTGCAAGGGCCATATTTGGCCAAGCTGATCCAAACAACGTCAAGTAAATGGACACTCATATAATGAAAGCGTTATTGACGAGGAAAACAGAAATAAATCCAGGGAGGAATCAATTATGCAGTCTACAACTCGGAGGTTGCTAGTACAGTTGGCTCACCCACCCACTACTCATTGCTGAGGTAACTGAAAAAATTGTACTCAAAGGTAAGCTAAGCCTGATCAAAGAAAAGCTGCCGGATACGGGGGCAAAACGGGATAGTCTTCCACATCGGAATGCGCGTGTTAGTCAGCGGGGTGAATCACCCAGACGGTCTTTCTACTCAGCACCCCTCTGAGGTGCGTAAATATAGAACCTTATTATTCGAGCACTTTGTTACTCTGAAATACCGCTTCAATCAAGATGATGGATCTGCCGAGTAGCTGCCGTACTTCTCTCCAACGACGCTCATAATCCCTCGAGAGATATTTACTCACGGGCGTAAAATGTATCTATGTATCCAAGACGCCTCTTATCCATCGAAGAAACAGTGTGTGTATTTCGCCTTCAGCTTCAACCGAGCTTTTTCTGGGTAGGAACTTAGCGGCGTTGCTCTCAGCTTCAGGTTAACTTCCACATGGAATCTCGTCCATCAGAATCTGGCCAATTTTGCTAATGATATCTCGTCATTGATATATTGACGATTTATTGGTGATGACGAGATCAAGATCTAGTTAGTTTTCTTCTAATGACGAGATATCTCGTCCACCGAGATCTACTAATGACGAGATACCTCGTCCAGACAACCACCAAGAGGGTTAATGAATGCCTCGATGTATATCCAGAACTTTAAATATGGAAGTGATTATCTTCTCTACCTTTGACAACAGACAGACAAAATAAGTCTCGAGTATTTGAGAGTGCACGAAAATAAGAAATTTTTATTTCATATCCAATAGAAGAATTGCTGAAAGAAGGGTTTTGCTTCTATTAATTGGGCCGCGGTAGCCTCGGATTAGCAACTGGAGGGTTTTGAATTCAAAACTCGATCCGACCAAGGACCGTCGTGTGCGTGGGACACGTTAAATCCGTCGTGGCTTCCAATGTCCTCACGTTGTGGAAGTTTGGGAGAGTGGGTTGCCACCTCGAACCTCAACCTCGTCATCTGACCGTGGTTAAAATTAACAAGGTATTTTTTTATTGATCCTTTCCCTTTCGGATTGATCCCGGACAAGGAACCTGTCCAGGGCCCTCGTGTAGGACACCCCTGCACTAGACACGAATACAGTGTAGCTTAACCCACCAAGTGGTTTCGACTGAGATACCTCGTTCATCAAGATTTGAGCAATTTTTCTGAGAAAGAGATACGAGGAGTGTTCAAATGAAAAGGTACGAAACGTCGTAAAAACCAAACCGGTTGAAATTTGAATATGCCGCTTTGGGATAACGTAGTGAGACATCTAAGGAAGCGAATGCACGAGTACCGGCGTGGTTGTGCGCATGCGCGGGCGCCCGCACATGACGCAGAAGAGAAGCATGCAGTTGTGTGTTCCGTCCAATTGACGCGGCAGTGCGTGTGAGGACATCATGGCGTTCTCATTGCAAAATTCGACGATTGAGGAGCATCGATGTGTTATCAGATTTCTGATTGCGGAAGGTGTTAAACCAGTATGTGAGACACTCCGTAGCCTACGCAAGTCCATCAAGAGCAAACGGCCTGGGCTGCTCACGGAGGGAGTGATTCTGCTCCACGATGACGCGCGTCCACACGTCTCCAGGGTCACACAAAGTGTACTGGCCAAGTTCAAGAGGGAGCAGCTTGAGCATCCGCCCTGCAGCCCGGACATATCGCCCTACAACTTCCATCTGTTTTGTCCGCTAAAAAAACATCTCAAAGGGAAGCGCTTCAACTCGGACGACGAACTGAAGGACACAGTGGAGGACTGGCTCTTGTCACAGCCACAGGAATTCTGGGAACAGGGAATCCTTCGGCTCGTGAAACAGTAGGATAGTTGTGCACAGTCCTCTGGTGATTACTTTTGAATAAAGACTTCATTTATACCCACAGTGTCGTTTCGTACCTTTTCATTTGAACACCCCTAGTACATAGTTCTCAAGATATTGCCTGTTTTCTGACGATGGGAGATTAAGAGTGGACAGTTTTCTTCTAATACTTCGTAGAGACAACCAACAGGAGGGTTTTAAGTTAGCTTTACCCATGAATACAACCTTCTTTTTTCAAGATTGTGTATACTCTTTTTTTAGCGAATGTAAACTTCGATGGATGATGATGTCAAGTCGAAGAAAATTTAATTTTGCACTGATGGTGGCTGAAGCCCTTCACCCTTGGATGAGCCACTTGTCCCAAGAAATCACTATTGGACATCCTCTGTCAAGTGTCCTAAATCACGGCCAATCCCCTAATTTATTTCCCGCTCCACCAGTCTATGTGTCACCCAGTCTCATCCGTAGGCGGCTGTAAGTTGTAAGGCGTACTGAGGCTAAATACACTGTCAGAATTTCATAAAGAAATACGGTACATATAATAACAAATAAGATTGTCAACTAATTAAGCCGTTCTTATGGTCGAGCAGCCGAAAACTTTCGAAGGATGGCTGTCTGATAAAACGCCGTTCTTTATGGGTCGTACGAGGTAAATGTTCATCTGGAAGATTCTGTTTTAGCGAATCATTATCTCAGAGCCCGAGTCCACTTTGTTTACGAGATTTCGGACATTATGTTCTGGTAGTTGCGCCTGCTTTTGCAAGGTCTGCTTGCCACAAGTTGAGCGATTGCCCCTGAGCTGTGCGAGCTTCTCTATAAACCACTCAGTTTTTATTAGATGAATAAATGGTGAGAATCACAAAGATTTATATGTTTTTTGATGAGAAAACATCCGAGTCCCACGCTTTAGGGTCATATAATCCTTGGATTGGCGATGAAGGTTACGGAGATGATGTCCGTTTTCAGAGGGCATTGATGTCCAATGTTATAGCTATAATGTGTATTGCACGCGTTTTAATAAAAAAAGACTCGAAGTTGTTTTCGAAGAGAATGAGCTTGTGTGAGGATTAGAGTTGATGAGAACCATTGATATGAAAGCATCCGCCATAGGGTTTACCAGTGTAAGTATAAACAAGTACCGGAAAACTGGCTATGGGGCTTTTGATACTATGCAGTGAAACCTGATGAATAACGCTTTGGAATCCAATATTATCGATTCAATGAATTTGAAAAAAATGTACTCCTTCAGATTTGTAGAAAATCCTAAATATACGCGAATTATTGCATCAGAACCTTAAAAGTATTGCATCATAAACAATAGATACTGCGCCACTCTTTACGGATGTGCAACTCTCTGAACAGTGTGATTAGTTTGGATGAAAGGCAACAAGCAGCAGTGATAATGCACGTAATTTGCATAAATTACAAGCACCTACCATAAAACGCCAATTGGCTCTAGTATTTGTAAAAATAAAGGTAAAATTGTAGTTTCTTGTTGCCTTTCTTTTCTTTTTTGTCGTTCACACTCATCTTTGCCTGTGCTTTTTCGCTGTCATTTTTAGAGCTAAGGGTAAAATTTCAACGCCATTTTTGGTTTTTCCCTGTACCGATCACAATACGATTAAAAAAAAGTGGGCTTTGCTATCCGAAATTTCTTAACTGTATCTGCAACCGTAAGAGCTTGATTCTTGTTACTAGCATAACTCTCGAGCACATGCCTTGAAATCTCGAGGTTTATTCCGATTCCTTGAAAATTGCGGGCACTAGGGTCTCGTATACAGGGGAAGTTTCTTTAGGACCACGGGATATATCCTTCCTACAACTGTATATGCTTCCTACAACTGTCCTAATGTGAAAAGGTACAGTTGCGCAAAACGTTTCCTTTACTTTTAACGTTTCAGGTGCAAAATTTTCAGAGTAACAACTATTTTAGTCATCCTGGGAATAGTTGACTTTAGCAAAATTAAAAATTGCTGGTTCAGAATTAAGGAGAAAAGTTTCCAGTAGAAATTACCAATCCAATGGTTAATTATCTGTGGCGCCATCTGGATAAAATTTACTTTCAAAATTTTATGAGGACAATGTCGCACAGATGTACAGCTATTATTAGGTGAAACTTTTTATTTGTGTGTGAATGGTTTCCTGATTTTTTTTCTTGTCTGTCTACGGACATGATATATTACAGTGGTTACAGGTCTAGAACTTAAATTCACAAGTATAAACTTAGTTTTAAAGAATCTTTAGGAAAAGTTGATTGGGTAGGTAATTAACGTCGCACTGAAGCAACACAGCGGGCTATTGGCGGCGGTCCGGGATCCATCCCGAAGGGAAATATCTGAGGACAAAACCTCATAATTTTGAATCACGGTCAGAAGACAGTCAACACCTGACCTGCACCCCACTCTCCAAACTGCCACATCACACCAGCGTGAAAACATCTAATGCCATGACAGATTTAACGAGCACCAGCCCCGTGTCACGACCGTCTTTGGTTGGAAAGAGTTTCAAACTCGCAACCCTCCGGTTGCTAATCTGCTACTCTCCAACTGGGCTACCGCAGCCCCGATAGTTACAGAGGAATTTGATTAGTTATGGCATCATCTGAATAAAATTTTCAGAATTTTATCAAGTCAATGTCGCACAGGTGTACAGCTATTATCAAGGGAAACTTTTTTATTTGTGAGTAAAATGGTGTTATGACTATTTATTATTTTACAAATGACAATAAAGCACTGTAAACTGATGAAACGTAAATGAAATTTCTTGTCTGTCCACAGACATGAGATACTACAATAGTTGCATGACTACCAATTAAATTCACAAGTGTAAGCTTAATTTAAAACTTTAGGAATAAGTGACGAATATTTGAATCAGGTGAGAAAGCGAATACGCACCTCGTCTCCTTGTTCCGTGGCTATGTCCGTGGCGTCTTTCAGTTTTTCGGCGAAGTAGGCGTTCACCAGCATCAGTTCGTCCAGATTCAGGAAAACGCCACTCAAGTGCTCCTTCGTGAGCAAGCCAGCCACCTCCATAGGCGTCTTGAATTCCTAGGGAACAGTTTTACGATATCAGATGAACATCTTTTACTCCAAGAGAAATTCCGCGAGATGTTAAATGGAATTCTCCTTTGCATATAAAGTAATTTACACCACTTAAAAAAATTCCATGTTACATGATCCAGCTTTGATCACTTATTTCCACAGTTGCTTCAAATTGAATGAACAGTTTTCAAAAATCTAGTATTATAGAAACTTCCTGAATGTGAATAGTCTGATGCATATTATTCAGAAAACTTTCATAATCACTGTTCGAAGTTGTATTCCGACATGTATATGCTGTTTGGTCGATGTCTTCCCCTTGTTATAGAACGTCGATTATCTTTAAGATATTTTTCTTACATTTTTACGGGGCACAAAGAATTTCAAACCTATTGGATAATTTTTAAAAATTTATTACAAATTAAATAAATAAAATTAAATTTATTTCAAATTTATTGGCGCAAACGAGGGAACTTGTAAGGTAACATAAAGGGAGGTTTTTCTTGATCACAAGCACCAAGTTTAGTATTAGAATGTTGAATCGATGTAGATAGATGGGAAAGGATTCATGACTTGTTACAAATTGTATCCTGACTGAAATCTTCGTAGAAAATGACACTTGGAATGTGAAATGCTCTGTCCAGTCTGATTATCATTCGTCATTTGTTAACATCTATCTAAGAGAATATTTCAAACTTATGGCAACTTTTATATCAATTTCACTTGGGCTTTATACTTTCACTCAGGTGTGAAAGTGCTTGTTTCATTCCATTATGATGTTAATGAAGAGAAAGAAATCGGAATACCGCCAGTGACCCTAAACTTTCAGGGTGGTTTATCTTCGCATCGAAAACTGCCCTGTAGTGTCCAGCCTCTGGTGCACAAACCTGTTCCAAACTGTCACCAGTTCTGGGAAAGGGACAGCTTGTTTATTTACTTGGATCTTCATTCTCCCTTGAAGCAATAGGGCAATTTTGTCTCGACGAGATATCTCACCATTAGCAAAATTGACCAGATCTTGGATGAGATGTCTCGGAAAAACATTTGGAGTCAACACTCCAACTGGTTCTAACGAGATTTCTCGTCAAAGATGTGATCAATTTTGCTAATGGTGAGATATCTCGTTTATCAAAGATTTGATTGATTTCGTGAATGACGAGATACCTCGTCGAGGCAAAACAGCTCTATTACTCAAGGAAACGAAGATCCAAATAAGAAAAAACAATTGTTCCTTACCTAGAACTGGTAACACTTTGGAGCGGTTTTTGCATCAGAGACTAGCCAATATAGGGTAGATTTCGATGCGAAGACAAACCACCAGAAGAGTTAATAAACAGCATTTGACGAAAAAGCTCTTATCGAATATACATTTATTTAACCTGTTTTTCTAAGCAGTATAACACATTATTTACGATAAATTGAAACGTAAAAAACAAGAAATAATTTTGGAAACAGCAAAATCCTAAAACAAAAATAGTTAATCGAATTTAGACAACATAGCCGGGAGGTCTCTTGCGCATGACTGGTATCAAGGACATCGTTCTGTTGTACTCCCTGAGTTCTCTAGAGATATGGTGAAACAGAATTTCAAGATTCACGAACGGGCATTAAATGAAGTCTCCCCCTGTACGGGAAAAAAATAATTTCTAACCTTGCACCAAGTGTACCTGAGAATCCTCTATCTTGTATTGGAATCGATAGATTCTTAAAAAGTACGGTGCTAGATCTCAATGAACTCGGGACTAATGGTCTTAAGGACCTGGTCTAGCTAAGACTAAAGAATGAGACTAATGTATAAATAGGTACTGTATAATATGAAGTGTCAGAAAAATTACTTTCTTACTCGAACAAAATCGAAGTACAATCAAATATACTTTGATTTAAAACTTAAAAAAAAACATGATTAAACGGGTGCATCAAATCTAAACCATGTAACGGACAGCGAAGCTTTCCCCCTCTCAGTCACTGTAGCGCCCCTAGCGGAAATCATCCAAGTTAGTGAGTCTGCTACGAACCGCCGGCAGTGTAGGACGTGCTATGTCCGCTATTAATTTGGAACCCCTCTCTGTAAATATATTTATTTCCTTTTTGTAATGTAGTTCATGCTTGTAACTGTTCTAATAAATATTTAGATTGAAGTCCTTTTCATTCATGTATTGTGAGCAGTTATAAACATAAAGTATCCCTAACACTACAACCACAAGTATTTTATTAAGAGAATTCTTAGAAGCAATGTTTCATTTCTCTCAGCATTAAATAAATGATATTTAATTAAAACTAAATCAATTAAAAAATTCCAAACTAATTCGTTATCAATATTAAAATTAATTTCATATGTTGGATCCTACGAATCTAATAGCAAACTTAACGATCTGTAATGAAGCAGATGACGCTTATCAAATTGTAATAATTTTATCATTTATTATCGATACTAATTCGATCTTAACTTGACGTGTCTTTAGTGTCATGGAATTTTCAGTTTGGAATCATTCTGATTTTTCTCGTCGGAGTGAAAATTATGAGTTATATGTGTCCAAAATTTTAAATGTGTTTTTTAAATTTTGTACATGTCTAATCGGTGCTTTTTGGTAATTAATCTTTTTCATGTTCATTTGTGAATAGATTCACTCAAAATAAAATATACGATACATCTTATGCAGTGAAATAAAATTATGTAAGATTTTATTTATTATTAGGTAATGATGTGTTTTAAATAATGAAGGAAAATTGAAATAAAAATAATTGAAAATGAAATAAAGTGCTTGAGCAAACCTCTTTAATGATTAATAGGTCTTTCCCGTATTTAAATTCCGTCTCCACGATTTCTGTTACAATTTCCTTTCTCTCGGACCGCTTTTTGTCGCACTTTTTACACACCAGAGGGCAGCAGCTCATCTCCTCCGGCGATCCCGACTCCAGCTGCTGGTCACAGTCTGCGCAGAGTTCCTCCACGTCCGGCTTCGACCTGCGAGAGATGGACGGCTTGCTCGTCTCGCTGCCCACGCCGCTGTCCGCCCTCTCCACCTCCACGCTGCCCAGCTGCTTGCAGTTGTTCTGCGGAAATTAATGAACATGAAACTCGTTGAATGAAACCACAAAAACTGAACAAATGAACACTGCCATCCCTTATAAAAATCGGAGTTCACCTCAAGTTTTTCTCGATTTTTCCAAGCTGCATATGTGAGTACCTAAGCGCTTCACGGCAGTATGATCTCTCAATTAAGTGTTAACTAAGTATGTTGTTGAAGTTTTTAACCCTAATGGTTAAAAACTTGGAGATGTATCTCGTCATTACCAAAACTAACCAGATCGTAATGGAAGATATACCACATTAGAAGAAAACTGACCATGTCTCGATCTCGTCATCATAAAAAAATTGGCAATATATTGACGACGATAAACCTCGTCATTAGCAAAATTGGTCAGATTTTGATGGACGAGATATCTCGTCGAAACCACTTGGAGGGTTAATACTATTGTACTCAGTACTACAACTGTTAATCCTTGAGATCAAACTTGGAGGTGCTTACTTATTATCTTGACTAGCATGGTATAAACACATATCTAATCGAAACGTGATTGATAAATTAACTTAAGGTATTAACTTGAGGGTTTGGTGTGATCCCTTTTTGCTTCCCATGGTAATCCTCCAAGTGGTTTCGACGACACATCTCGCCCATTAAGATCTGACCAATTTTGCTCATGACTAGATACCTTGTCATCAAGCTATTGCCGATTTCCTTTATTATGACAGGTGTAACGTTAGATATTCTCGCCAGAGGGCGCACCATACTCATTTATTTAAAAGGGAGTACTACATTGATAAGTAGATTAGCTTCTGACTCCGGCGGTCTATGTCGGTTGTGTGTGGGCGTGTAATCGTTTTGCTATAATTTCGTGTAAACTGTATATGATATAAATAAAATTCGTGTTTTGTGAGTACGAAAGCATTTTGGCATGTTGAATCCTTGAGACATAACCTGCCACTACAATAGGATCTAGATCTGGTCAGTGCTAATGTCGAGATTCTTCGTTGAGACACCTTCCAGGAGGGTGGTAAAGGTAATCACCGAAGTTATTCAATTCATTAGTCGCTTGTATAGTTGACACAATACAAGCAAGAGCACATAAAAAATGAATACCTCAAAATATTCCTCCTGAAAGAGGTTATGAAATAGACATATGAAAGTTTCACTGCAATGCACTAATGCTGAAATGTAAATGATTGTAGAAAAGGAAAAATAGCGTCCAAACTATTAAGAAAATACGTTTGAAGTTTATAAATGGCGCGTTGACTGATTCCCACCTTTATGGAAGGTAATTCGTCGTTTGAGCTACCACTTCTACTCGTACTGCTGGTACTGCTGATGGTACTGGAATCACTGGAACTGCTGATGTTGCTGATACGAATGGGATTGTTCCGCACGTTCTGGAAACGAAAGAAAACAATGATTGAGTAGTGCTTTGGCCTTAAAGTGGAATTTTAAAAGTTCTTAACGAGTCTGAAGAAATTTAACATTCTCAGATCGTAGTTATATATACATTCGTAGATCATGCGACGATTCGAAATTATTTTCATTATAAATAGCATGTTTTCCCTTAACAGAATTTTTTTATACATTTAAAATTTGTTTTAATTACAATTTTACTTCAAGGGCACAGCTAAAGCAAGTGGTTGGAAAGGGAAACTTTCTCACCTTCGTCTGTGATATCTCTTCATCTTCTTCATCCAGAATATCGTCTTCCAGATGGTCCACGACCCTTTCCTTGGCTCCTTCTAAGAATCTTAGAATCTCTGCTTTGGAGGCTCCTTCGAAAAAAGAACGCCTATGTCTGCCGAAAGGATTCGACGACACTGGGATACAAAAGAAATCAGCAATGACTCTTTGCAGGAAGAACTGCTTGCAAATAATTATTACTAGTTGATCAAGACGGTATACAAAGATTTTACGAAACAAAATTACATCCTATACAAATTTGGAAAAATATTTTTAATTTTTTAATAATTTTAAGTTGAAAGTATCCTCGTTTGTTTTGTTTCAAGAACGGTTTCTTTTTCAATGAAATAATGTTTTTTCCTATTAGGTTAGTTGGTTGGCGTTATGGCCAAATTTGACCAAACACCGCGAGCACAAAACAATGTCAAGTAAAACAATGTCTTGAAAGGGAACAAATTTTTTAGCTAATTTTTGCAAAAAGAACTTCGGGCCGCGGTAGCCCAGTTGGAAGAGCAACGCATTAGCAACTGGAGGGTTGAAAGTTCGAAACTAAGTCCAACCAACCAAATACGTCTATACGTGGGGTATGTTTAATCTATAGTGGCCTCAAATGTCCTCACGTTGGCGGGGTATGGAAGTTTGGAGTGCTAGCTCAGGTTTGAAGACCCGGTCATCTGACCGTGATTCAAAATTACTATGAGCTGTCCTCGGACCTGTTCCTTCCGGATTGATTCTCGATACTCACCAGTAGCTCCAGTGCGACGTTAATTCAACTACCTACCTATCTTTGCTGAATCAATAAATATGCCAAAAACAAATGAAAACATTTTTCACAAGATGACAATCATACAGCTGTTATTTCTTTGAATGAATGTTGGCTAAATATTGACAAATAAATAGTGTCAAATTGTTTAAAATTGCATAGTTTACGTTGGATAATTCAAAGTCGTCCCCCAACTGAGACTACATTTCCCGGATCGATCTTGATACGGATCACGCTTGCGTGGCAAATAACAATCATCCGAAAGTTGGTTGTTCATGGGTTTTATGGCGCAAAGGCCATATTTGGCCAAGCTACGTCAAGCACAACAACGAGGGACGAAAAAAAGCAGAAGATTAGCAAGGGTAAAATAGAACGGAGGAGAGATTACTCGGGATCGTGATGCCCGTACACACCTAAAGAAGATATGCCCCTGATGACCAATAATCCAAAGGTAATTTATCTTGTATTTAAAATTTAAACATTGTACGGAAGTAAAACGATTCGTCCAAAGGAACCACTTCCAATCTCTTACCATACACTTCATCCGCCTCTTTGCTCAGACGATCGCCTGGAAGCTCCTCATAGATCCCTTCGGACCCCAGGGTGGAGTAGATGGGCTCAGAATCGTTCGCACCACTGGGGATGGTGACCACGGTGGCCCCCGTGTCGGTGTATCGCCTGCACTCGTAGATGGTGGTGGTGGCAGACCGCGGGGTAGACCTCACGGGCAGGATGTCGTACAGGCTCTCGTCGTCAGACGAGTACAGGTGGACGGAATTATCGTCTGGGGTCTGGGAGAGCTTGGTCAAGGGGTTCCTCTTGGGGGGCAGAGGAGGCAGGCTGGTGGGGAGGGGTGGAGGTGAGGGTGACTTCTGGGGCACGTAAATTAGGTAGCTGTACAGGGGTCCTTCGATGGCAGGGTTAGGAATGTCGTCTTCGGATGAGAAACCGTCTGGCGTCTGGAATTAAATGATAAAAAATAAATAAATGACTTTCAAAGAGGCTTTAAAATATTTTTTAAATTAATAGTTATGATTTATACTGTGGATCGAATTTCCAAATTGTCAATTAACTGATCTGTGTTTCGAAAGTAGTCCCAAAATGCGGATAACTCACCGGTAAAAATTAAAAGTGGCTTTAAATAAATTTTTAAGTGTTAGAAGATAGAGAAATTATTGAAATATAATCCAAGTATGTGAATATAATAATTATTTTTCCATTAAAAGATAAAACGAGTATAAAACCGACCAATGCTACTTACTGTGAGTTCAGTAATATTACCGATTTAAGAAATTTTCATTATCTTTTGTAATATTGTCCTAGGTCCTTTTGTCCAAGGATTTAATGCCATATATGTAAGAGCGGATATATAAATGAGAATATAAAAGAGAATTTATAGTTCTTAAGTTTATGGTAACTGAAACGGGTAGAATTACCGTTATGCATAATATTCCTGCACTGCTTAATAAAAACTACTGATTACTGAAACTTAGATCTCAATTCAAGATACTTGTACTTGCAGAAGAATCTGTCTAGTAGAAAACATCTTGTTACTTATCTTATAGCTCAGTGCAATGCAGTTTTTCGTAAAACGTATATAACCAGTTATTTACATTAAGCAGAATAGATAATTAAACAGTGCCTTTAATCAAATCTTTCAAATTAATAAGTTACAATAAATCATAAATTAATAAAAATAATAATTAATAAATATATATATAATCTGGCTATCGATCAGAATCGTAGCTTATCAAAACCTTTTACAAGATTATTTTGAAAAATTTCAAAACGGGCGAAAGTAATACCTTCCTTTCCAGTTCAGTTGTTTTCAAACCACAGTCTGGTGACAAGCGTTTCACTCCAAGATGGTAATGACTCTCGACTTCCATCGATTGCTTAGAGTTGGCATTCTTGTCACCCTTGCTGTCAGTACCATCAATTGTCACGGGCCCCGTCGGACTATCTGCGAGCTCAACGTCATTCTCCTGGATCGGTACAAGTGGATTGACGTGATCATCGGCCGAGCCGCCATCGTATGGCAGAGACATGTAAGAGGATTCGGACGAGTCGTCGTCTTCGGTAAGAGGACACTCTGTGTCTTGGGATGTTGTCACAGAGGAGGGTGCTTTGACACCAGGGTCGGAACAGGACTTCCCCCGCGGAGAGGTGGTGGCCTCGAGACTAGCGGCGGGGGAAGACACCCCGTTTTTTGGAAGGTTAGAAGAATTGGAAGGTTTGGAGGAATCTGGAAGGGGTATAACACATAAAACACAGATTGCACATGAAAAGAAAGCCTTGTTTAAAAATCTCGATGAATACAAAAATACATTTAAATAATAAAATACAGTTCCCCTCGTTATATCGCACCTCGATATATCGCGCATACTGTTATATCGTTCTTTTTTACCTGGTAGATTTTAAATTTGTGAACACACGGCTGCCTAAGCAAAGCACTTAGGAACTAATAACATTAGTAGCATATTTTTTTAAATAAATAGAAGCACCCCCCAAGTCTCCTCTTAAACCCTATTTTAGTTGATCAGATATAAAATGAATAGGGTAAAGCACAAAATGAGTCAATTAAGTACGAAACAGACGTAGAAGATCTCGCCAAGTAATTTAAATCTTAAATTAAAATTATTTTGTTAATAAGGTGTTCACGACAATCTAGCAACAACGGATTCTGATATATCCCTTAATGATATATCCCCCCTAGATACATCCCCTTATACAATATACCCTAGTGACTGCAGAACTTCATTTTCTCCGTTTTCCCAAAATCTGAAATATCTCACTGTTGTAATAAGTAATGCCTGTTTACCCGATATGTTTTATTGATTGGTAAAATAAATTTTTTAAATTTTCTTATTTATAAATTTTCTCAAGTATATTGGCCCCTTCTTTCCCTCAAATACTCCGCACCACGAGAAATTTTCCATTTATTCCACATAGCCAACCCTCCCTTACCGTTGTTTTCTCTCCCAATCACGTTATTGCACTACATTAAAAATTTATTACCATTCTTCAATGCTAAGTTCTTTCAAGACGATGATGCTCTTTCGCAATGTAGCATTTAGCACCTCCCGCCCACAGATGTCTTCACTTCCATCCTAATGTTCCGAATGCATTATAATCTCCACACATTCATCCTCAACATCATTTTCGGTCGCCTTTCACCTCCGAAATCTCAACAATCGGTGCACACGAAATCGCAAACCATTCGTTTCAGAGAGTGCGAAGAAAGGAGTTGAATGGATTTCGGGCGATTTCTCCATAAGGAGAAGACGGCGCGTACAGGTAAAGTGAGTGACAGGTGGGTAAAAGTATTCAGAAACCAGTTCACCCGACCGAGGCGCTGTCCGTGACCCACTTGAGATCCAGATCCGCCCACAAACTTTTCTTTCTCGGAGTGGCCACCAGCATTGCCCAACGGCTGACCGCTGCGCTTTCAATAAAATAGAGCCCATATTCATTTAGTTGGCTGTTAAGTTTCGAAACCATCACTTGAGAGATCTTGAAGCACGCTCGGGATTTCGAGGCTTAAGGAAAGATGTTGAAAACGTTTTCATCCGAGCGGATGATTTTGCAGCCTTGAGGACAAAAGAGGAATTTTTTTTAATAACTCCAACACGTGATGTAGCGAGTGGTGGTTCCATACAATATCCACAGTAGCAGGTCACTCAAACGCTTGACAGGTACGTTGAAGTGATTAGCATGGAAGAAAGTTATTCAAAATCCATCAATAAGAGACCTCGTCCGTTCTGAAAAGGTTCATCCGAGTTTAGATTTGAAATGAAAGGGAGATAGGGGCACCTTTCTGTGGTCTTGAAATATTGGTATTTTATACCACTCCTAAGAGATTACCAAAATTAATTTATTGTCCATCTGACGCTTTGGGTTGGATGATTGTTTTGGGCGTTTTATGGCACAAGGGCCATATTTGGCCAAAAACGAAACAATGTCAAGTAAAAAATGTAAAAGGGAGAAAAGGGGATTAGGGAACATAGTAGGATGAAATTAGAAAAATATCACTTATATATCCCGGAGTGCGACCACTGTATTTACTCAATACAGTAAACCCCATAGGAAAAGAAAAGATCACTAGAGTATCTAGGGTCTGAAGCCCGTGCACATCAAAAGCAGATGTGCCTCTGAGGGCATCTGATGTTTTGGGATATATCTGTAAAATGATCTCATTAAACAACCAAGGAGTAATTATTACAGTGAGAGTCAAACTTATAGTCAATTCTTTCAGTTGTTTTCGTGATAAGGTGATTTCAATAAGTAGACCCAAAGCTTGTATGCTTTGAAATTTATTACCTAGCAGTTCAGATTGTTTTCTTCGCTCTGTATTACGTATGACACCTTTCGTAGTAAATATGTGTTCTGAAAGTAATGCCTACGAAATTGTACACATTAAGAAAAAAAACACTGAGACCTGAAAATCGCCTTCCAAATAATATTAATTGCAATCCTAAATCTATTATATGTCTGACACTTCCTTACTTTGTATAATATTTTACCATGCTAGAAAAAAAACTTTTAATTTACGATTAAATCTTTTTTCTTCATCTCTTTTACAAATGTGACAATTATTTCGAACCAAATTCAAGTGTTAAATGCGACAATTATTATGGGACAGAGGAAGTAATAAGTGAAACGAACTTCAACCATAAAGTACTTTTTAGTAGAGTGAAGTTTCACTGTCTTTATATACCCTCTGCTCCTACAAAAAACACGTTCACGACTGCTGTTACTATTTACTTAAGAAGTGAATCTAAGACATTTGAGAAGAGAAATACTGAATATATATACCTGCAACGGAACTCTTGGTTCCCGTCTGGAACCGCTGGATCCTGCTGCCATTGGTGGAACTGTTCAGGATAGGAGCCTGTTGTCCGGGTCTGATGGGAGTGGTAGTCCGGGCTGATATCTTGACCAGTCCGGGCGTCCGCTCTTTGGCCGTTGTCATGCGGCTGGGGTTGGAGACCCTGAGATCACAGTGCGAGAAGCTCTTAGGGGCCGAGCTCAGTGGCCTAGGAGGGGGAGGACCCTTCGCCGGGGACTTCCGGATGTTCGGCGGAGGAGGAGGAGGTTGAGACGGCCTCGGTATTGTGGACACTTTGGAGGAGCCCTGGAAACCACGGATTTGTTAGTCCACTTTCCACTAAAATTTCCCACTGTTGGATTGGTATATACGGATTGAAATGTGTTTACTCTTTAACCCTCCATGTGGTTTCGGGGCCGTGGTAGCCCAGTTGGTCTCGTAATTCCGCGGCGCAGGTTCGATTCCTGTCAGGCACATTCCTCCCTGGGTGTATTTCTCTCTTCTGTGTGAGTAAAACTTTCATTGTGTGTGTCTATTACTTGATATTGTGTCTTGTGTCTGGCGCAGCATGGCCAAATATGGCCCTTGCGCCATAAAACCCCAACAAACCAACCTTTTCTTAGAATAGAATTCTTTGGAAAGATTCTATTGCTCGTTTCATTAGAATAGAATACTTCGGAAAGATTCAATCTGTCAAGGTCAAAACTGTTTAGAAGTAATGCAGGTTAAAAAACAAGAATTTGAGGATTTCTACAATAGGATTAAATCCCGATGTCTTGTTTGAATGCAATGGAGAAGATTATAATGCCACCACTGATGTTTAATAAGTAATTCCCTCTAAAATATGTAATAGTGTTGTCTCAGATCCTTCCTCACATTGCATTACCCTCCCGTTCACAAACTAATACATAAGGTCCACTTTCTTCACAATCCATCCCAATCCTCCCATTAGCACTTGTGAAGTTGTGCATCTATACCTTTTGAATAAATTGATAGAAATCTGTTTTCAATCAAAATTTCCAGAGGAAATGTAAAAACGTACTAACACCAGAACATGCCGCCATGCCGAGGGCCGAATGGCCCTGAACCAGTCGGATAGGCATGGCCGTAAATGGTCAGAGCAGACCAGCCGAACCGTCTCACCCAATTAAAAAGAACTCTCGAAATCATCTCCCTC
This sequence comes from Meta bourneti, assembly GCA_933210815.1. Taxonomy (NCBI): domain Eukaryota; kingdom Metazoa; phylum Arthropoda; class Arachnida; order Araneae; family Tetragnathidae; genus Meta; species Meta bourneti. Next base: position 11,184,509 of record OW119924.1, on the reverse strand, counting down.
AACAGAAATCAGGTGTTAACCTCGTCATTTGACCGTGGTTCTAAATTACGACGGGTTGTCCTCGAATATTTCCCAACGGGATTGATTCCCGACCATCGCCAATAACCCGTTGTGTTGCATCAGTGCGACGTTAATCCAACTACTTTCCTTTTTTCCCTCATCAAAGATGCTTCCAATTGGCTCTAGAGTTATTTTTATTATTAACAAAAGTTATTAACCAAGGGAGATTTTTTTTTAATTTTAAGAGATAAGCTTTTAGACATTTAAAAATTATTTACTCAAATAAAAAATTAACAAATTAATTGATATTGTCATATTAATAATAAACAATTGTTGGTTGGTTGGATTAGGTTTTATCGCGCAAGGGGCCATATTTGGCCATTCTCTGCCAAACACGAGAGAAAGCATCAAGTAATGGACCATACATATATAAGGAAATATTTTAATAACACAGAAGAAATATACATATGCGCACACACAAGGAAAGCTTTACTAACACAGAAGAAATACATCCAGCGAGGGAGGAATCGAACCTGCTCCGCCTACAACTCGCAGGTAATTAGCGCAGTGGGCATACCCACTGAGCCGCGATGACCCCCAGTTGTTCAGAGATAGAAATCCAGATATTTTCCTTCATGGGATTAGTCTAAGAATAGCTTTGTTTTCCTTGAGAAAATTGTATTCGTGCCTTTGGTCTTAGCAATGTTATTGATCTAGAGCTGTTTGTTAGCGTCAGATGGTTTTGTGATACGCCAGTTTAATGTTAGTACACAATCTGTGATGTACTGTTTTGGATCCCTTTTGAGTCCGCGAGGGGATTTGGGATTATTTTAAGGCCAGATAATCAGGGAGGGGTCCTTGTTCGCTGAAGAACAGGATATCTGCCCTAGGGCGTTAACGACAGGGTTTGATTCTACTTACCGGAGTCCATTTTCAACTTATGAAGAACCCACTTTTGAATAAAGCTATGAAGAAAGGGGTTTAATGGAGCAGGGGCATATTTGGCCTTCTGTGGGGGAACTCTAAGGGGGACACAAGCACGGCTTTAAAACACCTCTTACCAAATATTTTGTAAATCATGCAAATTTCAAATTCCATAATCAAATAGGGATCAAATCCACCCCAAAAGGGCATTTTTGACTCAAAGAGTTAGATGAAAGACAGGGGCTTACCCTCTGAAGAACCCCTTCACAGCCCTGGGATTGGTGGTAAGTACAGAAAAATCTCTCAAACTACTAATTCAATCGAAATTTAAACGTACCAAACCGAAAATGTTTTAAATATTCCAAGGGCCACGATAGCCCGGTTGGAAGAGTAACGGATTAGCAACCGGAAGGTTGCGAGTTCGAATCCAACCAAAGTGCGTCGTGTACAAAGGGGGCTGCTGCAAGTTAAATCTGTCGTGGCCTCAAATATCCTCACGTTGGCATGGTGTGGAAGTTTGGAGAGTGGAGTTCCAGCTCAGGTGTGACCTCGTCATCTGACAGTGGTTCAAAATTACGTTATCCTCGGATCTTTCCCTTCGGGTTTGATCCCGGACCGTCGTCAATAGTCCGTTGTGTTGCTCCAATAGATGTTAATTAAATACATACCTACCATGTGGTTTCGACGAGGTGTCTCGCACATCAATAACGAGATATCTCGTCAAAACAACTTGGAGGGATAAACGATTCACATGGAGTGAAAAAGTGATATCTGAAATTCAATTTGTCTCAACTGACTTAGAGTGCAACTCTTAATTCAGGAAGTTGTTTTTAACACTTTGAAATATATTACTAATTTGTCGAAACCAAGTTTTCCTTATACGATGTCAGGGTCAGAGGATGATGTCGACTTTTGCGTCCATATAACTATGAATTAGACTGAAGGCCACCTAGATTTTCTTGAGGGAATTTCCAACTAAAGGCAGAATATGCAAAGCTTTCGTAAAGCCAATCGTCGATGCTTCGACACATCCTAGAAACCTGTTGTTGGAAACGCTGTCGTTCATCATTAATCAGTTAAGTGTCACAAGTGCCCCCGCTTTTGTCCTGTCGAAGGACTTACCAGTTTGATGGGCACTTCTGGGTTATTTGTTGGAAAAGAGAGAAAAAATTTGATTACATGGTGGATTTCCCAGGAGTAAAACATCAGAGTTCTCCGATCTTTCCCTTCGGGTTTGATCCTGGACCATCGTCAATAATGCCCAGTTAATATTTTAATTAACGACGTTAATTAAAATACATACATAATCTATTTGAAAGCATTAGGTTGAAATATTTTTTGAAATAAAAGCTTTATGGGGCAAGACCCCTATCACCTTATATGAGTAGTTTACTCGTAAAAAAACAGCTTTTTAATTGGTGATGGAAACTCTAATGTTTCATCGCCCACTTAAAGAGCGCCTAGACATCCGAATATTGGAAAATGTTTATGTCATACAGCGTTAATATCCCTTTAATGTACGTAGCCTTAACCATTCCAAGGTGGTGGTACGCCAGATGTCTTATCACCCCTGAAAAGTAGTTTGGTTGGCTTTGGGATTTTAGGAGTTTATAACGTAAGGGCCCTATTTGGCTATGCTGCGACAGACACAAGACATACAATATCAAGTAATAGACACACACAATGAAAGTTTTACTCACACAGAAGAGAACGCCACTGAAAGGATAAAATATCTGTGTGGCTTAGATAAAATGGAGCATCACAAGTTATGTGTTAAGTTATTGTTATTAATAATTACGTGTTAAGTTATTGTAATTAATAATTACGTGTTAAGCTATTATCAGTTATTGTGTTAAGAGACGAGTGATATTCTCACTCGAGCTTTGTTCTGTACGTTCAGTACTCATAATTTTGTTCAATGTATGTTCGCAATAGTTAACAATTTAAGCGTTGCAAGCCTAATATGGAACACTTAACTTCTCACATTTGCATACTGTATCGTTTCAGCTTATCTACTATCATCAGCCACATCATGTTAAGGTGCTGTCAACAGAATATGTGAATGACCTGATTTAAATACGGTGTAGCAAAATTTATATTCGGAATATGCAGATTTCGGTGCCTAGTGAGCTGTATAGTTTAATTGACAGCTTTCATAATTAGAACATTTTTTAATTCAAATTTTTATCGTTTTATTAGTCTGTAAATACATTAAAAAAAGTTTTCAGTAGTCACTAGAGTACAAGAACCTTAAAATTCCAGCTCGGGAGGTATTGTTATTTTACTTCGCAAGTTTCCATGCATTATGTCCACTACCTTTGGAATTAGCTTACATAAGATGCGACTATTTGGATTAGGTATTTAGGTAGGTATTTTAATTAACATCGCACTGGAGCAACACAACGGGCTATTGGCGACGGTCCGGGATCAAACCCGAAGGGAAAGATCCGAGGACAACACCAAGTAATTTCGAACCACGGTCAGATAACGAGGTCACACCTGAGCTGGCATTCCACTCTTCAAACTTCCACACCACGCCAACGTGAGAACATTTGTGGCCACGACAGATTTAACGTACAACAGCCCTCTTTGTACACGACGGTCTTTGGTTGGATTCGGACTCACAACCCTCCGGTTGCTAATCCGTTACTCTTCCAACCGGGCTACCACGGCCCGCGACTCTGGAAAAAATAATTCGTACAAATAGGGGTGTAGTTAAGCGGGGTGATAATGGATTGCATGTGGATATCCCTCGTCTTTTAACACAAAAAGCTTTATGATGCACCACTTTATAAAAGACACACAACTCTACCAACTGGGCTACCACGGCCCCTTTAGCTAAAGAGCAAGGGAAAAAAATGAACATTCGTTTGGACTTTATCTCCCTTTCTTTTGCCTTGATTACCTTAAAATTTCATCTCAGGAAGTATTGTTAGTTTACTTTGCAAGTTTCCATGTACTGTGTCCAATAACTTTGGAATTCGTTTAACATGAGATGCGACTCTTTGGAAAAAATAATTCATACAACCAGGAGTGTGGCTAAGGGAGGATGAATAAGGGATCGCATGTGAATATCACTCGTCTCTTAACAGAAAAAGTTTTATGATGCATCACTTTATAAGAGCCACACAACTCTACCAACTGGGCGACCACGGCCCCTTTAGCTAAAGAGCAAGGGGGGAATAGGAACATTCGTTTGGACTTTATCTCCCTTTCTTTTGCCTTGATTACCTTAAAATTTCATCTCAGGAAGTATTGTTAGTTTACTTTGCAAGTTTCCATGTACTGTGTCCAATAACTTTGGAATTCGTTTAACATGAGATGCGACTCTTTGGAAAAAAATAATTCATACAACCAGGAGTGTGGCTAAGGGAGGATGAATAAGGGATCGCATGTGAATATCACTCGTCTCTTAACAGAAAAAGTTTTATGATGCATCACTTTATAAGAGCCACACAACTCTACCAACTGGGCGACCACGGCCCCTTTAGCTAAAGAGCAAGGGGGGAATAGGAACATTCGTTTGGACTTTATCTCCCTTTCTTTTGCCTTGATTACCTTAAAATTTCATCTCAGGAAGTATTATTAGTTTACTTTGCAAGTTTCCATGTACTGTGTCCAATAACTTTGGAATTCGTTTAACATGAGATGCGACTCTTTGGAAAAAATAATTCATACAACCAGGAGTGTGGCTAAGGGAGGATGAATAAGGGATCGCATGTGAATATCACTCGTCTCTTAACAGAAAAAGTTTTATGATGCATCACTTTATAAGAGCCACACAACTCTACCAACTGGGCGACCACGGCCCCTTTAGCTAAAGAGCAAGGGGGGAATAGGAACATTCGTTTGGACTTTATCTCCTTTTCTTTTGCCTTGATTACCTTAAAATTTCATCTCAGGAAGTATTGTTAGTTTACTTTGCAAGTTTCCATGTACTGTGTCCAATAACTTTGGAATTCGTTTAACATGAGATGCGACTCTTTGGAAAAAATAATTCATACAACCAGGAGTGTGGCTAAGGGAGGATGAATAAGGGATCGCATGTGAATATCACTCGTCTCTTAACAGAAAAAGTTTTATGATGCATCACTTTATAAGAGCCACACAACTCTACCAACTGGGCGACCACGGCCCCTTTAGCTAAAGAGCAAGGGGGGAATAGGAACATTCGTTTGGACTTTATCTCCTTTTCTTTTGCCTTGATTACCTTAAAATTTCATCTCAGGAAGTATTGTTAGTTTACTTTGCAAGTTTCCATGTACTGTGTCCAATAACTTTGGAATTCGTTTAACATGAGATGCGACTCTTTGGAAAAAATAATTCATACAACCAGGAGTGTGGCTAAGGGAGGATGAATAAGGGATCGCATGTGAATATCACTCGTCTCTTAACAGAAAAAGTTTTATGATGCATCACTTTATAAGAGCCACACAACTCTACCAACTGGGCGACCACGGCCCCTTTAGCTAAAGAGCAAGGGGGGAATAGGAACATTCGTTTGGACTTTATCTCCCTTTCTTTTGCCTTGATTACCTTAAAATTTCATCTCAGGAAGTATTGTTAGTTTACTTTGCAAGTTTCCATGTACTGTGTCCAATAACTTTGGAATTCGTTTAACATGAGATGCGACTCTTTGGAAAAAATAATTCATACAACCAGGAGTGTGGCTAAGGGAGGATGAATAAGGGATCGCATGTGAATATCACTCGTCTCTTAACAGAAAAAGTTTTATGATGCATCACTTTATAAGAGCCACACAACTCTACCAACTGGGCGACCACGGCCCCTTTAGCTAAAGAGCAAGGGGGGAATAGGAACATTCGTTTGGACTTTATCTCCCTTTCTTTTGCCTTGATTACCTTAAAATTTCATCTCAGGAAGTATTGTTAGTTTACTTTGCAAGTTTCCATGTACTGTGTCCAATAACTTTGGAATTCGTTTAACATGAGATGCGACTCTTTGGAAAAAAATAATTCGTACAAACAGGAGTGTGGCTAAGGGAGGATGAATTAGGGATCGCATGTGAATATCACTCGTCTCTTAACAGAAAAATCTTTATGATGCACCACTTTATAAGAGAAACACAACTCTACCAACTGGGCGACCACGGCCCCTTTAGCTAAAGAACCCCCCCCCCAAGGGGTAAAAAGGAAACATACCTTCGTTTCGACTTTATCTCCCTTTCTTTTGCCTTGATTCGCTTTGCCATCCTCATGTTCGGCATCTTCCTGGGACTTGATGGTTTCGGAGACCGTCTGGAAATCCACCGTACTCTTCGACTTGGCGTCCGGGGGGTCGTCACGGGCGGACGTCGTCTTCTGGAACGAAGGAGGGTCGCTGCTGAAGCTCTCCCTGGCCTCTTCCCACTCTTCGTCAGAAGAGGAGAGAGTCTGTTGCTGCTGGATCTGCTCCACGGCCAGCGACTCGTTGCTCAGCGACTTGAATTGCACCCGCTTCTTCTTAACGTCCTGGAACGCCGGGACTGGGTTGCTGGAGGCGTCCGAACTCGCGCCGTTCACGGCAGGCGACAGCCTCTCCCCCGTCTTCTTCAGGATGGACTTGACTTCAGCGTAGGGGTTGTGCGAGTTGACCGTCATCGGCTGCTTCGGTTTCACCTCGTTCCTCTTCAGGATGGGCTGGTTGCTCTTGAGCTTCTCGGACAACTCGCTGGCGATGGACGAACTGAAGCTGCTGCCGGCGAACGGCTTCGGGGTTGGTTTCTTCGCGAGGTTACCGCTGCCTTCTGTGGTGGTGGTGGTGGTGGAATCTTTCGCCGGTGAGCAGTTCTTCAGAGAAAAGTTCGGTGGTGGTGGAGGGGGTGGAGGAGGTGGAGGTGGTGGAGGCGCAGCGGAAGGGAGTACAGGTGCCTCGGGTATACACGGAGGCTTCACTCTGCCCCTGAGAACGCCGTGTTCGCTTCCGAGTCCCGATGCCAAAGACACCATCGATGTCGCCTTTCGGATGGTGGAGAACCTCGGCGATTCGTAGTGTCCTTCTGGCGACATGGAATTCCTGGAAGAGCAGTCCGATCGATCCAAATACCCACCACTCGGATATTTCCTCATACTGAGGGTCGACGATGAAGATGGTGACGAGTAGATCCTCTCGCCAAACCTCATCACAGAAGAATCAGAGTCTTGGAACTCTTTGCATTCATCGTCGTAGTCCGGTTCAGGCAAGGAATAGATACCGTCATCAGAAAGGGAGCTCGTACTCCAGCTGCTAGTTCTCGAATCGACTGAGTTGGTTTTGGACTCCTCGGAATACAAAGATGGCGTCTGAGGTGGGTTGTCGATTGCCATGACTTTCATACCGTGGCCACCGATCCGTATGCTGGACGCCTGTGAATAGATACCACTCTCACTCTCTGAGCTCACTGGACTGGATGACTTGGTTGAAGTTGCCTTGTAAGACTTATCTATGACGGTGCTTTGTTTCGAGGAGGGCTTCGGATCTCTGGTACTGTCACTTTTGTCTTTTCCTTCTATGATATTATCGCTCAGATCGTCGTCTATGTCACTGTCGATTCCGTTAGTGTCCGTCTTCAGGTAGTTCTTCACCAAGTCGTACGCGGTCACGTCGCACTCCAGAATGGACTTCCTGGACGCGACCGAGCTGTACGGGTCCTTCTTGCACTTCTCCAGAGACTTAATCAGTTTGGACTGAGTCGAAGCAGGCTTGGGGGTGTAACTGACGCCTTGGACGGAAGGCGGCGATGGCGCCTTGTACTTCCCATTCCGACTCAGCGTGTCGTAAATGTTCTCGTGCTTGCGACGGTTCCCACCGAACTTGGGGTCCAGCTGGACTTGGTCCTCGTGGACGGCGTAAAGCTCCACCTTCTCGGGCAGGATGGACCGCCGCCTCGGTGGTGGCGGCGGAGCGTAGCCGCGCGAAGACCGCACGCTGGAGAAACCGCAGCTGCATTTGGACTTCAAGGAATTTAGGTTCATCGTGCCGAAGGGTCCTGACTTTTTCTTTTGGCACTTGCAAACCGTGCAGCCGAAAGACGGACCGTCTTCAATCGAGAGAGCCTTCGTCCTACTCGTGAGAGTACCGTCCCGGACATTGTTCCTCTCTATGGTGTTGAGATGGTTGTTCTTGAAGTTCCGGGTTTCCACCGAGTTGTTGTTTCCCTTGTAGGTTTCCCACGGATAGGCCACCAGACCACGTACCTTAGCACCCGTGCTCTTGATGGAGGCATGCTTCAAGTCCGAGGACGAATAGGACGGGGTATAGGACAGCGAAGAGTCCCAATCTCTGTAGAGTCCTCCCGACGACAAAGCGGACACGGATCCGAACTTGTACTTGTTGTGTTTGGAGAGCGTGCCGTAGCCCTGTATGACGGAGTCGTCGGTTTTGCTCTTGTTCTTCTTCCAGGGCAGGAAATTGAAGGACTTCTTGCTTTTGCCGTTGGCCGGTGCCGTTGAATCGAGATCCAGAGAAGGACGGGCTTTGCCGTTGGGGTTGCTACGGACCGTTCCGTACAGGTTCTGGTAGGCATATGTTTCTGGGGTAGCAGAGACGTACACTGGCCTCCCGTGGTGCCGAAACCCATCCATTTTTCTGCGTTTCCCTGGAAGAAAGAAGCAGATTTTAATATAAACAGCCAAAATAGAATATATACAGTTTATGTTAATTTCAATCAAACACATTTTAAATTTTGTTTTACCCTCCTGGTGGTTGTCTTGACGAGGTTTCTCGTCATAAGCAAAACTAACCAGATCCTTGATGGGCGAGATAACTCGTTCATCAAAATCTCGTCGTCTCTCGTCAATTGACGAAAACTCTCGAATAATCTGATCATCTGAATAAGTTGATCTCGTCATAAAAAAATTGGTAATATCTTGATGTAGAGATGTTTCGTCGAAACCACTTGCAGTTTTGAACTAATGCCGTGAAAAATGCTATATATATAATGTGGTGATGTGGGGAAATATTTGTCTAAAAGATGCATTCATGATAGCGTTTAAGCATGGATTACCGTATGTGTTCAACATGTGTACATATTGCCATAATGCACGTCACCCTCGGTTTCCTTATATGCTAAGTAAATGACGTACCTATCTATAAGAATAAGGTGTGAAATAGCGGTTTGGTGACATTCGGTGATTTGGCGACTTTCTCAGGTCGCCAAGAGAGGGCGTTCGCTATGTTAATGAAATGAGAACTTCCTTGTTGTTTCTCGCTTATGATATGGTCCATCGCGAATTTCATTTTGTAATTGTACGAGCTCATTGGAGCATATTTGTTGTATTTCTATTTAAATAGAAAAAACGAATTCGATCTTGTTTATCATTACAAATATGTGGCTTAATTTTGTTTTCATACCCGCCTTAAAGTTTGTAGAGGAAGATTTGAAGCACTGTATATATTATGTTCTAAAACTTAGCACATTCGCAGTGATAACTTATTTTAAGGAATGCTGTGATGAATAACGAAGAGATCGAAGGATTCTGTTCTTTTAACTAAGCCATTTTATGGATTATAATCTTTCATTCCGTTTCACAAACTCAGATTCACCACAAATATTTTACAGTTCATTAAGCCTCCAGGTAATTTCTACGAGATATCTCCTCATTAATATATTGCTGATTTTTTATAATGACGAGATCAAGATCTAATCAGTTTTCTTCTAATGACGAGATACCTCGACGAGAAAACCACCAGGAAGATTAACTGATGTTAGAACAAAATGAAACATAAGCCGATTTCTTTTAGCAATTAAATACAATAATTTTTATAGTTATATTTAATTGCTTAAAGAAATGGTCTGGCTCATTCAAGATACCAGAAAATAATGTAGAGTATACCTGAGGCATTTTAGTACAAAGTTAAACTCATACGAATAATTAGATTGATGCTAAAGTTCATCCCGTTTTTTTTTGACAAAAATTGAAGACAAATTTTATTTACTAAAAATTACGTTCAATCACTATAGTATGTGCAGTTCTGTTCGATGACCTTTCTCCATCTCTCTGGTAGCTGCATAATCCCGCGCTCAGAGAAGTTCTGAGGTTTCTGGCTAAAGAAATGATCCAGATGACGAAACTTTCTGAACCACTTGCGGCACGTGGAATGGTCAACGGCACCCCTCACACTACACAACACATCTTCTTTTGCGTCTGAGAAGCATTCTTGCCTTTTCAGAAATAAAAAAAGCATGTTTAAAGTGTTCCTTCCTTTCTGCCATTTTTAATGCTTAACAAAATTAAAAAAACACAACTAAGTAAAAAATTTTTTACCAAGTTCTCGCTGAAATTCCTTCTTTCAAACAACATCAAAACTTTACACGTGTGAAGTTTTAAGTTAGTGAAGTAGATAACACTTTGGTTTTGCAATGCAATGCCATATAGCACCCAAAACGGCACGAACTTTTGCATCAACCCAATACAATTCAAGCACACAATTCTTTTAATAAAAAGTACCCATTTCGTCCACGGGGTACATACATATGTATACATACATTAAAAAAACATTGCAAGCCAGACAGTGGATGTGTAGTATACTATTAGAAAAGCTCGGGATTAAAAAGTAGGGACGGCATCAATGTGGGAAAGTCAACAGAATTTTTTCTTACAAGAATTAATGATACGCTGAGAATCAGACACGGGCGCAGTTTCTATCGGATGTATAAAGGTGGGATGGAAATTCATTCACGCAAATGTTATTATGGTTTCACGCGAAGTATGGGAGAGAAGAAAGGGACGAACATAACACACTCTCGGGGAACTTTTATTCTCATATTTTCCATCTGCGGGTAGAAATTTCAGTTTGTTTCCTGTTTTTGCAACGTGATGACTTTTTAATGATTTCGCATACGAGAGTGAATAAAGAAACTGAAATGCAAAGCAAATCTAAGAGATAGGGAAAGAAGAATGGTACAGCGGACTGAAAATAACAATACATGTAATCAAACAGGTGTTTTAGGTATTCGCTTTATGGAAGTTAAAGAGAAATAATGTTGATTTAATTGTGTCTAAATGTGCTTTTGTATGGATTTTATTTATACAGGTTTCTTTAAACTCCCTGTAAAAATTTTAAGGGTATGCAGGAAACACAAAATTAAACCAACCAGGTTCAAATTTTGTAATAAATTAATTTGTTTTAATTACGTAATGAATTCATACAGGGATGCATGTCTACAAGTGCCACCTCGATCTGCTATAGACCGTGGCATTGCGACAGTTGGCCAGTTTGTACGATCTCTTTTTGTTTTGTACTATCATATGCTCATTGCTGCGATCGGCCGCAACTGTGGCACCGACTGTGAAACTGTAAGAGTATACAATTACTGTCGCATGCTCATACTTGCTTCCTTTCATTTTTGTCTCTTATTGCACCCTCTAGTACAGCCGGTAATGGTAATTAACATCGCACTGGAGCAACACAACGGGCTATAGGCGATGGTCAGGGATCAATCCCCAAGGGAAAGATCCGAGGACAGTACCACGTAATTTTGAACCACGGTCAGATGACGAGGTCAACACCTGAGCTGGCAACCCACTCTCCAGACTTCCACACCACGACAACGTGAGGACATTTGAGGCCACGACAGATTTAACGTGCATCAGCTCCCTTTGAACACGACGGTCTTTGATTGGATTCAAACTCGCAAACCTCCTCTTGCTAATCCGTTATTCTTCCAACCCGGGCTACCGTGGCCCTTCGAACACTAAAAACATTTTCGGTTTGGTACATTTAAATTTCGATAGAACTACTATTCTGAGATTTTTTTTTCTGTATTTACCACCAATCCTAGAGCTGTGAAGGGGGTTTTCAGGGATTAAGCCCCTGCCCTTCAACTACACTTTGAGTCAGAAGTGCCCTTTTGGGAGAATGTTTTAGATTTAACGTGCACCAGCCCCCGTGTACACGACGGTCTTTGGTTGGATCGAGTTTCGAACCACAACTCCCATGTCTTCAACTCCCATGTGACAATTGCATTAATTTAAGAATCTCCATATAAGAGATGACGAAAGCTTGGCAGTGTGATGTGACTGCATCTACTATAAGGAACTGTTTTGTTAAGGCCGATTTCAAAAGTGATGCTGAATATGATGATGAATCCAAATTCTTGGCAGATTTGAAAGAAAAATGGCAGTATCTGAAAGACATGGGAGTTGTCGAAAAAGCTGTCTAATTTTCTCCACGTTGATGAAGACATTGTGATTGTTGAATATCCTACGGAGCATGACATATTGCAAAGTGTTAGGAAATGTAATGAAGACACTACAGTGAGTGATGAAGATGATTAATGAAGAGGTTATTAAAAAAACCTTCACAAGAAGAAATGCTAACAGCATTTGATACACTACGAAGATCCCCTTCGTTTCAGTTCAAGAAAATGCTACAGATAAAGTGCTTCAATCAAGTGTGAAAATTTTTATGAAAAATGTGCTCTTTATAATAAACCTGTACAAAGCAGGATTACAGACTTTTTTACAGTTTAGGATATGTGTTAAAGTTAATAAAGTGGATAGGTAATTTTCAGTCTGTTTTTTCTCGTTTTTATAACTTAATTTACAAATTTCTATTTAACGAATTTTCTTATAACGAAGTTTTTAAGTGGAACGATGAGACTTCGTTAAATAGAAACTCGACTGTATATCTATTTGAATACGGTTTAATTTTGTGTTTCTTACCACCTCTTTAGATTCGTTCCGGTAGTTTGAAAAACACTCTGTATTACGTAGGACCCTCATGGGCACATATCCTTTAGGTGTGTTCGGGTTTCACAGACCCGAGTTACCCAAGTGATCTTTTCTTTTCACATAGGGTTTACTGTCTTTAGTAAACACGGGTGTAACGCTTCCGGGATACCAATGCGACCTTTTTCTGCTTTCATCCTATTACTCTGTTCCCCAAGAGTAATTGGATGCAAGAAAACCCTTTTCCATTTTACAACATTTTTTACTTGACGTTGTCTGTCTTGTGTTTGGCGTAATTTGGACCCGTATGGCGCCATAAAACTCCAAACTGTAAAAGCTAGAAGAAAATGGTTCTTAAACGCTGTGGAAAATTGCAAAAATGGCCAATAGTCCGTTGCGTTGCTCCAGTAATTCAACTACCTCTAATAAATATTTAGATTTTTCTATAAAACTCGGCTGTTACCATCATGAAATAAATATTAATTCAAAACTGCAGCTGATGCGAATCGCTGCTAAATTTAAAGACAGCTCAATAACTACAAGTCAAACAAACACGCTTGATTTGTTTGGCAATTTATCGCGAAATCTCGTCTGACACGAGAGACCCATTGTTGTCTGCAGATTTTTTAAAACGCTGTATAATCTGAATCCGTATCTTGATCCTGTGCCTTCTTTATATTAAGATTTCTATCACATCCGAATTTATTAAAATACTTTTCTAACACTGCATTGCGATTTTCAAATAAAGATTTCAGACTAATGATTTTCGAATCAATGATGCATCGTGCAAATGGATTGTATCGTGTATTTTGATGGAAATCGATTCAGGAATTCTTTTTATATGGTTACGCAAAAAATTTCAGAACTTGCTTCCTAGTAGAATTCTCGGCAAAAATGAGCTAAAAATTGCGAATATTTTGTTTATTATAATAAAAACTGCTGAGAGGGGAAACAACCTGCTACTCATAATTTTTCAAGTATTAATTTATTATTTAATATTTCTAGTTGAAAAATAACGGAAAAGAAATATTAATTAGATTTTCTTTAGATTCTTTAAAAGTAACATTAAGAATTTCAACGAAATAGAAAGATGATTTCGGGAGATATGAATAAAAGTCTGGAAACTCTAAATTTCACATTGTGCTCCAAATTTTTCCGTACTTTAAGCAGGACTCAGTCTAATTAACCTTCGAATAGCAAAAGATGACCTGAAAGTGGTAAAACAAATTTCCATACTCCCGAAACAGTTCCACTTGAAAACAGGTAGGTAGGTACTTTAATTAACATCGCACTGGAGCAACACAATGGGATATTGGCGACGGTTCAGGATCAAACCCAAAGGGACTTGAAAACAGATTTATGAGGATAAATTTTGATAGATTCGAAGTTCATCAATTTGCGTGTTTGTCATTGTTGGAAAAAATTGTGCAAACTTCATAATTTCCCTGCAGGGAAATTGCGAAATTTGCAGTATTTAATATAAAGAAACCGTGTGCTTATTTCATGAATATGAATTTATAGAAGACGTTATTCACTATTGAATGGTACCCTTCACTATTGATTGGTACGAATTTCTTCTATTATGAAAGATACAAGAATAAAGAGGGGAATTTCGATTTTCTCCCAAACTGTACATGTCTTTGACCTCTGCCATATTAATTGTATCCAAGGGCTCTAATATCACTATAGGGACTATCTTGAATGTATATTCAAAAGTCAACAATGCTGATTTTTAAGTCTTGAAAGCGAGCACCAATACAAGAGAAAGTCGACTCGAACAAATCGGATTTAACTGAACGAATACTGCAACTTGATTCACAAAACAGTAGGTGACGTCGTGGCTCAATGGGTAAGCCCACTGTACTAGCAATCTGCGAGGCTGCGCAGGTTCGATTCCCCCTTGGGTGCATTTCTTCTGTGCCAGTAAAACTTTTCTTGTATGTATGTCTTACTTGACGAATATTTGACGACCCACGATTTTAGGATTGTTCTTATAAATTTAAAATGTTATAGGAAAAATTCTAAAAGATGAAACAAAATGCACTAACAAAATTTACGTTTTTAGTAAAATATTTGAGAAATTCTGAAAACGTTCCCTCGTTTGTGCAACATACTCTTTACACCGTTTCGTTTGGTTGTTTGGTCTTTGTTACGAAAGAGCCATACTTGGCTCATGCAGCGCCAAGCAATTGCATAGGCAATTAATTCGTTCAGTTAATCCAAGCACAAGGCAGACAATATCAATTAATGGACAGATAAACACAAGGCAAGTTTAACTAACACAGGGTAGGTGGTTGTATTAACATCCCACTGGAGCAATACAATGGGCTATTGTCATCGTCCGGGACCAATCCCGAAGGGAAAGCTCCGAGGACAACACCTCATCATTTCGAACAAAAGTCAGATGACGAGAACAACACACCTGCGCTGGCACCCCACTCTCCGAACTTCCACACCACGTGAGGACATTTGTGACACATTTAACGTGCACCAGCCCCCATGTACACGACGTCCTTGACTGCATCGAGTTCGGAACTAGCAACCCTCCGTTTGCTAATCCGTTACTCTACCAACCGGGCTACTGCGGCCCCTTACTAACACAGCAGAAAAGAGGAATTCACCCAAGGAGGAATCCCCCTGCAAGAATCGAAACAGCGCCACCTACAACTATCATTACACCGTTTCGTAGCTATTAGTTAGGTAGGTATTTTAATTAACGTCGCACTGGAGCAACTTAACGGGCTATTGTCATCGTCCGGGACCTTTCCCGAAGGGAAGGATCCCAGGATCATTTTGAACCAAAGTCAGATGACGAGGTCAACACCTCCTGAGCTGGCATCCCCACTCACCGAACTGCCACACCACTCCAATCTGAGGACATTCGTGACAGATTTAACGTGCACCAGATCCGTTTTACACGACTGTCTTTGGTTGAATTCTGACGCGCGACCCTCCGGTTGCCAATCCGTTACTCTTCCAACCTGTCTATCCCTGAATTATTAGTTATATGCTGGATTGCGTGCATCAGAGCAACGAATTTGGGGTGACTGCCCAGTGCAGTTGTCCTAAAGCAGTCCTCTCTAATAAATCGTTATTTCTGTCTTGACGGTCCGGTCACCTTTTGTCCTGGGTGTCGGACGACCTTGTCGAACAATGGGGCTGACTCAAAAGCGGTAAGAAAAAGTGCTCTTCGACGAGTCGTGTTCCTCATCAAGGTCCAGTGACACAGTGGGCCGTAAAGGCCGTGATTGCACCCCCGCGTGGAGAAGCGGTGCGCAACGGGAACAATGGGGTCGAGACGCACTAAAAAAATTATTATCGCCAGCGCTCGGATAAAAGAACAACGAAAACCAAATGGAGTCACCTGCGTCGGTTGTTGTCTTAACGGTATCGGAAAAGTAATTACAAATGCGAGTCGTTCTTGTTTGAACTTTATGGGTCCAATCGTGTTGTAATCTACTTCATGAATATTGATGAGCGTTTTGCCGTTTCTTTTACAAGAAAAGTAAATCCTGCTGTATGTGTACTTTTATATTGATGTAAAATTTCTCAGTAGGAATAATAGTGTCTCTCTCTGCCCGGGTAGGTAGGTAGTTAACTAACGTCGCACTGGAGCTATTGGTACCTATGAGAAGGAGTTTTTCATTACTAAAAAATACCATAGAAAGAATACTTCCGGTCAAGAAATAATAAAAAACCGTTTAGACATTAATTTTAATATAAGTCACATGGTAAGTAGACATTTTCGGCCGGGACAAAAGTCGTCCCATATTCAGGTAGCGGAATAAAAGCGTCGTAGTGTAAAGGTTAATTAACCTCGTATTGGAGCAACACAATGGGATATTGGTGACGGTCCGGGATTAACCCCGAAGTGAAAGATTCGAGGACAACACCTTGTCATTTGAACCACGGTCAGATGACGAGCATAAGCTGAAACCCCACTCTCCAAACTTCCACAGCATGCGAAAGTGAGGGCAGTTTTGACCACGACAGTCCCCATGTACATGACGGTCTTTGACTGGATCGAGTTTTGAACTCGCAACCCTCAGGGTGCTAATCCGCTACTCTTCCAACCGGGCTACCGTGGATCGTCTCTACCAGGGAAACTGATTCGACTCCTACTTTGACTTTGAACATTAACATTCGTACAATAATTAGAAGAGCTTAGTCCTCCAAGTGGCTTCGACGAGATATCAGTCCATCAAGATTTGACCAATTTTGACAATGACGGTATGACCATTCTTGATGACGAGATATCACGTCCATCACGATTTGACCAATTTTGCCAATGACGGTATGACCATTCTTGATGACGAGATATCTCGTCATGAAGAAGGCCGATTGAATTCCGAATGATGAAGCATTTGCCGTTTTTTATAACGAGTCAAGATCGTGTCAGGTTTTTCTAATGACGAGATATCTCGTCTATCAAGATCTGGTCAGTTTTGCTGATGTCATGCTACCTCGTCGATACTACCACCAGGAGTGTTAAAACTTCTGTATTTGAAACGAATGTACGTTGATTTTAATGATGCGACTGCATATTTGTCTTTTTAATGCTTTTGTGAAACCTGTTTGGAATATGCCTGTGTTGTCTGGAGTCCGTCGTAAAAATATCTAAACTAAACATACGAAGAAATAAAATAAATTTCTGCGATATTTTTCATTTAAATCCCGACTTGGTAACAAATATTGTCCTACTAGACTACTGATATAGTACAAAACGCCTTCTTTGGAAAGCAGATCTTTTTTGGTTATGAATAAATTTCATAATTTACTATCTCCAGATCTTTTAATAGGTATTCATCCATTCATTCATACCAATACTCGTAAAAACTCATTTTTAATGACACATTTTATGTTAAGAGGTTCTAAAGAAATGAAACGATTATCCAGTTTATAAAAACCGCAAATAGTTTACCACCGTCTGGACAATTTCTGTGACAATTTGGGGCAGCGGTAGCTCGGTTGGAAGAATAACGGTTTAGAAACAGGAGGGTTGCGAGTTCGAATCCAACCAAAGACCGTCGTGTACAAAGGGAGCTGGTGAACGTTAAATTTGTCGGGGCCTCAAATGTCCTCACGTTGGCATGGTGTGGAAGTTTGGAGAGTGGGGTGTCAGCTCAGGTATTACTTCGTCATCTAACCGTGGTTCAAAATTATGTGTTGTCCTTGGATCTTTCCCTTCGGGATTGATCCCGGACAGTCACCAATAGCCCGTGTGTTGCTCCAGTGCGAAGTTAATTAAAAATACCATTCTGGGACAATTTCTGCGTTCTTAGAAACTAAAATGTTTTTTCTTGAATTTAGTTGATAACAAGTTTTACGTTCATACTTTTACACATGTTAATTGTGTGCTTAGTTGTTTTTATTGCGTTTTGTGCTTTTCTTGTGTTCTTTTTTGTGCATCTCTGCACTGCCAAGTGGACTTTTTCTGTAGACAGCATGAATAAATAAATATTGAACACTGAAATAAAATTTACATTTTATAAATTATATTTATACAACGGGCAAAATATCTCTTTTATAAAGAAAATAAAGTTTCAGTTCGATTCATTGCAATCTTGCGTCAACAGAGTGCAAACATGTCTTCTTTAGGAAAATGGAATCGGCTAAAAAAGTTTAGGAAAACAAACGGAGGTTTCGCATAAAAATCTGGCAGTCACTTCGTTAAAAAAAATATGCTCTTAATATGTGTATAAAAAGAATGATGATTTTTTAATTAATTCCTCATGATTGAGTCCTCTACCTATATTGATTGAAATATTCATTATATAGTTTTATTTTTTAAAAGTTCAATTCAATTTCGGGGTTAATAACGAATTCGAAAATGTAATCGGAATTTCTATTGATAGAGTTATTGAATAAGTATCGTGAATATATAATATAACAGGATTTTCTCTTTAATGGCTTAGTGCAATGTGATTTAAACACGGTTTTAAACTATTTTTTCTCTAAATAAAAGCTATCGCATAGATCATTCTCCTTTTCAAATACAGGAAGGTTGAAATTTGGCATTTTTGAAAATTAGAAAAATAGTTTGAATTATTAACTACTAATGGGTTAATTGTGATTCTAATATACAAAAGAATACCATTCTAATTTCTTCCATTTCTGATTATCTATCTCAAGAAACCATACTTTAATATCAAATAGATAATAGATGCCAATAATCATATAGATAAAATAAGGGAATTTCGTTCTTTTAGAAACCCCTATTTATTTCGTTTATCGGGATAACTTTCTGCATAAATGGAATCCTATATTCTCAAAATATAACACACTCAGAATTTAAAATTTTTTACATGCTGCAAAAAAACTTATTACCATTCATGCATGCCATTATGCAGTTGCAGAGGATGTAATTTTGGACGAAATTACTTATTCTGCTTTTAAACAGAAATAAAAAAATAGAAAATTGTAGTGTATTTGTCATGTTTTAAAATTGAACGATTAAATTCAGTGCTGATTTGGATAAATTAAGTTTTGAATTGAGTATTCATGAACCAGAAAAGTAATTTAGCGGGGTAGAGAAAAACTGCACATCTGTCTTTATCTAGATATTTACATATATTTATCTTTATTAATGCGGAGTTTCAAAAAATTTTTATGACCCCAAACCATTCCTGAACTTGACTATGCGGATATGAAACTATCATGTGTTGTAATAAAATGTAGAATGCACTGTCATTTTTCCTTCTTCGAGGGTTAAGTTGATTGGGAATTTAACCCTCCTGGTGGTTGTCTCGACGAGGTATCTCGTCATTAGCAAAACTGACCAGATCTTGATGACGATCAGATCGTCATTAGAGAAATTGATCAAATCTTGATGGACGAGATATCTCGTCGGAACTACTTGGAAGGTTTAAGTGGATTCCGAATCACTACGAACATTCATGACTTCACTGGGATTCGACCCCAGAAATAAGAATTGGCACGCACTGAATGGAATCCTATCCTAGGCATAATAATTCGCCTGATAAGTTGTCGGGTTGTTGCGAGTTTGAAACTCGGTCCAGCCAAACACTGTCGTGAACACACTAGGGATGGTGCACGTTAAATCTATCATGGCCCCTATGTCCTCACGTTGGGGTGGTGCGGAAGTTTGGAGAGTGGCAGCTCAGGTGTTGACCTCATCATCTAACCACGGTTCAAAACGGCAAGGCGTTGTCCTTGGAAGTATCCCTTCGCGAGTGATCCCGGACCGTCGCCAATATCCCATTATGTTACTCCAGTATGACGTTAACTACCTATCTTATAAGGTTCAGATGAGATACCTTATTAATTGACATTACTTTTGGATGATTGTGCTCGCACACAGATGATGTTCTCTTGGTACGGACTTCTGACGTACGTTTTAATTTAAGGTAACATCAGATTTTCGCTACCCTTATAGCAGATTTTCAGGGTTCTGGGAAATGAAGAAACTTGAAAACTAAATCCTTCCTTATTAGATTATTTCCAAATCCTTATTATTTCTTTTATCACTCTCCGAAGCCTAAGCCGTCAATGACGCGTTCAATAACTCCTCGGATTTACAACCCAAATCGGATTAACAACCCATTTATAGGAATTCAAATCAATCAGCTTTAATGCAAGCTGATTGCCGATCGTATTAGCGCTCCTTGCTCATTAACTCATTCAGGATGAGGCTGTTGCTGCTGCTTACGTAAGCAACTTACCATCTCCATTCTATTCATTGATTGAACTCGAGAATTCTTCGCTAATCACAATCGAATTCTATAAACGCGCTGATGCGTCGGGACATGCCTCACTTGGAAGCTGCCAAATGGGTTCACGTCATCCAGTGCGGTGTCGATGTCATATGGATGCATCAGACACGTTATGTCGCGTTTAATGAGCTTATCAGAAACCATCGTTGTCCAAAACGCGATAGGCTGTACCCCCAAGCCACAGTCTCGGGGCCACGAGAAACCGAGCGATTGATTATGCGAGGTTTGTGGTACAGGAAATGCTATCCTGCATGACTTCGAGCGACGCGAAGTAAATAGTTTTGTTTACGTTCTCGGCTGATACGAGTATAAAAAAATGGTGTTTACGTGCAGCCATTTTCTGACTTTCTTTGTAACTAGTTGTAGACGTTGATCGGTACTTGAAGATCTTCGTTTTTTTTTTCTGTCACGGCCATCGAGCTGTTTATTGTTGTTTTTGAGAAGGTGATGGTATCTATTGTAAGCCATATAGTTAATTTTTTTCGGCGGCAAATTTCGTCTTCACGTAAGCGGAAGTATATTAATTGATCAGTTGTGGATTAAAATAATTTTTTATCGATCTCGATTCGAGATTCAAAGACGGCTCTTTTCAGGAGATTAATGAGAAGGACAAGCCCGATTGGACATATTTTCCGGCATCCGAGTCTCATGAAAAATACTTTAAAAATAAAGTGAACAAGAACGAAACGTAAAATTAAGAGAAACGCAATAAGACCGTAACACACACGCGACGCATTCTAAAAAAAAACATTTTTCCAAGAAAAACCACTTAAAAAATATTTCTAACATGCTGTCTCCTCCGATGCTCCCCTCTTGTTAAAGCCACCGGTTGTTATGAAACAGCTGTTTCAATATCATGATTATAAATACAACTTTAACCTTGCCAAATAAGTATTTTTCAGCACCTATATGAATTTATTCCCTCATTCTCCATCTATAAAATGCAACACTTGAAAAGTCAATTCTTCCTTTCATGTAGCCCTCTCACCATCTGAAATCATATTTAATTCAGAAAAGAAAGGAGAAAGCATTAAAATTATCTTCCCATAAAAGTATGTAAAGCACGCGAAACAATACAGGGCTCTTTACTACGTTTTGGAGACCCATTAAGAAAGTCCGGGTTTTTGTATTTTTTTTGCAGGCAAAAAAATTTGCAATTATTTTTTGGGAATATTAGTATTAACAAATTATCATGGTAAGAATTAGTGCATTTTATCCTATCCATTTTAAATGCACAAATTTTGTATTCAACAGGGAGATATCAACCTCTATCTTCGCCTGTGACAACAATAAGTTATTAAAAAGTGCAGCTTCGGTCAGTCGGTGGGTAGATAGTTGAATTTACGTCTCACTGGAGCAACACAACGGGCTATTGACGACGGTCCGGGATCCATCCCGAATGCAAAGACCCGAGGACGACGCCTCGTCATTTTGAATCGCAGTCAGATGACGAGGTCAACACCTGAGCTGGCACCCCACTTTCCAAACTTCCACACCAAGCCAACGTGGGGATTTTGAGGCCAAGATAGATTTAACGTGCGCCAAACCCCCACGTACACGACGGTCTTGGTTGGATCGAGTTTCGAACGTGCAACCCTCCACTTGCTAATCTCATCCAACCGGGCTACCACTGTCCTATTTTAAATACATAAATTTTGTTTTCAACAGGGAGATATCAACCTCTAGCTTCGCTTGTTATAACAAAAATGTTTCACGTTATTAAAGTACATATTCGGTAGGTAGTTGAAGTTGCGTTGCATTGGAACAATACAATGGGTTATTGGCGACGGTCCGGGATCCATTGCGAAGGAAAAATTCCGAGGGCATCCCGTCATTTTGAACCACTGTTAGTCATTTTAGTCATTAGAACCATTTTGAATCACTGGAGCAACACAACGGGCTATTGACGACGGTCCGGGATCCATCCCGAATGCAAAGACCCGAGGACGACGCCTCGTCATTTTGAATCGCAGTCAGATGACGAGGTCAACACCTGAGCTGGCATCCCACTTTCCAAACGTCCACACTAACGTAAAATGTGCAGCTCCGAACATGAAACAAGGTTTCAGAGATTTGTAGGTGACTCTTTTTCTGTTATGAATTTTTGCTTACAGCAGGAAAGGCATTAAATATTGTGAATCTATCTTAGGTATATGTATATACTAGAATATTTTTTAAATTTTGACTTTAAAAATTAATTTTCTCGCAATAGGTTATAGGTTTGTGCTTAAACTCATTTTAGAGTGAAATATTCAGATTAAGCTACTCATTAATTATCTAATTTAGGTATCATTAGCCAATTAGAATGTTTTTTGAACAGTGATATCTCAAATTCTAATGTGTTCAGAAGGACAATTCCTGTTGGAAATTATTCCTAATATTATTCTTCATGTTTTGACCCTACTTCAAGTTGCTAGAGGGAATACGTGCTTTTTTACAATTTTTTTCACGAAGGAAGTCTAAAAAATCAGGATTTTTTCAGGAATTTCAATATTTAAAAATCAACTAAAAATTCATTTCTTAACCAATAACTTCGACTGAGGGTCAAAACATCCACTGTATCATATAGATTATAATGACACAAAAGTATTTATAATAGATTAACTCATTATTGAGTTATCACTGTTAGAAAGAAGCTTCCTATTCTAAAAATATAGTTCTTCAGAAATCGAGTTTCAAGTTTTGGAAACGTGTTTGTCTATGGTGACAGTACCTATCCCAAACACTTGTAACTTGAAAACTATTTCGAATATTTACAAGATCTTGGCATCGTTTGAAAGCTAAGGGGTTGGACAATATTTTGAATTATTAAAAAATCGATCGATATTTTGGTCAATTTTCGTGATTTCTAGTGTATACATACACCTTAAAGAAATAAGTGAAACAATTAGAGAAGAAAACGGGGCACTGAAGTAACTATAGATGAAAAGATGATATTTTATTACGAGAAAGTTGTAGCTCGTCAATAAGATCCGCGTAGCGGTTTGAATTGACGATGGATCTGTAAACACGCCGACCTGAACTTTTCCAGAGCCTATCTTAAAAATTATGAAACAGGTTTGTGTTGTTCACGTGATACTATTTCAAGGACTACTGACTAGTCCAACATATAAGCGAATTTCTATAAGAACTAATAGGATGCTAATTGGAAGCAGCTGTTGATGTTCCGTTCTAGACTAAAACTGTAGTACTTGTTTTCTTAATGATTTTACGAATATGAGATTTTTCTCTTTTTCAGGCGGCCTGTAATCATCGCATCATGTCCTGATTAATTTGACCTTTCCTCATAGGAAAACGAGGGGATTTATTTTAAATATTTCCCTTTATAAATAAAAATCCAGATACCGGTCTCTAATTTATGGGTTAAAAGAAATAGGATGGGCATATAGAGAAAGATATGCCGTTATCATCACGCTCTCTGATGGAAATTTCAATAGATCCTTTTGCTGGAGAAGCTTATTTTTTATTTCATCAAATAAGTTATGGATTAAATTGAAATTTAGAAGTAAATACTTTTTCAAGTTGGTTCTTAGTATCCATAGGAGTCGACAAGTTTAAGAGCAGAGTTGATTTCGCAAACTTTTACTCATTTTTATAAATTATAAAAATGAGTAAAAGTTTCCGAATAAAAATTATAAATATAAATAAAAAATTCCGTATAAATTTCCGAATAAAAACTATAAATAAAAATAAATAAAAAAAAATTCTGTATAAATTTCCGAATATTCTGGTATTGACAGGTGGTAGGATATTTATGGCAAAAGATAAACTTAGGCTGCGACTAGACTATTAAAATCTTGGACAAGTACAAAATAAGGAAATTGAGTAAACAAACTAAATCTACGTAACCGAGGTCAAAGAATATATTTATTCGAAAATTAGAATGACGAGTAAGTGATGGTTACTCACACTGGAAATTTAAAAATCTGAATATATAAATTCGTGACATAAGCCGCATAGCTCCCTATAATCCCATTCCTTCAAAAGAACACAAAATTTCGAGGAACAAGATTTATTTGCTTTATTTTATTTTGTTGTCACCTATTTTGGGTGAACACACCATTTTAAAGTCAAATGGAGACATAAGGTAGGTAGTTGTTTTAACGTCGCACTGGAGCAACACACCGGGTTACTGGCAACGATGCGGGATCAATCCGGAAAGTAAAGATCCGAGGACAACACCTCGTAACTTTGAACCACGGTCAGATGACGAGTTCAATACTAGCTGACACTCCTCTCTCCAAATTACCACACTACGCCAACATGAGGACATTTGAGGTCACGACAGATTTAACACGTCCCCATGCACACGACGGTTTTTGATTGGATGGAGTTCCGAAATCCGCTACTCTTCCAACCGGGCTACCGCTGATCTGTAGACAATGAGGACTTTTAGGGAGAGAAGTCATAAAATGTTACAAGTCCAGATTCTTATTTGGGAAAAAGAATTGTTCAAACTTGGGCCCTCTGCGACATAAAATCCTGGGATATAACTGGTAGGTATTTCAATTAACGTCGCACTGGAGCAACACAGCGAGTTATTGGCGACGGTCCGGGAGCAACCCATCAAGGGAAAGTTCCGAGGACACCACCACGTAATTTTGAACCACGGTCAATGACGAGGTCACACCTGCGCTGGCATCCCACTCTCCAAACTTCCACACCCCGCCGACGTGAGGGCATTTGAGGCCACGATAGATTGAACGTGCACCAGCCCCCTTTGTACACGACGGTCTGGCTGGATTCGAACTCGCAACCCTCCGGTTGCTAGTCCGTCACTCTTCCAACCCGGCTACAGCGGCCCCATATAACTGGCCCCATAATAACTGGGACAGGTTTCCTTAGACATTTTCTGAATTCTCATCCACAGGGAACTATGCAACACCCGGATGGTTCTCGACACATGCAAATACTAGCCCACATATTGTTTTCGGAAGTAAACCTCCCGGTTGAGTAGCCAGGGTAAACGCTGCGATTACACCGAATGTTTTGTGTTACTCTGTGGAAAACGATTTGGAGAGAAAAGAGTTTCGGCAATTTTTGTTCTTCATCCCGTTTCGAATGGGTTGCAAACACATGGAAGGCACGCACGAAAATCTAATTTTTGAAAGTTTTATAGATACGTGAGTTTTGCGGTCAAGATTTCTAAAATAAAAGACGATCTTTAAACACCCACCCACATTAAAGGCTGTGGTTGAGTATTTTCCTACGAGATGGCGCACGGAGAACTCGACCACACGGGGATGTCACCGCGCCTGCATGTTTATGTTCAAAGGGGATGCTTAACCACCCCCTGTTTTCTTGTTTATCTGTCACTTGCGAGGGGACTGCCTGCCGAGAACCAACCTCGCAGCTTCGCTCTCCGTTGTTACTTGTTAATAAACACCTGTTATTTGTTAATCCTGAGTTCTATTCTGTTAACTCACAGAACGGGATCGATTGACGTGTCCAAACAGGCTTTTACGGAAGTCGGATTTAGTGGTATTGAGGTTTTATGGCGCAAGGGACATATTTGACCAAGCATCTCCAAACACAAGACGACGTCCAGTAAACGATGTCGTGAAAGGGAAAAGATAGGAATTAGGAAACAGAGTAGTGCGATGAAAGCAGAAAAAGTTCGCTTGGGTATCTCGGAAGCTCGACTCCCCTGTTTACGAAAGACAGTAAATGCCATTGGAAAAGAAAAAGATCACTAGAGTAGCTCAGGTACATGAATCCCGGACACACCTAAAGGAGATGTGCCCCTGTGAGCTTTATGAAAGGTACAGAAGAGAGAATCACACCCGGGAGGTATAGAACCTAACAAGAATCGAACCTGCGCCGCTTGTAACTCGCAGGCATGTCATCTATCTTTAGTAATGTACTGGAGCAACACAACTGTTATTGGCGATGGTATCCATCCCGAAGGGTAAGATCCGAGGACAACACCTCGGCATTTTGAACCAGGGTCAGATGATTAGGTCACACCTGTGAGCTGGCATCCCACTCTCCAAACTTCCACACCACGCCAACATTTGAAGCCATTTGAGGATACGACAGATTTAACGTGCAACATCCTCCGCGTACACGACGGTCTTGGACAGAGTTTCAAACTCGTAACCCTCCGGCTAATCTTAGTCTGCCAACAGGCCAACTATGATCTTTGGATGTAAGGTGGAAGAAACTAATTACTTAGTGATAAATCAATATTTTATTCAAGTAAGTGGAGTATTATTTGTGCCCAATATTCCAACATGGATGAATAATCTAGGATGTGCCAGTTAGTTCCTGACCCCTACTAGTAATTGACCATCCTATATTTCTCATTTAACTCTCTGATGGGATCACATACATACACTATATGGACACTGCATGTTTTTCAGAAAAAGTGCTTTATATTCTATTTAGTAACAGGTAAGCCCTCCTTTCGCTTGTATTACAGCTGCAACACGTCGAGGCATACTTTCCACAAGTTCTCTATATGTTTGGGCAGGAATAGATCGCCATGCCTCTTGTAAGGCTGTGAGAAGAGATTGTTGTGAAGATGGGCATGCTTGGCGCGTCGTACCCGTCGCTCCAGTTCGTCCCGCAAGTGCTCGATCGGATTGAGATCGGGTCTCTGAGCAGGCCAGTCAAGCAAATTCACCTCATTTTCAGGAAACCAGTCCAGCACACGTTTTGCAGTATGACATGGTGCTCGATCCTGTTGGAAGAAACAGCCATCATCGCCGTAGTATTGCCATAGTGTAGGCAAGGCAGAATGATCCATAACGTTGTGGTACACGTCAGCGTTCATGGTACCAGGTACATAAAGCAATGGGCCGAGTCCTAACCAGGAAAAACAACCTGATTTTCTGCAGTGCCCAAATACTTTTGTCCATGTAGTGTAGTTCCACCTTTCAGCCAGCAGTCTTTCCTGTACGACTTCTAACCAGTTTTGACCTCCTTGACCCATAAAATCTTTCAATCAATCGATGAGTTTATTTAGTCGTGTGTTGCGAAAATTTCTCCGAGATCTCTTGACGTTCAGAGGATTAAACAAGCAAAAGGGTGTACCCTATCAATAATCGATCAATTTGATATTTTACAGGCAATGAACAACTAGGACAAACGCTAACCAACCTGTTGGAACTGGAACCAAATGTATGTTGTTCAATAACTGATTAAATCACTATTCGAACTGGGAGAAAAAAGTATATCAAATATTAAGTTACTCTATAGCAAAACTTCTAAACACCCTGCCATACCAAAGGGCCGCGTTAGAACGGTTGGAAGAGTAACGAATTAGCAACCGGAGGGTTTTGAGTTCGAATTTAACCAAAGACCGTCGCTGTACAAAGGGACTGGTGCTCGTTAAATCTGACGTGGCCTCAAATGTCCTCACGTTGGCGTAGTGTGGAATTTTGGAGAGTGGGGTGCCAGCTCAGGTGTGACCTCGTCATCTGACCATGGTTCAATATTACGTGGTGTTGTCCTCAGACCTTTCCATTCGGGTTTGATCCCGGATTGTCGCCAATAGCCCGTTTTGCTGCTGCAATGCGACTTTAATTAAAATACCTACCTACCAAACACAAAATATTTTGAATGTAATTGCAAATGAGCTCCAAGGTAATTTTCGATTAATGATGTGCACTAATTGATCTACAACTATACTGGTTCACCTAGTGAAGTCAGAAAACTATTGGGCACGAAATATTAGCTTTGGACGCCATCTATGATGATAATTAATAATTATTTAAAAACTAAACAGTATTTTATTCTAAAAAGTGATGCATTAAGCAATATTCCAACGTAGGTGAAGAGGCAGGTAGTTGAATTAGCGTCGCCCTTTAGCTTCAAAACGGTCTATGTGCGACGGTCCGGGATCCATCCCGAGGACAAACACCTCGTCATTTTGAGCTACGTCAGATGAGAGGTCAACATTCGAGCTGACACCTCACTCTCAACCTCCACACCACGACAACGTGAATACATTTAAGGTGACGACAGATTCAATATGCATCAGCCCCACGTCACGACGGTCTTTGGTTGGATCAAATGTCGAACTCACAGCCATCCGGTTGCTAATCCGTTACTCTTCCAACCGGGCTACCATGGCCTCAACATAGGCGAGGAATTAACTGAACAATATATAGCACCAGTGAAGTTCGTGAACCATAGGTTATGACAGAGCGTTCGATATCATCTACAATGATACTGTAAATAATCCAGAATCCTATATCTTCTTTAGGTACGTACGGTTTTACGAACCAGGGATATCTTGAAAGAGTAACGGATTAGCAATCGGACGGTCGCGAGTTCGAAACAAGGTCCAACCAAAAGACCGTCGTGTACACGGGCTGGTTCACATTATATCTGCCGTGGCCTCAAATGTCCTCATGTTGGTGTGGTTTGAAAGTTTAGGGAGTGAGGTGCCAAGCTCAGGTGTTGATCCCGTCATCTGACAGTCTTTCAAAATGTCGTGGCGTTGTCCTCGAATCTTTTCTTTCCGATTGATCCCGGACCGTAGCCAGTAACCCGTTGTATTGCTCCAATGCGATATTGATTAACTATCTACCAGAATCCAATACACCATTATCATTTACCGTCGCAGTTCATACTGGTGTAGGAATAGCGTTTCTACTGTTACGATCCCAGCGTACTTCACACAAACAATAAAAAGCTCAACCGTGAGATTCCATTAACGAGAAAGTTCCAGCCGAAAGACAAGTGCATGAGAAGACGGAGAATTCTTAGTGGAGAAAACCTCGACTGCCGCATCATTCCATACTGCACACGAAAGAATGCGGAAGCTAGCTCAAAATCAATCCCACATCCACCAGCAGCCGAGAATATAAGAAAGGGAAGATCGTCGATGGCACATCTCGTTAAAGCTCTCCTTGCGATGTTTATGATGATGGCATCGGCCATTACACCTCACGAAATCGACTCCAAGCTCTCATTACAATAAACTTCGCTATTTGAACTCATGAGTCATGCCATCCTCTTTTGGAGTTCTGTCTGCCCACCTTCACTCTGACTTCCCATTAAGGCGAGGATGAAGAAAAACAAGTGCACAAGGTTCGGCCAATTTTAAGCTTTGGGGAACTGTTAATTAAACGCGTTTTAGTTTCGGATGGTAATGGGTTGCCCTCAGTGGGGTTGCGTTTGCTTTTAATTGCTAGTGACGTAGAGCTCAAGTCGTAAAATGTTGCCTTCCAGTCTCGAAGATCAAAAATGTTTCAGACGTTTTGAGTGTTGAAAGTCATGTAACTGAACAATTTCGATTCATTTTCGGATGAATTTATGATACAGTAACTGTTGTGAGACATATAAAACTCTTCTTTCCAGTTAATAAGAAACTGTGCTTGCTTTTTTTTACAATTTATCGGGCAGCAAGCTGAATAATTGTTCTTTCAAATTTTTTTGTTCTGCAAGATTGTTTTCCTTTTAGAACTTTCTAGGCCGTTATATTCGTAATCTTTTGCAGTTTTTATTTCGGTCGTTTTTATTTTTAATTTCAACTTTTTCTTTGGAATTAATCAGAATTCTGGTTATCATTCTGATGTTTTTCTATTGATGCTATAGCCTGATACTTGAAAAGTTCTTGTAAAAAAAAGCAAATAATTTTTTCCCCGAAAAATTGACTATAATATTATTGAATTAATTAAAATTTTAGAGACATGGACGCTGATTTTATGTCAGAATAGTCATTCTCCTATACCAAAAACTATCTGTGTTAAGTTCTTTTTTATTTATTCTACACAAGAAGTTAATATAATAATGTCCACCTCAAAACTTTTCTAATTTTTTGTTCTAATCGTTTGTATTTTTGTTTCAACATTTTTTTAAATTTAAAGTATCAGAATTATGTTTTTCTGATGCTTTTCTGTTGATGATATAGCCTGGTACTTGAAAAGTTATTCTAGAAAGGCAAATAATTTTTGTTCGAAAAATTGACTATAATATTATTGAATTAATTAAACTTTTATAGACATGGACGCTGATTTTATATCAGAATAGTCGTTCTCATATACCAACAAGTATTTGTAAGTTCTTTATTTATTCAACACAAGAAGTTAATGTAATAAATAATGTTCATCTGAAATCAAATCACACCTCTGTAACAGTTTCTTTTTTTATACCGAGTTTCTTGGGAGGCAAAATAAAATATTCGATACCTCAAGGGGAACTATTCAGCGACAGCCGAGGAAAAATCACTGCTCAGAAATAAAATTCATGGTTTATAAAATAATGCGGTAGAATATTTTTGAAAACGAAAATTCCGTCTTATGCACCAGCTTTAATCACCCAAATATATTACTTGTCAATGAAATTTAACTGACTTAGGGAGGTTAGGATACATGTTCCGTAACTGTTCTGACACAAGGGATCGAAACTTTTCGATTTGGGTAAAGTAGTTCTGTACATCAGACTATTAGGTAAGAATTCTGCTTTTGCAAACCGATACTTCAACGGTGGAAATAGAAACGAGCACCATAACGGTATGCGAGAATAAATTGTTATGTATTGGGTTGATGCAAAAGTTCGTCCCGTTTTTGGCGCTGGATGGCATTGCATCGCAAAACCGAAGTGTTATCTACTTCACACGTGTAAAAACGTTGAAAGAAGGAATTTCAGCGAATACTTGGGAAAAAAATTGTGTTATTTGGTTGTGTTTTTTAAATTTGTTAAGCATTAAAAATGGAAATAAGGAGCTTTTTCGACATATGCTTTTTAATTTCCGAAAAGGCAAGAATGCTTCGCAGACGCAAAACATATATTGTGTAGGGTGAGGGTGCCGTTGACGATTGCAAGTGCCGCAAGTGGTTCAGGAAGTTTCACCACTTGGATCAGTTCTTTAGCCAGAAACCTCAGAACTTCTATGAACGCGGGATAAAACCAGCTGAGAGAGAGAGGGAGGAAGAGGGAGAGAGAGGAAAGAGACGAACTTTTGCATCAACCTAATATGTAATTGAATTAACGTTGCACTGGAGCAACACAACGGGTCATTGGCGACTGTCTGGGATCAATCCCAGTTAGTTGTTATTAGAATTTTACTGAGTAGATTTCATAAGAATTTTCAATTATATAAATGAGATAAAATGCCTATTGAATTGTTCCCCATGAATCAGATTATTCTTTATTAATCGAAGAATTGACAAGAGTTTACATGGCTTTTCAAAAGTTTGGTTGGTTGTTTAATTAACGTCGCACTGGAGCAACACAACAGGCTATTGGCGACAGACCAGGATCCAACCCGAAGTGAAAGATCCAAAGATAACGCCTCGTCATTTGGAACCACAACCAGTTGACGATAACAATACCTGAGCTGGCACCCCACTCTCCAAACTTCCACACTACGCCAACGTGAGGACATTTGAGGACACGACAGGTTTAACATGCATCAGCCCCTATGTACACCACGACGGTCTTTGGTTAGATCGAGTTTCGAACTCGCAACCCTCCGATATACGAAAGGAGTTACGCAATATTCTATACAAGTGTGTAGTATTTGTAATAAATGTTACAACTGCGAAGAATTCACGTTGTATCGATTTTTACATAAAACTCAAAATCTATAAACGAAATGTGTTCTAAACTGAAATTCATGTGAAAAATTACATAAATACTTAAAAAAATTATACCCATCTCTCTCGAAATATACAAAAAAAAACTCAATAGACTTGTCTGTTGACTAGTTCTATTTCAAATTGTTATTCGAGGATGTTAAATTTCCAGAACCATATCATTATATTAATGGTACCTTAAAAAATGCTTTTATTTTAAAATAGATAAAACCTGGAGAAAATAAATTATAAGTTTGTTTCCGTTAATTATACAATCAAAATAAAAATTATTTCTTATGCGTCACAAAAATATTATATATCGATATCAAGGACTTAACCAATTTTTCTTTTGGGACTGAGAAAGTGGTGGTAATGAGGTACCATAGGGCAGTTGTTTTCGGAGGGAATTTCTTTTCTTCTGAAATAATTGATTAACGAGTACTATTTTTGTTGAAGGAAAGATGGCTGGTTTATAAAAATTAAAAAAATCTGGTTCGTGCGTGTGAAGCTAGTACTCAAATTTTATGATTATGGAGAACGTTAGAGGTATTCGTTCTAGTTGGTTGTTTTTAGGTGAAAGGGCATTATTTGGCCAAACTGCGCCATACGCAAGATGACATCAAGTAAAGAAAAAGTAGTGAAAGGGAAAAAAGAGGGATTCGAGGAACATAGGATAAAAGAAAAAGATTGCTTGGTATCCCGGAGCATTCGTTCTGGAAATTAAGCAGATCGCCATTCTTATCAGTTGAAATCTGAGAACATGAAGTTTCATATAGTTGGAAACTATCATTAAATTCCTAAAAGAACAGATATGATGTATATTATTTCCTGTTTCAACACTCTTTACTTTCTATAGCATACCGCCTATCGACCACACCCATCAAATGTCTGTTTTGGTGCTCAGTTACGGAATAGGGTGTAAATTTTTACCACCCATGGATCCAACTGTGGTGTGTGATTTGTTCCTTAAAGATAAAATGTGTTTCTTTTTCTGTGCAACCCCCCTCCGAGATCGAAAAGAAACGATTAGAAATGTGTAGCTCCAAGTTAACTTTACTCATAAAACCCAATCCTTCGTCAACCCCAATCAAATTTATCAGATTTGTGTAGCAAATCTGATAAATTTGAACTCAGTCAATGGGTATTTAATTTTCTGTTCCTTTGGGGGTGGTTGAGCACATCAGCGCCACCCTCCCCTATTTGGCGCACCCCGATCTCAAACACTTCCGAATCGAATTTGTATAACAAATCGTTTTTCATCTCACAAAGAAAATACCGATGCATTTTTAAGTTAAGCATTCTTCTAAACGCGTGGAAGAGTACATTCTCTATTGTTCCATCTATTCTCTCTAATCAGAAAGTAAAACATCATCCTAAATTCTGTATCGCATAAATATCAATCTGATTTGCTCAATGCGCCGCAGACAATTCCAACCCTAACAGAAAGCACAGAAGAATAAGTTTACCATTGTCACCAACACCTCAGCAGGGTGGGATTCGATCCACTGACACATGATCCATCAGACAATGGGCATACCTGAAAAATTTCGAAACGGGATTTCCCTTTCCATCATATTTCAACTTCGCCCCGAGCGCACAAGAGTAAGATCTCCTTTGTTCTGGCCTCTGGACAGCGTCCAATTTTTTTTTATCACTCCAAACCGTCCACTTCCTCCTGCGGACGAAACGGTCAGTATCATGGCAGATCGGTCGCCCGGCATGCCGCCGTCATCCGACCATAGCGAGACAAAAAAACAGTCGCTTATTAGTCGTGCTTGACGCGGACCGTGTCGTGCATATCAACATGGCATCTCTGTGTCTCCCCGGTAGGTTTCGGTTAAATGTTTCACTAGGTACACGCGAAATCCCTTCGGAAAGAAAAAACTGTCTTCGCATTCAGTTCTGCTCCAGTAGCCGCCATTGTTTATTGTCACTTAAACTATGCAGGATCTGTTAGACAGGATTTTGGGGCAACCATCGATCAGCGACTAGGATATCAGTAGGCTTGCTTTGTCGGTCATGTATTATTCAGTTTACTGTAACGGTGCTTTTCTGCCTGGCGTATCACTCGTCCGGATAACACAGACGCAGAAGCGGTTGGATACGCAAGGTCAACCTTCTTGAGGGGCCATAGTGGGGTTAATGAACTTATGAGGCCCAGGTATGGGTCAATAGGGGATCTTCCTCTGAAGGTTCAAAGAAACCTAATCATCCACAAGAGAAAGTGCGCCAAGAGGCCTTAGGGAGGCCCTCCTGATAGTATGACATCGAATACCGGATTAGATTCAGTTTCCATTCTGGTATTCATCAGTGATAGTTTGAGATGCCTGACCTGCTATTGTAACTGAGAATTGGCCTGGTACAAGGCCCTTTGCGATGGAAGTTAGGTAGATAGTTGAATTGACATCGCACTGGAGCAACACAGCGGGCTATTCTCGACAGTCCGGGATTGATCCCGAAGACACAGCACCTCATCATTTTAAACTACGGTCAGATGATGTCAACACCCCACTCTCCAAATGCATACACCACGCCAACGAGAGGACATTTGAAGCCACTACAGGTTTAACGTGCCACCTCGTACAAGATGGTATTTGGTTGGACCTAGTTTCGAACTCGCAACACTCCGGTTGCTAATCCGTTATTCTTCCAACTAGGCTACCACGAGCTCTTATATATATGAAAATTCAGAAGATTAGTATTAAGCGCTGGAGATTTAAAGTTATTCACTATTTTTTGTTATCGCGATTCCTGAATTAATTTTTAAATACGAGATATGCATTTTGTAAATAAATAACTAGTTCTTCTCAACGTTTATTTTTATCTTGCATTTGATAACCAACCTTATCAAATTCATTAGGTTGGTGCCTTCAATTCCTATTCAGTAATATAGAGAAATCCAGAAAATAAATATTTCCATATTTTAAAATCTACCATACTCTGCCATCTAGAACGTAAATTTCCAAACAGGCGAAGTCTGAGTCACTAAAAGGCCAACCGTAGCCCAACCGCATCTCATTAGTCCACAATCTGAAATAAATAATTTAACTGGAATTTAATTAATGCATTTTGCGAATCCCAAACGAGTTATCCTTGAAACGTTGCAGCAAACTGGATGTGAATTTCCTCCCACGAGTAGGAAAAACTACCTCAGTATTGAAAATCAGGCAAAATGACCTGTAGCCAAGATCGTAAAATAATTTAAAATTGCATTTACTGTCAAAAGAAAATGGATTTGGTTTGGAAAATTGCATGCATCATGCTTACAGACGTAAAACGAATGATACATTCACTATCCGTTAGTATAGGGGCTGCAGTGGCCCAGTTGGTCAAGTCGCGAATTATAAACCCGAATTCGAGACCAGATCCAACCAAAATCGTCGCGTCTCGTACGTGTGGGCTGCTTCATGTTAAATCTGGCGCGGCCTAAAATGTCTTTACAGCGGCGTAGTGTGGAAGTTTGACGTTTGGGGTGGCAGCTCAGGTGTTGACTTCGTCACCTGATTCGAAATTATGAGGTGTTGTCCTCGGATATTTCCCTTCGGGATGGACCGCCGCCAATAACCCGTTGTGTTTCCCCAGTTCGACGTTAATTACCGACCCTATCAAATTATTCCTACAGCATTAAAATTAAGTTTGTACTTGTGAATTTAAGTTCTAGACCTGTAACCACTTTAATATATCATGTCCGTTGGCAGACAAGAAATAACCAGGAAAACATTTCACTCACAAATGAAAAGTTTCCCCTGATAATAGCTGTAAACAGTATGTGCAACATTGATCATAAAATTTTGAAAGTGAGTTTTATCCAGATGGCGCCACAGATAATTAAATTCATCTGTAACTAACTACTATTTGGGTTGAGCATTTCTACTGGAAACTTTTCTCCTTAATTCTAAACCAGTAATTTTTAATTTTGTTAAAGTCGGAACTATTCCCAAGATGACTGAACAGTTGGTACTCTGAAAATTTAGCAACTGAAACGTTAAAAGTAAAGGAAACGTTTTGAGCAAACTTTCATTTCAGAGCTCTTCACCATGATGCAACTAACATATGAACTGAGAAGCCAGAAATAGACTATATTAATAAGACGTGATTGAGAGTGTTATTGAAGAGAACCTGGAGGAAGTATTTGTGGTATGCGTCTGATATTGTGATACTCAATGAAGAGACAATTATCACTGAGATAGCAACATGCAAATGAGAGGAATGCAATGAAACGGAGTGAATGAAATGAAAGAGGAAATGAAAGGAGAAAATATACTAAAGGATTTAAGGCTGAATAAAAAGAAATATGCACGACAGACCTCATTTCTAGTCGAGATAAATGAAAATCACTACAGTTGAATTCAGTCGCTTCGCATCGAACTGAATATTTTAAACAGAAAATTCTTGTAACTGTCTTGCAGAAATGAAACTTTATAATTCAATATTACGATTCGCGAAATGTAGGAAACAACTTCGTTGTCGTTTCAAAGGGTAGGTAGGTATTTTAATTAACGTCGCACTGGAGCAACACGACGGGCTATTGGCAACGGTCCGGGATCCACCCCGAAGGGAAAGATCTAAGGACAAGACAACGTAATGAACCACGGTGAGATGACGGGGTCACACCTAAGCTGGCACCTCACTCTCCAAACTTCCACACCACGCCAACGCGAGGACATTTGAAGCCACGACAGATTTAACGAGCACCAGCCCCCTTTGTACACGACGGTCTTTGGATGGATTCGAACGTGCAACTCTCCGGTTGCTAATCCGTTACTCTTCCAACCGGGCCACCGCGGCCCGTTGTTTTGAAAAGGATTTCTTTCTATGGAAATAGGGATGAGCAGTACGGAAATGTATGAGACGATTACTTATACTCTATTAAGAATCTCTTTACGACGTAATGTTTTTCATTACAGGACAAATCATTTCGAAACGCGACATCAAATAAAAAGATGAAAATGTAACAATTAACACAATTATATCCCACTTCCTTGAAATGGTAAGTGCTTGGTTTATAAATAAATAATAAAGTTGCCAAGGTACACAAGTATTCTCTCATTTGATATTCTGATCTCTTGGTGTGTTCTAGAGGTGTAGTGAGACAAAGTTTCCCACCAAATCCTTAAGAATACTAAATATTTGTTGTATGCTATCATATAAGGTCTTCAACCATAAGGCTTTAACTTTTATGGCACAATTTCCTTGAAAGGATTAATCAACCCTTTTGGACTTAATAAATATTTTTTCAAAGTGACGTAGCGATAAGTATTATGTACTAAGTATTTAACTTCATTTTTACAGTATAGGTACAGTTAATACATAACAAAATCCTAGCAATTTATTAATAGGATAATTCATTGTTTTTTTGTACACGTATAGAAAAGAGTAAGAGTTAACAGTTACAAGAGAGTCCTAAAGGACCGAAATGGCCACCTACTTAAGGATTATCCTTTAAAGTCTACATGTTATGAACACGAGACTCGAATCAACAAACTCATCAAAGAACACGGAGACAAGTTCTCTGTATACGAGGATGGTAATATGTACGTATTTTAATATAACTTAGGTAGATAGTTAATTAACGTCGCACTGGAGCAACACAACGGACTATTGGTGACGGTCCGTGATCAATCCCAAAGGGAAGGAGGACAACACGTAATTTTGAACCACGGTCAGAAGACGAGGCAACACCACTCTCCAAACTTCCGCACTACGCCAGCGTGAGGACATTAGCGGCCACGACAGATTTAACGTGAACCAGTCCTCACGTGCACGATGGTCTTTGGCTGGATCGTTTCGAACTCGCAACCCTCCGGTTGTTAATCCGCTGCTCTTCCAACTGGACTACCGGGGCTCCGATATATATTTGGATTTGCTGTTCGGCAGTGTGACAGTTTGTACGGCGATCCATACGTCAACGCTGGAATGGATTACTATTGACGATCTTAACTCTGAGACTCTATTGTGAAGTAAACCCTGACCTTGGAGTCTATAATCAAACTGAGAAATTAAAGCTGATAAAATGTTGCTGTGTTCTGCTATCGCTTTAGTATACCACTCCTTCTAGCACATCCGGTAGCGCTTAGACATACACTTCTAGGTGAATACGGTTTAATTTCGTATCCCTTAAAGTGTTTTACAGGAAGTTTCGAAACAACCATTACGGATCTAGAAATCCAGCCAACCTGCACATATTCTTCACCTACGACAAAGGAATTTCTATAAATTTCGTATAACATTTCTATTTGCTGGCAGTGTTAAAATCTTAATTCACCATCTTAATGCTCTTAGCATTGAAGGGAAGTGGAGGAATGCAATAGAAAACACTCAAATGCGCCACCACATGGTAAGGAGGAAATGGGATCGCAAATCAACCACTTTTGGACGATTAACCATTCTCGTGTTTGCGGTAGGCATCGGTGCGTGTAAAAAACCGTGTTTTTGTTTCCTGAGGAGGGTGCGGGGGGAACCACCCTCTGGTCGGGTTCACCCAGCGCGGCTTCCCAACAATGCTGCTATTAATGCGTTGTCCGTCGATTGTGCGACGGTGCGAGACGAATCAGCGCGGAGTATCCGAAAAGCAAATACGCTGCGGTGAGGATTGGCCTGCAGCCTTAAGCTGTCTTGCCATCGAGTCTGGCAGGCAGAGCTCTCGAGACGTTCGTTCAGTGACTCACTTTGAGAAGCCAGCCCAATTCAGATTCCTTCCAACTATGGGGGACGAAAACGACACGTGTGTATAACAACTACAGTACTGTCAAAACCCTCCTGGTTGCTGCCTTGACGAGATATCTTGTCAGCAAAAATGGCCAGATCTTGTTAGATGAGATATCCTGTCATTAGCAAAACTGACCAGATCTTGTTGGACGAGATATCTTGTCAGATATTGTAGGACGGATACACACTATATGGACAAAAGTATTTCGACACTGCAGAAAATCAGGTTGTTTTCCTGTTTAGGACTCGGCCCATTGCTTTATGTACCTGATACCAAGAACGCTGACGTGTACCTCGACGTTCTAGATAATTCAGCCTTGCCTACACTATGGCAATACTACGGCGATGATGGCTGTTTCTTCCAACAGGATCGAGCTCCATGTCATACTGCAAAACGTGTGCTGGACTGGTTTCCTGAGAATGAGGTGAATTTGCTTGACTGGCCTGCTCAGAGCCCCGATCTCAATCCGATCGATCACTTGTGGGACGAACTGGAGCGACGGGTACGACACCGCCACGTACGCCCATCTTCACAACAATCTCTTCTCACAGCCTTGCAAGAGGCATGGCGAACTATTCCTGCCCAGACTTATAGAGAACTTGTGGAAAGTATGCCTCGACATTGTTGCAGCAGACGACAAGCAAAAGGAGGGCCTACCCGTTACTAAATAGAATTATAAAGCACTTTTTCTGAAAAACATGCAGTGTCCTAACACTTTTGTCCATATAGTGTATCTTGTCAGATCTCGTTGGACGAAATATCTTGTCATTAGCAAAATTGACCAGATCTTATTGGACGAGATCTCTTGTCATTTGCAAAACTATCAGATATTGTTGGACGAGTCACTTTGTCATTAGCAAAACTGATCATATTTTGTTGGACGAGATATCTTGTCATTAGCAAAACTACCAGAACTTGTTGGACGAGTCATTTTGTTATTAGCAAAACTGATCATATTTTGTTGGACGAGATGTCTTGTCATTAGCAAAACTGACCAGATCCTGAGATCAGCCAGAATGACAAGATATCTCGTACGAGTTAAACAAACCAGATCTTCATCTCGTCATCATAAAAAAATCGACAATATCCTGATGACGAGATATCTCAACATTAGCAAAATTGGTCAGATCTTGATAGTTGTTTTAGGTGTTTTAAGGTGCCAAGCTACGTCAAACACAAGATAGGCAACTTCAAGTAAAAAATGCCAAGATAGGGGGAAATTGGGATTGGGGAAATAGAATAGGATGAAAGCAGAAAAAGATTGCTTGGGTCCCGGGAGCAGCGGCACCAGTGTTTACTAAAGACAGTAAACTCCATGGGGAAACAAAATATCACTAGATTACCTCGGATCCGGGATGCCCGCCCGTATACACCCAATGAAGATGTGCCCCTGAGGACCAGATCTTGATGGACGAGATATCTCGTTGAAATCACTTGGAGGGTCGATCTATTCAGGGGATGGAACGTCTTGGCGTCCCGTGTCTGAAATGGTTGAAGTTAGGAACATGAATATTCATGTTGTAGAACGTATTAGCGTCTGCCTTTCCATTTTTTTTTAAATTATATGTATAGGTCGATTGATGATAGAGCAGTTAGAAACCAGCTGTTGTTTTCGCCCTCGTACACATGAAAGATACGCTTACAATTTTAGATATATTATTCCCACATCATGGTCCTAAGTAAGAATCAAACGAAACATTTTTCTACAGAGCAAACTACTTATTTCTAAGGTCCGACCACTGACTTTTTCGATCTTAGGCACAAGGAGCGAACTGGCGGCTAAATGGTGAGGGACCACCGCTATTCTATCTGCAACATCCATATTCTATCTCCAACATCCATATTCTATCTCCCCATGGCTTTATTGTTTATAGTACACTGCTGGCCACCCAAATTGCAACACCAAGAAAGACAAGAGATATCACAACAAAATTTATTTTGTAGATAACATGTTGACCAAGTATCAAATGATTAAATTTATAGACTTCTGTGAAGTGTGGTTCCTGCCAAAATCAGTAGCCAGAGTAGCCGCCATTGTTGGAGATCACCGCTGCCACACGCCTCGGCATTGATTCAAAGAGACTTTGGATGTGTTCTTGGGGTACAGCAGACCAAGCAGCTTCCACACGTTGCCAAAGTTGATCTGGTGTGGCAGCTGGGGATGTATTCTGGGTCAATCGTTGAGCAACCATGGACCACATGTTTTCTATCGGCGAAAGATCCGGAGAGCGAGCTGGCCAGGGAAGCAATTCAATCTGGCGATTGACGAAGAACCCTTGGACAATGCGTGCCACGTGTGGTCGCGCATTATCCTGTTGAAATATGGCTGTGGGCAAGCCCTGAAGGTAAGGAAGGACAACTGGCTCCAACACCTCGGAGATGTAGCGCTGGCTGTTTTAAAGTACCGGCAATGGGTACTAGAGGAGTGCGAGAGTGATATCCAATACCGCCCCATACCATAATACCCGGTGCAGGACCAGTGTGGCGGTGCATAACGCAGCTGTTCAGCATCCTCTCTCCACGGTGTCTCCAGACTCGAATCCGACCATCGTGGTGTTGCAGACAGAAGCGTGACTCGTCAGTAAAGACAATTTCATTCCATTCTGCCGTCCACATCCTTCTTTCATCGCACCATTGGCGGCGGAAACGTCTGTGGTTCTGCGTCAAGGGTAGACGAAGCAATGGACGTCTTGCGGACAGACCACTCTGCTGTAAACGGCGTCGAATGGTACGCGCAGACACTGGATGATGCGGTACAGACTGAATGTGCTGTGCTATGGTTCGTGATGTGGCTGAGCGATCCGTCACTGCCATACGCACAATATGCCTGTCATCACGTGAAGTGGTGCACTGAGGTGGATGCGATCGAACGCGTCGGTCCGTCGTACCCTCCTGCATCCAACGATCACATATCCGCATTAGTTGTTTGGTTTCGTCCAACACGACTACTGATTTCCCTGAAAGATAATCCACAATCTCGGTAGGCCACTATCCTTCCTCTGTCGAACTCGGATATTTGATCAAAAGATGATCGCTGTTTTCTACGAGGCATAATTGATCGTTTTTTTGAAAAAACCACAAGAAAAACACAATTGCCGTACTTGAAATCGTCGAAATCTCCAAGCCTTAAATAGCGCTTTGAAGTGGCGCCACAGGCGCGCGTGATGTGCGTCTGCGCTGAAATTCTAATCATTTGCATATCTCACCTCCGCTAATGCATGTTGTAAATTTCATATTATTTGCATGCTTCCTTCAGGGTGTTGCATTTACGGTGGCCAGCAGTGTATATTAAAATAGCGACGAATTTTTAGTGATGCAGCTGTACGATCAATCCAGGTTTGTGATTACAAACCTAGATTGATCGTACAGCTGCGTCATTAAAAATTCGTCGCTATTTTAATATACTATAAACAATAAAGCCATGGAGAAATACAGCATCGTGTAAAATTAATTATTACGATTGAATGCTCTTTTAGATTCCTGAAGTCTACTTGTGACCAAGTTAGATTGATTGAGTACACATAATCCGACGTGTGTGTTTGATCTCAAGGATCCGCTTATAAATCGTCGTCAAAGAATGGACATACACACAAAGAAAGTTTTCCACTGACGCAGAAGAGAGAGAAGTACACTCAGGGAGGAATAGAACCTGGCATGAATCGAACCTGCACCGCATACAAATCGAAGGTTGCTAGCGTGGATATACCCACTGAGCAACGACGGCTTCACCAAGTTAGATGACCGACTCGTTATGTAATAAGAATATGTAATCAAGCATTCAATATCTAACTGCACAAACGTCTAACTTATATTGTTTTCTTTTATAGGCTTGTACACCTTTAATCCTCTCAGTGACATTAGAAGTCTGGGTTCCACCTCCTGTGAAGGATAAGGCTAGGTGCATCAATATTCTAAGTATATTAATACTGTTAAGGTACATAAATGCTTGAAGAATCCTAGATGGGCTTTGGGGCGTACGGTTTCCACCTCCTTTGTAAAAGCAGTAAGAATTAAACTTTTCGAAAGTGCAAAATTCATTTTCATAATATATCACACTAAATTCTTTCCTGAAAAATCTTTAGCATTGTCTTTCAAATATGGTTATTATAAATGCAATGAAAATATTTTTAATTAATTCGAAAGTTTTTTAGATTTCTCAAACCCTCGGGTTCAGATACCATTTAATACATGCTGGTTTGACTATACAAAGATCAAGAATAGTGTCTGCTCTGTACAGAATGAAACGTCCAATTCTGGCAGCAATTCACATTGAAGATTAACAATATCCACAAATAATGGGCAATAACACTTCTCTCTATCTGGGTGATGCTAGCCGGAATACAACAAAGTAAATATAGGGGTCGACATAGTCAATTCTTGTTCAAACATATCCGTAAGGAAACTTTTGAAAATTACTACGCAGCTAAAATTACTATGGATTTGTGTAAAATTGTTTTTGACAGATTTACTAAACTTTAAATTGATGATGTTATCAAATCGATGAATGTATAATTTTCTATTTCTTTGGGATCGTTGAATCCTGTACCCTTCCCTTGAGTATGATATTGTTCTAAGCCATTAAGTAAAAATGGATTAAATTAATTCATATCATGACAATCCTAAAGTTTATAAGGGACGGCGGTATCCCGGTTGGTAGAGTAGCAGATTAGCAACCGGAGGGTTGCGAATTCGAAACTCGATCCAACCAAAGGCAATCGTGCAAGTGGGGCTGGTGCATGTTAAATCTTTCGTCGCCTCAAATATGATCACGTTGGCGTGGTGAGGAGTTTGGAGAGTGGGGTGCCAGCTCGGGTTCTCGTCATCTGAACATGATTCAAATTTACGATGTAGTGCCATAGGATCTTTTCCTTCGGGATGGATCTAGGACCGTCGCCCGTTTTGTTGCTCCAGTGCGATGTTAACTAAACTACCTGAAGTTTATAAACCTGTACCTTATTTAACAATATATTGTCAAATTTGAGCCCTTGAATTTGAATCACTGCTGTCTAATACGCAATTTAACAATGTTTCCGGAAGTCGGAACAGCTTTTTAATGATTTTTTTTTCTCCCGCGAATATTCTATTGTGATGATGTTACACAAGAGGAAGAAAAAAAAATTCAAAACAGACCGAAAGATATCTCACTCCGATACATAAACACAATCAACTTGTTTTTCCAATGTAACATACAACAATCAATAAATGATAAATGCATTACAAGATTTCGGTATCTTTGACTGAATATGAAACAAAATCGATTCAACCTGCCGGAAAAGGGACGAACTGAAAAAAAGAATGGAAAAAAGTGTATGCTGTTCCGAAGTCACGGTTCACTAAATTCTATATCCGGTGAACTCGTTAAGTTAACGAACACCAGCTTACTCCAGAAGAAAGTAGAAAAAACGAAAGAAAAGGCAAAAAATTTATTTCTCTAGGTTTTTTTTTTACCTACATTGTACTTGGAAAGAGTCAAAGTCCGGAATTATTTTTGTAGACTTGAACTCGGAGTTACGATGAGTGAATGATACTAGCAGACAAAGCGACAAAACAGTTTTGCTCCATTAACAAAGCGCGCGTAGTTAAATCCACAAGCGGCGAGCTAGGTGTTTTTTTGCACTGTGCTTCGACGGTCTTTATTTTTTTGCTGCAATGTAATTGCACGTAGCAATCTTCCACGCTTCTCGCAGACTGCGTGTGGAATTCATTCGTTGGAATCTCCGCATTTCTCGAAGGAAATCAACGATATTTTTGTGGTTGTTTCTTTTAAAAGTAGAATGGACAATGCGGAAGAAAGCGTGACCATTTTTTCCCACAAAATGGACTCGAAGAACAGCACTACAGAAACAAAACTGTTGGTCGTCAGGTAACGATTGATGTTCATGATGATTTGATGAATTTAAATTTCACAAATTTTAACCAGTAAAAATATTTGGCTCTTAAAAAAATTAGATGGAGGAATCGAACCTTAGCCTCCTACAACTCGCAGTTTACTAACAAGGTTGCCAATCCCAATGAGCCATAGTATTAAAATCTCAGAAATATAATTTAATAAGTGTAGAAACTTATTAATTACA
Source organism: Meta bourneti (assembly GCA_933210815.1). NCBI lineage: Eukaryota > Metazoa > Arthropoda > Arachnida > Araneae > Tetragnathidae > Meta > Meta bourneti. The sequence continues at coordinate 11,139,890 of OW119924.1, read as the reverse complement.
CATTACGACATCATGATCTTGGATATACTGCATATATCTTTGAATGACTTTCGAATTTAGCTATTAGTCAAATTAAAACATCAGGACAATCCAAATATACCTAAAACACTTAATGGATTAACTTTTTTTCCCAGTCTTTACCTTTCACGTCATTCCTCTGAGGTTAGTTGATTAAATTTTCCTTAAAAAAGGGAAAAAAACGATTTGCAAACGCCACAAAAAGCGCCCTATTGCCAGTTGCGAACATATATTCTTTGTTTAAAAATATTTTTATGCATCCTACAACTTTTAAAGTTTGGTCAGGGAATTTGGAATCACCCTGTGTATAGTTTCTATTTAGATATTTTTTGATTTAGTTCTAATTAGAATTTACAACCTTCTCTCTGTAAATTCAAAATATCAGCATTCCTACTCCTCCACATTCCAGTGATTTGTTTTCATTATCAGGGGAATCCTACCCAAGATCAATACGGTTTGTCAACCCTCCAAGTGGTTTCGACGATATATCTCGTCTGGCAAATTTTGCTAATGACGAGGTATCTCGTCGTCGAGATATTGCCGATTTTTTATGAGGAGATCAAGATCTGGATGATGACGAGATCAAGATCTGGTCAGTTTTCTTCCAATGACAAGATTTCTCGTCCATGAAGACACGATCAATTTTGGTAATGACGGGATAACCTCGTCCAGACAACAAACCACCAGGAGAGTTAAAATAAGAGTTCAAATAATATATTATATTATCCATATGTATAATCAACTACAACAAATATGATTTTGTAACATAAGACCCAGAACTGGACGAGACAATATTTGCTTTAGTCCAACTCCGTAGAGTCACAGAAAATGAAAAGAATTAGAAAGCTCAATAGTCGAGGAAGTCTAAGAATCACTGACTTGCACGTAGTTTGTAGATAGCACATTTCCTCAGACACGCAACTGAACTTTAACACCACCACCTGTGCGTCTTCTACTTGCAATTAAATTCTTCCCGAATTCTTTTCGTGCCGTGAATTCCAAAATAATGTAACTACACTTTATTAAACAATTATTCCTCTTCGCCTCTGAAGCACTGTATTCGAAAAACAATTGCCTCAAGTCTATAAAGAACAGCATCAGGTGCACAAGAAAATCGCACATGTGAGGTTTCATCCTCTAATATATCTAGCAGTAGTGTATCATCCCTTATATTATTGCACATTTCAGAAATTAACTATAAAAATCACTTCAAAAATCATCATTAGTAATTGATCTAATGTATAACTAATATCAATCCTTCAAGTGGTTTCGACGAGATATCTCGTCCATCCATGTTTGACCAATTTTATAATGACGAGATAACTCGTCATCAAGATATTGCCGACTTTTTTTATGATGACAAGATCCAGATCTGGTCAGTTTTCTTGTAATGACGAGATATCTCGTTCGTCAAGATCTGCTAATGGTTTTACTAATGACGAAGTACCAGGTCGAGACAACCACTAGTAGGGTGTAGGAGATATTTTTAAAACATAATACAGTGCAACTTGGATAAAACGAACGTCTCTAATTCGAAATCGTCGTTAATTCGAAGATTTCTCTTAGTCCCTTGAACTTCTCATTAAATCAATGTTAAAAAATCGTGGATAATTCGAAGTTCAACTTCCTTAATTCGAAGTTTTTTATAAAAACTTTCGAACCATAACGACTTTTCGGCATTTCATCGTTACGAAATCATCGCCGGAATACCCCCACCTGTTCGACACGTGAAAGCTGAAATCCCCTTCCCGCCACCTGTTCAACACTTAACAGCTGAGACCCCCCTTCCCGCCACCTATTACGTAAGCTACAGTACATGTAATATGTACTGTAGCTTATGTAATGTAAATCTTATTTTGTTTACATACATATAATGTTTATACATATAATGTTTCATACCATGATCTTTCTGAATAAATATTTACTTATTGACAGAATAATCTTTTCAAGCATTCAGTGGATCTGAAATTAAAGTTAAAAGATGTAACTTTTTTAATTCGAAGTTTTGGATAATTCGAATTTTTTTAGTGGTCCCTTCAGCTTCAAATTATCCAAGTTGCACTGTATCATGAACATGACAAGGCAACAGTATAGACGTTTTGTTGTTTTAGTTCCAGTCCTAGAAAAAGAACAGTACAGGTTTGGGGGTTCTGTTTGCCACTTTACTGTCCTTTTCTTGCTACATAGAGGCTAATTAGTTGTATCCAACAACCACTGCCTTTCACTCTAGTATGCAGGTGCCATTAATGTAGTATGCAGTTGTTGAATGTAGTATGCAGGTGCTATCTTTCCTCAGACATATCAATGAACTTTTAACACAATCAAGGGTTCGGCTACTACTGATACGAAATTAAATAAGTCCCCAAATTCTTTCCCTGACATCAACTCCAAAACAATGTTGAAACACTTTAACAATCATTGTTCTTCATCTCTGCCACAATGTGTTTCAAGATTCACTTCAAATCGGGGCAAAGCAGTGCACGAGGTGGAAGAATGCCTCGGACATAAGGAAACAGCACGAGCAGCTGCAAGATATCATCTTTCATTGTATATTACATGTTATTGTGTATTTCCTAATGTTATTGTGTATTTCCCAAAATATCTAGACTATTAATTTCTAAAATCTCATTAATAATGTATTGTTCTCTCCGTATATATGATGCATTAAAACAGATGTATTCTATAGCATAAGAATGAGAATCTGGAAAGACAACATTGTCCAAACATCTTGTAGCTTTAACTAGAAGAGCTAGATGGTTTTCGTAGCATAAGATCGAGGACATGGTAGGGTACAATATTTACTTATATTTTGTTGCACTAGCATTAATCACAAAAGAAAAGGTTAGAATACCTTACTATAGTTCGAGGAAGTGTAAATCTCAATAAATAATGACATTCCCAAAGAATGGATAATACACATTCCCTCAGGCATTCTACAACCTTTAGCTTAATGTCGGGTGTGTTTTATTTGGGCCTGTCATGAAATTAACTGCGTTCTTAAATTCTTTTCACACCATCAACTCCAAGTTCGATTCCTGTCAGGTGCATTCCTCCCTGGGTGTATTTCTCTCTTCTGTGTCTCTAAAACTTTCATTGTGTGTGTTTGTCTATTGCTTGATATTGTATGTCTTGTGTCTTGCGCCATAAAAAAAACTCCAACATACCAAACCATACCATCAACTCAGGAGCAATTTTCAAGCACTTAACATTAAGATAATCCTCTATCTATAGCATATATCTATAGCATATAATTGATAGCATATACCATCGATTACTATCGCTTCCAATCGACAAACACTGCACAAGGAAGAGGCACAAGAAAACCATCGTGAGATACAATTCACTAATGAATCTAGTAGCTGAGTACCGCCCCATATTATTGTAATATTTACAAAATAACTCGACTAGTTATACCTAAATTCATCATGAAAATGTCTATCCATGTATCTTCCATGTCAGGGCAAATCAACATGGCTACTTTTCAGAATCTTAAGTTGAATATTTCTCACTCTTTCTCACAAATATTCAGGAAAGAAAGAAGCATGCCATGATACACATAATTGTAATTTAGATTCGTAGATTTACTGTTTCGATTTCAAACATATTATATTATTTAAAAAAGTATTGATGGCACTTGACTCTTGGACTCATCAAAAGTCAAGCTTAACCCCTTTTGCCCTGATACGGAAGGTATATAATTAACCCTCTCAGCGTCGCGAGATTTCAAAGTAGTGTACCATTGCTTTTATCAACAACACAAGTACTAAATAACCGTACGTATTGGTTGAAAGAATACATGGATACTTTCAACCTTTAGATAGATTTTATTCGTCCTTTCCTTTTAATAGAATCCATTGGAAAGATTCCATTGCCCATTTCTTTAGAATAGAATCCTCTGAAAAGATTCTATTGGTCAAAAAAGTCAAAATCAGAAATCATGCAGGAAAGACTACAGGTTGCTAGGTGAAATGACGCGCGTAAACCCCTCAGAAGGTTAACTAGAATAAATAGATGTATTTTGTAACATGAGACCTAGCGTATAGCAAGACGACAGCATTTTTTAGCTATTTGTTACTGAATTAAAAAGAATAGTTTACATTGTAGAGTATATAATACTGGTTAGTTTTTTATTAACTAAAATAGATGTTTTTTTATCATAAAACCTAGAACTAGGTAGGAGAGCGCTTAATATTTTATTGTCGTTCAATTACAGAAAAGGAAAATGTTTGATGGCTCTATATACAGTCTAAAGTTGGAGAAAATCTAAATATCGTTAAATAATGGCTTGTATGAAGAATGATATATTTCTCTTGCTCAGACATTCCACTGAACTTTAAACATAATCCCGGGTGAACTTACACTATGGGCTTAACATGAAATTTATTTTCATACCATAGACTATAAAACCAATATTCTTAGTAAATTCTATTTTATATCACTTCCACACGCTTCGTCCATCACATCCAGTCGACAAAAGAAGCGCTGTGAAAAAAATCCTCGACCACAAGGGAAAAAAATCCGTAAAAAGAAGATATCCTCTAATGTACCATCTATAATGTTATTCTCTAATGGACTGTCCATAATTTAACCTAATGTACCATCCCTAATGATATTGTTATATTTCACAGAATTATTTGACTAATAATTTCAAAAATAATAATTAATAATGTATTATTTACCTCTCGCACAATTATCAAGGGACAGATGTAGATTAAGATGAAGACCACATTTTACAGTCGTTTTAGAATAGGTCCTAGAAACGTAGTAGTTTAGGTTTGGTATGTCACGCTACATTCAAGTTTGGGTTTCAAACTTTGGCCAGTCACACCAAGAAAAGTCTAGAGGGTTGGTTCTCAACAATGCAGGAGGCTTTAACCTCCAAGTGGTTTTGACGAGATAGCTCATCCCACAAGATAATAGTGTTGCTAATGACGAGATATCTCGTCATCAAGATATTGCCGATTTTTTTTTATGATGACGAGATCAAGATCCTGGTGAGTTTTCTTCTAATGACAAGATATCTCGTCCATAAAGATCTGGTCACTTTTATTATGGCCGAGATCAAGATAACCAGCAGGAGGGTTAAATAACCGAGTTGCCACGAAGAATGCAGATTCAATCGTGGGTGCGTCTACTAGGGCCTGTCATAAAATTAAACGCATTCCTGAGCTCTTTCCATACCATCAACTCCAAAACAATCTTCATACAAGCACTTTACTCAACAATCATCCCTTCCTCACTATCGCATCCAATCGACAAAGCACTGCATCATGAAGAATGCCTCGGACACAAGGAAGCCGCACAAGAAGAGAAGTACCTAATGAAATCGGACAGAGTTCATCCTTCATCGCGGGGTCATAGAGAAGAGTCATCACATTTTGACCCTCGAACCAGTTCGCGAGCATGGCTTTCGTTGTTTGACCTGGATGTGGCCAAGGAAACGGAAGCGGGAAGACTCTCGGAAAGCACGGAGGATGGGATTTGCTTTCAAAAAGCAATCGGACACGGTGACAGTCCGTTCTCACGATACCGCTTCCCATAGGCAGTGCTTTTCATGTAATCACAGGCTTAGAACACAGAAATGACTTGTTTTACGGTATCGTATGTCGTCGAAATCGGTTTCTTCCATTGTTCGGAATAACGGTTGAGATCGATCCATGAAAGACCTGATTTGATATAAAAAAAGAAAGACCAAAGTATAAAACAATGGAAACAGTTCGACAAATTTGTAGGATCGTAGTAAATGGGCTATGTTGGCTTTCGTATAGCGGGTTTAATTTTATTTCTGGATATCAAAAATATTTGTGCATGCCATAATACGTGTAAGAAAGACCTATTCAATGCCTTCAGAAGACATCTTAAAATAGTAGGTTCCATTGACTTATTAATGCATCGAATCTGGACCAGGAGTGCACAACATAAAAACTGCTTCTATCTGCGGATTAGCAACCGGAGGGTTGCGGGTTCGAAACTCTATTCAACCAAAGATCATTGCGCTGATGCAAGTGAAATCTATCGTGGCATCAAATGTCCTCACGTTGGCATGGTGTGTGAGCTCAGGTGCTGTCCTCGGATCTTTCCCTTCGGGTTTGATCCCGGACCGTTACCAATAACCCATTGTGTTGCTCTAGTGCGATGTAAATTCAACTACCTACAACCTTACTAGCAGCTGGTTAAACTGCATGATTTGTCATTAGTTGGATGAAGGCATTAAGATTTTTAAAATAGTAATGAAATTCCGGTTTTTTTTTTACTGGTTTGGGTGAGAATTACGGAATTACAGGAGGTTGGTTTGAGGGTTTATGGCGCTAAGGCCATATTTGGCCATGCTGCTCCAGACACAAGACATAGAACATCAAGTAATGGACACACACAATGAAAGTTTTACTGACAAAGAGAGAAATACACCCAGGGAGGAATGCGCCTGACAGGAATCGAACCTGCGCCGCGGAATTACGAGAGATTGGTGAGAATTATCGTTACCAAAATATCATAATCTGTATTCTATAAGTACATATTTTATTATTTTTAGTTTTACTTTTACGTTCATACATCAAGGATCAACTTATATGGTGACAGAAATTAGAAATGTTATCGTATGCCAATGGTAATGTCTTTTCAATGTCCAGATATCCCTCTTCTCAACAATTTTATGGATTCCTGGCTTAATTCATTCTAAAGCTATCCTAAGTTGTAAGTAGAAACAGATTGCTTCGAAAGTTCAAGCGAATTTTTCGAAAGAAATTGCCCAGCAAATTTTTGAAAATCATTTACATGTTAACAAACTTGTTTTATTGCCATTACCACAGCAATACTTAATATCATTTCGGAATTGGGCTTAAAATTAGCTCTTAACGTAAAAAAGTAGGACTTACAACAAGTAAAAATCGATATTGTGAATTTCCTTCGGCAATTTACCGGCAATGAGAATGAAGGTAGTGGTAATTTTTAAACCCTCGAAAGCACATCCACGAGCTGAAGATGAGTCATTTCTGTAAGATTAAGGTAGTTGAATTAACATCGCACTGGGAGCAACAAAATGGGACATTGGCGATGGTCCAGGATCCATCCCAAAGGGAAAGATACGAAGAGAAGACCTCGTCACTTTGAACCACGGTCAAATGACGATGTAAAAACCTGAGCTGGCACTCCACTCTCCTAACTTCCTTTTAAGACTTTGAGGCCACGACAGATTTAACGCGTACTAACCCTCGACGGTCTTTGGTTGGATCGAGTCTCGAATTTCGATTCGAGCAACCAGCCGGTTGCTTATCCACAACTCTTCCAACTAATCCACCGCGGCCCCTCTGTAAAACAAAGAAACCCAATCGTCAAAACGATCGCATCTTGATCAGATCCACTTCACACATCTGTATACGCTACTTGATAAACGCAACAACAGGTGGTGAAGTGGGGACCGCAACAAATGGACATCCCGACGTCTTGAATCCTGAGCAGTTTGTGCAACATGACATGCACTCAAATGAAAGGCGATCGGCCGAGGGCTACAGACAGCGCTCGATCCATTTCAGGAGTCGGCCTGCGAGTTTATCTGCGAAGGGCACCACGCCCGTGCTTCAGAATGTCAGTGGCCGAAGTGTCCACACCTTTCTGAGAAAGGAAGAGGTAGGCGGCAAGAATGCTGGCGGAGATGAGATCATGTAACCGAGCTCTTTCAGCTCTCTCAAAGAAAGGCACTTGTTGAGTATTCACCCATTTATGCACTGAAAAGATCGCGAGATGTAAGAAGAATGTTTCCAAAGTTCCTGAATCGCGTTTTTGACGTGAAATACGCTCTTAAAATCGGAGCTATATTGGGTAGGTAGGTATTTTAATTAACATCACACTGGAGGAACACAACGGGCTATTGGTAATGGTCCGGGATTAATCCCAAAGGGAAATATCTGAGGACAACACGTAATTTTGAATCAGTCAGATGACAAGGCAACACCTGAGCTGGCACACCACTCTCCAAACTTCCACACCATGCCAACGTGAGGACATTTGAGGCCATGACGGATTTAATGTGCACCAGTCCCCTTTGTACACGACGGTCTTGGGTTGGATTCGAACTCGCAAACCTCCGGTTGCTAATCCGTTACTCTTCCAACCGGGCTACCGCAGCCCAGGCAATATTGGGAGCATGCATGAAAAGTTGTGTTATTAAAAAGCGTTACAAAAAAAGACGTAGTTGCTTAGCAACGGGAAAGTTTTGTGTGTCTCACAACAACCTCCACGTAGCTCGGATGTCTCATTCCTGTGTCCGCTATTGTTAAAAATGTGATTTTATTGTGTCTCAATAAATTATATTTTATTTATTGATTAACTACTAGGTCCAAGACTGCTTCGTTTTAGTACGCAAGACAAAATACAAATTAACCTTCGTTTGAGTTAGAAAATTAATCGAGTCTGGATCATACTTTTAAAAACAATTGTCAAGAAAGGTTAAATGTGTTGGTTCTTTTTGACGTGAATACGTCTTTAAAATAGGAACAGTAATGGGGGCATGCATGAAAATTCGAGCGTTACAATTGTTTTGTCTTGTGATTTCATCGAGAAGAAACACCCAGAAGATAAATATAGCGGCATCTAGACAAAGGATGTCCGTACCTGACATGATCTTTGGATTGAGTGAGCAGGCACAGTGAACGCGGGGAGGAGGTCCGCAATATGTTGAAATTCTACGGTTCTGGGCGAGGTTTGGGCCAGTGTCACTTTGGATTGGGTAGAGTGAGGACTGCGTCAGTGCTGTCATTCGAAACTTACCGAATTACGCTACAATCACAGGCCATAAATCATTAAAATTAGCCTTCCATATTATTAACAAAACTGCATTTTAATCGTTCAAACTGTAAATTAATTGTTGAATATTCACACAAACTTCCTATGCTCCTATGTATGCTTCATTCATTCCACAATCTAAATCTTGCCCGAGTATTCACGTCAGAAATACGGTTTATGTCCTCGAAACAGCCTACCATTACTTTTTATTAATTTTTGTCTATTGCAATTTTTAAATGCAACTGTCATGAAACTGTCCCAGTTTGAAATTAGCATTCTTAACCAACTAAAAAATTTTTTGGAGCCTCTTCTACCCACTGGTTTACAGTAATTAACGTTATTTAAATCGCCCACCAAGTAGGTTTCTTTCAGTTCTGGAAACAGAGGAGTCAATGGATTAATTCGTTACGGGATCAATAACACATCACCTGTATTCTTGGAAACAGAATAATAACAAAAGTTTCGTTTAGTAAAAAGTATTATTCTTACGTGTTTTGTTTTTCGGCTTGTTTTTATTTTCAATCAGGTGGGACGCATCACATATTGTTTTTCTATCTCGAAAATTGCTCCAGAGAAAAGTCTACGCCTGTGTTACTGTAGAAACAGCCATTATCTCATTTTTTCATAGGGATATTTGAAGAAATATATTTAAGTTTGTCACATTGGAGCACTTATTGGAAATGTATTTTTAATGATTTTTTCACTTGTCGTAAGGTCTGTAGTAGTAAACTACCCGATATACTGCCAACTTTCGCTTAAAACGAAATTAAGACATCTACTCGAGTCACCCTACTGAAAATGAACGAGCCCTGTTTCTATAGCGACCCACCAGCCAGATTTAGTGGCGTGCGCTGTTCTCAAGGTAGACACCTTTCCCGTCTAATCTAGGTTAATGTGGGCTAGAAAAGAAATGCATTCAAATTTCTCACTTATTTTCCCACTTAATAGTCACACCATGTCTACCTCATAATATACCTAAACATTCTTCATGTCGTTTTTAAGTAAAATTATCACACCCTTTCAATTCAGTTTCATTAAATCTCAAAATAGCTAAAACTGTAATATGTTTTTAAATATCCCACTTAATAGATTAAGTGAAAAATATGGTATCTTTTAAAAATAAACAATAAAGAGTCAATGGAGTACTGCATAGCCCACAAGGCTCATATCAAAGATGAAAATCCAAAACGGACATTTATTCTGACAAGTCCATTCGACGTCCGCCTCTGACGTTAACGTCAACTTATGACATAGGAGACATGTTATTTCAAAGAAACAAACCCGCAGTGGCTCAACTTTCACGGCATTTTAAATTTAATTTAGAAAACCTATTAGTGCAATCTTCAAAGCAATCTGAATTAATATGAAAAGATATTTACATTTGGACATCTATTTAGTGACACTTCATTTACCCTTTTGCGAACTGACTGAAAAGCTTTATTTAGAAAAATAACCATTGGTAAGTATGAATTAAGTAAAGGTTGGTTGTTTTGGCGTTTTATGGCGCAAGGGCCATATTTGGCCAACGTCAAGTAAAAGGTATTGTGAAAGTGGGAAAACAGGTATTGGGGAACAGAGTAGTGGGATGAAAGCAGGAAACGATCGCTTGGGTATACCGGGAGCGCGACCCCCGTGTTGATAAAAACAATAAACCCCATGGAAAAAGAACACTAGAGTACCTAGGATAAGTGAATCCCGTATACACCTAAAGATGTGCTCCAGAGAGCGAATAAAGTAAAGGATGTTTCAACTCGAGTGTCTGCTCTCTGGTTGTCGGCATAGGCAGATTACTCCACATTTGTTCGAAAGCTCTATAAAAATAACCATAGACCAACCTTGTTTCTCCACAGTACAACAGCAAAGGCAACACAGGTCCTTTGTAACTCTAACAATTCATCGACTTGTTATGTTTTGTCTGAACTAACTGCATCTAAACTATCCTCGAAACAAAGAATGATGTATCTATTTGAATCAGTGCATAATAAAACTTACTTTCTTAGTATAATACCGTTAAGCTATGTTAGGTTCATATAAGGTTCATTCTAATGAACAGAATTACTATATAATGGTAAGGTACGGAAATGTACAGAGAAAACTTAACTTTCCCAGCAGATAAAACTTAACTAAAAGTTGCTTGAGAAGAGACAATTAGAGTTCAACTTTGAAGGAAGTCTTATAACAGAGGATTCAGGATTGATCCCGGACCGTCGCCAATAGCCCGTTGTGTTGCTCCAGTGGGACGTTAATTCAATTACCTACCTCAAAAGAGGAAAAGAAAAACAGCAATTTTAAACGTATCCTTTGAAAGGAGTAGTAATTTAATCAATCGAGCAATTGATTTTTCCAGACATTCAGTCTACGTCGTTGAGAATATTTTTTGTTAAGTATAGTTTAATGACACTTTTTAAAGTTTTCAATTAATGATTTAGTGCTAATTCGAGAAATTCATATCAGCATAACCCTTGTGTTCACCTGAGATGCGAATTGGTAAACACAAAATTTAAATAGTGAGTTAGCAAATTCGAGAAATTTATATGGAGCATAACATGTCGTTCACCTAAGATGTAAACACAAAACGTTTAGTTTACGATTTTAATGACAAATTCGTGTTTAATCCCGAGGAATGCCCATTGTCTTGCTTTCAAGCAACAGTTTCCGCTCTGTTCCTAGTTACAAGAGCAGCATAAGGTCGAATCTGTATTCAAGAGAAGCGATCGCAATGTAGGGTTAAGTACGCGACAACCTTTACTTAAAGGAAGAAAAAATAGTTACTTTTCTTCCAGAGGAATTCATTTGTTACTCTGACCTGGCATGTTTTGCGCAGAAAACTTTTCACGTTTTTAACCGAGATTCAGCAGATGATAACATTAAGCGCAACCTTTTTGCGCTTTTCAAAGAGTGAAAGCATGGAATATACTTCAGCCTTTAAGAGTCACGTGTGAGAAAGCCGTAAGTGTCACCTTCTTTGTGTGATAGTGAAACCAGTGCGGGAGTTGCTTTGCATACCAATAAATGAGAACCATGATGCCAGTTTACGGAACACAATTTCAATCTTTATTGGGTTTAATCTCATACGTTGGGGTAAGTTGTTGAATTTACGTCGCATTTGGAAGCAACACAACGGGCTATTGGCGAAGGTCCGGAATCCATCCAGAAAGGAAAGATTCGAGAGAGAACACCTCGTCACTTCGAAACACGGTCAGATGACGAGGTCAGCCCCTGAGTTTGGACCCCCACTCTCCAAATTCCACACCATCCAACGTGAGGACATTTGAGGCCGCGACAGATTTAACGTGTCCCACGCGCACGACGGTCTTTGGTTGAATCGAGTTTCGAACTAGCAACCCACCGGTTGTTGATCCGCGACTCTACCAATTGGACTGTCGCGGCCCCCTGACATGTTCAAATTTTTACTAAAGATTTAACCAAAAGAGTTAAGTAAAAACATTAAAAATTTCAAATCAGTGGCACCAATTTCGAAAGGTGCCAAAATAAAACCCCAGTTGCTCCATATAATGCATGTTTCAGAACTCTATTTTATATATACAGATCGTTACTAATATTTTCTGAACATTGATATTCATCCCTCCTGAACGTGGGCCGCGGAAGCCTGGTTGGAAAAGTAACGGATTAGCAATCGGAGGGTTGCGAGTTCGAATCCAACCAAAGACGGTCATGTACAAAGAGGACTGGTGCATGCTAAATCTGCCTTGGCCTCGAATGTCCTCACGTTGGCATGGTGTGGAAGTTTGGAGAGTGGAGTGCCATCTCAGGTGTGACATTGCCATCTGACCGTGGTTCAAAATTACGTGGTACTTTATTCGGATCTTTCCTTTCGGGTTTGATCCCGGACCGTGGCCAATAACCCGTTGGATTGCTCCAATGCGACGTTAATTAAAAATACCTACCCTCCTGAACATATGTATCATCCTCCAGCCATAAAAACATCAGGGTCCAAGTTGTTAACGTTGTAATGAACGAGGTCAAACTATGGATGCGTAATTATCCGCAATATCAGTTGTTTCTGTTGCTCTTGATTTAGACACAAGCCTAACAATTTATTCTGACCATTTGTGTGATTTATGTTTTTTAATATTTGCAGAACAACCATTGTAGTCAGTCGTGTACTTAGATCAACCGAGATGTGTCATTGTTTATGTGCTTTCATTAATTACAGCTTTCTAAGTCCATAGTCTGGCAACTAAAAATCCCGTTTTAAAATGTGAAAAGATCTTAACTTTTTGCCATTATGAAATATACATAAAATTTATAATATCACTTTATAAATAAAATGATAATTCTGTTATGATCTTTATATTGGGCTTAGTACACATTCCATCAATACTTTTTGCATGCAACTACGCGATGTTGTTACTTTTTTCTATCGTTAAGATTAATGCGAATTGTTTTGAGCATTTTAGGAACATTTAAGAGTTGCTTTCGTATGTGTCTTGAAAGTAAAACTTAAACAAGTAAAACAGAGGAATTGTGTTTTTTTTTCGTTTGATGAACAAATAAATTTCGTGGCAGAGAAGAGATATAGTTTCATAACAGACCTTGATAAGGAAACCACAAGACACCTAATACGTGAGAATTATTAGTATTTTATGCATGTATGATCATACTTCACATAAATGTAGAATAAATTCATTTGCTATTTGTAACACATATTTGTAGGAAAGTATCACTTAAGTCTTCGCCAAGGGCTTTTAATTTGAGCCGATTTTTGAACTAATCACGAACAAAAATACAGAACGTGTCAAACTTAAGATACATAAGCTGATGCAGATTTTTTTTTTTGAAAAAGGATATTTTTTAAAATTTATTTTCTTCTCAGTTCTTGTATTTATAACTATTTTTTTTAATTCCATAAAAACTATCTTTTAACGGGACGGATTTTAAATCCTTAAATCTTCAAAACTTATATTTTTTACTGGAAAAAAATAGTGGATAGCTCTGTAAATTTTGATCTTTCACAATTCTTCTATTTATAATTATATTTTTTAATCCAATAAAAACTGTTTTTGAAGGACAGGGATTTTTAAATCTTTTAAAAATAAATCTTTACCCAAGGGTTTCAATAGGTTATATTTTAACTGGAAAAATAGCTCAAAATTGGAAACAATCCTAATGCATTCTTCGAGCTTCTATAGATATGAACTTGGGGGAATATACGAGAATAATCGGTATGATATTGAAAGTCAATACAAAAAATGCTTTGGCGGTTGCATTATGAAACATTTAAAGCTTTTCGTGGTCGTTCTTATAACTTGCGTCCTTGGTTTTATGAATCATTCCATTCCTTCACAAGTCGTTCGACCTTTCTAAACAAAGACCATCTTCACTAGTAACAAAGGACATTTCAAAATGGCTTGTCGTATAAAATATACCTATTACTCCTGCATTAGTCTGAGCACAATGGTCTGTGAAATATGGCCTTTTGTCCAAAAAAGCAGTTTCGGTTTTCTGCAAGTACGACTTTAAGATGAAAGACGCGACATTTGCACGGTAATTTTTACCGTTGCAATACGATGCTGATGTCAAAGAATGCGTTATCGGAACATAAAATTGCGTGCGGATTTGAAAAGCTTAGAGATGACCTTTTATTCGTCAAGGGAAAGGATTGTGTTTTATTTTCTTAGCCCTGTGGAATATACAATAAAAGTAGTGATCGTAGAATCGAGACATTTGCTCATGGGGATTCGTATAGTAAAATATGCAACATTGTTAGAAGTGTTTTTCAAGTGTTAAATTTAATTTAACGTAAAATCATTCGTCGACAGTTGTCAACATCCAAATTTCTACTTATTTTTATCTTTCGATATACTGAGTTTGATAAAAAAAAATCTGAATTAAATAACCAGGAATAAATATTTTAAAATTTATTAAGAAAACGAAATCGCTTCTTTCATAGAATATAGACACAGAATAATTTTTTATTGTAATTGACAAAAAATTATTGATTTCTCTATAATTTTAACGTAGATTGCTAAATGAAAATATGCAATTCAGATGGAGCAACCAGACAAAATCTAAAAATTATCTCATGACAAAGTTATGTAAGTGTATTATATTACAGTGGTATGTCTGGAAAGGAAAGAGGGAAACATGGGATTGTATTGCATATGTATTATTGCGTGTTACCTAATAGCAACCTCCTTGAGCTGAGAAAGTCAGTCACAATCACCAAAATAACAACTAGAACTATTCATTAACCATCCTGGTGTTTGTCTCGACTAGTTATCTCGTTATTATTAAAACCAATAACACATCTAGATGGACAAGATACCTCGTCATTACAAGAAATCTGACCAGATCTTGATTTCGTCATAATCGAAAATTCGACATCTCGTCATCACCAAAATTGTTCAAATGTTGATGAACGATATATCTTGTCGAAACAACTTGGAGGATTAAAAGACAGGAATTTCAACAAATATGTCTATGATTTTACATTTAAGTATAACATTTAACATTTACCAGCACTTAACATTAAGTCATCCATTATAACATTTAAGTCTAAGGTTAAAGTGGAAGTTTTATTTTTAAACCATCATCGATCGAAAGAAAATACCCCAATTTATCCATTAAAATATAATCAATTCAGTCATGTTCCAAATGGCTCCTACACCATGCAACTAAAAGGAATATACATATTGCGTGCATATAATCTGTCTTAAAATAGAAAGCATTGAACCCATCGCAGGAAAGAACCGCTTCAATTCGAAAACGAATCTCTGGGTCACTGTCACAATGCACCAATATCAATCTCAGCCCTGTTCTCCCTCCCATAATATCGTGTTTATGATCTGCCTAATCCCCATTCTTTCTTCTGAGGTTCTCAGAGATATTAGATACCTTCTGAATATACGTTTGTCCCGTCATCTATTGTGCGAAATGACCTGAAATTTCGGCCTCTATAATGAACCACCGATTGAAAAGCACTTACTACAATAATAGATATTTTTTGATTCGTTCGAATCGGACAATGAGTCGCGTTTACAATCTATTGTGGCTCAGGCCTTTCGCGATATTCTCGAATTGTAAAGGTGCGGGCAATTATTAATACGAGTAATTAACAACCATAAAGTTTAGTCCATTATTGAAGAGGGATGTGGGTTGCATTGTGGTGGGGATACTCGTTGTACAAAAGAAGATTGTTCCTACACAATTTGTATAAATTAATTATTTTGTTAATCATCCCTGTATGATAATTAGCTTTTGTTAAGATAATCAGACGTTGTAGAACAAAACGGATGGTTTTGTTCATTCTTTTTCTTACACCAACAATATAATTATTCTTCAAAATAATTAAATTATAAGCGACCCAATTCTTGTCACTAGAAATATACGACAGATACCTGAATGATTTCTCAATTAGAAAAGAATAATTAATTATAAAACAGCTCAATACTTTTTTAAAATCAACATAAGATACTCATTATAATAAAAATGAAAATCGTCCTACCATAGAGAAGAAAGTAATAATAACTTTAATAGAAGAACTGAATTTAAACCATCATATTAATTCCTATGTGAGAGCCGCTGTGTTGCTCCAGTGTGACGTAATTAAAATACCTACCTACCTATGTGAGAGCAGTATCGATAAAAAAAATTCAAACATCAATTGTACACTTAAAAATATTCCGAATCATGAGGTGAAATCCTTGAAACACTTTTTAAATATATTTAGATTATCTGTTCATTCCTCTATCAAGTTTCCAGGTATAGCCTCATTATTTCAATGCCATTTCATTCCTCCTTGACGCCTTTAAACTAAACCCTTAAATTGACGATTATGCATTTTCCCATGACTGCTTGACGTTTCGCACGTATCTTTTTTGACTTTTAACCTTTGTTATAGTGTAAAGCTTTTATTCCAGATGGACATTAATGTATTACCTTCTGGTTAGAATAAATAAAAAATGACTATTTGTTGGTATAGGAGAATGGTTCTTGTGGTCATTAATGTATTATTTCATGTTTAGAATAAATAAAAAAACTTACAAGTATTTGTTGGTATAGAAGAATGACTCTTATGCATCAAGCCAGCGGTCCTGTCTTCAAAACTTAATTCAAAAATATAGTCAAATTTCCTAAATAAACTTGCTTTGCCTTTGTTCAAGAACGTTTAAAGCTCCAGGCTGTAGCAGCAATAAAAAGTGGTTCAGAATGGCAACCAGAATTCTGATACGTTGAATTCCCAAAAAAGCTCAAATTAAAATGAAACGATCAGAACAAAAACAGAAATGCACACTGCAAAAGATTAAGAACATAACGGCATAGCAAATTCTGAAAGAAAAACAAGCTTAAATAACAAAACAAATCCCAAGAAAAATTATTCAGCTTGCTGCCTAACAAAAGCAAGCGCAGTTTCTTAGCAACGGGAAAAGGTTTGTGTGTCTTACAACAACCTCCACGGAGCTCGGATATCTCATTCCTGTGTCCTATTGTTCGAAATGTGGTTTTATTGTGTCTCAATAAACCATCTTACTTATTGATTAATCACTAGGCCCAAGTCTGCTTCGTTTTAATACAGAAGAATATGATTAGCTTTCGTTTGAGTTAGAAAATTAATCGAGTCTGAACTACACTTTTTAAAACTAAATGTCACAAAACAAATTCTTGTTTCTTTTACGTGAATACGTCTTTAAAATCGGAACAATAATGGGGGGCATGCATGAAAAATCGAGTTACCAAAAGGCGTCACAACTGTTCTGTTTTATGATTTCAGAACTAGAAACACCCAGAAGATAAATATAGCGTCGTGTAACAAAAGATGTCCGTTCCTGGCATTACCTTCTGACCGAGTGCGCAGGCGCACTAAGCATGGGGAGGGGTTCCGGAAAACATCGAAATCCTACTGTACTGGGCGAGCTTTCGGATAGTGTAACATTGGATGTCGTGGAGTAAGGACTGCGACATTGGTGTCATTCAAATGCTATTGAACTCTACCAATCACAGGTCTTAAATCACTAAAATTGTCCAATATTAATATCATACTGCACTTTAATCGTTCAAACTGTCAATTAATTGTTAAATATTCACACACTAAACAATCGTTCAAACTTCCTATGTGTGCTTCATTCATTCCACAATCCACCATCAGGCCCGAGTATTCACGAGAAAAATACGGTTTGTGTCCTAGACTCAATCTACCAATTTTCTACTACCGGGATCGTTCGTAAATAAATTAAATACCTTTCACCCCTGCCGCCAATAACCTGTAATTTACTCCGGAAGTATGCTCGTAATTACAAGCTGGACGTCTCGCTTGAGCAAGATCTTGAGAGTTGATTCCGATTTTTTCATAAATGTGTATTAACCCATTTAACTTTAAATGAAGACAACGCGTGTGATTTTCTGTACCCATTCATTCACCCATCTGTACTCTGGGTGGAAAAAAATCCTTCAGAAGGGAAATAAAAAATTTATCAATTTTTCGCTCGGTTTACCATCGGAGATGAAAATCAGATTTGAGAATCGAATCGGAGAATCTCGCAATGCGTAGATAGATTAAAAGATATTGATATTATGGAGTAAGAGTGTAGTTTAAGGTTCTCATTCCTGTTTAGCCTGTTAATTACAATTGTTTTCTTTTTTCTACAATCTGGAATGTGTTTATTATACGTTGCCGTGCGGATATTGCACTATTCAAAATCGACACTAAGAAGTGCGCAACTACGAAACTGGAACCAAATCACTTATATTTTTTTATCGGTTAAACCTAACATCAGATGAATAAGGGAGAAAAGATAATTTAAATCCCAACAGAACTAATGAATAATGGTGTAATCAACTCAGCAATTTTCAATGAGCAACTGATATTTTTAAACTTCTTTGTTTAAACTTTGGCCATCTACAGCGCCTCTGTGATCAGAATAGCGACATAGGACATGTTATGCTACCTTATGTCGAAACTCCGTTACGGAATTCCCGGTGAAAAAACCTTCGAGCACGTATAGCAATAGGGAAGGAATGCGATGCTTTTCGTGAAGGCCAGCATATCGGCCTTTGGAGATTAGTGCAGAATTTGTCATATGCTCCTTATTGTCACGCTATTTACCAGTATATTTTAAGGCAACTCAGATAATAAAGGGCCGCGGTAGCCCGGTTGGAAGAGTAACGGACTAGTAACCGGAGGGTTGCGAGTTCGAATCCAACCATAGACCGTCGTGTACAAAGGGGGATGGTGCACGTTAAACCTGTCGACGCCTCAAATGTCCTCACGTTGGCATGGTGAGGAAGTTTGGAGAGTGAGGTGCCAGGGCAGGTGTGATCTCGTCATCTGACTGTGGTTCAAAATTACGTGGTGTTGTCCTCGGTCTCTTCCCTTCGGACCGTTGCCAATACCCCGTTGTGTTGCCTCCAGTGCGACGTTAATTAAATACCTACCTACCAGATAATAAAATTGTCAAAGAATCAATTAAATACTAAAAATCTAAAATTAAGTATTTTTCAAGCTTTAAAATGACAATTTCCTTTATATCTCGGCTGGATGCACTTTTATGGCGCAAGGGCCATATTTGGTCATACTGAACCAGACACAATACATACAATATGAAATTTTGGACATGCACACAAGGAAAGTTTTTTTGACACAGAAGATAGAAATACCCCAGGGAAGAATCGAACCTTCGCCTCCTACAACTCCCGGGTTGTTAGAGCAGTGGCATACACATGGAGTTATGACGGGCTCCTTTATAGCTGGGAAAGGAATTCTTTAAATGTTGTATAAATATTCCCATCTGGAGTCTTTTAGTGACTGATTTCTCAAAAGGTGACTTTTTTCTACATAATACAGCTTTTCATAGGAAAAATCAATTGAAAATATTTGAAATTTTTAAGGAGTATTCTTAGGACTAATACATGTGTTTCAACTAGAGCATTATGGAATAAATTTAAAATATATGTAAATATTTTAAACATATGTATTTAAAATATATGTAAAATAAAAATAAAAATTGAACATTTTCATATATTTGTATGAAAATTTTCATGTAGCGTATCATATATTTAAATTATATCAGTAGCAAAAAATGTTGACAGAGTGGATAAAAAAATAAATTCAGCTATCCAATGTGAACTGAGGTAAAAAATTTAGTGGCTATGATTATTAGATTCCAAAGGAAGATTACTCATTTTAACAAGGGAAGCAATGGCAATGGTATTAAACTCCGGGTGGTCTTAACCCTGTAAGTGGTTTCGTCGAGATATTTCGTCCGTCAAGATCTGAGGAATTTTGTTAATGGCGAGATAGCTTAAGACTAGACAAAGATCGCGTGTCAGTTTTCTTCTATGTATCTCGTCCAACAAGATCTGGTCAGATCTGACGAGATACCTTTCACAGATAACCGCCAAGAGGTCATTTAAAAGGTTAAATCATTTATTTATATATTATTGACTAACGTATTTTAGTACTGCTATGTACTTGTATCACTTTTTGCTACGGAGTTTTTAATTATATCAATGAGGTATTGATCAAGATATTTATTTATTTATTTTTAGAATTTTATTGAAATGTGATTTTTATCCATGCATTGACATTGTTCTTTTTTTTAACCACTTAACGTATTTACCCGTGTTTGACACGGGCGAAAGTTACCGGCAAATTTGCACATGCCCGTGTCTCACACGGGCGCTCTTCCGTTCTAGTAAAAATAGATAGGCTAGATTAAACTTATACCAAAGATGGCATAAACTTATTTATCATAGATGATTTACCACTTATTTATAGATGGATATTAAACTTATTTACCGTAGATGGAATCACTATGCACCATTTTTCTTGTGTAAACCAAGTGGTGCATTTTGATGATTAGCTATAAGTTTGTTAGGAATTCTTTGTTATAAAGCAGTTGTTAGGTGTCTAAAAGGTAATATATCTATTTTTATTACGTTAAATATCATAAAAGTAAACAGTTAACCATAAATTAATTTTTACTAAGTGTTTTTGTAACTTGTTTAGAAAAAGTTATCTGATAATAAGCGACTGTGACGATTTTGAATATGCCAATTTATCAGAAAGTTTCAGCGATGAAAGTGATGATCTCTTGAGTGATGGAAGTGAATCTGAAGTTAATATTTTATTATTATTAATATTTTGAAATTCAAAATAAACATGTAATCAAATCGTTTGCATTTTGTTTGTATAATAATTTTTTTATAACTTTTACCCCACCCCCCGCAACTGAAATCGCAAAAAATAACTTACATTATACCTATATATATATTCATTTTCTGTCAAAAAAAACTCGATCATTTTTTACCAGTTTTTCCGAAAAAAACTCGTGCTTTAAGTGGTTAAACAAGCGACAGTTTATCAATTCTCGGATTCCAAACAATCGAAGGGGCACGTGATTAACATGGCGTTCATATAATCCAAGGGAATTCAATACCAATCATCTTTAAGCCGTGATACTTGGAAATGTATGGCTTCATTTGTGTGAACCGTGGCGAAGGAAGTTTCATTCTTTCTCTTGCATATATGTCGTATATAAAACCTTTCCCTTCTTATTCAGCTAAAATCCTTCAATACATCTTCGCCTTTCATTTCCTCTTTTTCGTATTTCATTTTAATCCTCTAATTTGAATATTATTATGTCAGCGATAGTCGTCTCTTTCATGTAGTCAATTAACCCTCCTGGTGGTCAGGATTGTTGCTTGTAACAGAGTGGACCCATTATTCCAATGTTCGCCCCCAGATTGCAAAACTAATTTTTATAACAAAAGGTAGGTAATTGTATTAACGTCGAAACTGGAGCAACACATCGGGCTATTGGCGGCAATCCGGAATCCATCCCGAGAGGAAAGGTCCGAGGACAACACCTACATTGACTTGGTGTGGAAGTTTGGAGAGTGGGGTGCCAGCTCAGGTGTTGCCTCGTCATCTGACCGTGGGTCAAATTACGTGGTGTCCTCCTCGGATCTATCCCTTTGGGATTGATGATCCGGGACCGTCACCAACAATCCGCTCCAGTGTGACATTAATTAAAATACCTACCTACCGAGGACAACACCTCATTTTGAACCACGGTCAGATGACGAGGTCAACACCTGAGCTGGCTCCCCACTTTCCACACCACGTCAACGTGAGGACATTTGAGGTCACGCAGATTTAACATGCACCAGTCCCCACGAATGCGACAGTCTTTTGGTCGGAGCTGGTTTCGAACTCGCAACCCTCCGGTCGCTAATCCGTTACTCTTCCAACCGGGCTATAGCGGCCCCTCTTTATCAAAAGGATCTATAAAAACTTCCTCGTGTTTACTGAACTACCCACATGGAGTGACGGGATTTCCATCTGGGAATAACATTAAAAGAAAACAAAGCAAATCGATGTGTTTCGCAAGGCAATTCACTTTGGCAAAGGTGGAAGCACGGTACACCCACCCGAAAAGCAGCTTGCGCGACGGGCACTAAATTAAAACACTGGTTGAGGCTTGAGCGACACTTCCACAGAGGAGAGTCGAGCACGTTCCCCCCCCCCCCCCCTCTGAAGTGCCCACAGAAAACAGAGAACGAAGATATATCAAAATCAGTTTCGGTTCGGCGTGAGAAAACAAGTTCAAGCTCGCCATTTCGGGACAAAGCCCGGAGTTCCTGTCGCGGATTTATTTCACGTCCCACGTCCAAGGAGAGGTAGAGACTGGCCTCCGAAATTCGCTCGAGTTTTCTTTTTCGTGCGATTTTTTTAGTTCTTTTGTTTTTTACAAATACGCGCGGACAATCGTGAGAGGCACTGGTTCACCTACAGTCGACACCTACTCGTCAGATAGTCAAGAACCTCAGGTGATTTGCAAAAACAAGAGGACAGGCTGTGTATAAGAAGTTGAAACTTGGGTCAAGTTAATCATTCTCTTGATGAGAGTCAAGTTTCAGTTGTTGAGGTGCATAACGAAATATAAAGAGGTATTACTAAAAACCTTCGATTTCAGAGATTCGTTGAATTTATATATTAGGTTGGGATGCAAAAGTTCGTCCCGTTTTTTTTGACAAAAATTGAAGAAAAATTCAGCGATACGTGGAATTTATATATTAGGCTGGATGCAAAAGTTCGTCCCGTTTTTTTTTGACAAAAATTGAAAAAAAATTCATCGATACGTGGAATTTATATATTAGGTTGGATGCAAAAGTTCGTCCCGTTTTTTTTTGACAAAAATTGAAAAAAAATTCATCGATACGTGGAATTTATATATTAGGTTGGGATGCAAAAGTTCGTCCCGTTTCTTTGATAAAAACCGAAGAAAATTTTTATTTACTAAAAATTACATTTAATCAACATAGTATGTGCCGCGTTCTGTTCGATGACCTTTTTCCATCTCTCTCCGGTAGCTGCATAATCCCGCGCCCATAGAAGTTCTGAGGTTTCTGGCTAAAATCCTCCAGATGACGAAACTACTGAACTACTAGTGGCACGTGGAATGGTCAACGGCACTCTCACCCTACACAACACATATCTTCTTTTGCGTCTGCGAAGCATTCTTGCCTTTTCGGAAATAAAAAAGCATGTCGAAAATGTTCCTTATTTTCTGCCGTTTTTAATGCTTAACAAAATTTAAAAAACACAACCAAACATAATTTTTTTCCCAAGCACTTGCTGAAATTCCTTCTATCAAACAACATCTAAACTTTACACGTGTGCGAAGTAGATAACACTAATAGATACTCTTGCAGAAATAAGAAATTTTGGTTCAATATAAAAATCATAAAATTATGTAGACATCACTTCCACCAGTTTCTGTCAGTCAAAAGATTTGAGTAGCAGAACGAAGTATATAAAGGTAGGTAGTTGATTAACATTGCACGGATGCAAGATATCGGGCTATTGGCGACGGTCCGGGATCCATCCCGAAGGGAAAGATCCGAGACAACGCCTCGTAATCTTGAACCACGGTCAGAGGACGAGAACAACACTTCAGCTGACACCCCACTCTCCAAACTTTAACTCCACGCCAACGTGAGAATAGTTGAAGCCACTACAGATTTAACGCACATCGGCCCTCTAGTACACGACGGTCTTTCGCTGGACCGAGTTTCGAACTCGCAACACTCCGGTTGCTAATCCGTTGCTCTTTCAAATGGGCTACCGTGGCTCCAATATATAAAAGGAATACAAAAGACATGATTTCAGAGATTCGTGGAATTTTAGATTGATGCTTTTGAAGAAGTAAGAAATTTTGATTCCATATAAAAACTATAAAATTTTATAGAAGACCACATTGTTCCCATCACATCAAAGACATGAATCTGCATTTTTAGCTGCTTTTAATCTAAATGTATTTTTCTAGTCTGTTCGATGTTTTCTATTATATGCTAAAAATATAAACTCGTATTCGAAACTTAAATATTCTAAATTGATACCTACTTTTAAAAAAATGAGAAATAATCTTTCCAACATCGAACCAATACTTAAAGCCGTTTATTTTTTTCGAAACAATGATTTCAAAGATTTGTTCTTTTAGGAGTGGTAGAGACGATGTCTTGAATTACACGAATCTGAATACAGAAACGAAATTCCTTAGAATTCAATGGAGGTATCTCTAAAATGTGGAGTAATTGTATCCTATAGAATGTGTCTACTGTATGTTGGGGTAACTAGTGTTATAGAATAATATATAAATAGAATATACCTATCGTTTGCGACAGCTTAATTTGTCAGTATTTGCTACAAATGCCGGCCATCTACAGCTTAAAGTTGCGAACAGGGATTTGTAGCAGGAATATCTGCATACTGCACTGAGTAAACTTCGAACCCCTTCAAAAACCAGTCTTAGTTAGAGGGCCGCGGTGGCCCGGTTGGAAGAGTAGCGGATAAAAATCCGAGGGTCGCGAGTTAGAAACTAGGTCCAACCAAATACCGCCGTGGGGGCTGGTACTCGTTAAATCTGTCGTGGCCTCGATTGTCGTCACGTTGGGTGGTGTGGAAGTTTGGGGAGTGGGATGCCAGCTCAGGTGTTGACTTCGTCATCTGACCGTGGTTCCAAATGCCGAGGTGTTGTGCTCGGATCTTTCCCTTCGGAATTGATCCCGGACCGTCGCCAATAGCCTGTTGAATTGCTCCAGTGCGACGTTAATTGAACTTCCTATCCATTTGAATATTACTGTCTCACCGTCTCTTATTTGCCAGTTAACGTCAGATCCGATATCAAATCCACACCACAAATACTTTCCCATCTTCTCTTCAAAAACACTTTCTGTCCTGTAGACATATTGTTTTTAAAAAAATAGGTTCTTTCTGGACATGACCACTTCGTGTGAGTTTGGTCGAATGCTTTCAAGTTTTATGGCGAGGGCCATATTTGGTCAACCAAACGTAAGACAGGGAACACAATGAGAGAGGAAGAAAAATCAAAAAGTAGGTAGGTGAGGGTAATAGGATAGGGAGGAAAGATCACACTCGTGTACCTCGAGGTTGCGATGCCCGTACACCCCTAAAGAAGATGTGCCCCTCCCTCATATGAGGAGCTCATGGATCAGCTTCTTGTCGTAATGGGGAGTGGACCCATGGTTCTTTCCCTTCGGGATTGATCCTAGACCGTCGACAATAGCCCGTGTATTGTTCCAGTGCGACGTTAATTCAACTACATAGACTTCCTTCGCGAACTTTCTTTTCACTCAAATAGATTACTTGAGTGGAAGGATTGAGTAAATAATAGACCATCACAGCAAGAGTGTTCTAACCCACCAACATACCCAATGGAGATAAATGCGATTTTCTCCATTTTTTATATATTTTTATTTATCCACAATGACTCAAGGAAGGTTTAAATCTATATTGCTAAAGCATTAAATGCCAAGAGAGTGCACTGTAGGTGCCAAAAATAATTATTTTGGCATTTTCGGGTTTTTGTGGGTTAGGCCACTCTTGCTCTGATAGCCTCTAATTCAAAACTACTGTTATTTTCCCCTTTGGTAGGTATTTAATTAACGTCGCACTCAAGCAACACAACGGGCTTATTGACGACGGTCCGGGATCAAATCCCCGACGATTTTGCACTTAGGAAAAATACCACGTTATTCGTCCCGGTGGACCATCCAAACAATCCATCACCCTCCACCTCGAGCAATGATTAACTTTGTAGGTCACCAAGCACCACAATGTCCATTCGTTAGCGAAGGAATCTCAGGCCAGCATTGTAGCATTGTTTGCGAACTTTATTGCCTGTAATCAGCCCGAATAAATTACAGTTTTTGTGTTACGCCCCTATCATTTCACCGCGGAAGTAAACTGTTGCGTCCGCCGGAACTGTCACACTTTCCAACGATCCGGAGAAGGCAATTAAACGCTTTCCACAATTAGTCAACAATGGCGTGAGCATTGTCGACCGGCGGCGCCATTAGCGAAAGAGATGCGTTCCGGTACACACTCGATGCAGAAAGTTTTTAAGTATCTTTCCCTTCGCTGAAAGGTGTAATAATTCCAGTGTAGGACGCTTTCTCCACGTGACCATAAACCGAATCGAATGACAAAGTAACGCTCCAGCTCAGTTTCCAGAATGAATCATAAGAAGTTTCGAATGGGATTGAATCTAATGGGTTTTCCTGTCTTGAAAAAAAAAAACTCCGATAGGTCTCAATTTCGAAAGAACTCAAACAGGGTTTCATGAATTAATTCTTCGGGCTGGATTGCAAAACACTGCGATGAAAACGGGCCACGTTTATTATGTATGAAAGAGGGGAAGGAACAGAACTTATGCAGTTCCTCACTTGAGAAACTTGAAAATACGGTGGGTCATATTTTGCTACACGCCAATTAGACCGAGTTTTACGACTCAAAAAGTTTGGTTTTACTTTTTTAATCCTATACCCGTCTACGGCCATCAATGAATGAACAGCCCTATAAAATTCTAAATTGAAAAAATAGGGTAGGTAGGCATTTAGATTAACGGCGCACTGGAGCAACACAACGGGCAATTGGCGACGGTCCGGGATCAAACCCGGGGACAGTTCTAATGCGATTTCTAATCCAACAAAAGACCCTCGTGTACAAATGGGGCTGGTGCACGTTAAATCTGTCGTGGCCTCAAATATCCTTGCGTTGGCGTGGTGTGGAAGTTTGAAGAATGGGGTGCCAGCTCAAGTGTGACCTCGTCATCTGACCGTGGTTCAAAATTACGTGGTGTTGTCTTAAGATTTTTCCCTTTGAGTTTGGTCCCGGACGGTCGCCAATAGCCCGTTGTGTTGCTGCAGTGCGACGTTAATTAAAATACCTACCTACCTTGTTACTTAGAGGTGAAGGGGATTTAGATTGGGGCAACTGTACTTCATGCAACTGTGCGAAAACATTTACAGACAATTTAAAAGATAAATTCCGCTTATAGATAGTATATAAGTAGAATTTTTCGATCATTTGTTTTCATTTAGGCGTTTCTGTAACTACAATTTTTAGGTCAATAAAATCCGTGCCCTTATTGTACCTATTATTTTATTTTTAAAATTTATATAAATTCCAGTCTACATCGATGTTCTACAGTCAACTACCTCCATCAATATGACTGTCAATTTCATCAACATAATTGCTTGAATCAGTGTAAAATTACTTTGTAACCGCAAAAAAAGCAATCTGTAAACTCACTGCATGTGAACGAGGATTTACTATCTTATTTTAGCAGATTGAGTGTTTTCCTCGACTGTAGCAATCCAGTAAACGACCAACCAATCAACCAAATTACATTACGGTTTTCTCCACCTGATACCCAAATGAGATTTCCTTGATGCCTCTCTGAAATATCCGATGCACTATTTATACACACGACGCTTCTTCCCTTTGTTAATGGAGCTTAAAATGTGCAGAGCGAGATAGCCTAAAAATCTCTTCGGGAAAGAAGTCGTCAGCCTTTCTTTAAAACGCGTGGAGCTTTTTCGAAGAAATTCCGTGCAGGAAAGATTGCGGGAGGCGTTGATGCGGTGCGGCGACAGGTATGCGAGGACCTTTGTTACAAAGTGCCGAAAGAATGGACGCGGAAGCGAGAGAGGTTCCATCGCAACACCTCATTTCACATAATCTCTGCTTAAAAATAACTCTGATGGCCACGTGTGGATGGGTTTTGTTCGAGAGTTTAAGGGGACAGTAGACTTTCGAAATCACCCAAATCGATTTTTTTTTATTTTAGCTTTTCAACTTGGTATCAAACTCTGGAAAGCAAAAATCATTTTTCAGTTTTTATCATTTTTGACTGTAGGTAGCACATGTTTACTGTAGGTAGACTAGGTAGTAAAATGTTTGACTGGAGCAACACAACGGGATATTGTCGACGCTCCGGGATCAATCCCGAAAGGTAGGTAGGTAGTTATTTTAATTAACGTCACACTGGAGCAACACAAGAGGCTATTGGTGACAAGCCGGGATCCATCCCACAAAGGGAAATATCCGAGGACAACACCACCTAAATTTGAACCACGGTCAGATGACGAGGCAACACCTGAGCTGTCACCCCACTCTTCAAACTTCCGCACCTACAACGTGAGGACATTTGAGGCGACGATGGATTTAACGTGCTTCAGTCCCCTTTGTACACGATGGTCGGTTGGATTCGAACTCGCAACCCTCCGGTTGCTAATCCATTACTCTTCCAACCGGTCAATTTGGAAGGGAAAGGTTCGAGGAGAACGCCTCGTTATTTTGAACCACGAACCATTCAAATGAAGTCAAAAGGTCTGAGATATTTGGTATGCCTTATGAAGCCGTAGGTCAGTCTAATTAGCCCTCGCAATCAGAAAAAACGACCATAGAATGACAAAGTAAACCAACTAGACATCACGTCCCATCCTTAAATTTGGAGAAACATGGCCAAATATGGCCCTTGCGGCATAAAACCCAAGCCATCTTTAAATAAGCAGAAATGGATGACGGTGGCCAGAAGAGGAGTGATCGAACACCTAGCTTTATCAATTATTGGGTACTTATTTGCGCAGCATTTAACAAAACATAAAGGATCAAAATTGTCGATATTGCTTTCTCGAGGAACTTGGGGGTGAACTGAACATTTGGGAGAGTAACGGATTAGCTACCAGAGGATTGCGAGTTCGAAACTTGGTCCTACCAAAGACCGCCGTGTAGGTGGGGGCTAGTGCACGTTAAATCTGTCATGGTCTCACGTTGGTGAGGTGTGGAAGATTGGAGAATGGGGTGCCTGCTCAGTTGGTGAACTCGTCATCTGAATGTGGTTCAAAATGACGAGGTATTCTCTCTTCGGTCGGTAGGTAATTTGGGTTTTATGGCGCAAGGTCCAAAAACGGACAAGATGTGCCTCGGATCTTTCTCTTCTGTATCGATCCTTGACAGTCGACAATAGTCCACTGTGTTACTCCAGTGCGACGTTAATTACCTACCTAACAATAAGTTCTTAGTTTCCTTAGTCTAGTTAATAGATGCAAGTCCTTAATAAGTTTCCTTAGTCTAGTTAATAGATGCAAGTCCTTAATTAGTTTCCTTAGTCTAGTTAATAGATGCAAGTCCTCAATAAGTTTCCTTAGTCTAGTCAATAGATGAAAGACTTCTAAGCTGGCCAAGTAGAAGCTACTTGTATGGTGTGTACTCCTGGTCCAGATTGGATGCATTAATAATTCAATGGAAACTATTAATGAAGCCAAGAGCCGTCATGTTGCTCCAGTGTAACGTTAATTACCTACCTATCTTGAAGAACTTGAAATACTTCACGTCTCGCTATAGTTGAGGATCATTCGGGGAGATCCCGACCGAATCCCAGTGCACTAATAAGGAAAAAGCATCCTCATCCAAGCCCAAAGTACAAATTGCAGAACCTAATCCTTGAAGGTCATGCAACCCCTTAAGCTCCATCGTTACGAAAGGTCGCATGACCTCATGATCATAAGAAGGGAAGGAGGAAGCAAAAAAAAGTCATCACCCCCTTTTCCCAGTTGAGCAGAAATCGATGACGGTAGCCGGAGGGGGAGTGGCCGAGCATTGATACAGCGGAACACTGGTGGCCATGACACGATGGTAAGCATTGGGACGGTCGGTTGCCCAACCACCATCAGGAAACAGGCGACCCAGAGTGAATGCGAGGCAGTGGGGCCCCATCAGTTCTGCCTGCCCATTTCCATCCGAATGGCTGACCAACCATGTTGGGGAACGACGGTTCCTCGAAGTGCCGGGATGCTTTACGACGAGGAGGGACTGGAAGTGACGCGAAAAGTGATGTTTATGTGTGTGCTTGGAGTGGTCTCGTTTTGTTTGAGTCACCTGAGACGAGGTGGTTTGCTTGTTTTTTGGAATATATTGCCTATCTCGTTGTCGCATTGTTGTCTTCGCTTTTGCAGAGTGACAGAGAAGTCTGTGGTCCTAGTCAAGACGGTGTCATGGAATGGGTAGGCGTCCGCGGAGTAAATTGTACCGATTCTTGTTCCCGTATTCAGCGTGAATTTAATTTGGTAATGGTAAGTCGATTAACGTCGCACTGGAAAATTACAATGGGCTATTGGCGACGGTCCGGGATCAATCCCCAAGGGAAAGATCCACAGACCATCAACCTTCTAACGAAAGAGACAGAGCATGGAGTCGCTGTTGTAAAATCACTGAAGAGTAAATTACGTGGGCTTACTAATCAAATAGACAATCGAAGCAAATACTAGTGTTTTTGATTACGGTGGACAATCACTTTAACCAATCAATAGTTTAGGATTCATGCTTTTTCCCACAACCACGTGACAGATCTTCAAACCGAGCGATCAGAAAAATAACATGCTACGTCTATTTCATAATGTCCATGCCACGGACAACATCTCAGCAATTTGAACCACGGTCAGATGACATCCTGAACTGGCACCCCACTCTCCAAATTTCCACACCCCACCAACGTGAGGACATTTGAGGCCACGACAGGTTGCACCAACCCCCTTGCACACGGCGGTCTTTAGTAGGATCTAGTTTCGAACTCGCAATCCTTCGATTGCTAATATCCGTTACTCTGTCAACCGGGCTACCGCGGTCCGAATTTAGTTTGAAAGGAAATGCAAAACAGGGAGAAGTGGGGCAGTTGAGAACCCATATCTTCAAAAAGTTCATTTAAAACCAATTACTACTGAGTCCCAGAGTAGAAATTGGTTCAAAATGAGAACCATTACTAATATGCTTATACTCTTTGTTTTACCCTCCATGTATTTCGACGAGATATCTCGCCCAAGATCTGGTCAATTTTATTAAGGATGAAATATTTCGTTGAGACAAAACTGCCCTATTGCTCCAAGTGGAATGTATATAAAAGTAAGAAAATCAAATTTTCCCTAGAGGGTTGCGAGTTCGAAACTCGATCCAACCAAAGACCGTCGTGTACGTGGAGGCTGGTGCACGTTAAATCTTTCATGTCCTCACGTTGGCATGGTGTGGAAGTTCGAAGTGTTGTTGAGGTGCTGACCTCGTCATCTGACCGTGGTTCAAAATAACGAGGTGTTGTCCTCGGATCTATCCCTTTGTGATGGATTCCAGACCGTCGCCAATAGCCCGTTGTGTTGCTCCAGTGCGTCTTTAATTCAATTATCCAACTATTCCGGTTTGGTATTTAAATAATGGATGCATTCATGACTCAACGATGAATAAAAAAAGCTTCCGTCACAATGGACTAAACCTTTTTTCGTTACTTTTGTACACACCGATCCTGCTACAGGAATTTCTAATTAAGCTCACAGGGAATCTATTTTCACGTGGGAAAAACCGAGCGAATTGCTTTCTTTCGATTGGTTCTTACTAGGGTGGAACATTCAACAAGTTTTCAGTTTCTTTTATTCGATTTTTTTACTCAGGGGGTGAAGCTACCGGAAGAACTAGAATTTTCTATTTTATTCATTAATGAAACTCACTCAATGCAATCATAAAAGAGTATGCCGAGCGTCTATTCGAATTTTAGGCAATCACATTCAAAATTGATCAACCATGATAGGTAGGTATTTAACTAACGTCGCACTGGAGCAACAGAACGGGCTACTGGAGACTGTCCGAGATCAACCCCCGAAAGGAATGATCCGATGACAACACCACGTAATTTTGAACCACGGTCAGATGACCTGAGATGGCACTCTCCGAACTTCCACACTACGCCAACCTCAGGATATTTGAGGCCTCGACATATTTAACGTGCACGAGCCCCCTTGTACACGACTGTGGTTGGATTTGAACTCGCAACCCTCCGGTTGCTAGTCCGTTACTCTTCCAGCCGGGCTACCGTGGTCACCCCTGATCTACCATGAATAAAAATTATTTTACAAATTTAAAGAAATTAAGTAAATTTGAAACTCGACACAAAATCACAGGGGTAGTTTTTTCTGCTAGCAAGCCACACATTAGTTGTACACCGTCAAAACATGCGCATGCGAACTGTACAGAAAATATGTCGGTGTGTATTTCAGTCTATTTAGTCGCAGGACTGATGTTGAACCAAGGTGGGGCGTGCCTTACTACGCTACAGCAAAAACCGCAGTTAAATTGACTGACTGATCCCATTCAAGATTGTGTGCTTCGAGACTAATGGTTCCTACATCGTTGTTGACCTTCGCCTTAATTGTCTGTTCGAGTTTGGTATTTCATTTGCGGTGTAGTAACTGAATTGTTTTTACATTTATAGGTGTACGGCACGAAACTAAACGGTGCTAAATACAACAAAATGCGTCATTGAGTATTGTGAAATTGATTTGAAAGTTGCATTGAGCATTGGTGCGATTACGATCTCCCATATCAAATCTCGTATTTCAGGCAAATAATCGCTGCTCGATTGGCAACAGCAGTATCTCGAAACGAGAACTTTTTATTAAAATGCCCTTAATATAATTTTAAATCTCCTATTGTATTGTGGGTTCGTTCTCATTCTTATATAAAGATATTAAGTACAAATGTAAAGGGATGAAAAATGATATTTTTAAGTTCAATGCCAGCCATCTGAGGCCAGTTGTGACTTTGCCCAAAGAAAAACATTTCTCACATCCATTCGATGACCACAAGATGGTTTTAAGTAATTATAATCTAATGACA
The DNA here is from genome assembly GCA_933210815.1 of Meta bourneti. NCBI lineage: Eukaryota > Metazoa > Arthropoda > Arachnida > Araneae > Tetragnathidae > Meta > Meta bourneti. The sequence goes on along the minus strand of OW119924.1, from coordinate 11,107,105 downwards.
GGTAAAACCTACGTTTTTACTACTCATGGGTTTCTCATACCTTTTATATTCAGATGAAACCTTAGTGACACTGATAGTCAAAAATTAAAAGCTTCAAAAAATGACCAGTAAAGATAAAAACAGGATGATAAAATTGTCAATAGTTATTTGGGTGGAGCAAATCGTCTACTATCACCTGTGACAACAAAACTTTAATTTAACCCTCCTGGTGGTTGTTTCGAAGGTGTCTTGTCAATAAGAAAACTGAGCAAATCTTGTTGGACAAGATATCTCATCATTAGAAGAAAACTGACCAAATCTTGATGGACGAGATATCTCGTCATTAGAAGAAAACTGAACACGTCATGATCACGTCATCATGAAAACATTGACAATATCTTGATGACGAAATATTTCGTCATTTGCAAAATTGGTTAGACCTTGATGGATGAGATATAGCGTCGAAACCACTTGGAGGGTTAAATAGATTAAACTGAGTTCAACATTTATTTTTGTAACATCAGTGATATTTCTAGTGGTTCCCCAATTTCTCTGGTCTTCCCTTCTCTGAATACTTTCCACAGCTATTTCTAACTATTTTTATTATATTATACCCTTGTCAATAACCGCCTATATCGCAGCTATTATTTATCATTTTACTTAATGGACATCAAGCTTTTGTCCTTTTTCTAAAAGACAGAGTTCAGTTTACATACGCAGTGAACGCATTGAAACGAACGAAGAACGAAACCACGAACAACCTGAAAAGAAACTAAATCCCTTCATTTGCAAGTAAGAAAACACGAAACCCAAGATCCTAAATCCCCGTTCTTTCACTTTCATTGTACGCTTTGTAAGATCAGGAACATTTCAAGGCGTGGCCGGATTAATCGGGTCTCCGTTTTCCTCTAATCATCATCTGACCGTGGTTATAAGTCACGAGGCGTTGTGTGTGTGTGTTCTTGGATCTTTCCCTGCGGGATTAATCCCGGACAGTCACCAATAGCCCGTTGTGTTGCTCCAGTGCGACGTTAATTAACTACCTACCTTCTCTTCTAAATACGCCCAATGGCTATTTCTAACTATTTTATTACATTACATCGCTGTTAATAGCCGCTTATCTCGAGGTTATTATTAGCCATTTTCCTTAATGGACATCAAACTGTGTCCCAAGTTTCAAAAATATTCAGATAGCAGTTTACATACACAGCAGTGTACACATTGAATGCATTCATACGAAGAACGAAACCGTGGACAAAAGAAACTAAGTTCCTTCATTTGTATGTACGAAAACACGAAGCCAAAGAGCCTAAATCCCCGTTCTTTCCCTTTCATTGTACGGGTAGCAAAGCGCTGCGTCGTAGTATATTTTGTATCCTTTAATAGCCGCTCTTACAAAACATTTAATTCGGCATTTTCTTTAGCATCGTGCCTCGCGTCGTCCGTGACTCGAGGATGTGCTAACGTCGTGAAGAAAGGGACAATGGAGGTACGAGCTGCGTGACTCCGGTGTTACAAGCTCCCTCGAGAGAAAGCAGAACCCAATTCCCGAGAACTAAAGTTAGACGCCAAAATCCGATTCTCTGGCCAAAAAATCGCGTGTAACGGTGAAACCATTTCGCGCACAATGTACCGCTATGCAGATGAGAACCCCGATAGAAACTGGCGCAACAGGAACAATGGAGATTATGAAGATGTTCCGAAGTTATTTTTATCTTCAATAACTGAGCTTCGATTACTATACTGCGATGCGTTCTTTTTTTCTGTTACTTTCAATAGCGAGGCTTCCTTCTAGTATCCATTCACGGAATTTAATAAGCGTTCAGGTATCTGACTTCGGACATATTGTTTCGATCTCAAATGAAGCGGTGAAGACATTGAATTCGTTTCTTTTTGGGGTGTTCAGCCTTTGTGTGTGTTGTGATGCTATCTGGACCTGTATTGCGGTGTATGTGTGTGGGGGAGTATTGGAAATAAGTACAAAGTGTTTTTATCAGATAGGACCTGCGAACAGTAATCTTGTATGAGATAGTCAGATTGTTTTGTAGAGGGAAGCGAACAAAGAAGAATATTTTCAAAGAAAAATCAATTTTCCTCAAAGTTAACTGAATTATGAATGAATGTTTTTATATACAGCCTTTATGAACAGAAAAATATTAATTTAAAGACTTGTTTTTTGAAATATTATGCACTAAAAGAGACATTGGAACACACCACAGCTATAACTGAATCGTCCAGTTCAGAAAGAATATATAGGTTTTCGGATTCCTTTTCTGGTGGTTTTGCGTTCAAAAGCTTAACATCATGCCCCGAAAATGGATCAAATCGCATAATGCTTATGAGAGTAGCATGTTTCTCAGTCGTTAAGGAATTAGGAATTTTGGATTATAGAACTCAAAATCGCCAAAAAAACAAAGCGGAAAAAAATTAAAGGAATTCGACAATTCGAGTTATTCCTTTTTGAAACCGCGCGATTCGATTAAAAATGTGTTCAATTGTAAAAACATTTCGTAAGAGAAACGTAAAACAATTTTAGTAGTTTCTTTTGTGTGTGGTTTTGTGTTCAAGATTCAATCATTCAGCGAAAATGAATAACAACGAATAATGCTTATGGGAGTATTATGTACCTTAGTCGCTCGGGAATTATGAATATTGGTTCATATCGCTCTCCAAAAAACGAAAAAGAACGAAGGGAATTCCGAAAATTCGAGTTATTCCCCTTTCGAACAGCGATTGAAATAAAATCGTGTTCAACAAAAAACATTTTATAATGAAAAAAACCTTCAGCACTAAATAAGCATTCTCACTGATAAAGCTGAACGTTTTCCTAGAATCAAAATAAAAATACTACAAATTAATCAGAACATGAATTAGTTTTTCAAAGCGATCTTAACAGGTACGATTACCACGAATTATCACATGATGCAATTTCTTAAAAACGAAAATCATTTTCAATTGCTCAGTTATCATTTTAAATCAAGCAATTATAATTCCTATTCTAGGTGTACTGAAACTTTGCCGGCAACTTCGAGATTTTCTAAAATTTTAAGTATAGAATAACTAACGATTATTGTCATAAATTCATTCGAAATTATCTGATTTTCACCATTGATTTCGCAGAAATTAAGGGAAAATTTAACTATTGATGCACAATCAAAAAATTCCAATTAATACATATTCTGTGTCAGGACAAAAGGGGTTAAGTCAAAATAGCTACTTAGAATAATTTTAATCTCTTAATTTGAATATTTCTACTCACAAATATTCAGGAAGAAAAAACAAGCCATGATACAAATAGTTGTAATTTCGATTCGTAGATTAAATTACTTTTGATTTTAAGCATTATTTTTTAAGTCATAATGATGCACTTGACTCCTTTGAACTCATCAAAAATCAAACTTAACCCCTTTTGACCTGATATGGAAGAAAAATGTAAGTGAAATCTTAACAAATGATCCCTAAGTTTTTAATTGTACTGTTCAAATATAATTGAAATATAGATTCCTAACTTAACTGCTAATATTCTATCATTTGTAAATGTACATTTACTGCAGTTGAAACATTTCAAACACATGCATATAGCCATTGCTGCACATAATTACTATAACAGAACATTCTATAAAAGCCCTTTTGAATCTATTTTTTCAACATCATTAATAAGGGTTGGTAATATGGAATCGGAATTTAAACAAGAATTCATTTTTCAGAGAAGATAAATTTTTTTCATTGAGGAATACAGAACCAGAATTTTACAGAAGATTCTTTTACTAAACGAAAATACTTTTTTATTGAAGAATATAGAAAAATAATTTGTGAAACGTAATTATTTTCCAGAAAGAAAATTTTTTTCACTTTTAAAACTTACTAGTGTGAACTTTCAATAAAAATAAAAACTACCAAACAGAGAGCAAACATTTAGACATAAATTAGAAAGAAAATGTCCACCAAACCACTCACCTCAAATATTGTAATATCAGAAAATCCGAGTGCTGTTATTCCATACTGCACGAAAGAACACTTTTGTTCAATTCAATAAATATCCTACTTGAAAATTAATCCACAGTTAAAAGGCACAGGCTTGAAGCAAACCACACGTTTGAAGCTTTGCTGAACCACAAATGTATCTTTTTCCTTCGTCTACACTTAGATAACATCAAGCATTACACATCTGCGGAAATCGTTGTACTTGTGAGATTTAGCGAAGAAAGAAGCGACGATAATTTTCTCAACTCATTTAAAAAAGCAAAATATTCCTTCAGAGATATAGGACCCAGTTTCCTTGTGGACAAGAAATCAGCCATGACAGACGATAAATCGATAGATAGCATCCAAAAGAATTCTATCGGAACAAATGTTGCTCAGCCTTTTCATTTGGAATAATTTCTGGAAAATGCAATTAAAAATTTAGCACCCACGAACCCTTACAATTATAATATTTTTTGGAATTTATTCACCCTTGGCATGGAATAAAAAGTATCCAAAAAAATCGATGATTTCAATAATTCTTCAACCGCTTATTTTTAAAAACAAACGATCAAGGATAAATTCCAAAAGAATATTCTTTTGCCATAAGTCAGGTCAAGACTGCTCCACCACTTCCGGATAGCCTCATGCACGAGCCGTGAGAACAAGCCCGTGAAAAAGTTGCTGAGCAGACGATAGAAGCGCGCTCGGCCTTCCTTCAAAACAAACCACTCAACTCTTCCTTGCAGTGCGGTACGATTCTTCTGCAACACATCGCAACATACCGGACCATCGAATCTACCCTTTCTGCATGTGGAAGTCACTCGACAGATCGAGCGAGCGACTAGGGAAAGATCAGGGAAGCCGTAGAACTGGTTCGAGCTTTTAGAAAACGGGTGGGCAGGAGAAAAAAACCTCCGCGGTCACACACACTTCAGGTAGTGGAGAGATTTCTCTCGTTTCCTTTTTCTGGTTCTTCAACGGAATTCTTGCTTCGTGAGGTGTGTTTGCATTTTGGGGAATAAAAATGAAGCAGATCGCCTTTTGTGTGGAGTGCAAGACAGAAACGTGTTTCCAGTCTTATTTTTGCCCGCTTAGTCATTGTTACGGGTTTCACGGGTTGAGTTGTTGAAGAGTGTTTGAAATAAGTTCATTATCCAGCCAAGTTGTATTGTACGGAAAAATAACCTAAAGTAGTTCTTTTTAGTTAAGAAACAAGGTTAAAAATACATTGAATTCGTCTAGAAATTATGTGATTGGTTGGTTGAGGTTTTATGGCTCAAGGGTCATATTAGAAATTATGTGAATACGAGTTAATAGACTTCTCGAATCAGCTCGATTTGATCGTACGTATTTCTACTAAAAGTGGATCATTCTGGTATGAACAAAAAAATCTAGGATTGAAACTGCAAATATTTATCTTAGAAGTAATGAACGCTGATTAATTTTCATTTCAAATTGAAAATATGAAATCTTCACTTTTAAAATTGCATTTTTTACTATTTCGATTTAATTTTTTTATTACACAATACTCTTGACGAATAAAATCTTTAGCTCATGCGACGTATATAGTGCGTGTTTTTTCACTCTAAGCTAATCAGAACACTTTGAAATGAATTTACTCTCGTATACATAACAGGTTGGAAGAGTAACGCATTAGCAACTGGAGGGTTGAGAGTTCAAATCCAACCAAAGACCGTCATACATGCAGGGCTGGTGCACGTTAAATCTGTCGTGCTCTCAAATGTCCTCATGTTGGCGTGGTGCGGAAGTTTGGAGAGTGGGGTGCCAGCTCAGGTGTGACCTCGTCATCTGACCGTGGTTCAAAATTACGTGGTGTTGTCCTCGAATCTTTCTTTTCGGATTTGATCCCGGACCGTCGCCAATAGCCCGTTGCCTTGTTCCAGTGCGACGTTAATTCAAATACCTACCTCGTACATATATTTTTATTCATCTGCGTAATCAAGTTTGGTTGACTTCGTGAGCTGTTTTTTCTGTGAAACTAAATGTAAAATGGCGCCAGAGTTTTTGTATTAGAACGTGTTTCCGGTACATATTCTGGAAGTGACGTCATTTGGAAATTTTCATCGATTTTAAAATGAAATAGACGGAGCGTGTGTCCGCAGCTTCATGTTATTTCATCCAGTTGCTCGGTTTGAAGATCTGTTAATTGGTTGTGGGAAAAAGCATGAATCCTAGACTATTGATTGGTTGAACTGATTATCCACCGTGATCAATAAGAGTAGTCTGCGGTTCCATAGCCAATCGGCGAAGGCAATTTGTGATTTACTCATCAGCGATCTTACGACAGCGACTCCGCCCACATGATCCGTCTATTTCATTAGAAGGTCGATGGGAATTTTAGGTGGTAATGGTAATTAATTAACGTCACACTGGAGCAACACAACGGGCTACTAGGAAATTTTAGGATAACTTTCTATCAACCGAACAGCAGCTGAAGTAAAATCCTAGTCTTACGATGATTTATTTGCTTACACTAAAAATTACGCATTGTTTGAGGCAAATGTTTTTTACTGTATTATGAGAGGGTTTTTCAGTGTAAACATAAACAAACTACAGGAAAACAAAAATACTTACGGCTTAGAACTAATTTCATTTATCGCCGTTTTGACAAGGTTTGGCGTGGTGACATGTTGAAATTGCATTCGAGCAATATGACAAGTTAATACAAAAGAGGTTAATAAAAACACAATCGCCCTCTATAGCTAGCTTTACACTATAAAGCAAAATACAGAGGGCTCTTGTGTTTAAAAACCGTCTTATAAAAAAGACCTCTTGAAAGTGCATTCGAGTAACATGCCAAGTTATACCACAAGATGCATTAATAGTATCTAAGAGGTCAAAGGCAAAGTATGTCCATTTCCGAATTGTGCAACAGTGGTCGAAATGACTGACAATTAACTTAACTGACTTCAATTAACTTCAACTAGTTCAGAATTTCAAGAACTAAAGCCAATCCTTTGCTGCGTGGACCGATTTTGTCGATATACATGGAATCGTAATTGGTGACAGCCTTGATTTACGATAAATAGTAATTATCTTTCCTAAGTGTTGGTTATATACGGGAATTCATCGGACATCTAAAGGTGTATGGAGTTGATTTATCAACACTTTAATTAGACATACCGCAGTTTCTGCATATAAATTACCTAATCTTCTGGGAACTCAAAAAGTAAACAAGTACCGCTACCGGTAATAGAGGTTAGGTGATTTTCTTTTCTACGCCCAGTGATCTACATCACTTCCGTAACAGCAATTGTAACATCTAGCTCTTGATGTTTCTACGAGAAGGGGTTATATGTTTTATATTTAAAAACAGCTTCCTTTAAATTAAAATTATGAAAAACAATTGAACATTTTTCTAAAAATTAAATACTTAGTTATTTGAAGTTTTTGTTGGGATATTTGTTCACCAACTCTGATATCGCTAGTTCCCATCGACCTTATGAAATAGACAGAGCATGTGGGCGGAGTCGCTGCCGCAAGATCTCAGAAGGGCTCAAAAGTCGCGTGGGCTTACAAATCGACTTGAACCGATTAACTATCGAAGCGCAGACTTATGTTTTTAATCCCGCTGGACAATTACTTGAACCAATCAATAATTTTTCCCACATTAGGATTCATGCTATTTTCCACAGCCATATGACATATTTTCCAACAGAACAACCGAAATAAATAACATGAAGTTACGTGCGTATGCTCCATCTATTTCATTAGGACTATGATTGCTCCACCATGGCGTTGTCCTGATTCATAACATAGAAATCGGTGTTTTACGTTTTTCAGTTTACAGAATTTGTCGCCAAGTTGTTAAGGAATATTACTAGAGCTTTCTAGAATACTAGTGGTTTAAAACGGGTTAATAATTGTTCCGTCAGATAGAGCAGAAATCGTTGATATTTGTCAAGAATTGAGAATTGCTCTCATTTTAGGGACACTTAGTGCTAAGATCGGAGAAATACTTAACAGACTGATAGGTAGGTAGGTATTTAATTAACATCGCACTGGAGCAACACAACGGGCTATTGGCGACGGTCTGGAATCAAACCCGAAGGAAAAGATCCGAGGACTACACCACGTAATTTTGGAACACGGTCAGGTGACGAGTCCCACCTAAACTGGCACCCCACTCCAAAAATAAACATTTATGTACACTATGTTATGCCTAAAACCATTCCCTCTTTATTTATGTACTATATTAATTTCACCTTTCTCACACTGTCTCAGGTCACCAATAGCCCGTTGTGTTGCTTCGGTGTGACGTCAATTAAAATACCTACCTACAAACTGTCTAAGCGCTAATTGTAAATACTTCCCCTGTGACGATGTAAGCGAAGAGAGAACTCTTCGCTTATATCATCTCAACCCCGTAGATATAACTTATGAAATTATGTTCTTTCTGGCCGCAGCCATCTATTGATTTGACCTTGTCTATTGATGAACTTCCCAGAAGGCTAGCACATCAGGAAATCGTCACTTCGATGCTTATTCAAATGCAATCAAATCAGTTGAGAAAGTCGTATTTACCACCGAGAGTCTTGTTCTCAAGTTTGTGGTATAAAAAGCTCTATTACGTTTCTAGTTATGGAGATTCCGAATCACCACGGGTGTCGGACGCTGGTTACCTCCCGGGGAATCAACAGGTGCTCCACCTGCGCAGTTCCCACGCAGATTTTGGTTCGATTTTCTCGATAGACAAAATCTCGTCAGCAGAAATTGCGAGATTGGGTGTCTACCTTAAGAACTGATCTTTTCATAAAGCAAGCGCATGTCCGCTACCAGTAGACGTATTTAGAAATTAATTTTGAAGGAGGGGAGTCCAGTTTTCTCAGTTTTCGTTTCCAATCAAGAGGCTGTAATTCTAAATTAACAACGTTTCATGATTTTTTTATTTTCTCCAGACATCTATGAGCATTTTACCTGAGTGATACTTCTATTGACGATGATTGAATTAGCTTCCGTGTCACGTTTGATTGTTTTTAAAATATTTAATTTATATTATATTTAAAGCATTTCGGGGGGGGAGGGGTTGACGAGAGCTCTTTCTGTGAAAACATGCTTGGTCACACATGTCTTGGCGGATTGACTCGACGTGAGATACAAGTTGATTGATAATTGCGATTGAGAAGCTTCAAAAAAAGTGACCAACATATCGACTAGTAGTCACGTGACTGCTCTGTGAAACATTGACGTGGTTGGAATTAGAATCGTTTCATGGGCCGCGGTAGCCCGGTTGGAAATGCAACGGATTAACAACCAGAGGGTTGCGAGTTGGAATCCAACCAAAGACAACCGTGTACAAAGGGAGCTGGTTCATGTTAAATATGTCGTGGCCTCAAATGTCCTCACGTTGGGGATGTAGAAGTTTGGAGAGTAGGGTACCAGCTCAGTTGTGACCTCGTCAGCCAACCGTGATTCAGAATTAAGTGGTGTTCTCGGATATTTCCCTTCAGGTTCGATCCCGAACCTGCGCCAATAGCCCGACGTGTTGCTCCAGTGCGACTTTAATTAAATACCTACCTACTTACCAATTAATGCCAGACAAAATAAGTAAACATTACCGACACCCACTGTGTATTTTATTTAGGCAGGGCATGCGTAGTTCTACCTTTTTAACAGTGAGCCAATCCCTAAACCTCCTTCCCTCCCATTAGTTTTTTAAAATCATATTTCATAGATAAATTTATAACACGTCAGTAGCAGCAAATACCGTTGGTGTGTGGGACGTAGAGCAGCCACATAAGTCTAATAATTGTTTTTAAGAACCCAAAAAACTTTCTCATCCGAGCACGAACAATTACATAAAAAACACTTTCAGCATGGCTAATGAGTTGGCTATCACGCATTATAAAATTCAATAACAGCCAACGCGCTGATGAAAACAGAGCATTAATAACATAAACCTACATATTGAAATATTACGCGTCAGGAAGTGGATGCTGTGGGCAATTTTTCGAACGACCACACCCCTAAGTTTATTATGCAAACCAGCTTCTCTTGGAATGACCTTCTGGAATTACCAAAGCGTGAGTTTCCAAATTCCTGCTTAACCCTCAATGAGCAAGCAGCCTCAATGAAATTGATATTCAGATCGAGAAATTCCAAGCATTCAATCAAGAATCTGATATCGATTGCGATCGTAAACGTTTACCGGTAGAACTTGTTTCTGAGTGGAGTTTCTGTTGGGTTGATTGTTTTCATTAATGAGCAATTATTCGGAGATCGGATGCGTCAAATACAAGTCGCCGTTTCTGAGTTACGGAAATTACCTTTGACGCTGATCGAAGCGTCAATTTTGTTGTGTAACTTATGGAATTGGTTCATGTTCGGTGTTTGCAGTCTGGAAACAGGTTATACTGTCGTACATTTTATAAGTAAATGAATTCGTAATCGATCTTTGAGATTCGTAAGTGACGAAACTGGATCTTTACGAAACAAGCGCACAACTTGATTTTTTCTTTGGAAGTGTAGACAGGTAAGTAGACGATTTAACGTCGCACTGGAGCAATACAGCGGGCTATTAGCGACGGTCCGGGATCTATTCCGAAGGGAAAGATCCGAGGAAAAAAAATCTCGTCATTTTGAATCACGCTCAGATGGCGATGTCAACACATGAGCTGGCACCCCACTCTCTAAACTTCAACACCACGCCAACGTGAGGACACTTGAGGCCACGACAGATTTAATGTGCACCAGCAACATGACGGTCTGGTTGGGTCGTTTCGAATTCGCAACCCTCCGTTTGCTAATCTGCTACTCTTCCAATGGAGCTACCGTTATCCCAATTTATTAATGAATCGAGACTTATAGTCGTTCATTATAGTAAAGCCAGATGTGTTAACGGGACAATGCACAATTTATAAAAAGAGACTACGAAACCTATTCTTGGTGAAGGAGAAATTACTTTCACATTTGTCCGACAGTTCGTTAAGCCGTGGTCAAATAGGAATATAAATATTGGTTAAATCGATACAAATCTTAGTTAAATCGATAAAAATCTTGGTTAAATCGATGTAGCCTGACGGCACTACGAGAAAATATAACGAGATTCCGCAAATTCGATAACGTTACGTGGTGTCCGTTCGGTCAATTTGCATAATTTATGCGTAAACGCTGTCACATCGTGACTTACAACATCAAATTTGATGTTAATAGCTCTATTGATGACGTGATATTGAGTAAAGTATCTGAAAAAGCTACTAAGTATTAGTCACTGGCCCCCCAGTAAGAGCCTTGACCTTGACCGGTACCATGGTAATGGAGGTTTGAGGCGGGGTGGGTAGAGAAACGTGAAAAATTTATATAATGTAATTTGCTACCCGTACTAGGTTCAAGACGCTATAAATCTTCATTTTACTCATATATTATATGAAGGTATATCTATATATAAAGCAGAGTTGGCGTCTGTCTGTTCTCTATAATCTACACCGTTTGACCAATCCATACCAAATTTGGTACACTTATTCTTCAGAACCCTGTGGGTAACGTAGGCTACATATTAACCCCGCTCCATTTCTCTTGGGTCTGCAGAGGGGGCTAAAAACAACTCGAAATCCCCATAGGAGTACTTTTACGATCTCTCTGTTAGACCAATTTACACAAAATTTGGTACACTCATTCTTTAGCATCCTATATAGGCTAAATATTAACCCCCGTTATATTTGTTAGATCTTGAGAGGGGGCTAAAAAACAATTCGAAATCCACACAGGAATGACACTGAGTATTTTTACGATCACTGCCAGACCAATTAACACCAAATTTGGTGCATTCATATTTTTAGAATCCTGCGGGAAACATCTAGATATTAACTCCCGTTATATTTTCCCTGTGTCTATAGAGAGGGCTAAAATAATTTGAAATCCCCATAGGAGTAACATTGAGTAATATTACGATGAATTACAAACAATTAAACCCGAGCAACGCCGGGTAATTCAGCTAGTAAGGTTATAAAAGCGAAAAAAATCATACATTTGTGCACGTTATGGATTAATTTCTTGGGATACATATTTTATTTCATGAAGGGGCCCATCACCTAACCTGATACTGGGGCCCGTCAATTAATTTGGTACCAAGGACGAAAGTGCAGATATGTTGCCGGTGGCTCGTTAGACGTCCCTGTAGCATGATTATAAGTAGGGCCAAGATTTTGATTCATTTGCATATATTTTGGTAAGACTGAAACATTATTCGAACGAATCGAAATACCAGCTTAGTTTCATTTAAAACATTAGGCGGATTTATTATCGTATAAGTACCAGCAGAATTACCAGAAGTTACTCGGGTTGAATTGCTTAAATGTTGATTGAAAAGTGATTAGATTAATCACTTTTCTTTCATAGAAAAATACAGACACCATTTAAGTGCACGGAAAATAATTTTTTAAAGTCATTTTAATTTTTTCGTAGCTTCTACAATTTACTTCGGACGCAAATATGTATAGTACATATGTCCATCCATATAATCTATTTCATATTCATCGCACTCCAGTTGTAAGACTAACTATAGAAGTTTCTTATAAGGTGACTACTTCAGAAGTCGATTTAGAAATAGCTTTGAACTACAGCGTATGGCCACCCGTTTTATCTTAATTTTTGAAATAACTTCATTTCAACATTACCGGTCATTTTAAAATGAGAAGTTGCCCACCTTACGTAAAAAGGTTTTCTTTTTTTGTATATTTTATTTATTTTTATGAAACAATTCTACAAACCATTACGTATTCAAACAAAGACTAGAAAATTTGTTCGAAATATACATATATCGCCAAGAAATTGCTCATGTCTAGTGATATTTTGTTCAAAATAAGTAATTCATTAAAATTTAACTCCTAAATAATATACCTGCCATATTTAAAATAAATAATGGAACATAAATGTTGTTCCTATGGTGATTTCGAATTTTATTAGCCCCCTCTGCATACCCAGGACAAATAGAACGGGGTTATTACGTAGCCTACGTTATCCGCGGGGTTCTAAAGTATAAGTGTACCAAATTTGGTGTGGATTGGTCAAACGGTGTAGATTTGTATAGAGAGCAGACCAGATGTCAACTCTGCTTTATATATAGATTAGGACATTTTCGTGCATTTTATCGCGGGTTTTATGCAAAATGGCATGTCTCAGTCATTTTAAAGCATTTTTTGTTATTTTTAGACTTTAATAAATATTTTGATGTTATCCACAGTAAAAGAGCATTTTTGGATGAATTTCCTTCAAACCTCATTGTTCAACTGTGTCGGGTTGAAAAATCCTTTAGAAGTAGAAGTGAAAAATAGCTTTCAGTATATAAAACTGTTAGACAATATCATTCTCTTACGGAAATCCTCAAATAGTTTTTGTTCTGATTTGCAATTCCGGTCTAATCCCTAGAAAGATTGATTTGTTGGTTGAGTTTAATGGCGCATAGACCATATTTGGTCAAGCGCCAAACAACGTCAAGTAAATGAACATACACTCAAGGAAAGCTTTACTAATACAGAAGAGAGAAATGCACCAAGGGAGGAATCGAACCTGAGCTGCCTACAAACCAGTCCTAGAACCATTTAATCATATCCAATCAACCATCTAGCATATAAATATCGTTTATATCATGATGGTCAGGAGATTTTCAAGCCTTTTCAAATCAAAGAAAACAAGCGAACCATGTCACAAACATTAAAAACTTTGTTGAGATAATGAGAAACACAATAAAAGAGGAAAACGCATTTTAGATGCTCATTATGTTAGATGCCCCAGATGTATTCATTACTGTTTGCTTTGATTATTTTGCTTTTATAAGAAAAAAATAGTTCAGTCAAAGAACCTCATAACAAGCGAAATTGCTTGTCCTTGTATATTTAAAGCAAAAACACAAAACTTTAAAAAAATACAATTTGGATTTGGACTGCCTTGAAAATAAACAAACATTTCGAATCGCCGAAGCAACTAATGTATTTAGATTGCATAGGCAAAAATAAAAACCCTTGTTCAAGAATGAAAATACAAAAAAACGAGTTTCAAAAAATGTGAATTAGTTAAGTTTCGAAAAGAAACGAGTCATTGATAGATACCATCTTCTACAATTCAACCGCTCATTGCTACTGATGACGTTACTAACGTGAATAAATCGTTACTGATCACGTCACTAGCGTTAGTGAATCGTTTCTGATGACATAGCTAACGAATGTTTTGTAATGAAGCTGTACTTATGACTGCCAGTTAGCTGTGAAGGGTTCACACGCATAATTCTATACTTTACAACCCGCAGTCTTTCTGCATGACCTCTATACAGTTTTGACCTTGACCAATAAAACCTCTTACCAAATTATTCTTTTCTAAGGAAAGTGTCAATCGAATCATCCCAAAGGATTCTATTCTAAGAAAAGGAGCAATAAAATCTTTCCAAATGATTCTATTCTAAAGAGAAAGGAACAATAAAACATTTCAAAAGATTCTATTAAGAAGAAATGAGCAAGAGAATCTTTCCAAAGGATTCTATTCTAAGGAAATGAGCAATAGAATCTTTCCAAAGGATTCAATTCTAAAGAAAGGACCGATTGTATCGTTCGAAAGAAAGACTCCATTCTAAGGAAATAAGCTAGAGAATCTTTCCAAAAGATACTTTTTCAAGAAAGGACCGATTGAATCTTTCCAAAAGATTCTTTTTTCAAGAAAGGACCAATTGAATCTTTCCAAAAGATACTTTTTTCAAGAAAGGACCGATTGAATCTTTCCAAAATATTCTTCTTTCAAGAAAGGACCGATTGAATCTTTCCAAAAGATACTTTTTTCAAGAAAGGACCGATTGAATCTTTCCAAAAGATACTTTTTTCAAGAAAGGACCGATTGAATCTTTCCAAAGGATTCTTTGCTATGGAAAGAGAAACATTAGCATCTTTCCAAAGGATTGTTTTCCAATTAAAGGATCCATATAATCTGCTCAAAAAATTCTATTCTAAGGAAAGGAGCAATAGAATCTTTGTGAAAGGTTTAATGAATCCATTGATTGTTTAGATATATGAGGTTATTTAGTCATTAAATGTGTTATGAGGTAAAACCAATACTACATTAGTCGAAAATCTCGTGACGCTCAGAAGGTTAAGGAACACTCAATTGTGTTAAAACAGATCATTACCAACATTATCGGCATGCATGAGTCTTTGGTTGGATCGAGATTCGAACACGCCGGTTGTTAATCATCTACTCTACCAACCTGTTATCCTGTTAACTTGGATGCGTTTTTTCCACACATTCTACAGGTTGAAGTAATTCCCTCTGAATTGGTTGGTTTGGGGTTTTATGGCTCAAGGGTTATATTTGGCCATGCTGCGCCAGACACTACATACGATATCAAGTAATAGACACACACAATAAAAGTTTTACTGACACAGAAGAGAGGTAGGTATTTTAGTTAACGTCACACTGGAGCAACACAACACAGAAGAGAGAACTACATACAGGGAGGAATGCACCTGACAGGAATCGAACAGCCTACAATTCGAAGGTTGCTAGCGCAGTGGGCATACCCACAGAGCCACGATTCCTAATTCCCTCTGAGATATGGGGATATTAGAAGAGGGCAAGGGGTTCGGAACCTTAGGAGTTGACGTCAGTGTTTTACTCTCAAATGCGAGACCAGATCGAAATTTTGACCAGATCGAAGAGGGTAATCCCCTGCGAACTGGGCAATTGTTCTTTTGGAAACCATCCAGACTGCCGGCGCATGCGCTCTACCACCAGCAACGGCCGCCTTACAGATACCTTTATCCTGACCTCATCCCACATACCGCAAATCCTTTTCATGTCCCTTTGTTTCGCCTTTTTCTTTCTGTTTTCCCTCCGAGCGGGGAATTTTAATCCCTGATCCAGATTGCTATCGCAACCGAGATGGTTTGTGCGATGGACGGTAAAGGGAATTACGTTCTGGGCATCAGTCGCTTGTTTCTTTCTACCGAGCTGTCTTATATCGCATAGATCGATCGATGAAGCTTGCAGAGAGAAAGACTTCTCAAGGGAGTGCTGGACAGTTTAATCTGAGAACCGCATACAAATTCCCTGAGAGTTTGATACAGATTTTATGCAGCGATGCCTTTATTATAGCGGTGGGTGAGATGTGTTTATCGACTGTTTGGTATCGAGATTTGTGATGGGGTTTGTGTGGAATACTACTGGCCCGATTGAGTCGGATTGCATTCTCTGGTCGATGGAATCACGGATTCCTTTTATTGGGGATTGAATTGTTTGATATTAGATACGCGCTTGGCCGAATTGTGAGAAATCCGGTCGATGTTTTTCCACATTGTCATGGGGCCACAGTTGGAAGAGCAACGGATTAACAGGAAGGTTGCGAGTTCGGAATTCGGTCCAGCCAACGATCGTCGTGTACAAGGGGGTTGGTGCACTTTAAATCTGTCGTGGCCTCAAATGTTCACACGTTGGCGTGATGTGAAAGTTTGGAGAGTGGGGTGCCAGCTCAGGTGTTGTTCTCGTCATCTGATCGTGGTTCAAACTGATGAGGCGTTGTCCTCCGGGATGGATCCCTGAACGTCACCGGGACCGTCGTGGCTCAGTGGATATGCCCACTGCGCTAGCAACCTTCGAGTTGTAGGCGGTTTGATTCCTATCAGATGCATTCCTCCCTGGGTGTATTTCTCTCCTGTGTCAGTAAAACTTTCATTGTGTGTGTCTATTACTTGATATTGCGTCTTCTGTCTGGCGCAGCATGGCCAAACATGATCCTTGCGCCATAAAACCCCATCAAACCAACCAAGCAACCCTGACCGTCACAAATAGCATGTTGTGTTGCTCCAATGCGACGTTAATTAACTACCTACCTTCTACGTTGTCATGTTTGTTGTGAACATAGTATTAATAGACGCTTGAGGTCAATCTTCGTAGTATTCGTGACATAATCAGGGTCAATTCTGATCCTAGTTAATCCTTTAAGTGGTTTCGACGAGGTACAGCTTTTATCAAGATTTGAGCGATTTTCCTAATGACGAGATATATCGTCACCAAGATATTGCAGAGTCTTTTATGTTGGCGAGATCAAGATATGGTCAGTTTCTTTCCAATGACGAGATATCTCGTGCTTCAAGATCGGGCTAATGACGAAATAGCTTGTTGAGAAAACTACTAGGAAGGTAACGATGGATAATTCAGTCATCGCATTTATTTTGAGTACGATGGTAAAGTTTGTCTATTTTCCATCGACATATTTGATTCATTAGGAGAGTCGTGTGATACTTGATCTTGCTTCCAAACAATAAATACAAATCAGGCCCTTTTTTGGCGTATATAGATATTTTCATCGCCAATCCAATAGTTTCTCTTGAAGGACAAACGGAAATTTCCATCCCGTCGATAGTCATAAAAACGGTTTGTATTGTCGTGGTTCATAGCTTTCAGTCAATGTAGTGAATTTTTTTAATTGTGTGTGTAGGCTATAATGAATATTAATAATAAAAAACCTCTGTCGTAACTTTAATGGCTTTAAATTGTCTATGAAGAATGCGTCCGTTAAATTCTTCTTTTGTGGTTAATTACCTCCGGGGTTACATCCGTTTTCCAATCCTTACACCTAGTCTGTAGGGAGTGTGGTTCGTTCAAATATTCCAAGTGGGTGCGCCACTCTATTAAAGCGATCGTGATATCACTCACTACGGGATAAATCGGCAGATGACGTAAGGCGGAGATCTTGAAAAGAAAATACATGTGACCGACCACAATAGAATAAATAATGTCCTTTGCAACTTGTTTTTTATGTGACAGATAAAAGGAATTCTCTGTTTATTTAGTGCAATCACAATTCTCGATGGTTTCGCTAACAAACTCCATACCTCCACGAATATTTGTCTTTGTGGACAAAGAATGTGGAAGGTTTTCGAGATTTGGAGATTCGATAACGACAGTATGTAGTGTTAATTTCGCTGATTCAATTTGGATTTTATTTCGTATTGAAGATTTAAATTGTTGATTAACCCTCCTGGTACTTATCTCAACTAGGTATCTCGTCTAAGTAAAACTGGCCAGATCTTAATGGATGAGATATCTCGTCATAAGAAAAGATGATCTGATCTAGATCTCGTCATCATCAAAAAACGGCAAACACTTCATCATTCGGAATTCAATCGGCATTATTGATGACGAGATATCTTGTCATTACCAAAATTAGTCTGATCTTGTCATGACAAGATATCTCGCCGAAACCACTAGGAGGGTTAACTTGAGATCAATCTGGCAAGGGATGACTTTATTTGATGCAATTATATTCATGATACAAATCTAAATGGGATTTAAGCATTTCACAAGCTAAATGATTAAGATAATTTCATTTACGCGTCAACGGGTAGGTACAGTCCCCACTGTACCGTAAGGTTCGTGAATACTTTTTATTTATTTAGCCAGTTTTGGTGGGGATACATAACAGAGAGAGAGTGGTGTTAGAGTGTGGGCAATGCTTAGTATTCTGTGGCGACCTTATGGATGATGGATCTGTGATAGCTAAAGTACGAGACAAACGGTATGGTGTCGATGCTGATGTTCCTGGCAAAGGTAAGGTCGATGGTGGTGTTTCCAAGCCTGGTGGCAGCTCGTTAGATGATCCAGCGACGTCGCCGCGTACGCGCGCCTGTTCCTTCTTACGTCTTCGGTAAGCTCTAGATCTCTCCGCACTTAGACTTTTTGGTACCATTTTGTTCGTCTTGAACTGCTCTTTCAACCTGTTTACGTTTCCTATGAAGCAATTGAAATTTAGTATAATATTTTGGCTTCATAGTGAAATCTTCGACACATCGTCACTTCCCACTGCACACAATTTTCACACAAATAGCTTAAACTATCAACTAGTCACATGGGATTATAGAACTTGTCATTCTCTCCAATTTGAGCACGCACTCGCCACGACCCGTCGATTAGAACTGAAGTTACAGCGGTTAAACAGGCCAGCGTATGTCCGAAATGTGACTCATTTCCCCACCACCACGTGATACAAAGGTCAGAAGGGGGTGGATTAGTGGCCAACCTGGTCGACGCGGCCCACCTTCCTCTACACGATGGTAGGTCATTTATCCCCATAGGCTGATTCCCAATGGAGTTATGGGGCTTTGAGATATCAACACTTTTCGTGACGTGCAAGTTTCTGCCGATGACCTACATACCGATTTTAAAGACGTATTCACGTCAAAATGGCCGCTCGCAGGAGCCACTATAAACCAATACCTATATTAAATTTATGCTTCAATATTCAATCTATTGCACTCTTTTACTTCTAATCATTCACGGGCTTTTCGAACCTATCAAGTTCTTTTACTAGAATAATACTGGGGGCATGAATGAAAAGTTTAGCGTTACTAAAAAGTTTTATGACTGTTTTGTTTTATTTCAGAACTATAAGAAACATCCAGAAGATAAATATAGTGTCCTGTAGATAAAGGTTGTCCTTACTACATGAAATTCAAACCGAGTGCGCAGGCACACTGAGCACGGGGAGAGGGTCCGCAATAGGTCGAAAGTCTACGGTGCTGGGCGAACTTTGGGCCAGTGTCACTTTGGATTGCGTGGAGTACGTAAGTGGTTTCGAAAACTTCCGAACTGAGCTACAATCACAGAGGCCTTTAATCAATAAAACTATCCTTCAATCGTAATATCAAACTGCACTTTAATCGTTTAAACTGTAAATTAATTGTTGGATATTCACACAAAACAATCGTTCAAACTTCGTATGTCTGTTTCATTCATTCCACAATCCAACATCAGGCTCGAGTATTCACCTCAAAACCACGGGTTGTGTCCTCGACACAACCTATCAATTTTCATTTAAATGTGTCAGATAAAAGTTTAGTTTTCAGAAAGCTGTAATAATTAACCGCGTAAGAAACTTTTCTCTCTTAATAAATACTGTTTTAATAATTTTATAAACTTATTTCCTTGTTTCTGTAGTGCCTCGGGAAGCTTATTTATTTTATTACATCAGGAAACCTTACTTTCTATCAGCCGATTGCTTGACATTAAAAGATTCATTTCAAATACAACTTTTACAATCTACGAATGCATGTCTTTCTTTACTCTTCCTTACTGAAGTCTGAAACATTCCAATGAGCTGATGAAAAAAAAGAATATTTTTTGTAATTGTCCATCCCTTCTCTCTCCCACTAAATATGAGGGTTGTTGGATTATAATTCCTCCAGATAGGATGCAATTCAACGCCTTCAAACGAGTTTTGGCATTCTTTCGTCTCTGTCATTCTTTGCATCGTAGGTGAAGATTGGGCAAGGAGTGGTCTCTTGTAAAGTGGGGATTTCTGTTATCAGATAAAGCATTGCGCTTGAGCACACAAAGGCGCCGTTGAATGTCTTCTGAAAGCAGTGAAAGCTGAAAATTACTTGATCTTATTTCTAAAATAGCGTAAGAAAGAAATTCGTAAATGAAATGTTTCCCCCAAAAAAACCGAACTGGTTTCGAAATGAAATATGCTTTAATAAATAAATAACTTCACATTTTTTCTTTATGCGGGCAAGAAAATGAAATGCTGTAAAGCTAGATACATGAAGAAATAAACTATACTCTGCACTGTCAACAAAACAAATTGTTATCAATGTAGTTTTCATTTTCACACACAATAGTTATTAAGACATCCTGTACTACATACAGGATCATGGTTTGTATTCCTTTTGGCACTAAATATGTTTCATGACGATGGCTACATATGTTGCTTAGATGTAGTTTCCTATATGGTTGTCTTCTACCCCAGCCATCCAGAGAGAGCCAGGCATATATGGTTTTAAATAGCTATGCATGGAACACATTGATTCTTTTTTTCTAATAAGGTATTAGCAAAACAATAATGTAACTATTAAGCACTTAGAAACATAAACCAATAATTTTATTAGCTTATTTGAAACTTGTGTAGTTAGGTAAGTAACAAGATTAAAATGCAATGCTGTAATCCTGATTTAGGTAGCATTTCGCATAGAATATTTTCGTCTTATTCGAAAATGACTGACTGTTTTCTCAATCCCTCCTTCACGTAAACACTACCGAACTCATCTGCAATGAATATCAAAACATTTTAAACAGATAATTCGGAGTACTTAAAATTTTTGTTCAGAAACATTGCACTTCAAAACATACCACTGAACAATCAATATCAGCAAATTTCCACCGTCAATTTTAATTCTAGCACCTTTTGATTGTGAAACGCTGTACTAGAGAAATCGTCAGTAATCTTATCAAACACGTTCTTTACAGTCAAAAGCTATAGTAACTTACAATTGAAGTTGAGATGGTAAAATAATAGCTAAATTATAGCTAGTGTTTTAATTTCTTTAATTCTAGATATACATTTACTCCTTGTTCCCTTCTTTTAATATTAATATCAATCAGCTTCACACTTAAAATAACTTAGAAGATTAAAGAAATAAGCGAACTTGACAATTTGCTCTTTTCTGATCCTTAGGGTATTAAAGCTGTTGAAGACCAACATTCTTAACTATTTAACGTAAACTAAAAGCTTCAAAAAATGACTAATAAAGATAAAAGGAAGGTGATACAAATGTTAGTTATTTCTGTGACAGAAAACGCCCACCATTACCAGGACCAAAGTCAACAAGTAGGAAAAACCGAATTTAAATAAGTTATCTTTGAATAGGTGTTGCCATGCTCTATTTTCTAATTAAGCCCTTCCTGTCCACCTGCAAAGGTGGGGAAGCATTAGTATTAATCACTAGCGTGTCAGATAATAGAAAGGCGAGTGTGGCAACACTAACTTGTTTGAACTAAAGTTTTGCGTCTTGTTTCCTAGGATCCTGAAGACGAATTTTTTCCACCAAAACTGCTATAGATCATTTGTATCACCTTGTTTGAATCTTTATTAGTCATTTTTTGAAAGTTTTAACCCTCCAAGTGGTTTCGATGAGATATCTCGTCCATCAAGATTTGATCAATTTGCTAATGACGAGATATCTCGTCATCAAGGTATCGCCGATTTTTTTATGATGACGAGAGCAAGATGCGGTCAATTTTCTTCTATTGACGAGTTATCGCGCCCATCAAGATCTCAGCTAATGACAAGATATCTCGTCGAGACAACCACCCGGAGGGTTAATCAACAATTTAAATCTTCAATACGAAATAAAAGCTAAGTTGAACGAGGTTAACTTCACTATAAGACAACCACCAGGAGTGTTAATGTTTGATTAACAGTTTAGTTAAGGTTTTTATTTCGTACCCAATTAAACGTAGAGTTCAAATCAGGAAAACTCAGATAAATCTGTTACAAATTACATTCCATTCTAACTTCAATGAAACAAAGATAGCTCCAATCCGAAACCCAAACTGAAATTCCTTTCATCATTTCAACTGCCATATTCGGAAACTTTCAATTAAACTTTTAACGTAATCTAATTGAAACCCACCAACAATCGAGCGTGGCTCGGACAAAACGTTTTTATGTTTGTCTGACTTTCTAGGCCAGACGGTTAGAAATAATACCTGAACAGAGAAGAAACTGAAAGAACGGCTTCGGGTTTCTGTGTCAAGGCGAAAAGCGACGATTCTGAAATTTCGTTTTTTTTTCAACTCTCCACAACATCTAAAAGCTTTGGTGTTCAAACAAGTAGACAATAACGAAACTGAATCCTAAAACACTGAAAAAATTTCTGGCTGCTAAAACATTCGAAGGCCAATGGATATCTTTTCAAACTGCTTTACAGTTGCAGTCCTTCAATACGATCCCGGTACCTATGTTAAACGTTATTCAAAAGATATAATTGAAAAATTTTTAAACGTTATATTATCATACACTTTGGCAAGCATCTCTTATTGAGGTGATGAAAAAAATTATTCATACATGAGATGTTTTATATTTTCTAATATAAAATATGTTATTTTATATTTTTATATTGCAAGAGACAAACTTTTCCCGTAAGGAAGTAGGCACACAAAACATCTGTAAGCTTCTTCGGCCAGATACTGAGGACTGTTGGCCGGACGGAACCATTTGATGCCCTAGGGATGTTGGCGGGGATGCACTTGGACGATCATCCTGGTGAGGAGGAAAAAAAGAGAACGATGGGGTGAGAAAAGGGGCTCGAGTGGTGGACATCGATCAGGAAGGACGTGGCGAGGGTCCTTTGATGTCATATTCCAAAAGACTTGGAACGTTGTAAATATAAATATGTAAATAGCATGTATGATACCCTTAAAGTAAAAATAAATGTAAGGAAAAGCTCCTCGAATAAGTGTCATTCATAGTAGTCTATAACATGAAAGAAAAGAACCGTACGTTGTTGTTGTTTCTTATCCCCAAGGTTCAGGATAAGCCTAAATCAGGTCCATAAGACCATGTCGCTCTAAAAGAAAGGCAACTTTCTCCTGATTCAAGACAAGTTGACCCACGGAAACAACAATACAATCGATAAGTTGGGCAGGGGTTGCAAAGCTTGTGGAACAGGGACAGAGTATACAGAGAGAACCGTATGTGACAACATCCATACACATACACCTGGATAAAATCGAAACCACTGACCGCAGTGGCCAGACTGCGAAAATAATTTCAAAGGGGTGGCAACCTTCTCTCGCATTTTACTAATCCCATCAGAAGGCCGTAATGCCAAATGAACATACCATTTAATGATGCGTTGACTACTTTCATACAGTATCTAGGTGAATTTTACCTGTAATAATCGACACTCGGTTTACGCTGACTTTATTTGCTTCAGTGTGCATTTGTGGTTATTTTTTAACTTTTACAATATTTTGGGGAGGGCTCGAGCCCTGAGGGTCCTTCCTCTGAATCCATCCTTGGTCTCTCATGTCAAGCGAAAATACAATATATTTTTCCACTTTTGTCCAATACCTTTCCATCCACCTAGCCATATATGTAAATGGATATCCTTCGCTTTATTTAGCAACTGATCGATTGACTAAATGAATACATTTTATAATATGTCCCCGATTTTTCTACTTATGGGCTCTTTACAAAACTTCCATTGACATCGATTAAACAAATTTCAGCATTTATTTTTGTTCGAAACTCGATCCAATCAAACACCGTCGTGTACGTGGGGACTGGTGCACATTAAATCTGTCGTGGCTTCGAGTGCCCTCACGTTGGCTTGGTGTGGAAGTTTGGAGAGTGGAGTGTTGACCTCGTCATCTGACCGCGGTTCAAAATGACGAGGTGCTGTCCTCGAATTTTTCCCTCTGGGATGATTCTCGGACGTCGCCAATAGCCCGTTGTGTTGCTCTAGTGCGACGTTGATTCAACTACCTCTACCTCCCAAGATTAAGAGAAACATATATAGGAATATACAGGGTGAGTCTAAATTCTTTTTAAAAAATAAGAGGGGTGATAGTACCCATCCAGACGAGCAATAATTACCATGGAACATAGGGTCGCATTCCACTCTGAGAGGCAGAAAAGAGTAAAGTCGAAACGCGTCGAGAATGAACAAGTCATCGCCTCTGACGTCGTTTTGTACCTGCCTACGTAGCACTTCTTGAATGCCACATATCCCACACGATGGATCGGACGTGGTGGACCTGTGGCTTGGCCTCACCGGACATCAACCCACTGGACTTTTTCTTCTGGGGACACATGAAATCTTTAGTGTACCAGACGCCTGTGGACTCGGCTGAAGATCTCGTAGCGAGAATCGGTGTTGCCGCAGACAAAATTAATACAACCAGGAATCTTTCAGAGGGTGCGCCAGTCATTCCTTCGCCGGTGTGAACTGTGCAACGACACGCCACTTTGAGCACTTGCTGTGAGTTTTTTTCTGACCAATCAATCAGATTGTGCAACTTTTGGTATCGTTCATTCGCTTTCATTCACTGTTGTAAATTCATGTTGAAATTCTAATTTTACTCTGCCTCTCAGAGTGGAATGCGACCCTATGTTCCATGGTAATTATTGCTCGTCTGGATGGGTACTATCACCCCTCTTATTGTGTAAAAACAATTTAGACTCACCCTGTATATGCTTATATAGCACTTAAATACGAAAATGTAACCTTTTAGAAAGAGGTTATGAATTGATAGAATATATAGGTTGGCGTAGCCACTTTATGGGACAAGAGTCTCATGGTTGTCTTTCTGAATACCTTTAGGCCACAGGAACAGTTCTGCAGGCAGTGCCTGTTTTCGTGCAATCGTTCGTTCACGCATGTGTGACTACAAAATACCAGCTTAAAAGGATCGTAAATAAGACATAGACTTTTGGAATGCCCTGGAAAACAAAGCTTCGCATCAGGAGAACGGAAAGTGAATGCATTTGTTCACATCTGTTTTCTATGTAACACGCATCTTAGGATCTCATTGACTAATCTTGATATGTTACAATTAGGCAGAAATAAAATAGTGAACTCTTGGTATTTTATACAAGTAATAACTTCAGGTACTCTGTAAGAAATTTAAGTCACGAGCTCTTTCAGCGTTATGTTGAAAAAGAAGTGGATTAGCAATCGGTTGGTTTGGGGGGTTTTATGGCGCAAGGGCCATATTTGCTGAGCCAGACACAAGACATACAATATCAAGTAATAAGCATACACACACAATGAACGTTTCGATTGACACAGAAGAGAGAAATACACCCAGGGAGGAATGTATCTGACTGGAATCGAACCCGCGCCGCCTACAACTCGAAGGTTGCTAGCGCAATGGGCATACCCACTGAGCCACGACAACCCCAGGATTAGCAATCGGAGGGTCGTGAGTTCGAAACTCGATCCAACCAAAGACCGTCGTGTACACGGGGCTGGTGGACGTTAAATCTAAAAATTTCTCCCAAAAGGGCACTTTTGACTCAAAGAGTAGATGAAGGGCAGGGGCTTACTCCCTGAAGACCCCTTCACAGCCCTAGGATTGGTGGCAAGTACGTGTATATTGGGGGCAATCGTATATATGGGGGATGGTGCACGTTAAATATATCTGTCGCGGCCTTAAATGTCCTCACGTTGACGTGGAGTGGAGACAGGGATGCAATCTCAGGTGTTGACCTGGCCATCTGATCGTGATTACAAATTTGAACCATAGTCCTCGATCTACTTAGCCATTATGAATAAAAGAAAATGACCGACAAAACAACATTACGGTACCTGTGCATCATTTATTTAAAGCCCAATAAAGACCCCAATCTCGATCAAAATAATTCATTTCTTCATTCTGCACCCGCAAGGAGCAAGGGAAGGTGTAATCATCGTCCCAAATATTTTATTCGAAAAAATCTCTAGAACGTTCACTCCAGAACGGCGAACACACATCAGAATGTCAGTAGAGCGCACAACCCTAGAATCCATCAACTCCCAACAATCAATTCGGTCGACTCTTAAACGGCCAGGCCTCCTCATCTCCAAGACAAACACCTTAGAGCCGCTGGCCCCTCCGAGTTCCATTGTTCTGCAAGAGCCCATCCTCCCCGATACATATCGGTTCGATTTAGAGAACCCTTTGGAGATACAGCTCTGATTGCCTTTTAATAGCCGTCTTTTTTCTCCAGAAACTCTCCTCTCCCATTTGAATCCTGAAAATTAGAATGGAAGCATTCGTGACCTGGATCATCGACTCCTCGCACAAAAGAAAGAGTCCGCTGCAAACGACAATGGATGGCGGGGTGGTGCGAAATCGAAGTAGGCCATCGCGGAATATTTTCCGAAACCGTTCTTTTCCAACTTTAATGACTGCATCTGGAACTTTTTCTGGGTTCACGGAAGCCGACTGGGGACACGCCCCTCCTTTTCTTTCAAGTCCACTCGATGATCCTTCATCGGGCCATGGAAGCGACTGCAAACAAGGCACTTTGCTTTGGAGACTACTTAATGTCGCCTGGTGAGTTCTCGTTGAGAGTTTCTTAACCCGCAAGGACAGACGAGGTAGGTAGTTAAGTAACGTCGCACTGGGGCAACACAACGGGCTATTGGCGTCGATCTGGGATCGGACCCAATAATTTTGAACCACGGTCAGATGACGAGGCAACATCTGAGCCTACACCCCACTCTCTGAAGTTCTACGCCACGCCAACATAAGGACATTTGAACACATGGCAGATTTAACATGCACCTATCTACACGACAGTTTTTGGTTGGATCGAGTTTTGAATTCTGAACACTCCGGTTGCTAGTCCATTGTTCTTCCGACTGGGCTACCGGAGCCCTGGTCCTTCATCGGACATGGAAGTAACTGCAAACAAGGCACTTCTCTTTGGAGACTACTTAATGTCGACTGGTGAGTTCCCGTTGAGAGCTTCTTAACCCGCAAGGACAAACGAGGGACTATGGTACAAGTAAATGGTTTCGATTCAGGGAGATTATTGGGGGATGGGCCCATGTAAGACCACCAGTTGCGTCTTATCTTATGTAAAAGACTTTTCCTTCCTTTTTCAACGTAAGGTATCTGACTCCGTTTGGAGTTCTTTTTTTTAATTTTCAAATTACGCTATTTTTTCCTTTTAAGGTAAAACAACTTATAAAAACAAAAAAATCTAAAAATTATTATACCACAAAAAATGGCAAAAATTAGAAAATTTAGGTAACGAATGACGTCAAGGAAAAACATTAGAATTGAAAAACTTATGAATACATTTTATAAGTTTTTACTTTAAGTTATATTTAGGCATACACACTTATAAATTAAGTTTAGGCATTTATAAGTTAAGTTTAGGCATACACACTTATGCCTAAAATTTTGTAGCCTCCTAAATATATAAGCTAGGGCCTGAACTAAAAGATATGCAATATTCCTTTCCAATCATAAGGAATAATGTAGAAGGAAACATGAATTTTTGAATCACTGAAATACCTCGAAAATCTTTTCCTTTCAAGATATCTCTTATATCCGAGTTCAGGCCTTCAAAAAAATATACAAATCACCACATTTCATTCGAATATATGCAGTACATTTTTAATTATCGCGTTTCTCGGCAAAAATTTTGCTCATCACAATCAGAGGAATGCATTTAATTATTTGAAAACTAATTTTAAAACAGCTGTCAAGAATAGCTCTATATTCAAATTGCTATATCTCCTCTTCTATTCACTGTACAGACAAAGTAAAAATAGTTTTATAAAGAAAAATATCTGAACATTAAGAAAATTAAATAAAATGAAGTACGAAATTTTAGTCAAAAATCGACTTTTCAACGTTGTCAGGTACTTTAAATCCTTTAGTACATTATTTGGCATTCCATTTATTCTTTCAGCGATAATTGCACATCTCCATTGTCAAATAAGGCCCCTAACGCGACAACGAATTTGATAACACCCTCATCCCCGTAGACATATCGTGTAAAAATTGGCTCTTTCTATCACTAATTTCTGCGTAACAGATTTCTTTACGAAAAGGTTGGTTGGGTTTTATGACGCAAGGGCCAAGATCATTTCTCCAAGCTGCGCAAACTAACGTCAAATAAATGGAAATACACACAAGGAAAGTTTAACTGACACAGAAGAATGAAATACACCCAGGAGGAATCGAATCTGCGTCACCTCAACTCGCAGGTTGCTCGCGAAGTGGGCAAACCCACTGAGTCACGGCGACCCCCTATATTAAAAATTATGTATTTAAAACTTATCTTTAAGCATAAGCATGTATGTCTGATCATCTACTGCATTAGACACGCTGTCACATGTTGAGTTTCCATATTTTTGAGGCCATACCTTTGAAGAAAGATAAGAAAAGCGAAATCAATTAAAGAGTTTTGATTTAACGTATTATTTTTTCAGTTATCAGACGAGTGATTAACGCTCTGACCCTCGGTTCAGCGGACTCTGGATTCAAATCCCGGTATGGGTATGGATGTTCGTAGTGGTTCGGAATCCACTTTAAGCCGTAGGTTCCGATCTGATTGGCCCTCCTGTAGCAAAAAATAGCATAGATTGACAAACCAACCATTATATTTTCAATTACGATTTCAGAAATGGAGTCAGTTTGACTCCTTTGTAACCTCAAATATTAAAAATGAATGACAGCTATAAGCATGGATTCACTATTGGTCTTAAGCTAGCATACTGCCCAAAGGTCAAATTGAAAGCATTGAGACTATTTCATCCAAGAAAACACCACGTGATAATTACATCCAATGAACAGCGTGTGGTCAGTGTTACTCGGGTCTACTAACGAATCAAAAAATGAAGGTGCGAAAAGCACATGCAGTAACGCAATGCTAACGCTGCCTGATTCGACACATATTTCGAGACGGTATCTTTTTTGTGTGTATTGATGGGTGACCAGTAGAAGGTATAGCAAAGATAAGATGGCCATTATTTTGGCAGAGCACGCATTGGGTGATAAAAAAGACAGCCATTGTCTGTGACTAATGTCTTAGACACAATGTTTCAGATGTGAAATCATTTATTTTAATGTCGCACGCGTACGGAAATTTATGCTTATTGTTTTAACAGAAATAATTGACAGCGAAATAGCATCAAGAATCTTCTTGATAGGTAGGTAGTTAATAAACATCGCATTGAAGCAACAGCGGGCTATTGGCGATAGTCCGGGAAAAATCCCGGAGAGAAATATCATCCAAGGACAACACATCATCATCTTAAACACGGTCAGATGACGAGGCAACACCTGTCCAGGCACCCCATCTCCAAACTTCCACACCAATCCAACGTGAGGACATTTGAACCAACGACTGATTTAACGTGTACAGACATGCACACGACAGTCTTTAGCTGGACCGAGTTTCGAACTCACAATCCTCCAGTTGCTAATCCGTTGCTCTTCCAAAAGGAGCTACCGCTGCCCAAGAAGCCTCTTGGGAGCTTGGTTTTTTGATTTTGCTCCTAAATAGATTTTTCTAAATTTGATAGGAAGGGCGGAGGTTGAACAGTCGGAAAGGTATTAGCAACCGGGAGGTTATGAGTTCGAAACTTGATCCAACCAAAGACCGTCGTGTACGTGTGGGCTGGTGCACGTTAGAACTTTCGTGGTCTCAAATGTCCTCACGTTGTCGTGGTGTGGAAGTTTTGAGAGTGGGATGCCAGATTGGGTGTTGACCTCGTCGTCTGACCGTGGTTCAAAAAAAAACGAGTTATCATCGATCATTCCCTTCGGGATGGATCGCGAACAGCGCAATGTGATGCATAACTTGTGCCTTTTTATTTCTAATGAACAGTTTTGTCTCGGATCTCGCTATACCACGATTTTCTTAACCCCCAAGAAGCGATATATCGTGGGAGTTACTGTACATATATTTCAGTTAGTTTTCTGAGTGAAATCTTTTGTTTGTACAAGAATACCGCAAGCTTATGTATTGCATTCTTATATGCAATATACTGGTATAGGTAATGGTGAGCGTTTAATTTAAATTGGGCCATCGATTTTTATTAAATCCTCCTGGTGGTTGTTTCGACTGGTATCTTGTCACTTGCAAACTGACCAGATCTTGATGGACGAGATATCTCGTCATTGTAAAAAAACTGACTAAATCTTGATCTCGTCATCATAAAGAAATCGCCATTATCTAAATGACGAGATATCTTGTCATCAGAAAAATTAGTCAGATCTTGATGGACGAGATATCTGGTCACTGCAAAATTATGCAGATTTTGATGGACGAGATATCTCGTCATTGCCATGATTAGTCAGATCTGGATGGATGAGGTATCTCGTCAAAACGACTTGGAAGATTAACTTGCAACTCTTTTTTACATTTTATACAACTTTAACTTGCAGCTCTTGATAGCTTTTTATACATTTTCCTTCTACATAAGCATTTCCTTGTTCTGCAACACAAACTGCATTTATAACCAGGGTCAAACTGTTTCAAAAATGACTGGCTTCGTAACGCATATATGCGATTAGTTCCTTCTCCGGTACCAACAATTAACATGCTAAATAACGTGTCTATCACTCGCTGGATCACACTGTTACCAAGATTAGGGGGTTACAGTGATTACTCTCTAATTATTTCCTAATCTTACGCAAACTAATGTCGTTGAAACAATGGCAACTGCATCGTACACAGAACAGAACTCGTCAGACTTGATCACTGATAAATAATTAACCTGTAACCCAGGATGCCCAGAAAAAGCGGAATCGGTTCGGGCGAATTTCGGTCGTAGGAAGGCAGTGAGGGTATGTGAAAAACGTCATTGTGCATTCAGTTGATATTTTGAGGTTTTTTCCCAAAATGCATTAACTCCGAAGGAATGGGGAAATTATCCGTGACAGTGTAGATTCACAGATGTAAAGCAAGGGATAAATGACAATAATCGCTGCTCACTGAAGCAGGTAATGATGAGACGGATAACGGTTCATAACTGGTTTCTGTTAGCAGAGGCTCGTCAATGACTGATGGAGGAGGCTTATGTTTACTATTCGAATTGAGTTTAAAAAGGGGGTTGTAAGGTTTTAGTTACGTCGTCGGCAGAAACACATTATCTTACTATTTACAGAGACACTAAATGCTCGTTTTCATGACGATGGACTTTTTGTATTCTGTTTGAAAAATGTAACTGTCAAAATGCTCATCATTTTTGTTTCTTGATCCTAAATCTAAAAGTTAATCTTTAAATAGATGTGCTGTGAGATTAGTTTTGTTAGTAAGTACATTTCTGCTCTAAGCCGACCGCATTTCAGTTCTAATAACGACTCGTTTGTTCTGAACGTCCGCTCGATTTCACAGACGCACAGTGCAAGAAGCAGACCGTTTACAGGATTAGTGGTCATTACGGTTTTTACGCCCTTTTTCGAGATTCGAGGCACTAAAATTACCAGTTTTAAGATGGTAGGTAGATGATTGAATTAACGTCGCAATGGAGCAACACAGCGGGCTATTGGCGACGGTCCGGGACCAACCCTAAGAGAGAGATCCGAGGACAACACCTCGACATTTTGAACCACGGTCAGATGATGAGGTCAACACCTGAACTGGCACCCCACTCTCCAAACTTTCACACCACGCCACCATGAGGCCACTTGAGGCCACGACAGATTTAAAGTGCACCAGCCCCCACACACATATACGATGGTCTTTGGTTGGATTTGGTTGGAACTTGCAACCAAATCCAACGGCAACCAATCCAACCAACCAAACGGCAGGCATAAGGTTGGTTGGTTAGGGTTTTATGACGCAATGGCTATATTTGGACATTCTGCGCCAGACACAAGACATACAATATCAAGTAATAGACATACACTCGCAATGAAAGTTTTACTGTCACCGAAGGCAGAAATACATCCAGGGAGAAATACACCAGGCAGGAATCAAACTTGTACCACCTAGAACTTCAAGGCCTGCTAGGGCAGTGGGCCCTTTGATCCATGACAGACCCAGCAGGCATAAGGAGGTTCGTTGCATAGAAACTATATTTTCTGTTTTGCAATATTTTAACTAACAGGCAAATTTTAATACAGTAATATTACGATCAATTTCAACCAATTTTCAACCGGTAGGTAGGTATTTTAATTAACGTCACACTGGAGCAATACAACGGGCTATTGGTGACGGTCCGGGATCTATCCCAAAGGACAACACCATGTAATTTTAAGGATCCGAGGACAACACCACGTAATTTTAAACCACGGTCAGATGACGACCAATTCAACCGGAGCAACGTTGAGTAATACTATACATCCGAACTATACATTTTAAATCACTCTATTCACAGTTTAGTGATCTATAGCACACATCTTCACCTCTTTCAATTAATTAGGATCGAGTAAGCAGATCGTGAGAGAGTTCAACCCGATCGTCGTCGGCTTAAGCCTCCACCGTGTCCGAGCTCTTGAATTTTCAATCAAGTGACAACAGAGGAGGCGAAGGGAATAAAAGGTATTGTAACCAGATTTAGCTTCCCCTGGAAAAAGCTCCAGAGACAAAAGAGAGAAAAACCTTTTGCAAATGCCTCCATTGTGACCCAAGAACAAAAAAGCCCTCAGATATCCATCGGTCAAGAAACAAACGGTTTTCGCAACGCCTCACCCTCCGATTCAAGGGTCTGGAACTAGTTCAGACTGTTGACACGGTTTCCATTTTGTTGCAGCAAAAGACGCCGGCATTCCGAGTTTTTCTCTCTCTTGCCGTGCTCGCGCCGTGTGTGTGCCTAATGGCACATTTGTATGCTGCATTCTGTCCCTCGAAAGAAAGAGTCAAATTACAATTAGTACTTGCCTACCCCGTTCGAGGCTCAACACAGGAACGTGATGTTTCGGGTCATTTGCTTCACGTTTCTTCGCATTTATTTGCAGCGAGGATTGCCGGAGTGCTTTTTCGATCGGCGATTTGAAATTTGAACTAATTTCGGAGATCGGCAAAATAGAGCAAGTGCGAAATGTTTTTCTCTTCAGAAGCGTTCTATCGTGTTATGGAGTATATTACTGAGGCTGGTTGTATTTTTTACTGAGACCTATTATATCCAGAGAGCTAAATAGGACCTAGAAACTAGCCTTAATCATTTGGAGAAGTTGTGAAGCCAGCAGCGCAAAACCGCCTCTGAAAGGGAAAAAGAACGGTGACGAGTCGAGTTGTAATTTTAATATTTGAATTAATATATTTACTTTCGTGAAGGGGACGCGGTAGTCCAGTTGGAAGAGTAACAGATTAGCAACCGGAGGGTTGTGAGTTCGAAACTCGATCCAAGCAAACCGGGGGCTCCATAAATGTATTATGGCTTCAAATGCCCTCACATTGGTGGAGTATGGAAATTTAGAGTGGGGTGCCAGTTCAGGTGTTGACCACGTTATCTGACCATGGTTCAAAATGACGAGGTGTTGTCCTCGGATCTTTCTCTTCGGATTGATTCCGGACCGTCGCCAATATCCCGCTGTGTTGTTCCAGTGCGACGTTAATTCAACCATCTACGTTGGCGTTGCAAATAGTGTGTTGTTACAGTGTGACGTTAACTCCTTACTTACCTGCTAAAAATGTTTATATATATTCATTAAAATGTGTTTTCAGTACACTCACGAAAGCATAGTCTATCAAGGAGTATTTTTTATAAATAAATGTAATTATTTTTATGAGCATTTTTGGTTTGGTCTGTCGCTCTATGGTCATTTTTTGCTACACATGGCCATTATTGGAGTTTTATAATTTTACATATTTTTTGTGTGAAAGTATAGAATTATTGATACAACATAATTAATTTGTATTAAAACTTAACCAGAAAGGGTTGATCGAATTAGTTTATTAAAGTACCCGCGCGGCATTCTGATACGTTAAATATTCGATCCATAGAAATGTTCTCTGAGTTAAATGAAAGAGAATGCATTTTCCTGAAAGATGACGAATGTCTATTCGGCAAGTATCTTGAAGATAATTTGTGGCAGTGAGAGATAAGGGAAGCAATATCGGGGGAATTCTTTTATCCGACATTCCAGCAACCAAGCAAGGCGAATTCCCAGTACAAAAGGAAATTTCACTGCTATATGAATTGATCTACTCTGAGCTGTCTCAGGATTTCCTCGACTTATGCGTCACCATCAAATGAAAAAAGCGCTTTGAGACACCTCTAACGTCTTTCTTGCCCTCGTTTAAATTCATCTTTAAATGTTGGATTAGGTTTTCCACCGCATTTCATTGAGAATAAATTACTCCAGCAGAAAAAAAGCTGTTTTCGTTAGATGTGGGAACGTTCAACTTCTTCGGCTTTTCCTTCTCACCTGCAGCAATCGACTACAAGAGGATCAAGGATTCGGTTTGTTTTCTTTTCTTCAATGGCCAGATTAAGAGGTGAATAGATTCACAGAATGAGAGTGATATTTCATGAACTTAAGAAAACGAATGCCTCTCTAATCCTAAGGAACGATTTAATATGGGAAGAGTCAACACAATGCTGAAACAATTGTCGGATGCTATTGTTGTGGGGACTATCAAGGCTTGGTGTATTTTCCCACTGCGCTAGCAACTTATGAGTTATGGGCGGCGCACATTCGATTCCTCCTTGGGTGTATTTCTCTTTTATGTCAGTAAAACATTCCTTGTGTGTGTGTTACTGACACCTACAAGGAATGTCCATTACTTGACATTGTCTTATGTTTGGCGCAGCATGGCCAAATATAATCTTTGCGTCGTAAAACCCGTTCAACCAAACCAACCATTATTGTTTCGAAGATAAATAGCTAACATATTTCGGTACTTTGGTAGTAAAAGACCAAAATGTCCAAATTCATTGATTTTGAATTATGTCCACAAATCACTTCAAGGTAAAGAAAGTAAAAAAAATGTGCCAATATCCTCCTGTCAATACATTATGAAAGTATCAAAACACTGGAAAGTATTTTTTGTACCCTCTATTAAGAATTAAAATACAGTGGTACCTTGAGATACGAGTTTAATTCGTTCCATGACCGAGCTTGTAAGTCAAATCAATTTCCCTCATTGAAATTAATTGAAATGAGATTAATTCGTACCAGCCCCCAAAAAATCACTAAAAAAATTTTTATAATAATGCATTTAAAATGAACAAATATTGCAGTTGAAATTATAGACTTTGTCTGCTTCAGAATAGTACGTATCGTAGAATTATTGCGATCGTATTGCGTTGCCATGTCTATTACTTTTACGCTTTGCTCATGTTTGTCTATTGTCTCACTTTTTAATTCCATGGATATTATTTTTTTCCTTTTCTCACCGCTGTTCTTTACACTCACCTCCTTTGGACTCATGGTTATACGAAAAAGAATTAGTTATCCACGACATATAGTGGACCCCTGCCCGTCTTAGTAGGCACTCGGTGGGAAGGTCATGTCAGGTATGGACATCCTTTGTCTACACGCCACATTTATCTCCTGAATGTTTCTTCTAGTTCTGAAATCATAGGGCAGGTAGGTAGGTATTTAATTAACGTCGCTCTGGAGCAACACAACGTACTATTGGCGACGGTCTGGCATCGACCCCCGAAGAGAAACATCCAAGGACGACACCACGTAATTTTGAACCACGGTCAGATGAAGAGGTCACACCTGAGCTGGCACCCCACTCTCCAAACGTCCACACCACTCCAACGTGAGATTATTTGGGGTCCCCGACAGATTTAACGCGCAAGAGCTCCCTTTGTACACAACGGTTTTCGGTTGGATTTGAAGTCCGCAAACCTCCGATTGCTAGTCAGTTACTCTACCAACCGGGGCCTTGAAATCATAGGGGAAAACAATTGAAACGCTCGACTTTTTGTGCATGCCTCGAAGTACTGTTCCGATTTCAAAGACGTATTCACGTCAAAATGGACCGTACCATGTGAACATCCAATTTAGGATTCACGTATTTAGATTCTCACCTCCGGCCAGACAGAGGAATTTATGAAAGATAAGTTCAATAACAAGCAATTCGAAAGGAAAATATTTTGCTGATCGAACGCATATCAATCAAAATTTTCGATCAGCGGAATCCGAGCACTGTTAATCCTATTTGTTTTCCCAGATGCCCAGTTAAGATAGTTGGTGATTGATCGAGAGAATCAAATGAATCCGAAAGCTGAATCGAAACGGGAGAGTGAGCGACTCCCAAAGCGTCACGTTCGATGCATATGCATCAGTTCGGGGGGAGGCAGAGGTCAAGGTGAGCGCATCGAGGAATTCATTAAAGGATGAATCGATTTGGCACCCGACCAAGGCATTTTTTGCCAGAGTTCAAGATCAAGGTTCGACTCTGATTCTCAGCGAGAAACAATTTCCCGGGTTGACACCTGTCTTCCGCTGGGGTGGTATACCATTAGCAATCGTTCTCTCAAGTTGGGGGAGTTGAACTCAGAAATGTTTCCTCGAGGAGCGCAAGGAATGCGTTTGGATGTGCCGCCCTTAGGTAGGTAGGTATTTAATTAACGTCGCACTGGAGCAACGCAACGGGTTATTGGCGACGGTCCTGGATCATCCCCGAAGGGAAAGATCCGAGGTAATTTTGAACCAGTCAGATGACGAGGTCACCTGAGCTGGCATCCCACTCTTCAAACTTCCACACCACGCCAACGTGAGGACATTTGAGGTCACGACGGATTTAACGTGCACCAGCCCCCTTTGTACTCATCGGTTGGAACTCGCAACCCTCCAGTTGCTAGTCCGTTACTCTTCCAACTGGGCTATTTCGGCCCTGTGCCGCCCTTAGAAATCAAGGCTTAGCTTATGCGGTATACGGTAGACCGTCACCCTCCGATTTCATTCCAGCAAAATCGTGGTTTTTTGACAGACATTTCTTACGCACTACTTTTCCAAACCTTTCTGAATTGTCGATCACAGTAACCCCTCGATATATCGCAACCTCAGGAGCACATCTCCTTTAGGTGTGTATGGCCTTCACGAACCCGAGTGAATTTTTCTTTCGCATGGTGTTTACTGTCTTTAATAAACATGGGGTCTCGCTCCCGGGACCCCCAGGCGATCTTTTCTGCTTTTATCCCACTACTCTGTTCTCGATGCATCTTTTTTTCTCTTCCACGACGGGGTCGTGGTGGCCCGGTTGGAAGAGTAACTGACTAGCAACCGCAGGGTTGCGAGTTCGAATCCAATCAAAGACTGTCGTATACAAAGGGGGCTGGTGCACGTTAAATCTGCCGGAGCCTCAAATGCCCTCACGTGATGTGGAAGCTTGGAGAGTGGGGTGCTAACTCAGGAGTGACCTCGTCATCTGACCGTGGTTCAAAATTACGTGGTGTTGTCCTCGGATCTTTGATCCCCGATCCCCGAAGGGAAAGGATCCCTCGAACTTATAATTGTCACTAAATGTAGCAATAGAGTAATAAAGTAATAATAGTGTAATAATATAGTAATAATAGTGTAATAATATAGTAATAATAGTGTAATAATATAGTAATAATAGATCGTGTATATATAGCAATAATAGTGTAATAAAGGGGTAGTTCAATGTCAAAATCAGACACCGAAAGCATTTTCTTTCCAGTACCAACGAAGGCTGGAGTAATCGTTCCCATGATTATACTACAATGGCAAAAGAATGTCTTCCTGAGTTATGAAACAAATGCTATTATTTCCGTGAGGAAAAATGAAGAAAAAGAAAGAAATTTCCGTATCTCATAATAGCATCTCTAAAATAATATCCTCCCACATTCTGTCCTATTTTAATAATTACTTGTCAGAGAAAATGCTTTTTGCTTTTTCAAAAGGGGGAAATTAGCTGAAATCGGACGTATTTTTAAACTGCAGTCATTCTCTAGTTGAACTAAAATGAAAGAAGCTAATCCGCAAAGCGCAAAACAGGTTTTAGCATATCTCAGAACCAAAATATTTCCTTTGCCATCATTCGTTTTGTTCCGATTTTTTTTTTAATTTTATTCCATTACGAATGAATTAGATGTACTTTCGACGTCCATTTGAATAAGTAGTTCTTTTGTCTGGTTTACAGACAGTATATACCTTTTCCAAGTCTTTCAAGAGAGAGACAGACAGACAGACACAGAGAGAGACAGAGACACAGAGAGACAGAGACAGAGACACAGAGACACAGAGACAGAGAGAATGATGATTGCAGTTAAATATTCACCTTTTTAAAAATAATTTCTTAGAATAAAACGAGGTATTACTCTAAACAAATCAGGTTGTTGAATTAACGTCGCCATGGAGGAACACTATTGGTGACTGTCCGGGATCCATTCCGAAGGGAAAGATCCGAGGATAACACCTCGTCATTTTGAGCCACGGTCAGATGACATGGTCAACACCTCAAGTGCCACTCCAAACTTCCACACCACGCCAACATTTCAGGCCACGACAGATTTAACGTGCACCAGCCCCCCACGTACATGGCGGTCTTTGGTTGGATCGAGTTTCGAACTCGCAACCCTCCGGTTGCTGATGTGTAACTCTTCCAACGTCCCCAACCAAATAGAATGATTTCCTAATCGATTCATTGCCTCGTGTTTCATTTGCAATTGATAGTAACGCTCCAAGCAAAGCGTTACAAATTTTGCAACAAAGCAACATATTTTATTCCTTTTTATTGAAATAATTTTTCAGTCTAAAATTTACCAAAATTTATTACAGAAATTTCAGATTTATTAAAATAGTTATGAAGTATCAAATTTCGTACGAATCTCACAACCAACGAAATTTTAAGAACCACAAGCAAACCTTTCATAACACTAACAATGAAAAGTTTTTTAAGAATATTTCTGGCATAAAAATATTGAGACGAATATTCTATTTTATGCAACTTACACATAATGTTCAGCTGTTTTGTAAAATAATGTGTCTAATTCGAGATCAAGTTTGGTTTGTCGCTCTATTAGTAGTGGTTCTTAACCTGGGATGATTGCACTCCTGAGGGTGGAGACAGCATATCCAGGGGTGCGAGGGAAGTTGCAATGGAGGACAGTGATTTAATAAAAGACAATCTTATTGAAATACGAGCCAATACACGTATTCAAATCGAATTTCAAAAACTGGACTGGTGTACACAGTTAGAACCTACAGCTGGGAAAAAGCAGAATTGCAGACACTTTTACCATTTGCCACCACCTACCTGTGTGAAAAAGGGATTTTTATCACTTTTGCACATAAAAACAAAAGCCAGAAATCGCTTAAATGCAAGTGATGGCAAATGATGGCACACGTGGCTCTTTCAATAAAGGAGCCTCGCTTCAAAAGTATGAAAAACAACGTAGCCATTAAAAATTGAGATATTGTTTTGTATGTGCATGTAAATGTATGTGTTTATTTTTCAATAAATAAATTATCTTGCAATAGTAATTTCCTAAATAAAGAAATAGAAACACGTTTTTTAAGGTGGTGCGAGAACTTATTTTTAGATACAAGGGGGGGCCGATCACTAAAAAGGTTAAGAACCACTGCTCTATAGTCACTTGTTTTGGTACACGAGAACTCATTATACCGGTATCTACAATTCAAGATCAAATGAAGCAAAAATATTCAAGACCATTTCTGTCTCTAAAAGGAAAGTTTTGATCTCAAGTCGGCTCTTTCATCAACACAGAAACATTTCCTTGTCAAAAGAATGAATTGTTTACTTTGTTTTTCGAGTGTTTGAGGTAATCTTTAGCCAATAATTAGTGTACAAAAATCTCTATATATTTTTACTAAAAAGCATGGTACATAGAAATAGACGTTTTGTTTTGGCTAATGACCACATACTGATATCGACCGCATAAAATCAAACGCTATGGGATTGCTTATGCAGATTATACAGTTCCATAGCTCACATCAATTAAATGTGCTTGATGTGGGCTATGGAACTGCATAATACAACTAAAACTACCTGGGAGAGTTCGATCTTATAATGAAATTCTTCAGCAGTCTGATGACAAATCTGGGCAACAAAAAACAATGCAGAAAAAAGCACGCAAAAGAGAAAATAAACTTAGACATCAAAAAACGACAAAACGCATTTGAATAAGTGGATGGTGAGGCAATTATAAAAGTTCTGGGTAAATCACTGTCGTTCTGTTAAGAGTTCAACATTCATCGGAGATAGAGGGTTCATTGGCCCAGGTTCTCCAAAAAAGAAAATACCGTCCAGGGGAGGCAATTGAAGCGGACGTTCGGACGTGAACTTTTGCTATGCACTTTATTTGCAATATAAATTAACACCCTAAGAACACGTGACAATGAGAAACCTGATACGATTCTCATTGTAAGAAATCCAATTAGAATTTAGTGTGTTTTTTACAAATTGTTTCAATCATTTTTATTTTCGATTTCAGCGTATTTAGTACTTAGCTCACAGTACGAATTTAACTGCATCCTCAATAAATTTTAGGTGTCTTAACTTTCATGTATTTAAAAAATCGGTTTAATTGTAGGGGCCGCGGTAGCCCTGTTGGAAGAGTAGCAGACTAGCAACGGGAGGGTTACGATTTCGAAACTTGACCCAGTCAATGCACTCGGGCTAGTACACTTTAAATTTGTCGTGGCCTCAAATGTCTTCACATTATCGTGGTGTGAAAATTTGGAGAGTGTTGCCAGCTCAGGTGTTGACCTCGTCATCTGACTGCAGATCAAATCGACGAGGTGTCCTCGGATCATTATTCCTTTCCGAATGGGTCCCGGACCTCGTCAATAGCCCGTTGTGTTGCTCCATTGTACCACCCCCTCCCAAGTAAAAAGTCGTAGAAAACAAAGAAAATTCGCTGAATACTCCACCCCTAGTAAAAATAACAATCGAAAGTTTTTCCCATGTGAAAATCGATTTTCTGTAACCTTTGTTGGAAGTTCCTGTAGCAGAGTCAGTGTGTACAGAAGTTACGCACAAAAGGATTTGTTCATTAAAATTTAGTCTATTGTGCTGAAAGCTTTATTGATTCATTTTTGAATCACAGATCTGAGTCATATTGTTTATCTAATAAACCGAAACAATTCATTTCATTCAGATTTCATTAGGCTGACGCATGGCACTTTTCCGTATTTAATGAGTGAGCTCAATAAATATAGCAGCTTAGGTGTTAACCTCGTCACGTGACCGTTGTTCAAAATGACGAGGTGTTGTCCTCGAATCTTTTCCTTCGGATAGATCCAGGACCGCCGTCTCCAACAGCCCGTAGTGTGGCTCTAGTGCCTCGTCAGACCTCAAGTGGTTCCGACGGGATATCTCGTCCATCAAGATCTGACCAATTTTGCTAACGACGAGATATCTCGTCATTAAGATATTACCAATTTTTTTATGATGACGAGATCACGTTCTGGTCAATTTTGGTCTATTGGTCTTGATCGTGTTTTCTTCTAATGACAAGATATTTCATCCAAGTTCTGCTAATGACCTTGTGGAGGCAACCACCAGGAGGATTAATTCAACTACCCCCATAGTTTTTTTGGTGCAAAAGTTCTCAGCGAAGCCAGCAATCTGAGGGTTG
Organism: Meta bourneti; assembly: GCA_933210815.1. Taxonomy (NCBI): domain Eukaryota; kingdom Metazoa; phylum Arthropoda; class Arachnida; order Araneae; family Tetragnathidae; genus Meta; species Meta bourneti. The sequence goes on along the minus strand of OW119924.1, from coordinate 11,065,403 downwards.
CGAGTTCCATCCAGCCAATAACCATCGTGTAAACAGTGGCTGGTGCACGTTAATCTGTCGTGGCCAACATCCTCACGTTGGCGTGGTGTGGAAGTTTGGAGAGTGGATTGCCAGTTCAGGTGATCTCGTCATCTGACCGGGGTTGAAAATTACGAGGTGTTGTCCTCTGATATTTCCCTTCGGGATCGATCCCGGACAATCGCCAATAGCCCGTTGTGTTGTTCCAGTGCGACGTTAATTATGCTCCTACTTAACTGAACCCCAACTGATTACTTTTTGCAATCGATGAAAATCTGTTGGTCTCTTCAAGAGAACGACACTGTCCATCAATAGTCTAATTTGCCGTCATGTAGCAGAAAAAAATGACCGTTGATTGACTAACCTAACAGCCCCTGTCTGTGTAATGGCCGTAGATGAGATTTGATTTGCCTCCTCAAAGTATTGGTTGACGCAAAAGTCCGTCCAGTTTTTTTTGTTTTCTAGTTTTCTAGATTTTTTTATATTTTTTGTTTTCCAGTTTTCTAGATGGCATTGCATAGCAAAACCGAAATATGTTATCTACTTCATACGTGTAAAGTTCTGATGTTTGAAAGAAGGAATTTCAGCGAATACTTGGGAAAATATTGTTTTATTGGGTTGTGTTTTTTAAATTTTGTTAATCATTAAAAAAGGCAGAAAATAAGCAGCATTTTCGACATATGCCTTTTTTATTTCCGAAAAGGCCTTGGATCCCGGACCGTCGCCAATAGCCCGTTGTATTGCATTCGTGCGATGTTAATCAACTACCTACTTTTATATACTTCGTTCTGCTACTCAAATCTTTTGACTGACGGAAACTGGTGGGAGTGATGTGGTCTACACAATTTTATGATTTTTATATTGAACTAAAATTTCTTATTTCTGCAAAAGTATCTATTAGTGTTATCTACTTCACACACGTGTAAAGTTTAGATGTTGTTTGAAAGAAGGGGAATTTCAGTGAGTACTTGGAAAAAAATTACGTTATTTGGTTGTGTTTTTAAAATTTTGTTAAGCATTAAAAACGGCAGAAAATAAGGAACATTTTCGATATATGCTTTTTTTATTTCCGAAAAGGCAAGGATGCTTCTCAGATACAAAAGAAGATATGTGTTGTGTAGGATGAGGGTGCCGTTGACGATTCCACCTGCCGTAAGTGGTTCAGAAAGTTTCGTCACCTGGATCAGTTCTTTAGCCAAAAACCTCAGAACTTCCATGAGCGCGGGATTATGCAGCTACCGGAGAGATGGAGACAGGTCATCGAACAGAACGACATACTATATTGATTAAATATAATTTTTACTAAATAAAGTTTTTCTTCAATTTTTGTCAAAAAAACGAGACGAAGTTTTGCATCAACCCAACAGTACTCATTGTCGAGCGTGAACGAATACACAAATGCTCCTCCGCTCCAAAGCAAGTGACGCGGAAGAGACTTACATAAATAACCACCTTCGAAGTGTGTGGGGGAGAGTTACAATTGCTTACAAATGTGTGCCCATCCATACGGAAGAGGTGAGCGAGTGGGTCTCACGGGTGAGGGTAGCCAAAGGTCGCTGAACTGACACTTGCTGTGATTCACGAGCTTTATTTGGACTAGACGATTACCTCTCCTATCAAGGCTTCACGCGACACAACTCTGGCTTTGGAAATCCAATCCCAACGCTGAAACATTAATTTAGTTTTAATTTCCAATGTTTGGTATTTCATTTTTATACTCTGATTTTATAAATTTAGCCTTTGCTTCGGTATAGCCCGTCGTGGTTCAAAATTACGTGGTGTTGTCCTCGATCTTTCCCTTTGGGATTGATTCCGGACCGTCACCAATAGCCCGTTGCGTTGATCCAGTGTGACGTTAATTGAAAATACCAAATACCAATCGGTATAGCCCGTTGTGTTTCTCCAGTATGACGTTAATTGAAAATACCAAATACCAATCGGTATAGCCCGTTGTGTTTCTCCAGTATGGCGTTAATTGAAAATACCAAATACCAATCGGTATAGCCCGTTGTGTTTCTCCAGTGTGACGTTAATTGAAAATACCAAATACCAATCGGTATAGCCCGTTGTGTTTCTCCAGTATGACGGGCCGCGGTGGCCCGGTTGGAAGAGTAACGGACTAGCAACCGAAGGGTTGCGAGTTCGAATCCAGCCAAAACACCGTCGTGTACAAAGGGGGCTGGTGCACGTTAAATCTGTCGTGGCCTCAAATGTCCTCACGTTGGCGTGGTGTGGAAGTTTGGAGAGTGGGGTGCCAGCTCAGGTGTTGCCTCGTCATCTGACCGTGGTTCAAAATTACGTGGTGTTGTCCTCGGATCTTTCCCTTTGGGATTGATCCCGGACCGTCACCAATAGCCCATTGTGTTGCTCCAGTGTGACGTTAATTGAAATACCCAATACCCTCTCCAGTATGACGTTAGTTGAAAATACCAAATATCAATCGGTATAGCCCGTTGTGTTTCTCCAGTATGACGTTAATTAAAATACCTACCTACCTATCTTTGTTTCGGGCTTAAAAAAATTGAAATGCATTATCCTACTATCAGCTTGAAGCATCTTCAGTTTTTTAGGCTCTTTGTAGGGCGGCGGTATCCCGGTTGGAAGAGTAACGGATTAGCAACCGGAGTTCGAGTCCAACCAAAGACCGTCGTGTACAAAAGGGGTTGGTGCACGTTAAATCCGTTGTGGCTTAAATGTCCTCACGTTGGCGTGGAAGTTTGGAGAGTGGGGTGCTAACTCAGGAGTGACCTCGTCATCTGACCGTGGTTCAAAATTACGTGGCGTTGTCCTCGGATCTTTCCCTTTGGGATTGATCCCGGACCGTCACCAATAGCCCATTGTGTTGCTCCAGTGTGACGTTAATTGAAATACCCAATACCCTCTCCAGTATGACGTTAGTTGAAAATACCAAATATCAATCGGTATAGCCCGTTGTGTTTCTCCAGTATGACGTTAATTAAAATACCTACCTACCTATCTTTGTTTCGGGCTTAAAAAAATTGAAATGCATTATCCTACTATCAGCTTGAAGCATCTTCAGTTTTTTAGGCTCTTTGTAGGGCGGCGGTATCCCGGTTGGAAGAGTAACGGATTAGCAACCGGAGTTCGAGTCCAACCAAAGACCGTCGTGTACAAAAGGGGTTGGTGCACGTTAAATCCGTTGTGGCTTAAATGTCCTCACGTTGGCATGGAAGTTTGGAGAGTGGGGTGCTAACTCAGGAGTGACCTCGTCATCTGACCGTGGTTCAAAATTACGTGGCGTTGTCCTCGGATCTTTCCCTTCGGGTTTGATCCCGGACCGTTGCCAATAGCCCGTTATGTTGCTCCAGTGCGACGTTAATTAAAATACCTACCTATCTAGGCTCTTTGTATCGCCTCAAATTATCCCCTCTCAGAATATAACAAACACAATTTAAATTAGAAAGCCTCTGATAAAGAGTGTAGGGCCCGTCGTGGCTCAGTTGGTATGCCCACTGCGCTAGCAACCTTCGAGTTGTAGGCGGCGGATTCCTGTCAGATGCATTCTTCCATGGGTGTATTTCTCTCTTCTGCGTCAGTAAAACTTTCATTGTGTGTCTATTACTTGATATTGTATGTCTTGTGTCTGGCGCAGCATGGCCAAATATGATCCTACTGAGCCATAAACCTCAACAAACCAAACCATAAAGAGTAACTAATACAATGGAAAAACGAGTATTCATAGGTTAAAATTATATTTACAATGTTTCAATAAATATTCCGGCTTGTGCGCTTAATCTTATCCCTCTCGCTGCGTAATTTTTTTTATCAAAATAGGTTCAAAAATTGCGTATTTTTTTATTACATATTTCAAATCTACATATATTTTAGAGTTAAAATATACAAAAAATTTTTGTAAAAGATTTTTTTTAATATAGAATTAGATCATAAAAAAAGGTTGTCGGAATATTGAAATTGAAGAATAATCATATAAAAGCAAAATTTTGAAAATTAATCTTGGTTAAATTATGATTTATTTTATGAAATACAAAGGTAAAACATATATACTAATGAAAATATGCAAAATATTTACAAAACATTTATTAGAAATGAAGAATTATTAGAAATCACTATCCGCAGAGGAATCCGAGAAATTCTCATCAGTTTCGCTATAACAATCTTCAATATACTTGATATCAGAATCAGAACTGCTATCAGTGTCGGAAATAGTGTCAGGAATGTAGGTTCTATCACTCGTGAAACGCTTCCTGCCAGACATATTTGAGCTTTGAAAAGAACGCGCAAAATGCTTCAAAAAATGCTTGTATATTTCGCAGAAATGTGGACATCTAAAGCCATCTGTTAACCCAGATTTGAATAAACAATTAAACATCACAGAAAAGCCAAAATGAAACCATGAATGGGGAAAGAGCAGGTTGCACAGTTAAATAGACGGCAAAAATGCATCCCCGCGGAAATCGCGGGCTGCGCAAATTTTGCTACTTCTACGTTGCCCGCGGAAATCGCGGGATACGCAGCGAGAGGGTTAAGCCTTAGAATATAAATCAACAATGAACAAAGGACTAGTTAATCCAGAGAGAATTCTGGGGAAAAGCTTACTGGTATCTGCGTTTGAGGAAGGCTGGTACGTATACTTCTAAGTAGATGCAAAATATACGCCATAAAAATTTACTAAATCGTAACATCTAAAGCTATTAAAACTACAAACTTGGAATAAAAATAGCTCATGAACCAAAACTGAAAGAGCCTTTCAGATTTCAAAATCCTTTTCGACAATTTTACTTTCCAGCAAAAATGCATCCTATTAACGAATTATTTGAGAAACATTAATAAAATTTTACTTCGCCTCGCTTAAGCAGTTTAACTCTGGAATGATTATTGTCAACATTTTTGAAGTTTTTCCTATTTACTAAGCACTTTGGAAAATAAGTCTTTTAAGAGTACACCGCATCACTGAAAGCCACCTTCACTTTAAAATATTACAGTCAACACAACAACAAAAATTTTATCCCGTATAAACTTCCGTGTTACTTCAAGCTTTCTAAGTTTTGAAACAAACATTAATAATCCGATTTAATATAAAAGTAATACCCAACTTCCATTTGAACATTAATCTATTTCCATTAAAGGAGATCAAATTTCCCCATGCGTTAAACAGCTTAGATTTTAATCAAACATCAGTTAAACGCTTGAGCACTTTTTGAAGTCTCTGGAAGAAAGAAACTACGATCACACAAACGACTCGTTTTCGGTCCTAAACTAGTAATTACCCTGACCAACAGCGTCCTTCACGAAGTGATGTCATTTCTGGAACTGGATGTGAATCTTTAAAAAGGCACTGCGTGGAGCAAGGTAGTCCGGTTTCTTAAATGACATATGACATTTTGGTCTCACATGAACTTAAGATAGGTAAGTAGGTATTTAAATAACGTCGCACTGAAGCAACGCAACGGGCTATCCAAGAACTTAAGGAAACGCAGATGCGAATATACGAATAAAAATTAGAAGATTATTACGCATAAATTATATCTTAATTAATATTACGCATTTTGAATTGTTAAACGGAGATGAGCAGAAGGTGGATGATTGAAAAGGTTTTAAAAATGTACATATTCAATTAGGGGACGATGAAATCAGTGTTGTAACAGCATACAAAGAGCAATAAATAAATAAACAATCCAAAGGTTGCTACCTTTCTACGGTAGGTAGTTGAATCAACGTCGCACTAGAGCAACACAACGGGCTATTAGTAACAGTCAGGGATTCATCCCGAAGGGAAAGATTAGAGCATAACAGATTGAACCACTGTCAGATGAAATCAACTCGTTAGCTGGCGCTCCACTCTCGACATGTCCACATCACGCCAATGTGAGGACATTTGAGACCACGACCAGATTTAACGTGCAACAGTCCCCACGTATACGACGGGGGGGCTGGTTTAGGTCGGATCGAGTTTCGAACTCGCAACCCTCCGGTTGTTAATCCACTACTCTTCCAACCGGGCTACCGTGTCCCATTTTTGCTTAGATGAGAAAATTCTTCACCGATTGAAAACTTTATAAAGTTTCTTCAATTGAAAACTTCGGGATAAAGATATTTCAGTTTGAAAAATTTGGAAAGGATATCAGTGCTGATATTGATTGAAAAGTGTTTTGTCAAAGTAATTTATTGAAAATCAAACGGAAAAATAAAAGTAAAACCAATGCCGAAAAAATCAGATTAAGCTAATTGTAAATTATCTAATTTAGATAAAAAAATAAAGCTACTTAGCTGATTATAACACTGACATCTCATATTCTAATTTATTCAGAAAGACCATTCCTGTTGGAAATTATTCCTAATATTAATCTTCATGTTCTGTCCCTCAATCAAGTTTCTAGAGGGAATAGGCAATTTTTTACAATTGTTTTCACCGAAGTCTAAAAGATCGAGGTTTTGTTTTCAGGAATTTTAGCATTTAAAAATCAACAAAAAATTAATTTTTTAACTAAAAACTCTGATTCAGATTCAGAGCATCTACTGTAATATATAGATTATTATAATACAAAAATAATTTTAATAGATCAATTCATTGTTGAATTACTATTTGAACAAAGCATCGTATTGCAAAAACGTAGTTCTTCAGAAATTGAGTTTTAGAAACATGTTTGTACTGGTAACAGTATCTCACGCAAAACCCTTGTAACTAGAAAAGTATTCCGAATATTTACAAGACCTTGGTATTGTTTAAAAGCTCGGAAATTGGGAAACATTTTAAAGCAATAAAAACAAAATCGATATTCTAGTCAATTTTCGTGATTTCTAGTGTCTACATACACCTTAAATCCAATGTTATTTTCAGAGGCTCAATAATTTATTTTGGCAAGTGTATGATTTGAGGTTAGACGGGAAAGGCACTTAAAGGAAGGCACCTTTCGATATGAAGATGAATCCTGACTAGTAGTTTATCTCATCTTGGATGATATATAAATGGTATAATTTTCCGCCCAACCGCTTTGAGGTTCATATTTAATGCAGTGTGGTTAGTTGTTTTTTTATTTCCAACGTAGGAGGTTAATTGATGCCCCACGGATCTTATCGGGTTCATCACTTGATGCGAATATCCTTACCCATCCGGAATTACTTCTGAGCAGCTTGTTGGCTGACAAAAACCAACCTCTCCACTCACAATCCCACAAAGGGCCCAGGTAGCCCGGTTGGAAGAGTAACGGATTTTAGTCTTGCGAGTTCGAAACTCGATCCAACCAAAGACCCATCGTGTTCATGGGGGGTGGTGCGTGTTAAACCTGTCGAGGTTTCAAATATCCTCACGCTGGCGTGGGGTGGAAGTTTGGAGAGTGATATTCCAGTTCAGGTGTTGACCTCAACATCTGACCGTGATTCAAGATGACGAGGAGTTGTCCTCAGATCTTTCACTTCGGGATCGATCCCTGACCGTCGCCAATAACCCGTTGTGTTGCTCCAGTGCGACGTTAATTTAATTACGTAGGTCAATTGTTACAAAAGATCCACGACTATTATAGCGTTAACCCCTCATTGTTTGTCAAGTTGGGGATAATTGGCTGTTAAATCTACAGTAGCCTCAAATGTCCTCACATTGGTGTGGTGTGGAAATTTGGACAGGGGGTGCCAGATCAGGTGTTGACCTCACCATCTGACCGTTGTTCAAAGAGAGATCAAATGTTGTCCTCGGATCTTTCACTTTGGATCCCGGACCGTCGCCAACAACCCGTTGTGTTGCTTCAGTGCGACGTTAATTTAACTATGTAGCTCCATTGTTACAAAAGATCCACGACTAATATAGCGTTAACCCCTCATTGTTTGTCAAGTTGGAAATAATTGGCTGTTAAATCTGCAGTGGCCTCAAATGTCCTCACATTGGTATGGTGTGGAAATTTGGAGAGTGGTGTGCCAGATCAGGTGTTCACCTCGTCATCGACCGTTGTTGAGAGTTCAAAGGTTGTCCTCGGATCTTTCACTTTGGATGCCGAACCGTCGCCAATATCCCGTTGTCTTGCTCCAGTGCGACGTTAATTCAACTACCACCCTCCCTATCCAATCACACAAACTAAGATGTGTTGAATGATCATGTCTGCTAAATTATTCAGTTAGGTCTGTTAGACGTCATTGTAATGAACTAATTTGTAATCTTAGATAGTTTTTAAAATATTGAAATTAATCTTTCGACGTACAGTAACGTTACGTAGCGCTTCGATATATCACCTATTCGGTTCTATCGCTTCTTTTTACTCGCCCCCAGATTACATTTTGGTTTACCGAAGTGGAGGAAACAATGTTTCTCAAGACTTGAGGTACCGCGGTAGCCCGGTTGAAAGAGTAAAAGATTAGCAACCGGAGGGTTGCGATTTCGAGTCCAACCAAAGACCGTCGTGTACAAAGGGGGCTGGTGCATGTTCAATCTGTCGGGGCCTCAAATGTCCTCACGTTGGCATAGAAGTTTGGAGGCTGGGGTGCCCGCAGGTGTTTCCTCGTCATCTGACTGTGATTCAAAATTACGTGGTGTTGTCCTCGGTTTGGGATTGATCCCGGACCGTCACCAAAAACCCGTTGAGTTGCTCCAGTTTGACGTTAATTAAAATACCTACCTACCTAGGTATTGTGGTGTCTGTTTAGTTGAAAATGCTCTAAATAGAAAAATATGTCTAGTGATTTCTCTTGAAATAAATCTATCAGAAGCATTTGTAGCGTCTCCCTCATCTATTAAATCCCCGACAAGTTGTGACCCGGACGTGATTATCCACACGCGCTGCCACCAATGTGGTGGCAGCGCTCCTCCTCCAGGTTAAAACATGCTCATTGCATTTAACAGTTAAGAAACTTATTTTAGGGGTTAAACGTATTTCACTCCCATCTTATGGGTTTCCTGAATAATTTCAACGCTTCAATACAAAGCTGTACCAACTTTGACAAGTCCATGAGAAGTCCGCAAAAGTGGACAAGCTGTGCCAAACACAAGACAGAATATGACCCAATAAAAGTTAAAATATTTATAAATTAATAGTCTAAGATAAAAGGGGATTTAAAATATGCAAAATGTATAGATGAGAATAAAAATATTCAAACAATAGTCAGATAATAAAAGATCGTCTGCAGCATAAATAATGATTAAAGTGTAAAATTGACCCTCAATATTGTTTCGAATGTCAACGTTCGAATTTCTCGGGTGTTAATAACCTATAAAAAATGTATTCCGCAGGCAAAGTGACGTAGTAATTTATTACTACTAAACCGATTTTTCGCTTAATGAATCGCGAATGGCAGTTTCACTCAAGATCACAATGAAATTGGGCGCGGGGTGTTCCTCGAAAACTGGATCAGAGGAGAAACCGCCTAAAATGTCCGATCCTTTGTTCCCTACGATTTGGGTTGAAGAGGTAAAGAACCTGGTGTAACATTTCGGTGGAGACAATAATGAAGAGATGACAATCTTCCCACTCCCTCCAGGCGACAAACAATGAATTGTTGCACGTAATTTGAAATTGTTCGGGTTTTCGCCCGCAGTCCTACTTTCTCATGTTGACTTAATAAATAATTTCGAGTTTTCGAGGGCAACATTTCAATTTGGTAGGTAGGTATTTAATTAACGCCGCACTGGAACAACACAACGGGCTATTGGTGATCAAACTCGAAGGGAAAGTTCACAGGACGACACCACGTAATTTTGAACCATGGTCAAATGACGAGGTCGCACCTGAACTGGCACCCCACTCTCCGAACTTCCACACCACGCCAAAGTGAGGCCATATGAGGCCATGACAGATTTAACGTGCACCAGCCCCGCTTGTACACGTAAATCTTTGGTTGGATTCGAACTGGCAACCCTCCGATTGCTAATCCGATACTCTTCCAACCGGGTTACCGCAGCCCCATTTCAATTTGGTAATGAAATAAGGTTGAAAGGGGTTTTATGGCCAATTTGGCCATGCTGCGTCTGACATAAGATATAAATATCAAGTAATAGACATACATATACAATGAAAGTTTTACTATCACAGAAGTGGGGATGGTTTCATTGGTCTTGGGGTTTGGGGCTCTTACAACTCGAAGGTTGCTAGCGCAGTGCACATACCCACTGAGCCACGACGGCATCGGAAATGAAATGGGAATAGGAAGTTTTTCATAATGGTAACGTCGTTGAGTTTTGTCCATTTTGTGTCCAGCATTATCTACTGAACTATACTTTAGTCCCTTCAAATCTGGTAGTGCTATTTATCTTATGGGAGAACATTTTCACTTTTTTCACCAAGATTTACCAACTGATCATAATTATGGATGAATTGGACAAAAGCTGGACTATTTGCGCTTCTTTAGCCTGTGGGACGGTATAAGCTACCTATTTATGTATATACTCGTACTACGAGCAGAATTACCCGGCGTTGCTAGGATTAAATGGGCTGTAATCGATCGCAATACTACTCAATGTTATTCCTATGGAGATTTCTAATTGTTTCTAGTCCTTTCTGCAGACCAGGACGAATTCAACGCGATCTATACATAGCCTGTTTCCTATAGAATTCTGAAGAATGAGTATACCGAATTTGTGAATTGGCCAAACAGTGATCGTAATGAAATTCAGTGTTGTTCCAATGAGGATTTCAAATAATTATGAGCCGCTCTACAGATCCAGAATAAATCCTAGGATTAATATATAGCCTTTGGTTCCCAGAATTCTAGGGCATAAATGTACCAAATTAGGTGTGGGTTGATAAAGGGGTGTAGATTTGTGGAGCACAGACAGACAGACGTCAACTGTACTTTTTATATAGATATGCCTATTCGTATATTTATTTGGAGAAAAAAAGATTTTCGACGAGTGGACAAAAGACTCCAAAAAGATGTTTTAGATGTCCAAAGGAACGCGCTGGGACAATGCATACAGAAATGAACATTAATTTACGTCATACGGACGAAAATTGATCAAAACAAATTGTAACACTCTTCCCAGAACTTAGGAAACATTCCTCGGAAAGGAATATTTCTCTCTGCCACCACAAAATTCAGCCCGAAACTTTTACCTCGCATCCATTTACCCAAAGTTTCACTGCAAGTAAGAAAAAGAATCACTCGCAGCGGAAAACTGGAATTAAAAGTGGTGAAATCTCGCGCTCTTCGCCTCATAAATTATTCAGTGCTATGTACCTGAAAGAACGAGAGGAAAGAAAAAAAACCTCATCCCTAATCTTTGAAAACACCTCCATGCCTTTCTCGGGAGATGGTGTCGACCCAATTTTCAAGAACCGGCTCGAACGAGGCCGCAAAAGGGAAGCCGAAACCAGCTCCTGCGTTTCTCTGGACCTTCCGGCTAATTCTTGCCCGATTAGTGGAAGAGGCAAATAACGCACCCAGTATTCCAAGCACTTCGGTTGCTTTGGACTAGGAATGCAATTATTATTGGAATTTGGAACTGAAGGTGGCTTGAGCAATCGAAATTCCCGATTCTTGGTGTAATTACTTTCTTTGTCTCCGATTGGACGAAGAAATGAATAGACCTTGTAATGTCCCTCCTTGTAATGTTCCTTTTTGGCAAAAGAAAGAGACCACTTAAAACTCAACAAACATTTATTGAATAAACTTTATAACAAATAAAAGAACAATTGATACTCTTTAGTCTCAGGGATGAGCCTTACGAAGTACGATCGGTCTGCCGACCTCGCTCTTTAGTTCCCTGTCTCCCAATCTGACCTTTTCTTCTACCCAATCACCCCTCTGTCTAACCCCGTCGACCTTAAAATGAAATGGACGGAGCATGTGTCCGCAGCCCCATGTTATTTCTTCCAGTTGCTCGGTTTGAAGATCTGTCACGTGGTTGTGGGTAAAAGCAAGAATCCCAAATTATTGATTGGTTAAAGTGATTATCCACCGTGATCAAAGACACTAGCCTGCGATTTTACTGCCAATCGGCGAAGGCGATTCGTGAGTCCACGTGATTGACCCTTCAGAGATCATACGACAGCGACTCCGCCCACATGGTCTGTCTATTTCATTAGAAGGTCGATGTCTGACCCCTCACTGCGTCACAACGTGGTCACTTCTCTCTCTCTCTCTGACCACGTGACACTTGCCCCTGTGCTTTCCCCCTCAAGTAGGGGTTGGGTGAACCAACAGAATATTACACTACAGACCTGTTATTTTAATGGTAGATCATAATCTGCAATAAGTTATTTTTAACTAATATTAACAGTTGAAAGCAAACACTAACTGTAAATAATCTGAACATATCAACGTATTAACTTTGAAAAATTGACGTTTATTAATTTCGACATTATAAGTAACTTAATCGTTATTTTGTTATTTAAAAACATTTTAGTATTTTCGTCATTTTATTTTTATCAATTTTTCTATTCACTTTTTTATTTGATTTATTCATTGTTGTAAAAACTGAAAGAAACTTTTCCACACTTCCTAAAATAAGTTTTCTTAAAATACCTAGATATTTTCTTCCCAAGTAGGAGTTACGTTAAATAGTATAGATGTAACTTTCAGATTAAACACAATTTTTAGATTATTTTTATTGATAAAAGTACTGATCCCAGATTGGACAATTTGATCCACAGATGTGACATCACGGTCTATAGACAAATTTGAACGATAAACAAAGCATTCTGGTCTTAATTTGAAACTTTTCTTCGTATAATTGCATTAATTACATTAAACTATTTTTATATTACGAAACAGCGTTCTAAAACGTTACATTTTACTAGAAAAATCGGAGATTAACACTTCGAGATTAACAAAAATAAAAAATAGAAATACAGTTACCCAGTTTCTCTATTAAGCTAATAAAGGTAGTATTTCCAAAAGGTATGGAGAGCTTTTTAACGCGGAAGTAATGTCTTTTCTTTAAAAAAATTGCTGCATTGTCTGCTTGCAAAAGAGGATGTTTATCACATATGAATCCCGAATGTTAAATAAACACATGTTCAAGGTTACTCAAAGTTACTAAGAAACCGCAATTCTTCTAAAAATGGATGTTTTATTATCTTTTTATAGAAGAGTAATCGTGAAATAAAATTTTGAAATGCAGTTGATTACTCAGAAAAGTTGACAAAGACAGGAATCTGAGAATTCGGCGAATTATCTGCATAATAAAGAGCTAAATTATAAAATTAAGCAAATTGAGTAAACTGAATAAACCTTTACGTCAGGTTATTTGAAATAACGAACAATAAATTCTTTTGAAAGTAATCACGGCTTGTTAACTGTTTATAAAGAAACGCAATATTAATTTGACCATTTCAAAAGAAGATACGAAGGATCCAACTATTCGAGATAAAAGATTGCTTAGATGTAGGTTTTCTGGAAAAATTGAGTCGGGACCTAATTCAAATTGAAATCTAAAAAAATTCTAGGAAGAAAAACAATTATCTTCGAAAATAAAAGCAATCCACTTCGTGTATAATGCTCTATCCAAAAATTAAGAATTAAATTGGAGCACTGACATTTCAAACATTTGTATATAAGTTTCTCTTGAGTTTTAGATGGTTGGTTGTTTTGGGGGTTTTATGCTTGGTAAACCGCATCAAACTCAAGATAGACAGTGCCAAGTAATTGTGAAAAGAAAGGATGCCGAGAAGAAAGTAATAAATATTTACAATATACGTCACTCTGATTAGCTTTAAAAGAAAGTCAAAATCATTTGTTTTCGAAATGTTTACTCAAGTTTGCATCAAAATGTTGCTCAAAATAACGTCAATTCTTTGGAATCTATCGTCAGTATACCGCGTTAATATTATTGTTTCAAGAAAACGCGTCTAAAATTTTGATGCTACAAGAGATATTTGGTTTGTTTGAAAGTGCAGGAAGTCTTTAACCAGCTAATCAATTTTGCTTATTGATTATTAAATTTATGAAGCAGAATTAAAAGAAATGCCAAAATCATTTATGTTTTTTGGAATGTTTACTGAAGTTCACATCAAAATGTCGCTCAAAATAACGTCAATTCTTTGGAATCTATTGTCAGCACCACGCGCTAATATTATTGTTTCAAGAAAAACGCGTCGAAACTTTTAACGGAACAAGAGAAATTTGGTTTGTTTGAAAGTGTAGGAAGTCTTTTACCAGCTAATCAATTGATTGATTATTTAAGTTTACGAATCAGAATTAAAAGAAATGTCAAAATCATTTGTTTTCGAAATGTTTACTGAAGTTCACATCAATATGTCGCTCAAAATAACGTCAATTCTTTGGAATCTATCGTCAGTATACCATGTTAATATTATTGTTTCAAAAAAAGGCGTCTAAAATTTTGACGCTACAAGAGATATTTGGTTTGTTTGAAAGTGCAAGAAGTCTTACCAGCTAATCAATTTTGGTTATTGATTATTTAAGTTTACGAATCAGAATTCGTGTCTTCGCTGTTGGCAAATGCCGACGGTTTGTCTCATGCCATTAGCTCGCAGGCTAATCCAATAATTTTGTACCAGATTTCTCCAGTCTTTTAAAAAGTGCTGTGCATACGTCCAAATGATCTGCGTTGGAAACAACTTGTTTGGAATCACTCAAGAAAAAGAAGGTAGAGTCGGTCAAGCCCATTCGAAAGAGATAGACAGTCATGACCCTTTAAGTCTGAGATGCCGTAGATCTTGAGAAGTCCGGGACGAGATTCCTCTTGTCAATGAGTAGACTCCGTCTCTTACCATCTGCGGCTTGAGAAAGTCTGCTAAGTAGGTAGGTAGTTAAGTAACGTAGCACTGGAGCAATACAACGGGCTATTGGCGACAGACCGAGATCAATTCCGAAGGGAAAGATGCAAGGATAACGCCTCGTAATATTCAACCACGGATAGATAACGATGTCTACACTTGAGCTGGCGCACCACTCTCCAAACTTCCACACCACGCCAACATGAAGAAATAGAGGCCACGACAGATTTTACGCTCACCAGCCCCGTAGACACGACGGTCTTTGGCTGGATCAAGTTTCGAACTCGCAACCCTCCGGTTGCTAATCTGTTACTCTTCCGACTGGGCTACCGCGGCTTGGATCTTTCGCTCTTAAGTTGAAACTCTTGGTCCTAAGCAATTTGGCCGCGAATGAAAGGTAGGTAGTAGTTTAATTAATGTCACACTGGAGCAACACAGCGGGCTGTTTCCCTCGAGTTTTAATTCTAACTGTGTGTCTTGTTTAATTTTATTTTCTCCTTTCTTACATTTGTATATATTTTTTAATTCAATTTAAAAAAAGCTTCGTGTCTTTTGATGGAACAGGGATTTTAAATCTTTAAATCTCACGAACACTACTCTTGCTATTTTTAATGAGCTTTTAAACTCGCTGACAACTAATTGAGAATTCATAAAATACTCGAGGCATCAAAATGCAAATCTTAAGAAATAAAAGTACAATTTGAATATTTAATCCAGTTGAAATGCAAAAAATTTTACAAAAACGAGCCGATGAAATTCATGTTCAAATAAAGGGAGTCGTTGATATAAAAAAAATTTGAAAGGGGTTATTTATTTCATTCTTATATGAAATAGGACTCTTGAAATGGAGAATAAAAGGATCTTTCAGACTACTAGAAGAGGCGAGGAGACACCTTATAAAAAACTAGCTGAATTACCTGGAGTTGAATTGTTTTATTTCATCCTAATACTACTCAATATTATTCCTATGGAGATTTCAAATTATTTTTAGCCCCCCTGCAGACCCAGAACAAATCGAACGGGGTTAATACATAGCCTGTGTCCCGCAGAATTCTACAATATGAATGTATCAAATTTAGTGTGAATTGGTCTGACATTATTCGTATAAATACGCAATGTTATTCCTATGAGGATTTCGAATTGTCTTTAGCCCCTGTACCAAATCGACGATGAAAAAAAACAACTACTATAAATATAATCTTATATCATCATAAAAATTTACATTCCAATAATAAATCTACAGTTTAAGAATTTACAGACGAGATACATAAACGATATGATTCTAAAAACGATAATAAATCAACGATTCTAAAAAACTCCAAGGTCATCTTGAGAGGTGACTCCTGTAGATGTTAACTCTTACGTCATCTGCACAGCCAGACCAGGAGAGAGCGCCCCCTAGCAAGTGCTCTGTCCAGGATGACGGGACGTTACACCCCTCTGCACACCAAAGACAAATAGAACGGGGGTTAATATGTAGCTTACGTTACCCGCAGGCTTCCAAATAATAAGTGTACGAAATTTGGTGTAGATTGGTCAAACAGTGTAGATTTGTATAGAGAACAGACAGACAGATGCCAACTTTGCTTTATATGTATAGATGTCTTATCATCTGCTTACAGCGAAGCATAACAATGAAGACTAGTTTCTGAGTTCTAAAATGGCAACCGTCAGAGCACACAATGGCGGCGGTTTATTAAACTAAAAATGAAAGTTCTATTTCGTCTGCTGTGATAAGCGACTGTAATCGCTCGTGAAAGTAATTTCAGATGTTTGTAGGTTCCGAGGTTGTACTGAAATGTTAGGGACGCTTTTAAAATGAGAGCAACGTGGGATTTATGTGTGGTTTTACCTCACATTGTCTGAGGACGTTTAGACGTGTACCAGTTTCGCTTTCGATAAAAAATGAAAATGTCCGCCTGTTGATAGCACGAAATTATGTTCCGATTGTACTTCCTTCGACAGATTTATTCTTGTTTTAATCTACAAATGGTTACTTTTTCACGTTCTGTCGCTAGATCTTTGGGGTTAGGTGGGTTAAAAACTGTCCCACCTTTTGCTTAGCTTTTTATTCATGGTGGAATATTTTTTAACCCACCTCAAAAAGTTGAAATTGCTCGTAGTCATACAGTTTAATATTTTATTTAAAGTTTTTCATTGAGTTGGAGCTATGAACTAACGCTAAATGTGTAAATAACTGAAAAAAATTTTACACATGTCAAAACGCATTAGTAAGTTGTTGATACTGTTGTGGTTGAGGTTGGCGAATTGTGTGGTGCAGTGAATTTTGGTCTTTCATAACGGTAAATGTTTTTTTCTTAAAAATTCATTATGAGTGAATAAATCGTTTTATAATAAAAAACGTTATTTGATGTTTTATACTAATTTTGAAGCTGAATAAGTGAATAAACAATTCTGTGCAACGTTCAAGCAAACGTTATGTTTTTTTCTTTAAAATCGGGGCTCAGAGAGTTAAACAAGATATAATTATTTACCTAACTTGACAAACAATGAGGGCGTAATGAAATGAAGTTAAAAGTCGTAAAGTAGATCATTCCCAGAATAATACTGAATTCATTTATTTTATTGATTGAAAATGAATTTTCGTTAAGCATCTAGATATTTTCTAAGTTTGCGCTAACCTAATTATATTGTAATTGATGTTCGGATAGAAGATGGTTCTTCGATTTTTTTTCGCTAGAGAAAAGGAGCAATGACTATATTGAGAGAAGTATATAAATCATCTAAATATATTGCTAAATGAAAGGGTTTTTCTAGAAAAAACTCTTTCGACTACCATAAATTTAATAACGAATTGGATTATACATGTTTTTTTCGGAATGGATGCTATGGTGTTGTAACCTTAAGTCAGAAACATACTTCGAATTAGAAAAAGGGTTCATATCAGGATGTAGATGTTGAATATATTATTTATTTTGCAAGGGGTCGTATGTGTATTCTGAGTAGTGTAATTGGAGATTGTCATGAAATTGGGGTTATTAAGTAATTGATTATTTTCATCATTGAGCAAAATCATTTTTCTCCACATTTATTGACAGTAAAAAAATAATGTAAATTCTGAGAATTTACAATTTTATCAAAACGCTACACTAAATTTTCTACTTATATGGCAAAATACATACAAGCTATCTACTAACAAACCTTTGAGAGGGTTTTTTAGTGTAAACATAACGGAGAAGAATAAATGCTTCCGGTTAAGTATTAATTTTATTTATCGCCATTTGAGTGATTAATTTTTAATGTGACGCTGAAATTGCATTCGAGTAACTCTTCGAATTACGCCATAAGTTGCGAAAGTGGTTACCAAAACACTTACGCCTGTTATTTAGTTTTACAGAAAAAGCTTCTCAGTAATATTTTCTTTACTAACAGGTGTTTATGGAAGTAGGGATTTTATGAAAATATACCTTTTCCATGCAAGTTACGACAGGTAGGTAGTTAAATTAATGGACTGGAGCAATACAACGGGTTATTGGCAACGGTCTGGGATCCATCCCGAAGGGAAAATTCGAGGACAACACCTCGTCATTTTGAACCAGTCAGATGACGAGGTCAACACCTGAGCTGGCACTCCACTCTCCAAACTTCCACACCACGCCAACGTGAGGACATTTAAGGCCACAACAGACGAGTCGTGCACCAGTCACGACGATCTTTGGTTGGATTGAGTTTCGAACTCGCAATCGCAACTCTTCGAACCGGGCTATCGATGCAAGTTATGAGTAAGAAAATGATATAAATACCGTTTTCATTGCCCATTACAACTTATGAGGGAAGTGACAAAACAACCCATTACTTATTAAACAACATAGAAACAAGAGGTCAAAACACTTTCTCGAAAAAATTGTGTCATTGCCGCTGCTTAAAAACAGTCACGAAACGAGATTTAATAAAGTCGAACCCATAATCCCAACTTCCGCATAACAAAATTGTTTCGATCTCAAACAATTGTATTCGGTTTCGACACGGATCATCCCAAGAAGGCTCCACCGTCCCCATTGTAATAATAAGTAACGGAGAGGCAGGTTGCGTGCGGAGGGGACATGCTTGTATTTTAAATGATCATTTATACCTCGCGTAACTATTTTATTCGTCCACAAATAAGTTTCTATGGCATCACTTTCGCAGCAGCGTGGTCGTTTTTATGGACCATTGTCATGCGAATAGCTGTTGCCAGAGTCTCGCATCGCCAAGTTCTGTGCTGTTTTCTGCGGTGGCCACTCACTTAAAACGAGAACACTTTCCTATCTGATAAGTATTTTTTTGGAAATAAATGTGAAATACTTTTCTTTAATAAACAATGTATTTAATTCGCCATTCATTTCCCGATCGAGTTCCCACCCATGCCTTACTTCAAAACGATGAGGTGTTATCCTTAGATCTTTCCCTTCGGGGCGAATCCTGGACCGTCGCCAATAGCCTGTTGTATTGCTCCAGTGCGACGTAAATTAAACTACCTACCTACCTTCAATATCTTCATGGTTTAAAGTTCAAATACACCCCACAAGTGTGGAGGTGAAAGATTTAACCTATTTGAGTGTAAATTAACTAACGAATACCATTCACCGTCGGGCCGTGGCAGCCAGCCCGGTTGGAAGAGTAACGGATTAGCAACCGGAGGGTTGCGAGTTCGAATCCAACCAAAGACCGTCGTGTACAAAGGGGGCTGGTGCATGTTAAATCTGTCGTGGCCTGAAATGTCCTCACGTTGGCGTGGAAGTTGGGAGAGTGGGGTGTCAGCTCAGGTGTGACCTCGTCATCTGACCGTGGTTCAAAATTATGTGGTGTTGTCCTAGGATCATTCCTCCGGGTTTGATCCCGGACCATCGCCCATAGCCCATGGTGTTGCTCCAGTGCGACGTTAATTAACATACCTACCTACCATTCACCGTCAAAATCCAATGGCTAATCTTAGCAGAAATCCAAATTCGTTATACAATGTTAGAAACTGCACTAATATTTCATCAGAATTAGCGGTCAACTAAGTATAACCATCAAGTACCTCTTCCTTTCGATACTAATATGAGTTGCTATCCAAAACTGTCAGTGGTACTTTGTGATCTCTTCTTTATTTTGAGGTGTGGGAACTCACCTATGTTCTTTGTTCTTGATTTGTGTTGTATTCTCTTTTCTTTAGATTAAATTAAGGTATTCCAGGGCTTGTTGGCCCCTGCAGATGGCATGTGTCTTTTCCCCGCCTCCTCTTGGGAATGTTCTAAACCTTTTTGGTGTGTCGAGTGGTGGGCATGGGACTAGTGGAACGCAGCAAGGTGAAAATCGTCTGACTTCGTGAGTGGATAAGAAATTTCCTATAGTATCGAATGAGATTGTCCTGGGCAATGGTTTCTCGCCAACCGCTAGCTTGGCAACCTTAAATCGCCAAATCATAGAACCTTTTTTTATTTAATTTGCCATCCGGCAGATCATGAACGAAGTGAAGAATACGAATGGCAAATGGAATTTTTAAAAAATGATTCTATACTTTGGCGAATCAAGATTGGCAAACTCTACAGGAGCCAAGTCCTGGAATACTTCAATTTAATCTAAAGAACAGAGAATACAATGCAAATCAAGAAAAAGGAATACCTGTACCTCATAACAAAGTAGAGATCACACAGCACTACTGGCAATTTTGGATTGCAACTGATATATGCATTGAAAAGAAGAGGTACTTGATGGTTATTTAGTTGACTGATGATTCTGGAGAAATATTAGTGAAGTTTGCAATATTATTTCTGTTAACGTTAGCCACTGTATTTTGAGGTAGAGGTATTCGTTAGTTAATTTACACTCAAATAGGTCATAATCTTTAATCTCTACAGATACAGTGTGGGTTTAATTGAGCTTAAAACTATGGAGACATTGAAGTTAGGTAGATAGAGTTAAATTTACGTCGCACAGGAGCAATACAAAGGGCTATTCTTTATTTGATAAATTTACCACAAAAATGCAATAAATGACGCAGCATTATTTGTTAAAATTATTTTCATTGTGTGTTTTCCTACATATATATGAAAAGTCACAGATTTCATGCGAGATAGCTCTTAATTTACAAAAAGAAACTTTACCACGTAAAATTTACATAAGATGTGATTAAAAAAGTCACTAATGATAATTAAGTGTTAAAGGGGAAAAGTTGATATTTTTAAGATTTCGCGCTCTCGAATGAAGTTAACAGATATAACATTTTCTGAGTCATTATGCATAGATTTGTATTCATAGTTATTTCATCAGTATCTCTATATTTCAAAAATAGCATAAGCGTTTTAGAGAAACAAGAAACCCTCCAGCGTTGAAACTGAAAAGAATGGAATTGTTTTCTTACGTCAATCACTTTCCTTTCAGATTGCTCTCTTAACATATTCCTTCGGGTAGATGTAAGTCATTTTTTTCCTCCTTCTCGAATTGTAAAAACAGGAAATGTTTCGACAAATAAGGTAAGGGTACATAGATCGTGTCAGGCTTTTGCATCTCTAAAATTTTAAAAGCCTCTCGTGTCAAACTGTGACAACTTAAGCTATTGTTGAGAAATGAATGAAAAAACCTTATTATAAAGTTCCCCGTGAAAAAAATACGTAATGACGATGTATGTTTTAGGAGTGCAACGACTTTTCTTGTATTTCTTCATTAGTAATTAGTTTTATATAAGATTATGTCACTTGTTGAACAAGTGTACGTCAAACTTATCAATCATGTTATGATGTGATAGCATTAAAAAGAATCTAAACTTTGTATAGTGCTTAATGAATGCTGTAACTTCTTTTTATACTCTACTAGCAGAATTACCCGGCATTGCTCGGGTTGAATTGGTTAAATTTTGATTGAAAAGTGATCAGAATAATCATTTCTCTTTCATAGAAAAATGCAAACATCATTTAAGTGCACAAAAAATAATTTTTTAACATCGTATTAACTTTTTTATAGCTTCTACAATTTACTTCTGACACAAATACTGGTAAAGCAAACTGAGTTGCGTACCGCAATCATTTTATTCTCAAAGTTATTCCATTTGGGGATTTCGAATTGTTTTTAGCCTCCTCTACACACCTAGGACAATTAGAACAGGAGTTAATATGTAGCCTACGTTACCCGCAGGCTTCTAAAGTATGTGTACCAAATTTGGTGTGGATTGGTTGAACGGTGTAGATTTGTATAGAGAACAGACAGACGCCAACTCTGCTATATATACAAGCTGAATTACCTGGCGTTGATCGGATTGAATTGTTTGTAATTCATCATATTACTCAATATTATTCCTATGGGAATTTGAAATTGTTTTTAGCCCCCTCTACAGAAAATAAAATGGGGGTTATTAAACAGCCTATGTTTCCCGCAGGATTCTAAAGAATGAAGTACCAAAGGTGGAATAAATTTTTCTGACATCGATCGTTAAAATACTCAATGTTATTCCTATGGAGATTCTGAATTGTTTTATCCCCCTCTGTAGACCCAAGACAAATCGAAATTAGGGGTCCTAATTTCTTAAAATCCTAATGTTCCCCAGGATTCTAAAGAATGAATTTACCAAATTTGGTGTGAATTGGTCTGGTAGTGATCGTAAAAATACTGTTATTCCTGTGGGGATATCGATTTGTCTTAGTCCCCTCTGCAGACCAGGACAAATCGAACGGGGTTACTAGGAAGCCTATATTTCCCGCAGGATTCTAAAGAATAAGTATACAAAATTTAGAATGAATCGATCGCAAAAATACTCAGTTATTCTTTGGGGATTTCGAATAGTGTTTTTAGCCCCCTCTGCACACCCAAGACAAATAGAACGAGGTTAATACATAGCCTACGTTACTCGCAGAGTTGCAAAGCATGGGTGTACGAAATTAGGTGTGGGTTGGTCAAATGGTGTAGATTTGTATAGGGAACAGACAGACGCCAACTCCATTCTTTACATATATAGATATAGCCTATAGTATATTTACGTTCTAATTACTTAACCCTCCAAGTATATTGACAAAATAGCTCCTCCGAGATCTGATCAATTTTGCTAAGGGCGGGATATCTGGGAGACGGAACTGCCCTATTACTCCGAGGGTAAATGAAGATCCAACTAGGAAAAACAAATTGTCGCTTCCCTAGGACTGGTGAGAGTTTGAAACAGATTTTTGCACCAGAAGTTGGCCACTACATGACAGCTTTCGACGCGAAGCTTGACCACCAGAAGGATTAATAATAAAATCATGAAATGGAAAAGACAAAGACCAGACAAGCAAAAGACATCATTCCCTACAGAATACGAATGTCCTCGCTTTGGCGTGGAGTTTGGAGAGTGGGGTACCAGCTCAGGTGTTGATCTCCCATCGGACAGTGGTTCGAAATCATGAGATGTTGTCCACGGATCTTTCGCTACTGGATTGATCCCGGACCGTCGCCAATATCCCGCTATGTTGCTTCAGTGCGACGTTAATTCAACTACCAATCAAACAACCCTACAGAATACGACCAAATACAACGGATAAAGTTTAAAAGTTCGAATTAAAATACGTTCTCCGATTAAAAGGAACCGCGGTAGCCCGGTTGGAAGAGTACCGGATTAGCAACCGGAGGGTTGCGAGTTCGAATCCAACCAAAGACCGTCGTGTACAAAGGGGGCTGGTGCAAGTTAAATGTATCGTGGTCTCAAATGTCCTCACGTTGGTGTGGTGCGGAAGTTTGGAGAGTGGGGTGCCAGCTCAGGTGTGACCTCGTCATCTGTCCTCGGTTCAAAATTACGTGATGTTGTCCTCGGATCTTTCCCTTTGGGATTGATCCCGGACCGTCACCAATAGCCCGTTATGTTGCTCCAGTGTGACGTTAATTAAATTATCTTCCTACCTACCGATCAAAAGCAAGAGGTAATACATAAGAACAAGAAGCAAATCATAATATACTCGATAGATTATACACAAAACTAACTTAAAATGTAAAATATAGTAACCGTACGAGAGGCATAGATAAGGGGTGGTTTGACTGGTGCAGTGCCTTGTCACTCCACCCCTTCACACAGCGCCTAGGCGCAAATTTCTAAAAGGACGGCATTAAGAAATATTTATAAATACACCTTCTCGGCTTACGACCCATGCTACTTACGACCATCCGCATTTACGACTACAAAAAATAAATAAAAATAGTAAATAAAGAAAAATAACTACATAGGTAGAATCAAAAAGATATAATACAGTACATATGTATTTTTCACATTATGTACAATAATTATACATACGAGTACATAGATTGAATTTTTGTGTTTTATGTACAATTTTTATAACCCGTTTGAATGAAAATAGTGTTAAAAAATATAAATCCGACTTACGACCTGTCAGTCGGAAAGGAACTCGGTCGTAAGTCGAGGAGACCCTGTATTATGGTTTTCTAGTAAAAAATACGCTTCTCACAAAAATTGGGGCCGTGGTAAGCCTGTTGGAAGAGTAACGGATTAGCAACCGGAGGGTTGCGAGTTTGATTCTTGTATATGGGGGCTGGTGCACGTTAACCTCGTCATCTGACCGTAGTTCGGAATGATGAGGTGTTGTCCTCGGACTTTTCGCAATTGTCACCACTAGCCTGTTGTGTTGCTCCAGTACGACGTTAATTCAACTTTTGTTTCGGACGAAGGGCGGCATCGCAGTCTTTTGTCCCATTCCCAAAAAAGCAGGGGCAGCTGTATCCCGGTTGGAAGAGTAACTTCGAATCCAACACCGTCGTGTACAAAGGAGACTGGTACATGCTTAATCTGTCGTGGCCTCAAATGTCTTTACGTTGGCGTGGTGTGGAAGTTTGGAGAGTGGGTTGCCAGCTCAGGTGTGACCTCGTCATCTGACCTTGATTCAAAATTACGTGGTGTTGTCCTCGGATTTTTCCTTTCGGGATTGATCCCGGACCGTCGTCAATAGCCAGTTGTTTTGCTCTAGCGCGACGTTAATGAATTACCATTACCATTACCCAAAAAAGCAGCATCACCACTCTTGCCCATCGAACTTTCCCCTCTCGAACTTAAAATAACACACCTCATTCATTCTCCCGTTTCTCCATAACTCGCTTTCACGCTCTCCACTGGCCCATTTAGAGTGCGGTAACAAACTTCTCCAGTTCCCATACGATCAAAAACAAGTTCCCAATGCTATTGCAACCCAATGCGCTATAATTTGATTAAGAAACGCAGACTTTGCATTACGTCTTTTCCAACAAGGGCAACAACGGAGATCGTAAAGGAAAACATCAATTAACTGGTGTTTCTTTAAACGGCGAAACTCGTAAAACACGATCGGATCTAACGGTTGTGCAAGATGACGCAACCGCAAAGAAAGCAACGGAATGCATACTAAGGACTCTGACATGAAAAAAAGGGACCACTTCCAAACCGGTGCCCCCGTAGCGCTGTGTGCGGGTTCGTGACCTTTGACTGCGACCTTTCGGTCGCTGCATGTAGGTTCGTTGCGAACTTTTTCTTCTATGAGGGCGTCTGGCTCACAGGCAGAGAGAGTTCGCTTTTCCGCATTCTCGGATTGGAGTCGCATATGGGACAGACGAGCAAGTTTGAAAGAGCGAGAAAGTAAGGATCCGACGCGATCGATCATTTCGTTTCGCTTCGGGATGGGGGAAATCGGAAAAACTGCTGAATTAGAGATTGGGAGCTCTGATCGATTCTTTTGTCGTCGAAGTTTGTCTTGGTGGTTTGTTAAATTAGCGTTGCACTGGAGGAAAACACAACGGGCTATAGGCGAGGGTCCGGGTTCAATCCCGAAGTGAAAGTTCCGAGGACAGTATCCGTTATTCGGAACCATCGAAGGTGTCTTGGAGAGCTTATGGTTGGTTGGGTTTTTATGGCACAAGGACCAAATTTGGTCATGCTTCGCCAGAAACAAGACAGAAAATATCAAGTAATAAACACACACACAATGTAAGTTTACTTACACTGAAGAGAGAAATACACCTAGGGAGGAATCGAACATGCTCTGCTTACGACTCGAAGGTTGGTGGCAAGTGGCTCAGTGGGCAAACCCACTGAGCCACTTGGTATTTTTTGGGAGGGACTGAGGAAGTAGTCATCATGATACTGATGTAATAATTTTTATTTGGGAGATGCTCTTTCCCTTGCTAATTTCCCAATTGATCTCTATTCAATCCTCCACCTACAAGGGCAATAATGGGAGGCTAATGGAATCTTTGTTTTGCGTATTTGTAGTTTATGTTACCGTGAAAGACCGAAATTAGAGAATGTCAATATGCTCCGGTGAATGTCAACACATACCAAATACGTCGGTGAAAGAGCGAATATTTGGTTATATTCTTATACATTCGGACCATCGCCGGTGTATGTCGACAAGCACAGTTAAGCTCTGGTGGGGTTCGAAACGAGAAGGCGGAGAGGCCACAGCCAGAGAGGCCTCTCCGCCTTCAGTTTAAGTTGTTGCAATAAATAAGATTGTTTAACGTTAATCATTAAATTATGTGTAAGTTTATTATTGATATTATTTTATTTTCTCACTTACAATGTACCGTTCGTTTTAGGTTCAACAGTTTATTTTCATGCGCTGTTACTTAAGCTTATTTTGAGATATATCATAATATGTTTTAATAATAAAGTATGATTTAAAAAGTTGCATTTTTGTCTTAACGTAACAGAAATATTTTTATTCAACATTCACCATCAATGCATGCTGAATGTTGACATTTTCCGGTATAAGTGAGAAATAATACTTAGCAAATATATTTCGGACATACACCAAGGATTATGTGAATGCTGACATTCACCGGAGAATATCGACATTTGCCAGATATCGGTCTTTCACAGTAACATATATACCAAATTGATGAACATATCGATTTGGACAAAATCGATGTCAATTGAAAATTCTTCAACAGAAGACCCAATCCTTTTAACTGATTCTACGAAGGGAAAGGATTTTCATACTGTTGGCTTTCAACCACTTGCTAAAAATTTTAACAATAGAGAAAATTCAAAAATGGCGTTTGACAGGAACTAACGTTTTTATAAATTCAAATGCATAAAATTTGCATAAGGGGTCGTCTTCATATTAAATTGAGCATACACTTCATAATTTCCAATGGAAAACCCCAATTTCGATACACA
This sequence comes from Meta bourneti, assembly GCA_933210815.1. Lineage (NCBI taxonomy): Eukaryota > Metazoa > Arthropoda > Arachnida > Araneae > Tetragnathidae > Meta > Meta bourneti. The sequence continues at coordinate 11,038,637 of OW119924.1, read as the reverse complement.
AATTCGAATCTATATCAAAATTTAACTTCAGATACCAAATTTGATGTCATTAGGTCTTACCGCTCGAAGTTATGGGTACAGAAAGATTGGAGCTCCTAATGTTAAATCAGTTTTTAGACTTTTATGGGTATCTACCTAAATAATATTTCTATTTCTATAGCGCTGATATATTTTGTACCATGTTACTGTTGAACAACCCAAACAAAATCCACCTAATATTTTATTTTATAATTAGTTTTTAGTATGCAATAATAATTATTAAATTAATGTTTGAAAATATTAATTGGAAGCTAACTATATTTTATCGGAATCAATTCAGAAGGACGTTTAATATGACAATGCAAAAAATTTCAGCTCATTCCAATCGTTAGTTTTTGAGTTACATTGAATTTTCCTCATTATTGCGATTTGAGGGGGCAACCAAAAGTTTAAAAAAAGTCTGACAAACCTCGGATAAATACGTTTGAAATACATCGACCTTAAAATGAAACAGACGGAGCATGTGCCGCAGCTTCATGTTATTTCTTCGTTGCTCGGTTTGAAGATGTCGCGTGGTTGTGGGTAAAAGCATGAATTCTAAATTATTGATTGGTTAAAGCGATTATCCACCGTGATCAAAAACACTAGTCCGACAATCGACTAAGGCGATTCCTAAGCTCATGTAATTTAACCATCAGAGATCTTACGACAGCGACTAAGCCCACGTGCTCCGTCTATTTCATTAGAAGGTCGGTGTTGAAATTTGATATTCGGGTAACTATAAGTACAATTAATCTCGATCTACGAGTAGCTATTTTCAATGTGGAGATGATCCCTGAGATTGATAGCAACTTTAATATTAAATATCTCCGGATATAAAGATAGTAGAGCCATGAAATTTCATATTTAGACTAATTTAACGATGTCGAATCTGATTAAGGCATCAAAACATGGCGTTTCCTTTAGAAATTTTGCTGTTTGTGCAAAATTTGATAGGAAGACGTCCCCTTATGAGATTTTTTTTTCATTTGAATTTGTAGAGGGCGTTATTCCCTATTGAATGATACCTTTGAATTTGCTCTACTATGAATAGTGCTCGAAATAAAGGGGGTGGTTCGTTTTATTTCCGCGACTGTAGATCACCTGGCTCATACGAAATAAAACTGAATTTTTGAATTTTCTAATATTACAAAAAATTGTATTAATAATTCAGGAGGAAAAGGAAAGAATTGGGGATTTTTCAGAGGCAAAATCTACTTCTATTAGTTTGAAATTCATTTCGCTAATAATCTTCTAAAATATGATTTATTTCGATGGAAAAGAAACTCTAACAGAGTAAATAAGGAATTTCATATCATAAAATTAGAATTTTGATGAATTTTTGAATAGATTGGGAAAGTTTCTTTTAAATAGGTTGATTAATAGAGGTTTTATGACGCAGGGGTCATATTTGGCGAAGCTGCGAAAAACACAAGACAGACATCAACTGATGGACATACAAGCACAAGTTTTAATGACACAGAAGAGAGATATACGCCCAGGAAGGAATAGAACATGCTCCGCTTACAGCTCGCAGGTTGTTAGAGCAGTGAACGAACCCACTGAGCCACAAAGGGACGACTTTTAGATATAAAAAAATTTTACAGAAAATATTTGTTGGTTTTTGTGATGTTACGTCCTACACGACCCTTCAATATAAATAATCAGCCATTTGTAGATACCCTCGATACATCGAGCTGATTGGGAGAACAAGAAATAAAAAATCGGGTAGACTGTTGTAGCAAGACCCCAAGGTTTTACGTGAATACGTCTCCTTAGCGCACTATATTTATTTTGTAGCAAATATAATTCAATGTAAGTAATGTTACAAATTCAATAGTCAATTCGGTGCTTAAGGAAAGCTGACGAGTTGCTCTTTCGCGTAAACTACTTTCGATTTATTTCTGCTTGGCTATTTGACGAGTATATGCCGACATTGTGAAACTTTCCAACTGTGATCCAAAGTTTCACGATCAACACTGTATTCCATTTCACTTCTAATGTCTTAAATCGACAGATGACGTTGTCTTGTGTTTGGCCATTGTATTTAAATACTTTATATTTGAAGGTTTCTGTAATTAACAGTTTTCACTGTAATACATATTCCAAATCCCCAGTACACATCGAATCAAAGGCATAGTTATACATAAAAAGAAAATATTACAGGATACACATCTTGTCTGCAGTTTTTAATTTTGTTGCACTTTACACATTGATACTTCGTACATTTAATACAGCCTTTATAGCTTCGGCATACTATTTTTACAGAAGCCATCTCTAATTATTAAACAAAGTAGATAATATTTTGCACAAAATCTTACTTGTATCTTATGCTTAGTAAATATGAACACCAATAACTAGGTTTTCTATTACCATCTTCATTTTCTCCATATATAACCAATCGTCATCTGACTGTCCAAAATTAAGTGTTGTCCTTGTCAAAATTAAGTGTTGTCCTCAAAATTAAGTGTCGGTGTGGTGTGGAAGTTTGGAGAGTGCGGTGCCAGCTTAGGTGTGTCCTCGTTATCTGACCTTGGTTCAAAATTACTTAGTGTTGTCCTCGGATCTTTCCCTTGGGAATTGATTCCGGACCGTCACCAATAGCCCGTTGTGTTGTTCCAATGCGACGTTAATTAATTGACATTACCATATACAACCAAAAAAGAAAGCTAATTTGCTGCGGACGGAAGACAATTTCAAAAGCGATAAAGTTATTAATCTTCGCGTCTCAGACTATTCTTCGATTTAAAATAAATATATTTATAATGAATCAGTTCTTTCCTGTGAAATCATACGACTGTTTAGTTTCAGTTGTAGTTAAAGAGGCTTTATTATACATTTCATAATTACACATTTTCATTTAACGTGAGATATTTTACCTGGAGTATTTTAGATAGCATTCCATCTGGAACATTCCATCTAGAACATCCCATCCTCGCACCCAGTTGTAGTCTAGTAAGTGACTTTATTATACATTTCGTTATTACACATTTTCATTTTACGTGGAGTGTTCTACATGGAATTTTTATTCTAGATAGAATGTTATACATGACTATTCTAGATGGAGTATTCCAGATGGAATGTTGAATATGGAATGCTCTAGATGGATCGCAAAGGAATATATACAAAACACGAGTAACAGTAGAAAAAACATACGAACAAGTAAAGTAGTTAAATAATAAATTAAAATACATTTAGCAGATTATTAGAAAACTAGGAGCATCTTGTACGTGCACAAATAAACAAAATTATATAAATCATAAATTTCTATTGCTGTGCTGTTTGAAAACTACTAAATTACAGCTATGCTTAACATTTTAAAAAATGTAATCGATTGTTAAAAAGCTTGACAGCTTTTTAATCACATAAATTCATATCAAATGTACATCCTTTTGATTACAGTGGTTTCAAAAATAAAACACAAAATTCAAACTTAAGATGGACATTGATTAGACAAACTTACGTGACTTTCTTACGCTCAAGTGCAGAACTTGTTTATCTGAGCTGCCATCTATTGCCAATATAGGAAACTAAGAATTTGCACTTGCAGTTTAAATATTTACCAAAAGTTCTCAATTTTGAAATGTTTCTCCTTTTCTGAATTTTTGTGCCAAAATAATCTTCATTTCTCAACAAATTTCATCATTATATGCTCTTATTTAAATTGCAATTATTCCTTATACACACTTCATCTAAAATAGTCCGCTATAATCACACTAGATGGCGGCAGCAGCAAATCACCATCCCTGCTCTAAAATACATTACTTGCGAATCCTTTTGCCTGTAGCATTACAAAGTTACACAAGAGGTTGTGCCAAATATTTTAGTGCTGCCATCTACTGACAATATTTATCAACTTTAACTTATATTAAATGAAACAAAAAAAATATTTGGGATATATAATAGCAATAAAAGCAGAATTTTAACTTCTAAGCTCGATAATGAAAATTGTGAAAATGTAATATTTCAACTGGACGATTTTTTAAGGTTATCTTTTGAACTAACAGGAAATAAATCTTTATTTTTAATTGTTTTGTATTGAGCACAAAAGATTTTGTATCAATACATGCGTCTAAACATTTTCTTGCGAATGCGTATGGACACTAAAACAATATTTTATGTATGAAAAACAATGTTTTTACATTTTACGGAAAATATGATAATCTTCAAAAAGATTCACAGAACTGTCAACGATTTCCCATTATTAGGTATCGCGTGTAATACTTATTAAAGGGTTGAATCTAATATATGTGAACTAAATATTTTGTATTTTCTTTCCAAATAAATCTGTGAATTATTGACCACTTTAAAATATGTCTCCCTCAAATCAAGATTAAAGCAGCAACCAATATAGTACACGGGTAATCTAAAATTATTCAATGAGTATTGAAAAATAAATTTGATGTAAGCAGAAGTTAGTCAGGACAACTTATGCTCAAGTAGGATTTAAATATTCCGTATGAGAAATTATATGGCAGTACAAATTTTCTTATTGCTGAGCCATTAAATAGGTGGTATTGCAAGCTGTAAAGCTATATAAAGCTTTTCAGCTTGCAATATTTCCTATTTAATGGCTCAGCAATAAGAAAACTTGTACTGCCATATAACTATTCTGGGTATTTACCTAGCTTTAGTCATTGCAAGAAGAAAGGGTGGGACGTCCCTAACAGGGTTAGAAGTGGTGTTTTCAGCTTGCAATATGTCCTATTTAATGGTTCAGCAATAAGAAAACCTTACTGACCATATAATTCCGCATGCGGAATTTATATATGTACTACTGTAGGTATATTGAGATTGCTAAGGTAAGTATTTTTCATTCTGGCTGATTGGTTTTGATGGCGCAAATGACAAATCTGGCCAAACTGCATCAAGCATTTTTATATTAAATATTCACTATTTCTTAAACATAAGCACGAGTATAAAAAGTCAAATATCAAGTAAAGCAAATTGCGAGGTTAAATTTTAAAATATAAATAGTCCGTTAAATCAATTTCAATGATGAATAAAATTCCATTTCTGCGATAATCAAGTGTACAATAATCAAGAAAACAAAACCTAAAATAAGACATTAACGTCTTTCTTTGGAAAGAATTAAGATAAGGTAATTTTAAAAGACGACAGTAAACGGTTAAAATAAAGTCCTACTTTAAAATAAAACCAGTAACGTCAAATAAAGACCATATTATGTTGATATTCAAAGATTTTTTTTAAACTTTGGGGTAGGTTTAATTTACAGGAGAATTAAAATCAGTTAGATTTACATTTGTTTCTCAAGTTTGAAATCGTATTATTGGATTGTACTGAAAGCTGAACTCAATAGTCAAGAAATAGCATCTATCATTATAAATGGGTTTAAATTTAAAACCAAATAATCTGAATTGACTGAAAAAAATGCAACAAAGTATCGATGTAAGAAAACATGTAAGTTGGAGTAATGCAAATCTATATAAATAAGAATGGAGTGTATGTACACTGAATATTTTCACCCCACTTCAAGTTATTTATCAAGTTATTACTTTGGTTCATTATAATGCAAAATCATTGGCTTCCATGTTGGTGTCAGTCTGTTTATGTGTGTCCGCACTGCATCCAAACGGCTGGGTATATTTTCATGAAACGTTTCAGTACTCACATTCATTTAGGGACTGAACGTTGCGTCAGTCTGTCTGTCCCGTTTTATATTTGTTTTTCTGTTTGTGTATGTATCACATAAATTTTATTCTATATATTTTCATAAAAGGTTGAATATTTTATAAAACATTTTAATTCAGCGAATACAGTATCTGAAAATTTTTTCCTTACGTATTTATGCAAGTTTCGTCTGAGTCTTAAATCAACTATAATTTGTATTTTTCTTTCCAAAAATAAGCAATATCCGAATGTTTGGGACAGATTATATAGAGAATAAAACATTCAATTTTGCTCTAGAGAAGGTAGAAATTAATTATTTTGTGTCCAATATTACAAAAAAGCCGTGTGTTCATTTTCTGAACGGGATGAATACATTTCGATTAACTTTTTTTGTCTTTAGTTTAACACACGTGATCGCAGAATTTCTTTTTACAAAAAGAAGCAAAACGTACAACACAAAACCTTTTGAACCAAGACTGGTAGCTAATCGAATTCAATCAAAGTATTTTAAAATTTTAACAAGATCACGAGACAAAAATGAATCTTAATTAATGTCTTCAGAACAACTTTTTCCCCGCCTTTACTTTAGCTTTATTTCGCTGTTTAAATTTGATAAATAGTTATTTTTTTAATAAATTGCAATTCCTATTCATTACACGCAATAACAACCATACAAAGGATTCGATTTGAAACTGCAAGCAAGTTAAAAGAAGAATTTTATATGGAACTTTTCTGATATTGAAAGAATATTAATGTTAGAAAAATCCGAAATAGGGCGTTTGATTTATGTAAACATTTTGTTATACTGAGGTCAATGTCTATTTTACGAGTTGAAGCGAAAACGATTACCTTTTCTTCATAGAAATTATAAAAATGTCTAAAAGGTGTTAAAAAATTCTTTTCTTGACACTTAAATAATGTTGATATTTTTCTGCGACGAAAATTGATTATTCTAGTCACTTTTTCAATCTATAGTTAACCAATTCAACTCGAGTAAGGGTCTGATAATTCTACTACTTTTAAATAAAACTGCTGATCTTGGAATACATATTTCGTCCAAAGTAGAACTGCAGATGCTATAAAAATGTCAAAATGGAGTTTTAAAGTTATTTTCCGATCACAAATTATATTGGCATTTTTCAGTTGTAGAGAAACCAACCAAAAGGCTAGTGCACGTTAAATCTGTCATGGCCTCAAATGTCCTCACGTTGGCGTGGTGTGGAAGTTTGGAGAGTGGGGTGCCAGCTCAGGTGTTTTCTCGTCATCTGATCTTGGTTCAATATTACGTAGTACTGTCCTCGGATCTTTCCTTTTGGGACTGTTCCCGGACCATCGCCAATAGCCCGTTGTGTTTCTCCAGTGCGACGTTAATTAAAATACCTACCTAAATACCTGTTGTAGAGAAAAGTGAATATTCTAATCACTTTCAATCAACGTTTAACTAATTCAACTAGTCTAATTCTGCTAGTCGCAGGTAGTTAAGCATCCTAGGTTGGTAGTTAAAGTAATGTAGCGTTGGAGTACACCAACGGGCTCTTAAAAATATCCTAGGAAAAAGTTGTCGACACTCATTGTTCATTTCTCAAGCTAAAAAAGACTTCAATCAATCAATGAGTCCTAATATCAACGCTTAGCGATTTCGCCTTTTTTGTTAGAGTTCACTTCTTCACAGAATTCCTTTCTTTCACAATCTAGTCGAGGTTACCCTAGTGAGCTGAAGGAAATAATTAAATCGTGCCGTGTCATTTTAGCACCTGAATCCCTAGGCGCCTAAAGAGGAAAGCCCAATTTTCGATCAAAGCAATCTCGCCCAAGAACTATCAGAAGCAAGCATTACCCAACTTAACGAAAAGGTAAAAATAATTTTCCTCTGACAACAGAGGATAGTTTATTAGATTTCACGATACACTATTTAGCGGTCAAAGTTACCATTCGAACCGCTCTTTCTTCCAGCCAATTATGGCTGATGAACAAGTTTCCCAGAAAACGTTTCCATCTCGGGACGGACCCATTAAAAATGGGCAGGAAGAATAAACAGTCCGGAGCGCAAACCTGTTGTCTGTGCGAGAAAACTTGTTACAGGAATTGTAGGTGGTAATGAACTCTCCCCAGCTGAAAGTCTCGGCCGTAAAAAGGTGGATTCCGCAATGGAGTAAATTGGTAGAGTAGTTCGTTATTTCGGTCGGCGGGGCGGGAAGTCTGCGTCAAGTGAAACAACATAACAAAGTGTCAAGAAAAAAACCACATCCATATACATTTCACTGAAGCAGCGTTGGAGATTTTTAGTGGGTTTTATTATAGTTGGTTCTCGCAGAAACTGTTTCGTGCAGGTTCCCCGCGGAGCAGAATGCAATTAGCCCACTTCCGAGCTATGGGAAACTTTTTTTACTCGGTTCTGTAATTTTTAGGTGAAGCGGAATGTTGGAAGCCTGAAAGAAAAGACCATTCAAGGGCTTCCTGAAATCCTCACGCTTTGTTTCTGTTGTAGTCGAAGTGGCTTATTTAACAATTACGTTTTCATTTTACATGGGATGTTCTACATGGAATATTCTAGATAGAATGTTCTAGATCAGAGACTGCGAACATTCGTTGATTTTCTGGCGGCCTCCTCAACATCTGTTTTAATATTAGCAAGTCACAGGATAGATAATTTTAAGTTCAATGCAAACTTCAAGAATATATGTTGAAAAGATTGATAATTTGATATCAGCTTTCAAGGATCGTTTTTGTGAATTTCGAAAAGTAAAACCGCTGCTAGACTTATTTAACAACCATTTTGTCTGAAAATGCACCCGAATCAGTACAGCTTGAAATCATCGACATGTAAAACGACGAGAACCTGTGATATAAATTTACTGAAAATCGACAATTTATTAAACTTCTATCCTTGTGTCGGGGATCAAAACCTTTATTACTAGATAAATGCATTAAAATGTAGAAACCTCATCGTGTCAAAATATATATGTGAACCTTGTCAGCCAAAAATATTAACAAATCGAAGAATTGGAACCGCTTGACTAATGAAAATTTAGAATCAATTTTGCTCTTGGCTACAAAAATCGAACCCAATATTAAAACAATTGTTAAATCAATGCCATGTCACGCATCAAATTAAATTCTTTATTTACTTTTATCTAATAATATATTATAAATAAAAATAATATATGAGATAACTTTCTTGGTTTTTTTTGGCGAACTTCCCATATGTCATAGTGAATCTTTGTGGCCCTTGGTCGTAACAAGTCTGTGCATCTCTGTTCTAGAAGGATGTCCCATTCTCGTCACAACTCGTAATTGAAGTGGCTTATTTACCTTTTCATTTTACACGGGATATTCTATATGAAATATTCGGGTCACGGTAGTCCTGTTGAAAGATTAACGGATTAGCAACCGGAGGGTTGCGAGTTCGAATCCAACCAAAGACCGTCGTGTACAAAGGGGACTGATGCACTTTAAATCTGTCGTGGCCTCAAATGTCCTGTCCAAATGGCGTGGTATGGAAGTTTGGAGAGTGGGGTGCCAGCTCAGGTGTGACCTCGTCATCTGACAGTGGTTCAAAATTACGTGGTCGGATCTTTCCCTTCGGGTTTGATCCCGGACCATCGCCAACAGCCCGTTGTGTTGCTTCAGTGAGACGTTAAATAAAATTCCTACCTACATAGAATATTCTAGATGGAATGTTATGGATGGATCACACAGGAATATGTACACAACTAGTACCAGTAGAAAAATATATACGAATGTACACGATATATATATACGAATACTCGTAACGCAGCTAAATAATAAATTAAAATAAATTTCGCAGATCGTTAGAATTCTAGGAGCATCTAGCACGTGCACAAATAAACAAATGGAATATAAATCATAACAGTTTCCCATCAGCAAGTGTTCTAACAGGATAAGTTGAAAAAAACAATCCATACTTTAGAGGTACACGTTCATATATATACTTCTGTCAATACTTCTAAACATAAGTCAAATATCAATGGTCTCTGAAGTGTATTAAATCAATCTAAAATAATATTATAACTGAGAAATCCGGTGATGACGTTTCGCTAACGGTAATTCCCAATTTCCAAAATCGATATTTCATTAACAGTTTTCAAACCTTAAATTGATAAGCTTAATTGAACAGTTTAAAAATAAAAAGTTTAAAAATAAAAAAATTATTTCAATCACCCGACTTTTAAAAATATCCCTTCAATTTACTGTGAAACTTGACTTAAGAGTCGAAAAATGAAATTTAAAACAATATTAATTTTTTTTTATTCATTATGACAAGTTATAACTACTTAGAAACCCCATTATTCTTGTTAGCTGCTTTCAAAACCTTTTCGAAGCATGTAGAAATATTGCGCAGCATTCATTAGCTTCCAATTTTACATAAACGCACATCTCAAAGTGCGATTAGATTTCGAACAAATCTCACTATACCACAATTTCATGATCAGAGAAAGAAATAATTACTACTTAACTACGTTTAATGACGACTGTTATTATCATTACATAATGACACTACAATTCGCAATAACAAATAATAATAATTATCTGAGATGATAACCGCTATTTTAGGGAATAATAATAGCAGATGTTAACTTATCGATTTAGAAAGGGTTGAAAGGGATTTAGATCTGTAGAAAGTTTTCTTAAAGAATCACTGAATTGTTTGTTCTTACTTCTATTACTCCATTTATTTAACTCTTTGAGACACGATTTTAAAGAAAAAAAATCCAAGTTGCTCAGAATTGTTTATTCACTTATTCAGCTTCAAAATTAATATAAAACATCAAGTAATATGTTTTTTTATTATAAAAAGATTTATTTACTCATAATAAATTTTTACGAAAAAACATTTACCGCTATGAAAGATAAAAATCCACTGCACCACACAAATCGCCAACCTTAATCACAATAGTGTCAACAACTTACTAATGCGTTTTGACATGTGTCAATTTTTGTTTTCAGTTATTTTTACATTTAGCGTTAATTCATAGCATTATCAACTCAACGAAAAACTTTAAATAAAATATTAAAAGAATGACTATTGAGTCATTTCAACTTTTTGAGGTGGGTTAATAAATATCCCACCATGCATAAAAAGCTAAGCAAAAAAGGTGGGACAGTTTTTAACCCACCTAACCCCAAAGAGTTAAAGCTTATGAAACTAATGTGAAACATTCCCACTACACATCCAAGGTATGAATTGAATTTGAGGATGTCCAATTGTTAAGAGAAACGAGATGAATGAGAAACTTTATCGAAGTGTATATTTACAAATTGTGATATACCTCTCGATATATCGAGTTTTTAGGGGTCAAGAAAAAAGCTCAAGGGCGGAGAAAACTTTATTTATGAGAGAAAAAACTCACAAATGAAACAGTTATTACGCATCTTTTATTTAAAATTATATAAAACTACAATATCAATAGAAGTTTTGTTATCTGTAATAGATCATTTACAATTTTACTATGTTCCCTTCGTGGCTGACCAATGAAGAACCCGTCAAATTTGATGATGTCTGTAGATGCATCTACGAAACATCACAATGTGGCAGAAGGACCCTAGGGAAATGGTAGATAAGTAGGTAGTTGAATTTTAACTTCGCACTGCAGCAACAATACGGGCTATTAGCGAAGGTCCGGGATCAATCCAGAAGGGAGAGATCAGAGAACAACTCGTAATTTGGTTATGGTCGGTGTGGTTATTTAGTCATTATGTGTCTTATGTTGAAAAAGCAATACTAGCACTACTCGGAAATCTCATGTCGCTAAAAAGGTATAATATAAAAAATAAACAGCGAAAGGTTTTGTCAGAGGTCAGTTGTGCCTTAGCCCAGTGTACACCCATATCCACATGTAGACTGCATAAGCTTTCATATAATTATCCTAACCCAATAACGGAGCTCCTTGTTGTGTTTCTTTTTCATCAAACTACAGAGTTCAGGAATTAATGCATATTGATATCCAGAAACCTCTACCTCACAAACGGTCTGACTTCGAAGCAGTTCTATCCGTTGAATGGCAGCATTTACCGAAACCAGATCCGGGCGAATGATCTCATTAAAGACCACATCGTCGTTCTCTTCCGCCCTTATAGCTCGAAATCGCTAAACTGTCAAATAACAACGAACGTGAAACAATAACCTGCGCGACACATCTAAGAATAGGGCACGGACAATGAAAAACAATGGGACATGGAACTTCAATTGAATCCTTCGGGTTTTCCTACGTCCGGTTTGGTTCATTCATTTCCTCGTAACCCATTCGGTCACTACTGTGGGGTAAAATCTGTGACTTACCACTACAGTTTGGGATGGTACTGTTCAAGTCTGATCAATAAAATGTACATCTCGTCACAATCAAAACAACACTATTTTAATTGATACGATGTAATGAGTGGATGTTTTGAGCGCTATCTGTTCGTCCTCGATATCTTCAAAGCGTAACCGACTTTGTTTTAATTAGTTCCCAGAACAAAGCAGAATTTCAATTGTCTCTAGCCAATGGATATTTGCTAATTAATTGGTGGAATTATCTTCGTTTAGGATCGATTAAAATAGAGGAAAATTTTACTTATTTTTTTCTGAACGAAAAGAGCGAGGGATTGTTAACTAGTGAAATTGAACTGTCAAGTTATTTTTGAAACCGACTCTCAATTATTTTGAGAGAAAATCATGTAAGAAATGTATTGGTGCACTGTCTCAAGTAAAGAGAATACTACAATAAGAGGGGTGGAATGTGTTCAAGGGCCTTACAAATTTATCCCTGATATTTCTTTCACAAGGTAGGTAAGTAGCCCCACATACACGATGGTCTTTGGCTGGACCGAGTTTCGAACTTGCAACCCTCCTGTTGCTAATCCGTTGCTCTTCCAAACGCGGCCCCTTTGTCTCAAATAGTGGTATTGCTAATCGATTTCCGAAAGTGCATTATAACTACATAGTTTTTATCTTAGTTGAATTATTGGGAATTACTAAGAATAAACAGCAAATCGACCAATTGAGACCATAGTATAAAAAATCTGGAGGATATGTATATTCAGAAAATACCAATTTGTCATAGTAACATTCCAGGGGAGACCCCGTGCCTATCCTTGTGAGGATTTACCAGTTTAGTAGTCTCCCTTGGGAGTTTATTAGTTTTTTATTCGCAGAGTCACTGTTTGGTTTTCTTGACGGTCAGCTGATGGTATACGGTAACTAAATTCATGTCATTGCTATAAAATCCTGGCCTCGGGATTGCAGGATATTTATGATTTTACAAATGTTTTCTCTGCATTTCCTATGCTTTAGTGCTAGGTTTAGCCATCCTAGGGTGGGTCTCGGTGATGGGCAACGCAGGTGGAGTGAGCTTGTGAGGGGACATTCCAAGGCATTGGAGTTCCCTCTATCCCACAGGAGCATTGATTGGTCTGAGATAAACCGAATCTGTGGAGATAGTTAGGCCATGACCCGTTACTAACTGCAAGAGACGTCTATCTTTGATGCGGGTATCCATGGAGACATTTGGGAAGAGATCGTATGTTGAGCGGCCTGTGTCATCCATTCTAGCTGCCACAGTTGAAGAATGTGGTCTCTAGTGAGACTCTTGAAGTGTGAGACTGGAAGGGCTATTTATTTGTCCTCTGGGACATCTTTGTTTGCTGCCGCTTCCCTGGCAAGACTGTCTGCTTTTCCGTTACCCTCGTGTCCAACGTGAGCCTTAATCCATCGTAGTTCTAATGCTGGCTTCTTGTGGAGGAGGTTCTGGATTTGTTTGATGAGGGGATTTCTGGACGTTGGGTTACGGAGAGCTTTTAAAACTGCTTGACTGTCTGAGAAGATTGTTGCTTTTTCAGGAGCCAATCTAACTGCTTCTCTGATTGCAACCGACTCCGCTTGGAACACACTGTTGTTAATTTGTAGCCTAGTTGACCAGGTTTTTGTTAATGTTCCTTCTTCGTAGAGGCAATAAGCTGATCCCACGCCCGAGTCCGTCTTGGAACCATCTGTGTAGATGGAAATGGCCATCGTAACAGTGTGATATCGTAAAATAATCTCCAATAACATTAACCAACAAAGGGGCCGCCTTGGCTCAGTGGGTTTGCCCACTGCGCTAGCAACCTGTGAGCTGTAGGGGTTGCAGGCTCGATTCCTGTAACTTAGCCTGGGTGTATTTCCTTTGCCATGTTTTCGACACTCAAACTTTTTCGATTCAGTACACTTATCGGCTTATAACTTTAAAATTTTTATTTTATCGGTTATTATTGCTAAACAATATTGTAGATCCTGTTATTCTCTACAAATCGTCACCAATTTCAAAGTCCTATCTCTTCACAATCCAAAGTTACACTGTCAAATGCAGCGCGCCCTTTTCAGTGTTCATGGCAAGCGCTACTCCTCCCTCACCACTGCACACACCCACTTTAGATGCAGACATAAACCCTCTATCCAACAAAATTTAAATAATTATACTATCATTTATAGTTTATAAGCGCGACAAATCTGACCATTTTTTTTATCCCTAGAGCTTTCGTAGAGACCCCTATACCGAATCCAATTTAAAGACGAATTCACGTCAAAAATTATGGACGATATTTACTGTTAAAATAATGCTATTCGTGGATTCGTAACAGAATCTTAACACTTTTACAATATTTCACGAGGCCAGCGAGATAGATTTTGACCACATATATTTCCACTAACGTACGTGGCACAGAAATTGACATTACTTGTACACTGACAAAGAACAAACGGATATAAACAATATAAAACCAACCGTTACGTGATTCATTCATTAATTTTGGCAGTTAGTTTAAATATGCTTATTTTTAGCTATGAAGCCGCTTAATATTTCTAAAACTACACGGAAAAGCTCGTCGCTCTAATAAAAAGCGCTAGTAGTCGGATTTCAGAAGATAATACGGACATTCAGAAGACAAATATGGAGGATATATATCCAGAAAATATCAATTTGCCATCTTAAGACAGTGATATCGTAAAATAATCTCCAATACCCTTAAGCAACTACAAGGTAGCCTAGTTGGCAGTCTAGGATTAGGATCCAACCAAAGACCGTCATGTACGTGGGGGCTGGTCCACGTTAAGTCGTGGCCTCAAATGTCCTCACGTTGGTCTGGTGTAGAAGGTTGGAGAATAGGGTGCCAGCTCAGGTTTAACTTGACCTCGACATCTGACTGCTTCAAAATGACGAGGTGCTCTATCCTTCGTTCTTTCCCCTCGGGGAAAGATTAAGGACCGTCGCCAATAGTCCGTTGTGTTGCTCCAGTGCGACGTTAATTCACTACCTACTTACCTACCTTCCAATTTTGATTGATATCCCGAGTAAACGAAAGGCAACTTATGTTACATAGCTGAATTTGCCAGCTGTGTAACAGTTACACCCTTAAGAACACAACCTAACGTGAATCGAGGGTGAGAATACATCTTAAAGCCTGTTTCAATTTTCTTGGAATACATTGACGCTGTGCCTCGTTTTTCTTCTAAGGTTAAAAACAGTCTCGCGGAAAACACAGAGCGCGGAAGTTGTATGCTGACCGACACGCCTTTCCCAAACAATGGACCGCATGTGGGTCAACTGGCAGGACGCAACCAGAATAACGAATGCTGCCCTTTGTCACAAGGAGCGACAATTTTCAGTGTCAAGGACGTGGAAGGAAAGATGTCCGATGGTAGGATAGATAGGACAAATGGTGATGCAGTGAGTGTCAAAACTGGTGTTTCGTGTCGATATGTGCTTTTTGGCGACAAAAGAGACGCTGCTCAGAAGAAAGTAAAAATAACAAAATAGAGATGATTTTTCTTTTCAAACGAGTTAGAAACAAATTGTTGACAAATTTTCGTTTCGCGATCTTTGTCAAATATGTCATTTTTGACGTGAATTCGTCTTTAAATTCGGTATAGTATAGGGCAGAGGTTCTTAACTTCTTTCGTGATCGGCACCGCTTGAATCTAAAAGTAAGTTCTCGCACCCCCTATGAAAAATGTGTTTCTATTTCTTTATTTAGGAAATTACTTCTATTGCAAGATAATTTATTTATTGAAAAATAAACGCATACATTTACATATGCATACATTTACATATGCATACAAAACAATATTTCAAATTTTAATGGCTACGTTGTTGTTTATTCATAATAATACTTTTGAAGATAAGCTCTTTTTCGAAAGAGCCACGCGTAAGTCATCACTTGCATTTAGGCGATTTCTGGTTTTGTTTTTATGTGGAAGTGATAAAAATCCTATTTCACACAGGTAGGTGGTGGCAAATGGTAAAAGTGTCTGCAATGCTGAATTTGCCAGCTGTGTATAAGGTTCTAACTGTGTACACCAGAATTGTTCCAAGTCCAGTTTTTCAAATTCCATTTGAATACGGCTCGTATTTCAATAAGAACGTCTTTTAATAAATCACTGTCGTCCATCGAAACTTCTCTCGCACCCCCAGGGGTGCACACACCCCGAGCTAAGAACCACTGGTATAGGGGTACTCTACAAAAGCTCTAGCGATCACACAAATGGCAAGATTTGTCGCGCTTATATCTCGTTAACTATAAATGATAATCTAATGATTTCAGTTTTGTTGGATAAGAGTCCGCATCTAAAATGGTGGGTAGTAGGGAGGTATAGTGTTTGCCCGTGAACACTGAAAATGGCGCGTTTGAGCAATGTAATTTTGGATTGCGAAGAGATAAGATGCTCGAATGGTGACGATTTGTAGAGAATAACACAGGATCTACATTATCATTTAGCACTAATAACCGATGAAATAAAATTTGCAGTTATAAGCTGATAAGTATGCAGAGTTTAAGAAAATACTCACAATGTCGAACAAATTGCAACGGAGATATGGATAGAGAAGTAAGAAACGTATATCAGTCAAAATAAAAATTCGATAGGAATCAGAAAATCCCAAATTGACTAATGCCAAACGATGCAGGTTATATTAGAAAGCTTAAGAAAGCCGAGCGGGTAAAAGCTGGCTTAAGTACCTTAGTGCCCCGCCCCTGAACCGATGGCTATTGACTTTGAAAGATTCTATCTGTAAAATTGTACGCATTATGATTCCACATACCAATGAACCCTTCATGCTGGCCGGTGATTTCAACGTCGATGTTACTCTAATCGAATCGTTTATAGACTACGCAATTTGAGTTCAACTTAAAGTACGTTTCTACATCACCCATAACTCTAGACAACACTTGTATGGATTTGACCTTTGTAAGTTTTCTAACCTCAGATCTAAGCAAGATAAAGGTTTTTCAGCGAAGTTTCTGAACATCGATTGGGGCCACTGAAGCCCAGTTGAAAGAACAGCGAATTAGCAACCGGAGGGTTGCTAGTTCGAAACCGTATCCAACCAAATATCGTCGTGTACGTGGGGGCTGTTGCACGTTACATCTGTTGTTGCCTCAAACGTCGTCACGTGGGTGTGATGTGGAAGTTTAGAAAGTGGGGTGTCAACTCAGGTGTCACCTCGTCATCTGACCGTGGGTCAAAATAATGAATAAGGTGTTGTCCTCGGATCTTTCCCATCGTCGCCGATAGACCGTTGAGTCGCTCCAGTGCGACGTTGATTCAACTACCTATACAAAGTATTACTAAATAAGGTAGAACAGTTTGAAAACAGAAATTGCCTCTCTTTTGAGACATCCAAGTCTGTCAGAAACAAGGGCCTTTGAACTTCGAATTCTAAAAAAACAGATAAGATTTCTTTTCCTCCTAAACCAAAAATTCATTGGTTGAAGGAACGATATATCCGAATGTGCGATGTAACAAGTATTGTTATATTAGGATTCGTCAATTGCTATTATTCTGACAAAACGCCAAACGCACAAAAATTATTTTCTCTTGACTGATAAAATGTAGTTGAAAATATTTTTACCCTGGGATATGCCATCATGATACCAATACAAGCAATAATTTTATAATACTTTGGGAGTTCGTCTCGAACTCCCAAAGTGAAAGATCCGAAGATAACACTCGTTATTTTGAACCACAGTCCGATGACGGCCAAATATTTGGGGACAGATGATATAAAATGAATTTCAATTTTACATTAGAGTAAGGTAGAAATTAATTATTTTATGTCCAACCGACCGCATTACAAAAGATGTGTATTCATTTTCTTGACGTAATGGAAATTTTTGATATTGTAAGCGAATTCTCGACCTGTTAGCTAGGAGAAATGAAAAAAGTAAACCAACTATTTTTATTTCAATCATGGCATTTTGGTAGCTAAATCTGAAAAACTCAGGTCATGGAATTATTGGTACCCTTTCGCAATTGTGGTCTTCCTATGAGAGGGATTTTCAGAGTAAACAAACCACCTGAAGACGAGGATTTTGCTTCTGGACCCGATGCGAAACACATACAGGCTCTACCACAAAAACACTAAGGCCATGAACGTCATCTTACAGTTGTTCAAAATTACGTGGTGTTGTCCTCGGATCTTTCTCTTGGGGATTGATCCCAGACCGTCGCCAATAGCCTGTTGTGTTGCTCTAGTGCAAGGGTTCCCAAACTTTTATTTGCTTATGGACCCCCTGAGTCCTAACTTTACGTATGCGGACTCCCATATACGCATATGTAATATTCCTAAATTTTATTTGTAGGTTCTTATAAATATTTATTTGTAGGTTAGTAGAAGCTAATAAGTAAACAATTTCTCAAATGAAATATTTATTTGTAAGTTAGTAAAAGATAATAATTAAACATTCCAATATAATATAAAAAAATGTAAATTTACAAATTTTGGAAATTTTAATTGATAAAACTGAAACATATTTTTACTTGTAATAACAGAAATAGTAAAAAAAATTAAATACTATTTCAAACAACATATATATAAATCTATTCCTAAGGCTATTAAGTAGGATCCCCAGGGTTCCAAAGTATAAGTGTACCAAATTTGGTGTGGTCAAATGGCGTAGATTTGTATAGAAAACATACAGACAGACGCTAACTCTGCATTATATATATAGATTATTAATAAATTATTATAATATTTTATCATGAACCCCTTAGCTCATATTATGGACCCCCGAAATACAATTTTTTTCTTGTGGACCCCTCATAGCTTCTATGGACCCCTGGGGGACCATGTGGACCCCGGTTGGGAAACGCTGCTCTAGTGTGACGTTAATTAAAATACCTACTCACCTAACTGCCATGAACTTAGAGCTTTACAGAAAAGGTCTCTCGAAAATAACAAGAGGATGCCCACTGTATCGGTGGATTGAATTAAATAATTTGATGGATAGTCTTTGGGTATAGGTGGGAAAGTGATCTGGATTTAGGTACCGTGAATTGGTCACTCGGTCTTATACAAGCGTAAGCTGCGCTCTGAACCTTCCTGGTGGTTGTCTCGACGGGGTATCTTGTCATTACCAAAACAGATTAGATTTTGATAAACGAGTTATCTCGTCATTAGAAAAACTGACCAGATCTTGATCTGGTCATCATCAAAAAATCAACAGTATATTGATGACGAGATATCTCGTCATTAACAAAACTGATCAGATCTTGATGGACGAGATATTTCGTCGAAATCACTTGGAGGGTTATTGTCGGCTGGTCTGTTTCCTATTCTGCATTCCGCAATGATATTAACCCTCCAAGTGGGTTTGACGAGATATCTCATCCACTAAGATCTGGTCAATTCTGCTAATGACGAGATATCTCGTCAAGATATTGCTGATTTTTTTATGGGGACGATATCAAGATTCGATCAGCTTTGTAATACCTCGTTGAGACAACCACCAGGAGGGTTAACAAAAAAGTACTCCTATATATAAATGAAACACATACCTTGTTGCTTCGGATCTTTCCCTTTGGGATTGATCCCGGACCATCACCAATAGCCAGTTGTGTTGCTGCAGTGTGACGTTAATTAAAATATCTACCCACCTACCATACTTTGTAGGTTGTTTTGGGGGTTTTATGGCGCAAGGACCATATTTGGACATGCTGCGCCATACACGACATACAATATCAAGTTATAGACATACACAATGAAAGTTTTACTGACACAGAAGAGAGAAATACACCCAGGGAGGAATGCACCTGACAGGAATCGAACCTGCGCCGCCTACAACTCGAAGGTTGCTAGCGCAGTGGGCATACCCACTGAACCACGACGGCCCCAAAAACCTTGTAAAGATAATATTGTTTATAAACACGTTCAACTAATTAAATAGCCAAGAATTACTTTAGAAACTAGTCCTAATTTATTTTTGTGTTACTTTGCGTACCACTTTGTATCGACATGTCATCGCGGCTAGTACTAAAAATATTTGTCCCGTTTAACTTAAACTTCATAAGGAAACTCATCCGCGAAAAAGTCGCGTTTAATCGTCCATCAAATCCATAACTCTTATCGGATTTCTCATTCCAACCTAATTGAATATCCTTTTGCTGAATACAACAGAAATGGAACGACACTGAGACGGTTTTGTGACAGCCATTTCAAACCCCATTAAGGTCAATGAACACCTATTAAATAAAAATATGCAGGGGTAAGTTACTCGAAACACAATTTCTTTCCTAAAACAAAACTGTGAGTGATCTGTCAAGATCTGGTGAAAAGTTGCTGATGGATGCCATCCCGCAAACATTGTCTAGAAGCGGGTCATCCTCCAACAAAAAACACATACCAATGACAAATCTATAAATGAATGATTTCTAACTTCATTTTCAACTTGCGCAGTGTCGTATTCCTGTCTCCTTTGCATTGTTTCTAATTGGATGTTTTAACGCCAGAAGGGATATCAGCTCCACTTCGACGAAGAAAATGTGCTGAAGAGAGAAAAAAACGCATTCCAAATCTAAATAGATCGAATTCAGTTTCAACGGATAACCTATAAAATACAGTCGTGCTGTGTCCAGTCGCGAAGCTGCCAACTAGATAACCCCAATTGGGTCAAACTGTCGGTCCTCTCTCTCCGGAACCTGTTTAGAATACGAGATGAGAGAGGCAGAGCCTTTGCGACGAACTGAAAAAAAAATCCCGCATTGAGGCTCGCTTCCGACGAAGTTCAAGGTCGCTCAATGGTTGCATTTAATGGCTGGGTTTGAAAGACGCTAAATTATGAGCAAACATTAGGAAAAGAAAATGAATAGAAATGAAGCGAGATTGAAAATTCTTTTTCTACAGATTGCGCGCGCGTTCATCTGTAACCTACTAGCCTATTTGAGGCTGTCTCAAATTAAAAAGCGGCGTGATATTCCTTATTATATTCCCCTGTGCACCAACAAAACTCGATTGTTGTTTCACAGGGTGGAAAAATGATGAAATAGATGTGTGGTTACTGATGTAACGCGATTGTTGACAAGTACTCGTTACAATGTCATTCAAAAGAACGTTAATTAAATTGATTAGTATAAATAAAAATGCAGAGCTCATCTTTTGCAGTCTTATTTTGTCAGGGTTCAGTTCTTTTCGATAGAAACAGGCTATCACTATAGGCTGAATATTCAATATGATTTACTTGAGAAATAGACATTAGTGGCCCCTAGTACCAGCCAGTCTATTTGACGCAACCCCCTGAAATGGAAATGTGTTTACCCAATGCACAAGAGTATATCTCTTTTCTTTTATATAATTGTTGTACAGTTTTGTTAAAAATATAATGAAAATGATGAGAATAGATGCATGAAAAGTCGAGCATTGGAAAAAAGCTTTACAACTTTTTGTCTTTGGTCTCAGAACTAGAAGAAACAACCGGTAGATAAATATACCATCGTGAAGACAAAGGATCTCCGAACCTGACATGACCTTAGGACCGAGTTCGCGGGTGCATTGAGGGTGGAAGGGGGTCCGCATTAGGTCGAAATTCTACAGTGCTGAGCGAACTTTGGGACAATGTAACTTTGGAATGTGTGAAGCGAGGACTTCGAAAGTGGTGTCATCCGAAAGCTACCGAACTACGATACCAATTACAGGCCTCAATATTAATATTAAACTCACTTTAATCGTTCAAACTGTAAATTAATATGTTTAATATTCACACTGAACAATCGTTAAAACTTCCTCACTCATTCCACAATCCAACATTCAGCACGAGTATTCACGTCAAAAATTCGGTTTAAGTCCTCAAAGCAACCTACCAATTTTCCTTTTCGAATCTAGAAAATAGATTTCAGGTAGGTAGGTATTTAATTAACGTCAGACTGAAGAAACACAACGGGCTATCAAAACAGACTTCAGATAACAGCACAAAACCTTTTTTCATTTCCTGGGGCTCCTTGGAGGGCCCGATAACATAATACCGATGCCTCCTGCTATATGAGGGTCCTGGACATTGGTTTTTGTGATTGTCGAGGCAAATGTAGGTACTTTGAGAAAAGTAAGATTCTCTGTGCAAAATTTAGGACCTTACCTACTCTGAATTTAGGAAATGCTCGCTTGAAAAATAGGCGTGACAATAACATTTATAAAACTTAACTTGTTTCCAATCACAGTTAACTAAATGTCTAGTATGTCACTTGTATTCAGGAGAATAGTTTGGGTAAAAGGTTGACAATTTTATACCGAATTTGGTTGATAAATATGAACTAATTTATTTCACAAATTTTTTATGCCTATCCATTACTAGCCCATAGCCTGTCGTGATGCGCTCTAGATTGTTATTCTAAAACCAAATTTTACAAGCATATCTGGGCATAGCATCTGCGCTGAACGTTTCTAATTGAAAATATCTATTGATGTGTATAGCGAATAATTAGGGACCAAAATGGGCGAAAAATGATATCAACAATCGACCCCTCACAAACGAGTTACAGACCAGAATTGAAAATCTACACTGCCATTAAAGAATTCACTAGGTCTCAATTACCACGAAAGTATCCGAGATTACATTTGTGGATAGGTTGGTTGACTGGTTTGTTGGGTTTTTATGGCGCAAGGGCTATTTGGTCACGCTGCGCCAGACACAAGACACAATATCAAGTAATAGATAGACATACACAATGAAAGTTTTGCTGACAAGAGAGAAATACACCCATGGAGGAATGCACCTCATAGGAATCTAATCTACGCCGCCTACAAGTCGAAGGTTGCTAGCCCAGTGGGCATACCCACTGAGCCACGACGGCCCCAGTAACTTGTGGATAGGCACTAGAATGTTACGATGTACGAATTTCAACAAGCTGAAAACAATTTTTAACTTTTCTAGAAGAATGTGACACTAAAACGACACCAGCTTCCAACTTTGGGTTGGAACAATCAATAAATTAAGAGGCCAACTATCTATCATAGTTAAACGGGTCCAGTAAGGCTCCTAAGAATTCAGACAACCAATTTTGACATGATAATTGGGAATCCCGTATCGCTATGGAATTAAAAATAATCTACTTCACCATTTGGAAATAAATATTTCCTGCACAATTTGTATTTCATGGTGCATCTAAAATTATCAAAACATTTCTTCTCTTAAACCTTTGAGGAATTCATCCACATCTATCTGTACTGAAACCTGCAGTCTGTCTTGTATGAGTTCTAATCACAGCTGAGCTTTTTGTCGAATAGAGTTTTCCTAGGATTCTTCTAATCGATAGATGTGGTTGTTATGTGTGTTGTGGGGGAAAAAATATTACACTAATCGGAAATCTCGTGATTCTCAGTGGGTTAAAAAAGAAACACCTTGTGAGTTCCGTAATGAGTGCAAAAGCTCGGTGAATTCAATTTTTATTACGCCCGAGTGCAACTACTATAACGTACTTGTAAACGTTGTCTTAATATAATATTTATTATATACGTGCAAACTATGATATTAGAAAAGGATTTTTTTAAATTATGCACGTGCAAACTGTAACCATGATATAGAATGCGATGAAAAATGAATTTGGAATTGGAGACGTTTAAAAGAGGGTTGGGAGATTCACGCTCTTTGTAGTTTTGTATTGTCCTTAGTTAATTAATAAATGTTGAATTTATAAATTAAAAAAGAAATTATTCATATTATTAATAAACTGAAAACGGAATTTTTGTACCAAGTGTTCGTCTCCATGTGTGCAACCGAAAAGCTATTGGGCTGATGCAAAAGTTCGTCCCGTTTTTGTCGCTACATGGCATTGCATCGCAAAACCGAAGTGTTATCTACTTCACACGTGTAAAGTTTTGATGTTGTTTGAAAGAAGGAATTCGAGCGAGTACTTGGGAAAAAAATTGTTATTGATCTGTGTTTTTTAAATTTTGTTAAGTATTAAAAATGGCAGAAAATAAGGAAACATTTTCGACATATTATGCTTTTATATTTCCGAAAAGGCAAGAATGCTTTACACACGGATAAGATATGTATTGTGTAGGGTGAGGATGCCGTTGACGTAAGTGCCGTAAGTGGTTCAGAAAATTTCGTCGCCTGGATCAGTTCTTTAGCCAGAAACCTAAGAACTTCAATGGGCGCGGGATTATGCAGCTACCGGAGAGATGGAGAAGAGTCATCGAACAGAACGACACATACTATATTGATTAAATGTAAATTTTAGTAAATAAAATTTTTTCTTCAGTTTTTGTCAAAAAAAAACGGGACAAACTTTTGCATCAACCCAATAATATGTAATAATTTAATGCAATCTTATTGATACTCTGATCACTCGGCAGGTTAGGTAGTTAATTAACGCCGCACTGGAGCAATACAACGTGTTATTTTCGATGGACTAGGATCAATCCCGAAGGGAAGAGTCCAAGAACGACGCCTCGTAATTCAGAACTAGAACTTCAGATGACTAGAACACCTGAGCTGGCAACCCACTCTCCAAACTTCCACACCAAGCCAACGTGACATTTGAGGCCACGACAGAATTAACATGTACCAGCCCTCGTGAAACGACTATATTGCTCGAAAAGTGAAAAGAGTCTTCATTTCCAGGTGAATTAGGAACTGACTCAGATCACTGCACTATCTCCCGACATTATGGTGGTGGCTGCGAGATTCATTTAATATCCCGACAACCGGGATCCCATTAAACCAGTGGTAGTCAACCTAGTCCCTACCGCCCACTAGTGGGCGGTTTTGTCCGATGCTGAAGCTACTCAATGGTAGGTCGCTATCCGTGGATTTGTTGCTTATTTGAAGGAAGAAGTGCCAAATGTTTTATGTATTCATTGTGTGGTACACACAGACAATATCTTGTAGGAAAACATTTAAGTACAAGTCTCCATTCATCATTAACTATAATAATTAGAGCTGTAAATAAGATCAAATCCAATGCCAAACATGATGGAATGTTTCGACAGCTGTGCCAGGACAATAATGAGGAATTTATTAGGTTACTTTTACACACAGATGTTCGGTGGCTGTCAAAGGGTACATGTTTCGTCTCGTTTTGTAGCATTATATGATAGTGTCATACACTTTTTTAAGTATTAATGAGACCAATCTGTCAACAATTACAGACAGTAAAGAATGATGCCTTTTATTTGGAAGATATTTTCAAGAGATTTAATGAAATCAATTTGTAGTTTCAAGGAGCTAATAAAACTCTTATCAATTGACAAAATATTGTGTCATTATTTATGGACGAGCTTGATCTTCGCTATAATCTATTAAAGATAGAATTTCATCAGTTTCCCGAATTATCATATAAAAGATTATGTAACTCCAGAGGAGATTGAAAGATTTTCAGTAGCCACCTTAACGACTTAAATTAGATATGAAAAAACGATTTGGAAGATATTTTGAACTTGAAGGCGTATGACTGGATGAAAAATCCTTTTACTGCAAATATTGAGGAGGCTGGTACAACTTGCCAAGAACTGTTAGAACTTAGATATGAAGAGAGTAAATATAATTTCGATAGTGGTGGACATGAAAACCTATGGCTAAATAAAAAAATGCCTGCATTATATCCAAATATGTGGAAAACGATATTCAATTAATTGATAGCTTCCCTATTTCATATCTTGCAGAATCAGGCTTTAGTGCTGTTAATCATATTATCACCAAACATAGAAACCGTCTGAATATTTCCGAAAGAGGAAATCTTCGTTTGTTCCTTACGAAAATTGAACCAGATATCAAATATTTAATTTCGCAGCATCAGCCTCAAGGATCTCATTAATAATTAATTAAAGGTCACTTAATAGACTTTATACTTTTATAGTTTTTATATTTAATTTTCTATTTCTTCAATTTAAGCAGCTTCCGCACTAGCAGGTGCTGTATCGACGGAGATCTGAAATGCAGCATCAAATTAAATTTTCTATGTATATAAACATATGCAAAGTATAAATAAAAAGATAAATTTAACTACATATTTTTACCTCCACTCAAAAATTACGAGCACTTTGCAGTTGCGCTAAATTAAGTTACTGCGGAACCGGTATGGGCGGTAAGAAAATTTTACTACCAACAAAAGTGGGTGGTAGGTATGAAAAGGTTGACTACCCCTGCATTAAACGAACCTAAAATCGTCCAGCCTTCAACTTTAAAAGAACAATATAATTTTTGCAAAAAGTTGCGGGATTTACTCTGTAAACCGTTCAGGTATCGTTAACCGAAAAATAATAATTAATTCTTCATAAAAATTGTTAAAATACTGTACTTCTAGAGATGATATTGTTTTATGGATGAATTCAGATACGAACCAAACCTGCCCACAGCGAGTCTTAAACCTCCAAATGGTTTCGACGAGATCCACCAAGATCCGGTCATTTTCGCCAATGACGAGATATCTCGTCCGTCACGATCTGATCAAATTCACAAAGGACGAGATATCTCGTCGAGGCAAAATTAAGGAATGAAGTTCCAAGTAGTAAAAACAAGCTGACCCTTCCCAAGGAGTGGTGACAATTTCAAACGAGTTTTTCCATCAAGTACTATCCACTACAAGGCAGTTTTCGACACAAAAATAAACCACCAGGATGGTTAAAATCTTTCTGAACAGTTTAGGAGCATCCATATTCTGATTTATATTCGGGGGCCGCAGTAGTTAGAGGAGCAGCGGATTAGCAACAGGAGGGTTACGAGTTCAAAACTCGATCCATCCAAAGACCGTGGGGATGGTGCACGTTAAATAACTCGTAACCTCGTCACGTTGGTATGGCGTTGTAGTTTGGAGAGTGGGGTGCCAGCTTAGGTGTCAAACTTCCTCATCTGACCGTGGTTTAAAATCGTGATGTGTCCTTGGATCTTTACCATCGGAATGGATCCTAAACCTTCGCCGATAGCCCGGTGTGTTGCTTCAGTGCTGGTTGGTTTGGGTTTCATGGCGCAAGGTCCGATAGAAGACAAGCTGCGCCAAACGCAAGATAAAGTTCGACCCAGTGAAATGTAAAATATACTCAAATTAATAGACTATCCAGCAATAAACCTAAAAAGATGTATACTGGGTGAGTCTAAATTGTTTTTACAAAATAAGAGGGGTGATAGTACCCATCCAGACGAGCAATAATTACCATGGCACATAGGGTCGCATTCCACTCTGAGAGGCAGAAAAGAGTCAAATTTGAATTTCAACATGAACTTACAACAGTGTTGGGAAAGCGAATGAACGATACCAAAAGTTGCACCATCTGATTTATTGATCAGAGAAAAACTCACAGCAATGCTCAAAGTGGCGTGTCGTTGCACAGTTAACACCGGAATGACTGGCTCTCGAAGATTCCTGGTGTTGTGTTAATTTTGCCTGCGGCAACACCGATTCGCGCTACGAGATCTTCAGCCGAGTCCACAGGCGTCTGGTACACTAAAGATTTCATGTGCCCCAAAAAGAAAAAGTCCAGTGGGTTGAGGTTCAGTGAGCGAGGAGGCCAAGCCACAGGTCCGCCACGTCCGATCCATCGTGTGGGATATGTGGCATTCAAGAAGTGCCAGACCATGCTGGAAAAGTGTGCTGGGGCTCCATCGTGCATCAACCACATGTCTCTCTGGATGGACTTTACTCTGCCTCTCAGAGTGGAATGCGACCCTATGTTCCATGGTAATTATTGCTCGTCTGGATGGGTACTATCACCCCCTCTTATTTTGTAAAAACAATTTACACTCACCCTGTATAAGGTCTTTTTCAACGGCAAAATATTTCGATATCATTTCTACAATACTTTTCCGATTCGTATGATGTAAAATGTGGAAAAAAAAGAGGTTTGGGGGAAAAGAGTAGTGGGGTGAAGATAGAGAAAGATATCACTTTGGTGTCCCGAGAACACGACACCCGCGTTAACTAAAGACAGTAAACCCCATGGGAAAAGAAAAGAACACTCGAATGCCTCGGTGTTGTGATGCCCGTACACACCTAAAGAAAATGGTTTCCTAAGGGCGCCGTTAATTCGACAACCAACTAATTAATATTCAAGCATAAATTAACCACAGCACCAAGACGAAACGAAGCCATAAGCAACATGCAAATCTGGACCACTTAATGAAACTAATCGTGTCAGCACTAACGATCACCGTAAAAAAGAATAACGTAAGACCAATGTCGAAGGGAGACTGGTCGGTTTCCTTCGTATGGAGAGCGACTGTGAAAGCAAAAATGGCCGTCTTCAGAGAAATCGTGTCAAACGGAGGAATAATGTTTGTTGATGTTGTGGTATCGGGGGCAGCGAGAAGTGATCAGACCACTTCATTAATGACCGGCAGAATGTGTTCTTGAAAAGTGATTTCTGACCTCCGGCAACAGGTGGCTTCCCCTCCATCATTGTTTTCATCTCTCGGATAGAAAGGTTCCTGTTTCCGGGCCGATTTATTTCTTGCGCTTCTTTTTTATTTATTGGATTAGAAGTAGTAAATCTGGACTAGTAGCACACTTCAAAACTGGACGTTCGATATTTTCGGGCGACGCCATTTTTCAGGCAACGCTCTTTTACTCTTTGGCGTTACCCGGCAGCCTTTTAACACTTTGAGGTGCACGATTTTAAAGAAAGAAACCCAAGTTGTACTCAATTGTTTATTCACTTATTCAGCTTCAAAATGAGTATAAAACATCAAATAACATATTTTTTTATTATAAAACGAATTATTCACTCAATAAATTTTATGAAAAATAAAATATTTACCATTATGAAGACAAAAATTCACTGCACCACGCAATTCTCCAACCTTAATCACAAGTGTCAAGAACTTACTAATGCGTTTAGACATGCGTAAATTTGTGTTTTCAGTTATTTACATATTTAGCGTTAGCTTATAAAATTGACAGCTCAATGAAAAACTTTAAATAAAACATTAAACTGTATGACTATGAGTAATTTCAGCTTTTTGAGGTGGGTTAAAAAATATCCCACCATGCATAAAAAGCTAAGCAAGAGGTGGGACAGTTTTTAACTCAACTAACCCCAAAGAGTTAATAGTTCAAAGCTAGTAGTTAATAATTCACAACTAGGTTCAAGGTAGGTAGTTAATTAACGTCACACTGTAGCAACACAACGGGCTATTGGCGACGAACCGGGATCGATCCTGAAGAGAAAGATCCGAGAACAACCCCTCGTGATTTCGAACCAGTCATGACGAGGACAACACTTAGGCTAGCAACCCACTCTCCGAACTTCCACACCACGCCAATTTGAGAACATTTAAGGCCACGATGGACTTAACGTGCATCAGCCCCCACATACAAGACAGACTTTGGTTGGAGCCTGTTTCTAACTCGCAATGCTCCGGTTCTAATCCGCTACTCTTCCAACCGGGCTACGACGGTCCAGGGGACTGTTCAAAGGTTTTGGATCCCACAATAATTATTATAGGGGTAGACTAGTTTAGAGGTTGGTATTGGTATTGGTATTTTCAATTAACGTCACACTGGAGCAACACAATGGGCTATTGGTGACGGTCCGGGATCAATCCCAGAGGGAAAGATCCGAGGACAACACCACGTAATTTTGAACCACGGTCAGATGACGAGGCAACACCTGAGCTGGCACCCCACTCTCCAAACTTCCACACCACGGCAACGTGAGGACATTTGAGGCCACGACAGATTTAACGTGCACCAGCCCCCTTTGTACACGACGGTGTTTGGCTGGATTCGAACTCGCAACCCTTCGGTTGCTAGTCCGTTACTCTTCCAATCAGGCCACCGCGGCCCACTAAAACAATTAGGATTTAAAATATATCTAATTGTTAGAATTCATCTTAAAATCTTGAAAGGGGAATGACTCTGAACGTCTGCTCAAAAGGAGGTATTCGAGTACGAATTATTGATACTATATTGTATTTTGCTATGTTTATACTTAAAAATGAATTTCCAGGAGTACAATCCAGGCCCCGGTTGGAAGCGTAGCGGTTTAGCAACCAGTGGGTTGCAAGTTCGAAACTCGATCAAATCAAAAACCGTCGTGTAAGCGGGGGCTGGTGAACGTTCAATCTGTCGTAGCCTCAAATGCCCTCACGTTGGCTATTGTGTGGAAGTTTAGAGAGTGGGGTTCCAGCTCAGGTGTTGACCTCGTCATCTGACTTTGGTTCAAAATCATGTTTTATCCTTGGATTTTTCCTTTCGGGATTGATCCCGGACCGTCGCCAATACTCGTTGTGTTGCTCTAGTGCGACGTTAATTACTTATAACCTATCTTTCTCATAATGTATTCAAGAGCAGTTTATAGTTTTGGACACTAATTGGATTCCCTCAATTAACATGACAGGCAAACGTTTTCAATTAACATGAGATAGACAAGACATTGAGGTAAGATAAAATAAATTTTTATACTTATTTACGCCTCAGCCTCATAATTTGTACTTTTGAAATTCAAAGAACCGTTTGGTAAATTTGGCAGGAAATGTTTCCGAATCACTATTCAAACCAAACATTCAAGATGTCGAAAAGATATTTTAATGTTCTTTATTTTGCTGCAACTTTAATGAATTTTATTGAGCAAAACCTTTGAAATCAATCATAGCCCAAGAAAAAGAAATTAATTCATAACATCCTGACCATATTTCAAAATATGGTAAAATCTTGTCATTCAACGAATCATCAGGGAATCGAATCGGAACAAAAGTGCTCAGGAAGTATTTCTAAAGCACGTATTGTAATAGAAGTAAGTATGTCTCAAGAGCAAATAAGTTTGGAAATTTATTTCATTTTTGTTCGAATACCCAGAATGTTTCGTCAACATCATATTTTATCTCCATGACAAACAAAAGAAATTTATAAAACGGATCTCAAAATGAATGCGAAATGTTTTGAATGATAATGGTGGTTTGTAAACTATTCAAAGCACTTCGTACTGCTAAAGAACGTAACGTATTTCGCAGTCGAAATTCAGTTTCATGGATTTAAAAAGAAAATAAACTTTTTATCTTTTAACATTATATAAACAGCGAAAAATCTATTCTGAATCTCATTTATCATAGAAATTAAACGAAATTTGAAACCTATGCAAGTTACTAGAATGCACTTTTTCTACTAAACTATAACCTTGACTCAACCACAACCCGGTACAAAACAAGAGTTCGTTTTAAGTTTTGAGACCCAAAAACCAATATTCCCTGTAGTTTCGCCACTCTTGCGATTGCACAAATTTTGCAAGACTTAAAGAAGCATTAGTGATCATACAAAAACACAAAATCGATTCTTGATTATGGCAGTAATCTTGGGGATCGAATAAATAATCAACGGGGATCGCAATAAAAAGATTAAGTAGACCACTGTGTTGAAACTAATAATATTTGCATATACAGTGTGGTGCCAACTTAGGGAAATTATTGGGGACATAAATAAAACCGCAGTTGCTTCATATAGAAGAGAATTTTCGGAACGCTTAGTTTTGTTTGTTGTCATAACTAATATTATCCGTAGTATTTAGCTCTCACGTAGTAAAGGGCTCTCGCCTTGAAAGTATTTGGGCAATTGCGTTCGGGGCCCCTAGAACTTCGCGCCCCTTCTGTTAAAGCGACCAAATGCCGAGTGAGATCGAGTCATAGAGAAAGTTTGCTTACTCGTATTATTTGCATATCTTCGGCTTGGAGCAGAAACTCATTAACTGTCATTTCTCGGAAGTATGTTTTTTGGCACTCAATGCTTGTTTTCATGATGATACGTTGTCACAATATTATCGGTTTGTACAAAACATAATACTATCAAAATGCTTACAATTTTTATTTCTGACTTAAAAACCAATAGTCTTTAAAATGGCTGCAGTATAAAATTTGGTTATTTGTCAGTTAACGGGAGTTTCTGCTCTAAGCCGACAATATTTGTAATATTCATCCATCACGTTTGGGGGTTCTGGGCTCCAAGCTTTAAAACATTAGGGGCTCTTCGACAAAATACCAACACAAGTCCTTGGGGACTTGTGTTGGTATTTTGTCGAAACAATTTATTTAGTTATTCAGTGAAAATGTCAAAGTAATTATCTCTCCTGTTTCAGGTTGCTTGGCCCTTTCCATAAAATTTAGGAGGGGGCAAAGGGTTGGGCCCCTAGGAGTGAGTACAGGTGTGCCCATATTCCAGGTGTGCCCATATTCTGATGAAAATATTATTCCTTTCAATTGTCAATAAAATGTTCATGTCATCATACTCAGCAACAATCGAATCTGATTAGACATTCAAAAATATATATAATTTAAAGATAATAAAATTATTCTCTTCCCAGATATATTTAAAAGAACTTACCATTCTTCCGCCTTTTGAAGAACTTTAAGATTCCATAGTACGGCATGTTTTCACCTAACAAGTCTTTCGATGGCTGTGTTTAACTATATCAAACACAATTCAGATTTCTTTGATGTCTCTACCATTGATGCATTCCTATGTCAACAGTCGGGATTAAAATTGCAAGCACAGGTCTCACAGGCAACACATCAGAATTTCAGCTTCTCATTTCGAAGCCACACTTTGTAATGAGTTGTACCTTCAGAACAAGTACGGGGTTTATTGCAATCAGATGTATTACAACTTTAAACCTTTTCGTATTTATAACAACTGCTAACTTAAGGTGTTCCAGATCCTCGTTCTTGTGGAAACTTTATAGTAATCCAATTATGAATGTTTAGTTCGGTGATTGAGGAATGTCACGGGAATGGAGTAGTGCAAAATTCTAACACGCCAATATAATTACTTCCCAATGCTTCTTAAACAATCTAAAAGTATTTTTCAAATATCTGAACTTCTAGAATATATATTTTGTTGTAAACACATTTCTTGATAAACCAATTGCAATCCTTTTAAATCACGATATGGCACGTTACAAATGAACGGAACTTTGTAGGACATCAAAAAATATCTTCTATACACTCCCTTGAGCATTCAAATTGCTTAAATTTGTTATCAAAGTTCTTTGGTCAGCTCATTGCATCGATCCAAAAACAAACCAAGAGTTCACAAACACACAAAACTTCACAGGATGCCAAAAATCTACCTTCCGAACGTGAATCCCTCGAACATTAGAAAGTTTGTCCGAAATTCTTTACTCAGCTCATTGCAAAAGTTCCAAAACCCGAATCTTCTTTCACACTCGAGAGATCCATTCACCGAAATGTTTCGGAAGACGAAAAAATATCTTCTCAGCCGCGTGTAAAAAACGAAACTCGAAGACGAGTTTCTCCGTCGGAAGAAGCTTCGATTCACAACCACCTGCAGCTTCGAGGCATGATCCCAGAATGAATGGAAAGCGGGGCGTGTAGCTCTCGGACACTGCGAACCGACATCTTTTCGAAGGAAACCGGCCGGCCCTATTTCCTCTGCTCTACGCAAGCTCTTAGACCATTATAGGATGATTGCTTTTTTCTCGTCTCATCTCCCGGGGTATCTTTGTGGAAATCCCTCTTTCTCTCCGCAGACCTGTTGGGCATCAGACACGAGGAAGTTTTAAATAGATTAAACTGTACTTCGGAGACCGTTCGCATGATTTATTGGCCACCATACGAGGAAGCATAGTGAGATATGCGGTCGCGCGCGTCCGGATCGTGCGCAGGGGTGTTTTACATTTATTTCAATGAATTTTTTTTTGTTGTATCTGATAAAGCTGGTTGTAAAGATTATTTCCGACTTTTTATGGGTAACGGCGGTGTTGCATCTAGAATGAAGCACGGTGCTCGTATATTACTCTGTGGGGTGGGAATCAAAACAAACCTTCTTTAGAAAATAGGAATTCGTAAGTTAAGAAAAGTTCAGACCTGTCAGAGCAATTTTTATTTGAGAAATATCCGCTTCTGAGATAAGTCTTAGTATTCACAGAGGCCGCCGTGGCTCAGTAGATTTGTCCACTGTGCTAGCTGTTAAAAGTTGGTGTTTTTATGTCTCATTTTGGATTAAAACTATACATTTCACTTCATAATGCTTAGATCTACAAATATATAGAGTTAGTTTATTTATGTTACGTTTTTGGTTTGTTTAAGTCATTTTGTAGTTTACTTCATGCTTTTGTGAATGGCAACGAGTTGGTTGCCGGTTTTGTTTTTTGTTATGAAAGAAATGGCGACGTTTATAGAACATGAGAAGTGTCGTTGAAATAAAAGTGGTTTTTGTTTGGTTAAATATGGAGTCAGATTAATATTATAGATAGTAGAGAACGACGGTAAAGTAATTCCGATAGAGTCTCGCAACACTAGCAACCTGTGAGTTGTACTAGGTGCGTGGTCTACTCATGTAACTTACCCTGGGTGTGTTTAAATCTTCTGTGTTAATAAGACTTTCCTTGCGTGTGAATCCATTACTCGATGTCTTCTGTCTTGTGTTCGGCGTAGTACAAGCCCAACACAAAGAACCAAATCAAAAAGTTTAGTCACACAATTTTCGACATTTTCCCCACATGCTTCACTCCAAAAATTGAGAATACCCGTATCTTATTTTCAAGATTTCATATGAATTTGATCTAAGACAAAATTTGATATGAATTTGTAAGTGAATTTCCATACTAGGTCGTACATCCCATTATCGATTTATACACGAATATAAAATATATTAGTTTGAATTTAGTACCTTCTGAAGAATAAATAGACAAATCTGAAGTCAACACAAATCTGTGTTGACTACAGATTTCAACAATCAGGCAATCAAACAACACTTCGGAAAAAATCCTTTTAAATAACTACATTTTTTAAGTCAAGTCGTATGAGTTAAATTAATATAAGTGTTTAGGACTTCTATACAAACAAAATACTGTGTTTATTGTACTTAAAATTGAAATGAATAAAGATAGGTCTTGGAGAATAATTCGTGTGATGCAGTAAACTAATTTTAATATTATATTAGAAGGTAAATCTTGTAATAAAATTTCTAAAATCTTAGGACTAGATCATTCTCATTTCCAAAAACCGCTTAGTTTGCACAAAAGAGATGGATTGATCTTGAAAATAAAGACTGAAATGATAAATAATGAGTGAAGTTGCAGAATGGAAAGTCAGGAAATGAAGTTTGATTCAAGCAGTTAAATTTGTTGCGAAACCTTTTCTATCTGTATGTGTGTGCAAATTAAAGGTAGGTTTAATTATACATGCAGAAATTGTACGCCACGTCCCCTGAAAAGTCGGTAACAACGATAAAAAGAAAACATTTATCAGCTTGGGTAATATGTTTAAAGTCACTTTTGAACAATTTAAAACTTTTCAAATATAGTTATAGCTAGAGACTGAGGTAAGTATATTATTTTTGATGTGAATACGACTTTAAAATCGGAACAGCACTGGGGAGGGGGCATGCTTTTATGCATGACCCCTCGCCAGTACTGTTCCGATTTTAAAGACGTATTCACATATCAAAAATAATATACTTACCTCAGTCTCTAAACTTCTCTTACCTAGTCTAAACAGTCTCTTACCTAGTCGTTCGTTACAAAAATGCGATACCATTGTTTTGTCTTATGATTTCAGAACTAGAAGAAACACCCAGAAGATAAATATAGCGTCGTGTAGACAATACTCAATATGGCGAAATTTTACGGTGCTGGGAAAGCTTTGGGCCAGTGTAACTTTGGTATGCGTGGAGTGAGGACTGCGAAAGTGGTGTCATTCGAAATCTACCGAACTACGCAGCAATTACAGGTATTTAATCAATAAAATTATCCTCAAATATTGAGGTCAAATTGCACTTTAATCATTCAAACTGCAAATTAATTGTTAATTATTCATACAATAAACAATCATTCCAACTTTCTATATCTGCTTCATTCACTCTACAATCCAACCCTAGTATTCACATCAAAACTACAATTTGTGTCCACAATCTACCAATTTTTTTGTCATGATAATCACTCTCTCTTTCGTACGGTAGCTCATAATTTAGGTAGGCTTAATTATGCAGAAAGCTTAATTAAGCAGTTAGCTCTTGATGCAAAAATTATTGATTTCAGTAGTCTTAGAAATGGATAGATGATTGCCGAATAGGAAAGCTCGTACTCATTGCTGGTGGTTGACCCTAATTAAGTATTTAAATCGAGATAAATTTTTAAAAATTGCTATTAACCTTGGACAAAAAAATTCAAATTCATAAGCCACACCACTTTCATCTTTAGTTATCTTACAATAGTGCTTTGTTCTTGCGGTGAAGAGTCCCCACCTTTCTCACGTCGCAAAAACTCTATCAACGAATTTGCATCACGTTTTGTCAGACTTCGCAAAACTTGCAAAGGCTCATATTTAAAGTTACATGAAATTCATGGTTGGTAGGTTGGTTTTGGGGGTTTTATGGCGCAAGGGCCATATTTGGCCATGCTGCGCCGGACACATTACAATATCAAGTAATTGACACACACAGTGAAAATTTTACTGACACATAACAAAGAAATACACCCAGGGAGGAATGCACCTGGCAGGAATCGAACCTGAGCCGCTTGCAACTCGAAGTCATGGCAAGGTAAGTCTTAAGAAAATTTACGGTTAGTTAATTAGTTTTAATTAACGTCACACTGGAGCAACACAACTGGCTATTGGTGACGGTCCGGGATCCATCCCAAAGGAAAACATCCGAGGACAACACCACGTAATTTTGAATCACGGTCAGATGACGAGATCACACCTGAGCTGGCACCCCCACTCTCCAAACGTCCACACCACGCCAACGTGAGGACATTTGAGGCCACGACAGATTGAAAGTGCACCAGCAACGTGTACACGACGGTCTGGTTAGACCGAGTTTCAAACTCGAACTAGTTGACAGTTTAAACCGTTTGTGCGAAAATTGTGTGCAGTGGAAAGTGACGATGTGTCGAAGATTTCACTATGAAGCCAAAATATCACAGTAAAGTTTAATTGCGGCATAGGAAGCTTAAACAAGTAGAAAGAGCAGTTTAAGACGAATAAAACGATACCAAGGTGGTTAAACCTATGACAAGTTCGGAGAGATCTAGAGCTTACCGAAGACGCAAGATGGAGAAGGCGCGCGTACACGGCGACTTCGCCTGACCATCTAACGAGCTGCCACCACGCTTGGGAACACCACCATCGACCTTACCTTCGCCAGGAACATCAGCATGGACACCATGCCGTTTGTCTCGTACTTTAGCTATCACAGACCCATCATCCATAAGGTCGCCTTAGAAAACTAAGCATTGCCCACACTCTAACACCACTTCTATGTATCCACCAAAACTGGCTAAATAAATAAATGTCAAACAAATACCCGCCGTCTTCATTTCACCAGCGACCCACTTACCAGTTATTCCGCCCAAAAGTATTCAAGAACCAAACCTTACGGTACAGTGGGGACTGTACCTACCGGGTGTTTTTCTTTACCCTCCAAGTGGTCTACGAGAACCGATCTCGTTCATCAAGATCTGACCAATTTTGCAAATGACGAGATATCTCGTCATTACGATATTGCCGATTTTTTTTATGATGACTAGATTAAGATCTGGTCAGTATTCTTCTAATGACGAAATATCTCGTCCATCAAAATCTGGTCAGTTTTTTCTAATGTCGTGATACCTCGTTGAGACAACAACCAGGAGGATTAAAATAAAAAATTAGTTGACATCGCAAAGATCTCATTACATTGAGTTTGTATAACGGAATGGCAACGAGACAGCTATTAGTAAAATCAAAAATTTTCAACTGAGGATAGTACAATGGCTTCGGAAAGAGAATGCTTCGAAGGTGATTATTCTTAAATCTATCTTTTCTATTATCATTTATATTTTAAAATTTTAATTCTATTTATCATTTTAAAAATCCAATCCTGATACTTTTGAATCACATTTCAAGTATATCACAATTAATAGCTGTCTAAGAACGATATATAGGTGAATCCATTCAAATCCAGGAAGGCTGTTCGCCTCACCATCTTTGAATCGAATGATATTTTGCAAACCAGGTACATTTTGGGCCACCTTAAATCAACTTTTTTTATAATCTCGAAAACAAATTTTCTTCGAGATACAGGGCTGTGAAAGGGACATCACAAATTAATATTTATTTTTCTTAGGGTACATCACCTAGTTAAAATAGCATATCTCCTAAAGTATTTAAGATAATCCAATTTTTTTAAATCAATTGTCAGACTTTACAGCAACTATTGATACTAATTTCATTAGTGGTACATAAATAATATTGGAAATATAAATTTTTTAATTTGATGAATTTGAAATTCATTTTTCTCAAAAAGATATCTTTTAAAAATCTGATTATTTTTTTCAAGTTCGTATATAAATATTCTATCCGAAAAGTGAGAGCTGTTTTGCAGTTTTTGAATAGTTAGGTTTAAATAAATTATTTTGTGTAATGATCCTGATCGGAAAACCCGACGCGATCAGAAAATATTGAAATACCGTCAAATTCCCTTTCGAAGTATGAAAAATCTAGAAGCGCATGTCAAATTCCCTATAAAAGGACCGAAAAGATTTTCGAAATCCCTAAATTAAATCGGAATTCCTTTTCAGCCAGTGAGAGAACTGCGCTTTCTGTATTTGCGTAAAAATACTTTTTTATACAACGTTAACCGAATAATTTGAATAATAATTTACAGTATTTACTTAATTTGAATAAATATTTATCACAAAATTACATATTAAACATTTACACAGAATTTCACAAACATCGTAATTTTGATGTTCATCTCACTACAAAACCAAATTTAAAAATATACTGTAATTGTTTTGATAGAAAGAATCAGAGTAATAAACTACATATTTAAAATATTAATAAATTCCTATAACTATATTAAAACGTTTAAACAGTATTGAAACTAGTAGCACAAAACGTAATACCGTATAAATCCTCATAAAACTGTTCTAAAATTGCATAGATAAGAAAAATTATGAAGCTCAGTAATATATATATTTAACATCGCAGATAAAATAATGATATAAATTTTTATTTACTTAAAACAATAAGAAAAGTTGCTAATTTGAATATTAGTTACGTTAAATAAACTATTAATTAAAATAAATTGAGAGATTTGTTGAATTCGGCAAAAGTGTTTAATGTCCTTTCTGCCACACATAACTCCAAGAAAGCATTCAACGGATACTTCAATAAATGACTATTTCAATGTTGAACATCACGAATGTAATTCATAACTAAATACAGCTTAATAAGTAAATAAACTTACTTTCAATCATCCTCGATTCTTGAAAAATTGCACTCTCAAGTCACAATACTAGGAGATCTGATTTTGTGTATAACAAGAGGCAGACTTTGTCATGAACGCACCATTGTAAAACTTTCAACAAGAGTGAACTTGTTAGTTATTTAAAAACTATTTTTGACGTTGCAGGAAAAGTTTCATGTGCCTTCCTCCTTAAAAGAAATAATTAAATTTATTAGTATCTTCTGAAACCATGAAATTGCTTTTCACTTAATATATTGATTTGTTTGAGATATTAATTTCATAAAAAATCCCAGAACGAATTATACCCAAATCCAAGAATGAATTGAGAGTAAATGAGTATTATATACTAAACGATTTAAAATGTAAAGGAATAAGACGTAATCAGACAAAGTTAAAGGCTTTTTAAGGGGGCACACACAGTACCTTTAAAACCTTAAAAAAATCGATTTTCCAATTTTGATCTATTTAGATAGTTTGAAATGTTCTGATTCTGATCAAAAAAGCCGCATGAAAAAATTCGCATCCGTTCGTTCGTAATGAGGATTTTTCGAGCACACCTATTTTTGTTTTCAGCTGGACTCCTGAAATTTTGAATGAAAATAGATTATCAAAAGGGCTTCAAAATGAAACCAAAATTTTACTCAAAAGCTAAAAATATATTAAAAAATTTTGATATAGTATGAGTGAAAATTTGGAAAAAATTAATGAAGTGAATATTAATTGATTGTTATATTTATGTTTTACTTAATTCCTATTTTTTGGTTCTAATTTAAAATAAAAGCAGTGTGTGTGTGTGCGCGCGCGCGTGTGTGTGCGTGTGTGTGCGCGTTGCGCGTGTGTGTGCGCGTGTGTGTGCGCGTGTGTGTGCGCGTTTGTGTGTGTGTGTTACTGATATCAGCTTTTAGTTTTATATCAGCTA
The DNA here is from genome assembly GCA_933210815.1 of Meta bourneti. Lineage (NCBI taxonomy): Eukaryota > Metazoa > Arthropoda > Arachnida > Araneae > Tetragnathidae > Meta > Meta bourneti. The sequence continues at coordinate 10,998,651 of OW119924.1, read as the reverse complement.
TTAGTTTTATAGAAAAAGTAAAATATTATTTGATTTTTAAAAATTACACCAAATTTTCTGCATTGTGTAGTATAAAGTATAAATAAACCCTGCAAAAAATTTCATTATGATACACATAAAACTTTTGGTGATACAGTTTACCGAAATTAGTCTATTTTACCTGTTGATTTGTATGCTTAAAGGTACTGTGTCCCCTTAATATACCAATCATGACGATGATTGGTACATTAAAAAGCTACTCTTTCGCTTTATAAATAATCTTCCCCATGTGAGCAGCTGGGTGGGTAAAAAGCAGCTGTTTGTAAAATATAAACAATCAACACTCCTAGAGCCCTCAGAATAGAATATCTTGTAACTTTATTTTATTTTATAATTTGTTGCAGCAGGTGCAAGTGAAACCATGTGTGCAAATTACTACCAAGTGAAAATTTTAATAAAAGTCCTGAAGAAATATGCAGCCCAAACATTTCCGCGGTAAATAATTAGAAGTTAGTTATAAGTTCCGCCATAAATAATTATAGCTTGACTGATTTCTTTTTTAAAACTATTAACAGTAGAATTATAAGATTATCCAAAATCTAAGTTCCATGCACTTTATTTATATATGTATAGAAATAATGAATCATGTTAAAATATCGCATTGAAAAAGGTGCTTGAGCTTCTGGTTGAGGAGATTCGAGCGCTCACTTACTAGTGGAGGAATACCGTTGGCCCTGCTCGTTGAGCGAGCGTTAGCGGTTGAAATTTCGATGATATCTTACGTAGAAGGCTCTTAAAAATAAATATTTGAGAAACTGTATTAGTTATATAGGGTATTACATTAAAAACATTCTAATGAACTTACACAAAAAGTTTCAAAAATTTTAAAGATGGCTTTTTTTATTAAATCTTAACCAAACGAAAGTAGCACATTTTGATACATTAACTATAAGAGAAAACTTAAGGAGTAAACGAAACATTTGAAGACATATTATCCAGAAATTATCTGACTATGTAGAGGATCTTGAAAAATCCCCAAGGCAGGTTTACTTGAGGTCCGAATGGGCTTTCATACTAAGAAAAGTTATATTATGTCAGAAGAATTACAAAATTTATAATTGTTCAATCAATGAAAATTACATCGCAAAAAAATGCTGTCCAAGTCCATTTATCATTTTCATGTGATTTATCATCTATTATTGTTGTATTAAATTAAAAAGCTATGCAATAGTTTAGGAAATTATCACTAGCTGCAGACAGGAATGCCAACAAAAATCTTCAAATTAGATATTTCAATCACTAAACAAATAACTATATCACGATCCATTAGTTAACTCTTTGAGGCACAGGATTTTAAAGAAAAAAAACAAGTTGCACAGAATTGTTTACTCACTTATTCAGTTTCAAATTAGTATAAAACATCAAATAGCATGTTTTTTATTATAAAACGATTTATTCACTCATAATAAATTTTTACGAAAAAAACATTTGATCTGTTATGAAAGACAAAAATTCACTGTCACCACACAATTCTCCAACCTTAATTACAACAGTGTCAACAACTTACTAATACGTTTTGACATACGTAGATTTTTGTTTTCAGTTATTTGTACATTTAACGTTAGTTCATAAGCATTGACAACTCAATGAAAAACTTTAAATAAAATATTAAACTGTATGACTATGAGTCATTTCAACTTTTTGAGGTGGGTTAAAAATATCCCACGATGCATAAAAAGCTAGGCAAAAGGTGGGACAGTTTTCAACCCACCTAACCCCAAAGAATTAAATCCAGTCTGCAATCTTCTGTATTAGCTTAGGAAGCTATTCAATTTCAAAGGCAAGGATATTTAGTAAAAAAACTTGTAAAGGAATCTTTTCCCAATCGTACAGAGAAAAACACGGATTTAGAAAATGGGTGATCTGGCTCTTCTGGTTTTATCCGGCCTCTCTGTAAGTTCTATCCAGTCTACCAATGTTCCATGAATTTGAAATAATTTTTTATCAATACGAGTACCTAATACCTATTGAAAAAAACATGGAAGTTACATTTTCTTAGATTGATGATAGGCAATAATGTATATTCTTTGCCTTTCCCTTGTAATAAGAGCAATATTTTATACCAAAGATATCGTAGCATGCATATCGAATCAAATCTTACGAAATTGAATTTCATAAGCCGAAATTCGCTTTAACTAGTTTTTCTTGCGTTTAATCACTTGTTTCGCCCTTAATTTCTGGTAGGTAGGTATTTTAATTAACGTTACACTGGAGCAACACAACGGGGTTTTGGTGACGGACCCGGGATCAATCCCAAAGGGAAAGATACGAGGACAACACCACGTAATTTTGAACCACGGTCAGATGAAGAGGCAACATGTGAGATGCCACCCAACTCTCCAAACTTCCACACCACGCCAACGTGAGGACATTTGAGGTCACGACGGATTTAACGTGCACCAGCCGCCTTTGTACACGACTGTCTTTGGTTGGATTCAAACTCGCAACCCTCCGGTTGCTAATACGTTACTCTGCCAACCGGGCTACCGCGGCCCTCCCTTCATCCCTGAGGTGAATCAAGAAATGAAACATGAATCTTGAGTATTTTTCATTTTAACATCACTTTTATATGGTGTTTAAAAGTAAAAATATCAGCTACTTTGAAATAAGTTGGAATTTTTTAAAGGAAACTCGTAACTCAGGCAGTAAAAATTGGGGGAAAATTATAATCTAGTAAGTATATTTGTAACGCTTAAAAGTAAGTTATGCATTAAAAAGTTTAACTATTGCATTGCTTTATGTCTCTTTAATTTTAGTCATATTCTGTTGTTTTCATTTTCTTTATACACTGCTGGCCACCGTAAATGCAACACCCTGAAGGAAGCATGCAAATAATATGAAATTTGCAACATGCATTAGCGGAGGTGAGATATGCAAATGATTAGAATTTCAGCGCAGACGCACATCACGCGCGCCTGTGGCGCCACTTCAAAGCGCTATTTAAGACTTGGAGATTTCGACGATTTCAAGTACGGCAATTGTGTTTTTCTTGTGGTTTTTTCAAAAAAACGATCAATTATGCCTCGTAGAAAACAGCGATCATCTTTTGATCAAGTATCCGAGTTCGACAGAGGAAGGATAGTGGCCTACCGAGATTGTGGATTATCTTTCAGGGAAATCGGTAGTCGTGTTGGACGAAACCAAACAACTGTACTGTGGATATGTGATCGTTGGATGCAGGAGGGTACGACGGACCGACGTGTTCGATCGCATCCACCTCAGTGCACCACTTCACGTGATGACAGGCATATTGTGCGTATGGCAGTGACGGATCGCTCAGCCACATCACGAACCATAGCACAGCACATTCAGTCTGTACCGCATCATCCAGTGTCTGCGCGTACCATTCGACGCCGTTTACAGCAGAGTGGTCTGTCCGCAAGACGTCCATTGCTTCGTCTACCCTTGACGCAGAACCACAGACGTTTCCGCCGCCAATGGTGCGATGAAAGAAGGATGTGGACGGCAGAATGGAATGAAATTGTCTTTACTGACGAGTCACGCTTCTGTCTACAACACCACGATGGTCGGATTCGAGTCTGGAGACACCGTGGAGAGAGGATGCTGAACAGCTGCGTTATGCACCGCCACACTGGTCCTGCACCGGGTATTATGGCATGGGGCGGTATTGGATATCACTCTCGCACTCCTCTAGTACGCATTGCCGGTACTTTAAACAGCCAGCGCTACATCTCCGAGGTGTTGGAGCCAGTTGTCCTTCCTTACCTTCAGGGCTTGCCCACAGCCATATTTCAACAGGATAATGCGCGACCACACGTGGCACGCATTGTCCAAGGGTTCTTCGTCAATCGCCAGATTGAATTGCTTCCCTGGCCAGCTCGCTCTCCGGATCTTTCGCCGATAGAAAACATGTGGTCCATGGTTGCTCAACGATTGACCCAGAATACATCCCCAGCTGCCACACCAGATCAACTTTGGCAACGTGTGGAAGCTGCTTGGTCTGCTGTACCCCAAGAACACATCCAAAGTCTCTTTGAATCAATGCCGAGGCGTGTGGCAGCGGTGATCTCCAACAATGGCGGCTACTCTGGCTACTGATTTTGGCAGGAACCACACTTCACAGAAGTCTATAAATTTAATCATTTGATACTTGGTCAACATGTTATCTACAAAATAAATTTTGTTGTGATATCTCTTGTCTTTCTTGGTGTTGCAATTTGGGTGGCCAGCAGTGTATATAATGATAAAACATAAATTGACTTTGAAAAGAAGTCAATTATGTGTACTTAATTGCTTATTTGCATAACATACATTATACCAGTAATGAAACGAAGCATTTTGAGGAATCCTTCGATCATAAATCTAAACGAAGTGAATTGTTTCGATAAAACAATCCTCAATTAGCATTTTTGTCATTTTGAAAGACAAAACATTTCAAGATCAATCAAAATGGATTCATCTAAAAAGTGAAACAATACTCGAACAAGGTATCCACGACTGAAAAATTCAAAATCAAAAATTAAAAACCATGCTAAATTGAAAATAATAGTATAAAACGATTGTGAGTTTATTTTCCCAAACTCGTCTACAAGTTGATGGTACAGGTTCGATTTCTCTCTGAATGTAGTTCTCACTTCTGTGTCAGTAAAACTTTCTTAGCATGTCCATTACTTCAATGTTGTTGTGTTTGGCGCAGCATTGGCCAAATATGGCCCTTGAGCCATAAAACCCCAAACTCGTCAGGCTTGAAAACGTTGAATCTACCAAGTGAGTAAACAATTGTTTATTACTCCCTTGGGGACCACACTATATCACTTTGATCCCACGAGAAAATGGAGCATCATACTTATTCATAATTCAATATCTATTTTTTCTTCCATGTAGGTTTAATATTCAAAGAAAATAAATGTAAATGAATGAGTAATCAAGATCAAACCAGTGGATATAATTGAAGTGTAGAAAATAAATCCCCGTTTCTAGTTGCACAAATGCCTAATTATTTCCATCTGCATAATATTTCGATCCTATGTACCATGAATGTCATCTCATTTCTCTCGAAGTTAGAAACCAGCGTACGCAGAAACGTGTTTGATCCAGTTCTTTTTCTTTTCCCAGGGAAGTTTCTTTTCCTGCAGCTGTTGAGTTAGCACGTAATAACTGCCAATAGCGCGAGTTGCTCTGCCGCAGTGGGTCAATGGGTAAGTATGACAAGAAAAAGTTATTGAGGACGTGCTTTCTGAGGGCTTATTCGAAACTCGGAGATAATTAATTCGCCCATCCCGATAAATGCCTGCTCATGCGCCCGTGGTTCTATTTTATTCGACAAATGGTTTTGGGATGAAAAAGAACAAAGGAAAAGTGCCGCGGACAAATTGGTATTTTGATGAAACTAAAGAATGACATGTATTTTGCGTGTAGTTTGACGCGAAACTTTTCTAACATCAATAACTAACGGTTTGTTTTGTCACTTTATGGTCATTTTTTGCTGCACGAGGGACCAATAAGTAACGAAAATGAATTATTTCATACTTCGTTCAAGTTTTTTTTCTCAGTTTTATGTAAATTTTATAAAGCTTATTTGCCTTTTTAATTCTTCAAAATATTGCATTTATAGTAGTGTGTTTTAGTTTTCCTCTATATAAAATGCAGCTCTGATTGTTCTTCATTGATATATAAAAATTACATTATTTTTTCTTTGGTGTCTCATCATAGTAAATAAATTTTATTTTTAAAAATGAGCTTTAAACGCTATCAATGAAACTCAATATTATTCCTCACTACATAGGGCAATTGAGGTTGTACAACGCTGCATTTTCTAAGATTAAACAGCATTTAAAAGTGTTGCTCGCTTTAAAAATTTTCAACAAAATTTTTCGTCATGAAATGTAGGAAAAGGAGGTATGGAAAGTCAACAGTGATCCCTTTATCTGCTTCAAAATGACCCTGATTATATACAGGTTTCCTAGTCTAAGTTTTGTTTTATCAGTAAATTCTCAATTAGTTTGAAAATGTTCTCAGTTTTTTCGGCTTAGGAACATTTGTATCGCGTTTTATTCTTTCTCACGTTCTGTTCTCAACGAGACAAAATAAATTGGTTCGCCATTGCAAAATTCCCAAATCCTTGATCTTGAATGGCCGCGGTAGCCCGGTTGGAAGAGTAACGGATTAGCAACCTGAGGGTTGCAAGTTCAAATCCAACCAAAGATCGTCGTGTGCAAAGTGGGCTGGTTCACGTTAAATCCATCGTGGCCTCAAATGTCTTCACGTTGGCGTGGTGTGGAAGTTTGGAGAGTGAGGTGCCAGCTCAGGTGTGACCTCGTCATGGACCCTCAGGAGTGGAGAACTCTTTCCCTAAACTTCACAATTGATCTCCTGATTCAATAGTCCTCAACCCGTTAAAGGCTGAAAATGGGTAGATTATGAAATTTAATTTTGAACCATTATACAACGCTGCATTTTCTCTGATTAATCAGTGAAATTTATGCACAAAATGTTTCAAAAAATTGATCTGAACAAAATCTAGTTTTCTTGAAAAATCTACGAAATCAAAAAACGCAATCAATCATGGTCATTCCTCTAAACTGATTCCACAAGGGTAAATGATTTTAATATTCCTGCTTTTAACCCCTAATAAAAAATACCATCAGAAAAATATAAGAATTGAACAATTTAAAATGCGGTAGATTTTATTCTAACACAAAAAATATCGTAATAGATGAAAATTTAATATCAACATTGCTTTAGGGGTAGCTAAAACCCGTCAGCCATCTCTCTGGGTACGCTAATGATATACCCAACCATTTCAAATAGTTGAGACATTCATCCTCTCCTGAAAGGGCTTATACATACTAAATCAATTTTTTTAAGATCGGTTTTGTGGGTCGCCCATTTTCACTTTAATACGTCGTTAAAATCGGTACAGTTCCGGGGATCGAATACAGTATGAAAAGTCGAGCGTTACGAAAAAAGCGTTAAAACTGTTTTGCTTTATGATTTCAGAACCAGAAGAAACACCCAGAAGATAAACAGTCGAAGGAAGTCCGTACCTGACATGACCTTCGGGCCCACTCGGCCCGAAGGTACGCTGAGCATGGGAAGGGAATCAGCAACGTGTCAAAATTTTACGGTGCTGGACGAGTTTTGGGCCAGTGTCCCTTTGGGTTGCGTGGAGCGAGGACTGCGTAAATGGTGTCATTCGAAAGCTACCTAACTATGCTACAACCACAGGCCTTTAATCAATAAAATTATCCAAACTGCACTTTAATCGTTCAAACTTTAAATTAATTCTCGAATATTCATAATAAATAATCGTTCAAACTTTAAATTAATTGTCGAATATTCGCAATAAATAATCGTTCAACCTTTAAATTAATTGTCGAATATTCATAATAAATAATCGTTCAACCTTTAAATTAATTGTCGAATATTCATAATAAATAATCGTTCAAACTTTAAATTAATTGTTGAATATTCGCAATAAATAATCGTTCAAACTTTAAATTAATTGCTGAATATTCGCAATAAATAATCGCTCAACCTTTAAATTAATTGTCGAATATTCATAATAAATAATCGTTCAAACTTTAAATTAATTGTTGAGTATTCATAATAAATAATCGTTCAAACTTTAAATTAATTGTTGAATATTCATAATAAATAATCGTTCAAACTTTATATTAATTGTCGAATATTCATAATAAATAATCGTTCAAACTTTAAATTAATTGTTGAATATTCGCAATAAATAATCGTTCAAACTTTAAATTAATTGTTGAATATTCGCAATAAATAATCGTTCAACCTTTAAATTAATTGTCGAATATTCATAATAAATAATCGTTCACACTTTAAATTGTCGAATATTCGCAATAAATAATCGTTCAAACTTTAAATTAATTGTTGAATATTCGCAATAAATAATCGTTCAAACTTCCTGTGTGCTTCATTCATTCCCAATCCAACATCAGGCCCGAGTATTCACGTCACGATCTGTATCGTTGACACAGTTTTTCTTATACACAAGAGCTAATTAAACCGAGATCCACCAATTTAATTTACAAAAGGCATTAGAGAAGCCATCTTAGATGTATCCATGCTGTACTTTTTTAAAGTATCATTACTAAAGGAATGAGGAAGACAAAATTTCCAACTCTATAAAATGCCTAATGCTATGCTAAGGCGAAAACAAACAGGATACCCATTACTGCAAAACGGGGCGCTTACGCTGCTTCCTCCAAGCACGCATTACTTAAGCCGTCTGTGAATAAGTAAATCGGATACTTATTCTCCGGAGCGCCATCACTAGAGGAGAGAAGAGCCGAGTTAAAGAGATGTTCCACTTCTGGTCTAAATTATTTTTCTCAAAGCGTGAATAGCGATAAATCACACACTCTCACATTAGAGACCATTTCGGACCGCCGAAGAACGCGGAAAAAATATTCTAATGATCACATTACCGTTTATGCACCCTCGGGGAGGGAATATCAAAAGGGAATAAATAAACTAAACTGCAATTGGGCACGGAGAAGGGGTTCACGCGGCGAACTCATTTCGAACGGGTTGTCTGCTGCGAAAGCGACTGGTCAGTTTCGTTCTTGAGGAGGGCAAAAGAAAAAGATCGATGCTTTTGGGAGGCATGTAAATTCCTATAAAATATGACGTCTATCCTTGGTTTTTAATGGCGTAAGAGCCAGGTCTTGCTGAGCCAAACGATATTTCCAGTCAAGTAAATTACACTCACTAGGAAAGTTTTGTTGGACAGAAGATGTGGCAGTTGGTAGGTAGGTAATTGAATTAGCGTCGCACTGGAGCAACGTAAGGGGCTATTTGCAACGGTCCGGGATCAATTCCTGAGGTCAACACTTGAGCTTCCTCCTCAAAACTTCCACACCAAGCTCACGTGAGGACATTTGAAGACACTACAGATGTAACATGCGCCAGCCCCATGTACACAATGGTCTTTGGATCTAGTTTCAAACTCGCAACCCTCTGGTTGCTAATCCGCTACTCTTCCAACCGGGCTACCGCGGCCCCATGGCACAGAAGAGAGAAATACTCAGGATGGTTTACAGATATTTACAGATGCCTCCTACAGCTCACAGGCTGCTGGCGGAGTTGGTTGGTTTGAGTATTATGACACAAGGGCCACATTTGGCCAAGGCTAGCGCAGTAGGACAAACCCACTGAGCCATTTCCGCGTCCATCTTGGTGGAAGAGGTACCATTTAATTACCATTACAGAATAACATGTTCCATAAATTCATATGCATAAAATTTTACTAAGAGATCGTCTTCAGATTAAAGTGCGCTTAAACTTCATAATTTCGAATTTTATCGCCATATTCTAAATCTATATCAAAATTTAACCTTTAACTCTTCAAGTGGTTCCGTCGAGATATCTTGTCCATCAAGATCTGAACAGTTTTGCAAATAACGAGATATCTCGTCATCGAGATACTACCGATTTTTCGATGATGACGAGATCAAGATCTGATCAGCTTTCTTCTAATGGCGATATTTCTCATTCGTCAGTTCTGCTAATGACGAGATAACTCGTCGAGACAACCACCAGGAGGATTAATAAACTTCATTGGTACGTCGATGAAATGAAGAGGGTTGCTTCGATTCTTTTTCGCTGCTGTTACACAAGCTAGGCCGGCTTGGTTGGAGTGGTTAGCGATCCGGTCCTTAGTTCAATAGGCTCTAAATTGAAATCTCGGTTTTGGTCAGCATTTGTAGTGCTTCGGAATCCATTTTAAGTCACAGGTTTAGGTCTAATTAGCCCTCTTGTAGCAAAAAATGGCCGTAGAGCGACAAACCAAACCATAAAAATTAGGTAAATTAATACTATGGGGACTGAAACTTTCAATTCCCTTAAACACCATTTTGAATGGGTTACAAAACTTTGTTGGCCACTTCAACTTGTTAACCTTGAGATCGTGAATCAGCCATGATAAAGTTCTCTGATCGTGAATGTGTATCCTTCGAGTAAAAAAAATGGTGTCACTCAATTTTATTTAAAGCCCGTTCTCTGTTTGGTTTATAGGCAATATTTCATTTCGATAATGCCCTGCCACAAACAACATGATCCGCTTCAGATTCAAACATTCGGTTTTGATAAATGGTTTGGTCGAGCATCGTGCGGAATGCAAATGTTGCCACTGGAATGTTTCGGTGAAAAGAAGCGAAGAATAATCCCGTTTAGTTTTTACAATTTGGAGTTCATCGCTGTGATAAATAACTGCATGTGCCAGAGGTTCTCTGGTTTGAATTTTACGCTATTTTCAGCACCTTAAAGAGCCGGGAAGCCTTCTAATCTATTTCTGGGTCAAGATTACCAACTAATTTGTTTCAAGAAAATCTGCTTTTAATTTCGGGAGATGTTTGATCTATAAATTGAATTACTGTAAGTACGCTCTAGGAGCAATGCATAAATAATCAAAGAATAAAAACTTGTTTAAATTTTCCTAACAATTTTCTGTTTCTGAAAAAATCAATTAGAAAAAGGAAAGAATTGTACCAGAGATAAAAAAATGTTTAAAATATTTTTTTTATATTTGGCTGCAATTTAGATGAAATCAACTCATTGTGATATAATGTTCTGAAAATCACATACGAATGTATCACTAATTATGTCAACATAGTTAATAAAAGAAAATACAAATTTGTACCTTGGCAGAAAGAGTCGATTCGCTAAATTCGCTAATTTTTAGTTGCGTATACAAAGTACTTGAAGGTAACGAAAGTTATGATGGAAAAAGTGCCAATGTCCTCCTGTCAATTCATTACGAAAGAAACAAAACATTGGAAGTAGTTTTTGTACACTGTATCAAAAATTTTCAAAATAAAAATTACTATATTAGGGTGCTATTAAAAATTTTCAAAATGGGCATAGGCGCTCCTCTACTTAGGTACAGATGTAAGACAATATGAGTCATAAGATATCCTATTGCTAGGCGCATTTACCCTTATGGATCAAAAATTGTTTTTTCAAACGAAACGTTTAAATTCTCATTTTTTTACCTTCCTAAAAATTTTGAAGAAGAAAATTTTCTGCAGACCAACACTTGAAATAATTTTCTATCTGTCAAAGTTTTCATAGTATAGTGCCAAAAAACATTTGCTCCTGTTCCAGCCAGTAAGAGTCCACAACTTATCTGCAACTTTAAAATCACTCATTTAAATGTTTCAATTTTATTTTTTATAACTTTCAGTTTTTATTTACAATTTTTTTTCAATGCATATGGCCTCTCAATGTATTTTGTTATCCGAAATTTTCTTTTAAGCATTCTCATTTTTCTTGCCATTTCACCGCCTGGTAAGCTTGGTTTTTAAATTTAGACGGAATTTTGTGTTGGGACGTTATTGACATTTGGCACGTTAGATGCTACCTATCTGGAGATTTCTATATACCGAAATAAATCTTTTGGGAACAGATGTGAGGGTTTTTTCTTAACAAGATTCGTGATATGCTTTTCATGGATTTACAATTAAGTCAAGATTCAAAAATCGGCAACACTAATGGTATAAAACATAAGTTCCATGGTTAATGCGTATATTTCTAACCTTTTGCGAAGAAGTTTAATGTTATATCGTCTAGCACGATCTTACATTTCAAGTCGTCAGTGTCATAGTCATGGGGATTAAAATTACTTCCCATTATCCGATAATTTTACAGTTTAAAATCTATACTGATAGATAGTAAATGAATTTTTCAATCTTTTTTATTACAATGATAGTCAATATCTGTGGCTTTCTTTGCAAATACGGTACCCCAGTTGGTAAAGTCATGAATTAGCAACCAGAGGGTAACGAATTCAAAATTAGCTCCAACCAAAGACCGTCGTGTACGTGGGGGCTGGTGCACATTAGCTCAGATTTTGACTTCATCATCTGACCGAGGTTCAAAATGACGGAATATTGTCCTCGGATCTTTCCCCTCGGGATAGATCCCGTACCGTCGCCAAAAGCCCGTTGTGTTGCTCCAGTGTGACGTTGATTCATCTCACACAGAATTTCATTTTGTTTTCACTAAAGCAGTAGTTACATCATTGATGGAGCAGTTTTATATAACAAAGAAAGGGGTGCAGAGATTTCGACAGCAATCTCCACTAGGACTGAATCTGATATAACTTCACAGCAAAACGTCAATTCCTCTACTTGGGTACATTCATCTGAATGAAATGACCTATTAGGCAAATTGATTAACTGGTCAAATTGGCTTTTAGAAGTTAGTGATCCCAGCTGCTATTTGAGGCTTTTTCGGTAACGGAGAGAAAAATCCGGTTATTCAGCTTAATTCTGATTAATTCTGCTTCAGAGGAAAGTACAGCGACGGTCTTTAAAAGAGGACGTCTGGAACCATGCGGAGACGTTTTCATTTTTCTGCTTTGATTGTCTATGAAAACAAGCTCCATTCCTTAAGAGCAGCATGGGTCGTGTCCATTACAATTAGGAACATCCAGAAAATGTTAAATTGATGCCAAAGTTCATTCACGCTCTCAAAATACATTCAAGTTCACGGCAGTGCGTGATCGACCCTCGGGAAAGCGGTTTCATGCCACGAATGAATAGACAAATATTCTAATCGCCGTATAAAAATTACACACTTGTTACTACATCATCTGGAACAGCTGCAGTATAGACCCCCAATCCATTTGGTGACTTTTTTTGTCGCCAACCCTGACGTTACTTGGCGACATTTTTTAACAGACGTATTACATAAAAATGTACATAAGTTGAATATAAGTTATTCTAATCTTTTAACAGATTTCACTGTAAATGAAGGTTTCCTGTTTAAACTGGGTTTCCAGTTGTGAACTGAACCCTCAGTCGCACCCCATTCGATTTTTTTTGTAAAATGGAAAACGAAATTTCAAAGCAACCATTATAGAAACCCTGGCGTTTTTTTATGTGCAAAGAAACTGCACATTCGCCATAATAAATGTTAATCTTGATTATTTATAAAAATACAGTTATCACAGTCAATATATAAGTCTGGGTTAAATATGTCTATATATAAATAGCGTATGGACGCTGTAGGGTTGCTAGAATGGAGTGGAAAAAAGTGGGGGTTACCAAAAACAACAAATCGCAATTGAAGGTTGGCGACAAAAAAAGTCGCCAAATGGATTGGGGGGGGTCTATACTGCAGCTGTTCCCATCATCTTATGAACACGAAAACAGTGCACGCTATGCATATAGTAGAAGATAATATAGTTTTATAAGACAAAACCATATAAGAACATGCGTATAACGTCTAGTATATCGCGGGTATTAACCCTTTTGGTGGTTTATATTCGTGGGGCTAACTGCTGTTACAAAAACTTGTTCGAAATTGTCACTAGTTCTGGCAAAAGGCAATTTGTTTCCCTACTTATATTGGGTCATCCGGAAAGTTCTGCCGTTTTTATGATAAATACCAACGAAGCCGTACAAAAACTTAAGAAAATGTTATTGAATCACATAAACACCATTTTGTTCTATGACTTTTTGCCATCTTTTCGGCAGCTGGAAAATTCCTTTTTAAAAAAAGGCATTAGCCTTATTTGTAAAGAAGTTATCGAGGTGCTGTTTGACAGTCTCCAAAGAATTGAGGGCCGCGGTGGCCCGGTTGGAAGAGTAACGGACTAGCAACCGAAGGGTTGCGAGTTCGAATCCAGCCAAACACCGTCGTGTACAAAGGGGGATGGTGCACGTTAAATCTGTCGTGGCCTCAAATGTCCTCACGTTGGTGTGGAAGTTTGGAGAGTGGGGTGCCAGCTCAGGTGTTGCCTCGTCATCTGACCGTGGTTCAAAATTACGTGGTGTTGTCCTCGGATCTTTCCCTTTGGGATTGATCCCGGACCGTCACCAATAGCCCGTTGTGTTGCTCCAGTGTGACGCTAATTGAAAAATACCATACCATACCAAAGAATTGAACTTCAGGCTCTTCAGATAATTTTGAAATTACCTGAAGAGGTGAAAATCTGAGGAGACAAGGTATGGTATATATGGGGGTGACACAAAACATCCCAGCCATAACTCAATAAGTTTTTGTCTGACATTCATTGTCATGCTGGAAGACAACACCTCGACGATTGGTCAGTTCTGGCCGCTTTGCTTCGATTTTGCGTTTAATACTGCCATTTGAGAACAGTATTTTTCCGAATTTATTGCCTGATTTTGTGGCAACAATTCATAATGAACAATTCCTTTTTAGTCCCACCATACACAAAGCATAACTTTTTTGGGGGATGCAGCCCCCTTTCGATGTTGGGAGGTTCATTTGGCTTACCCCATGATCTTTTACTTTTAACATTATTGTTTAGTATCCACTTCTCATCTCCAGTAATGAGCCGTTTCAAAAAAGGAGCTTCTTCATTTCGTTTCAGCAAAGAATCGCATCCGAAATTCGAGCAAGCATATTCTGTTGTGTTAAAGAATGGGGTACCCATACATCGCAGCGGCTTACATACTCAATCTTCTTCAGATGATCATGAACTGTACTTTTTGGAATATTTAGTCTGTGTGATAGTTCCTGAACTGTGTAATGTGGATTTTCAGAGATGTCATCTTTTAATAGGTCCACGTTTACAAAGGATGGTCGTCTAGAGCGGGCATCATCTACGAGGCTGAAATTTCCGCGCTTAAATTTATCAAACCACCTTCGAACTGTGTCATCAGAAACAGCACTTTGTCCATATACAGCACAAATTTTACGAGCAGTCTGACTAGCATTTTTTCCTTTCTTAAAATAAAAGAGCATATGACGAAAATGAACTTTTTGGTTCTCCATTCTTAGCACTACAGTGAAACAAAAATTGTGCCACAACACAAGCTAGAATTATCCAGTGAAAGCAGAAAAGACGGAATTTACATATCTGCTTCAATCAAGGTCACTCCTTATCAGCGGTAGCAAAATAGTAACAAGAAAGCGCGCTTTGATTTGAAAAACCGCAGAACTTTCCGGATGACCCAATATTTTTATTCCCCTTGGAATTATAGGTAGGATTGGTAGGTAGGTATTTTAATTTACGTCGCACTGGAGCAACATACAAACTATTGGCGACGGTCCGGGATTAACCCTCGAAGGGAAATATCCGAGGATATCACCACGTAATTTTGAACCACGGTCAGATGACGAGGTCACATCTGAGCTGGCACCCCACTCTCCAATTGGAATAATAGGACAGTTTTGTCTCGGAGGTATCTCGTAATTAGAAAAATTGAACAGATCTTGATGGACGAGATATCTCGTTGAAACCACTCGGAGGGTTGAAATAGAAACTAGGAAACTAAGAGAGGTGGTATATTTATTCTTCAGAGCAGAGTCGAGCAGAAGGGGAATGCTACAGAACAGTGTCCAGCGATGGATCACGTCATTTTGAGATCCTAGGCGCAGATAACTTTGAGGTCGATTGTACTGATTACCTTCAGATTTGTTGGCACAAAATTAAGATGCATACAATACAGCTTGTTGTGCAACATTAGTTATCTTCCTTTTACTGGCACGAAAGTGCTGTAGAAGTGAATCTTCTCTTTTACGGCTTACGGAAACAGAAGACGTCCTGTGCCTGTTATGGAGGAAATTATGCGAAACAAATATGGATAATGGTAATTAATTAACGTCGCTCTGGAGCAACACAGCGGGCTATTGGTGATGGTTCGGGATCAATCCCCAAGGGAGGATCAGAGGATAACACCACGTAATTTTGAACTATGATCAGATGAGGAGAAACAAATATGGAGGTAGGCCATCTGTTGTCTAGATTTGTACCGAACTAATTCACAGCAAAATTAAATTTTAAAAGTAAAAATTTTTCATTTTATTGAAGATGTTATAAAAAACACTCAGTTAACAACTACATTTTTCTGTTTTGACCACCCTTCTATTAAAAATATAATCTAGGTACTAGTACTCTAGGCGCGCGCCTAGTAGGTAATCCGCCCAGGATCCTGCTTTTTTAATTTCCGAAGTATAAATGTTCTTTTTGGTATAATATTGGCGTTTTAGAATTTGAGAAAGCTTGTAATAGGGACATAATTATTTGACGTTTAATTTACTCTACTTGATAGAAAAAACATCGCTTGGCCAGATCTACCCTTAAGCCATAGAAAAAAGCAATCAACACCCCAATCCCTTTCTCAAAACCAAACTCAGTTTACTTTGTCGAGGATATGCGATATTTTCGTTTAGCTTTGTGCTAAATATAGACTTAGAATATAGCTTTCCCATCTAGAAGAATGTAAATTTAAGAAGTTTATGGAAATGATATTTAAAACAGTCATGTGAATGCAATTTAATAATCCATAATTCTAATTAATAGTCGATAATAATTACAAATATTTAACTGCGTTTATCCTTTGATAAAAGTTCGATAAGTACATATTATTCATGGTTAAAATTAACAAAACACACACACAAGGGTTAGTAAGAAAATTCAAATCTAAAATGTAACCGACGGTTTCGTTTATAGGAAATAATTCCATTCTTTAAAAGGCACAATTTTGATCAAATTACATTGCTCTCAATTTAATTGCTTGACAGTATTAATCCTAAAACAAATAAGTATTGTGTATATTTATAACTGCTTTTAATTCTATCCGTGTGAAAGCACAAATTTGTTCCTATGAATAAGAATTCCCTTTTTATGGAGGAAAGCAACCGATGACATGAAATTTCAAATAACCCGATCTATTAACGGGAAATATTAAATCGCGATCAGGATGAATGGTCGCCCAAATCCAGCATCAAGCTTTAGCCAAAGTCCAGCAGTGTTAAATGCATTTCTATTTTGAAAATATGTATCTCATCGCTTCGCTTTTATGATATCCATCTATAAACAAACAACCCTATCCATAACATTACACACGAAAATTATCTGAGCAAATCGATTTTTATTGCTATCCAGAAAACGTATTTTTGATGCGAGCACTGAGGCCTATCCTCCCTCTGATGACGGACCAAGGGGGTGAAAGAACTGCCATTCCATAAAGCAGCCACCCCATCCTGCATCTATGATCTTCGGAAAATCATAAAACCTGTTCCCGTCGAATTCCTATTATGTGGCACAATTCCTAACCGCCTAATTGCCAGCTTTTCGCCCGTTCCTCCAGCCTTTGTTGATGTCCAAGGGTCAGAGAAAAGTGGGTATTTTTAAAGTCTTACTTTCGACCTCAGGTAGCGTGAAAGGAAGCGAAAAACAGAAAGGCAATGGAGGAGAAAAGGCTTTCATCTGGAACGGATGATCGAGCGGATCAAATAATCGAGAGGGGTTGGTGGAAGAGAAGCTGGTGTGTACTTAGCAGCCTAACGAGCGTTTGATTAGTCTTCGGGCTTTCACCTCGCTTTTCAATGGAGACGCTGAAACCGATCACTCTGTGCTTAAGAGAAACAGAAACCTACAAATACTGATAATTGCGAGATATATATTTTTAGCCGGGAGTGAAATACCTCAAATTGTGGTGAGCGACCTCGCCGCGTTGTGCAATATACCTCTCTCATACCGCTTTCAGAATGTTTATTCACAGGTTCAGATCATAGGTAACAATTATAAATGCTTTTTGAGGATACGATATGTGGTTGGTTGTTTTCGGGTCTTATGGAACAAGGATCATATATTTGACCAACCTGTGCCAAACTCCAGAGACAACCCAATGGGGATGAAGTAAAATGCAGAAGTGAAAGGGAGGACGGGGTACCACGGGGTTGTGATGCAAGTCACACCTTAAGATGTTCCCCAGAGAATAAGATATTTTAATCTTCACTTTATGTGAACATGGTGTTTCAAAACTTTATGCACAAAATTTAAGGCGGGAACATAAAATTAAACCTTATTAAGTCGGGAGGTACGCAAGCGCCACCTGGATTTGCTAGAGGGCGCTGTTCTGCAGTTCGCTATTTGTACATTCACATTACTCTCCCTTTTTATCCAGGGCCGCTGTAGCCAGGTTGGAGGAGTACCGGATTAGCAAACGGAGGGTTGCGAGTTCGAATCCAACCAAAGACCGTCGCGTACGAAGGGGGTTGGTGCACGTTAAGTCCGTCATGGCCTCAAATGTCCTCACGTGGTGTGGAAGTTTGGGGAGTGGGGTGCCAGCTCAGGTGTGACCTCGTCATCTGGTGGTTCAAAATTACGTGGTGTTGTCCTCGGATCTTTCCTTTCGGGATTGATCCCGGACCGTCGCCAATAGCCCGTTGTTTTGCTCCAGTGTGACTTTAATTAAAATACATACCCTTTTTATCCAAATATACCAGGATGTCCGCTTTTGGACTTTGCGCCTAAAAGCCTAATTCCTACCTACACAAATATATCCAGGATGAAAAATACAAAAATATTTCTTGTAAATTTGCTTAAAGAAATCACGTTGTTTAATACCTTCTTAATTTAAAGATGCATTTAAAAATGAAGTATGTATTGTTAAAACCTCATTAATATTTTAACTAACATTATTCCAAAAACTGTAACGAAATTTATATAAATAAAATTGGAGTGTTTGTGCATTGAATATTTTCGACAAATTTCAAGTTTTCTATCCGTTTTGAGCCCTTCTGATGCTAAATCCGTTTCTTGCGCGTTTGGTGTCTGTCTGCGTATCCATCTGTCTGCCTGTCCATCTGGATGGCTGGCTGTCCATCTGTCTCTGTGTGTGCTCGTGCTACGTCCAAACGGTTGAATATATTTTCATGAAACTTTACAAACTGTGAGTACTTACATTCATTTAGTGACTGAACTTGGTTGAATAAGTCTGTCTGTCCGTCTTCCTGTTCTATGTTCAAATTTGTGTTTGTGCAATACAAGTATGACATCAAATACCTTTTCGACATTTTTATAATTTCTACAACCTACTTTGGACACAATTCTATAAATGCAAATCCATCCATGAAATGCATTTCATATATATATATATATATATATATATATATATATATCACTCCTGCTAAGGGTACAAATTGGCGGAAGGAGAGACACTAAAGTAACTTACAAAAGACGATTTTGAGGGAGGATTAGGAATTCCCTTTCTTAAGTTGTATTCCTGTAAAATTGCTCAACTCAATTCGTAAAAGTGACGAATCTGTCAGGTACTCTCTCACATAATTTACCTGTCAATACTTTTTTATTTGTGGCACTATTTTCCAATTTCGCTACCATTAAGGGAAGATGACTAATTTGATAAAATATTTATCACTAAGTTTGTTTTAAAAGCAAATACGTTTTCCTTGATAATTCCGTTTCGTGCAATAATAAAAATCCGGCACGTGCAATAATAAAATAACTTGTTTTAAAATTTAATATTTTCAGTAGTTATAAAGCAAAGGTTGATTTATCATTTTTTCAAATGGTAAATCAATTTCACAGCTTTTCTTCTAAAGAAAATCATTGTTTTAAACAAACTTTCCCTATATAAGTTGCTTAAATAGTAGCTTCAATTTGTAAAAAAAGCCATCTTGACCATCTGTTGCTATGACAAAGAATTTATAATATTTCAAAAATCCGAATTGTTTTACCAGTGCTGTGAAAAATCAATTATTTTTCCCCAAACTATTTTTTCGGAATTTAAATTCTAATACGTTATTTAATTAGAGTCATTTTTTCTTTACGAAATATAAAAAATTCTGAATATTTGGAGCGGACGACAGAGAATAAAACATTATAAATGAAATATACAGATCAGACCTTTTAAAATAGGACTGGTAGCTAATATGGCAACCTTTGTATCTTTTAATCTCTCTCGTTTGCTTTTTAAATTTGAGTTCGTTATATTCCAAGGATCTATTTTGTAGTGGAAAAACAGATACTACATTCATTATCTTTCGTTCGAAGTTTTTTAAAATCTGTTTAAGATGTATTTCTGGATTTTCAATTTGGTGTTTTCGTTCAATAACTGTAAGCAAGGTAAGAAGATAAATAATGATTTAATTGGTTTTTAAAACATTTTTAATCATTGTATGATAATTTTGGGAACCGCTTTTGTTTTTAAATGACATACACAAGGCATTTATATGCATACTCTGAACTATTCTATTCATTCTGGGTAACATTGGCACACTAGAGATTTCTTTCTTACTAAAAATTTAAATTCTACAAAAATGTAAGATGTTAAATATGACATTTATTAACATTTGTGAAATTGGGTATTTAACAATTGTGTACCTTTATTAGGTGGTAGTTGTTACATGTAATGAATACGAATTACACAATTTATTAACGAAAACGGAAGTTAGTTAATGAATTCAACCCGAGTAACGCCGGGTCATTCTGCTAGTATTTTATATTTCTAGAAATGGCGGTAGTTGAATTACCATCGCACTGGAGCTACACGGCTATTGGTGACAGTTTGGGATCAATCCCGATTTGAAAGATCCGAGGACAACGCCTCGTGATTTTGAACCAAGGTCAGATGACGAGGACAACACCTGAGATGACAACCCACTCTCCAAACTTTGACGCCACGCCAATGTGAAGCCACGACAGATTTGACGTGCACCAGCTCCCACGTACACAACAGTCTTTGATTGGATAGAGTCTCGAACTAGCTACTCTTCCAATCGGACTACCGCGGACCCAAGAGATGACGCATTTAGAAATGAAATGTGTATTGTTAAAACCTCGTTAATATTTTAACTAACGCTACTCCAAAAACTAGAATGAAATATTCCAGATTTTAAATGCCTAAAAATGGGTTCACAGTACTGTGATGATATAATCGAAAAAAAATCTTGAAACTTAAAAATTACATTTATTTTATACACGGATTATTTTCAAATTAAAATTAGCTCCAATGTTGAACATAAGAACACAAAGCAAAACAAAATGCTAGATTTTAAAATATGTTCTGGTTGCCGCAGTAACACTACCGCCACCTACATTGACAGAAAATGTCTTTCATAGTGTGTATAAGCGACAAGCTGAATTTACATTCGAGTAACATGTCAAGTTATGTCACAAGTTGCGAAAGAGAATTCTGAAACACTATAAAACCCTCATTTAGCTTTACAGGTAAACCCTCTCGTAGAATCTATATAAATAAAAATGGAGTGTTTGTTTCAGTAGTGAATATTTTCGACCCATTTCAAGTTTTCTATCCGTTTTGTGTCCTGATGCAAAACCTGTCTATTGCGCGTTTGGTGTCTGTCTGTCCATCAGTCTGTATGTGTGTGCCCGTACTATGTCCAAACGGTTAAATATATTTTCATGAAACTTTGCATACTGGGAGTACTTACATTCATTTAGTAACTGAACTTGGTTGCATTTGTTTGTCTGTCCGTGTTCCCATTCTATGCATGATTTTGTGTTTGTGCAAGTATCAACAAATTTATTTAACACTGGCAAAATTATCCGACCTCACTCGGGTTGAATTGGCTAACTATATATTGAAAGTGACCAGAAAATAATCACTTTTCTCTTTCGTAGAAAAATGCCAAATCATTTAAGTGTGAGTAAAATAATTTTTAACTCCTTTTCGACATTTTTATAATTTCTGCAATCTACTTTGGACACAAATCCTATACATGCATATCCATCCATGTAATACATTTGACATATATCGCACCCCTTCTAAAGGTACAAACTGTTAGTTTAAGATACTTCTCAATACTGACACAAATTATAGCATTAATACATATTAAATTTATTTAAAATCCAACTACACTAAACACAAGAAACAAACGAAAACTATCACTTCAAACTCAGACTTCCCTTGAAATATGTTCTATCTATAAAAATTGATCCTCATACCAAACTCACCTTCATAACAGACATCGAGACAGCATCTGACGAAAAGTACTTACTTCGGTAATCTGGCAACAACAAAACTATTGATAAGCCATGAAAAGAAATTCGCAAGTGTCATACTTTACGGGACGGATAATGAAAGGACCACAGTAAAAGAAAGTCCGAAAATATTTCCCGAATACGACCCGAGCGCACCACAATCCAGATATCTGGTCACACCACAATAAAAGTTCCTGAGCACACTACAATAAAAGCTTCTTGGCATACCACAATAAAAGTTTCTGTGCACACCCCAATAAAAGTCATCGAGCACACTACAATAAAAAAAGAGTCCAAAAATATTTCAAAGTCCCGAGCACACCACAAAAAAAGTTCTGGGTAAACCACAATAAAAGTTTCTGGGCACAACACAATAAAAGCCTCTGGCCACGCCACAATAAAAGTTTCTGGGCATACCACAATAAGTGTCCTGGATACACCATAATAAAAGTTCCTGGGCGCACCACAATAAAAGTATCAGGGTACACCACAATAGGAGTTTCCGGGAACACCCCAATAAAAGTCATCGAGCACACTACAATAAAAGAGAGTCCGAAAATATTTCGAAGTATCGAGCAGTCCCCTTTAGAATGGGGGACGAAACAAATCCTTCCCTGACTTAAGTGATCATGAATTTCGCAAAAATAAAGAGTGGGGTCGATGAAGAGATATTTTATCGTCTGTAAAACGTTTTACTGTTACGTTATTTGGTACAAAAGTTTACGGCCCAAGGGTATTAAAGAGGCAATAGAATTAAGCAATAATTTTTATTTTTCAATAGAATCATCACTTTATTTCAGTACACTTTTAAAGCGGCTAACTTTTCTATTCCACTAAAACATAATCTGAATTATTTTGTCCTTAATCCTCTGAGGTGTTCACGCGCATATATCAGCTGCAACCCCTCCAGTCTTCCCTGTATGACTTCTAACGAGTTTGACCAATAGAATATTTCTTTGGATTTTGCAACAATATATAGGGGCAATTCCACGAAACATGGGACATGCAAGTGAAAAAAAATATTTTAAAAAATTACCTCAACTTTTCTTTAGTTCTTTTCTAGATCTATGTATATATAAAGCAGAGTTGGTTTCTGTCTTTCTGTTCTCTATACAAATCCACACCGTTTAACCAATCCACACCACATTTGGTACACTTATACTCTAGAACCCTGCGGGTAACGTAGGCTACATATTAACCTCCGTTCTATTTGTCCTAGGTGTGCAGAGGGGCTAAGAACAATTCGATATCACCATAGGAATAAACATCGAGTACGAAGTTGCGGTACGCAACACGGTTTGTTTTACCAGTATTGATGGAAAAATAACTTTTCCTATAAGAATTGTTTTACTAGTATTCTTCAAAAAAAATCCAAAACATTATACACTGCTGGCCACCGTAAATGCAACACCCTGAAGGAAGCATGCAAATAATATGAAATTTACAACATGAATTAGCGGAGGTGAGATATGCAAATGATTAGAATTTCAGCGCAGACGCACATCACGCGCGCCTGTGGCGCCACTTCAAAGCGCTATTTAAGGCTTGGAGATTTCGACGATTTCAAGTACGGCAATTGTGTTTTTCTTGTGGTTTTTTCAAAAAAACGATCAATTATGCCTCGTAGAAAACAGCGATCATCTTTTGATCAAGTATCCGAGTTCGACAGAGGAAGGATAGTGGCCTACCGAGATTGTGGATTATCTTTCAGGGAAATCGGTAGTCGTGTTGGACGAAACCAAACAACTGTAATGCGGATATGTGATCGTTGGATGCAGGAGGGTACGACGGACCGACGTGTTCGATCGCATCCACCTCAGTGTACCACTTCACGTGATGACAGGCATATTGTGCGTATGGCAGTGACGGATCGCTCAGCCACATCACGAACCATAGCACAGCACATTCAGTCTGTACCGCATCATCCAGTGTCTGCGCGTACCATTCGACGCCGCTTACAGCAGAGTGGTCTGTCCGCAAGACGTCCATTGCTTCGTCTACCCTTGACGCAGAACCACAGACGTTTCCGCCGCCAATGGTGCGATGAAAGAAGGATGTGGACGGCAGAATGGAATGAAATTGTCTTTACTGACGAGTCACGCTTCTGTCTGCAACACCACGATGGTCGGTTTCGAGTCTGGAGACACCGTAGAGAGAGGATGCTGAACAGCTGCGTTATGCACCGCCACACTGGTCCTGCACCGGGTATTATGGTATGGGGTGGTATTGGATATCACTCTCGCACTCCTCTAGTACGCATTGCCGGTACTTTAAACAGCCAGCGCTACATCTCCGAGGTGTTGGAGCCAGTTGTCCTTCCTTACCTTCAGGGCTTGCCCACAGCCATATTTCAACAGGATAATGCGCGACCACACGTGGCACGCATTGTCCAAGGGTTCTTCGTCAATCGCCAGATTGAATTGCTTCCCTGGCCAGCTCGCTCTCCGGATCTTTCGCCGATAGAAAACATGTGGTCCATGGTTGCTCAACGATTGACCCAGAATACATCCCCAGCTGCCACACCAGATCAACTTTAGCAACGTGTGGAAGCTGCTTGGTCTGCTGTACCCCAAGAACACATCCAAAGTCTCTTTGAATCAATGCCGAGGCGTGTGGCAGCGGTGATCTCCAACAATGGCGGCTACTCTGGCTACTGATTTTGGCAGGAACCACACTTCACAGAAGTCTATAAATTTAATCATTTGATACTTGGTCAACATGTTATTTACAAAATAAATTTTGTTGTGATATCTCTTGTCTTTCTTGGTGTTGCAATTTGGGTGGCCAGCAGTGTATTTAAACAATTTAAAATTCTAATTAGGTTTGCTGTTTTTTATTTCTTTCCATAATGTAAATAATTTATGAATATTTGATTGATGAAAAATGGATTTTAAAATACCTAATTTTACACAACTTATATACATTTTGTAATGGAACCATAGAGAAGATAAAAGTAGAGTAAGCTATAGCAACCTTTTTATGTCCGCATGACCATATAACCAAAAACAGTAGTCACGCGATCTCTAGACTCTTTTCCCCAACGCGCATATAGTTTGCGCATTCCTTCCTCCATAGCAAATGCATTGAAAGTGAAAGCTAACATGGTTCTATCGTGCTGTGCATATGAATGTAATTACAAATTTATTAAAGGTGGAAACATTACATTTCACAGGTGAACGATTTACTTGCATTTTACATTTGTTTTTGTGTTTTTCAGTATTTGCTAGTATGATAAAAAAAATAGATGTTCTAACTTAGGAATTCTTAATACAACCTGCGGACATTGCCCGTTCTATAAAAAATAATTCATAGATTTGCTATCAATATATATATGATAGATAGATAGATATATGTATATATATATGTATGTATATATATATGATAGATAGATAGATATATGTATATATATATATGTATGTATATATATATATATAATATATATATATATGATATATATATACATATATATATATATACATATGTATATATACATATATGTATATATACATATATGTATATATACATATATGTATATATATACATATATACATTAAAGATATATATATATATATATTAGGAGCTAGGATCACTATTCTTTCGTGTCCTACACAATCCAAATGTTATGAATTGAAAACATGAACTTATGCACATAATTTAAATTATTTTCTTGCTGATCAAAATTGTTTTGTATGCACCCATCTGTGGAATTACGTAATACTAATTAAAATAAAAGATAAATTTTGAAACTTTTAAGAATTATAAATAAAATAAAATAGATTTGTTAAAAATAGGATTAAATCATTTCATAAACCGTATTATAAATGTGAACCACATTTATGTGCTTTAGGGAACCTTTTGTTCATGTTTTAAAATATTTGTAAAATCTTTCATTATAAGATTGTGCATTTGACAAAAGAGCTTTTCTTTCAAATAATTTCCCTCGAACCTTTAACTTTCTACTGGAATGGCGAAAAACAAATTACCGTTCTCTTATGTGAAAAACAAAATAGCGCATGAACGGAAATTGAAATATTGTACCTGTTTTGACGTATTTTTATTCTTGTTAACGAAGTATGCAATATAGCAAATTAGAAAATCAAACAATTAGAGAACGAAATGAAACTTTTGTATTAATTCCAAACAATCCGCGTAGCTGGAAAGAGAAGAGTTCCTTTTCTAAAAACACCTGCTTGACATCCTGATTTTTTTTGCTTCGTATTTAAATAAACCTAACATTAAAATTTAATTATTTTCCACTTTTAAGTCAGTTTTATCTTTTTCCTTATGTTTTTTAATCTTGAGATAAATCATACTGAATTATATTGTTTCTAACAATATTTGTGAGCATTTCAATGTTTATATCGTTCTTTAACTCGATAAAAAAGCGGGGTGGTGATAAAAACGCATTCCACAGCGAAATGAAATCTTCACTTCATTATTTTCTACCTGAAAAAGGGACACTCTTTTTTATTTTTTTCTCTGAATAGAGTATTTTAACGAATTAAGTATATTTGTGAAAATTTATGTACACAAAACATGCTCCTCAATTGAGCGAAACATTTATCTTCCACAATTTCTTAAGTTGCAAAAAATATTTTTTTAAAGCGTTAAATCTGTGATAACTTAAACTTTTAAGGTTCCATTCCTTGAAACAATAAAAATAATTTTGTATTTATGATTTTTAGAACTACAAGTAAAACAATTTATATTTACTCGTAATAAGAACTTGTAGAGATGTGTACCTGCTAAAAATTCATTTATTCAATTCTTATGTATTTAAAGTTATTGTTTTGTTCCATTTATTAGTTTTCCCAAAGATGAAGAAAGAAGATGGATAGTAAATGGCTACATGTTTCTATGATTTTTATTCAGTGAATTTAAAATGTGATGATGTGACAATAAATTTTATAAGTTTACTGTTTCTTATTTATCTTTCGTATTCATAAAATATTGATTTCACACACAATAATTAATACAAATTTAATATTAAAAATCCAGCACAAAACTTTTACACACACTTCGAATTATAAAATTTGTCAAGAGTTATTTACTTGAACACTTTGATAAATTTAAAATCCATATATAGACACACAAGTGTAACTTATTTAGTTTTAGAACCAAAAATCTAAAATTGTCTAAACTAACAACTTTAAGGAAATTGTTTAAAAAAGTTACCTTCCATCTTGTAAACATGTATAACTTTTCACATTAATAATACTTCTATGCGTAATTGTCCTAAAATAAATTTGCGTTTACAAAAAGTAAGCAACTATGTATCCATAATATTGATCAGGGGTGTCAAACTGGCGGCCCCCGAGGTAATTTTTTGTGGCCCACGATGCTCTGAAATAAAATGAAAACAGGACCATATGTTACGAAGAAAATAGCACTTAGGGGAGATCGAGGCAATACCGTACACACAATTTCGTCATGTTAAAAATGAGTTAGAACCCTCTGGATGGTTATTATGACTCTTTATGGAACTACAACTGGTGAAGATATTTTTGATGCTGCATGGAGCATTTTAGGAAAATTTAATCTTCCTCTTGACAGGCTTGTTTCTGTAACAATGACGGCGCTAAATCGATGACGGGTGAAACTAAAGGATGTGTGTCAAGACTGACAAAAAAATTACAAGATGAATATCCAGATAAACCGAAAATCAGTACTTCCCATTGCCTTATTCACCAACAAGTTCTCTGTTTAAAAATATTAAAAATGGACGAAGTACTTAAAGCAGTAACAAAGACAGTCAACTTGATTCGATTGAGAGCACTTAACCATCGCCAATTTACTTCGTTCCTTAAAGATTTAGAATCCGAATTCGAAGATCTTCCTTATTACACAGAAGTTCGTTGGCTGTCCTGTCACAAAGGCCTGAAGAGCGTCTATCTGCTTTTGGAGGAAATAATTGTATTTCTTGAAATGAAAGATGAAAAAACGAAATTATATCGATTATACAAGATCCTTTGTGGGTAAAAGATCTGACATTTTTAACAAATATTACAGGTCATCTGAATAATCTTAATATTACATTGCATGGCAAAGATAAATTAATAACGAATATGTACGATGCAATAGTTAGTTTTGTACAAAAACTGACTTTGTTCAAAAATCATCTACAAAAAACGTTTTGACGTATTTTCCTACGTGTGAGCAGTTAAAAACACAAAAATCAAAGTTGCTCATTTTCACAATATTGTGGTAAAATTGAAGAAATCAAAAACGAATTCGATAAAAGTTTTAAGGATTTCAGAGTTACAAAAAAAATTTCTCTTATTATTAGGCCTTTTCCCTTTGAAATTGAAAATTCTCCCACTTCGATACTGCTGGAATTAATTGATTTCCAGAATGATTCGGTTTTAAAAGACAAATATCGAGAAGTAGGAATTCCCAAAATATATTCTTATTTAGGTGAAAAATACCCGGAAATTAAAAAGTTTGCTGCACAAATTTTATGCTATTTTGGGAGTACGTATTGTGTGAGCAACTATTTTTGTCCATGAAATTAAATAAAACGGCCTACAGATCAAGATTAACTGATAAACTTCTATCTGCCATAATGAAGATTGGCTGTTCTTAGTCTTTGAATCCAGATATTGGAAAACTAGTAGGAGGAAAGCGTTGGCAAATTTCCGGTAAAAAAAAATTAATTTTAGTTTTATAAATACATTAAATTAAATAAACGTTTAAATAAAAGCATTATATAGCAATATTATAAATTATTACCCTAAATTCATTTAATTACATAATGTGTTTTAATTATCCTTTCCATATTCCTGTATCTTCACTTCAAAATATAATTTTAAGAAAATTTGTAAATGTGATGTGGCCCGCGTGAATCTTACCAGTTGCATTAAATGGCCCGTGTTTTAATTGAGTTTGACACCCTTGATATAGATGAAAGCTTTCAGTGGTGACCCAGAAGTGATTTGAGTACGCAATTTTATCTGTTTTCACTATTTTTATTTTATGCATCAGTAAAATATTTATTGAGGCAGTCATTTCTTAACTTGTGTATTTATTTTTCAATTTATTCCAACTCGTGTTAATTCCATTAAGTTTAAAAAAGGAAGTTTGAATTATTTTCTGCTAGTAAGTCTAAGATAATTTTCACAACACTCAATACAGTTAAAGAAAAATATATAATATATTGAATTAAAGAAGGTCAGGTTTAGGACAACTATCTTACACAAAATTTTAACCAGTGACGATATACTTGTGAGCATCCCCTAAGCCTTTTGACATTTTCTCTTAATATACAATTGCAAAAGGTAACAAACAGTCCAGCGATAAATCAGACCAGCACTACAGGACCGATCTCGACTGCGGGTCTGGTAAATTGCGGAGGATTGTATCTGGACTTCAGGCTGGTTAAGCCGATTTGGAGGACCAGGCCTGATAAAAAAATATTTGGAGGATTGTATCTGGATTGCGGGCTAAGTAAAACTGTCCTGAGGACCGTATCTGGACAGCGGGAAGGTTAAACATGTCCAGTTTCTGGTCTGTGTCCTAATAAACATTTGGTGGACTGCATATGGACTGTGGGCCAGGTAAACCTGCCCGGAGACCGTATCTGAACTGCGGTCCTGGTAAAAATGAGGGCCATATCTGGTCTGTGAGCCGGGTAAACATATCCGACGGGGCTTTTTCGGCTTGAGGGCGTATCTGAACTTGGGGCCTGCAATCAGTATATTCACTACAACTTATTTATCTTACACGTACGGATTTTTGTTGTATACGTGCTAGTTAAATTTGATCCCAATGCGAACTTAAGCTAATTATATAACAGCTCAAATAGCTAAAAACATTAAAAAGTTGCACAAATTCGATAAATATCCAGAAGTATGCACATTCGTATCACCTAACAATGTTAAAACTTAACTCAAATTCAAGAACTATTCAGTATTATACACATTAACATCGCTAACTTTTCATTAGTAAATGTTATTTCGCCAAGAGAAGCGATAAAAATTCAAATCAATCAACCAAGCTGAATTTTCGCGTAGAATCACTACTAGGGACATGTCGCTCCCACTTTTTGAAGCTCTTCTCAATACGATGCTCATCTACTTATATTTCACGTCTATGAATGGAACACGAAAAACTCATCGATCATAAAAACGTAATTTTGCAATTCGGTATCTGGCAGAGCCAGAATTAATGTTTTATTTTATAAATTAGATTTAGAATTCCGTGTTTGTGAGCGAAGACAAACACGGAAAGAGTTAAGACAGTGAAATGTTGCGGTCATACTTGAGCATTTCTAAATTTTGTAAATTTGCGTTCTTTTTGCAAATAATTTATTATTGTCTATCAATATTTTTCAATCATCTTTTTCGAATTTCTTTATTTCAGAATATATTCAAGAAGATCGGAATTTCGTTTCTGTTTGTATTTATGTGTTCCAGTGCTTTACATATTACAGATATAGTATTATTTAGGAGTTAAATTTTAATGAATTGTATTTTTATTTTCTGCAAAATATCACTAAACAAGGGTAATTTCTTGGAGGTTATATGTATATTTCGACCAACTTTCCTTAAATCTTTGGTTGAATACGTAATGGTATGTAGAATTCTGTTTCATAAAAAGTAATAAAATATACAAAACAACACCTTTTTAAATAAGATGTGTAACTTCTTATTTTAAAATGTCCGGTTAAAATAAAATCATTTTAAAGTAAGATAGGTTACGTTAAATTAAAACGGGTAGCCATATGTTGTAGTTCAAAGATATTTCTAATTCGACTACTGAAGTAGTCACTTTAGAAAAAACTTTTGTAGTTTGTCTTACAGAGAAGTGCGATGAGAATAAAAAAGGGGTTATATGGATGGATATTCATGTATGTGCAATATTTGCGTCCGAAGTAAATTGTAGAAGTTATTAATAAGTTAAAACTACGTTAAAAAGTTATTTTCCTTACACCTTAAATGATGTTTGCATTTTTCTATGAAAGAAAAGTGATAAGTCTAATCACTTTTCAATCAACATTTAACCAATTCAAACCAAGCAGCGCCGGGTAATTCCCCCCCCCCTGTTAGTAGTTTATATATAGCAAAGAAAATAAATAAGGTTCCAAATACAAAAGTATTAGAATTTAAATTCCGTAAAAATAGTTTGGGAAAATAATTGATTTTTCAGCAGTACTGGAAAAAACAATTCAAGTAATTGCAATGCTCAATTAACTTCCAGCTGCTCCAAAACTACTAAATTATGGTTGATAGATACTCAGATGTTTTAGCATGAAACTTGCCTAAATATGAAAGCAAAGAAATGTCAAATAACGTATTCACTAAACTTAAATATGGTGTATCAAATGTAGAACATTGCATTAAAACATGTTACATAAATTTTATGTGATATTCGTACAAATACAGACACAAAATCGAACATAGAACGGGAAGACGGACAGACTTATGCAATCAAGTTCAGTCACTAAATGAATGTAAGTACTCACAGTATGCAAAGTTTCATAAAAATATATTCAACCATTCGAACGTAGTACAGACAGACGCCAAACGCGGAAAATAAGGATTTTGCATCAGAAGGGCCCATAACGGATAGAAAACTTGAAATGGGTCGACAATATTTTTGTACACAAACACTCCATTTTTATTTATATAGATATTTTAATGCGGTGGAGATGTCGAATCCGGGGCACTAGCGATTTATCGCCAAACATGGTAACCTTGGTGTTTTGATTCAGCTTTATGGCAACCCTATGCAAAAGGTTTTTCGCGTAGGAAAGTCCACGTTTCTTTTTTAATGAACATACTGGCTTTGGACGCCATCTTGATTTGGCGACAAACATGCCCCGGATTCTACATCTTTACCTTTAATGCAATGTTCAATATTTGATAAACCATATATTAGTTTAGAGAATACGTTATTTAAAATTCCTTTGCTTACATATTTAAGCAAGTTGTATGCTAAAACACTGAGTAACTATACTTAACCAAAATTTGTTTTGGAGTAGCTGGAAGGTAGATTGAGCACGATTACTTAAATTGTTTTACCGGTATTACTGAAAAATCAATTATTTTTTCAAAAACTATTTTTACGGAATGTAAATTCTAATACTTTTTATTTTGAGTCTTTTTTCCTTTGCGAAATATGAACTATTTCTGAATATTTGGGACAGGATTTTTTTTGTAATGAAACGGAAACTCGTGTTCGTTTGCTACGTGCGGAGATATTTTCTGTTTTTTCGCTCGTAATTAATTTCGTATTTTTAAATTTTGTCTAATTTTTAGTTGTAAGTTGTGGCTAATGTGCGAGATCAAGATACAGGGTGTTATCAAAATAATGGAAACACACTGGATTTATAAGGAATCCTTTGTCAATATGGCGTAGGGCCACCTTTGGCATGTAATACAGCTTGGATTCGCCTGGGAATCGAATCATACAAGTGCTGAATAGTGTTTAGAGGAATATTGTACATGGAGATATTGTAAAAGTTCCGGGAGAGATGCCGGTGGAGGATATCGATTCCGGATTGAACGCTCTAAAATAGACCATAACGGTTCGATTATATTGAGGTCGGCGGACTGTGCTGGCCAAGGTAGATGTTTCAGTTCATCCTCGTGTTCATCAAACCATGATTGGACCAGTCCCGCTGCATGAATAGGAACATTATCATCCTGGAAAATTCCATCTCCTGCAGGAAACAAAGTTTGCATCATAGGATGGACCTGGTCAGCTAAAACTTCTCTATACTTCTCCCCAGTGATCCTTCCTTTCAGGGTTAAGATTGGGCCAGCAGAAAACCACGACATGGCTGCCCATACCATGATAGATCCACCTCCATGCTTGACAGTTGGAAGGAGACAATCACGATCATATGCTTGTGCAGGTGTCCTCCAAACGTGCACCCGTCCTGTTGTGGGGAAAAGTGTGAAAGATGATTCGTCTGACCATATAACTGTCTTCCACTTATCAATCGACCAGGTTTTGTGGTTGTGGCACCACTGTAGACGACCTTTGGCATCGACATCTGTGACAAGTGGCTTGGGAATAGCTACTCTGCCGTAAATGTTCTGTTTATGAAGGTGCCTCCTAACTGTAATTATTGACACTGGAGAATCCAGATGCTGATTGAGCTCTGCGGTCACTTTGGCTGCAGTTGTTTTCTTTTTAGACATTACAATCCGCTTCAATACCCGTCGGTCTCTTTCACTCAGCTTCTCCTTCCGTCCACTATTTTGCTTTCCCGAGCTTGTCTTGCCGCGCTGTGTGCACGCTGTCATGACTTTAGACACCGTACCTCTAGAAACGCCTAAAAGCTGGGATGTTTCGGTCATAGTTGCTCCAACTAGTCGGGCTTCTACAATTTGGCCTCTGAAAGTCTGTGAGGTCTGACATTTTACGCTTTTGACAAAAATCCACGACGTATGCAACTTCACTAAAGCTACCTCATACTACCATGATATATAGTACTTTTTATATTAAAAAAACTGGTAGCTAGGATTATATTTTAATGCTTACGAAGCGCATTCTTAAATGTCACTTTTATTCACAGGTGTTTCCATTATTTTGATAACCACCTGTATAAATAAATGAATAAATAATATCTTTAGAATAACTTTTTCCCAGCCAAATTTTCTTTTGTTTTATTTCAGTTTTCTGTATTAAGTATTTATTATTTTAATAAATTCTATTTCATTTTTATCACACGCAACACCACCATTAAGTATTCAATTTAAAGCGGCATGTAAGTTAGAATAAAGCAAATTTTAAGTGGAATTTTGCCGGTAATGAAAGAATGTTAAAGTGAAAAAATCCTAACTAGGACTTTTGAAATATTAAAAATTCTTTGTCACGATGATAGAAGATCGAAGTGGCTTATTTTACGAGTTGAAACTATTCCTATACAACTTTGCTATCTTAAACATTCGTTTCACACATTGATTTTCTTTTTAAAAAACGCTAAAATCGACCTTCCGTGAACCTTCGATTAACTTTGCTTTGTATGATTACACGTGCCACCAAATGAATTTAAGACAAAATGTATCCCTTTTTTTTAATTTGTCATGAATCGAATTATTCTGACATCCTTCTCTTACAGATGGCGATATTCAGGAACATTGTATTCCTGGTGCAAGGATGTCACGTCAAAAAATATTTGTAAAAAAAAGTGGGAGGAGAGCAAGAGTGTTCGTTGCTGATTCGTTATATTTACGAATTATTATAAGTTATTGCAAGTTACTGCAATTTTACAGAAACGAAATTAGGCATTTCTAACCTTTAATCGTAGTTACTTTTGTCATACTACAGGGGTGTGATGCATGTGAAATGTATTACAGGGATGAATAAACATGTATACGATTTGTGTCTAAAGTAAAAGTAGAAATTATAAAAATGTCGAAAAGCTTAATGTCATTTTTCAATGTAAGAGAAAAGTGATTTTTCCTCTGGTCACTTTTTCAATCTATAGTTAAGCAATTCAAACCGAGTGAGGTCGAGTAATTATTCATAAAAATCACCTCCAAAGATCATGAAACCGGCGATAAATCAAATTAGTTCTGACCGGAAACATTTTCTTTTCCCGATGTTTATATTGAAAAGATGAAAATCTTTTAACATACTTTACTTCTTATTTCGAATTTGTAGAGCATTTTTTATTAAAAATTTGAATCATGTTTGTTTCCATTGTTTGTTCATGACTTCAGCAGACAGGAAGAAACTTCAAGGACACCCAGCTCTCGTCAAAGGGCCATTACAGTACCTATTATTCTACGCTGTGCAGGTTTGTCGTTCTAGAGTTCAGTTTTTGCTACAAGGGCAAAATATAGCATGAACTAGGGGAAATGCCTCAAGGAGTTGTTTTCGTGCAAGAGAATCCTCCGCCACAGCAAGTTATTGAACGCCTTTTCATTGCAACAACCTCTGAAAAATAACACCATCCACAGTTCTAATTGCATTGATGAATAGTTGAACCTAACGATTAAATCTATAGCTTTTACAAAATGGCGAAGTTTTTAGGTCGGACAAAAAGCTCTGTATCTCATCAACCCCCTTGAGAGTCGAAAAAGAAGCGAATTTCAGACGGTCACTTTTCCTAACCCTTCTCGGATCGAAAATGGGACGAGTTCTATTTTAGAATCCTTAAACCCTTTCAAATCCTGCTCCTTTCTGAATGGTCAACGAGCGGAGTTTTTCTCTTGACACTCTTCCCTCCCTCTGCCATCCACCCGCGCCAAGGATGAAAAAAACTTCTGACATCATGTTGATGAGACCATTCACCTCAAAATTCATAAGTTAGAGGTAGTTTTCAGCTCAGGTCCATAAAGTGAAAATGATTTACTCTTTGTACAATAACGGCAGACTTGATTTTTTTGAAACCAAGAAACAATTGGGGGTTGGTGGGATTGAGTCACTCCCAAAGCAATAGAAAAATTAAATGTTCATCGACTTGAAAACATCAGTTGAAGTTTAGTAGGACTTACTAAAAAATTGTACTCAAATGAAAGGCTGATCATAGATAATTAAATCTAGCTACACTACATTAGTTTCAGTGTTTAGCGGTTTTCTTTCCGCTTTCCTTAGATGTTTGACAGCTGAAACATCATGAGGGGACAAGTGCCCCAGTTCTGGTGAGGTAAATTTCCACCTTTTTGAGAGCGTTTTCAGTGTAAACAAACCAGACGGTCTGAGTTTTACTTCTGCCGTCCAAATGCATGATACATATCATGATACTCCAAATGCATGATACTCTGGCATGATACATATCGGGGTTACCTTAACCCTCCAAGTGGTTTCGATGAGATATCCCGTCATCAAGATATTGCCGATTTTTGTTATCATGACGAGATCAAGATCTGGTCAGTTTTCTTCTAATGACGAGATAACTCGTTTATCAAAATCTGATCAGTTTTGCTAATGACGAGATACCTCGTCGAGACAACCACCTGGAGGGTTAAGAGCGCAGCTCCTGCTTGTATAAGACTAATTCACCGTATCTCGTCCATCAGGATCTGGTCAGTTTCCTTCTAATGAGGTGGTGACAACCACCAGGAAGGTTAAACTATAGCTTATCGCCATTTTGGGGCAACGTTTGGCGTTTAATCTGATTGGTGTTCACCAATCAGGTATTTTAATTAACGTCACACTGGAGCACAACACAACGGGATATTGGCGACGGTTCGGAATCAAACCCGAAGGGAAGATCGAGGACAACACCACGTAATTTTGAATCATGGTCAGATGACAAGGTCACACCTGAGCTGGCACCATACTCTCTAAACTTCCACACCACGCCAACGTGGACATTTGAGGCGACGACGTGCACAAGTCCCCTTTGTACATGACGGTCTTTGGTTGGTTTCGAACTCACAACCCTCCTGTTGCTAATCGGTTATTCTTATAACCGAGCTACAGTGGCCCATTCATTTTTTGGAAGTTTTATTCGTGAAGAGCTGAAATCGTATTCGAAAAACAAGCCAAATGACCGTCACGTTCATATACATAGCTTGGCAGAAAATGCCTCTCGTAGTGTGTAAAAGCGACAAGCTGAGATTATAATCGAGTAACATGTCAAGTTGTACCACAAATTACGAAAAACACTAACCCTCCGGAAAACCCTCTCATACCAAACCAAATCATCGCCAAGTATCATCAAAACGGCGATAAATCAAATTTTTCTTAACTGGATATATTTACTTTTCCCGGCTTATACTGAAAAATAAGATGAAAATCTTTTTCCTTCTCATTTCGAATTTGATCTTACCTTTATTAAAAATTAATAGCCCGTTATGTTGCTCCAGTGAGACGTTAATTAATTACCTTTAATAAAAATTTGAATCATGTTTTAAAAAAATT
This sequence comes from Meta bourneti, assembly GCA_933210815.1. Lineage (NCBI taxonomy): Eukaryota > Metazoa > Arthropoda > Arachnida > Araneae > Tetragnathidae > Meta > Meta bourneti. Next base: position 10,962,077 of record OW119924.1, on the reverse strand, counting down.
TCATTCCCAGTTTGTTTAATCCTCCATTAGTCATGGGTCTTGTAACAAATGAGATCGCGGTGCATCTGTGACGTTATTCATTTTTATTTTTACATGGTGTTTTAGGACATACTACGTCTGCTCCTTTCAATGATGCTAATTATTAAATTGGACGTTGAAATTCGTTAGAAATGAGAAACAATGCCCCTAAAATACGAAAGCACAATGACTTGGAAAAGAATTTGGTTTCCTTCAAATTATTTCACTAGCAATGTTTTGTAATTACTGCATTACACATCGAATTATTTCAGCTTTGTGAATCACTTTAAAAGCCAGACTTCTATTTTCAGTTAAAAGGATTTTCGCGCACAACTGTTTTAAATGTTCCTTAGCATTTAATTGGTTCGTTTCGCTTTCAGCAATTTTTTAGCTTGAAGGTTAACGCCACTTGTAAGGCTAGTCCTTTCTAATCAAGTCATTCACAACTGTTAATTGTTGGAAGGTTAAAAAAGTAAGTTGATCTATTTTAAGTCGCTTTTCCAAAGGCCGCTAAATTGATTGAGTGAACCTAAACGACAGAACCATCGGAAAACACGGCTAATTGGAAAGTCAGTTAAAAGATGACTTCTTTCTTATGGTGTGGCCTTTTCTCCCTCTCGCACTACTTTCACCAACCTATTAACGAATTACTAATCCTCCAAAAGTATGGTTGTTAATCAGATAATTTTCATCCATGCTACTTTTTCAGATTTGGAAGGGGATCGCAAATTCATAACGATGGGTTTTCATTTAAAATACAATAAATAGCCGGGTTATCTAAAAAGGTGATTGAAAATAACAATGAACAAATGGCTCCATTGTATTAGCCTTGTTAAAGGTAGAACTTGGCAATGTCACTGCCCTGTGTTTATAACTATGAAAATGCATGATAAACTAGAAGAGAAATAAGATGGCTTAACAGGTTATCGACGTTTTTTAGCGTTCAGAAAATAAATGTAGAAGCCGAATTAAGAATTTGAAAAAATCTAGATTTTGGCTTTTAGAGAAAACCAAACGTGCTAGCACATTGTTTTAATAAATTTCATAAGCTCTTTTCGGATAAAATGTTAACTTATCGAAGAATTTTATAGTAAACTATAGGTTGTTTTGGGGGGGGGGGTTATGGCACAAGGGCTATATTTTAATGAACTAAATGTTGAGAAGTTTTGAAATTTGAAAAATGTTGACTTTCCTCATAACTGCTGAAAATAATTTCTCAATTCCAGTAAATTAGAATATCAATCAATTACTTCTGGGATATAAGCAGTAGGAATTCGGCAGTGAATTGCAAACACTTAGATTCGGTGACTGGTCTCAACTTTTTGGTTGATTTGGGTTTTATGGTTCAAGGCCCAAAGGACAAGCTGTACGATGGAAATCAGTAATATAAAATAGTCTCTCAACAATAAAAATAATTAAAATGATATATTTTGCACAAATGATAAAAGGTGCTGGATAAGACAATGTGTGTAACCATTGGTAAAAACAAATAATGAAGGCTAAATATAAATGGAAAAAATTGTGGTAAGATGGGGTATCCCCATCTTATTCTAAAATTATAATGAAATGTAATTAAAAATTAATACAATGGCAAAATGCCACAGCGATGTAAGGCAGTGATGCATGGAGGGTGACCCAACATGTCCAAGTATTAAAAAGGCATTGATAAAAATTTCCAAGACCTGTACACGAAGTTAAAATGTTATTTACGGAGTTTTGGAAATGCTGGCACGGTGGAACTGTTTCCCCGACCTATGACTTGCTGATCATGTTAATAACACCGAACCATCTAGATGTTAGTGATGGTAGGAGTGAGATTTGTTCCACATCATGTCCTGTACTTAAGTGTCGGGAGTTGTTCTTGGGGTGGAGAAAGTATGTAACAAGGATTCTCCAAAAATGTTTGGTTGTATGAACAAAATTAAAGCAATCTTTGAATATAGTTAGACTGTATGAAATTAAACCTTCTATTACTTAATACAATTAGTGTGATACCTCAATTGATTTAAATGATTCCAGGTTTCACAAACCCTAATCAGTTCTAAAAAGCTAGCTAGTCGAGAATAAGACTCCATCAAGCCAGAAACTACAGGATAGCCAAATATCTTATCTATTGGTAGCAGATAGGTATTCTGAATACCATCACTAATAAACAATAAAACCCGTCTTCTACACCTAAAATAGTTCACATCAATGGCACACAATTTTTAAACTTTTCAGATCCAACATCTCCCTTTATACGCAAGTCGATCAGCAGCTCTTGGCATGAAAAATGCATTTATGATTTGAATACTTTCTAATGGCAACTAGCTATAAATATTCCATCTTGAGTCAACTCATATATCGAAACATTAGTAGTCCACAAATCACTTTGAGGTAATGAAAGTTATAATATGAATAAAATGCATCTTCCTGTCAACACATTATAAGTCAAAATACTTGTATTTTTGTACACTATTAAAAATTAATAAATTAGGCGTTATCAAAAACTTGCAAAAAGTATATTGGTTCTTTTTCTACAGAAGTACAGAATTCTATGTACAAAATTACTTATTTCCTTAATATGAAATCAGAATTTTCAACACTGTCAGAATTAAAATCATATCTAGCAATTTAAATATTTTATTACGTCAAAAAAGCACAAGATTAAATAAACCATTTCACTGATAAGTTTGTTGCATCAGTGGCAACCACATAAAGCGAATTCAAGCATGTATGCTGCTGTCTTCCGATAGCTTAGAACGAAACTACATAAAGCTGTTTCTTTTCATTTAAAATCTAATTTCAGTTCTAAAAATCTTTTTCTTCCAAATGCCAACATTAACCCATTTTATTTTTATCATTGTTGATTGTGTAACATTAAAATATATTTTTGTTAACCAGATGCTTATTGTGCTGCTGACAACATGCATAAACAACATCAATTGATTGGTGCTAGCCAGTATGTGTTTGTACTTCCAAAAGCCAGAGGCAGAAGCCAAACCATCTTTATCAAAAATTAATCAGTTCCCTAAACTTTTAGATACATTCCTGTTAATTAGAAATGTAGTCCAGGTTATTAGCATTTAATGTATCTATGGGATAGTTACTCTGAGAACATGGAGCTTGATGTGCTAGAGCAAGAGTGTCAAACTCAATTAAAACACAGGCCATTTAATGCGACTGGTAAGATTCACGCGGGCCACATCACATTTACAAATTTTCTTAAAATTATATTTTGAAGTGAGGATTCACACACAGGAATATGGATAGGATAATTAAAACACGTTATGTAATTAAGTGAATTTAGGGTAATAATTTATAATATTGCTATATAATTGTTTTTATTTAAACATTTATTTAATTTAATGTATTTATAAAACTAAAATTAATTTTTTTACCGGAAACTTGCCAGGCTTTCCTCCTACTAGTTTTCCAATATCTGGATTCAGACTGAGAACAATCTTCATTATGGCAGATATACATTTATCAGTTAATCTTGATCTGTAGGCCGTTTTATTTAATTTCATGGACAAAAATAGTTCCTCACACATTTTTAACATGACGAAATTGTGTGTTCGGTATTCCCTCGATCTCCCCTAAGTGCTATTTTCTTCATAACATATTGTCCTGTTTTCATTTTATTTCAGAGCATCGTGGGCCACAAAAAAATTACCTTGGGGCCACATGCAGCCCGCCAGTTTGACACCCCTGTGCTAGAGTAGCAATACAGAAAAATTTGAAGTTTTGTATCATATTTGGTCAATTTAGAGCACTTTCGACACATTAGATTTAAATTAAACATTTGATAAAAAAAATACAATCAGACTCAAATGTTTTGCATGTTGAATAAATTAAATTAACTCATCATTCAAAAAGTAACTTCCATGTTTCAATAAATTCTAAAGTTAACGAAACTTTAAGAGCTTTGGAGAGGATTTTTCTTAAAAAGATGCTCCTAGTTAAGCTGAAGAGTAGTTGCAAAAGTCGCCTTTTAACCCTGACTTTGACACACTAAGCAAGAAAACAAAAACAATTGGTTGAGCTAATTTTATTGGTCATATTTAGAATATGGAATAAGGAAATGGAAAAAAGAAAAACAAACATTTACATACACACCACTCACACATGAATGATTAGATTTGCCTGAGAAAAACATTTAAAAAAATATAAACAAAACTAAATTCTTTACAAATATGCACTTTAAAAAATTAATATTCACACCAACTCAGATGTCGACAGAATGAGATTGTTACCAATATTACATCACAGAAATAAAATATCGGGAACAAATGACTATGATAAATTTTGGCCTGTCCCAATATACGCAACAATGAAATACAAAGTATATCAAGACAAACTGATTCCTAAATAAGTCTTTAAAAAATTACAATTTTTGTACAGAAAATTATTCACAACTTATACTATGATCCCAGCAATTGCTTAAAAACAAGGGTAACCATAGTGTTTTTATTTATAGAAAGCCGCAGGCCACTTTGAAATAAACATTGCTTCCACGTGTTATGCAAAGTTTAGTGTACAAAATACAAAACAATTTAAAAAAAAAAAACTGCTAAAAACAAGAAACAATGACTCGAAAAATGAAAGCAGCTGCCAAAACTGAAGCCTAAATACAATGCATTATGAAACAGGTTAAAGTTTGTATAATTTAAAGATTCATAAAATACAGTGTTTTAGTTACCCTTGTTCTTTATCAACAGCATTAACTCCTATTCAATCAGCATTTATGTTTCTTTACAAGAGCACAAAACATGCCCAGAAGTTTGCCGGCAACAAAATAGCATTTGGCCGCAAGGGGTTTCCCCGAGGTTTGGACTGTGTGAGTCAAACGCACCTCAGGAGTAAAAAGGCACTTCCCAAAAAGTACAACTTCAAAAGTTGTTTGATATTTTTTAACTTTTTGTCACGAAAATATCCTAAAAAGAAAATCGACTTGTTACAGGCTCACGAGTACCCACTTTCTGCCATATTGCAGATGCAAACACGCCTCCCAGAGAAGGAGGAAACAGTTTCGGAAAAGAGCGACGAGTCCCCACGGGAAGAAGGAATTTCTCACTTCGGGCACGCCTGCGTGGTGGCACTCGAGCGACTCAAAAAAGGACAGCCAATTCTCTTTTCCTTCGAGATGAATACTCGGTGTGTTGCTGCTTGAATGAGGATGTCTCCACAATAGAACTGTTTGCTGGCTATGGATGAAGAAGCTTGGCAGGCTTGGAAGTTACGGAAAGAGACTGACGAATCATACTGGTGTGAAAGATGGAGCACACATGCACACTTTCACGCTCTCTCTCGCTCTTGTCAAACACTAGAATGGCGCTTGGCTTTTATTTTGTGAACGCTCTCCTGTGATAGCCATGAGGAAAATTTGCATGTGACAGAACAGAGTCAGAAAGGACTTCCGTGCTGTCAATCGGATGCAAATCTGGAAAAGAAGCCAGTTTAATAACACTACCTACATGGGTAAAAATTTGCAGCAAAAAGCACCAAGCACATAAAACAGCATGCAATACTTTCCCCTCCTGATGGTTGCTAACGACGAGGTATCTCGTCGTTAGCATAAAAATGACAAGATCTTAATGGAAGAGAAATCTGGTCATTAGAAGAAATGGCCAGGTGATGAACAAGATATCTCGTAGAAATCACTTGGAGGGTTAACTACTACCAGCCACTTTGGAGAAATTATTAAGTCACCAAATTTCACCATATTTAATGCACTAAGTTAGAGGCACTAGTGCTTTTCTACATTTACATACTGCTTGGGAAAGTTGTATTTAGAACAGGAAGTGCTTTGTTTTCCCAGCCCATTTTCGATAAGGGTCGCTTGAAAAAACGCAATCACGTTTCCCATTGCTCGACTTCTAACCAGTTTTGACCAATGGAATGTTTCTTAGGATTCTTTTGAATGAGATGTGACTACGGCAGCGTTCATAAACAATTCTCTGAAAAAAGTGCAAACCTTAAAATAATCCGTTTCACCAATTCTGAAGTTGCATTTAAGAACGATTAGGTTTCTTTAGTATCATTCGCCATGTAATTGGCAATCTGTTTTGATAAATTCAATCTGAAAATGAGCCTAAACCACACGAGTAGAGATGCATTACAACATTCACATCTACCCTTTTCGGTCACCAACTTCTAAACTGACAAAACTTAGCACAATCGCAGTTCGTTTCAAACGATTTTTTATGTTTTCAGTGACATGAAACGGCTTGTTTTTCACACTAGAAAATCTGATTCTTGGAACGTTCAGTTCGAATAACTTGTCCAACCGGTGTGATTTATTCGCGTTTACAAACGAGCCCTATTCATTAAATGTGTGCAAAAGTAAAAGCAATGCGCACTTCTAATCCTGTGGATGCTCAGAGGGTTATGAAAACCAGTTCTGGTCTTCCACTTTAAGGAAAAAAACAATGCCTCCCATAGTAGTTGATAGGTATATATTCCATGTTCTTCACTAAACCTTTATACTACGTCGCTTTTATTCCGCTACCTGAATAAGGTACGACTGTTGTACCACCTGTAGTCTACAGGTTAAAGAACAGATAAGCAAATTTTAAGATGCATTAGGTTTCACTATTTAGCTAGCAAATTTGTAGCTGGTTTTGTTTTAAGGTTTTAGATGGCCATTTTTCCTGAAAAGGTTTAAAATTGGAAATGACTAGTTTTTGTGCATTGTGGTTAATCAAAAAATTAAATTTTAAACAAATTCCAGGATTAAATTCCAGTTTTTCAGGAGTCAACCCTCTGAGGTGCTCACCCATGCATTCTGCAACTTGTAGTCTCTTCCCTACATGATTTCTAGACAGTTTTGACCTTGACATCAACAACAACTTGACTTGACATCAACTTTCAATCAACAGATGTAGTTATTTGGTGTAAAAGTAACATTGCACCACATGGAAGTCTTATAATGCTACAAATTAAGTAAAACCCATGAGTTTTACGAGGCTCATAAGAAATTCATTTTGAGAAAGTGGACGAGACTTGCTAGAAATGATGTTGCCAACCCCAAGTGAAGTTATATTTCTTCTGCATCAGGGCAAAGGGAACCAAGTCTGAATTTTGATGGGTTCAAAGGAGTCAAATGCATCATAACTTTAAAAATAATATGAATCCACGAATCTAAATTACAATTATTTGTATCATGGCATGCTTCTTTTTCTTCCTGAATATTTGAGAAAGAGAAATATTCAAATTAAGATTATGAGAAGTAGCCATTTTGACTTAACCCCCTTTTGCCCGAACACGGATTTATAATCCTGTTTCTAGCCAATCTTGTAAAAATAAAAATGGATTGGACACATACAACAGAAAAGGGTCTGCAAAAAGGACACATTTCGTAAATTTAAAAACCTAACAATTAAAAACAAGTTAGCAATTTTACTCACCACGAAGCTGCATTTTTCAATTTCCTTATTTCTTTAGAAGCCCATGTTGCTAGAGTTTTAGTTTTAGTAGTCTTAGAACGTCTACCTTTGGTTAATAGATCACTTATAATTTCATTGTCTACAAGATTAAGCATTTGTTGGCCAAATGCTGTACACAGGTCACTAAAAAGGCAAAAAGAACAATTAGCTTCTCTAGACAGTTGACTTCAAAATGACATAAGACATCACAAAACTCATTGTGAATCTGACACATACCCCACAACACCGGCACTGGCTGCTAAAGTTCCATCAGAATGGTCTTGATCTTGTGCAATATGGGTGATAAACTGGATTATATAAGGAACATGAGGCTGAACAACATTCACTTCAGCTGAAAGGGAAAAATAAGATTTTTTTAGATACTTGAAATCAACACCTTTTTAAAAGAACACAGTAATAACATTTACATTAAAACAAATTCTATACATCAACTTACTGCTAGGTGTATTTTGATCTCCTTTCAACCCTTGAATAATACCAGTGTATGCTTCCAAACATCCTTCACGCAGCTCATTCACATAGTCAATCATATCATAATCATTCTAAAAGACAATTATTCAAGTTAATACACAGTTCATGCTGTAATTAAATCCATTCATTGCATTACTTCTGAGTACATCAGTGTAAATGACTGATTTTCCACTATAGTTGAGTTCTAGTGAGATGGCATCAGTTGGCATCATTAGTAGGGTTTCCAGGTCCCAGTTAATTGCTTGGGCCCAGAAGTAACAGCAGTGATTACGCGTTGGAGAAATAAATTGGCAGCTATGATGGTCCTTTTCCCTCGCAAGCTTAATTATCCTTGCACAAATAGACTTCTCAATGATAATCTGCCTTCTCACACTATAAAGTTAGAATGGCATCGACGTGCTTCATATTTTGATTAGCCTGGAAATTATTTCAGTCATGTCAGTTGGCATTACAGGGCTGCCACAGCCAAAGCACTAGTGAAATAGCATAAATTTTATTAAATAGTGGCAAGTCTCCTCTTTAACCCTATTTTAATTGCTCAGATATTTAAAATGATCGGCAAGAAAATTAAATTTTAAAAACTAAATATTTTCTTGACAATCCAGCAACCAGATTCCAACAATTTTCTTTTAGTTGTCACGGCTTGATGCCAAAACTTCAAAATTGGTCCCTTGAAAATTGCCTCCCCAAAGGAAATTTTTTTCTCATCTATTAGTTAAAAGGGGTTTTCCTTGACCTTTTGATGAATTTTCAAAGCAGTCGATAAAATTTTGAAAATAGGAGCTTTTGAGACGATTTTGCTTAAGATACCCCTTATTCGCCAAAGTTGAAAAATAGTAGCAAAACGTTGCCTGTGGCAGCCCTACATTATTTATGTGGCTTTGAATGAGTGTTCTTTGAATTAGGTGATAGGTTGAAAAGTAAACAAAGTATTTCCACAACTGGTGCCCGAAGCAGATTCTGGTTTCATTGTTCGGTACCGTAAGTGGTAACTGATAAAAACTTAGCAAGGGAAATAATTCATGGCAATTGCCCATACATGTTTTAACTCAATAGTCCTCTTCCCTAGTGCACATAGCACCTTTCTATAAATGAACTCATCTGCCTTCTTAGAGCCACACCATACGTCAGTTAATATTCAATCAACATTCTCACCAATGAGTGGAAGTAATTGTATGGTAAAATTATCTGCAGGATTTTCATTGGCTCTGATAAAACATAGAACACAATCTATGAAGTAGACTACCATGGACCTCCACGATATTTAAGTTTTGTAGAGTGGGACACATTAGAAAACTAAATCTTTGAATAATAACATAAGCAATTGGAATTACTTTTGTAAGAAATAATGATCTACATGTAAAATCATTCAACCACATTTATGCAACACTCTGAACTCAATTCTTCAGACCTCTAGAATCCATTTCAAGAATTCTAGCCAGTTTCTGAAACACAGGTTAAAATGGAATATTAAATTAACTTAGGAGATATACACTTGTCAGTGTCCAGTCCCATCTTGGCAAACCTGTATTTAAACCAAAAATCAAACGGATTGGATTGCTGTTAAACAGTGCATGCAACATTAAGTGTATCATAAAAAATATTGCCCAAGATTTTGATTATTATTGTAGGTTTAGCATGTCACTAAATGTCTTGAAATCATAGCTGACTTAAATATGACTAATTTAACAATATTGGCTACCCAATTCAATGTAAATGGTATCCAAAATATAAAAAGCACTATTTCAGGAGCAGTAAATTCACCCAACTGAATGATTAATTGTTTACTGATGACCAAGCCCTTTTCTTCAGCCCATTGCCCTTTCATCTTTAGCATGGATTTTGTGGGAATATACGCGTTAATCAATAAAATACAAATAATGGCGATTTCTGTGCTACATATGAAAGTGAATTATACTTTATTGAAATAGCTTCTTGCTTTATTCACAAAACCATGTTTTTAATTCATTAAATTTAATAAGTCAATTTGTTTACACATTTATTTGATTAATTCATCTCCAACACAGTAAAAATCAGAAATAAAAAACTTCTAGAATATTTGAAAGAGAAATTCTATTACTGAAGGACTGAATCTAATAGACCAATGTTAAGCATACATACCTTTTCTGCATGTGTTTGAGATGCTTGCAAGAGAGTCTGTATCACAATATCTAAATACTTTCTAAAATGTGCGCCTATTGCAAGTGCAATGTCTCCAAATACTGACAAAATTTGGGGTTTCACAGATCTATGAACTGCTGAGTTCTAGAAGGGAAAATGATACATTAAAAGTTAAACCATTTTCACAAGATTATTGCTTAATGTAAGTTCTAATATGTCAGTATTAATTTACCATTCATTCCTTAAACCATAATTTCCAACTTTCTTAAACCAGTGCCCCTTTTAAAGACACTTTTTCGACACCCCCCTCTCAAAAGTCATACTAATTGCAAGCATAACGTTGCCTATAACAGGGGTAGTACTGCCAAATTTCAGGACAGCATTTTTAGTAAATTTCAGGACAATAAATTACGAAAACTGAGTTAACGCAATATGATCATAAAATTGGCTTTTTTCAACTTTGCTAAGCTACACTCCTAAAATTATATAAAATATTTACACTTTTGACACATATTTTACTTTACACTATCTGAGAGTTGCTACAATTTTTATTTGCTTTTTTAAACAATAAAACTGTTTAATTATTGTTTTTTTAGGCTTATTATTATGATCATTTTACTCCACCTGATCTGATTTTTTTTAAAAATCCAAGTTTTAAAGAAAAATAATATTGCATGTAGGACTGATGACATAGTCAGCATACAATGTATTATGCAAATACACATAATTCAACTTAAATTTGCTAGATAAAATCAAATGTAAATTTTCATATTTTTAAAATAATTAATCTTTTACTTATTTAAGTTTATACACTGCCCAAGAATTCATCACCACAATAAAGAAACCCCAAATTTGGCTACAATCTGTAAATTTGCAAGGTAAATAAAAAATAATAATAAATCAGGATAAAATAATAAAAATAAAGATAAATCAAGGGTATCACAAAACTGATTCTGCCTCAATTTTACATATTTTTTGTGTCTAACGGTAGAAAAATATTTGCACGAAATTTCAAAACAAAAATTGTAATGTCATTAATTAAAAAATAATAAAAATAAGGAAGAATTGGAACTCATGTTATTGTGGTTAAAAGTAGAAACAATGTTCTTTAGAATAAAATAAAAATTTATTATAGTTTCTTTTTAATTTCTGCAAATTTTTGTCCAGTAGCTGCTAGCTTCTGTGATACTAATTTTATTTTTTCATTAGCAGCTCCCAACATTATCTGGGCAACTTTTACTGCTTGAAAGTCATTGTTCTTTACAGCATCATTTAATTTCTCAGATGCATCATTCATTAGATGAGCAGTAGCTTCATCTTTTAGATGTTCATTTTCTTGCACATTAAGAGCAGCAAATACATCTTTAAGTGCTTCTTTCTCCCTCTTCTTAAGATTATTTTGCTTCTTCCTTTTCTAATTCTAGTTTTCTTTTCCTAGAATTATTTTCTTTCTCCTTTCTCAACTGCTCCAAATACGATGTATACTCAGCATGTGCTTTCTGCATAAATTTAATCAACTCCTTTGTAATCAAATCTGATATAGAATCTTGTCTTTGCAAAATATCTTTGCAAACACGCAATGATCGAATACCTATATCTGACAGTGATAACCTTTCTCGAGTAACAATCGCATTGTTGGATGAAAATCCACGCTCTGGTGTCGAATTGCCATGAGATAAAGTTAAACATGCCTTAACTAATTTTGTCAGATGATCATACTTTCGTACTCCAGAAAGGTTTTTCATTTGTGATATTTGTTCCCAGTAATGACAAATGTCATGACTTATTTCGAAAGAAGCAAGTTCTTTCTCTACATTCTCACACAGGTAAATTTGTACCTCAGATTTCACAGCATCACAGAATTGGTTTGTTTTTGTGACCTTTAACAGGTGATCAGCAAGGTGGGTTATAGCCTCCTTTGATTTGGAATCCTGTTGTTTAGATGGATGTATATATTGCAGGTCATGCAATAATGAACTGGAAAGAGGCAATTTTTTCTGTAAATAGTTGCATGTTTTTATGTACACACTTCGGATGTTGTGGAGGAAATTTTTATGATCTGGCAAAACGAGCAATTTCTTTGCTCCGGAACCAACTTCAGTACGTTTTAGGGGTAACCAAGAACTGGCTTCACTACAATTAATATTGCAAAGAGGTAACCCTTCTTTTATTCCAACAACATCAGTTTTTATAAAATTACGCATTGTTTCTCACTAATTCATTCTGCTTGCTAAATAAAATATAAATCAGGGGAGTCTCCATCTGGAACAGTGTGAGATATGACACAAAAATATTAGCAAAAAACAGTGAAATGTAAATATAGTAAATTTATCAGATCTTTCAAAAATTTTGAAATTTTACTACTATTCTTTTTCTCAATAAGAAAATATTCTTGAAGAGCAGGATATTGCTCAATTATCCTCTCACAAACAGGGTCTAGGATTAACCATCTGATTTCAATATGCCTCCTAAACACATGGTCTGCAGTGAATCCACCAATGTTTCAGTCTGAACTTTGTGAAAATCCTCTCTTCTCGCTGCTGACAACTTAAACCACTGAAAAATATCCAATACAAATTTGTCTATATCACATTCTAGTTCTTCCATACCCTTTCTCATGGCATTGTGAACGACGTGCAGACTACACGTTCAAACATCAATTAAACTTGGAATACCCAATGAATTTAAATGTGCATTTAACTTTTTCAGAAATGATAGATTGACTTTAGGATCATCCATAGAGCATTGAATGACTTTATCAATGCTTAGTCCATTGTCTGAAATTAAATTCAGAATCAATTGAAGAATTTTGTCAGATTCTGCATGTCCCAGGAAAAAAGAATCACAATAGCTGGTAATTATCAGTGCTTGTTTGTTCGACCAATACGATATATAAACATCTAACTGTTTTTTTACTTGACATGTTGTGGTTTCATCAAAATACAATGTAAAATAAGTTGCTGATTCAATTACATCATCATAGGTTCTTTTAAGGAAATACAGGGCCAATCCAAATTTTGTGACATATCGAGCCTTTGCATCACCAAGTTTCACATGTTTAGCAATCTCTGAATCATCAAAAGCAGTTGAAAAAATACTTCCTAGTTCATTAATCGAAGCAAACGAATAATTACACTTTATTGCCGTAAACAAAATTAAAGCTTCTGCCTTTAGGATTTTCTCCGGCATGCTGGATGGAATCCAATGTTTGCATGAAGACTAAGTTGAAATTTGTAGAACAGCTGAATTACCGGAACTTTGCGGTGAACTCTTCTCCGCAATGATGATGAAAGTAGATTGGTTAGATCTTTCATTCTTTTTTGATGTTTTGAACACTTAGCATGAGATATTAGTTGAGCAAATCCCATATTTGCAACGCTGAACTTCTTATCACATACTTTGCAAAATCCGGCGAACTTGTCTTCCAAACATCCTCGGCACCAATGATTAAATCGCCATTTGTATCTGTTCTTTCAGAAGAAATCCATGTTTCTGAAAATTTTGTATTGTGAGGCATTTTTAAAAACAACGCAAGGAGTTTGACTAGACTTAAATTGGAATAACCTTAAATAAGCTTTCCGCACGGTACGGCGGGCTACTAATGTAAACACTTTCTCTCTCAATGATGCCAGATCCCTCACTCGTTTAAGATTCTTCTTTATTCGAAAATCGCAGAGGTACTGTCGGATGGGGAGATGCTGACACATCATTGGTTGAGGAAGAAGCAGCGTATGACATCATGGCGAACTTGGGTGTTTTTCATTCGTCCGTCATAGATAGGCATAGGCCGTCCGTAAGGGGATGAGCAAAAGAGGGAAAATGGACGCTTTAACGGGTAAACATTTAATGTCGGAAAAAATTTCAGGAATTTCAGGACAAAACACAAAAATTAAGGACATTTCAGGACGTATTTTGTTTTTTCAGGAATATCAGGACAAGTACGACCCCTGCGATAATTTTTTAATTTCAAAACATTAATGTAGCTGTGCAATTATAGAATTTCAAAATGCTAGTTCAGAAATATAATACTGGAATTGAAATTATAAAGCCCACATTAGAAATGAAATGTCTCGTTTGTGGTGACTGCATAACGCCATGTTAAAATATTCTAGTCGTCTACATTTGTTTCTGCAATGGGTTTATTGAAATTTTTTTTAAAGTTCTTTGGGATTTATTTATATATTTAAAAATTATCGCCTTGGATTTACCTGGGTAGTAACTGAGAATCAAGTGTTTCAACTTGCCAAGGACTAAGTTTCATAACTACGACAAAATTGTTCAGATGCAATATACGTCAAATTAAAATTATTCAATTTTGTTTCATGAACATGCAAGTTTAAAAAAATTAGAATTTCCAACACAGTATTCCAATATACATTGGGAAAATATCCATAGTATGTAATCAGAAGGACTTGAATAGGCAATAAAATTGTTAGGTATTTACTAGTTGCATATTAACTTGCAATGCATCAAACTAATAAACTTTCGCAATTGAAAGTAGCACTTCATGTAAAACGGTCATTCTTGTACTATGCAAAACACAAACATTCAACTTACAAAAACATTTAAATCACTATAAGAAACCTTTTAAGTTGAAGATTTCTTACCAGTGGGTTGATATTAAGTATATTCATTTTTTACCAGATAAAAATGAATCCAAGAATAAAATGTACTTACAGATAAATTTTCTAACAAAAGAGTCATTATATCATCACAGTAGGGAAGGACTTTCAATGCTAAAGCTCGGCAAATGTCGCCAGTTAAACCAACGGCAGCACTACACACCTGAGTTAAACATAATTTCACAATTAAAATGACAATAATTTTAAAAAACAAATTAAATAAGAACTGTAAAAATTGGCATATATCTTCATATATGCTCTATTAAAAAGGTACCTATCATTTTTCTAAATTTATAATACTATCCATACATTTTTTCAATTGCATTTATGAATAATTTAAACTACAATTTTTAATATATTAATCTCAATTATGAAAATCTAAAATGCATGCTTTGAGACATGCGTTGAAAATCTAAAATGCATGTTACCTAAAATGCATGAACACATACCATTCCTGCAGCAGGGGAGTCAATTTTTAGCATAGACAATTCTACTTAGGTCAAAAATTAAATTTTTTACTGCACACAATTACATTTCAGAAGATATACAACTTATTTCAAAACTTCTACAGCAGCACATTAACCTTTACACTACGGAGCTTTTATTCCGCTACCCGAAAACGGCACGACTGTTGTACTGCCAGTAGTCTAAAGGTTAACTTCGGGAAACTTTTACAATTTAAATTTACCTGATATTCTGCATGATTCTTCAGACCCAGAGCTAGATAAGGCGTGAATGCATCCATATACTTCAAAAATTGTTCACCTAATACTGCAATAAAATTATTTGATTTTAGCTATGGGATATATTTTGTATTGACTTACACACCTAATTACAATATTTTCATATTTAGGTACTCAAAATATTAATTTTAACAATCATAAAGTTCAAACATAGGAGTATCACAAATACCTTCAACAAGCATAGAGACAGCCATCAATGCATCTTCCTGTACACCACCCGATTTGCAGCTGGATGAGCTGAACATCTGTAAGAGGGCTGCCATTATAGCATCTGATATTTTCGGTGCATCTTCAGGAGTCATTTTCCTTAGTACACTCTGCAAGAAAAGATATTACACATTGCAATAGAAAGTTACAAACAAATGTGTCATAACATGTTGAAACTAAGCCCTCTTAATCTTGAAAATTTTGTTAAGGGGCTTATAAATCAGAATTTCCTCTTCAAAAGCTAGAATTTGTTTTAAATCTCAAATATAAGACCCCTTTTCTAAAAACCCTTAAAATTACAAATTCTGTAAAACAAATTTGCAGACTTGGTTTGCCAAATGATGTTATCTGTCAAAGATTGCAATAACACCACTGCTAACTACTTACATAGTGTTGGCATCAGTGCAGTCGGTTTCCGATTTGGCAATATTTTTTTTAATATGTACGCAATTGAATTTTTAAACTAGAATTTTCACATTAATTAGTGCATATTCTTCTAACATCATTTTCCATAAACTAGATCATCTTTCAGGATATCTGGGATGAGGTAAAACCAAAAGGTGAAACAGAAGGGTTATAAACAGGATTTTTCAAATTTATGAGTCTAGAATTTGAGGGATTGATAGAGGGCTAATTTTTAGGACAGATTTATGGAAAAAGTTTAAATGAAACTCAAAAACAATCAAAACTTAAATTACCATATTTAATTCTTAGAATTAATTCAAAACCAATCAAGTGCAATTAAATATTCCTACCTGTAATGTTGCACACAATAAAGATTGCAGGTCATTGTATTGAGCTCGGTCTGAAGTATTTTGAATATGACCTTCTAAGGCAAGAACATGGTTAAGACGTTCCAAAATAATCATGGTCGTCTTCTGCACAGTCACATAACAATCTTTAGGACTATTTTTAACTAATTCCATCAAAGCTTCATAGGCAGCATTCCTTAGATTTGCTTGGTTACCATCTTGTCTAAAAAGAAATATTTAAAGCCAATTTATAACAAACACAAAAAACAAGACATTACTTTATTCACAAGTTATTGAGATGAATTCTTAAAATAAAATCAAAACTAAATTCCATTATTTGGAAATGCATTCAATTATATCTGTGCAACACAGAAACTACCTAATTGCTGTTCAAGGAAATTCAAAACTATGTTTAATAAAATCTATCTATACCTCTCAGTTGTCTCCAATAATTTAGCTAGTATGAGCTCGAAACAATCCGAAAGACAATAGGTATTGGGCTCTTGATTTTCATCTGATGTTACTTCGGCAGCTTCAAAAGCAGCTTCAGCAAGACTACTGAAAGCCTACAAATTCAAATTGGAAAAATTAGAAATCAAAACCAAACATTTATTATTGAAAAGGAAACAGGCTTTGAATGTAAGTTAAAAGATCAATGCATACCCAGCAAACATTTGAAGCTACCCGTGGCTCTGCACCCAAACCCTTAACCAGTGTTCCAAGTAGTTGCTTCAGATAGGTTTCGTTGACTGCAGCTTCAGGGTTGAGCTCACACACCCTTCCTATCGTCCATGCAACTGTATCTCTGACCACAACGCTTTCGTCAGCCATTAGCTCTATAAACATGGGCATGGCTTGTTCAACAACAGGCTTTAAACTGCTTGGGTCTGGGCCTTCCAAGATGCAACCTGAAGAAAAAAAGGCACTGTCAATAACCACATTCTTCTGTAAAACTATACTTAAATCAACCCTATTTCTTGTACTGTTCTGGATACAGTGAAATGTACTCTATTGTCTTGCCGGAAGGCTCATAAGGGTAAGCTTATGGGTTTTCTAAACAAACTACATGTAATATTTTACATAAATGCAAAAAGAAACACAATTTGTAGCATTTCCATGTAAAATAATCTAAAGCATGAAATTCACTTACACTGCTCGTCATCTTAGAGGAATAAAAATAGGAATAGAACAAGATCTTATCAAAACCACAGAAATTGCCCTTGCTTAAGGTTCAATTTGATTCCTGGTAGATGCCAGAAATCAAATTGAATCAATTACGATGTTGTTTTAATTTTTCATGGCACAAAATCCAGAATAAAGACAAACTGCCCCCAAAACAAAGCCAAATTGGGATGGATTTTCAAATTTTAAATTCTTGGATGTAGTGCAAGAAGTATCCAAACCAAGCAAATGATTACTCTATCTGCTTTTGACTGAATGATATAAAAACACAATATTTTTTCTTTAAATATTCAAAAGAATCAAATTGATTCCAGTTAATCATGTTCATATTCATATTTTTGAATACATAGCTAGTTTTTATTTGCACTTTTTTGCAAATACAAATAAAATAAGCATTTATACTAAGTCCAGGTTCTCTCTTCAAGCAAAAGAAAAACTAGAACAGTAGATGGTTTTCAAAGTTATTTTACATTTTTAGGGACAACAAATCTATGTGGATTAAAACTATTGAAATGAAATAACCATTCTTACATATGGGCAGGTTGGCTGCCAAGTGGTGCAAGTCCCAAAAATCCGAAAACGGACTTGCACCATTTTCCAGTACTAGGCAGCTAGTTGTATCAAATTGCCAAGTGGTGTGGGTCCTGGTTCAATAGTTTGGCCACAGGATGCATTAAATGTTACAATAAACTGAATTTATACAGTTGAAAACTTTTAATTCCCTCTCCTGAAAAATTGCAATTTTGGACTTACACCACTTGGCAGCCAACCCGCCCATATGTTAAAGAACAAAATGATTCAAATAACATCACTGAAAAAGAAAAAGTAAAACAATATATATGAATTATATCAATGCACAAAACACAATTAAATGAAAGCTATTTTATGTGCAACAAATAGGTATTGAAAGAAACTTTGAACAGTGATCTTGGTTTGGAAATACAAGTGAAAAACAATTTGTACTGTTATTACAAGGGGGTTTAAAAATTTTTCAGGTTTTAAAGTAAAAAATAAAACTAATTAAGGGGCCTTAAGAACTCAAATGAAAAATTAGGCCTTGTAGATGATACTGATAACACAGAATCATTTTATCAGTGCACAGTACAATACCAAATAATACTGCCAAAGAAAATTTCAGTAGAGCAGTTGTAATCAAGTGATATCATTGCCCAATGCTCCAAATCATCATGAAATATTAAAGTAATAATAAAGTAGGCTAGAAACATGAACTGGAAAAGCCTGTTTCATCACAAATAGTCCAAAATTTGCAAAGAATAAAGTAGTGATCCAGAGAAACCAACATCAGGTTTTACAGTATAGGGTAGGATATAAATCAATGGTTCCAGTGAGTCATTGCATTTTAATTATCATAGGTAAATTAGAACCCAGAAAATAATTCATCACAACAAAAAGCAATTTTAAACCAGGATAAGTATTTTACTTAGGAAAAGCAAATTGCTAGCTAAACAAGAATTAAAGATATCACTCTGTAAAACATTAGTGTAACCACCTGCCTGTAATGCTTTTTTATTTGAGACATCAAGATTCATCAAATCTCAATGTCGACAACAGAATTTATGCTAAAACAGGGAGTCTCAAAAGAAAATCATGTTTAGAAGTAGTAGACCTACCTACTCACCATCATGTTTAGAAGTAGTCATTGTATGAGATATCAAAGTAAGGTATAAGAAACTCAAAATGGTTTTGATCAGTATGGGCATTTAGAATCACAAATAAATCATAGCCCAATGCTCCAATTCATCACATCAAGAAAATTCAAAACTACAAGCTTCCATAGAGAGAGAGTAAATGCACATTCTTCAACATTATAAATTAAGTAGAACAAACCAAATACTACAAAATAGCTTCAAGAAATATAGCACCTCAGATTCAATTTTCAGCACACAACACTGGCAATTATGAGTAACAGGCATTTACTCCTGCACAGTGCTACTATGGCGCAAATTACATCATCACTGGCAGAAATGTTAAAGAGTTCCACATAAATACTAGATAATTTCAAGCTATCCCTACATTTTCACACAGTAACCAATTGACTTGGCCCACAAGTAACTCTGCTTCAGTATTGGTTGGCTCTAAACCACTAGTTCCAAGCAGACATCCTAAAAGGAATTCGAAAAAATACTTGGCATCTCGAAAACGTGGAGACAGAATTTCTGTTTACAAAAATATATCAAAATTAGCAATTTGAGAGTTCACCATCAATTGCTCTTTAGAATGTAGTTCTACGTAACTTTAAAATGCAAATACATCATTTACGGTAGAATTACGTCAATCCTCCTAGTTTCTTGGAACTGACAAACTGCATTTTCTTCATGTCTCCCAAGAAACGAGACACATAAAGGGGTTGTGGTATCAGGTATGCTATCAACACATTAAATTTTATCTAAAATCACACATTACTAATTGGAATCTCTGAAACAGATTTCAGCACTTCAGAAGGCTTTCTATTTAATGCAGTAAAACTATGGTGCAAATTATATCACCCCCAGGCAAATCTTAAACCAAACACAGAATTATTAATTTAGGTTGTACCGTATATGGTCTCTCTACCTGATCACAGCTCCAGAGAAGCTACAGGAAGATAAGGAATATATATTGCTTCTGCCTTCATCAGCCATGACAGCTGGAGACATTTTTACTTTATGATGCAGTGGCTTGGAATAGGCTACACAGGTTCAAGTAACTCCTGAGCCACAAGTGCAATTTGCTACAGAAATGAATCAGCCACAAAAAGCACCGATACATCAACAGATATCTAAGTCCTCCGCTCACAGTATTCCGAGCAGGGTTAACGTATATATATATATATGTTTGGTCACATTTTAATTAAAAATTCCACTATACGATTAATCGCTACTGTTGGAGTCCTAGCATTCAAACCTTGCATATTGTAATTCAAATTAACCAGAAAAGGACACAACAATAGGATGGGTAGTTAAGTATTTTGACTAATGTCACACTGGAGCAATACAATGGGCTATTGGTGTAGGACCGGGATCAATCCCAAACAGAAAGATCCGATGTACACAATGTAATTTTGAACCAGTCAGATGAAGTATATGATGGGAAATAATCAATACTTGTGGTCAGTAATTGCATTTAAAACATGGATAAATCAGGTCCCAGCAACTTCATCATACCAAAAACAATATAGAACCAGTCAAAAATTGCAAAGAATGAAGTAGAGATCCAAACATAAGTCAGCAATAGAATTTTAGTCATTAAGGCAATTTTAAACCAGTCAAAAATCTACAAATCAAAAATCTACACTTGTAGGAAAACAAATTGTAAACAAAACAAGAAAAATAGCAGATATGGCTCTGCAAACATTAGTACCTACCTGCCTGTTCTTTAGCAAAGTAATGCTTTTTATTTGGGAGATATCAAGATTCATCAAGTCTCAATTTCCACGATAGAATTTAGGTTAAAACAGGTAGTCTCAAAGGAAAATCATGTTAGTAGTCATTGTATAAGATATAAATGTAAGGTATAAAACAACTCAATGATTTTGGTCAGTATGAGCATTTAGAATCACAAATAAATCATAGCCCAATGCTCCACAATTCATCACATCAAGAAAACAATTCAAAATTCGTCTTCTAGAGGTCTGAAGAATCGAATTCAGTGTTGTATAAATGTGGTTGAATGATTTTACATTAACATGTAGATCATTATTTCTTACAAAAGTAATTCCAATTGCTTATGTTATAATGCAGATTTAGTTTTCTAATGGGTCCCACTCTACAAAATTTAAATATCGTGGAGGTCCATGGTAAACGCATTCTTCAACATTGTAAATTAATAAGTGTAACAAACCAAAATTTCACAAAATAGCTTCTAGAAATATAGCACCTCAGATTCAATTTTCAGCACATAACACTGGCAATTATGAGTAACGCATTTACTCCTGCAGTGCTACTATGGCACAAAATACATCTTCACTGGCAGGAATGTTAAAGGGTTCCACATTAAATACTAGAGAATTTCAAGCCATCCCTACATTTTAACAGCAACCAATTGAATTGTCCCACAATGAATTTTGGTTTGCAGAGCAGATTTCAGACTAGTTTGCTTCAGTATTGGTAGAATCTAGACCACTAGTTTCAGACATCCCAAACGGAAGATTATGGCGACTCGAAAACAAGGATGAGAAGGAATTTGTTTTAAAAACTATACTACATTTAGCATTTTGAAAGGGTTCACTATCAATAGTCATTTAGATTGTAGTTTCACATAACTTTTAAATACAAGCACATCATTAAAGGTACAATTTACATCATTTCTCCTGTTTTCTTGGACCCGCTCAATTACATTTTATATATTCTTGTCCCACAAAACACAGGATACATAAGAGGGTTACTGTATTAGATCTAGAGTATGCTATCAACACATGTTAAATTTTATCTAAAACACACACCATCACTAATTAGAATCTTCGAAACAAATTTCAGCACATAAGAGTACTTTGCACTTTTTACTTAATGCTGTGTAACTATGGTGCAAATTATATCACCCCAGGCAAATCTTAAACTAAACACAGAATTATTAATTTAGGTTGTACCGTATATGGTCTCTCTACCTGATCACAGCTCCAGAGAAGCTACAGGAAGATAAGGAATATATATTGCTTCTGCCTTCATCAGCCATGACAGCTGGAGACATTTTTACTTTATGATGCAGTGGCTTGGAATAGGCTACACAGGTTCAAGTAACTCCTGAGCCACAAGTGCAATTTGCTACAGAAATGAATCAGCCACAAAAAGCACCGATACATCAACAGATATCTAAGTCCTCCGCTCACAGTATTCCGAGCAGGGTTAACGTATATATATATATATGTTTGGTCACATTTTAATTAAAAATTCCACTATACGATTAATCGCTACTGTTGGAGTCCTAGCATTCAAACCTTGCATATTGTAATTCAAATTAACCAGAAAAGGACACAACAATAGGATGGGTAGTTAAGTATTTTGACTAATGTCACACTGGAGCAATACAATGGGCTATTGGTGTAGGACCGGGATCAATCCCAAACAGAAAGATCCGATGTACACAATGTAATTTTGAACCAGTCAGATGAAGTATATGATGGGAAATAATCAATACTTGTGGTCAGTAATTGCATTTAAAACATGGATAAATCAGGTCCCAGCAACTTCATCATACCAAAAACAATATAGAACCAGTCAAAAATTGCAAAGAATGAAGTAGAGATCCAAACATAAGTCAGCAATAGAATTTTAGTCATTAAGGCAATTTTAAACCAGTCAAAAATCTACAAATCAAAAATCTACACTTGTAGGAAAACAAATTGTAAACAAAACAAGAAAAATAGCAGATATGGCTCTGCAAACATTAGTACCTACCTGCCTGTTCTTTAGCAAAGTAATGCTTTTTATTTGGGAGATATCAAGATTCATCAAGTCTCAATTTCCACGATAGAATTTAGGTTAAAACAGGTAGTCTCAAAGGAAAATCATGTTAGTAGTCATTGTATAAGATATAAATGTAAGGTATAAAACAACTCAATGATTTTGGTCAGTATGAGCATTTAGAATCACAAATAAATCATAGCCCAATGCTCCACAATTCATCACATCAAGAAAACAATTCAAAATTCGTCTTCTAGAGGTCTGAAGAATCGAATTCAGTGTTGTATAAATGTGGTTGAATGATTTTACATTAACATGTAGATCATTATTTCTTACAAAAGTAATTCCAATTGCTTATGTTATAATGCAGATTTAGTTTTCTAATGGGTCCCACTCTACAAAATTTAAATATCGTGGAGGTCCATGGTAAACGCATTCTTCAACATTGTAAATTAATAAGTGTAACAAACCAAAATTTCACAAAATAGCTTCTAGAAATATAGCACCTCAGATTCAATTTTCAGCACATAACACTGGCAATTATGAGTAACGCATTTACTCCTGCAGTGCTACTATGGCACAAAATACATCTTCACTGGCAGGAATGTTAAAGGGTTCCACATTAAATACTAGAGAATTTCAAGCCATCCCTACATTTTAACAGCAACCAATTGAATTGTCCCACAATGAATTTTGGTTTGCAGAGCAGATTTCAGACTAGTTTGCTTCAGTATTGGTAGAATCTAGACCACTAGTTTCAGACATCCCAAACGGAAGATTATGGCGACTCGAAAACAAGGATGAGAAGGAATTTGTTTTAAAAACTATACTACATTTAGCATTTTGAAAGGGTTCACTATCAATAGTCATTTAGATTGTAGTTTCACATAACTTTTAAATACAAGCACATCATTAAAGGTACAATTTACATCATTTCTCCTGTTTTCTTGGACCCGCTCAATTACATTTTATATATTCTTGTCCCACAAAACACAGGATACATAAGAGGGTTACTGTATTAGATCTAGAGTATGCTATCAACACATGTTAAATTTTATCTAAAACACACACCATCACTAATTAGAATCTTCGAAACAAATTTCAGCACATAAGAGTACTTTGCACTTTTTACTTAATGCTGTGTAACTATGGTGCAAATTATATCACCCCAGGCAAATCTTAAACTAAACACAGAATTATTAATTTAGGTTGTACCGTATATGGTCTCTCTACCTGATCACAGCTCCAGAGAAGCTACAAGAAGATAAGGAATATATATTGCTTCTGCCTTCATCAGCCATGACAGCTGGAGACATGTTTACTTTATGATGCAGTGGCTTGGAATAGGCTACACAAGTTCAAGTAACTCCTGAGCTACAAGTGCAATTTGCTACAGAAATGAATCCGCTGCAAAAAGCACCAATACATCAATGACACGTTCAACGGATAGGCTAGAAAACGTTTTTAGGATTCCCACACTTCAAGCAGAAAAAATTAAGGCCCTTCTAAGGAGATTTTTCATTTCAATCAGAACCCAGAAAATAATTTCCGCATCAAAAATCAAGTTAAAAATTCCGAAGAGTAAAATAGTGATCCAAAGAGAAATCATAATCAGATTTTACAGTATAGGGTAGGAAATAATCAATGGTTGTAGTAATTGCATTTAAAGCATCAACGGTAAATTAGAACCCAGAAAATAATTCATCACAACAAAAAGCAATTTTAAACCAGGATAAGTATTTTACTTAGGAAAAGCAAATTGCTAGCTAAACAAGAAATAGAAGATATGGCTCTGTAAAACAGTAACCACCTGCCTGTTTTATAGCAAAGTAATGCTTTTTTATTTGGGAGACCATCAAGATTCATCAAGTCTCAATGTTGACAATAGAATTTAGGCTAAAACAGGTAGTCTCAAAAGAAAATCATGTTTAGAAGTAGTCATTGTATGAGATATCAATGTAAGGTATAAGAAACTCAAAATGGTTTTGATCAGTATGGGCATTTAGAATCACAAATAAATCATAGCCCAATGCTCCAATTCATCACATCAAGAAAATTCAAAACTATGAGCTTCCATGGTAAATGCATATTCTTCAACATTATAAATTGAGTAGAACAAACCAGATTCTACAAAATAGCTTCAAGAAATATAGCACCTCAGATTCAATTTTCAGCACACAACACTGGCAATTATGAGTAACAGGCATTTACTCCTGCACAGTGCTACTATGGCGCAAATTACATCATCACTGGCAGAAATGTTAAAGAGTTCCACATAAATACTAGAGAATTTCAAGCTATCCCTACATTTTTACACAGTAACCAATTGACTTGGCCCACAATGAATTTTGGTTTACAGAATAATTTCAGACTAGTCTGCTTCAGTATTGGTTGGCTCTAGACCACTAGTTTCAAGCAGACATCCTAAAAGGAATTCGAAAAAATACTTGGCATCTCGAAAACATGGAGACAGAATTTCTGTTTACAAAAATATATCAAAATTAGCAATTTGAGAGTTCACCATCAATTGCTCTTTAGATTGTAGTTCTACGTAACTTTAAAATGCAAATACATCATTTACGTAGAATTACATCATTCCTCCTAGTTTCTCGGAACTGACAAACTACATTTTCTTCATGTCTCCCAAGAAATGGGACACATAAAGGGGTTGTGGTATCAGGTATGCTATCAACACATTAAATTTTATCTAAAATTACACATTACTAATTGGAATCTCTAAAACAGATTTCAGCACTTCAGAAGCCTTTCTATTTAAAGCAGTAAAACTATGGTGCAAATTATATCACCCCCAAGCAAATCTTAAACACAGAATTATTAATTTAGATTGTACCGTATATGGTCTCTCTACCTGATCACAGCTCCAGAGAAGCTACAGGAAGATAAGGAATATATATTGCTTCTGCCTTCATCAGCCATGACAGCTGGAGACATGTTTACTTTATGATGCAGTGGCTTGGAATAGGCTACACAGGTTCAAGTAACTCCTGAGCCATAAGTGCAATTTGCTACAGAAATGAATCAGCCACAAAAAGCACCGATACATCAATGACGCAAACACTTGCAGGATTCCCACACTTCAGAAGAAAAATTATAGCCTTTCTAAGGAAATTTTTGTTGCAAATGTTATAATTGAAGAGTAGAGCGAATGAGCCAAGTATAAGAAACTCAAAATGGTTTTGGTCAGTATTGGCATTTAGAATCACAAATAAATCATAGCCCAATGCTCCAATTCATCACATCAAGAAAATTCAAAACTATGAGCTTCCATGGTAAATGCATATTCTTCAACATTATAAATTAAGTAGAACAAACCAGATTCTACAAAATAGCTTCAAGAAATATAGCACCTCAGATTCAATTTTCAGCACACAACACTGGCAATTATGAGTAACAGGCATTTACTCCTGCACAGTGCTACTATGGCGCAAATTACATCATCACTGGCAGAAACGTTAAAGAGTTCCACATAAATACTAGAGAATTTCAAGCTATCCCTACATTTTTACACAGTAACCAATTGACTTGTCCCACAATGAATTTTGGTTTACAGAGCAGATTTCAGACTAGTCTGCTTGAGTATTGGTAGGCTCGAGACCAGAGGTTCCCAACCTGGGATACAACGTGTACCCGGGAGTACGTGGTGATTCAGTTGGGTATGTGAAAATAATATTAGTAATGGCATAAAACACCTTAAAAAAGAAAAAGGGAAGTAATAGGCTTAAACCTAGTAATTGATTGATCATTGCCCCACCCACCACCAATCATATCACGAGATTACGCATGTGCCCTCCCCTCTTTTGTAGTTTCTAGTAATTCTTCTCTAGAAAAATATTGAATCGGCTCAATGCTTCCGGCATCGTTATTTTTTAAATTTAAACCAAGATTGAAAGCAGGTCATCATTTTGTGCTTGATTGAGTGCCAATTGTGTAACATGAATTAATAGGCCTAGCTTTGTTACTTTTTATGAGTGCTTAATTTGAAGTGTTTAGCTATTACTTAACTGTCTTCATTTGAACCTGATTTTAAAAAACAGCTCCATGAAACCAGCTCAAGAATCGCATTAAAATTCTTCAAGGCCACATTTGAAAACTTGCCTATCGAGTTCAAAAATTGTTGTGAACTTGCTTAAGGTTATGTGATTGAAAATTGCTATTTTGCTATATTTGTTTTGATGTTAGGCTGCTATTTTAAAAATTTGTAAAATGTAAAATCAAAAATTAAAGCCAATAAGTGTCATCAATTGGAGTCATTTGATAGCTAACCTAAGAATATAACTTCCTAACAAAAACAAACTTTTTTTCGCATAGTGTAGAGGGATGGGTGACAGTGGTTATGAGAGAAGGGGTACTCATAAATGAAAAGTTTTATCAAGGGGTACGGGAGAGGAAAAAGGTTGGGACACACTGCTCTAGACCACTAGGTTGTACCGTATATGGTCTCTCTACCTGATCACAGCTCCAGAGAAGCTACAGGAAGATAAGGAATATATATTGCTTCTGCCTTCATCAGCCATGACAGCTGGAGACATGTTTACTTTATGATGCAGTGGCTTGGAATAGGCTACACAGGTTCAAGTAACTCCTGAGCCACAAGTGCAATTTGCTACAGAAATGAATCCGCCGCAAAAAGCACCGATACATCAATGACACGTTCAACAGATATGTTAGAGAAAACACTTTTAGGATTCCCACACTTCAAGCAGAAAAAATTAAGATCCTTCTAAGGAGATTTTTCATTTTAATCAACCCATAAAATAATTATATCAAAAGACAAAATAAAACAAGTCAAAACTTTGCAAAAGAACGAAGTGGTCCAAAAGAAATCGACATCAGGTTTTACAATATAGTGTTGTGTGTCGGTTTCACGAACACACCACTTCAATCCAATTGAATCAAATTCAGAGTGACAGTCACGAGATCAGTGATGCCAATTATTTTTTAATTCCTTTATTTCTCGATTCCGCTTTCTTCCTCGCTCCAGTGACGCTCATTAGTTATGCTAAGAATCTTCTAGAAAGTCATGTCATGTGTGTCCGTCTGACAAATTATAGATGAGCTAGTTTAAAACCAGCGAATCAGGAAGTCCAACTCCCTTGATTGACAAACCCTGAAAAAACTGATAAAAAGCATGGAGAGGGGAAACGCTCTTTCGCCTCAGTCCGACGACTTTACAGTTGTGGAAAATGAAAAGCATGAAGCGTTTTTGCCATTTCTTTTGATGACGAGAGGGGATCCCCAAGAGGTGCCATGTCTCTTCTAAACACGTTCTTTTTTTAATTTATCGAGATAATCACGCGTGTAGTTCTTATGCTACACGGGATATTCCCATGCTACACTGGTTAAGTTAACTTTCATAATGATCATTTCTCCTTGCATCGCTGTTCGAACCACTATCTTCCTTTTCATTTTTTAATCTTGTACGGTGTCACTTTTTGGTTTTGCTATTTTTAATTGATATCATACTGAGTATTTAATTGTTATCTATATATTGTCGTGATTTGATGTGCAATGCTTAACTTTTCTCTATTGTTAAATAAACTTAGTTGTTCATCTTCCTCGCCACTTTGTGGCTAGCATTCAACATGTTAACTTATAATTAATGATGGAGTCCTAGCATTCAAACCTTGCATATTGTAATTCAAATTAACCAGAAAAGGACACAACAATAGGATGGGTAGTTAAGTATTTTGACTAATGTCACACTGGAGCAATACAATGGGCTATTGGTGTAGGACCGGGATCAATCCCAAACAGAAAGATCCGATGTACACAATGTAATTTTGAACCAGTCAGATGAAGTATATGATGGGAAATAATCAATACTTGTGGTCAGTAATTGCATTTAAAACATGGATAAATCAGGTCCCAGCAACTTCATCATACCAAAAACAATATAGAACCAGTCAAAAATTGCAAAGAATGAAGTAGAGATCCAAACATAAGTCAGCAATAGAATTTTAGTCATTAAGGCAATTTTAAACCAGTCAAAAATCTACAAATCAAAAATCTACACTTGTAGGAAAACAAATTGTAAACAAAACAAGAAAAATAGCAGATATGGCTCTGCAAACATTAGTACCTACCTGCCTGTTCTTTAGCAAAGTAATGCTTTTTATTTGGGAGATATCAAGATTCATCAAGTCTCAATTTCCACGATAGAATTTAGGTTAAAACAGGTAGTCTCAAAGGAAAATCATGTTAGTAGTCATTGTATAAGATATAAATGTAAGGTATAAAACAACTCAATGATTTTGGTCAGTATGAGCATTTAGAATCACAAATAAATCATAGCCCAATGCTCCACAATTCATCACATCAAGAAAACAATTCAAAATTCGTCTTCTAGAGGTCTGAAGAATCGAATTCAGTGTTGTATAAATGTGGTTGAATGATTTTACATTAACATGTAGATCATTATTTCTTACAAAAGTAATTCCAATTGCTTATGTTATAATGCAGATTTAGTTTTCTAATGGGTCCCACTCTACAAAATTTAAATATCGTGGAGGTCCATGGTAAACGCATTCTTCAACATTGTAAATTAATAAGTGTAACAAACCAAAATTTCACAAAATAGCTTCTAGAAATATAGCACCTCAGATTCAATTTTCAGCACATAACACTGGCAATTATGAGTAACGCATTTACTCCTGCAGTGCTACTATGGCACAAAATACATCTTCACTGGCAGGAATGTTAAAGGGTTCCACATTAAATACTAGAGAATTTCAAGCCATCCCTACATTTTAACAGCAACCAATTGAATTGTCCCACAATGAATTTTGGTTTGCAGAGCAGATTTCAGACTAGTTTGCTTCAGTATTGGTAGAATCTAGACCACTAGTTTCAGACATCCCAAACGGAAGATTATGGCGACTCGAAAACAAGGATGAGAAGGAATTTGTTTTAAAAACTATACTACATTTAGCATTTTGAAAGGGTTCACTATCAATAGTCATTTAGATTGTAGTTTCACATAACTTTTAAATACAAGCACATCATTAAAGGTACAATTTACATCATTTCTCCTGTTTTCTTGGACCCGCTCAATTACATTTTATATATTCTTGTCCCACAAAACACAGGATACATAAGAGGGTTACTGTATTAGATCTAGAGTATGCTATCAACACATGTTAAATTTTATCTAAAACACACACCATCACTAATTAGAATCTTCGAAACAAATTTCAGCACATAAGAGTACTTTGCACTTTTTACTTAATGCTGTGTAACTATGGTGCAAATTATATCACCCCAGGCAAATCTTAAACTAAACACAGAATTATTAATTTAGGTTGTACCGTATATGGTCTCTCTACCTGATCACAGCTCCAGAGAAGCTACAAGAAGATAAGGAATATATATTGCTTCTGCCTTCATCAGCCATGACAGCTGGAGACATGTTTACTTTATGATGCAGTGGCTTGGAATAGGCTACACAAGTTCAAGTAACTCCTGAGCTACAAGTGCAATTTGCTACAGAAATGAATCCGCTGCAAAAAGCACCAATACATCAATGACACGTTCAACGGATAGGCTAGAAAACGTTTTTAGGATTCCCACACTTCAAGCAGAAAAAATTAAGGCCCTTCTAAGGAGATTTTTCATTTCAATCAGAACCCAGAAAATAATTTCCGCATCAAAAATCAAGTTAAAAATTCCGAAGAGTAAAATAGTGATCCAAAGAGAAATCATAATCAGATTTTACAGTATAGGGTAGGAAATAATCAATGGTTGTAGTAATTGCATTTAAAGCATCAACGGTAAATTAGAACCCAGAAAATAATTCATCACAACAAAAAGCAATTTTAAACCAGGATAAGTATTTTACTTAGGAAAAGCAAATTGCTAGCTAAACAAGAAATAGAAGATATGGCTCTGTAAAACAGTAACCACCTGCCTGTTTTATAGCAAAGTAATGCTTTTTTATTTGGGAGACCATCAAGATTCATCAAGTCTCAATGTTGACAATAGAATTTAGGCTAAAACAGGTAGTCTCAAAAGAAAATCATGTTTAGAAGTAGTCATTGTATGAGATATCAATGTAAGGTATAAGAAACTCAAAATGGTTTTGATCAGTATGGGCATTTAGAATCACAAATAAATCATAGCCCAATGCTCCAATTCATCACATCAAGAAAATTCAAAACTATGAGCTTCCATGGTAAATGCATATTCTTCAACATTATAAATTGAGTAGAACAAACCAGATTCTACAAAATAGCTTCAAGAAATATAGCACCTCAGATTCAATTTTCAGCACACAACACTGGCAATTATGAGTAACAGGCATTTACTCCTGCACAGTGCTACTATGGCGCAAATTACATCATCACTGGCAGAAATGTTAAAGAGTTCCACATAAATACTAGAGAATTTCAAGCTATCCCTACATTTTTACACAGTAACCAATTGACTTGGCCCACAATGAATTTTGGTTTACAGAATAATTTCAGACTAGTCTGCTTCAGTATTGGTTGGCTCTAGACCACTAGTTTCAAGCAGACATCCTAAAAGGAATTCGAAAAAATACTTGGCATCTCGAAAACATGGAGACAGAATTTCTGTTTACAAAAATATATCAAAATTAGCAATTTGAGAGTTCACCATCAATTGCTCTTTAGATTGTAGTTCTACGTAACTTTAAAATGCAAATACATCATTTACGTAGAATTACATCATTCCTCCTAGTTTCTCGGAACTGACAAACTACATTTTCTTCATGTCTCCCAAGAAATGGGACACATAAAGGGGTTGTGGTATCAGGTATGCTATCAACACATTAAATTTTATCTAAAATTACACATTACTAATTGGAATCTCTAAAACAGATTTCAGCACTTCAGAAGCCTTTCTATTTAAAGCAGTAAAACTATGGTGCAAATTATATCACCCCCAAGCAAATCTTAAACACAGAATTATTAATTTAGATTGTACCGTATATGGTCTCTCTACCTGATCACAGCTCCAGAGAAGCTACAGGAAGATAAGGAATATATATTGCTTCTGCCTTCATCAGCCATGACAGCTGGAGACATGTTTACTTTATGATGCAGTGGCTTGGAATAGGCTACACAGGTTCAAGTAACTCCTGAGCCATAAGTGCAATTTGCTACAGAAATGAATCAGCCACAAAAAGCACCGATACATCAATGACGCAAACACTTGCAGGATTCCCACACTTCAGAAGAAAAATTATAGCCTTTCTAAGGAAATTTTTGTTGCAAATGTTATAATTGAAGAGTAGAGCGAATGAGCCAAGTATAAGAAACTCAAAATGGTTTTGGTCAGTATTGGCATTTAGAATCACAAATAAATCATAGCCCAATGCTCCAATTCATCACATCAAGAAAATTCAAAACTATGAGCTTCCATGGTAAATGCATATTCTTCAACATTATAAATTAAGTAGAACAAACCAGATTCTACAAAATAGCTTCAAGAAATATAGCACCTCAGATTCAATTTTCAGCACACAACACTGGCAATTATGAGTAACAGGCATTTACTCCTGCACAGTGCTACTATGGCGCAAATTACATCATCACTGGCAGAAACGTTAAAGAGTTCCACATAAATACTAGAGAATTTCAAGCTATCCCTACATTTTTACACAGTAACCAATTGACTTGTCCCACAATGAATTTTGGTTTACAGAGCAGATTTCAGACTAGTCTGCTTGAGTATTGGTAGGCTCGAGACCAGAGGTTCCCAACCTGGGATACAACGTGTACCCGGGAGTACGTGGTGATTCAGTTGGGTATGTGAAAATAATATTAGTAATGGCATAAAACACCTTAAAAAAGAAAAAGGGAAGTAATAGGCTTAAACCTAGTAATTGATTGATCATTGCCCCACCCACCACCAATCATATCACGAGATTACGCATGTGCCCTCCCCTCTTTTGTAGTTTCTAGTAATTCTTCTCTAGAAAAATATTGAATCGGCTCAATGCTTCCGGCATCGTTATTTTTTAAATTTAAACCAAGATTGAAAGCAGGCCATCATTTTGTGCTTGATTGAGTGCCAATTGTGTAACATGAATTAATAGGCCTAGCTTTGTTACTTTTTATGAGTGCTTAATTTGAAGTGTTTAGCTATTACTTAACTGTCTTCATTTGAACCTGATTTTAAAAAACAGCTCCATGAAACCAGCTCAAGAATCGCATTAAAATTCTTCAAGGCCACATTTGAAAACTTGCCTATCGAGTTCAAAAATTGTTGTGAACTTGCTTAAGGTTATGTGATTGAAAATTGCTATTTTGCTATATTTGTTTTGATGTTAGGCTGCTATTTTAAAAATTTGTAAAATGTAAAATCAAAAATTAAAGCCAATAAGTGTCATCAATTGGAGTCATTTGATAGCTAACCTAAGAATATAACTTCCTAACAAAAACAAACTTTTTTTCGCATAGTGTAGAGGGATGGGTGACAGTGGTTATGAGAGAAGGGGTACTCATAAATGAAAAGTTTTATCAAGGGGTACGGGAGAGGAAAAAGGTTGGGACACACTGCTCTAGACCACTAGGTTGTACCGTATATGGTCTCTCTACCTGATCACAGCTCCAGAGAAGCTACAGGAAGATAAGGAATATATATTGCTTCTGCCTTCATCAGCCATGACAGCTGGAGACATGTTTACTTTATGATGCAGTGGCTTGGAATAGGCTACACAGGTTCAAGTAACTCCTGAGCCACAAGTGCAATTTGCTACAGAAATGAATCCGCCGCAAAAAGCACCGATACATCAATGACACAAACACTTTCAGGATTCCCACACTTCAGAAGAAAAATTATAGGCTTCCTTAGGACATTTTCATTGCAAATGTTACAATTGAAGAGTAGAGGGAATGAGCCAAGCCCACTTTTTATTTGTTCCCCTACCAAATGATCTGAAACCAATGGTCTTTGCTTTTCATTGCAGCGTCTTAAAACCTAATTAATAGTATAATGCAACTTGTTTTGCTATCAATTGTTTCAATGCCTTTAAAAGTATATCACCTAGATTTAGTAATATTTAATGAAAGCTTGTGGTCACATAGCAAGAGGTTTCCACTTTCTCATGCACTCTTTTCTACACACTATTGATATTTTTCATACATGCAAACCAATGAAAGTATGCCAATAAACTGGAGTGGTGTTTAGAGGCTTTATCCTACCTTATTAAAGAATTCAGAATAGACATATAGCATTTGAACTCACACACCACCCTTTGTAATTCATTCAAAATCAATGACTCGACCTTCGAGAAACCACTGATTTTGGCTTTTGAAAGATTGAAGTATGCAGCATAAAAAACAGCTTTTTAAGCGAATATTAAGGCTTTGTCAGGGGCATTTAAAAGCAATTCTCAAGGTCTGAGTACTTTGGAAATAGATTTCAGCACAAAGGCCAAAACATTCAAATGGGGTAAAAAAACAAGGTACAGCTTAGGTTAAGATAAGTACAACTTTCGAACATACCGAATGCCATCACAGCTGCATCTCTATACCGCCAGTCTGGACTTTTAATATTATTTTTTACAAAAGGTAGCACATGGATAACAATGTCGTCTTCGCAGCAAGCAGACATCAACATCAAACACACGCCTGCAGCTTTAGAAGGAATCCAATCATCTTCATCATCATGCTCCTCCTGCAGAAAAAATTTAGTTAATGGAGCAAAAACAAATACCCAATATGAACGAATAATAGAAAAATCCTAGCCCTAGACGTAATTACTTGGAAATTCAAATGAAACTTGTTAAATATTCATTGAAACAAATTTGTTCATTTGAATAAATTTCATTTCAATTATTTGAAAATTTGGAGTAAAAATTATGGTCAGCGAAAAACAAGTCTATATTGAGTTTTGATGAGCTCGCACAGGGAAATTTTTTATTCTCATCAAGTCAATCTATTTCATTTGACATGGCAATTTGTTCCAATGTAAACTGAGTGTCTGGTAACCAATAAAGACCAAGTCTGCTTTCTAATACAAATAAAAATAAGTATAGTAAAATAAATTTCTTTGCAAATAACAAACATATTGACCTACCTGTTTTGTTAAACTCTGCATCAAAATTGGAACTAAGTACTGAAGAGCACCTTTGGCATAAAACCTAGATGTCCTTGCAGGTGGCCTGCCTTGTTCAGCAGCCTAAATAAAGAGTTCAATTATAAAATGTTCGAATGAAATATAAAACATAGGGAAAAATCTCCATAGATAACACTTTAGACATTACTGACCAGTTACGAGTAAGCTCGAATTCTCAAGAACAAATGCTGTTGAACTGCAACTAGAAAACTTGAATTTACACACCATGTGCAATTATTCATGCAGAAAGTAGTGTAGGTTTTCATTACACCATTGCAGATTGTATTGGATAGTGTTTACTAGATTAAAACAATTTTTTTTCTGAATTTTTCTAAACTGCATTGAATTTAATAAGGAAGAAAGTTTTAAGGATGCGTATAGACACGGCTGATTTTGCCCAGAGAATGAATAGCCAATGGTCTAAATTTGTTTCCCAAAGTGCAAATTTCTACAGCTTCTACAGGCTGAAGAAATCATGGGGACAATGCTGGATCCAGGGGAAATGGGAGACATTGGAGAGCAAGAGTAGGCAATAAGATGCTAAAGAAAAATTGTGCCTGATGTAATATATAATAATAGAGTAATATACAACTAGTTAACTGCATGTATTAACTTGGTCGAGTGACAACCATTTTAAATATGCAGAAAAATAGTTGCCCTTTTAGCTTTTTAGGCTTGTTCTTATAATGCTGCAAGTTTGTCCTTTGTGATGTCTGAACTATATCTTTGAATTTAATACATACCTTGAAATCTATAAGTCTTAGGTGTGATTACGATTTATTGAGTTATCTTTAGAACACCCTGTTCATATACACCTATCCCTCAATTTACACGGTAGATGCGTTCCATGACAAATCGTGTAAATCGAAACAGTGTAAAACAAGACACTAGAATGACAGTATGGAAATAAAACAAAATCTACTTTAATGATGTCAATGCTAAACACAACGCGACGCAATACACTTGTGACGTCTGTGCAGATAATTAATAAGTGCGTTCAATGTAAAACACTCAAATACAAATATTTTTTTTAATTTATAAAATTTAGAAACCGTGTAAACCGAGTACCGTGCAAATCGAGGGACAGGTGTACATGTGTTAGACACTTAAAATTAGGTTATTTTGTAACCATGACATTAATTATGATTCACTTGTAAATATAATTATATGAATGCACAAATCAAGTTATTGAAGTTGATTCAAATTTATGCATTTTAATAGTTGTTAGTTTTTGCCCTAAAATGAAAACTAATCTATATTTATTCTCACCTCTGTAGCCTCAATATCCAAGTCCACTTCCTCATCACATACATTGGACCAAAACTCAATACCTTGAAGTGCAACTTCATCAATATCACTTTTCATGGCCTCCATTGTTATCTGGAAAAATGTAAGCTTTTATACACGAATGATAAAAGAAAAATTTCTAATAAAATTAGTAATACATTATCATTAAACATGGGACTCAACAAGGACTAAATTAAATGTGAAACAAATATTCACTTACTGCAAATAAAGCTGGACCCATGTATGCTTCCATATACTGATAATACAAGGACATAATTTTCACTAAACATTGTAAGGCAGCAACTCTAACCTGTTATAAACAAGAGTGGAAAGAGCTTTAATGGTATATCATTTATTAACAAATAATGTATGATAAATAAAGCAAAGAAACTGACAATACAATACTAACAAGCTATACACATCACAGCTATCAAGGGCATCACTTTTAATGAAGGGGTTAATGACTCAATACATGCTACTCAAAACTAACAAATGTCGAGAGGGATGTGTTCCATAACAAAAGCAAGCTTTATTTCATATACTAAATGTTTCTTATGAAATCGAATAATTTATAAGACAGGGTCAAAAATTAGGAGCAGAAAATCAATGTCAATGGCCCCAAAACATTTTTCCTCAGGTACCAAATTGTTTTGCTTAGGTGCAATTTTAAATTTATTGTTTATGAAATTGTATATATACGTACAGCTGTGCACTAGACTAGAGCTTGGTGACATTTGCATATTTGGGGGCTTTTTCAAAGTGGCATTAGTTTTGTTTAGCATTTTCTGTTGATTTTATAATTATGAAATGCTATTTCCACTTGGATTTTGTTGTTAAATTAGAAAATACTCACAAAATCTCATTGATCAATTGTAATTTGCTTCACAAGGCCAAAATTCTGGGTAAAAATACAATTAACAAAATCAAATTTAGGTGAAAATATGATAAACAACCACTAATTTTCAACCATGTCCAAGTTGTAAGTGTGATGCTATCCTTGCACCTAAAACCTAAAATTTGTTTTACTGCACCTCTTGTTTCATAAGCACATTTGCAGCCTTTAGTTAACACTCATTTGAAGAATGATTCCCATTATAGAATAGTTTTTACTAATAAAACTTGTTTTATTGATTAAATAAATTAGTGATAACGCATACCTTTGTATCAGTGGATTGTGTAGCTTCACATACAACTTGCATTATAAAATGTCTTTCCGATTCCTTCTCGAAGTTTGCTTTCGTAAATTCTAAAGAATTGAGCAATGCGTTGGTGGCAGCCAGCTTAACATGATCACTAGGTTCATCTTTACGAATCCCATGGACAATCGCTGTCAGAATGTCATTCGATTGGGAAACTAAGACTTCAGGTTCCTACATATTGAACAAGAAAATTCATTTTAATAATGAAACACTCAATTTGCACTCAAGAACAAAGGGGAAAACCCATTGAAGTCAGAAAGTTTAATTGAAAAATTAAATTACAACTTCTAAGATGAAATATGAGAAAACTAATTTTATATTTTGATTTAGGCAAAATGAAATAAATGAGGTACTAAGATGAAAATTTTGGTGAAATAGACAGCATTTTTTACAAAGCATCGATCTCAATAAAAAAACTCAATTTGGATTCAATAACAAAACAGTAAAAATTTCATAAAACATTATATTACTCACAGAACTCATAAAATATACAAATCAGACAAGCACTTTATATTTAAGTAGTTGGATTGGATTTTTATGGCGCAAGGGCCACACTTGGCAAAGCAGTTCCAAACACAAAAAGGACATCAAGTCTTGGATATACAAAGATTTCTCCTCACTTACAAAGAGTAATACATCTAGGGTAAGCTACAGGAATCAAACCTGTGTTGTCTACAACTTATACATTATTTGCATTGAGTCACAGCAGCCCCATTTTAATTTTAAAATGGATAAAAGAGCAACAAGCTTCGATCTCATTTATTCAAAGCATTAATCCATTTCATTACAATACAAATTAAAAATTGACATCACATCTGAATAACTACAATCCAGTGAAAATTCTAATATAAACAGTGGACAGCTCAGGCTATTCAATTTACATAAAAAAAATTTAAACTTCGAATACACTAAAGAGTGAAAATGGATATATTATGACTTGCCTCTTTTACATTTGTCACAAAAATTAAATTTCAGTTGTTTGTCTATTCTGTGTTCTAGGCTGGTTGGTTTTGGGTTTTATAATGCAAGGGT
This sequence comes from Meta bourneti, assembly GCA_933210815.1. Taxonomy (NCBI): domain Eukaryota; kingdom Metazoa; phylum Arthropoda; class Arachnida; order Araneae; family Tetragnathidae; genus Meta; species Meta bourneti. Next base: position 10,923,518 of record OW119924.1, on the reverse strand, counting down.
CATATTTGGTCAAGCTGCATCAAACACAAGACAATAGCGAATTTCACAGCAATGACGGGTTTGTAGTTTGAAATTTTTTTTTCAAATTACAAGAAAGCTGCTTACAATACTTTCTTAAGGTGTGAAAATCTCTTAAGGCATCAAACTCTCATAACTCACCAAGTGGATAATATCCCATCCATCAAGATCTGAGTAATTTTGCTAATGACGAGATAACTTGTCGTTAGCTATTGACAATTTTTTTACGATGACAAGTTCACGATCTGGTCAGTTTTCTTCTAATGACTTGTGTCGACAACCACCAGGAAGATTAAGTAATTCAGTGGGAAATAATTTCTATTAGGCTCATAGTATATACAACTTGCAACAAAGGAAAATTGACTTTAAAAGTCAATGGATATAAAGTACTTACAATATCTTGGCAAATGTAACCAATTGCTTCTAAGGTGGCCTCTTTGGTCATTTCCGTGCTGTTGGCATTTGTGACATTTTGTGTCAGTAAGACAATGACATCGGGCCATTCCCCACGAGGCAACTCAGCAACAGCTATGTAAGCTACGCACTGGGCAGCAGAACTAGGCCTGATGGTCTCAGTGCCAAGAGCAGATAAAACCTGTAAAGAAATTGGATGATTTGCAGTTTTGCTTTGGGATAAGCCATGTATTTCAATGTCAACTCAAGAGTATACCATTCTTTATAATTAAAGAGTGGAATTGTACCTAGTACAAGCCACCAGAGAAACACCTTTTCCTCAAATGATTTGCTTAAATCTCAAAACTCTTACACGAGCAAGTCTGGTTGACAGAAAAAGGCAAAATTTGAAAAACCTTTCACCTAGAGATCATAATTTCATGTACTTACTTGACATTGGTATATGTGTATTTATGAATCTGTATAGCATCCAGGTTTACAGAAACGGATTACAAGCATACTTACGAACCGTATATGTATAGTTCTTCAAGCTAACTAGTTTTTATTAATTGTATAAGAAATACACAAGTTGGAAGAATTACATTACGCTTCCACGCTGAATGAGTTTACATATTAAACTTTTACTGTTGAAACCTTACAGTTGACTCTTATTTTTAACTCAAGACAACTAATTCTCAAGAATCTAGTTTGATTCTGTGAGAACAGCAGTAGCTATTTATACATTCCTCAAAATGTAAACTAAATCAAAAATGCTTCAAATTATTTCTCTAATTGCAAACATGCAATTGAAGAAAAGTGAAGTTTGAAACACTTAAAGTTCAATGAAATCAATGATATTCCAAGCTAACTCTTCGTAATCATGTTATGAATAGATAATATAAGCTGTCCATGTATTAATAGCCATGGACTGAAAACAAAGTAGTAAAAGTGGTACTAATAGTCATGAACTAGTACAGATAGTAAACACCCACGAAAAACAAGTTTATAAATTCCCAAATACACACGACTTCTAGTAAAGAGTATCCTTGATTGATAATTCATGTAGTTTTTGTAGTCATGTACAATTTTGTAATCATGTAGTCAAAAACCTTTTCAACAGATGAATTAAAAATGGTAAATTCAAATTACTTTGTTGATAAAACGAGGGCAAGTTTCAACGGGTTATAATCAGGAAGTTCTTCCTATTTACATTTAACAGGAAAACCCCAACTAACATAAGAATGAAATTTGTTGGGCCATGGAGCAAATATTTCATTTCATGAAAATATGGTAAAAGATAAAATACTGGCTTGCGAAATATTTGTGTGCAAGTGCTTCAATTAAAATTTTGTTCATAGAATTGACAAGATCAAAAATTTAGCAATAGGTAGATTAAATTTTATTTGGGGTACAAAAGCTATGACTTACATTTTGTTTCACATAACCTCGAGTGTCAGTAGGAAATTGCAACCAACGTTCATGGTATTTAAGTCGAACTTCAGGATCTTTAGAAGTAAGCGCATTCTTGAGTTGCAAACCAGCAGCCATTCTGGCCACAGGAGTATTGCTGGCATTTTGAAGTATGGTAGAAAGAGATTTCAGGAACTCGGGCTAGGGGTAAAAAACAAGTATTTTTACAAGTCATTTTGATTGGATATATTGAGGACAAGTAACTGCTCAGATTCCAATGAATTAACTGAGTGAATTATACACTAAAACATTTAAAATTATAAAAATACATACTAGATTAGTCTGAGCAGCTTGTTCCAAGTAGTTCTGTGCTGCTTCTAACTCGGCTTTATCTGAAATAAAAATATTGTTACAATTTATTTGAACAATAAGTCTTAAACTGATATAGTTTCATATTGTCAGGGGTATCCAACCCGTGGCTGACAACTAATGTGGCCCTACAAGATCATATTTTAATGTCATTTTTAGCAATATTTTTCATGCCTTCTTCCTAACCAGAGAAAAACATCCAAAACTTCAGAATCGTGCTTTATTCATGCTGTTGCTTTTTGGGCAATGTACATTTATAAATTCCTTTTTCCAAGGATGGAAATGCAAAATTAAATCAAAATTTTCTGACAAGCACCTTGAGAAAACTGCTTCCATCGAATCAGATATATTGATGCATTACTTTCACAAAAAAAGTAACCACATTACATTTTATAAGCAGCTCAAGACAATTTCCGCTTCTCTCAATGCAGACCAGGCAAATCAAAAGGGGTAGAGTAGTTAATTAACATCACACTGTAGCAACACAACAGACTATTGGTGATGGTGCAGGATCAATCCCTAAGGGAACATCCAAAAACAAAGCCTCGTAATTTTGAATCACGATCAGATGAAGAGAACGTCTACGCTGGGGGTGGGATGTCGAATCCGAGACCGTGGCAATTTATCGCCAAACATGGTAACCTTGGTGTTTTGATCCAGCTTTATGGCAACCCTATGCAAAAGGTGTTTAATCATAGGAAAGTCAACGTTTTTTTTAACGAACATACAGGCTTAGGACGCCATCTTGATTTGGCAACAAAAATTGCTTGGCGACAAACATGTCTCGGATTCTACATCTTTACCTAAGCTGGCACCCCACTCTCCAAACTTCCACTCCAACATGAGGATATTTGAGACCACAACAGATTTAACATGCACCAGCCCCCATGTACAAGGAAGTCTTTGGACTTAGTTTCAAACTCGCAACCCTCTGGTTGCTAATCCATCTCCCAACTAGGCTACTACAGCCCTAAAAAAGATGGATACCAGTTTTAAAATTTATTAGATAGGCTGATCTTTCACCGATTTTAAATTTGTTTTCATGGATGGGCATAAACATACATTGTAAAGACTAGGACCACACAGGACTTTGATGAATGTTTAAAAGAAGACTTTTAGAAGGAAGAATAAACAGATGGGGTCAAAATTACAAAAACTAACAAACTAAAGATTTCAGAAAGTTAAGCATCAAAAATGATGAGTGGATCCAAAAATTAGGTCATTATCAATAAATTCTTTCAACAATACTGTGTTGAACAGAAAGGTCTTGATCAAATTAGGTCTCAGATAAAAAGTTTGATTATTCTAATCAGACTAACAGGTGCTATTTTCAGATAATTAGTTTGTTTTGCAAAAGAATTCTTACTATAGCATAAAAATTAGAATAAACGAGATTGGTTAGTTGGGTTTTTATGGAGCAAGGGCCATACTTGGCTACCAACAGAAAATAAATACACCCCAGTAAGGGGATCAAACTTGTATTGCCTACAACTTGCAGGTTACTAGTGCAATGGGCAAACTGAGCCACAACAGCCCCCTCAATATGTAAGGAATACATTACAAAGCTATTAAATGGTGCATGACACAAGTAACATGGTAGAAACCTTCAATCCATGTAACAATCATAAGTAATTTCTCAATTAATTTCAATTAAACCGATGCTGTACTTTTAATTAACATTGAATTGGAGCAACAGAACGGGCTATTGGTGATAGTCTGGGATCAAACCTGAAGGGAACAATCAAGGACAACACCACGTATTTTTGAATCGCGGTCAGGTGACGAGGTCACACCTGAGCTGGCACTCCACTCTCCAAACTTCCACATGAGGACATTTGAGGCCAACAGATTTAACATGCACCAGTCCCCTTTGTGCACGACAGTCTTTGGTTGGATTCAAACTTGCAACCCAAAACTGCTCCCCCAGGAGGAGTTCCCAGTTAAAAACATGGGAACTCCTAAATCCCTGTATAATAAACAGCTCATCTTGGAGTAGACCAGATTTGTGTTAAAAAGTATTGGACAATCATTGACTTTTAATAAAAAGTTCAATTAAACTTTATTTTTGATTACAAATTAATGTAAAGCTTTTTTTATAAAAATATTTTGTTCACCAATTACTTAGGTAATCAAATATATTAAGTGCCAAATACCAAATATAGATCTCAATTTGACAGAATTGTGAATTTATATATTTAGATATATATTTATAATGAAAAGTAATTCTCTTTAACTTAACGGCTGAAATATTTGTCAAACTGTCAATAGCAACGGACATTCAACAGAGAAGGGATTCAGATTGAACTATTACAAGAAAATTAGCTGGAGACCTTTCTAGAACATTGATCAAAGTATAATTTATTATTCGTTGATGTGCCAACAGATGATACAAAAGGTGTAATTATAAACAAAGTTTACACTCGACTTGTTAAGATCGATTGCGAGCTGAAGATTAAATTATAGGGCTTGGAATTCGATCTATACGTAAATGTAGTTTGGTTTAAACATGCCCATAAAATGAAGGGAACCTTTTTCTCTCAATTAATGAAGCTAAAGTGTTTAGAGTTGAAATAACACAAAAGATAATTTCAAACGTATCACTGGTTACTAGACTGATCACAATTGATTAGTATTTTTAATAAATATACGCAGATGTCGATATTTCGAAAGAAACGAATTTATTTTAACAGAAAACGCGATTCAATACAAAGAATTTCGAAACTACAACGAGCTATATCTTACGGATCTTGTTGAAAATTTTCCAGTACTTTACTTCTATTAGCTCTGAAATCGTTTAAATATTATATATAAATACAGAACATCATTCATATTGATAAAAACTCAAAAGAAACTCCAAAAAAGATTCAGAAATTTTCATACACGTGATGAAATGAAACCATCTTATCTCAAAATTTTACCGCCTCTTAAGCCTAACCAACGGAAACCACTAAGCCTACGGTAAGACAGTCAATAACAGCACTTATTAAAATCATTTACCTGGAGAGACTGTCTTTTCCAAAATACCGATTAAATCCATGATTCATAGATTGCCGGAACAAGGTTAAAATATATCTATGTAAACTTAATTTTTAACACCATATAAAGATGAAATTTAAATTCTTCCTACGTAGAGTTGATCGAAACACCGGCAAATTTAGCTTATCGCTTTCCACATGGCAAGGAATTGCGCAGAAATGAGCGCGCAGTGAGTGAAGGAAAAAAGGGCTGAAGTAAATTTTTCGATTGGCTGTAGAAATTAATGGTAAAGGTATTGACCAATGACATTTCGCCCTTTAAACTTTTTAATTCGTATTTTAAAAAACATTTGTAAAATTAAAATGACAAATAAATTTTAATAGCAAGAAAATTTCAACTATTATGAGTTACCAGCCCGTCAAAAGTTTAAATTTTGATTTTTTTTAATTGTGACGTCATTACACTAAGTGAGTCGTGAGACTCTTAAGAGGCCGAGTTATTAAAAATAGAAGTTGTTTTAACAATCTGAAATAAACTAAGTTACATTTTCATCACGAATCAGTTTTCAATTTGCTCATGTCTTATTTTGAAAACTTAGGCAATTTAAAATTGCATGAAATGGTAGAGCTTAACTGTGATTAACTGAATCTATTTCCATAGACGAAACCAATTTCTAAATGGTTTTATAAACTTCCAAAATTATTAAACGTGCATACTTTTAGGTAGGTAGGTTGTTTAATTAACGTCGAACTAGAGTAACACAGCGGGCTATTGACGAGGCGACAGTTCAGGATCAATCCCGATGGGGAGAATCCGAAATACTTTTAGGAACAAGAGTATCGAACACAGCGTTTTCTAATTTCGTTAGTACATTCAGTTTGGTTGATTCGAGAACTGGGTTGGCAGCTGAGACATCTGACTAAGTAGCTAATTTATATTTTAAATATTGTTCGTTGTTGAAAGATCAATCGGGACATAGTTCGCAAATTTGCCCTTATAGCTTTAATCGTATTGCGTGTATGTGTTTTTTCTTTTGCGATTAATATAACTTTTCCACTATGATAGGGGGGGGGTGTATTTCTATTAACGTCACACTGGAGCAACACAACGGGCTATTGGTGACGGTCCGGGATCAATCCCAAAGGGAAAGATCCGAGGACAGCACCACGTAATTTTGAATTTAGGACGAGGCAACACCTGAGCTCCACTATGATAGGAGCTCTAAAGAATTCTAACTAGAGACTAATTATTGACTGTTTAAATCTTCTAGGGTTGAAAAATTATTAAATTATTGATGATCTTGAAAATAGATGCTATGAGTTAGGTGAAAACTCAGATTCATATTGTTGTGAACTAGCAGCGATTTGGCGTCATTGGTGGTTTGGCGACTTTCTTAGGTCGACAAGAGAGGTTGTGTCCGACGCATTCAATATTGAACTGATTACTTCCTTTTTCACGCTCATGGTATGGTCCATAGCGAACTTCTTTGTTGTATCCCGTTTATGGTATGGTCCATAACGTACTTTCCTTTTATTAATTGAACCAGCTCATGGAAGCTAATTGTACCAGCTCACTGGAGCATCTTTGTTAAGTTACCAATTTGATCTTGTTGACCATTACATTTGGTCCGTCGAGGCGGAGAAATAGAACTAAATAAGCGAACTTATGGATAAGTCAGATGATAAAGTTTTGATGCTGACGCTAAATCGCTAAAGAGGAACTATCCAATCCAGGATGAAAAGGGTTCAAACCTTTGTGAAAGACTGATTCATCGGATACCAGTGCGCATATTCGAGTAAAGACTAAGTTGGATACCCTCAATGAAATAAGAAGCGGACTTAAGGAATTGTTAAGGGAATACCAAGAGTTCCCTTCCGAAACATATGTCGGAGAATCTATAACTACTCTGGAAGATCTGGATCAAGACCTGGAAAACTTGGAGGTAAGCTTCAAAATCCTCCTTTCCAATTTTGAATCAAATGAAAGAGCAATCGATGAAGATCAACAATCGAGTGTCAAATTGCCAGAAATTCCTCTCCCACAATTTTGGGTAAAATATGAGGAATTTCACAATTTTAAAAGCCAATTTATGTCTATAATTGGTGAAAAAAAAGTTTGAATAACTGCCAAAAGTTATATTATTTGAAGGCCTCAATCAAAGTGAAAGCTAAACACATGGAAACATGTGAAGACACTTTTGATTCATTGTTCTCCGCTCTAGAACTAAGATATGAGAATAAACGAGCAGTTGTAGATGCTCACATTAACAATTTGTTAAAACTATGAAAAACTGTGGCATGAATCTCCTTCTCAGTTGAGGCCTTTCTTAGACACTGTGAAACGTAATTTAAGATCATTACAGATTCTTAAATAGGGTGAGATGTCGAATCCGAGACCGTGGCGATTTATCGCAAAACATGGTAACCTTGTTGTTTTGATCCAGCTTTATGGCAACCCTAGGTGTTTCGCGTAGGAAAGTCAACGTTTTTTTTAATGAACATACTGGCTTAGGACGCCATCTTGATTTGGCAACAAAAATTGCTTGGCGACAAACATGTCTCGGATTCTACATCTTTACCCTTAAATACACTGCTGGCCACCCAAATTGCAACACCAAGAAAGACAAGAGATATCACAACAAAATTTATTTTGTAGATAACATGTTGACCAAGTATCAAATGATTAAATTTATAGACTTCTGTGAAGTGTGGTTCCTGCCAAAATCAGTAGCCAGAGTAGCCGCCATTGTTGGAGATCACCGCTGCCACACGCCTCGGCATTGATTCAAAGAGACTTTGGATGTGTTCTTGGGGTACAGCAGACCAAGCAGCTTCCACACGTTGCCAAAGTTGATCTGGTGTGGCAGCTGGGGATGTATTCTGGGTCAATCGTTGAGCAACCATGGACCACATCTTTTCTATCGGCGAAAGATCCGGAGAGCGAGCTGGCCAGGGAAGCAATTCAATCTGGCGATTGACGAAGAACCCTTGGACAATGCGTGCCACGTGTGGTCGCGCATTATCCTGTTGAAATATGGCTGTGGGCAAGCCCTGAAGGTAAGGAAGGACAACTGGCTCCAACACCTCGGAGATGTAGCGCTGGCTGTTTAAAGTACCGGCAATGCGTACTAGAGGAGTGCGAGAGTGATATCCAATACCGCCCCATACCATAATACCCGGTGCAGGACCAGTGTGGCGGTGCATAACGCAGCTGTTCAGCATCCTCTCTCCACGGTGTCTCCAGACTCGAATCCGACCATCGTGGTGTTGCAGACAGAAGCGTGACTCGTCAGTAAAGACAATTTCATTCCATTCTGCCGTCCACATCCTTCTTTCATCGCACCATTGGCGGCGGAAACGTCTGTGGTTCTGCGTCAAGGGTAGACGAAGCAATGGACGTCTTGCGGACAGACCACTCTGCTGTAAACGGCGTCGAATGGTACGCGCAGACACTGGATGATGCGGTACAGACTGAATGTGCTGTGCTATGGTTCGTGATGTGGCTGAGCGATCCGTCACTGCCATACGCACAATATGCCTGTCATCACGTGAAGTGGTGCACTGAGGTGGATGCGATCGAACACGTCGGTCCGTCGTACCCTCCTGCATCCAACGATCACATATCCGCATTACAGTTGTTTGGTTTCGTCCAACACGACTCCGATTTCCCTGAAAGATAATCCACAATCTCGGTAGGCCACTATCCTTCATCTGTCGAACTCTGATACTTGATCAAAAGATGATCGCTGTTTTCTACGAGGCATAATTGATCGTTTTTTTGAAAAAACCACAAGAAAAACACAATTGCCGTACTTGAAATCGTCGAAATCTCCAAGCCTTAAATAGCGCTTTGAAGTGGCGCCACAGGCGCGCGTGATGTGCGTCTGCGCTGAAATTCTAATCATTTGCATATCTCACCTCCGCTAATGCATGTTGTAAATTTCATATTATTTGCATGCTTCCTTCAGGGTGTTGCATTTACGGTGGCCAGCAGTGTATATAAGAAATGATTTTTTGGATATTTTGATATTGAGCATTTTGTTGCAAAAAATAGATAAAGAAACGCGGAAACAATATGAACTTTCCGTAAAAAAGAACGAGGTTCCGTTACTTGATGACTTGCTTACATTTTTGGAAGAACGAACAAATGTTCTTGAAGGATTAGCAAAAAGCAATTGTTCAGTTCATAAAAATGTATTGAATACAAAACTTCCCGTTTCCAAGAAGAATTACTCTTCTCGATCGAAATCTTTTTTCGTAAAAACAAACAAGGATCAACGGATGTCGCTAGTAGTCACGGGACTGCTACGCGAAAATTCAGCTTGGTTGATTGATTTGATTTTTTATCGCTTCTCATGGCGACATAACATTTACTTATAAAAGTTATCGATGCGAATGTGTATAATACTGAATAGTTCTTGAATTTGAGTTACGTTATACCATTGTTAGGCGATGCGAATGGGCATACTACTGAATACTTATTGAATTTGTGTAACTTTTTAATGTTTTTAGCAATTTGAGCTGTTATATAAGCTTAAGTTCACATTGGGGTCAAGTTTAACTAGCACGTATACAACAAAAATCCGTACGTGTCAGATAAATACGTTGTAGTGAATAGATTGATTGCAGGCCCGGAGTTTAGATACGGCTCTCTGGACAGATTTAACCGGCCCTCAATCCGAATAAGCCCCGTCGGATATGTTTACCCGGCTCGCAGACCAGATATGGCCCTCCAAATTTTTATCAGGACCGCAGTTCAGATACGGTCTCCGGACAGGTTTACCCGTCCCACAGTCCATATACAGTCCACCAAATATGTTTATTAGGACAGCAGACCAGATACTGCACATGCTTAACCTGCCCGCTGTCCAGATACGGCCCTCAGGACAGTTTTACATAGCCCGCAATCCAGATAGATTTTTTTTATCAGGCCCGATCCTCCAAATCGGCTTAACCAGCTTGCAGTCCAGATACAATCCTCCGCACAGGTTTACCAGACCCGCAGTCGAGATCGGTCCTGTAGTGCTGGTATGATTTATCGCTGGACTGTTTGTTACCTTTTGCAATTGTAAATTAAGAGAAAATGTCAGAAGGGTTAGGGAATGTTCACAAGTATATCGTCACTGGTTAAAATTTTGTGTAAGATAGTTGTCCGAAGTCTAACTTTTAATTCAATATATTATATATTTTTCTTTAACTGTATTAGGCGTTGTGAAAATTATCTTAAAGATTTAACAGCAGAAAATAATTCGAACATCCTTTTTTAAACTTAATGAGGTTAACACGAGTTGGAATAAAGGAAAAATAATTACACAAGTTAAGAAACGATTGCCTCAATAAATATTTTACTGTTGCATAAAATAAAAATAGTGAAAACAGATAAGGTTGCGTGCTCAAATCACGTCTGGGTCACTACTGAAAGCTTTCATTTATATTATGGATACATAATTGTTTATGTTTTTGTAAAAGGAAATTTATTTTAGGACAATTGTGCATTGAAATATTATTACCGTGAAATGTTATTCATATAATGTTTACAAGATGGAAGGTAACTTTTTAAACCATGTACTTAAAGTTGTTAGCTCTTTTACCCAATTTTAGATTTTTGGTTCAAAAACTAAATAAGTTACACCTGTGTGTCTATATATATGCATTTTGTAGCGGATCAAACTGTTAGTGCATTGAAAGTGAACTAAACTATTGACAGCCTAATTATCCCATAAACACTCAACCCCTTCTTGGCACGTCGCCAAGTACGTCATCGAACTAACATTTTTTCCTCCTTGTAAACAGAAGAGTTCTACCCCTTCCTGGCGAGCGATCGGGCTGAGGTCCTGTCTTACTTTATGTTTTCTCGTAATTTGTACCCAAAATGTAAATAAATTGTGTTAATTCTACCCCGAGATGCTTATTAGACTAAATTCCGCTCACCCTCCTGTTATAATTTTAAATTTATCAAAGTGATCAAGTAAATAACTCTTGACAAATTTTATAATTTTAAGTGCGTGCAAAAATTCTGTGCTGGATTTTTAATATTAAATTTGTATTGATTATTGTGTGTGTGAAATCAATATTTTATAAATAAGACGCAGTAAACTTATAAAATTTATTGTCACATTCATCACATTTTAAATCCACTGAATAAAACTCATAGAAACATGTAGCCATTTACTAGCCATCTTCTTTCTTCATCTTTGGGAAAATTAACAAATGCAACAAAATAATAACTTTAAATACATAAGAACTGAATAAATGAATTTTTAGCAGGTACACATCTTTACAAATTCTGATTAGAAGTAAATATAAATTGTTTTATTTATAGTTCTAAAAATTACAAATAAAATTTTTTCAACTTAAAAAATTGTGGAAGATAAATGTTTCTCTCAATTGAGGAGTATGTTTTGCGTACATAAATTTTCACAAATATACTTAATTCGTTAAAATAATCTAGAGAGAAATAAAAAAAAAATGTCTCCTTTTCAGGTAGAAAACAATAGAGTGAAGGATTTCCTTTCGCTGTGGAATGTGTTTTTAACACCACCAAGCTTTTTTATCGAGTCAAAGAATGATATAAACATTGAAATGCTCACAAATATTGTTAGAAACAATCCAATTCAGTATGATTTATCGCAAGATTAAAAAATATAAGGAAGAAAGATAAAACTCACTTAAAAGTGGAAAATAATTAAATTTTATTATTAGCTTTAGGGTCATTCCACGCGAAATGAGCAAATCGGCTGTGGCTGACATATCACCGATTTTAATGAAAATCAGTTTTTAAATAGGTCACGTATAGTAATGTGCAACTGCAAAATATTAGATTTCAGAAATTTATATTTGTTAATTATTGACATTTAAAGTTCAAGGTCACACAAATTTAGATTTTCTAGCACTAAAAGTGGCCTGTTTGCGACCCTATATTTCAATAAGTTATTGACACAAATTTAAAATTTGTATATCGTTACATTCTTCAGAAAAAGGTCTCTTAGGAAACGTCAGAATATAATTTAATAGCCGTCATTTCTGAATCTGAGGGATCGACAAAAATAGAAATTTTGCCAATTTGCTATAATTTTCAAATTGCTCTGGTATCTCTAGAAATAGAAAGACAATATTAAAAATTATTCTTAATGAAGAGCCTATCCTGACTACTCCTTTATAAAGAAAAAACATTTAAAAGTAAAAATTATGGAAAAATACGATTTTTCAGTTTTTTAAAATGCATATTTCACTGTGAGGGAAAGCTCCAAGAATATCAAAACTTTTCAACGTAAAAGAGCAAGATGTTTATTATATGTCCTGAAATTTTCATGATTGTAATTTGATTATTTTCGTCTCGGGAAATTTTTTAATTAGATTTAAATTTTACTTTTTTATCGCAGCTGATAATGAGTTATAACCTCCGATAATATAAAAAATGCGATATGAGAATAAAATATAGCTATTATGGTGCACGTGCAAAATTTTAAATGAATTTTCTTTTTAAAGTCTTTTTTGCTTTATCCAAGGAGTGTTTCCATCAGTGATTAGGTGGAAAGTTAATTTTGTTAGAGAAGTCTTTCGATTTGCTTTTTCCTTTGGAAACATAAGTATTAAATACTACTACTTGTAAATATTAAACATAATTAGTCAGGTAAACACTAATTTTGAGAGTAAAAAATATTAAACATCGTTGTTAAACTCGATTCTTCTAAATGTACATAACTCACGAATCCTTTTCCCATATTTATCACAATCACTAGTGAAATAAGTAAAGATTTCAAGAATTCGGCAGCACTAGGAAAATTTTAATTTAAGCAACTACGAAATTGAACAAGATTTATCAGATTGAAAGTGAATTTGAAGACAATCAAGTAAAGGTTTTAAATGTTTAAGCTTTTTTAATTGTTGATTTGATGTCCTGCTTTTAAAATTTCTTTCAAAAGTTAAAAATAATTGGTATTTCATTGTTGATTTGGGGAGACATTGTTTCCATTTCATTGTTGCCATTTGAAACGAGTAATATGCATAGAATGGGAAAGAAATGCTATTATTGGCGATAATAAACATTGTCAATTAGTGCGATATTAATGGAGTATGGTAACCCGTCGTAAATATCAGAATAGTCGCTTGGCGACGAAACTTTCAGTCGCCAATTGATTGGAAGGCAAGAACGCGTTTTTGCATTTTACCAATTCTGTTATTGTTCGGGACTCAAAATACGATCCTGAATTTTTTTTATTAGCAATAGGCATATTAATAGGCAGCGTCAAAGCTGTCCTTCATTTCATTTTACGTGCCTATTTTAAATGGAAAATCGTCATTTTATAATTTTCCTTTGCTGTTTGGAAGATGGAAATAAAAGTCGATTTCCAAACTTCAGCAGTAGTTTTATCATACCTAGCACTGTATCTGGTGTGAATTCTGACGATGCTTTAATTTCCTTCAGCCCCCATAGAAACCTTTTTAATTCTATTAAAATCGACTATTTTCCGCTACTAATTTTTAGATTAAATATGATGCTTAAAATTATTGTTTCCAAATAGATAAAAAGATAATTCTTCATAGATTACAAAAATATGAAATATTGTTGTCTACGTTAAGTAGTTTTTGAGAAAGAAATCTTCAAACATGCAAGACCAAGCGATTTCACAACTGCTCTTCAAAGTTGCAAGTCCTTAAAATGCCTGAAACTTCCAAAATATTTCATTTTGAGCCAAAATATTTTTGATATCGTTATTTATGCATGAACTTATTTATGCAAATTTCATGAAAATCCGCCATCCTACGGCCAGTTTTTTTCTGATTTTTGCTCTTTTCACATGGAATGACCCTTTATTTAAATTCGAAGCAAAAAAATCAGGATGCCAAGCAGATGTTTTTAGAAAAGGAACTTTCCAGCTGCGCAGATTGTTTGGAATTACACTAGAGTCTCGTTTAACCGACCTTCGTTCATCCGACATTCCGTCTTTTCCGACGCCTCCAAAAACCCGCATAAATCGGCGACGAGAAAAGTGTGCCGCTTGTTTGCGAGCTTGAGACATTTTAACACAACTCTTGTCAATAGCGATGACTACGAAATTGATGATCAAGCATCAACTGTTGAGCCTCAGAATCTCGCATAACGATGGAGTTAAGGCTCTAGAAACCCATGAAATACGTGGAGCAACAAGAAGCTATGGGGATAGACATAATGATGCTGCAAAGATGGCGAGACTTGGCAGAGAAGAAACGGCAATCGTCTGGAAAGCAGACTAGGATCACAAATTTTTTAAAATCATCACAGGACTGAACTTTTTATGGATTTAACTTCCGTCAATGCTGTTACTGTAAGTTCATTTTATGCAATTCTATATTTATTTGTAGTCAATTTTTAACTTTAACTTCAATACGTTTCATTACAGTACTGTGTTTTGGTGCTAATTTGTAAATAAATTACTATACAACGTTATCGTGTATTCAATTGGTTTTTCTGTTGATTTGTCGTAAAACGTGATGTTTAGGTGCTTAATTTGTAAAATTATAACGTAGTTTGACGTTTATTAGGCTTTTTTTAATTCCTCCCTGTTATCCGACATTTACGCTTATCCGACGTTCTACCGGCCCGTTTATGTCGGATAAGCAAGACTCCACTGTAATACAAAAGAAGTTTCATTTCGTTCTCTAATTGTTTGCTTTTCCAATTTGCTATATTGCATGTTTCATTAACAAGAATAAAAACAGGTAGACAGTATTTCAATTTCCGTTCAAGCACCGTTTTTGTTTTTCACATAACAGAACGGTAATTTGTTTTCCGCCTTTCTAGTAGAAAGTTGTAGGTCCAAGGAAAATTATTTGAAAGAAAAGCTCTTTTGCCAAATGGCAATCTTATAATGAAAGATTTTACACATACTTTAAAACATGAACAATGAAGATTCCCTAAAGCGCATAATGTGGTTCTTATTTATAATATGGTTTATGAAATGCTTTAATCCTATTTTTAACAAATCGATTTTATTTAATATATAATTCTTAAAAGTTTCAAGCGTTATCTTTTATTTTAATTATTATTCTTATGTAATTACACAGATGGGTGGATACAAAACAATTTTATTCAGCAAGAAATAACAATTTAAATTATGTACTTAAATTCATAAAATTTTTATCGTGTGTAAGATACGAAAGAATATAGTACTCCTAGTTGGCGCCAAAAAAAATCATCGCCAAGACAGAGAACGATTTCGCACTAGTTTATAAAGTTCGATTTATTATTTTTAACATTTTAAGTTCTTATAGATGTACAATTTATAATAGTAAACACATTCGAACACCAATTATTTTATTTTAAACGTTATTTTAGATATATATTGATTGCAAATGTATGAAATCTTGTATTAGAAAGGGAAATGCTAGCAGGTTGTATTTATTAATTCCAGAGTTAGAATATCTATTTTTATCATACTAGTAAATATTGAAAAACACAAAAAACAAATGTAAAATATACGTAAATTGCTCACCCGTGAAATGTAATGTTTTCACCTTTGATAAATTTGGAATTACATACATATACACAGAAAGATACAACCATGTTAGCTTTCACTTTCAATGCATTTTCTATGAAAGAAGGAATGCGCATACTATATGCACGTTGGAGAGAAGAGTCTAAGGATCACGTGACTACTAGTTTTGGTTGCCATAGCTCACTCTACTTTTATATCTCCTCTATGGTCTTCATCTCCAGATGAAATTAGGAACTGATTCGGATCACTACGCTATCTCCCGATATGCCATTTCAGAATTTCTTTCAGCAGAGGGACAGATCTCCATTTCCAGTGTATTATCTCACAGGGCCAAATTTGGTTTAGATATCATGTTTTGTATTTTCCCACTAAGTTGCAACAAATCTAATTTCAATTTTCGTCAATTGACTGAACATGGTTACGAACAAGCTTTTAGGTTAGTGTCGAAGCAGCACAAAAACGTTGGTCAAAGTTGAGGAGT
The DNA here is from genome assembly GCA_933210815.1 of Meta bourneti. Classification (NCBI taxonomy): domain Eukaryota; kingdom Metazoa; phylum Arthropoda; class Arachnida; order Araneae; family Tetragnathidae; genus Meta; species Meta bourneti. Next base: position 10,907,394 of record OW119924.1, on the reverse strand, counting down.
TTGGTAGATATTCCATTGTGGAAAAACGTTTATTAGCTTTCGTTACATTCATGTGGATTATGTCATATAGAATCAACGATTGATTCAACGGTTAAATTTTGTAGAAAAAACTTTGTTTAACCCTCCTGTTGGTTGTCTCGACGAGTCATTTAGAAGAAAACTGACCAGATATTAATGGACGAGATATATCGTCTTTAGAAGAAAACTGACAAGATCTTGATCTCGTCATAAAAAAGTCGGCAATATCTTGATGAGGAGATATCTTGTCAAGATATTGCCGATCTTTATCGTCCTTAGGGAAATTGGTCAGATCTTTATGGATGATATACCTCGTTGAAACCACTTGGAGGGAAAACTTTCGTTATCTCCATATTAATGTGTCTGATGAAATCAATGATTGTTTCAACATTGAAATCAGGTTGAAGAAACTTCCACATTATTCAATGATGAATTAGACGTCTATCCCACAATACCAAATCGGCAATTCTCAATAATTGGTATGTAACTAATAAAATAATAGAAGCGGAGGAGTATTGATTTTGAAATTGCCATTTTCATAGGAACATTCCATTTCACTCGTTAGGTTGGTCTGGTATCTAGCTGGGCTTTGTGCAATAGAGAATTTTTCACAACCTTCACCAGTTCTCTGAGATACGAATTTAAAGAGTGGATAAATATTGTTCTGAGCTGCTTTGAGAAGAGAGATAAATGGCTTTGATTTAGAAATTTTTCCAAGAACGTGAGTAATGAATTCATAAACTTCAAAGTCTCAGCCTTAGGCATCGATAAAAATAGTGGGAAATTATATTGGAACAAGAAGGAAGGCTCTCCATTTTCCTATCTGATTGCGATCGAACTACTACTATATCTTGTCACATACCACTTAACGTACCCTTGACGTGCCTCACGTATCACTGATGAAATTTAATTTTTAAAATTACTAGCTTTAAAAGTTTAACCCTTCAAGTGGTTTCAACGAGACATCTTGTCCATCAAGATCAGTCCAATTTTGCTAATGATGAGATACCTCGTCATCAAGATATTGCAATTTTTTTATGACAGAATCCGGAACTTATCACTTTTCTTCTAATGATTGTGATCGTGTTTTCTTTTAATAACAAGATATCTCGTCCAAAAAGATTTGGTCAGTTTTGCGAATGACGAGATACCTAATCGTGACAACCACCAAGAGGGGTTAATATTATTTAATTTATTTAAGCTAAATTTAATAATTTATTTAATATATATTATATTTTTTCTAATTTATTAAAATTAAATTTGGACTTATTTCTAATTTTGTGCTTGGCGCAGTTTGACCTTACAGGCCCTTGCGCCATAAAACACTAAACAACTAATTGAACTACTGTCACCAAGTTAGAGCAATACATTATGAGCCCAGCAAGCAAATTCGCGAGGGCCCAACACGAACAGCCTATTCTCGTTAGTAATGGTTTATGTCTGCTTCTACAGGAATCAGTTTAAATATTACTATCAGAAATTGAAGACATTCGAAGGATGTCACTTTCTCGTGCCCACTAAACACACTCATTCGGTTTTTCGACACCAATGAGATTAAGGCAAGTCACTCATTGATCGGATAAGAACATCCTGTATGGGCATGAGTATATTGCGTCTGTACAGAAAACATGCTTCGGTGCGCATGAGTATTTCAGACTATTTTGTGTCGTAGGACTCATATTTGCCCGATGTGTGCAGTCGTGCACCCAGATGTCTTCATTGGGAAGGGCTGATGATGATACGTAGAACGTAGCATGGTGAAAATCGTCCAGCTTCGTGAGTGGTTGAGAAATTTTTCTATTGTATCGAATGAAAATTGTTCTGTACAACGAATTTTTGCTAACCACTAGCTTACCAACCTTGAATCGCCAAACCATAGAGTCATTTTTTAAATATCGTTTACCATCCGTATTCTTCACTTCATCCATACTCTGCGGATGTCAAATGAAATTTTTAAAAAATTGTTTGACTGACCAGATCTTGATCTCGTCAGCATAAAAAAAATCGGCAATATCTTAATGACGATATATCTCGTCATTAGTAAAATTGGTCAAATCTTGGGGGACGAGATATATTGTTGAAACCACCGTCGTCTCGTCGTTAAAAGAATCCAAAATACTTCCAAATCGCGACCAGGCCTTTGAGTGCGCTGTGACGAAGCATCTTACACTCCTTTTCCCGGAGGTGTTCCTCTCCCCTTTCAGACTATGGAGGCGCCGATCAGCCCAGCAGCCATGGTTCGGTGCCGGGGCACAAAAGGTGAATGGGAACCGAAGCCCCTTCATCTCTGCCGACGCTCCCAGGGTTTTGAAGGAATTCGGGGACAGTTCGTCTCGGCGGCGCCCGAACATTCTGGAACTCATGAGAAAAAAAAGAAAAATCCACCAGGAGGAGAACTTTGACCAATGGGGGACGAGAGGACGTCCCCCACCGCCTTTTGCCGACCCGAGTCCGGGGAGGATGAAGGCAGACGACGCTAGAACTTCAACGGTGTTGGGAGTGTCTCTCAGAGGTCCCAGAAAGGGTACCGCCTTTAAGTCCCGTTGCGGGCAAATTTGTTTTCTGTACTGTACATATTTCATGTAACTGGAGATATTTCTTTGTTATTAAATAATCCAGAAAGCAGTACAACCATTAGTACTCATTTATACGATTTCCCACCACATAGTGTGAAGACGCTACAGCGCTACTGAATGTGTAACTTACCTTATATTCGCAGTCACAAATCCATCCTTGAGTTTAATGTTTGGCAGATGGAGACAGGGAGACACAATCGATGGACATGCATTTCGGTGTAGCATTGAAGAGTTGATAACCAATCTGAAATTTGACACTGGAGGCATTTCTGTGTGAATAGATGCGGTAGCTTCAGCAAAACCCGGACCTTTTAACATTTGTTTGGGTAATTGACTGCATCAGTTATAGCATAGAGAGTTTCTTTTTAAACGAGTTCACAGAAGAAAAACAACTAAACTTTTTTGGATGAAGAGACCACGCCTACTCCCAGTCACATGCAGTTACTTCTCTTTCATACCTATAGAGGGATATTTACCACTGTCAACGAATGATTTACTAAACCATACAACGGGTTTCAGGTCAAGGTCCAACACACACAGCGATGGTAAAGTTGCTTCTCTTTGCTTGTCTGAAGAGCTTTTCAGTCATGCGTCCGACTCGTTACTCCAATGCAAACCTCAAAAAAACTTCGCACGATGTCTACAATATATCTGCCTAACACAGGATGTCCAGTTTCCGTTCTCGTAGCACTCCTTATCGCGCTGGATGTCCTGCTTTCGGCGAAGCTTGGACAAACCTGGCCCTTACGCCATAAAAATCCAACCAACAAACCTGTTGCCCTATTCGCAGCATTCTTTATTATATCGGATGTCCTTTTCCATACTTGTATCATTCGCTATCACATTGGATATCCTGTTTTCGTATTCGCAGCATTCTCTATCACACTGGATATCCTGTTTTCGTATTCGCAGCATTCGCTATCATATCGATTGTCTTATTTCCGGACCTGCAGCATTCACTATCGTATCGGATGTTCTGTTTCCGCCTCCGCAGAGTTCGCTATCGTACAGGACATATTTTCCTTTCGGCAGCATTCATATCTTGCTAGACATCTTGGAGAGTGGGTTGCCAGCTGCATTCCCTGTTGTATCGGATATCCTGCTTACTGTTCACTGCCGCATGCCCTGTTTCGGCACTGATATCAAGGTTGCTGATTTTTTCCATATCCACCTGTCCCTTCCACTCAGACGTTCATTGATTACTCTCTGCGACAGCCACGGATCCTAATGCCGGTTTTACACTGTCGCTTTCGTATATCTCTCCGTTTCCGCCACCCAATCAACGACAAAAAGAACAATGACTGACAGGAGTTCTCCATCGCTGATTGGCTGACTGATACGGAACGCAACGTAAACGAGGCAGTGTAAAACCGGGGTAAGGTAGGTAGGTAGTTGAATTAACGTCGCACAGGAGCAACACAACAAGCTATTGGCGACGATTTGGGATCCATTTCGAAGGGAAAAATCCGAGGACAACAGCTTGTCATTTTGAATCACGGTCAGATGACGAGTCAGCATCTGAACTGGCACCCAACTAAACTTCGACATCATGCCAACATAAGGACATTTGAGATCACGACAGATTTCACGTGCGCCCAAGTACACGACGATCTTTGGATGGATCTATTTTCGAACTCGCAACCCTCTGGTTGCTAATACGCTATTATTCCAACCAGGCTACCCCCTCCAAAAAAAACCCGGGATAATAAAGATTGCGATGGAATGCTTCGGATTTTTACATCTTTCCTAATTTCTTCCACAATTACTCAATGTGAAACTGAATTCATTTTGGCCGATATATTCTCTTGCCTCGTGTCATGACTCCACACTGAAGGACTGGCTCACATTATTGGCCCGGGAAATGACCTCTGCAGCTGACCTTGGGTCCGGTGATAGATCATCTGCTTTCTAGCCTAATCCATTAAAAAAAGTTGATACTATTTTTTTGTTTGTTTTTGTTTTTTTAGATGCGTTCAAGGGGTTGCACAGCCAACCCTGGATGCATCTAATTAGAGCTAAACTGAGGAGGGCATTCAGCGTGTGTAAGAGGTGACGTGCTGTTTTCAACCCTACTCTTCAAGATCTTACCCAGAACATTTCTCTACAGTTAAATCTCAAACACTCGGACAATCATAATTATGCATTTCGTTCTTGAATGCGAATTCGGCGATGTTTGCTGAGGTGCATCCTCTCTGCATTTGTGCGAAATATTTGAAGTGTATGTCTATGTTACAAACGCTTTTAACCCTCCTGATGGTTGTCTCGACGATGTATCTTTTCATTTGAAGAAAACTGACCAGAACTTGATGGACGAGATACCTCGCCGCGAGAAGAAAACTGACCACATCTTGATTTCGACATCATTAAAAACAAGCAATATCTTGATGAGGAGGTATATCGTCAGCAAAATTGATCAGATCTTAATGGACTAGATATCTCGTCGAAACCACTTGGAGGGTTAATGTGAACAAAGCATGGTACAATATTCCTTGAAGCTGCGGTGCAATGCGTTATGGAGATCTACAGTGGAAGTGTGTCGGATCAATGAATTATCAAGGTGGAAAAGTGGAGAAATTCCTGGACACACACAAATTTTTGTGAAACGATTTACAAATTATACGAGAATGCAAATTCAGGACTAGGGAACGAGATACGAAGTATACCCTGTTTTGAGATTGCTGTCTTGGGAAAGGTTTCATCAAGTTTTGGTGCAGAGCAAACGCTTCATCTCCTACAATCACATGGGGTACAACATTATCCCTTCCGGGTAGTGTTTTTGGTGCTGGTATATTGAATGTATTATTATTTATCTTTTGCCCTATTCTGCTTTTTAGGTAGATACCAGCATCTCCTTCTCTACCATACGAACCGACGTCAATAGCAGTGAATTTACAATCAGCATCAACAACTGCCAGCAGAACCATTGAGTAATACTCTTTATAATTAAAATATAACGATCCACTGCTCTTGGGAGACTTTATCCTTATATGATTTCCGTCAATCTCTCCGACGCAGTTCAGATAATTCCATTTCGAAAAAAATTTCGAATTTTTTGTAGTTGATCGTCTGTTGGGAACGGCTTAATTAACTTGAACATTCTTTTGATAATGGCTTCAGCAACTTCTCTTATTATGACACTTATCCAGGAATGGCTTACTCGATACTGGAAAGCAAGTGATCGAAAAGACTCGCCCATGGCCAAATGCCTGAAATAAGAAATACAACTATCGTAATGTGAGATAATATAATGCAACATATTTTCAAAACACCTACTTACATGCCCGTGGCCAAATGCCTGAAATACGAAATAAAATTATCATTTTCATTTTTTGCAGGTTCTGACTGCTGTAAAAGATGGGCCTACGTAAGGGATTATTATATTCGACGTAGAGGAAAAACCTGGTACTGGTTCAGGTGGAGAAACAGCGAAGAAGGGGTCTAATCTCCCGTCATTTTTGGATAGCATTCCTTCATCACAAAGAAACACAATTACCAATGTTGTTGGAGATGAGCTCCCTAAAGACGGGAGTGAAATCGCGGAGGATACACAGGCTGACATTGAAGAAATCATTACCCAGATTGAGGAAACAGAAGATATGACAAGAATCAATTATAACGAAGAGAATAATAAAGATGATTAATAACAAACGAAATGGTAGGAAAGACGACCGTTGAGATAAGAAAAAGAAAAATTTAACACTCTGAGGAACGATTGCAGCTACTGAAAGACAGCTCAGCGAAAAGCAACTCTTGCTCAAAATGAATAGGATGAAACGGATCTTTTCTTCAACTCGATGGCGAAAATCGTAAAATAACTTGCTCGGTATGAACAAGCTAAATTGAGAATGCAAATTTCGTCTTTGGTTGGTAATGCTGAATTAAGAAGTATATCAAACGAGTTAAGACCGAGAACTCCAGAAATGATACTTTCCACAGCAACAAATGAAACATTGAATGACCAAGGACAAATTTAACACGTTTCAGACACAAATATTTCAAACGAGTCATCATCAAAGCCGATTACTAGTTTTACTGATGTTTCATAAATTTTACTTTCCCCAGCAGTAAATGCAAGGCGCACTTTTACCTTAAATGACCAAGGACAAATTTTTTCAATATGTAATATTATATTTTCAAAACACCTACTTACAAGTTCAATAAATATACTATTACAAAACATTACATTGTGATTTAATATACTTACCTCACAAGTATACATAACTTTTCTTGTGGACATATGACTTTTTGTGTCTATTAGTATATTTTTTGAAGTTAAGTCATTTCTTATGTGATTCAGTATACATAATCAAACAATACTGATGTTAAGAGAAAGTATTGTTTGAATTTTTCATCATTGCAGTGCATATGCGACGCACTAAAATTTGAAATGCACCCTCTGTAGCACGATTTTTAAACATCTCTCTCCAAACGATAGTTTTCGTCTTCCGATGACTCCTCATCTTCCAAATAATGCTACACTCATGTCCAAATTTATCTTTACATAATCAAAAATAATGATATTCCATGAAATATTCAATCGATGTAATCCATTTTTGCAGGGAACATATGAAAGACAAACCTAATTAGCATTATCCAATAAAAAGTGATGAAACGGTTTCTGATATGCAAATCAAGGCATTACGTCATCCGACGGTGAATCAAGCGCTTTGCGCAAAGTGAATATCTGAGTGAATTTCTGCAATACAGCGTTTGATTTCAGTGTGTAAGGACTCAAAACGGTTTGTTATGGCTCCGAAGTATCATTTGGAAGAATCTGTGTAGTGGCGAATTATCGGTCGTTTAGAAGCAGGGCAGACAATCATGGCAGCAGCGAGATGTGTTAATATTTCAAGACACAGTTTCTACGCTATGGAAACAATTTCAGAACTCTGGAACTGTTGTAAGGAGGCCTGAAGGTCGTAAACAAATACCAACTACTTCTCAAGATTGATATCTGGCAATAACTGTCCGTCGTAACTGGAAGTCTACTGCTCGGCAGTTAAGTTCAGAGGTTGCAGCCGCCACTGGAACTGTTGTATCACGCAAACTGTATACAGAAGGCCTAATGAAAAAGGCCTTTATGCCAGAAAGTCAAGGATATGCGTTTCACTGTTTTCACAACAAAAGAGGGATCGCTTTAATTGGTGCAAAGAGCATCATAACTAGAGTGAATACCAATGGACCCATGTTCTCTTTACTGATGAGTCGAGGTTTAGTTTAACATCTGATTCTAAACGTGTTTAAATCTGCAGGGAGAAAATAACGCGAAATCTTCCTTCGAACATTATGGAACGTGACCATTTCGGTAGTGCAGGTGTGATGGTATGGGGAGGAATAATGATCGATGGACGTACGCCCCTACACGTTTTCAACAGCGGATCTGACCGGCCGGAGATATCGGGATGAGGTCTTAGAACCTTATAAAAGACTTTTCAAAGGTGCATATGAAACTGACTTTTTGTTTATGGATGATAATGCTTGTCCACATCGAGCAAACCTCGTTGACGAATTCCTTGAAAGCGAAGCCATTGAGCGAATACCGTGGCCAGCAAAATCTCTTGATCTGAACCCGATAGAGAACTTATGGGACTACCTTGGAAAAGCAGTTGCACGGAGACATCCTCCTCCTAGAGATATAAATGCCCTGAAGACCGCGTTGCTGGAGGAGTGTAACTTAATTCCCCAAACTGTGGTTAACGACATTATTGCCAATATTAAAACACGTTGTGATATGTGTGTACACGTCAGGGGAGATCACATTCCATATTAAATTCATAAGCCTTAATTTTTTATGAGTTATTCTTTTTTTCTGAATTCTCCTTTTCACATATTATTGCCATTTTTATTGTTTCATGCTGCAGTTATATATCATATGCAGGTGCTTTTAATTTTTTTCTTTTGTATTTATCTGTTATGATGTTATGTATCACTTCACACAAATACATAAACTTGTAGTTCACAGTCTCTGAGAAATCCGTGATTTTATGCATGTAAAGATAAGTGTATATCTAGATCGTCCATTCTCCACCGCAGTATAACGATCCTTCTTTGGTCACCGTTAAGACGGCCGTCTTTTTACGCCCGCAGCATCATGACATATCACGGCCGCTTGATAACAGTACCGCTTCCTTAGGAAACCATAACTTTAGAGTTGAGTTGAAAAAAAGTCGAACATAAATGCAGATAAAATGGATTATGCAAAGTTTCGGTGATTGAAGGGTTGTTTCCTGTGAGCTGAATCTTTTTTAATTTGTGTGTCTACTGCCAGTTTTTTTTCAATTGCAACATTCCATATATCCAGTTTGGAATTAGTGGCGTGGTTATTGCTTAAGCAGTCGAAACTTGGCATAATCCATTTTATCTGGGGCCGCGGTAGCCCAGCTGGAAGAGCAGCGGATTAGCAATCGGAGGGTTGCGAGTTCGAATCCAGCCAAACACCGTCGTGTACAAAGGGGGCTGGCGCACGTTAAATCTGTCGCGGCCTCAAATGTCCTCACGTTGGCGTGGCGTGGCGTGGAAGTTTGGAGAGTGGGGTGCCAGCTCAGGTGTTGATCTAGTTATCGGGACTGATACCGGATATTCGTCAATAGCCCGCTGTGTTGCTCCAGTGCGACGTTTTTTACTACCTACCATTTAATATGCGTTTAATGCAAATGTTCGACTGTTTTTGACTTCAACAGCGTCAATTTCCTCCTATTTTTATTTCCCCCCGACTTTCGAAATTAAACATTTTTTCGCAGAATACATCTCCCCATCATAAGTTTCAATAAAATTTGGTTCCATTCCACTTATTCGATTTAGCTATAGATGCCTGTAAAAAGTGAAAACTATTTTTTGGCTACCCTGTAGAATGGGTCTCACTTTAATGTAAAAGATTTTAAGGGAATCAACAAGGAATGGAAACTTTCGTGGGTTGAACATATCAAAATCGCACATCTCTGAAAATTTCAATTGTGAGGTATATGCACTTGATAAATTAACTCTAGAGCCATTTCCTTAACAGTAGGAAAGTCCGACCTGTTATTAGTTCATTTAGATCTTCGTGGACCGATGAGAATACCATTACAAGTATGTCAGTTTATTTTATGACTTTTAATGGTGAATTCTCGCGACATTGTTCGGTTAAATTTCTGAAACAAAAGTGATGTTATACGTTGTCCGTCTTGTGGTTGGCATGGGTTGGGTAAATATGGCCCATGTGCCATCAAAACCTAACCAACCCGAATTTTCAAAGAAATTATTTTTTCCCTGGGAAATTCAGGATTTTAAAGGCACAGCTTTGACATAAAGAATTTTTGTGGCAACGCATTTGGCGTGTTTTTTGGCATGCTTTTTATATCTCCAATGAAGAATTTCTTAGAAACAAACGCTGTGTTTTGAGCTCAGTGAAAAATAATTAAGAAATAAACGAAAATAATTTTAAAAACAAAAAAACTGATTATTTATACAAATACTAGGTAAGTATTTTGATTAAAAAATCTTTACTTTCCTGTAATAATTTTATAGAAGTTTGTCCAAGTTAAATAATTTATTAGTTTTAAGTCTAATGGAGAGAGAGAGAGAGAACCAGGCTTTTTAACATGAATGTAAAAAAGAAAAACAAACTTGAGCTAGTAAACCTGTATAGGCTTGGTAAAATACAAAAAAGATAATGATATACAAATATTATTAAGAGATACAATTAAGAGAAGTAATCACGAAGTACCATGATCCTCACAGGGTTGCGGTTGTCTACCACAAAAGCTTGTCAAAAGTGCGCTAAAAGTGTTGCCACAAAAACTCCTCATATCAAAGCTGTACCTTTTTAAATTTTTAAATAGGAAAACGCTGCTTGGAATTTAAGATAGTTCTATTGAAACATTTGTGATTATATATTGCTATGAAATATTTCTATTAAAAAAATCGCGTTTTAAAACTACAAGAAACAAATAAAAATACGGTATTTGTGTAAAATCCCGTCGACCATTCTCGCCAAACCAGAAAAATTACGCCAAACGATGCGATATTCCGCCAATAATGAAAGCGTGAAATCAAACCCTTTTTCCAATTTTGCTCCTCTGCTTGTCGCCATAGCTACATGACGTCAAACACATTTGGTTTTATGTAACCTCGTTTAGCCATTTTTTAAACAAGTGTTTTATTATGAGCTATTATTATTAATTGCTATTTCTCTGTTTTTCCATCTCACATTTTGGAGAAAAAAATATTAAAATTTTGGACCTGTCTACTACAGAACAGAATGCCAGTTGGCTATTTTCAAAGTTGTGGAGTTCTGGCATAGAAAAAAAGGTGTGTTAACGGACACGATTTTTGGCCGCCGAAATGATTGGAGTAAGTTTGGCTGGAATTGCGCCAATTTTCATGGTCGACGGGATTTTACACAAGTACCAAAAATACTTCTTTTAATAATTCTATTATGCAATTTCATTCACAGAGGATTTAAAAATGTCTGTAACAGAAAAAGATGAAAATATACCACAACAGTAATACATTTGTTAGTCCAAATTCTGTCAAGATATCTCGCAAATAAATATAAATCGTATTGTTATGATATATAATAGGCGCGAAAACTTTGCAAACGTAATAGCACGTGAAGTAAACAACTAGTTTTATAACAATTAAAGTATAATCTCATAGCCCTACCAGTGGCCGAGCGGTTAAAAGCACCGTTTGTTAAACCTGGTAGACCGGAGCGCTCTTGGTCGGATTGGTCACTTGGGGTTTTCCTGGTTTTCCCCTTGTGTGACACAAATGTGGACCAATTTCCCATTGACAAGACCTCCAGGAAGGCCTTCCCTTTATATACTTAAAGCAAATATAATATATATAGTTAATTATAATAACTTAATTTAAAACATAATAATTACCCTATTGAGATTAAAATAACATTTCTCGTAGCGAACAATAAAACATGAATTTCACCTGAGAATAATGTAACAATAAATATCTCTCTCGGTGATATCGTATAGAAGTATCTTAATCGGTAATAAAAATAAATTATTGTGATAATGTAATAGAAAGATTAATACGTATATGAAATAATTAAAGTAATGGTAAAAAAATTTTTGCCGAGTAATTGGGTGGAAAACTTAATTTTTCCTTGGAGCTATCATCTTAAATCATAAATTCAGTAAAATTATGCGTTCATCTAATTTTATTTTCCGTTGATCAGCATGCTTAAACTATTTTATATTTCAACTTCATGTTGTTGACCAACATTTTTTTCCCCAATATTTTTTATTCTATAAAATGTTTGCACTGGAATCTGATCATCTACTATTTTGTAATGTTTTTATATACACATCGACTTTATTTTATCAGGTGTGTTTTCTGGTTTGGTTGTCTGGAGCGGCTTGTCCATTTCTGGACCTTGCCCCATCAAACTTAATTCAACCGACATTGGAGCTATAAATACAGCCAACTGTATAAATTCGACTATAGTCCCGCTTCCGGAAGTTGGCAGCCGAGTCACATGGTTTTGAAGTTGGTTCATTAGTTAAATTAGGGGACTGGAGGTAACGTAAAGAAATTGCGTGCACAGTTGGCGTTTAGAGCACAGATCCTGGTTCCAAGTTTATCGCTCGATGCCGAAAACAATAACAGTGACAAAGCATTGTCAGGGGAACCAGTCACGGCGATCGCCATTCATGCTTTGCGTATGGCAGCTTTCCTAACAAAGCACTGGGGCCGCGGTAGCCCGGTTGGAAGAGTAGTGGATTAGCAATCGGAGGGATGCGCGTTCGAAACTCGGTTCAAAGACCGTCGTGTACATGGGGACTGGTGGTTAAATCTGTCGTGGCCTCAGATGTCCTCACGTGTTTGGAGAGTGGGAGTCGGATATTTCCCTTCAGGATGGAACCCGGACCGTCACCAATAGCCCGTTGCGTTGCCGCAGTGCGACGTTAATTCAACAACCTACCTACCTCAAAATAAGCAGAATGTTATTTTTCAGGAAATCCTACCAGATATTCTTCTATCAAAGCCGATGTTAATTTACTCCGTGTAATTTAGCTTGAACTTAGTTGACATCTCAAGATATCATTCAATGTATACATTTTTTGCTACACAGGTATCACACTCAGGCACTGACCTCGTCATCTGACCGATATCTTGGGCGAATTCACAAATAACGAATTCGACAAAATCTAAAATTAACTGGGAATTGAACATAGATTGAAAGCTCCACATTGACCTGAACAGTGTGGTATTGCTGAGGGCTTGAACAGAACGCTTGTTTAAATAGCACATTACCTTCTATCTCAATCAAAATTATAGCTTAATCTGATGGCAGAAGCGATAAATACTGGTAATTACACAAGACAGAGATGCCCAACAAAAGCTCTTAATGGAAAAACTCCATATGAGTTGTGGAATAATGGTAACACTAAATCTTGGCCGCTTCAAAATCTTTGGTTGTATGGCCTTGGTTGTATGGTACCTTGGAAAATAGACCAAATCATAAATTTTCAACGAGATGAAAGAAAAGAATTTTTTTAGGATACTCCGATCACTACAAAGTGTGAATTATAAGAAATCAATTACAATTACATTGTAGCGCATTGTTTACAAATCCCATGCCGGCCAATGCATGAAGAAGGTGAAGGTCATCAGGATGCCTATGCTACGAAAAGAAACCCCAAATGAATAAATAACTGATGACTCAGCAAAAATGGATAATTCATGTGATTCAACTCCGAAACTCTGGGAAAAAAATACACTTTCAAGATCATCGAGAAGTGATGCGCACAACAGACTCAAAAGATATCCTCTCTGTTGGACTTGTTTTTTCGCAGAAATTCGCATTGAAACAGCACTTTGATAAGAGTTTCCTGATACCACTCAGTGGCATAATGCTTCAAATAACGAGATGAAAAGTATAGTAAAAGTGATACTTTTGAATGATTATACCCTCTCTAGGTATCTGGGTTGGGTCTAGAGCAGGGGTCGCCACACTTCTTTGACCGTCGATCCTTGAAGAGTTTCTTGACTTTCTATCGACCCCTTCTATTTTACTATCAGGTAATTACTAGACAAAGCGAAAAAGACTCTTATGTGAGTTTTTAGATTGTTTATTTTATAGTTACAGTGTTTATTGTATGTATGTAGGGTTTGTTCGTGTGATTCCACAAAGAGAAACAGTCAGTGAAAATGACAATCACTGTTTATTTGGACGGACACAACACAACGAAGAGACATAAAATACAAAAACATTGAGAAAAAGAAAACACAGCGCAGCTTTACGTCTGCACACACGAACGTTCCCTCCAGGAAAAAAAAAGAGTCTCCCTTCCTGCGCAGGATCGCGTTACATCATAAGTATGATGTCATGGGAGTATCGTGCTGCCATCTGGAGTCCATTTACAACAACCCTACAGATTCGGCCATCCTGCTAGTCACTGGCCTCAGGGACATTCATAAGAAAAGAACATAAAATTACTATTTAGAATATATAAAATAAGATAAGAACACTGTTACAACAAATAAAACTACTCCACTTAATTTTGATCACATTATTTCGCATCATTTAACAAAAGAAAACGAGTATAAAATTAATACAATATGAGAATACGTATAAATCAAAAATAAATCATAAGTATAAAGCGTCACATTTTCGAAAAATATTTCAGCAGAGGTAGTGGTAAATTTGTGACCTGAATGTTCACCAACCCTCTCATCTGTCTTTGGGTTTCACATTCGTCACCCTGTATGGACCTAAAAACTTAAGTCTCAGTTTGAGACCAGAACCAAACTGCGTCCTCTGAATGGACACTAAATCGCCAACTCAGGCGCTTTCTTTCTTTTCTTGTTGTAGGTTCTTCTATTTTCGGTTTGAATTTTTTGGATGTTTTGTTTTGCATCTTGTCTGTTACAATTTCTTTCATCTTGGAATTGTTCTATCATTTCTTCTACTAGGAGATCTCTGAGAATGATGTCTTCCTTGTTTCTTAGTTTCACCCCAGTTAAAAGTTCAAATGGTGTCCACTTCGTACTTCGACTCATTGTACCATTAAGAACTCTTTGTAATTTATCCACATATTTAAACCATTTTGTCGCGTCATCAAGTGTTAACTTGGTGAGGACTGGTATAAGAGTACGGTGGATCCTCTCAACTTGGCCGTTTCCACGAGGTACTCCTGTGGCGATTTGTAAGTGTTGAATTCCCTCGTCAGCGCAATAGTCGGCAAAAGCTTTTGATGTAAATGCTGAGCCTCTATCGGTTATGATCCTCAAGGGATTTCCAAAAGTTTGTTGTTGTAATCGAATTTTTTCCAATGCATCCTCTGCAGAAACTGATTTGACTGGATATAACCAGGTAAATTTTGTAAAGGCGTCAACAATGGTCAGAATGTGTTGGTACTTTTTGTTTGTTGACGGCAATGGACCGATAAAATCAACGTGATAAGTACCTAAGGGTATATCTTCCTTTTCAATGGGATTCAGAAACCCCTCCTTTTTTCCACATTTCTTATTGGCCAAAATGCACGGTACACAGTTGATGATTACTTTTTGAGTTAATTTATTTAAGTTAGAAATGAAGAATTCTTGCTTTACCACATCTTCTGTTTTAGTTGCTGAAAAATGGCCCTTTTCGTGAGCTAATTTAATTATTTCGGTTTGCATATCTCTGGGCACTACTATAAGTTCGCGACCATTTACAAATTTGTAGAGAATGTCATTTCGTACAAAATACTCCTGAGACTCGTTACTAGGCAGGAGTGTTTTAAGGGCACAAATATGTTCATCTGCCAACTGTGCATTCTTCAGTTGTGCAGTCAAAGTGTCATTTCCTACAATCATGACTGGATGTCTACTTAAGGCATCGACATGCTGCATTCTTTTGCCGGGTCTATGTACAATTTCATAGTCAAACTCCTCTAATAAAAGGGCCCATCTTGCAATTCGTGTTACAAGATCCTTTTTGTCCATTGTTTTCTGGAAGGCCGAGCAATCGGTTACAATTTTGAAATGGTTGCCCAACAGGTAAACACGGAATTTTTTTAAGGCTTCGACAATGGCTAGGACCTCCAGTTCATAACTGCTATACTTTTCTTCGGCTATGTTTGTTTTCTTTGACATGTAATGAACAGGGTGTAGTTTTCCATCTTCACAGTCTTGCAGGAGCATGGCACCATAGCCATGTTTGCTCGCATCTGTATGCAGTTCCGTTTTCCTTCTTTGTTTGAAAATACCTAATACTGGACCTTCTGTTAGTAAGTTCTTAAGTTTCTCAAATGCCTCCTTTTGTTCAGGACCAAAAGCAAATGAACTATTTTTTCTGAGCAAATCACTAAGCGGTTTAGCAATTGTAGAGTATCCTGAAATAAATTTCCTGAAGTAACCCGTTAGTCCTAAAAAGCTTTGTACATGCTTCATGTTTGTTGGGACAGGAAACTTCGTAACTGCCATAGTTTTCGTAGGTGATGGACGGATAGTGCCATTTTGAACTATGTGACCGAGAAACTCCACTTTCTTTTTCAGGAACTGGCACTTGGTCATTTTCAACTCGAGTCCATACTTGGATGCAACTTCAAATACAGTTTTTAACTTATCTAAACCTTCCTTTTCATTTTTCGATGGTATGATAATGTCGTCCATATAAATTATCACGAAACCTTTGTTCATAAGATCTCGGAAAATACTATAAACATATCTTTGAAGAACACTAGGGCTAGTACTCAATCCGAAAGGGACTTTAGTGAATTCAAATTGTCCGTCTGGAACAACAAATGAAGTGTATTTCGACTTTCTTCCTCAACATTAACATGGAAAAATCCGTTCTTCAAGTCTAAAGTAGTATACACTCTAGCATCTTCCAACTTGTCTAATACATCGTCTATCAAGGGAAGGGGAAATCTGTCTTTAACTAATTTTCTATTTAGCTTCCTATAGTCTATGCACAATCTGGTTGTGTTGTCTTTCTTTTTTACTAATACTATTGGACTAGCATAATCAGAATTACTAGTCCTAATTATTCCTTGTTCCAACCATTCTTGGATCTGTCTATCAACTTCTTGTTTCTCAGGAAAAGACAGACGACGAGCTCTTTGGTAAATCGGCACAGCATCATTTAGAATAATTCTCATGGAGACATCAGTTGTTTCTGTCTTTTCCGGTTTATACGATGACGTTATCTGTTTTAATTCCGCTTTTATTTGTACGTCATTAATGTGGCTAAGATCAACTTGATCTTCCTGGTTTACTTGGGTTATTTGCATGAGCCACATCTTTTCTTCATAGTTATTAAATTCAACACCACTGCTGGTAAAGTTTAATGAAGCTTGTCCCAAAATATCTGCTCCAATTACTGCTTGGTAACTCAACTGTGGTGCGGGTACTACATGCCATGTTAAAGAAAAATGATATCCATCTATTTTAACTTCATGCTCAAAGGATCCTTTCGTCCAAACCTGTGATCCTCCAATACCAGACAAAAGCAAGGGCGTGTTTGACAGCTTGGGAAGGTCGATTGTCTGTTTGTAAACATCTTCGCGCATGAGGCATACTGAACTACCTGTATCGACGAGTGCAACAACAGTCAAATTGTTCAAACAGATCTCTTTGGTGTGAACCTTTCCGTCTACAACATTGTTAGACGTTTGTGTAATATGGGCTTCTGATGTCCTTTCTTTCTCATCGGGTTTGTGCACTGAATGCAGACCACTGTCATTTCTCATAAATCGATGACTTGGTGTTTGTTTTGGATACCTCTGGTTCTCATTGTTATTCCATTTCTTGAAATGGAAATGCATTTGATTAGGAGGTGTTCGTGGTCGTCCACGTCCAAACTGTGCATTCCTCGGAAAGTTTTTCTCTTTTTGAAATTCGCTTGGTTGCTTCTTGTAATTTACTCGCACTTTTTCATACTCATCTAGTTTTTCAGTTAACTGGATTGGTGATATCATCTTTGCCCAATCATCTATGAAATGTTCTCGAACTTCCACTGGAACCTTTCTTTTTAATTGATCCACTATCATGAGATCTTTGAGTTTTTCAAAAGTTGTTACTTCTAAACTCATCAACCACTCGTCTAAATAATTCTTTATTTCGTAGTAGAAATCTCGCCATGTATTTTCAGGTTTCTTTTGATGCTTCACAAATAATTGTCTAAAGTTTTCTGGTCCTAACTTAAATCTCTTCAAGAGCAACGATTTTATGTATTCGTAATCAGTTGCTTGTTCATCCGATTCTCTTGCAATTAGGCCGACTATCTCTGCTGGGAGTACGCTGACTAAGTGGGTTACCCAATACTCTATCGGTATTTGCATTATTTTGACCTGGCGTTCAAACATAACCAGATATAAACTAATATCATTGTCTTTTGCATCAAACTTTGGTATTATTTTTTGAACGTCAAATTTTGGATTGTTTAATTTACCCATAACTTCATTATTACCGGTCGATAAATTTGAAGACATTTCGAATCGTTTCATCTCTAATTCGTCTTTTCTTCTTCTTTCTTCCATTTCATCGCGTCTTTTCCTTTCTTCTACTTCATCGCGTCTTTTCCTTTCTTCTACGTCATCCCGTCTTTTCCTTTCTTCCACTTCATCTTGTCTTTTCCTTTCTTCCACTTCATCTTGTCTTTTCCTCTCTTCTGCTGCCTTGTCTTCTTCTGCTTTTCGTGATTCTGCGATATTCTCTAACAAATTTTTCACGAAGACTTCATCATAATGTGAACTACTAGTTATGAGTTCTTTGAGTTCTATTACTTTCATTTCCTGCTTAACGGTTTCACCCATTTCATCTGCAAGCAGTTGCAAATCTACTTTCTTGTATTTTGCAAGGAAAGCCATTATGGTCAATCTTAAATCCAATGTCCCAACAATCGTAATTTAAAAATTTCTCACAATTCTTAATATACCACTCAATTGTAAATTAATACATATATTAACACATTTTTGCTCCTAAGCGTTAATATGCATCTTAAAATTAATTAAATGAAATTAACAGGTATAACATGTAGCACATAACCTTTGACGCTAATATGGTATTTAAGTACAAGCATAAACAAACATCATTCAAATACGTTGTTATAGCATAATAAAATAAAATAAACGAAATACTAGGTAACAACACAATCACATCTAAGAAAAATATGCTTCAACTTTCAAATTATAAAAACAAAACAAACGTATCAAACTATTACGCCGTCTCTATCAAAGAATCACTAAGGAAAAAAAATTACTGCAGGTGGTATTTCCAACAAAAAAAGATCAAAATATCACTTATGTTAAAAAAAAAGATTTTTTTTTCTTTTCTCTATTCGTTTAAAAAACGGAAATGCAGAGAAGCCATAGAAACAATTTTTTTGTGTGTGTTGCAGTACTTTCGATTTAAACTTTCATGAAATGAAATATTTGTACCAGTTTCTTTTTCGAAACTTAAAAGAACACACTTGAAGGAAATAATGTTACTCTTCAATAGTAGCACATAGAAATTAATACATAATAACAAATTAAGTTAAATATGTTGATAATAGTTTTTGCTTATCTGCGTTCTTGACGACGAGGGCAGGGAGCCTCCAATAAGCGACGAGGGTAGGATTCCTCCAACACAGGACAAGGGTAGGACGCCTTTAACACGGACGAGGACAGGATTCCTCCACAGACGAGGACAGGATTCCTCCACAGGCACGAGGACAAGATTTCCTCTAACGGGCACGAGGACAGGATTTCCTCTAACGGGCACGAGGACAGGACTCCTCTAACAGGCACGAGGACAGGACTCCTCTAACAGGCACGAGGACAGGACTCCTCCAACAGGCACGAGGACAGGATTCCTCTAACAGGTACGAGGACAGGACTCCTCTAACAGGCACGAGGACAGGACTCCTCCAACAGGCACGAGGACAGGATTCCTCTAACGGGTACGAGGACAGGACTCCTCTAACAGGTACGAGGACAGGACTCCTCCAACAGGCACGAGGACAGGACTCCTCCAACAGGCACGAGGACAGGATTCCTCTAACGGGTACGAGGACAGGATTCCTCTAACAGGTACGAGGACAGGACTCCTCCAACAGGCACGAGGACAGGACTCCTCCAACAGGCATGAGGACAGGATTCCTCTAACAGGTACGAGGACAGGATTCCTCACGCACATCAGTCGAAAAAACTGGAAGAGTTAACGTGTCATGGCGACACTCCGAAATATCCGATGGGTCTGGATGACACCGCAAAACAGAACCAGGGTGTGGTTCAAGCACTGTGCTTTCTGTTTCGGCTGTTCTCTTTATCCAAAGGCCGAGCCCCCATATTCTGTAGGGTTTGTTCGTGTGATTCCACAAAGAGAAACAGTCAGTGAAAATGACAATCACTGTTTATTTGGACGGACACAACACAACGAAGAGACATAAAATACAAAAACATTGAGAAAAAGAAAACACAGCGCAGCTTTACGTCTGCACACACGAACGTTCCCTCCAGGAAAAAAAAGAGTCTCCCTTCCCGCGCAGGATCGCGTTACATCATAAGTATGATGTCATGGGAGTATCGTGCTGCCATCTGGAGTCCATTTACAACAATCCTACATGTATAATATGATATACATACATAATATACTGATATACTAATTATTAACGTCAAAGATATACGTTTTTGTTTTTGACGTCCGTTTTAATATCACATATTTGATAGGAGGGATAAATAACACACAAAATATTTTTAGGTAACAAAATAAAAAATACAATCTTCCTTATATAGATGAAAATAAGACTTTTATTAACTTAGTATACAATTATCTGACGTTGTCAATGCAAAGGGTGACTCTTGACAAGATTAGCAATGTTGGATTCAAAATGAGTAAGTTTCAGCCTTAAATCGCCACGGAATTCTGTATTCACTCTTACTAAATTATATCTGCTGTCCAAATTATTTACCTTTTTCAAGTGCATTGTCACTCCCTTTAACTTTTCTCCTCTTATTGCATCTTTATAATCAGTAAACTTTCTATTAATTATGATGTGGAGGTTAGCAGTCAATCTTCCAGGTACTCCGTAATTGATACGTCCGTTCCGTTCTTAATTGCGTTGTCATTCTGTATGGAGGTAATCCAAGTGGAACCGAATTAAATATTACCCATACAATGATGTCCTGAGCCCGAATCGATCCCTAACCATGTTATATCGACCCCTGGTGGTCAATATCGACCAATTGTCTAGAGGATCGATCACTTGGGTGTACTTTATGGAGGAACACTGGATTGATATGCCATCTTTTGCAATTCCAGAGTGAGCCTAATGACCAGCATTACTGGAAAAGGTCCTTATAACAGTTGCCACTTTTTCGGCTAATTCTGATCCTAGTGGCTTCTATATTAAAAATGAAAAGGGACTAACTGTTATAATGATATATGTTAATAAAGCTCATTTCCTCAAACATACATATATAACATTCTGGTGGGTAGTGGAAATTTGCAGGTCGCAGAGAACCAACCAATGTGAAAACAAGACCTTTACTAACAGATATCACTTTACACGCTCTAAGATTCTAAAAAAACTCCAAGGTCATCTTGAGAGGCGACTCCTGTAGATGTCAAATCCGACGTCATTTGCACAGCCAGACCGGGAGAGAGCACCCCCTAGCAATACTCAATGTTATTCCTATGGGGATTTCGAATTGTTATTAGCCCCTACGACAAAAAGAAAGGAGGTTAATATGTAGCCTACGTTACCCGCAAGGTTCTAAAGTATAAATGTACCAAATTTGGTGTAGATTGGTCAAACGGTGTAGATTTGTATAGAGAACAGACAGATGCCAACTCTGCTTTATAGAGAACAGATTTATATTTGCAGATTTACAAAATAGTCATCTTTTCATCTCACGACTAATCTTTCTTTTTTTTATCATACCACCTGACTCTTTTCGCAAAGGCGCCTAAACGTCTCAGAATCTTATAGATATAATAAATAATCAGATTAATAAATACCCAAGATGGACGCAAAGGTACCTAACCGTCTGAAAGCCTTATAATGTTGATGATATTTTGTTTACGTCTCAAAATCCCAAGATTGAGAAATTTGAATTCATCTCAAAAGGTAAGTAGAAATATAGCCCGTTGTGTTGGTCCAGTGCGACGTTAATTCAACTACCTACCTTTTGATTGAACAGAAAATCGGGAAAAGATTGGGCCCCTTCTGAAATTGTTTTCTCGGTACGTGCCAGATCCTGGATGCTTCCATGATAAGAAATATCGAGAGAAAATCTGTAAAAACCAACGAACAATGAAAAAGGTAGTGAAATGAAGAGTGTTGTGGGGGTGGAGAACATTGCACAGACGGTGTCACGCGGTCTAGTTAATAAATTATCTACTTAGAACGAAAGGAATTCCAAAAGGGTTTCAAGTTCTGATTGACAGTTTGAACGATAACAATAAGCCTTTTTTGCTACGTCATCTTTGGTCCTCACAACAACGAAACAACCACAAGTAACGCATAATTCCCGAAAGACAGGAAATGTTTTTCCCGTAAATTATATTTTACGTCAATTCATGTTTCCTACGAGTTTTTTCTCCTTTCAGGTTTGTACATTTGTTTTACATAATGTTTTTGCAAATCTATGTTAAAATACTTAATTCAATCCCCAAAACAATCTCCTATTTGAATTTTTGGCGAAAACGATCCAACACGCAAAGTAAAACTATATTTAAAATTTTCATAACCAATTTTGCAATATGTAGAGTACAATGTGTTGAGAAAATATAGGACCCAAAAAATTTTGCTTATAACCAAATATTTGATACAATATTTTTTGTTTTTACACTCAAATGTTTGGTGGTTCGACCCACACCTATCGGGATACAGTTTACGATACAATCTCACGTAGATTCGTCCATTTCAATTAGATGCCTCATATGCAGTGCGCATGTCAGCTATATCCGCATTCTTGAAACGATATACAGTGGGTGATCATTTTTCTAGAACGACCTTTATAAATTAACAATCTTACCTTTCAATCTGTTATTAAAAGGAAAACCTGGATATATTGAATTATTTTTATTTATTGATATAATTATGCAAAAAATTTTAAAATAAATAGTTGGCAACGCTATTGGTTTCACAACCTGCTATCCATTTTTACCCATCGATTTTCTAATGACATTGATAGAGCATGTGGACGGAGTCGCTGTCGTAAGATCTCAGAAGGGTAAATCACGTGTGCTAACGAATCGACTCAGACGATTGGCAATTGAAACGCAAACTAGTGTTTTTGATCACTCTGAATAAGCATAATCACTTTAACCAATCAATAATTTAGGATTCATGCTTTTCCCCACAACCACGTGACATATCTTTAAACGAGTGATCAAAAGTCTAGAATAGAATCCTTTGGAACGATTCTATTGCTCCTTTCCGTAGAATTTTATCCTTTGGAAAGATTATTGGCTCTTCCCTAAGAATAGAATCCTTTGGAAAAATTCTATTGGTCCTGTCCAAAGAAAATAATCATTTAGAAAGATTCTATTAGTCCTCTTTCCTTAGAATAGAATCCTTTGGAAATATTCTATTGGCCCTTCCTTAGATTAGAGTTCTTTGGAAAGATTTTATTGCTCCTTCGGTTAGATTAAAATTCTTTGGAAAGATTTTATTGCTGCTTTCCTTAGTTTAGAAGCCTTTGGACAGATTCTATTGGCCTTTCCTTAGAATAGAATCCTTTGGAAAGATTTTTTATCGCTCATTTCCTTAGAATAGAATCATTTAGAAAGACTCTATTACTTCTGAACTTAGAATATAATCTTTTTTAAAGAATTATATTGGTCAAAAAGGACAAATTTGGTTAAAAGAGCAAAGGAAGACTGCAAGGTGGAATTATGTGTATGTAAAAGTTCAACCTACAAAGGTTCAACCTAACAACAGAGAGAACAACCTGTAAAGAAAAATACCGAAATTTCCTCGTAATATAGTTACATATGTGAAAGACACCAGAATGATTTTAATAGTCCCTCATCCACATCCATTGGGGAACGCAGACAGACCAAACGGGAAATTCACTAGAGACTGTTTCTACTAGAAGGCCTGTAGGGTGTACCGTTCGGTCTGGCATTCCCACATCTGGAATTCAGATCTCTCCCGACTGCAAAACAAGTTATCAACACCTAAATTATCTTGGGCCCTCCATGAGAGGAATGCAGACGGGCCACCCCCAGGAAAACACTTGTTTACAGTTCTGTGGAAGCCCAGGCCAGAGAGACATTACATCTGTCCTCGGGTCGGAAAGCTGTGGAGGTTCTCATGACCTTTCACTGCAGATGACGTGGAAACTCCGGGATTAACATTCCAAGACCAAGACGTACTCAAGAGATGAGAGTAGATTGAAACCACGAAAGGAGCAGTCGCATCCTTCAGACTCTCAGATTTTGGCGAGCCTCCGGGCTCTTTGGCAGATGTTAAATAGCTGTACCACATACCTTTCAATTAATCTAATATGTAAATAACCTTTAAATTTCTCTTTTATAAATAAATATTTATTGTGCTGTAAACAATCTTAAGCCTAATTAGAGACAGGAAACGTTACAAGGGCTTTCAATATAAAAATAATGTGGCATAAGACAAGGAGAGGTACTTTCATCCAGTAATTTAAATGTTTTCCTATTGTAAACGACTGAGATCCTGTAGAATCAGACAAGACCAAGTAGTTTTAAAAACTTAATAAAGTAGATTTGTTAAACAAGGAGATGATAGCAGCAACAACAGACATAAGCGTCCAGCGACGCTAAGATCCGACGAACGAGTGCTCGAAAAGGGGTGGAAAGGGTAGTTGAGGGAGCAATTCCACCCCTATGAGGCTAAAAATATATTTGAAGAAGGGAAGTGTCTATCGTTCTTAGTGACCGTGGTGTCAGCTAGGGATATCGCCGAGACAGGCGTAGACACCTGTTATTAAGACAGTAAACTGTTACGCATAAGCAATGAAATATACTCTGAATACGACTCAGTAGCATCTGTTGGGGTCGTTAGTATCTGATTAGCAACAGAGGGTTGCGAGTTCGAAATTCGATCCAACCAAAGACCGTCGTGTACATGGGGGGGCTGGTGCACGTTCAATCTGTCGTGGCCTCAAATGTCCTCACGTTGGCGTGGCGTGGAAGTTTGGGGAATGCGATGTTAATTCAGGTGTCGACTTCGTCATCTGACCGTAATTCAAAATGAACAGGTGTCCTCGGTTTTTCCCTTCAGAGGTGGATCCCGGACCGTAGCCAATAGTCCGTTGTGTTTATCCAGTGCGAAGTTAATTCATCTACCCCTCCCCTTTACACTAGTAGATGGCTACATTTTTCCGTACCGAACATTCGATCCAGTCCATAACTGACTGAACTGTTGTCCCAATGAATCCAGATGTGCTGGGAATTACACTCATGTCCAAATTTATCTTAATATAATATCTTAATATATTTATCCTAAATTTATGTAATTATTATGTCCAAATTTATATTAATATATATATCCCAAAATAAAATGATATCCCATGAAATATCCAATCGATGTAATCCATTTTTGCAGGGAATGTGTGAAAGACAAGCCTAATTAGCATTCTACAATCAAAAGTGATCAAACGGCTTTAGATATTCAAATCAAGGCGTTACGTCATCCAACGGTGAATTAAGCGCTTTGCGTAAAGTGAATATCTGAGTGAATTTCTGCAATACAGCGTTTGATTTCAGTGTGTAAGGACTCGAAACGGTTTGTTATGGCTCCGAAGTATCATTTGGAAGAATCTGTGTAGTGGCGAATTATCAGTCGTTTAGAAGCAGGGCAGACAATCATGGAAGCAGCGAGATGTGTGAATATTTCAAGACAGACACTCTCTACCCTATGGAAACAATTTCAGAACTCTGGAACTGTTGTAAGGAGACCTGGACAAGGTCGTAAACGAATAACAACTGCTTCTCAAGATCGATATCTGGCAATAACTGCCCGTCGTAACAGAAAGTCTGCTGTCGGCAGTTGAGCTCATAGGTTGTAGCCGCCACTGGAATTGTTGTATCACGGAAAACTGTATACAGAAGGCTTAATGAAAAAGGCCTTTATGCCAGAAAGCCAAGGGTATATGTTTCACTACCTTCACAACAAAAGAGGGATCGTTTCAATTGGTGCAAAGAACATCAGAACTGGATTGAACACCAATGGACCCATGTTCTCTTTACTGATGAGTCGAGGTTTAGTTTAACATCTGATTTTAAACGTGTTTTCATCTGGATAGTGTCAGGAATGCGAAATCTTCCTTCGCACTTTATGGAACGTGACCGTTTCGGCAGTGCAGGTGTGATGGCATGGGGAGGAATAATGATCGATGGACGTACGCCCCTACACGTTTTCAACAGCGGATTTGCGACCGGCCAGAGATATCGGGATGAGGTCCTAGAACCTTATGTAAGACTTTTCAGAGGTGCTTATGGATCTGACTTTTTATTTATGGACGATAATGCTCGTCCACGTCGAGTAAACCTCGTTGACGAATTCCTTGAAAGTGAAGCCATTGAGCGAATACCGTGGCCAGCAAAATCTCCTGATCTGAACCCGATAGAGAACTTATGGGACTACCTTGGAAAAGCAGTTGCACGGAGACATCCTCCTCCTAGAGATATAAATGCCCTGAAGACCGCATTGCTGGAGGAGTGGAACTTAATTCCCCAAACTGTGGTTAACGACATTATTGCTAGCATTAAAACAAGTTGTGATATGTGTGTACACGTCAGGGGAGATCCCATTCCATATTAAATTTATAAGCCTTAGTTTTTTCTGAGTTATTCTTTTTTTTCTGAACTCTCCTTGTCACATATTATTGCCATTTTTATTGTTTCATGCTACAGTTTTATATCATATGCAGCGCTCTTAAATTTTTTCCTTTGTATTTATGTGTTATGATGTTATGTATGATTTCACACGAATTCATAAAATTACAGTTCACAGTTTCTGAGAAATCCGTGATTTTATCCATGTAAAGATAATTTTGGACATGAGTGTACTTTCACTATTCTACGAATTGTCTTGCCACTTTCACAAACTGTGGAAGAGAAAGAACTGACAATTTTCTGAGTAGAATTTACTGCCCTGTTTGCCGAGCATTACTACACGGATTAAACGTCAATACGAGTGTCTATCACCTGGACAGTAAAAATCCGCGTAAGGAACATCACACAATAATGGAGCAGGCATTATCATGTTCGATTGAAGGATTGCATAAACAGTGATCTGGTTTTTTTGAATTGATAAGATAAAATAAGCCTCACCTGAATGACAGGAGATAAATAGCACCGTGTCAAAGGGTTGATAGAGATGCATTTTTGTCGCAATTATCGCGGATCTTCTTGTGTGGGGTTTATGAACACTCAGACGACCCGAATTCTTATTTACTGTAAACAAAGAAAACTATTTCGGGTGAAATTTCGGAAATTCCATCGCAACTAATGAGGCTATAATGGCTTTTGAATATGGTTATGTAAGGAATCAAAACGAAATCCTGTTTGGACTGGAAAGGTAAGATTTTATATAATACAATACTAGGCTGAATTACCAGAATTTCTCGGGCTAAATTGTTTGTAATTCTTCGTAACATTACTCAGTTATTCCTATGGAGATTTTGAAGCGTTTTTAGCCGCCCCTCTGCAGACCTTCGACAAATCGAACGGGGTTAATATATAGCCTATGTTTCCCGCAAGATTCTAAAGAATGGATGCACCAAATTTGATGTGAATTGGTGTCACAGTGATCGTAAAAATACTCAATGTTATTCCTATGGGAATTTAAAATTGTTTTTAGCCTCCTCTGCACATACAAGACCTACAGAACGGGGGTTAATATGCAGCCTACCTTATCCGCAGGATTCTAAAGAATAAGTGTACTAAATTTGGTGTGGATTGGTCAAACGGTGTAGATTTGTATAGATAACAGATAGACGCCAACTCTGCTTTATGTATACACTAGCTGAATTACCCGGCGTTGCTCGGGTTGAAGTGTTTATAATTCATCGTAATATTACTCAATATTATTCCTATGGAGATTCTGAATTGTTTTTTAACCCCCTGCAGACCCAGAACAAATCGAACGGGGTTAATATATAGCCTATGTGTCCCGCAGAATTCTGCAGCATGAATGTACCAAATTTAGTGCGAATTGGTCTGACATTAATCGTATAAGTACGCAATGTTATTCCTATGAGGATTTCGAATTGTATTTAGCCCCCTATACCATATCGACGATAAAGAAAGACCACCTTTCAAAAAAATAATCATAAAAAATTTACATTCCAATAATAAAGCTACAATTTAAGAATTTACAGACGGGATGCATAAACGATATGATACTGAGCGATTTTCAGCGCAACCGCCCCCCTCTGCGATTGCAGCATACTCTAAGATTCGAAAAACCTCCAAGGTCATCTTGAGAGGCGACTCCTATAGACGTTAACTCTGACGTCATCTGCACAGCCAGACCGGGAGAGAGCGCCCCCTAGCAAGTGCTCTATCCCGGTCCAGATGACGGGACGTTACACGCCTTTTGCACACCCAAGACAAATAGAACGAGGGTTAATATGTAGCCTAACTTACCCGCAGGATTCCAAAGAATGAGTGTACCAAATTTGGTGTAGATTGGTCAAACGGTGTAGATTTGTATAGAGAACAGACAGATGCCAACTCTGCTTTACGTATAGATATAGCAGAATTACCTGACTTCACTCAGGATGAATTGTTAAACTATAGATTGAAAAGTGACCAGAATAATCACTTTCCTCTTTCGTAGAAAAATTGAGAAATCATTTAAGTGGTAAGTGAAATAATTTTTTAACACCTTTTTGACAATTTTATAATTACTACTACTTTGGACACAAATCCATGCTTATCCATCCATGCAATACATTTCGCATATATATCGCACTCCTGCTAAAGCTACAAAGTAACACTAAGGTAAGACAATTTTGAGGGAGGATTAAGTATTCCCTTTCTTAAGTGTTCTTTTCTTGTAAAATTGCTCAACTTAATTCGTCAAAATGAGTAATGTTCGATGAATACA
This sequence comes from Meta bourneti, assembly GCA_933210815.1. NCBI lineage: Eukaryota > Metazoa > Arthropoda > Arachnida > Araneae > Tetragnathidae > Meta > Meta bourneti. The sequence continues at coordinate 10,878,792 of OW119924.1, read as the reverse complement.
TAGTTTACCTACCAATATTTTTTGACTTGTAACAACTCTTGCAGCAGGCATGCGACATGATAGAATTTCGCCATCGAAAAGTTAAGAATGACAAATTAATTTGATAAGATATTCATCACTAAGTTTTTTTAAAGCGAATACATTTTTCTTGAAATTTTCATTTTGTGGCACGTGCAATAATAAAATAGCTTGTTTTAAAATTGAATATATGTCTCAGCACAAAGCAAAGGTAACTTATAACCATTTTTTGTAAAAATGGTAAATGGATTTGGCAGCGTTTTTAAAAAAATCATTGCTTTAACAAACTTTTAACATTTATAATGCGTTATTTAAATATATCCTCAAGTCGTTAAATAAGCCACCTTTACCTGTCACTATGACAGAATTTTTAATATTAAAGAAGTTCTAGTTCGGATTTTTTAACACTCATATTCTTTCAATTACGCAAAATTCCACTTCAAATTTGCTTTATTCTGATCTACACGCTACTTTAAATCAATTTCTTTGTGGTGGTGTTGTGTGTGATGAAAGGAATTATAATTTGTTAAAAAAAGAAACGTTTAATATATAAATTTACAACAGAAAATAGTGAAATAAAACTAAAGTTGTCGGGAAAAAAGTTGTTCTGAAGATACTAATTCGTGACTTTTTTATCTCGTGATCTCGCATAGTTACCACAACAACAAAAACTGGACCAAATTTAAAAACAAAATTAATTCCGAGCTAAAAAAACAGAAATATGACTGCATGTGGTCAACGAACAAGAATTTCCGTTTCGTTTCCATTCTTTGCAAAATTTCGTCTGCCCTAAACATTCTGATATTGTTTATAGTTTGCAAGGAAAAAATAAGGCTCAAAATAAAAATCAGAACTAAAATTTCGTAAAAATAATTTTTGGAGAACAATTGTTTTTTTAGCAGTTCTGGTAAAATAATCTGAATTTCAATCGCAACCGTAACAATGCTTAATGAATTAACTGTATAGGAATTTTCAATTTTTTTCAACCCTTCTTTCTACACACCCAGGACGAATAAAACGGGGGTTAATAAGTAGCCTGTTTTCTGGAGGATTCTGAAAAGTTCCCAATTTGGTCCGAATCGGTCAAATATATGTAGAGTACAAACAGTCCAACTCTGCCTTATTTCTATGTCTGCCCTGTCTTTAATCAACATCGTCTTAAATTTTTTAGATGTACAATTTTGAATCTGCGAGATTTGGTTGGGGAAAATCCCCATTGAAAACTTTTCGCATTTTTATGTTCAGTTGATGTCGGTATACAGTGGCTCCCAAAAGTGTTCATACACTTTAAAAATGTGTAGAAAAAGCGCTGTAGCCTGGAATTGAATTCGAATATTAAGTCCAATATTTTTTCATATCATCTCCATGTGATTCTGAATAAAACCTAACATTCTTTAAAAAAATATTGACTCATTTTCTTTTTATAAAAATGAAAATGCAAGGAGGCAGAGAAAGAAAACGTCACAAAAGTGATCATACACCAAAACATTTTCGGATAAATTCATAAATAAAATTATTGCTTCGTATTATTCTATTTATTATTTAAAAATGGCTCATAGTCATAAGGAAACAACGAACAGCATTCGAAAATTGATTATTTTTCATCATGGTAGTGGTAAATCAGTTCGGAATATCTCTAAATTAGTAAATTTATCCCATTCTACAGTGCAGTATGTGATAAAACGCTTTAAAGAAAACAAGGTAAGGAGAGGTCGTCCGGCAAAGTTAACTCAACGTGATCAGAGATTTATAGTTAGAAAATTTGTGAAAAATCCACGTTTGAGTGCTGTAAAAATTTCTACAAAATTTACTGAAAATTTTTATACTTCAATTTCATCTGAAATTGTTCGACGAGTGCTCAGATCAGTTGGATTAAATGGGCGTTCTGCCCGTAGAAAATTTTTTGTAAGTACGAAAAATAGAAAGCTTAGGATTTCCTTCGCAAAATCAATGATAAATAAGCCCGAAACTAATTGGAATCATGTCTTATTTGCAGATGAAAGCAAATTTAACATGTTTGGTTCCAATGGGCGTATAATTGTATGGAGAAGAAAAAATGATTAACTAAATCCCAAGAACTTAGGCCAAGGCGGTGGAGGTGTCCTTGTGTGGGGGTGCATGTCAGCATCAGGACTAGGTAATTTGGTATTTATTGATGGCATAATGAATCATGCTCTTTATTTAAATATTTTAAAAGACAATTTAAAATTATCAGCCCAAAATTTGGGTATTGGAAACAACTTTGTTTTTATCTTTGATGAATGGAGGAACACTGATACAGAAATTACAAAAAAACTAGTGAATTCTATTCCCAGACGTTTAAAAGCTGTTGTGGATGCTATAGGATATCCTACTAAGCACTAATTTACCGAAATATTACAATATTTACTAATATGTTGAGATTTTTTTACTTTTGTGAGGTAACTTTTTTGTTACTTTTTGATTATTGATTTTCCAAAAAAAACGTTTTACTATGTTTTTAAAATATTTTACGTAGTTTTGTTAAGAGCAAGTTATAGATTTTAAAAAATTCCCATTCTGAAATATTAATTTTTATTAATGGGTAGAGCAGTATTTCATTGAAATTTGTAAGTGTACGAACACTTTTGGGAGCCACTGTACGTTGCATGGTGATCTTAGCCTAGTCATCTGCTTTCGTACCCTGGACAGACCGCCCGAATGTTTCGGTTTCAACGGAGTTTTTCTGTTACGTCTAATATAAGGAAATCGCTTGCGAGCAGTCATTATGGCGCCAGTCTTACCGCATGTTTATAGTAGTATAAACACATCGTTTGCGAAGAACTATGGCGCATGCCTTTTGCTGTAATTCATTGCTGAAATATGAGTTCTTCAACGAGGCTCTTGACCTGAATTATGGTGCAATCGTTTGCACATTCTCACCAGTTGGTTTCCTAAATCTCATCTAAATTTTTTCCAAATTCAAAATGGCTCATGCATATCTAATTTTTCAAATTCTTTAATAATATATTGAATTCTTCAAATTTCATACTTCCAAAATTTTAAAAATGTGTAAATAAGTTCATATACTTCTGTCTCAACCCTTGATTTCTCATTTTTACACTAATGTACGAGTCACAGAAATGGGCATTATGTGTTGGCGAATGGCAGCAAATGGATATAAACGATATGAAATCAACCGCTACTAGATTCATTCCCCAAATTTTGCAGCTTTATTGAATATGCTTTATTTGAGCTATAGAGCTTCATAATATAGCTAAAACTACACGGGAAGTGATCGCCTCTCTAATTAAATTCTTCAGCGGCCTGATAACAGAAAACAATGAAAGATAGAATTAGAGTATAAAAAATGTGACAAAACACGAAAATAGGTCTAGACGTCAAAAAATACCGAATCGCTTTTGTAGGAGAGAATGGGGTGCAATTGAAGACATTTAAAGGGTAACTAGCTTAATTTACCCGGCGTTGCTCGGGTTTAATTGGCTAAAACGTCGATTGAAAGTGATCCAAAACATCACTTTTCAGTCATAGAAAATGCAAATATAGAGAAAAAATAAGCGAGGGCAAAATAATTTTTAAAACAGATTTTTACAGCTTCTACAATAAACTTTTGATCCATTTCACATACTATAGGTAAGACAAACCTACCAAAACTGATACTGAGATGATTATATACAACATTCGATTTTGAGTTTTGGAGTGATTGTGAATGCCCTTTATGTTCATTTTCTAAAAAAACATACATCGTATTATTGAAGTCTGTTTTTTCTTATCAATATTTTTCATTTGTAGTAATTTGCACCAGGAACGTGAATTTCCGAATTCCCCCATCATTATGAAAGGCTGACAAATCAAATTGATACAATATCGTGATCAACGTTTCAAGCAATTGCACTTTATGCTTGAAAATTCCATCCCGCGTTTTACAGAAGGGATACATAAACGATATGGTACTGAACGATTTTCAGCGCAACCGCACCCATCTGCGATTGAACCATACTCTGAGATTCTAAAAAACTCTAAGGTCACCTAGAGAGGCTACTCCTGTAGATGTTAACTCTGACGTCATCTGCACAGCCAAACCGACAGAGAGCGCCCCCTAGCAAGTGCTCTGTCCAGATGACGGGACGTTATACCCCTTTGCACACCTAAGACAGATAGAACGGGGGTTAATATGTAGCCTACGTTACCCGCAGGGTTCCAAGGAATACGTGTACCAAATTTGGATTGGTCAAACGGTGTAGATTTGTATAGATAACAGACATACCAACTCTGCTTTATATGTATAGATTATGGTAACGCATCTAAAGTGCGAACTTCTTGCCATACCCTTCCTTAAGAATCCTTCCCCTTGTCGACACACATTTTGTTTCGAATTAGATGATTAGTTTGTGAATAACATTTCAATTGGGTCTTCTGCTGCAAGGACCACGGCTACAAATATCCACATTTTATGTTTTAGATGTTACGTTTCTCCAATCGCGCGATTTTCATTCCATTCTACTTTGTTTCCTTAACTTGTATCAAAAATTATGTCTCTAGATATGTTAGGCACTTATTTTTGTAACTATTGGATACATTTTGACATAAAAGGGGGAAAATAGGACGTTGAAAGGAATAGGGACTTCAATTTTTAAAGACGGTGTCCCTCTGTCATACAAGAAAGGAAAAATTATCTTACTTTGAAATGCTTCCCATTTCAAATAATTATTTTGGGCCGCGGTAGCCCGGTTGGAACAGTAACGGATTAGAAAACGGAGGTTCGAATCTAACCAAAGACAGTCGTTTACAAAGGGGGGTGCACGTTAAATTTGTCGTGGACTCAAATGTCCTCACGTTAGCGTGGTGTGGAAGTTTGGAGAGTGGGGTTGCCAGCTCAGGTGTGACCTCGTCATCTAATCGTGGTTCGAAATGACGAGGTGTCCTCGGATCTTTCCCTCTGGGATTGATCCCGGACCTTCGCCAATAGCCCGTTGTGTTGCTCCAGTGCGACGCTAATTAAAATACCTACCATCAAATAATTATTTATTACAATCGCAAAAAAGAACCCGCAAATAACGCTAATAAGTTTAAAATTAATTGTGAGATTCTCATCTCGTGCGCATTGTACGAAGCGCACAATTAATCAAAATTCAATAAATATAAAATGCTGGCAAGCATACCATCGTTGGCCTGAAATAAAGGTCACAAAATAAATTGGCGATTGTAGTTTTTAAGTTTTGTTGAGAAAAGAAATTTAGAGTTGATATTTCGAGAGAGAGATGTCCTTAGTCTATATATAAATAGCGCACTAGAATCATCATCATATATATTATTTCTATAGCATAGATCCCTTTTCTGCCTCTTACACGCGACGAATTATTTATTTATGTATTGAACTGGTTTTTCATTTCTTTCCATAATATCAATAATTTATGAATATGTGATTTGATGACATAAGCATATTAAACGACGCATGTTCCACGCGAGGTTAAGATTTAAAAAAAAATTGAAAATATACAACTTAACAATTTTTGGGAATTCTAGAGAGTTAAGATAACCTTATTATGCCTTTTGGCGGAAGAATTACGTGCTTTACACAAATGGTTGGTACAACGCTAATTGTGATTTCAAGGAGGAAGTGTTGTAAAAAAATAGTGATTGAATAAACTTTTTTGATATTTTGGATATAAAAAAATTGCTCACATCTTTCACCCTTACAACGGATGGGTGTGTGTGGAATTGTTCATGCGAGAATTCTCGCACGGGCACGCTAGTCTATCTATATTTATAGGGCAGAGTTGGTATCTGTCTCTGTTCTCTATACAAGTCTACACCAAATTTGGAACACTTGTATTTTAGAATCCTGCGGGCAACGTAGGCTGCCTTTAACCCCCTTTCTTTTTGTCGTAGGGGGCTAAAAGCAATTCGAAATCCCCATAGGAATAACATTGAGCATTGCTAGGGGGCTCTCTCTCCCGGTTTGGCTGTATAGATGACGTCAGAGTTAACATCTACAGGAGTCGCCTCTCAAGATGACCTTGGAGTTTTTAGAATCTTAGAGTATGATGAAATCTCAGATGGGTGCGGTTGCGCTGAAAATCGCTCAGTATCATATCGTTTATGTATCCCGTCTGTAAATTCTTAAACTGTAGCTTTATTATTGGAATGTAAATTTTTATGATAATATAAGATTATTTTTATATAATGTGGTCTTTTTTATCGTCGCTATGGTACAGGGGCTAAAGACAATTCGAAATCCTCATAGGAATAACATTGCGTATTTATACGATCAATGTCAGACAAATTCACACTAAATTTGGTACATTCATCCTGTAGAATTCTGCGGGACACAAAGGCTATATATTAACCAAGTTCTATTTGTCCTGAGACTGCAGGGGGCTAAAAACAATTCGAAATCTCCATAGGAACAGTATTGAAAAATACTACGATGAATTATAAACAATTCAACCCGAAGAATAGGATAATTCAACTAGTATTTATATAATAAATCATTTATCGCAAGATTGCGTTCCTCTTTGTATTCACAACAATAACATTATGTTTCCCTCTCGGCCAGATCTATTACATTAATAATACCTGAAATTTTATTTATAGCTGGAGGGATACTTTGCCACCCCGATTTCGTGCAAGCGTACACCGCCACTCAGGGTACAGATATATAGAATCACACAGATACATTCAAAGATTCTATTCTGTGTGATTCAACATTACACTATTTCCAAAGCTTTTGATAAAAGCAAAATATTTAGGTTTAAAGTCTTAAGTTTTCTTCCATCAGTTTTTGATTGTCAATAATAAAGACGCTGGATTACATGCATCACATCACAGCATCTCCTTGTATCGTGCATGTTTCCTAAGTAATTCTCATTTGGATTCGGCAACAGATATCCTGGGATCAGGTTCTCACGCCAAAGATACCTTAGAAACGGTTAATAAACAGAATTGTACTGATTGATTTCAATTGATGAAAATGGTTTAAAAGACAACTGTGATGTGCAGAACATTATTTCAATTTCTAATAAAAAATGGTAACTTATAAATAGTTGGCAATTCCTAGATGTTTCTTCAAAATTTCTGTGAATTCAATATGTTATAATGTATCTTTATTTGTGGCCAGAGCTGACGGAAGAAAATCTGAAATAAGTTATACTGTAGAAGTGAGAATAATTATTCATTCAAAATCACGTGACTCAACTTCTCTCCCGGACGCCGTAATATAAGCATAACCACGAACTCCCATTGCACATTCCTCTTTAGAGGTGGACAGAATCGAGTCCTTTTTAACTCGAATACTTGGTATTCGAGTACTTTCAAGTATCGAAAAGGTATTCGAATGCCTGTTCAATTCATTTCATTTATTCGAATGAATTGAAAATGTATTCGAATACCTATACCTATCTATTACTTTGGTGTACGAATACTTTGGCATCTGAATACTTTGGTATCTGAATACTTTGGTATCCAATTACCTTGGTGCACGAGCGTTTTGGTATTCGAGTACTTTGGTATACGAGTACTTCAGTATCCCATTAATTTGGTGTTCGAGTGCTTTGGTATCTGAATACTTTGGTATCAGAGTACTTTGGTGTACGAGTACTTTGGCATCCAATTTGGTACGAATACTTTGATATCCCATTACTTTGGTATACGAATATTTTGGTATCCGTTTACTTTTGTAACCGAGTAATTTGGTATGTAATTACTTTAGTGTTCGAGTACTTTTGTATTCGAATATTTTGGATGAAGAATTTGTTATTTGAATACTTTGGATGAATACTACTGTATCCAAATGCTAGAAAGAATCGAGTACAATGAATACTTTTAAGTATCGAGTACTTTTGTATTCGAATACTTCCATTTCTACTCCTCTTGAATACGTTCGTGCTTCTAGGCGAATGGACAAGAAGCCACGCATGAAAGATATTTTCCTTTTTTCTTGTCTCATCCCTTCTCAAAGACAGTTACCCAGCACATGCATGGGTTCTTCGTTAGCTTCAGCAACAGATCGAATCACTATTTTGTTTCGTTCGCAAGCGTGTCTGATTATTTTCAGACCCCTTTTCCTCGTGGGATTAACAAATCCTTTATTTCCACAGAGTAAGCTAATTTCAGCATTTATTTTTGTAAAATCAGGAGCATTTTGAGGGGCCCTCTGAATACATCCTTGAACACAAATGACATACGTAAATACGTGTAGAATTCAAAATGACTTGCTGGAGTGAATATTCTATGCATATGACTTAGATTCCAAGCGAGATACTGCAGTGGTGGTTTTTACCTATATTTCGCATTGCAAAGTTTTCCGATATTTGTAGCTTTATTTTCTTGCATTTACAGGGCTGCCATAGCCAAAGCACTTGTGAAATAGTAGCATAAATTCTTAAAAGTAGTAGTAAAAATCTCCGCTTAAACTCTATTCTAGTAACAATATTAGTTGCTCAGATGCAAAATGAAAAGGTTAAAGCACAAAATGAGCTAATTAAGTATGAAACAGAGATCTCACCAATAAATTTAAATTTTAAAAATAAAAACTAAATATTTTCTTAATAAGGTTTGCATGACAATCTCATAACCAGATTCCGATACTTTTCTTCTATGGTTACCACGGTTTGGCGCAAAAACTTCGAAAGTGGCGTCCCTTGGAAAATTTTCTCCCTAAAAAATCCGAAAAATAATTTTTCCATCCGCTATTGGGGTAAAATGGGACGAAATTTTCGTTGATCTTTGGTGAATTTTCAAAATAAGTTCTCGAAAGCCAAAGTTCTCGAAAAGTCAACAAAATTTTGAAAATAGAAGCTTTTGAGATTTTTTGCTTCAAAAGATACCCCTAGTCGGAAGGTTGGAAAATAGCAAAATGTCGCCTGTTAGCAACCCTGTAATTATCATATTTTCAGTTCAGCAATACTAATAACTTTGAATAATCAATTCTTATAATGCCAGCAGTATAGCGTCCATGTGAGCCCAACCTTCCTGTTGAAGAAAATTATAAATCGACTGAAGCAAGAAATTCTGTTGCTAAATACAAAGTTTTTTGACGCAAATCTCGAGATGTCAGTTTCTATTTCAAATGTGTGCACTTCTACCCATACTCTAGGTGGTCATGCCCGATCGCCTTCGCATCTGGTGAATTTTGTATCATTGGTTAGTGGCGTTTGTCTTGTCCAATAGGCACTTTAACACTAAACCTTCCTTCCTTACCCATGCGTTCCATAGATGCTAGCCTCACTCCAGCTTAAATGCGCAGTTGGTCCTTGCGCATAATCTATCAAACTTCCTTCACACGTCTTTGCAAAACCAGCTTCAAGATAGAGCACTGTCTTCTGCGCCTAGAACTTATAAAGAAAATCCATGGCCATTTGCTAAGTATTTCGCTGTTGAATTGTGGACAGTTTTATTTTATTTTGCGTTCTATTAACCGAATGATTTGCTGGTGTTGTAATTTTATAATCAGTGATATCTTGATACCGAAAGAAGTTTTATTTGACTTTTGCAATGATTTTTGTACGCCAGTTATCCTACTGCAATAATGTTTGTGAAAACCAAAGAACCCACTTAACTGTTGGGGTTAAAAGCATCTGGTGACATTTCTAACGTTACGCACATGGTAAGAGAGGTGGTTCTCCCTTGGATGATTAGATGCATAGATAGAAGAAAAAAATCGAGCCCCTTTTATTTACGCATTGTTCATAGTCCAGAAAATTCAATCTGGACATCAGAAGTTGTAAATATTCGCTACGTTGTTATATAACACATTCAATACCAAAAACAAGTCCTAAAACGCAAGGGGCCGCGGTATCCCGGTTGATAGAGTAGCGGATGAGCAACGGAGGGTTGCGAGTTTGAAACGATCCAACCAAATACCATTGTGTGTCTGGGGGCTGGTGTACGTTAAATCAGTCGTGGTCTCGAATCTCCTCACGTTGGAGTGGTGTGAAAGTTTGGAGAGTGGGGCGTCAGCTCAGGTGTTGACCTCGTCATCTGGTTGTGGTTCAAAATGACTGTGTTGTCCTAGGATACTTCCCTTCTGGATTGATCCCGGACGTCACTAAACACCTGTTGAATTGCTCCAGTGCGACGTTAATTCAACTACCTACCTATCTGAAACGCAAAACGGTGCCAGTGGAAAGCCATGACGAGAAAGCTTCCAACGATCGAGTTGCCAAGACAACTGTCACCCCACTCAAACCCTCACTGTTAATCTATACAGAAATAAAGAGCTCTTGCTGTCTAGATGGCAGATGTTGAACCTACCTCTATTTTGGAATACGAGCACAAGCTTTACCCACGTGGGTTTTATTTTTCTTGCAATTATTAATCGTTGAAACTAGCTGCTATTTTTTAATTTAGAGCAGTTGATCCGTTTGGCACATTTGTTATTAATTTTTTTGCTTTTAAAGACAGTTTATTCATGGTCACGAAGTAAAACGTTCTAGGACTTCATAAAGGCTAATAAAAGAAACAATTGCTTTAACTTAAAATAGATTAATTAAGTATTTATTATTAATTTATTTTCATTGTGATTAATATATTTTTACCCTACTCTTGATAACTCCATCTATTGCTCAGTGGCGGTTCTTTTACAAACCCCCACCAAAGACAAAATTTGGATTTCCAAAAGAAGGTTAAAGAACTAACAATGAAAAGGAAATGAGTCCTCTTCATTAAACTTTTACTTTTGAGGTATTGATTAATTTTTAATTGGAAAAATTAATCAATATCTATGGTCTTTCCACATACACACATTGAATCAAGGCAGTCCTCAAATTTATTCAGTGATTAATTATTTAATTATGAACGGCCGTAATAAATTAGTTTTTTCCCTTAAAGAAAATTCGTTATTTTATTTAACGTAAAAACTAGGAAGTGTAAAGATTAAGTACTTGAGGTATCTATAGATGGCAGCAATAGTTAATTTCTATAATTTGCGCTCCCCGATTCAAAAACATATTTGTTATAATTGACCAATATTTTGGCCTTCACATGGGGGAGGGGATACCAGTACCCTGGTTCTGGGACAAGTGGTTCCGGGAAATATACGTCTTTTGTACTCAAGGATGGAAGGACCCAACCGCCGGAAATTTCCCTACAGGTCGATGCTAGGCTAATTCTAAGGCAAGCTTACGTTATAATACCGTGGTTCAAAACGATGAGGAGTTGTCCTCAGATATTTCCCTTCGGGATTGATCCTCCAATAGCCCGTTGTGTTGCTTTACTGCGACGTTAATTCAGCTAAACCCTCCTGGTGGTTGTCTCGACGAGGTATCTCGTCATCATCAAAACTGACCAGATCTTGGTGGACGAGATATCTCGTCATTAGAAGAAAACTGACCAGATCTGGACCTCGTTGTCATCAAAACATCAGCAATATCTTGATGACGAGATATCTCGTCCTGCACCAGCAAAATTGATAAGATCTTTATAGACGATATATCTCGTCGAAACCACTTGGAGGGTGAGCAAATGTTTTCTCCATGAGTATTTATTTCTCAATATGAAAAGTCATGCTAATATTTAAAAGCACGAAAAGTTTTGGTGTACACTTAATAGTACGGAAAGTGTTCTAATGTTTATTAACATAAAGTTTTCCGTCAATATGTATTTAAATGCAAAATGTTCTGCGAGTGTTTTAAAACATGAAAACTATTCAGGAAGAAACAAAAGGTTTGGGACACACTGCGATAAGTCAAACGAAGCTTTCACTTTAGCGTCAGTATGCATTGGAATGCAGATAAGGAGCTAGAGATAAATATTCAAATACGTGAATAATACGAATGATCCAAGCGATTAAATTAAATGCCTTTCATATTTCACCACTATTTGTAATCTGAATAGATATTTAAAAATTAAATTCTCATTAAAAGTCCGTAGGATAAAGATACAAATTTTCATTTACGAAATTCAATATACGAAATTTTTCATCTTTGTGATTACAAAGCCCCAGGCATGTAAGCTTCTAGAATTTGGGAGGGAGGGGAAGAAGAAAATATTTATAATCAAGGCACTGTGTTATTTGGAGGATGTGGAATTCCCCCTCAAAGTTCACACACTCGATCACCTGAGATCTAATAATATTGTTTGTGCAAGATTTGAGAAAAAGTAAAATTTGCTTAGTTGGAAAAGTTTGTTCAGGAAACTTAACTCTTTGAGGCACACGATTTTAAAGGAAAAAAACAAGTTACACAGAATTGTTTATTCACTTATTCAGCTTCAAAAATTAGTATAAAACATCAAATAACATGTCTTTTGATTATAAAACGATTTATTCACTCATAATAAATTTTTACATGAAAAACATTTACTGTTATGAAAGACAAAAATTCACTGCACCACACAATTCTCCAATCTTAACCACAACAGTGCCAATAACTTAATAATGCGTTTTGACATGTGAAACATTTTTGTTTTTAGTTATTTACACATTTAGCGTTAGTTCATAGCATTGCCAACTCAATGAAAAACTTTAAATAAAATATTAAACTGTATGACTATGAGTAATTTCAACTTTTTGAGGTGGGTTAAAAAATATCCCACCATGCATAAAAACCTAAGAAAAGGTGGGACAGTTTTTAACGCACCTAACCCCAAAGAGTTAATTGACCTCATCATTATCTATTTAACCCTCCTGTTTGATTGTTTTGACGAGGTATCTCGTCATTAACAAAACCATTAGCAGATCCTGAAACGAGATATCCTGTCATTAGAAGAAAACTGGCCACTTCTTGATCTCGCTATCATGAAAAAATCGCCAATATCTTGACGATATATCGTCATTATCAGTCAATTAATCAGATCATGATACCTCGTCGAAACCACTTAGAGGATTAACTCAGAAAGTTGAAGTTGTTAGTGGCGCTGGTTCGTTTCCTGCAACTACCTTGGATGCGTTTCTTTTATCATGTCCTTTTACCAGACGGAAAAAAAGATTGCTTGACCAGATTTGACCCCTGCGTCATGAAAAACCAACTAATCCTTCCCTGTTGTCAAATATCTAAAGAAAGTGAAAACGGCTGAAACTAATGTAATAGATCGAGTTAAACTTCCCAGTGTTTCGACAAGACATCTTATCCATCTAGATCTGCTCAGTTCTGCAAATGACGAGGTACCTCATCGCGACAAAACTGCTATATTACTACAAGGAGAATAAAGATCCAAGTAGGAAAAACAAATTGTCCCTTGCCCAGAACCATCGACAGTTTGGTTTTTGCACCAAAGGCTGGACACTACAGGGCGTCGCGAAGACAAACCACCAAATTTACCATGAATTAAACCTTTAGTTAGAGATTAAAATATAGGGGTTTTTTCAGAAAATTTACGAAATTTCAATGATTATTCTTTTTTTTCCAAATTGTTTAATTTCTTCTTTTGGGTATAAGAGCATAAGTACTGGCCCCAGCATGGTAAGCATATGCAGAAGTAGAAAGAGAAGTGTCTCAGAAAGCAGGATCCATCCTCGAAATAGTTAGATTCCGTGGACCCTTCGACGAAATATAAAAAAGTTTAAAAAATTCCTTCAATAAATATTGAAATGATGATGGTCCCCAAACCAATGCAGCAAACACTGCGTACAAACGGTACAAAACAATTATACTCTGGCTAGTGTTTGATAAATCTGCTCCCCATGTGCTGCCTAAAAAAGCGTACTTTCCCTCAGAAAATGCTTTGTAGGTACTACAAACAAGAGCAAAACACCAGTACAGAGGTCCTCAAACTACAACCCGGATACTAGGTCTTAATCCTCTGGATAGGTTGTGAATCCAGGGGGGGTTCTGTGGATCCTCCCCTTCCGAAAGTGTTGGGTTGGTTGTCTGGGGTTTTATGGCGCAAGGACCAATGATGTACAAGATGCGCCAAACGCGAAAGTGTTGGGGATCTGGTTTTTAAAATATCCTTTACAAATAAAACCCTATAAGTACATACAGCCGCCTTTGCCCAGTTAGTAGAGCAGCGGATTAGCAACCGGCGGGTTGCGAGTTCGAAACTCGATCCAACCAAACACTGTCTGTACATGGGGGCTAGTGCACGTTATACCTGTCATCATCTCCAATGTTCTAGCGTTGGCATGGTGTGGAAGTTTGGAGAGTGGGGTGCCAGCTCGAGTGTTGTCCTCGTCATCTGACCGTGGTTCAAAAAGACGAGGTGTTGTCCTCGGATCTTTCCCTTTGGGATTGATTCCGGATCCCGTCGCCAATAGTCCGTTGTGTTACTCCAGTGTGACGTTAATTCAACTACCAACATACAATTCTTTTTAAATTCTGAAATAAAATGTATTTGTTTTTTTATTAATAGATGCTTATTAATAACTTGCTGTATAATATACTTTCACATTCCATAATGAATTAAATTTTCTTTATAATATAAATCTAATATAAATGTATTTTAAATATAAATGTAAGGATTGTGAAAATCGCTTTTTCCAATCTTTGTGGCGACACAAAGAATTCGTTGATTCGTCCTGATGCCATTTTTGTAGTGGGACAAACAAATTATTCTTTAAAATTGCCTTACGGAGCCTTAGTGGTATGTATGTAGGTAGGTATTTGTATTAACGTCGCACTGGAGCAACACAACGTGCTATTACGGAGCCTTAGATAACAATGGAGGATGCCAGCCTGGCATCCTCCATTGTTACCTAAGGCATTTCCAGGTGCGTATTCAGGAAATAAATTCTGAGGAGGTCCAATCTCCTCACCCTGTTTTCTATTCCGATCATACAAAAACAAAAAATTACTCTCATCAATTGCATTGTTTGGCCGAGGTGATAGCTAAATCTTTCGAAATGCAGATAACACAGAAATTATAATCGTTTTTAAATGACTCTGAATAAATAAGCAAATAAAAATTGATAAATAAATACGCTTGTTATTTTTAATCGAATATCAGTGATAAAGGGTTAAAGAGTCTATCCCACCATATCAGTTCAAAACGAAAGTAACGGAATTTCATCCAAGCATTTAGAGACTTATTTTCCATACACGGCACAGCTTGGACACTTTTTAAAGCGGAGGGCATGGTGGGATATGACGGTAAACTGACCAAAGGTAAGTGTGGGAAGGATAAAATTATTTTCCTTCTCACGGATGGGGAAGCTTTAAAAGTAGTAAAGGCTACTTTTTTACTACATAGTAAAAGCTTTAGTAATCATTCAATTATTAGCATAGCATATATCGGGGCCACGGTAGTCCTGTTGGAAGAGTTGCGGACTAGCAACCGCAGGGTTGCGAGTTCGAAACTCGATCCAGACAAAGACCATATAGTACAAGGAGACTGGTGCACGTTTAAATCTGCCTTGGCCTCATATCAAAGGAAGTTTGGAAAGTGGAGTGCCAACTTAGGTGTAGACCTCGTCATCCGACCGTGGTTAAAAATGACGAGGTTTTGTCCTCGGGTCTTTCCTTTCGGGGGCTGACCCCGGACCGTTGCCAATAGACCGCTTGTGTTGCTCCCGTGCGATGTTAATTCAACTACCCCAACAAACTACCTAAATCGGAGAAAACCTTGCGGACATTCTATACTTATCTACTATATGTTTAATGCTTATATAAGAAAGCCCGTCGAAAATCATCGTGATAGAAAAATTCTTTTTTGCAATCTACAATGTTTGATATCAATTAAAAATCGATCGAAAGATTTTGAATGTCCACTGTCTTTTTATGCTGTTTTGGGAAATAGACTGAACTTCTTAAACTTTTTGTGATCTAAAAAGTAACACTTCTCGATTGATCATAGGGCAGCGGTAGCCCGGTTGGAAGAGTAACGGACTTGCAACCGGAGGGTTGCGAGTTGCAATCCAACCAAAGACCGTCGTGTATAAAGGGGGGTGTACGTTAAATCTGTCATGGACTCAAATGTCCTCACGTTGGCGTGGGGCGGAAGTTTGGAGCTGTCCTCGGATCTTTCCCTTCGGGGGTTGATCCCGGACCGTCGCCAATAGCCCGTTGTGTTGCTCCAGTGCGATGTTATTTAAAATACCTATCTACCGGTTGCCAATTCGTCACTCTTCCAAATGGGCTACCGTGGCCCTATATATGCAAGTTACGAACATCACATTTCACGAGGACACCTAACTTTAAAAAGAAATGGTTGGAAGTTATGCGATTTTTACTAACTTTACAGACCGTTTTCCACTAGAATGCCTAAAAATGAAGTTTTGTCCAAAAACATGAAGTAGTGAGGAAGTTATATGTAATACGATGGTCAAAAATTTGATAAATTAGCCAAAAAATTGAAGGTCTTATGCGCAATAGTTTTCCATGTGTTGTCTTTATTTTAATTTAGATTATAGTTTGTATATATATAAATCAAATTAATTCCATTTGGCAAGTGTATATATATATAATTCAACTGCAAAGCTAAAAAAATCTGTACTGAAAACCTACAATTTTGCAAGAAATCATTAATTTAGCAACACAAACCAAAATTTCAAAATTAGAAAACATGATTAATTTCTTATTTCTATTTAAAATATACATAAAATAAAGCTTAGGGAAATCTAGAAAAAACATGTGCATGGAATAGTTCGAACTCAACAGGAAGTCGAAAAATCTCAATCGAAGGAGCCACGGTAGCTCTGTTGGAAGAGTAGCGGATCAGCAACCGGAGGGTTTTGCGAGTTCGAAACTCGATCGAACCAAAGAAATTCGTGTACATGGGGCTGGTGCACGTTAAATCTATCGTGGCCTCAAACGTCGTCACGTTGGTATGGTGTGGTAGTTTGGAGGGGGGTGCCAACACAGGTGTTGATCTTGTCATTTGACCGTGGTTCGAAACGACGAAGTGTAGTGTTATTACAAACTAACAGTTATCAACTGTTATCGGAAATATGAATAGTTATTGATAGGTGTAAAAAATAATGTTTAAATAAACTCATCGCAAAAATAAATACATTTAGTTTTGAAATATTAATAAAAATAAAACCACGTCCATTCCTAACAATTAATAACTGTTGCATTTATTCACTGTTGATATTACTTATTAACAGAAATTAATGACTGTTATTGCGAGTAAGCAATAACTTGAGAACTGTTTATAATCTGCTGCAGTAAATGTCTGAATTATATCTATAATATTAAGTGTTTAGTACTGATAATAAATTCGTTGTCCGTTTTTATCCCGTTGCTGTAGCTCAGTGAGGAAGATGTCAAGAGTAAAATAGCAGCGACTGAAGCAATGGCAAGTGCACAAGAATCTCTTGCCATGGGTCTTCCCAGATCGGAAATGGTACCCGAAAATCAAAATGACGACATATCATTAGGCAGAGACAGGTAATTCCATCCTTTTACTCCAGAGCCGCGGTATCCCAGTTGGAAGTGTCGCGGATTAGCATCCGGAGGATTGCGAGTTCGAAACTAGATGCAGCCAAAGACTGCCATGTTCGAGGGGCCTGGTGCATGTTAAATCTGTCGTGCCCTCTAATGTCCTAACGTTGGTGTGGTGTGGAAGTTTGGAGAATGGAGTGCCAGCTCAGGTGTTGACCTCATAATTTGACCGTGGTTCGAAATTATGAGGTATTGCCCTCGTATCTTTCATTATGGATGGATTCCGGATCATCGCCAATAGCCCGTTGCGTTGCTACAGTGCGACGTTAATTCAACTCCTACCTACCTATTGGGAAACGGGATAGACTTAATTTCTACGGCAAGAGACTGCTCGAGGTATCGCTTTTCTAGGGAGATAAATGGCAGGCTGTGTCGAGGACACAAACAGTAGTTTTGACGTGGATACTTGGGCCTGATGTTAGATTGAGGCCTTTAACCATTTTTTTGTTTAAAGGCCTGTGATTCTAGCGTAATTCTGTAGCTTTTGAATGACGTCACTCTTACGCAGTCCACATTCCACGTAATCCAAAGTTGCACTGTCCTAGCACCGTAGACTATCGTCATATTGCTGACCCTCTCCCCGCGCCTGCGCACTCGATCCGAAGGTCATGTCAGGTACCAGCATCCTTGATCTACACGACGCTGTATTTGTCTTCTGGATGTTTCTTCTTCTGAAATCAAAAGATAAAACAGTTGTAATGTTTTTCGTTACGCTAGACTTTTCATGCATGTCCCCTGTACTGTTACGATTTTAAAGACGTATTCAGGTCAAAAGCGCGAAATACAGATGGAAGCGATATAGTGGGGACTGGAAAAAATTATTTATTTCTAGATAAAAACTCAAATTATACAATCTTTTTCGCATGTTTAAATTTATGTGAAACTACTATAGAGTAGACGTTTTGTGTTTTCGTTGATCGCTTACCGTTTTTTCTACCTCGTCTCTCATCTCCAGCTACCTGTTGCCGGACGACGGCGGCCGTCCCTGGGACCCCACGGACGACGATGCGGAGGCGGACGACGACGCCACAGCGGAGAGCACTATCTTCACCAAGGCGGTCAAGGTGCTCAAAGTCCTGGTCTACCTCTCCACCTTTTGCATGGTCCTCGGATGCGGAGTCCTCTCCAAAGCGACCCTCCTCTTCATGACAGCGGTGATCGACAAGGACAGGACCTTCTCTGTCTGTGAACGCGTAACAGGTAGGTTGGGATGAGAACAGTAGCATGTAAAAAGTAAATAAGAGATTTGTGTATTCATATATAATTACGAGGAGGGTGGACAAAGTATGGTTAAATTGACAAATTCATTTTAGTGTTACCATACCAAAATCATACTATCAGGGTATGATTATAAAACAGACGATTTTTTTCCCTGCTACTATTTCTCTACCTTGGCGACTAGCGGTATCTTTTCAACCATCCAAGTGGTTTTGACGAGATATCTCGTTCATCGTTCTGGCCAATTTTGATCACGACGAGAAATCTCTTCAATCAAGGTCTGGTCAGTTTTGCTAAAGACAAAACAACTTCGTCGAGGCAACCAACCCTGAGGGAAAAGCAAAATTGTCTGAAAAGCTTCTATTTTCAAAATTTCGGCGAACTTTCGAGAATTTGGGTGACGTTTCTGAAAATTCAAAAAAGGTCAACGGAAATTAAATCCTTTTTTAAACTATAGTGGATGGAAGAAAATATTTCTGAGATTTTTCTTTCGATTTCGTTTTTCGAGTTTTGGTGCCCCCAAAATGCAACTATGAAAGAAAAACTTCGAATCTGGTTGTGAGATTGTCATGTGTAAACCTTATATTAAGAAGAAATTATTATATTTTATTTTAAATTTGAATTTCTTGCCGAGATCTTCAATGTCTGTTTCATACTTAATTGGCACATTTTGTATCTGAGCAACTAAAATAGGGTTTAAGGTAGCTACTATTTAAAAATATTATGCTACTTATTCACAAGTGCTTTTGGTTGTAGCATTCGTGTACCATATCGCTTGCACATAATACGAATAAAAAAGTAACTACAGCAAATAATAATTACGTTCAATAATTGTGACATTTTACTTTCAGGACTGGAAAAGGACACCAAATACTTTTTAACATTGTCAGAGGAGGAGAGATGGAGTTGGATATGGTGCATATTGTTTGTTCTTTTCGTTCCTGAATTGCTGACTTTGTTTCGTTGCAGCAGGCTCTGCGTATTTAAACAATGGCAGACACCCAAAATCTCAAGCTTCTTAACAGTAAGTTTTTTATTGAGTTATTTATTCCATTTAAAACTTTGACTCTTCATTGGAAAATTGGGAGCCGTTGCCATGTTAGTCTCCTTGAAATCGGTTAAGAAATTTGGTTAAAGTGAACATTGACGGAAATGAAGCTGCAGATCGATTGGCAAAGGAAGCCAGAGAATTAAATGCTGAACAAACCCCAATAAGTCTTACCGATGCTAATGCGCTTATAAAATCCAAACTCATAAAAAAATTTAAATAAAACAACAAATTTGTGAAATTAACACCGATAGAAAAACCACCACGATACTATCCAGACTGAGAACAGGACGTTTTAAAGGCATGAAAATTAACAGTGATAATGGAACCAGAACGTATCGACATTGTAACAACTGTCTGGGTGTTGAACTCACACTTAATCATATATTCACCTGCCCTGCAATAGTAGCTGCTCTTCGAAACCATCGATTACCATCCTGAAGAACAGCTTTACAGCGAGAAAATATTCGATAACGCTAAAGCTGTGCAAAATGCACACGGCGACATCTTATTCAGAAATGGACACAATACTTTGAAAGCATATAGTTGTCCAAAACCACTCAGACTGGAATGATCCAGCCATGCCAGGGCGAACGAAGCTAGTGAACCTCAAAGTATAACTAACTGTATTTTTAGTTTTGTTTTCTCTAGAAATTATATAAAGTCTATGTTCTGCAAAGCTCACGGAATGGCTTTTTAGGCCCGTGAAAACGCCTTCCAGGGGAGTTCAGCTTCAGGGAAATTTCGACTTGTTTTGGATAAGATCTTGTTCCATCCCTGCTTAATTTCATTCCTCCGAGATGGCGAGTTCTTAGTTTTGGTGATTGCTCTGTTAGCATTTATTTCAGACTTGATGACTCTTTAATTGATTCTGTACCTCGCTACTGCATTAGCATCACAAAAGGACACAAGATGTGGCGTTGTTGAGAAGTCTGGTTTCGTTGGCCAACTCGTGGTTGTCTCATTTCCCATGATTCCAACTCCCTCAGGAGCAGATCTCCTTTAAGTGTGGGATGGGCTTAAAACATCGATTGTGTCGATCGGGTTCACTTCGAGCCACTTTTAGAATTGCTTATTGCAGTCTCTGGAACAAGATTTTAACCCTCCACTTGGTTTCGACGAGATATCTCATCCATCAAGATCTGACCAATTTTGCTAATGACGAGATATCTC
The DNA here is from genome assembly GCA_933210815.1 of Meta bourneti. Taxonomy (NCBI): domain Eukaryota; kingdom Metazoa; phylum Arthropoda; class Arachnida; order Araneae; family Tetragnathidae; genus Meta; species Meta bourneti. The sequence goes on along the minus strand of OW119924.1, from coordinate 10,858,038 downwards.
GTATCGTCGTTGCCGATTTTTTTATGATGCCGAGATCAAGATCTGGCCAGTTCTTCTTTTAATGACAATACATCTCGTCCATCAAGATCTGATCAGTTTTGATAATGACGGTATCTCATCAAGAAAACCAACCACCAGGAGGGTTAAGATGCTGTGCGAAAGAACAAAATGAGAAATGCTTTGATTTTCCGGAATGCTCCCGTATATACGTATTACGGTTCGGATTGCGAGTTTCACTAACAGACGCCCCTTCAAAAACTACATTCAAGACTGATGAATCATTCCATGAGCAGTCAGTATGCGCCGATCACTTTCCCATATACGGATTGCATTTGACCTTTTGACCATTTCTCAGTATCCGGACACCCCCGCGAAAGACTGAATTCGGCCACTGACGTAACAGTGCATGCACAGACTGATGTAAAAGGAGGCAAGTATTTTCAGAGACATCACATTGCAAAGCGATCCTAGTGACAACGCGAGCTTAGTGACGTACCAAGACGATTCGTCGGAATCTGGGAACATAGGTTTTCAAGGCCGAGCCTCCTATAAGACGTACATTAGCGCAGCACATGCCAAACGTCGTTTAGTGAGGTGTAAAGTTAGTCGTAACTGGAGTCTTGAAGAATGGCGATGCGTCCTTTAGAACGATGAATCCCGGTACAGTCTGTGGCAGACTGATGACTGGGTCTGGGTGTAGAGAATGCCGAGTGAATGTCACCTACCCGATTGTATTATACCCCAAGTTTAGTTTGGTGGAGGAGGCGTTATGTTATGGGTTGTTTCTCGGGGTTTGTCCTGAGCCCTCTGGTCTTGTGAAGGGAATTTTAAAGGTAGAGACCCATCTTAACATTTTGGACCATCCAGCACTTCCCAAATTGTGGCAACAGTCTGGTACCGGCTCATTCTTGTATCTACACGTTCGGGCTCCAGTATAGCCAGCAGATGTCCTAAACACCTGGTTTTCTGATACGGATGTTGAAGAAATGGACTGGCCTTCGCAAAGCCCTGATCTGAATCCTATAGAACACCTGTGTAATGAATTGCAACGGCTTTTGAGAGCCTGGCTACACCGGCCTACATCGGTGTCAGAACTGACGATTGCTCTTTTGCAAGAATGGGATGCCGTTCTAGCTGAAGCAACGATTAGTGGACAGCTTTCCTAATAGAGTAGCCACTGTTATTGAGGCCAAAAGTGGACCCACTCAATATTAATTTTGGACTTATATGCATAAGAATTCAACTTCGCAGGAGTCCGGATACTTTTGTCCATATAGTATATAATGAGTGAATGTTTTTCGTTGTGCTTAGGTGCTGTTGATGGAGTCCTTGCACGTGGTAGGGGTGATCTTGATGACCTTTACAGTCTTTCCCAAACTACACGTGTTCGATGCCCTCTGCTTGACGAACGCAGTCTGCACAGTCCCGTCTCTCATCAACGTGTACTCCAACTGGAGCTCAAAGAACAGCCTGAAATCGATAGCGACGAACTCGCTCCACTTGATGGCGTTTCTCGGACAACTGACTGTGTTCCTGTGGTTCGCGCTGAACGTGCACGACGCGCACTTCGAAGTGTACTTGCGGGGTGCAACAGGTGTCCTTTTCTTGTCCTGCGCGTGGTGGGAGAACTATGTGAACGGGAACTCGCCGAGCTGTCTGGTGGACGTCAAGAAAGACATCGAGAAAAGCAGACACTTCATTTACGTATTTATTTCACTCTGGAAGATCGCTCTCATTTTTGGTCTGAGTCTCGCCACTCTGCTTCATCAGGACGAAGATGTGGAAGGTTTTTTGGATTTGCCGCGTAGCTTCATAAACCACACTGTGTCTGTCGTGCAACCGGGTGTAAATTACCCCAACCTCTCAGTGATGGTAACACCGGTTAACACGATAGTCCTGGTGATGCAGAGACCAAACATTTACCTCCCGGTCATCGTGGCCAGCATCCACGTTGCAGCTACGTACCTGTGTTACTCCTGTGGAAAGTTTGTTTGCAAGATCTGCATCCAGGGCTTCAGCTATGCCCTACCTGTCTGTTTGACTGTTCCGGTGACGATATCCTTATTGGGCCAAGCATGTGATATGAAGTGTGCGGAACAGTGCACCTTCACCAATGTGCTTCCTTTCCTATTCTGGAGATGTCCTTCCGAATCCGTTTCGCACTTATTCAAGGAGGAACTGGGGCTCATCTGGATCCTCTGGCTGCTGTCTCAATTGTGGATCACGGTTCATGTGTGGAGTCCTAAGTGTGAAAGGATGGCGTCAACAAACAAGTGAGAAAACCTTTTTATTTAGCATTCACTTCAGTTACTTTGCTCTCGTATCGATATTTACCAACATTTGGCCTCCCTCTATCCGTAGTCGTGAAGTAAAAGTCACATGACATGACGTCACAGTCACGTGACACGAGCCCGCATCTTATATTACCTAGATGCGCTTTTACGGTTTTTTCCAAATCACCTCTTGATGGTAGGTAGATACGTCGCAGTGGAGCAACACAGCGGGCTATTGGCGAAGGTCCGGGATCAATCTCTAAGGAAAGATCCGAGGACAAAGCCTCGTCATTTTGAATCACGGTCAGATGACGAGAACAACACCCTGAGCTGGCACCTCACTAAGATTTCCACACCACGCCAACGTGAGGACATGAGGCCAGGACAGATTCAATATGCACCGGTCCCCGTGTACACGACGGTCTTTGGCTGAACCTAGTTTCGAACTTGCAACTCTCCGGTTACTAATCCGTTGTTCTTCCAACTGGGCTACAGCGACTACCTCTTGATGGAAAGAAGCGGAGCTGGCTTTTGTGCTCGAGGCTACTGATTGAACAAAGTCAAAATCGACAAAATCAGAAATCGAAACCTATTATAGCATAGCGTCCAAGCCCTGTTGAAAAAATTATATAGAATTATACATTATAAAAAATTACATTACTTTCAACTTATATTTCGCATTAAAAGGTTTTCCGGTATTTGTATCATATATTTTGCATTTATTATATATTCATCCGAAATACTAAGTATTGAATAATAAATTCGTATAACACCCGTGGCATAGAGTCCACTTAAGCTCGGCCTCGCCTGTTGAGAAAAAAAATTATAAATCGACTGAATCAAGAAAACCCATTGTTTGAAACATAATTTAATTTTGACGCAAATCTTGGACATCAGTTTCGATTTCAAATGTTATCCGATAGAGTGTGGGGTTTCACACTCTATCGTAGAACAATTAGTAATGGCTTTAGATGATTTCTCATACTTGAAAAATACTGCAATGGACCATTTTCCCAATCAATTTAAATTTATAAAGATGTTTTAGATGTACCAATCACATCCAGCCGTAAAGCATGCATCTGACATGGGTTGGGTTTTATGGCGCAAGGGGCCATATTTGCGCCAGACACAAGACAGGCAATATCAAGTAATAGACAGACACATACAAGGTAGTAGGTAGGTAGTTGAATTTACGTCGCATTGGAGAAACACACGGGCTATTGGCAACGGCCAGGGATCAATGGCGAAGGGAAAGATCCAAGGATAACACCTCGTCATTTTGAATCAGATGACGAAATACACACACAAGGAAAATTATTCTTACACAGAAGAAAGAAATATACACAGGGAGGAACCGAACCTGCACCTAATACAACTCGCAGGTTGCTAGCGCAGTGGGCTCACCCACTGAGCCCCTATGGCCCCTCATCTGACACGAAACTCGAAGTTTAAATTATCGTGTTCTAAACATTAAAACTATAAAATATAACGTTTCAAATAAAAGTCATTGTAGTTACCTTATTTTAATGAGAAGCTCATATTACAGTAAACCAGATGTCTAAAACAAAATTATTATTGTGAGACTTGACAAGTGTTGAATTTGTTTATTCATTATTGAACTGGAATTATGATTAATATTTCTTAAATAATGAATTTGCCAGTTGTGACTCCATGATAATGGCAAGGTTATATATAGGAAATTGTAATGCTCAAAATGAACTTTGTAACATCAAAACCTAGTTCTCCTAGAATGAGAATGAACTCAGTTTCAAGAGGTAGAATTATGATGTGATTTATAACATTGTAAGCTTTTGGTAGACCCCGTTTCCTAAGTTGTATATGTTTTTTTCTTTCAAACAGGCTATTTGTGAATCCAATGTATTGTACCGTGCTCATTGATCAAACTCTAGCTCTAAACAGAAGGAAAGATGAAAAGGTATGAGACATCTTAAACCCATCAATGTTCTATATTAAAAACAATTGTGTACCTTTAAGGTATCCGACTACGTTTAAAACGTAATTTTGACCAAAATTCTCAAAAAAAAATTTATTCTCTCATATTGAAGCCCAGTTCCTTAAGTTTCAGAATCTGCAATTGTTTTAAGTCTACGATAAATAGAAATAAAATTACAGCAATTTTAGTATTACTGAACGAAGAAAACCAAAACCGGAAATACGATTGAAATGGCCGGAAGTTGGAGGTTTTCCGCTAATTTTTCAAAAGTAAACATAGTTTTAAATATAAATTTACTAAAATTGTTTTCTATAAACAAGCCTCAACATTTTACATCAAGTTTCGATGAATTTCTGTGAAGAATTTGGCAATGGCATTGCTTCACGTGGTACCCAAAGGTAAACTTTAAATGCTTTTTCTGGAAAACCCAATTTTTAGCAAATATTGCACACGCAAAACATGATTTCTCAAAACGTTACAGAGATATCTCAATGAAATTTGACATTATTACTTATTAACATGTTGTGAAGGCAGTAAACTAAAGGTTTAGTTGTACAATGCATACTTTTTAATTTATAGCTGTTTAATTTGAACAACAAGCAGAAATTTTGCAAAATTTAAGATTAAGCTACATATAATGAGCGATAACTTCTTAACATTTCAATATATTTCTTAGATTTTAGTTTATTGCCTTCCCTAATATCATAGATATATGGTGCTACAAGGAAATTAAAATTAATTCAACAGAAATTCATACAGAGTGTTTGCGATATTGTGGTCATTTTCATTGAATTTTCACTAAATTTGTCCAATTTACTAAAATTTAATGAGTGAGTGCAATATTTTTTACTTTTATTCATGATTTCGAACCATTATCTAATATGAAAAGTGTTTAAATTGTGCTTTAATAGTTTTTTTTTCAAAAAAAATTGTTCCGAACCTAGTCGGATATCTTAATAAAAATGTTAATTACTTATGTATAATTTTGTAATAAACTTGCAAATAGTTAAATAAAACTTAACAGTAAAAAGGTTGCTTTATGTAAGCATACTTGAACAAAGTGCGGCTGCGATGAGCAAGCAGATGATCATGAAAGAGTTCCATTTCTATAAAGGTGGTAAGTTCCATTTCTATAAAGGTTCCATTTCTATAAAGGTCTCCCTAGGGTTGCCATGGTTAAAATTATGTATGGCGATCTCCCTGGGCGATTATTTGTCTCGCCAACTCGCAATTACGTCTATCGCTCCTGGCAGAGAACGGTGGAGCCAGAATCCGCGTTAAAGACGCCAATTGTGGAAACCCTGCCCCTAATTGAACAAGTATAATGCGGCTTCGACGAGATCTTGGGTCAGTAAGTTTTTGAAAACCTGTGAAAGGTCGTTAGGAGAAGGGCTGCCATACCAAAAACCATGAATGGCGATCGCCATGGATGTTTTCCCCTCCAGCTCGTTATCACTGCTTTCGTTTTCGGCACTGAACGATAAACAGAACCACCCAGTTAAAGACACCAGTTGTGGGAGCACCTTGTTTATATTCTAAGCTATCACCTAGATTAAAGAATAAGGTTTACTGTCTTTAGTGAACACGGGAGTCGCACTCCCGGCATATCCACGCGATCTTTTCCTGCTCTCATCACTCTATTCTATTCCTAATCACTCTTTTTTCCCCTTTCAAGAGATTTTTTGCTTGACACTGTCCTGTTTTTGGCGCAGCTTGGGCAAACATGATCCTTGCGCCATAAAACCCAACAACAACCAACCTAATTTAAAGAATACTCTTTCAAAACCACGTGACCCGCTTGCCAACTCGCGGGAGTTGGACTATGGACACGTTCAAAACCACGTGACTCAAATGCCAAGCCGGACTGCACGACAATCCAGCATGCACCTACTTGTACAGTACAGTTATTTTAATTTGGGATCTGCCGATAGAAAAAAATGTTTTGTGAAAAGTTATAGGTTACGTGTGGGTAATTCTTCCTGTTATTGGTTTCACAGGCCGAAGAGCAACATGACAAACCTGCTGCAAAGGCATCATCCGAATCGGATAAGGCCAATGTTCCCCAAATTTTTGCCTGTGCCACCATGTGGCACGAGACTCTTGACGAGATGGAACAGCTGTTGAAGTCGATCATGAGGTAAGTTCCTCTTCTTTCGTAAGAGATATTTTGCATTTCATTTGGGTAGGCAGTTGGATTAACGTCGCACTGGATCGACACAATTGGCTACGGTCCGCGATCAATCCAGAAAGGAAAGATCCGAGGACGACACCTCGTCATTGTGAACCGCGGTCAGATAACGAGGTCAACACCTGAGATGGGAACCCACTCTCCAAACTTCCACACCACACCAACGCGAGGACTATTGAGGACACGACCGATTTAACGTGCATCAGTCGCCTTTGTACCCGACAGCCTTTGGCTGGATCGAGTTTCGAACTCTCAATCCTCCATTAGCTATTTCATTAGTCTTCCAACTGGGATACCGCGGCCCTCCTGATTTGCGTGGGAAAACATTTGTATGGGATGAAGAGGCCATTTCTGCAGTTTTAGACATTTTAAGAACAAAAATATTAGGTTATTTAGTGATATAGAAAATCAATTAGCCGTTAAAAAAATTTATGGAAATAAAGGATGATAAAAATAAAATTACTGTTTGATTCTACCTCTTTAATACAAAGGAGTATCAAAAAGTAAGGTGAATTTTTGATTGACAGAAAAACGCGCGCGTGCAGAGATAAATACATGAAATTTATTATGTTTGACAAATCGTATCACATTATCATTCGACAAAGGAACCATAGTGGTCTAAACATTTATTCCAACGTGGCACCAAATCATCCATGCCCTTTTCAAAGAAATCTTGCTCCAGGTTCCCTAACCAGGTAAGTGTAGCCTGTTGTGCCTCTTCCAGTGTATGGAAACGCTGCCCACGGAGGTGTTTCTTCAGGGGAAAAACAAATGGTAATCCAAAATGGTAATACTGCTCACTGAACCCTATGAGCTATTCAATGCATTTGCAATATAATGCAACCTCACTCTTCTGTCTTCACGAATCATGGCATCGACGACAGCCACATTCGTGTCGTTACACCACACATACACTTGTTTCTGCGACATAACACTCTCTCCATAGATTTCCAACAATTCTCGATCAATATTACATGTTTTTTCCCCTTGGCCCATAAAAAACGAATGACACAGCGCACCTCCTCCTTGGAGTAATGCTCAAGTCGATTCGCCATCTTTGATTTACTCCAAGCACCAGACGGGTTGAAGTTTCTACAAGCCATCACACTTCTATAACCTTGGTGCAACATATAAAAAAATTAATTAGCTACACAAAAAACTCTGAGTTTTAGAGACAAATTCACCTTACTTTTTGATATATCCTTGTACCTTCATTTTTGAAATTTTTGAACATTACTACGAATCTTATTCGAAAAATTAAGAGCTACAATAATTGTACTGTACAGTAATCTTAATTATTAAGATTTACTGCATTTACCTTCAATGTCTTATTAAGGTAATTTTATGTAAGAAACGTTACCTTTAACGAAAGTATTATAGTTAGTGTAGTAATGTTTTGTCCTAAATTTCTGCACATTTTCTGCATTTATACCAAATACTTGTTGACTCTCTACTCTGCTACCAAATATTCTTTTCTTTACCTTTCAGAATGGATGCCCATCAATGCTCTCAAAAAGCCATTCGAGACCAATTATTTGTACGGAATCCAGACTATTATGAAATGGAAGGTTGAGATAATTTAATAATTTCAGATTATTTGTTTTTAACACACCATATTTTGTTTAGTATAAACATTTACATAGCACAAAATTTTATTTAAAGAAAGGAGCTTTACATTTTCATACACATGACTTTAAATTTTGCTCTTTAAATACCACACAAAATAATTAACATTTATAGAGTAAAAAGAAATGTCAAACAATTTTTTAAAGCTTAGTACTTAAAGTAATGCAAAAGTGCATTGTACTTGTTTTTAAATATTGTAAGGCACTGCTATAGATGACGAAAAAAGGAAAAATAATTATTTTATTGTTTGTTATTCATCTATCTTTTAATATAACTCCTATTTTACCTTGCAGCCCACATCTTTTTTGATGACGCTTTTGTTGTAAGCGATGAGGATGATGAGAAGATGACTATCAATAGCTTTGTGAAAGAATTTATAGAAGCAGTCAATATTGCAGCAAGGTTATAATTTTTTTCTCAGTTTTTTATACTTAGCCCCCAACTAAAACATTTTGCACCATAATTTTATTAAAATTGAGCATCATTATTTAACTCTGCCATAGAGAGATAAAGTTTCACATGAAGGTAGCATTCGAAACCTAATATAATTATTTTAAATTTTACCTTTATTATCATTAACTATCAAGGTTATCTAACTTACTATGGAAAATAATAAAACTTTATGAACACTGGTATTTCTGTGAGATAACTGTCAATTCTTAACTGCGCCATTTTTTTCAGGGTACTTGAAATGCATTTTAGATTTACATTATTCACGGAATCTGCCTTTATTTGAACCTTAAGCCAATTTCTTAGCGTTTTTCAGTGGCATTCTAATAAAATCGTATAATATTTAGAAAATTACAAAAATAGGCTCCAATCCCATGTATCCAAAATCATTGTGGGTGAAAAATCCAAGACTAACACATGGGGATCACCGATACCATGGTATCGAATTCTAAGTGGGAGAGAACTAGAAAATGTGAAGTGTTTGTGGTATGTGCCGTATGTTTTCTAGTTTCAAAACGATCTTTTCATTCTGTTTTATAAAATTTGTTTGGGCCCACATGTTAAATAACTGCTTGCGCGCGCATTGATATCTTCTCTCGTGGGGTGAATTATATAAGGTCACTTTGTATTTTAATTCAATTCGTTTTATTCTTGAGGCCCAATTGTGGCAACGCTTATAAATATATTTTGGAATTTTATTTTCATCAGTAGGAGTTTTCGACTAGCTTTACGTCTTTCTACGTTAGCGCAAATTATTTACTCTTAGGTATAGAAGTACCTTGGAAGCATAAGCATGGAAGCATTATTTTAAAGCCATGTCCTCTGTTAGTTCATGCAGATATTCATCGAAAGTAAGCACTTTTAACCCTCTGAGAGGCTCACACGCTTGATTCCACTTTGCAACCTGCAGTCTTCCCTGAATGACTTCTAACCAATTTCGACTTTCTTGACCAACAATGGAATCTTTCGAAAAGATTCTATTCTAAGGAAAGAAGCAATAGAATATTTCAAAAGGATTCTATTCTACAGAATGGTCAATAATTGTTCTTTTCCTTGAAAATTGTGGTCCGTGGTCCAATTGTTCTATTCCGTGGAAATAATCAAAAAATTTTCGAAGGATTCTATTCTAAGAAAATGACATATAGAATCTTTTCAAAGGATTATATAGAATGGCCAATAGTGGTTCTATTCCGTGGAAATTATGGTACGTGATGCAATTATTCGATTCCGTGGGAAAGACCGATAGAATCTTTTTGAAGGATTCTATCCTAAAAGGAAAGGACAAATAGAATTTTTCTAAAACGGGTTGAAAGAAAACATGGATTCTTTGGAAAGTTGTGGTTATTGAGTCATTAAATGTGTTGTGGCTTAAAAGCGACCTTAGAAATCTCAGCGACGCTCAGAGGATTAATTATACAATCCATTTATTTGAACCAATTACATCACACAGATAAGACTGAAGTTTTACGATCGTATAAAGGAAGAGAAAAAAAATTCTACAATTGTGCAAGTTAAACACTGAGTACGGGGAAAACATATTTTCATTTTATGTGGGACCCGTTATGTAAGCTAGTATTGATGCTTATCATCTAACTTGGTGTCCAAAGTGCAGATCTGGTGGCATGGAATAGCCTCAAGCAAAATGGCACGCAGTCTGCAAAATCCCGTTATGCAACGAAATATTCCTGTAGGGCTCTTAACGAATCAGAAATGTAACGTGTTCATAGATAACACTTAGTTTTTGCTTTATGGGCATTACAAATCGTAAAATCGGAAACTTTTAATAATTTTTTAGGAAAGTGTACAAAAATTGCAAGGAGCCAGACCCTCCAATTATGGTTCCCACTCCTTATGGCGGTCGGCTCATCTGGCGTCTACTGGGAGACAACCCTCTGGTTGTGCACCTCAAGAATAAGGAACTCATAAGGCACAAGAAACGCTGGAGCCAGGTAAGGAACACCTTTTAAATGAAAAGCACGAAAGCGATGTTTTGTATTTTATATAGGGAACGTATTCGGTGTCGTGTCCTATGCGGACGTGTCTTTAGGGGACGTGTCCTGAGTGGACATCGGCTGGCAACCCTACAGAGTGGAATTAAGAGGGAGACTTGGGGGATTAAGTCTTCGCTAATGGCGAAGTTCTCAGAAGTGGGTAGGGAAGAAAGGCTCTCTGGTCAGTGAGGGGTAACTTAAAAATTGCGCTTTTCTCAGGTGTTCGTCTTTTCGATATTGCGATATAAAACGATACAATGACGTGCTGTAACAATTTATAACGATGCTTGCACTGACATAAACTTTAAAGTAATAGGTATTCAAATATTTCAAGTTCCTTTTATCCGTAGAAAATTCGGACTCTGTACTTAAAATAAAAAAAAGAGATTAGATTATGGATTAAACAGACGTGGTCTTGAAATGTTGTTCAATTGCAAATACATTTCTAGGCTTTGCAATGTATTCAGGGGAACCCCGAAATCTTACCCCCTCAGGGGCATATCTTTAGAAGTGTACGGGCTTCACGAACCCGGGGTACACTAGTCATCTATACTTTCTTTCCCAGTGGGGTTTACTGCCTCTGGTAAACATGAGAGTCACTGCCACCAGGATGCCCAAGCGATCTCTCGTTTTCCTCTCCATCCTTTCTTTTCACAATTACTTGATATTGTCAGTCTTGTGTTTGGCGCAGCTTGGCCAAAATGGCCCTTGCGCCAAAAACCCAAAACCAAACTAACCAACCGAAATGTTACATTACATCTTGATGCATGAATCTGGCGTATTAACGCCGACTTCACGATGTCTTCTATAAACCAGCGAAGCAATATACAGGGTGTCCCCGAAAGATTGTTACGCAATTTATCTTTTTACCATTTGGAGATAGGTAGGCAATGTAAATTGCAAAAGTACACCAAATAAGGTAAGTAATTAAGATATGTGAATAAAATTATCACGTGATAACAATTTAAGCGGATTCAGTTTTTAATTTGCATACAACCCCTCTAGATAAAAATCCGAGATAGCAAAAATGTTCCTTACCTGCATCCCTATCGTTAGCAAAAAACTATATTTCTGTAGGTTGAATAGTAACGAAGATACACGAGGTTCCATTTTAAGGGGGCCGCATCTAAATTTAGAGCGGAAACCATGACCAAAAATGAAAGCTAAGTTCTGCATTGCTGCAGATGGAAAACATTTTGAACATGCTTTGTAAATTTCCTTCTTTTTATTTAAACCATTTTTTCTACAATATTTTTATTAAAGATTACATTGTCTACTATTATTCATTGCAATTTTCATCTGCAGTTGCAATACTACATTACTTTGCACAATGTTGCACTTTCTGACCGAAAAAAAAATGCTTTTTAGCATAATGTATACGGTCCCTAATTTGACTGCTTGAACAGCTGTGCACAAACGGTATAAGTCAACTTTTTTGCGTCATTATCCTTCCGTTACAGTTCAACCTACAGAAATGCAGTTTTCTGCTACGATAGGGATGCAGGTAAGGAACATTTTTGCTATCTCGGATTTTTATCTAGAGGGGTTGTATACAAATTAAAAACTGAATCCGCTTAAATTGTTATCACGTGATAATTTTATTCACATATCTTAATTACTTACCTTATTTGGTGTACTTTTGCAATTTACATTGCCTACCTATCTCCAAATGGTAAAAAGATAAATTGCGTAACAACCTTTTTGGGACACCCTGTATATAAAATGAACGTTAGGAAAAACGGTAAGAATAGAAGATAATCACAAATTTTCTTTAAGAGAATTCTAAAAATGTTCTCTCCGGTACAATCGAACAAAATATGCTCCAAAGTCTCTTACTCTCTTTGAAATGTTAATGAGCCACTTTAGCCCGATTGGAAGAGTAGTGGATTAGCAACAGAGGGGTTGCGACTTCGAAACTCGATCCAAGCAAAGACCGTCGTGAAGTGAGGGTTGGTGCAAGTTAAATCTGTCGTGGCCTTACGTTGGCGTGGTAGTTTGGAGAGTGGGGTGCCAGTTCAGGTGTTGACCTCGTTATCTGACCGTGATTCAAAATGACGGTGTTGTCCTCAGATCTTTCCCTTCGGGATTGATCCCGGACAGTCACCAATAGAGCATGTGTGTTGCTCAAGTACATTAATTCAGCTACCTACCAATAAAGTACTAGTCAAAAAGTTTTCAAGCCAATCATGGTACCACGATTAGATTCTGAGAGTCCTCTTCAAATGCATCCCATTCACTTTTTCAAAGGCGATTCGGTAGTTTTTGAAGTGTAAACCTATTATCGCGTTTGTGAAATTTTCGGAACAGGGGTAGTATAGACCCCCCCCCCCAATCCATTTAGCGACTTTTTTTCCTCGCCAACTCTTACTTTACTTGGCGACTTTTTTGGTCGGCAAGGGCCAAAGAAATTGCACATTCGCCACAATGAAATGTTTCCAAAATATGATCAATAAAAATAATTCAATATATATGTTGTATTAGGGATTCAATCACCCTACAGATGACGCTAAAAGCACCATCAGATTGTGTTAAATATGATGGAACAAAAAACATTATGGAGTGGTCGTGTAGGACGCTCCTTTGTAAAAAGTATTGTCTGAATTTTTCATCATTGCAGTGTATATGCGACGCACTAAAATTTGAAATTGCACCCTCTGTAGCACGATTTTTAAACATCTCTCTCCAAACGATAGTTTTCGTCTTCCGATGACTCCTCATCTTCCAAATAATGCTACACTCATGTCCAAATTTATCTTTACATAATCAAAAATAATGATATTCCATGAAATATTCAATCGATGTAATCCATTTTTGCAGGGAATATATGAAAGACAAACCTAATTAGCATTATCCAATCAAAAGTGATCAAACGGTTTCTGATATGCAAATCAAGGCGTTACGTCATCCGACGGTGAATCAAGCGCTTTGCGCAAATTGAATATCTGAGTGAATTTCTGCAATACAGCGTTTGATTTCAGTGTGTAAGAACTCAAAACGGTTTGTTATGGCTCCGAAGTATCATTCGGAAGAATTTGTGAAGTGGAGAATTATCGGCCGTTTAGAAGCAAGACTGACAATCATGGAAGCAGCGAGATGTGTGAATATTTCAAGACAGACAGTCTCTACGCTATGGAAAGAATTTCAGAACTCTGGAACTGTTGTAAGGAGGCCTGGACGAGGTCGTAAATGAATAACAACTGCTTCTCAAGATCGATATCTGGCAATAACTGCCCGTCGTAACAGGAAGTCTACTGCTCGGCAGTTAAGTTCAGAGGCTGCAGCCGCCACTGGAACTGTTGTATCACGGCAAACTGTAGACAGAAGGCTTAATGAAAAACACCTTTATGCCAGAAAGCCAAGGGTATGTGTTTCACTGTCTTCACAACAAAAGAGGGATCGCATTAATTGGTGCAAAGAACATCATAACTGGAGTGAACACCAATGGTCCCATGTTCTCTTTACTGATGAGTCGAGGTTTAGTTTAACGTGTTTACATCTGGAGGGAGTCAGGAACGCGAAATCTTCCTTCGAACATAATGGAACGTGACCGTTTCGGTAGTGCAGGTGTGATGGTATGGGGAGGAATAACGATCGATGGACGTACGCCCCTACAAGTTTTCAACAGCGGATCTGTGACCGGCCCGAGATATCAGGATGAGGTCTTAGAACCTTATGCAAGACTTTTCATAGGTGCATATGGATCTGACTTTTTATTTGTGGTCGATAATGCTCGTCCTCATCGAGCAAACCTCGTTGACGAATTCCTTGAAAGTGAAGCCATTGAGCGAATGCCGTGGCCAACAAAATCTCCTGATCTGAACCCGATAGAGAACTTATGGGAATACCTTGGAAAAGCAGTTGCATGGAGACATCCTCCTCCTAGAAATATAAATGCCCTGAAGACCACATTGCTGGAGGAGTGGAACTTAATTCCCCAAACTGTGGTTAACGACATTATTGCCAGCATTAAAACACGTTGTGATATGTGTGTACACGTCAGGGGAGATCACATTCCATATTAAATTCATAAGCCTTAATTTTTTCGTAGTTATTCTTCTCTTTCTGAACTCTCTTTGTCACATATTATTGCCATTTTTATTGTTTCATGCTACAGTTTTATATCATATGCAGTGCTCTTAAATTTTTTCCTTTGTATTTATGTGTTACGATGTTATGTATCATTTCACACAAATTCATAAAATTATAGTTCACAGTTTCTGAGAAATCCGTGATTTCATGCATGTAAAGATAATTTTGGACATAAGTGTATTTTGGCATATAATAAATGTTTGTGCTGTCTGTATTGCCTGGGATTTCACTGATAACCCATTAAATAGAACCAGATACGACATTGGCGCAGTCGACAGGATGTTAATGAGGAAATATGCTTTCGGTTTTCATGGTGAGTCCTGCTCTTTGTTGTGAACTTTTATATTTGTTTCCTGTTAAACACTACTTTGTGAAGAACATTGAAGAATGGTGTAACGATTTTTTTGTTGAAATGCTTCAAGGTGAATTTTGAATTTGATTTTCGGAACTTTCGTTTTAAATCGAACATTTCTGTTTCGTGATCCCATTATGGTGTTCTTAGCGAAAGCAAGAAAGGAAGATCTAAAGACTGTTGCTACCGTAGATATCGAATACCGAAAATATGGTTGTAATTGAGCTAAAGAAAGTTATAAACGAAAATAAAAATTATGACGAACCGTTCGTGAAGGAACTCTTAAATACTATTATAGAAGAAAGAGAAAAGAAGAATTAGAAGTTGAAGGAAAGAAGAAATGGAATTCGAGTTGCAGAAGATGCGTCTAGAAAACGAAAGATTTAATAATGGGTCTGAAAGTCGACAAACTGATGTAAACATGAAGCCGAGGTTTGACTTGCAAAATATTTTACAGAAGTTTGATCCCAAAACTAACGATATAAGCCTCTACTTAGTTTTCTTCGAGCGTCAAGTGAAACGAACGGAAATCAAGAAAGAAAATTGGGTGTCATGTCTAATAGGATTCCTACCCTATGACGTTGCGCAAATAATTGCCAGTGAAAACGAAGAAGTGACGGATGATTATGAAAAAGTGAAAGAACTCTTACTAAAAAGATATTAACTTACTCTCGAAAGATTCCGCCAATTGTTTACGAAACACTACAAGAGACCTGAAATTACGTGGTGCGACTTCGCCTATGAACTTAAAAATTATTATCAAGAATGGATAAGAGGACTAGATGTAAAGACTTTTGAAGAACTGTCTAATTTAATTATTACTGATCAGATTAAGCGTAAATTGCCACCGGAAATCCGTGATCATTTCATCGACGAATGGTCTCGATTCAAATACCAGAAGAAATTGCAAATAAACTAGATGATTACGAAAACAAAAAGTGAAGGAAACATTTTGGAAGGAGAATCAAACGAACACGTTTAAACATCAGAATTTTAATTACAACAGAGAAGAAACGAAAAATTCCACAGACCGGAAATATGCACCCCCTCACATCAGAGAACATCGATTCAAGACGAGAGAAGATTACCAAAGCACAAGAAATACAACTTCAAGGGAATGCTACATAGTATGTGGTTTATCACACTTCGCAAGAGATTGTCCTAAAAGATACAGCAGATCAACAAATACGTATTAGCAAGAAAGAAAAGAAACCAGAAGATAAAATATATTGACTGCTAAAATACGATCGGAGCATCTGGCGAAAGAGAAAATAAATGTTCCTATGAATTCTCTTCGATATGTAAACATTCTAGTAGATAATAGAGAACTGAAAAGCCAAATCGATTCTGAAGCTCAAATCCCAGGTTTCACACAATTCAAATTTTATTTCCAAATCGACGACTGAAAAGGGAAAAATAATTTTAACTAGTGCATTCGGAGAAAAAATTGAAGCTGGATTGGCAAAATTCCAAGTTTCATTAAAAAAACGAAGATGAAAATAAACTTTGCCGTCCGATTGAAATATTTGCAGCAGTAACGGACAAAGTTCAAGGACAGTGTATTCTACCCCAAAATATTTATAAGTTACTAAAGTGCTCAACAGAAAATGGAAAAGAAGCATGTATTCCTAAATGTAAGAGATTGGATTGGTGTTTTTCCAATGAAAGAAAAAGATTAATTAGTCTGCGCTGAAACCGGTAATAATGAAGCAGAACAAGAATACTATCGTGCAAAGGTGAAAGCTTTCGACTTCGTGAAGAATAAAACAGCTGTGATACATTAAAAGTAAGAAAAATTTATCACTTCGAAAGGGAAATTTCTTTTTTATCAATGGATTATTCCACAAAGATAAAATATTAGACCCTTCAGCAACTGGTTTTACCATAAAAGAGAAGAGCTCAAGTTCTAAAATTAGCTCA
Source organism: Meta bourneti (assembly GCA_933210815.1). Lineage (NCBI taxonomy): Eukaryota > Metazoa > Arthropoda > Arachnida > Araneae > Tetragnathidae > Meta > Meta bourneti. Next base: position 10,841,195 of record OW119924.1, on the reverse strand, counting down.
TGAATCTGTTTTTGGAAGTCATATTGGAATGAAAAAGACGAATGAAAGAATACGATATAGTTTTTATTGGCCTCACATGACTAGTGAAATCGCCGAATTTTGTAAAACATATAAAGAATGCCAACTCCAAAGCCCAGAGAAAATGACTAATAAAATTCCTATTACTCCTGTTCTCAGACCGGAATTACCATTTGAATGTGTTAATGTGGACATTATAGGCCCTATCGAGCCTCCTTCAGCTCGTCCACATAAATATGTGTTATGTTTAGTTGATTAACGTTCTCGCTGGCCGGAAGCAATTCCTTTGCGTTCCTTAACTGCTAAGGCGACATGTGACGCACTGTTGGAAATTTTCATGAGAACTGGAATACCAAATGCAAGATATAATCAAGTTCTTAAAAATGCACTTCATCATGTTATCCGAACAGATCCTAGTAATTGGGATAAATGCATTCCGTTTCTGTTGTTTGCTTATAGAGAAGTTCCTAAATGTACTACCGGAATATCTCCATTCAAGTTGAAGTATGACCGAGAAGCAAGAGGTCCTCCGAGTGTGTTGAAGTCTAGCTGGTGTGGAGAAATTCCTATACCTTTTAATATGGACAAATCAGTCGTAGATTATCTCCAGGAACTCAAAATAAATCTCGAACGAGCAACCGACCAAGTTTTACTTATCGCATCGGGAAAACAACAAGCCTACACGGATTATTTTAATCGCCGTACAATATCCAAAGAATTTAAATTAGGAGAGCAGGTTTACTGACTAATTCCAGATTCTTCCAACAAGTTATATGGACCGGACCTGGGGAGATAGTCGAGCATCCATCGCTGCATTCTTACAAAGTGAAACTTCCTGACCGAAAAGTACGACACTGCCATGTAAATAAGATAAGGAGATATTACCCAAGAGTGAATGCTGTTGGTATTGTTTTTGATGATGAAGAATTTGGAGAAATTCATGTTTCTCCTAGAACTGTGCCTCAACAAGAACTGTCTGATAAAATTTGGAAAATAAATGTACATGGTCTACATGAGAAAGACAGGAATCAACTGATTCAGATATTACAGAAGCATGAAAACTTATTTAGTGGAAAATTGAAAGTTGCACAAATTGGTGAACACAATACTTTAGATTCATTTCACATACTACATATAGGTAAGACAAACCTACGAAACTGATACTAAGATGACTATATACGAAAGTCGATTTTGAGTTTCGGAGTCATTGTGAATGCCCTTTAAGCGCATTTTCTTTAAAAAAAAACATACATTGTATTATTGCAGTCAGTTTTTTTTCTTATCAATATTTTTTTATTTGTAGCACCTTGCACCAGGAATGATGGCGAATTTCGGAATTCCACCATCATTACGAAAGGCTGACAAATCATATTAATATATCATGATCAACGTTTCAAGCAATTACACTTTATGCTTGAAAATTCCATCCCGCATTTTAGACAGGATACATAAACGATATGATACTGAACGATTTGTATAGAGAACAGACAGACAGATGCCAATTCTGATTTATATGTAGATATTGAAAGAAATAGGGACTTACTTTTACGAATATGAACTCATGGCACTTTTACACCGATTGTGTACTTCTTGTAAAAACTGGTTAGTTGTGTCGAGGGCACAAACCGTATCATGACGTGAATACTCGGGCCTGAAGGATCAGAAGTTTGAACGATTGTTTATAGTGTGAATATTCAACAACTAATTTACAGATTGAATGACTAAAATACAGTTGAACATTAATTGCTGTTGTCCAATATTAATTGGTATCGTAGTTCGGTAGCTTTCGAATGGCACCACGTAAGCAATCCTCATAGAATTTCGAACTATTACGGACCCCCTCTGCGCTCAGTGTGCCTACACACTAGGTCCGAAGCTCATGCCAGGTACGGACATCCTTTGCCTACACCAGTGGTCTCTAAACTTTTTCACTTGAGGGCCAGATTGTAAAATCCTGGAAGTCAGGCGGGCCAACAACACACACATAAATAAATAAATATATATATATGTATGTATGTATGTATATCGCATGCTGCATCGGCGGGTTTCCGCCGCCGGACTATGACCCTTCGCGGGCCGGGTCTGGCCCGCGGGCCGTAGTTTGGAGACCCTTGGTCTACACGACGCTATATTTACTTCAGGATGTTTCTTCTAGTTTTGAAATCATAAAAAAAACAGTTGTAAGGCTGGACTTTTCATGCATATCCTCAGTACTGTTCCCATTTTAAAGCCTTGTTCACGTCAAAAATAACATAGCCGCATCCCTACTGAGTGATCTGCCGCTGGTTATGCCCACACAATTTTCAACGATGAAGTGATAAATAGTAATAGAACTTCATTTCACATCCAGGTGATGTACATGTACTACCTCCTGGGATATCGGCTGGTGAGAAAAGCAGACAACTCTTCCTCCTTGAGCAACCTCCTCAAGAATACCTTCGTCTTAGCTTTGGACGGGGACATCGACTTCAGGCCAAAGTCAGTGACCCTCCTGGTGGACCTCATGAACAGGAACAAAAACCTGGGTGCCGCTTGTGGGAGAATTCACCCTGTCGGATCAGGTAACCGTCCTTTCAATATTTTCAATGGGGCCGCGGTAATCCGGTTGGAAGAGCAGCGGATTAGCAACCGGAGGGTTGCGAGTTCAAGACTCGATCCAGCCAAAGATCGTCACGTACGTGTGGCACGTTAAATCTGTCGTGACCTTAAATGTCCTCGAGTGGTGTGGATGTTTGAAGAGTGGCGTGCCAGCTCAGGTATTGAGTTCGTCATATTACCGTGGTTCATATGACGAGGTGTTGTCCTCGGATCTTTTTCTTCGTGGTGGATCCTGGACCGTCGCCAATAGCCCCTTGTATTGCTCCAGTGCGGCGTTAATTCACTTACCTATCTACCTTTCAATATCAAGAGAAATTTGATTTTGTCACGAGAAGAGTAAAAAGTAAGATAATTTGGAAGTCAATAAGAAGGCATTCATTTGAAGTTTTGAAAATACAAAATAATCGACATATGACAGACAGTTGCGTAACTTGGTTCCTAGAGATACACTAAGACTACCAAACAAATTCAATTTTTGAAATTCGAATTTTATTTTAATTTAAAAATTTATTATGCCAATGTATTTTGTTTCAAATAGTGAATAAAGGCAAATATAATATTGAAAGCTCTATTTACCATTTTATAAATTACTATCAATCATGCACTCAACTCAACGTCTTTTTCCATTTGGTCTTACCAAATTATTCTCCCAAAAATATTTCCATAAGGTGTAAGGAAAAAATATTTCCAAAAATATTTCCACAATGCATAGGAAGAGTATTAGAAAGAAATAATCAAGTAATTTATTCTGAAAATAGAATTTTATTAATAGAAGCATACAGTAGTATTTAGTTAACTATCGAAAAATGGTGGTTTGATTTAATATTTGAAAATTAAATATGTTGTCATTTCAGAAAGTTAAAATATTTATCATCATAAGCATCTATAACTGAGGAACGTTTAATTAATACGTCAATACGTCTAAAAGATTATCATAAAAGTAACACTCCAAATATAGTACAAAAATTCTAAATTCTGGGTAATCACCATTTTAATTAATTCCTTTTCACCAAGCACACTAAATCCCTTCTAGACTTATATTACTATAATAAAAATAATCAAATGTGAATTATTTTGTTCTGAAGTGCTTAAATAATCTACAGCTTTCATAACACAAGTAAAAGTCATAACACAAAACATATCTTATAGGTCTGCGGTGGCATCAGTCTACGTATGAAAATAATTTGCGTCACTCTGGTAACAGATTAAATTAAATTATCGTTTTCTTTCAGTCGTGCTGCGCGTGCGCGCTGCGAATAAAATTATCTTTTGTGATTAAAGAATGAGATATAAATTGTGTTAAGCCTTATTTTACTTTGAGAAAAGACACTATACTGGTAGACTAGTCAGCTTATTATGTTTATTTAATTTTTGATAAATTGTTATTAAAGAAATACTTTTTTTACCTGCCTCGTTATTCATTGAATAAGTCTTGAATATTGTCTTCATATGGATTTGAGAATTAACATCCAAGTATCCCATAGGTCTGATGGTTTACTATCAAAAATTTGAATATGCCATTGGTCACTGGCTGCAAAAATCAACCGAGCACATGATTGGTTGTGTCCTGTGTAGTCCTGGATGCTTTTCCCTGTTCAGAGCTGAAGCCCTCGTCAAGAACAATACAATCAAAACATATGCTTCCAAGTCTAAAGAAGCCATAGAATATGTCCAATTTGATCAAGGTAAGTCATATTGAAAAAATTTCCAAACCATACTACAATGTTCATATGCAGGAAAATGTATGTAACTGTCATTAAAACACAAATGCTATGTGTAGAAATTATATACAAACTTCATGCACCTGATGCTCCTTTTTACATAAAAATAAAGTAAAAATAAGTGACCTGTTACTGTCACTGAGTGTTGGCCTGGTACAAGGCCCTTTACGAAGGTTGGTAGGTAGGAAGTTGAATTTACATCGCACTGAAACGACACAATGGGCTATTGGAGACTGGTCCGGGATCAATCCCGAAAGGAAAGATCGAGGACCACACCTCGTCATTTTGAACCAGAGGTCAGCACCTGAGCTGCGCCCCCACTCTCCAAACTTCCACACCACGTGAGGACATTTGAGGCCACTATAGATTTAACGTGCACCAGTCCCCACGTACACCACGGTCTTCGGTTGGATCGAGTTACGAACTCGCAAACCTCCTGTTGCTAATCTTTTACTCGTCCTAGATCCATCCCGAAGGGAAAGACCCGAGGACACCTCGTCATTTTGAACCGCGATCAGATGACGAGATCACACCTGAGCTGCCCCCTCACTTTCCAAACTCCACGGCAAAGTGAAGAGGCCACGACCAAGACCGAATAAAGTATAGGGAGATAATGTTCCACTAACCTTGGACCACGACAGGTTTAACCTACACTAACCCTGACGTACCCAACGAGAAATTAAAACGAGTGATTCTCGACAGGTGAAGATCGCTGGTTGTGCACCCTGCTCCTGCAGAGAGGCTACCGAGTGGAGTACAGTGCTGCGTCGGATGCCTACACCCACTGCCCAGAAACGTTTGCGGAGTTCTACACTCAGAGGCGACGCTGGGCACCTTCCACTATGGCGAACATCATGGACTTGATAGTCAACTATAGGAAAACAGTGGCCTGCAATGACAACATATCGAGACCCTACATAGCTTATCAGGTGCGCTTACATTCACCATCTCACAGATAAGATGCCTCAGGTGACCACTTGTGAAATTGTTTTAGTAGCAATTTCAGATGCAAAATTAATGTCGATCAACTTTCATTACACAGTTAATTACCAAAATACTTTTCATTTATTTCTCTTTGCCGATGATGTCCAGTTTAAAGGTAAATCAGCTTTACCTGGGTCCGTTGTACCACTCCTCATCTGAAGGACATCCAATGATGTCCTTCAGATGAGGAGTGGATGGAACAATTTCTGAAGGCTCTCGCCTGTTCTCTCACCAGATGATAGGTCTTGACCGTTACCACCGAGATAACATAACGAGGTCTTGACATGGACGTTGGCTAGCGTCCGGAGATAATGTTGGGGTCACTCGTGCCTTTTCACAACGGTCCTTCCCAGCGCCCCCTATATGTTTAAAGGAGGTTTAGTCCTTCCCCGCTCGTTGTCTCTCCTCTTTTCCCTTCGTTAGGGCGAGGAAGAAGGGGGCACTCCTTTTCGTTAGGACAAGGGCCCCCATTTCACCCCAACTCTTGCCAATCCAGCTGAAATCCCCAAGTTCTGCTCATACATAGGATCAAGCGGGCCAACGAAGATCATAACATCACAATATGCTAAAATACAAATACTTTATATGTGTAAAATAAAATACTTTATATGTGTAGCACATATAAAGCAGAGTTGGTGTCTGTCTGTATGTTCTCTTTACAAATCTACACCGTTTGACCAATCCACATCAAATTTGGTACACTTATACTTTGGAACCCTGCGAGTAACGCAAGCTACATATTAACCTCCGTTCTCTTTAAACTAGGTAGGCAGAGGGGGCTAAATCAATTCGAAATTGCCATAGGAAAAACATTAAGCATAAAACGATTGCGGTACGCAACTCAGTTTGTTTTACCAGTATTGATCGAAAATCAAATTTTCTAATAAAATTGCTTTACCAGTATTGCTCGAAAAACAATTTTTTCCGAAACGTTATATTTAAATAATTTAAAATTCTAATTATGTTTGAACTGATTTTTTATTTCTTTCCACAATATAAATAATTTAGGAAAATTTGAATGATTTAAAATGGATATTTAAAATACTTAATTTTACGCAACTTGCATTTTGTAATGGAACACGAAAAGCCAAAACAAAAAACTCATTGATCACAAAAGCGTAATTTTACAATTCGGTATCTGGCAACGCCAGAATTAATGTTTTATTTTATAAATTGATTTAGAATTCCGTGTTTGTGTATTTGAGTTACGACAGAAATGTTGCGGTCATATTTGAGCATTTCTAAGTTTTGTAAATTCATATTCTTTTTGTACATAATTCATTATGGGCTATGAATATTTTTCGGTAAAGATGTCGAATCCGAGGCATGTTTGTCGCCAAGAAATTTTTGTTGCCAAATCAAGATGGCGGCCAAACCATTTGCATAAGGTTGCCATAAAGCTGGGTCAAACACCAAGGTTACCATGTTTGGCGATAAATCGCTAGTGCCCCGGATTCGATATCCCTACCTATTTTTCAAGCGTCTTTTTCGAATTTCTCTATTTCAGAATATTCTCATGACGTCGAAATTCGACACGCTTGCTCAGAGCTTTCGTTTTTCACAATACTGCATTTTTCAATGACCAGAATTTCTTTTCTGTTTGTATTTATGTTACCATTACTTTCCATATTACAAATATATTATTTAGGAGTTAAATTGTAACGAATTATTTTTATTTTCTGCCAAATACCACTTGACATGGGTAATTTCTTGGTCGTATATGTATATTTCGACGAACTTTCCTTAAATCTTTGGTTGACTACGTTATAGTTTGTAGAATTCTGTTTCATAAAAATAAATAGAAACCTTTTTAAGTAAGGTACATAACTTCTTATTTTAAAATGACTGGTAAAGTTAAAATAAAGTTATTCTAAAATAAGATATGTTACGTTAAATCAAAACGGGTAGCCATACGTTGTAGTTCAAAGATATTTCTAAATTTTGACATTATCAAGACGATTAAAATCAATTTAATTTACATTTATCTTTCATGTTTCATGGGTATTATTGAAAGCTGTACTCCATAGTCAAGTAACCACACCTATCATTCTAAATAGGTTCGTGGTTTCCATATAGAAACTGAGTCTCTCAATTGAAAAAAGTACCTTAAGGATTCGATTTAAAACTAAATTTTTCTGTTGGAGGAAAGCGAATTTTAAATGAGACTGCTGATCTTGGAATAATATCATAGTATGAAGTATGTAACTAGGGCTGTTGAAAAATATAAATTTTTTGTCTTAAGTGGCAGAAGGTCGAGGTTGCATACTTGAAGTTGAAACTGTTCTTATACAACTTAGGTACCTGTGAAAAATTCATTGAAAGCAGTGATTTTGTAAGAAGTGTAATCGATTGGGTTTGATTTGTCTACACTGATGACATTTGTTTTAAACAAACTCCGCTATTCCACGTGCGGCTGAATAGAATTTTCAAGAAAAAATGTGTGCTTCAAAATAAATTAACCACGAATGCCGTAATAGTTTAATTTGTCATCCTCTCACAATGATAATGTAATTCGAAAACAACGAATCCATGGTGCAAGGGTACTTACCACAAATAATAAATATTGATTGGAAAACGAGTGCAAGACTATACGCTGGAAGTTCCTCATTTTTACTGAAAATGAACTTAATTGGCATTCGTAATCACTCCAAAACTCAAAATCAACTTCTGAAGTCATCTCAGAAAAGGCTTTTGCAGTTTGTCTTATAGTAAAAGTGTGATGAATGTGAAATGGATTATATGGATGGATATATGATACATATTTGCGTCCGAAGTAAATTGTAGAAGCTATGAAAAAGTTAGAACGATGTTAAAAGATATTTTCTGTACACTTAAATTATGCTTGCATTTTTCTATGAAATAGAATCAACATTTAACCAATTCAACCCGAGCATCGCCGGGTAATTCTGCTAGTTAAGTATGAAACAGACAATGAAGATAGATTTTTCCTTTGCGATTTTTGATTGATTTTTACATTGCCATCGCGATATTTACATTTGTTCCTTAACCTTTCTGGTCGTTTATCATCCAGTCGAAAATTGCCCAACCTCTGGTGCAAAAGCCTGTTCCAAACTGTCACCCGTTCTGGGCAAGGGACAATTTGTTTTTCCTACTTGGATCTTCATTCCAAGTGGAGCGATAGGGCAGTTTTGTCTCGACGAGGTGTCTCGTTCTTAGCAAAAATGACCAGATCTTGGACGAGATATCTCATCGAAACACTTGGAGGGTTAATTTATTGAAATCAGTGCATATAAGTATTTGAAATGGACTAAAATATTTTGTCTTAAAATATACAGTACAAACTTAAAATGTACAAATTGTAATGATACACTATTAAGTGTGCATACAAGGTAATAATAATAATTAAAATGTATTTTCAACGCAAAAGTAAACCAAAAGAAAAGTTAAGGATTCAAATAGAAATCTTGTATTCAATAAGTGTAAATAGCATCCTTCGATACAGCACTACATTATAGAGGGAATAAAAAAGTTTATATACACTCTAATTGAAACTGTTATGCAATGTTTCCCTAGGTGCTACTGATGATTGGGACAATTTTAGGCCCTGGAACAATATTTCTGATGTTAGTTGGAGCAATGGTATCTGCCTTTGGAATATCTAACTGGCAATCTTTCGTAGCCAATCTGGTTCCAATTGTTTTCTTCATCCTCATTTGTTTCCATGCAAAGAATGATACACAAGTAAGTCCAAAACTTGAGACTTGTTAAAATCATTAAGCGTGAATCCCGTCTAAGAGATAATTTATCTAAGTGCGAATTAAATGGTTATTTTTTTTGCATATCCGCAAGCATAGATCTGTTAGCACAGCCTTAGTCTGTATTGTAACGTCCATGGTAACAGCTTTGTTACCATGGACGTTCTAAGTCCATGGTAACAAGGGGTCAGGAGTCAATAGGGCAGGTCTACTGACCGCCGGTCTTAAATCGGTCAACTATCTATTTGAAAGATCGTTTTAAATCTCCAGATGGTTTTAACCCTCCTGTTGATTGACGTGTGACGAGGTATCTCGTCATTAGCAAAACTGACTAGATCTTGATGAAACAAGATATCTGGTCATTAGAAGAAACCTGACCAGGATCTTGACCTCGTCATCATAAAAATCGGCAATATTTTGATGAGGTATCTTGCCATTAGCAAAATTGGTCAAATATCGCTTTGGACGAGATAAAATATAAATTGGACGAGATATATCGTCGAAACCACTCCCTGATTAACTGTTCCTCCGTGCCAACCGTTGCAACGAGAGGAGAGAAGACCTCGCATTTTTAATATTTCTCTAGTTTTAATATTTTATTTTTCTAAAAGATTCAGAATAAGAAATCAATACTTTCGGGGCTTCGAGTTACGCAGTCGAAAGGGATAATCTAAAAATCTAGTACTCAATAAGTATAAAACAGGACCTCCCGATTTTTTTTGGCTGGGCCGCATTATCCCGGTTGAAAGAGTAGCGGATTAGCAACTGGAGGGCTGCGAGTTAGACTCGATCCAACGAAAGAACGTCGTGTACACAGGGGCTAGTGCACGTTCAATCTGGCGTGGCCTCAAACGTCCACACGTTGGCGTGGTGTGGAAGTATGGAGAGTGGGGTGCCAGCTCAGTTGTTGACCTCGCCATCTGACCGTGGTTCAAAATGACATGGGGCTTACCCTTCGGGATTGATCCACGGACCGTCGCCAATAGCCCGTTGTGTTGTTAACCCTCCTTGTGGTTTCGACGAGATATCTCGTTCATCAAGATTTGACCAACTTTGTTAATGACGAGACATCTCGCCATCAAGATATTGTTTTTTTATGATTACCAAGTCAAGATCTGGTCAGTTTTCTTCGAATGACGAGACATCTCGTCCATCGAGATCTCGTCAGTTTTTCGAATGACGAGATACCTCTTCAATACAACCACCAGGAGGGTTAATTCAACTACTTCCTTCCTTTTTGGCTACTGCATATGGCTGTGCTGAGATTTTAAATTAATAGCCACGACAAGTGAATTATTTTACCATTTCAGATCTTGATCGCTCAGATATTCAGCGCTCTTTATGCCTTGTTAATGATGGCCGTGATGGTAGGGATTTCCCTTCAGTTAGCAATTGATGGCATCACGTCTCCCTCGGCCATCTTCATAATATCGATGACGGCCAGCTTCATCATCGCCGCTTTGGCTCATCCTCAAGAATTTTGGTGCGTAGCTCACGGACTCATCTACTTCCTGAGTGTCCCCTCCATGTACCTTCTGCTGGCGTTGTACTCCTTCATCAACCTTCATGTCGTGTCGTGGGGAACGCGAGAAGTACAGGCAAAGAAAACGAAGCAACAGTTGGCGGCTGAACAGCTTCAAGCACAAGTAGTCGTTATACAGCAGGTAAGATATTTATATGTAGATATATAGTTTATCATATTAAAGAACTTTCTGTTCACGAAATCGAATCTGAATTTCTAAAAGTATTGTTCGTGAATTTTTGAATAGATGGTATAAAGTGGTTGGGTTCGAGGTTCACGAAAGTCATCCACGTTTCTGATATATGGGATAATGTCAAGACATTTGTTAAAGGCGTCTATAAAGAAACTATTAGACTGAAGAGCTTCGTTACGAGTTCGAATATCGTTTATGCATGTGCCATAGTGGAAATATTGTATAAAAGTAGTGTGAGCAATGGTAACTTTTCTATGTGCCCAGGATCATGTAATCAAAATTAGTAGTAACCCTTAGACTACTTTCATCTGCTGGGTGGAACCTAACATTCATCATCTGATTTGTCCATTGGACGGGGAAAGGCGCCCATCAATTGATTGATCATTTGATAGTAGTAGAAGCGATTTCCCCACTTTTATAGGAATGCGCGTTCACACACCTACCCTATCATAAGATTTTATATCGCCAAACGAGGCGATAAGATACCAAATCGGCCAAGTTAATTTTTCACAGAGCAGTCACGTGACTATTAGTCGGCATGCTGGTCATACTTTTTGAAGCTCCTCTCAATAGTCATCTCAGTCTACATATGTCACGTCTATGGCAGGAGTCAGATTGCTTGCTTGAAGTTTCCTGTTTCTTCAGGACGACACGGAAATACAGGCCAGATTCCTCAAGGTCCTCCAGGGATGCATACCCTCCCCAGAGTTCAGGGTGCGTGCGATGTGGCAGCTCCTTCCATGGTGTCCTGGGGTAACTGCCACGTTCTCGTCAATAAAGATCAAATTATCCATGAGCTGGCATTGGAAAAAATTTTCAATTTATAAAGCATCAAATTTCTCCTTTTAGCTTTCGGGGCCGCGGTAGCCCAGTTGGAAAATTACGGATTATCAAACGGGGAGTTGCGAGTTCGAAACTTGATCCAATCAAAGACCGTCGTATATGTGGGGGGTGGTGCGCTTTACATCTGTCGTGTCTTCCAATGTCCTCACGTTGGCGTGGTGGGGAAGTTTGGAGAGTGGGGTGCCAACTCAGGTGCCGACCTCGTCATCTGACCGTGGTTCAAAATAACGAGGTGTTGTCTCGGATCTTTCCCTTCGGGGTGGATCCCGGACCGTCGCCTAACCCGTTGAGTTTCTCCAATGCGACGGTAATTCAGCTACCCACCCCCAGGGTGCCTACTAGCCTAAGGGTAGCCATCCAGCCTAAGGGTACTCCAGGTTGCCTACTAGCCTAAGTGTAGCCATCTACCACCCTTAGGCTAGTAGGCACCCTATTGCGGTATGTTTACTCCTTAGGCTAGTAGATGACTACATTCCAGCCGGTCCATAACTGAACTGCGGTCTCAATGAACCCAGATGTGCTGGGAATCAGTTTCACTGCTCTACAAATTGTCTCACCACCTTCACATAGTAGAAGAGAAAGAACTGACATTTCTCCCTATTTAATTATCGGGGTGGATCCCGGAGCGTGACCGATAGCCCGTTGTGTTCCTCCAGTGGGACGTTAATTGACAACCTACCTTTTAACTTTCAGAAAAAGAATGGATGGATGGACTTCTTGGGCGAGCATGGACTGCAGCTAGGACCTCAGGCGGAAGAGGAGGGGAGCATTTCTTTTGGCCTCGCAAACCTGTTCCGCTGCATGTGCTGCACGTATCCCAAGCCCGATCCCTCGAGCCTCCACATGGCCAAAATCGAAACACAACTCAAAGAGATGAACGCGCAGGTTCAAAGGGTTCAGAAGCAGCTGGAGACACCGGTCAATCGAATATCCGGTTTCCGGAGAAGGTAATTCTAGGGGAAGAAGGCTCCATTCCAACCAGGGTTTAAGAACCGGTAATTAACCCTCCAAGGGTTTCAACGAGATATCTCGTCCAAGATCTCTGGTCAGTTTTGTTACGGACGAGATACCTCGTCGAGATAAATCTGCCCTTTCACTCCAAGGCGCGCGAACATGCAAATAGGAAAAACAAATTGTCCCTTGTCCAGGACTGGTGATAGTTTGGAAAAGGTTCTTGCACCAGAGGCTGGTCATTACAGGATAGGTTTCGACGCGGAGATGAACCACCTGGAGGGTTAAATAAGGGCTCCGGAAATTGGTGAAAATTACCATAACCGAAGCAACATTACCGGTTTTTTAGATTACAGGTTTTCTTTATTTCATAAATTGATGCCAGAAGCGGACCTACGGTGGGGCTATGGGGGCTTAAGCCCCTCCCAGATCGTATAAAAAGCAAAAGTATCCATATTTAATTTAGTGATTACTTTTTCAAAAATTGTATAAATGTATCGGGTTGTCCGGAAAGTTCGTGCCGATTTTTGGTAGGTGGCGTAAGGACAGGTCTGAATATATCAGAACGATTGAAAACAAATGACATGCGTACATATTGTAAAAGACGGTACTTCAGGCATATTTGGAAAAAAATTTGGTTACGATAAGTTAATTTTTGTCAGTTTTATACGCCTTTGAATATGGAAGAAAACAAAGTGTATTTTAGGCATTTAATGCTTTTCTTTTACCGGAAAGGCAAAAATGCCACACAAGCGGCAAACAAGATATATGCTGTTTATGACGAAGGTGCTGTAGCTGAAAGAACTGTGCGGAAGTGGTTTGCTAGGTTTAAAGCTGGTGATTTCAACCTTAAAGATCAAGAACTCCCGGTTAGACCCTCCACCACAGATGAAGATCAGATTAAAACACTGATCGAGAATAACCCAAAATATACGACACGTAAATTAGCAGAAATGTTAAATACGTCAAAATCCACCACCCACGAGAATTTTGTGAAGCTTGGCTACATAAACCGTTTTGACGGAGAAAAATCTGATGGATCGCATTTCCATTTGCGACTCGCTCTATAAACGCAACGAGGAGATACCATTTTTGAAGCAAGTAGTGACGGGGGATGAAAAATGGATCATTTATAATAATGTTGAGCGAAAAAGATCTCGAGGAAAGCGGAATGAACCACCTTTAGCCACCCCAAAAGCCTGTCTTCATCCAAAGAAGGTCATGCTCTGTGTCTGGTGGAATTGCAAAGGGACCCTGTATTATGAGCTTTTACCAAAAAACGAGACGATAAATTCAGAGAAGTATTGTTCCCAATTAGACGAATTAAAGTCAGCAATTGAACAAAATCGTCCAGAAATAGCGAATCGGAAGGGCGTCGTGTTTCATTAGGACAATGCGCGGAATCACGTGTCTTTGATAACTCGACAACAGTTGTTGGAGCTCGGTTGGGATGTTATACCCCATCCACCATATTCACCAGACCTCGCGCCCTCTGATTTCCACCTATTTCGATCATTACAAAATTCCCTTAATGGAAAAAACTTCAACTCTTTTGTCGAGATAAAAAATCACGTAGAAAAGTTTTTCGCTGAAAAACCTGAGAGATTCTGGAAGGACGGGATTTTCAAGTTGCCTGAAAGATGGAGAAAGGTCGTAGAACAGAATGGCACCTATATAATAACGTATAAAAATCACGTAGAAAAGTTTTTCGCTGAAAAACCTGAGAGATTCTGGAAGGATGGGATTTTCAAGTTGCCTGAAAGATGGAGAAAGGTCGTAGAACAGAATGGCACCTATATAATAACGTATAAAAATCACGTAGAAAAGTTTTTCGCTGAAAAACCTGAGAGATTCTGGAAGGACGGGATTTTGAAGTTGCCTGAAAGATGGAGAAAGGTCGTAGAATAGAATGGCACCTATATAATAACGTATAAAAATCATGTAGAAAAGTTTTTCGCTGAAAAACCTGAGAGATTCTGGAAGGACGGGATTTTCAAGTTGCCTGAAAGATGGAGAAAGGTCGTAGAACAGAATGGCACCTATATAATAACGTAGAAAAGTTTTTCGCTGAAAAACCTGAGATATTCTGGAAGGACGGGATTTTCAAGTTGCCTGAAAGATGGAGAAAGGTCGTAGAACAGAATGGCACCTATATAATAACGTATAAAAATCACGTAGAAAAGTTTTTCGCTGAAAAACCTGAGAGATTCTGGAAGGACGGGATTTTCAAGTTGCCTGAAAGATGGAGAAAGGTCGTAGAACAGAATGGCACCTATATAATAACGTATAAAAATCACGTAGAAAAGTTTTTCGCTGAAAAACCTGAGAGATTCTGGAAGGACGGGATTTTCAAGTTGCCTGAAAGATGGAGAAAGGTCGTAGAACAGAATGGCACCTATATAATAACGTATAAAAATCACGTAGAAAAGTTTTTCGCTGAAAAACCTGAGAGATTCTGGAAGGACGGGATTTTCAAGTTGCCTGAAAGATGGAGAAAGGTCGTAGAACAGAATGGCACCTATATAATAACGTATAAAAATCACGTAGAAAAGTTTTTCGCTGAAAAACCTGAGAGATTCTGGAAGGACGGGATTTTCAAGTTGCCTGAAAGATGGAGAAAGGTCGTAGAACAGAATGGCACCTATATAATTTAATAAATGTATACTAAAATTTAAATCTTCTGCATTTTAATTTTCCTTCAAAATCGGCACGAACTTTCCGGACAACCCGATATTTTGATATTTTCTCTCTTTGCAGTCAACTAATATTTACTCATTGCTTTTAGTCCATTTGCTAGTGTTTCATTTCTCATTTACTGGGGTTGGATAAAATAATAGAAAATTTCAATATTTCAATGTAGGTAGTCATTGGCTCTAGGTAACACACAACAAAACTAGTCACTAGGTAGCATACTCTAAAACTAGTATATATTTCAAAGAAATGTTTAAATTTTAAAATCACCCCTAAATAAAGAGCTTACGATACAAATTTAGCCCCTTCCAGATTGATATCCTGGGTGCGCCCTTGGTTGATGTTAAATCTCAAAAAAGAAAAATTCATCGATAGTTCGTTGAATGGTGGACCGTATTCTTTATTTCGAAAAATGTCACAATGTTAGTCACAAGAGTCCACTGTCTCATAATATTACAAAGTTGTGGAGGAACACTTCCAAAACAGTTAATCGCTCAGCACACAGGGAACCCCGGTTCTGAATTACAAACTATTTTTCCCCGTTGAGCGTTTCTTGTAAGAACAACCAATGGAAGAACATGAATCGAAACACCAAAACTCAAGAATGAGTGTTCCGCAATTACTAACTATGGTTAGTTTTCGATCAGAAAAATAAAAAATAATAATTTATTATTTCGAAGTTATATTTATTTTTAAGATCATACATACTTCTTTAGGGGATTAATTCGTACGACTTCGGTATCTTTACGAAAATTTTTTATAGAATGTTGTCTACAGAATCCTATCAGGCTTTCTATAAACTATAAAGTAATCTCTAGGAAGTCTAGAAATCTATAGAATGTCAGTAGAAATCTCTATAGAAGCTCACTTATTTTATTTCACGACTTTACTTTTCTATACAACGTCTCTATAGAATTCTGTAGAAATACATTTACATACAATCCGAGTTCGTTTTCTGTATAGAATTTTTTCTATAGAAACGGAATTTCGTTTCTCTAGAAATCTATAGAATTTTTTTTTCTATTGAAACGTTCGTTTCTCTATAGAAGAATTCTATAAAAAAATTTTTGTAAGGGTATACTTCTACCTACTTACGGTATACTTCTACCTCTTCGGTATACCACTACTGGTATACGACTTAAATGCAAATGTCGTCGCATACCAGGAGTAGTACACTTTTCTAATATCCAAATGTGGCCTCCTTTCAATAACCCCTTGTTCAATTCATTTTGATATCAAGTAAGAACTGGTTGCTTCCTTATTTTAAACGAATGCTCGGAAGAAAATAAATTGCGCGGTAAATGTTTGAAAACATTTACACGTTAACAAAAGTTGTGTCTTATTTATCGTCACCGCAACAGCAATTGCTGTCATTTCGGAAATGTGCTTAAAGACAGTTCGCTAAGGAAAGAACTAAAACTTAAAACTGGTAAAAATCGGTATTGAAATAATAAGAATGTCGGTAATTTCCAATTCTAATTCTAACTGTTCTCATAGGATTGAGTAAATTTGCTTGTTAAACCCTTCTGGTGGTTTATCTTCTCGTCGAAAACTGCCCTGTAGTGGCCGACCTGGTACAAAAACCTATTCCAAATTGTCACCAGTTCTGCCCGAGAGACAATTGGATTATTATTTAGATCTTCATTACCACTTGGAGTAATAGGGCAGCTTTGTCTCGATGAAATATCATGCCAATCGCAAAAATGACCAGATCTTTATAGACGAAATATCTCGTCGAAACCACTAGGACGGTTAAAGGTTTGTTATATATAAACGTAGTCCAATTTCCTATTTCACAATTTTAAAAATCCTGTTCTCCAATTATTGAAAAACTACAGATCATTCGTCTTCCTTTTTCTTTTATTTAGATCAACGCATCTTCTGAAAGATCAAAATTTAGATCCACTTCCAGAAGATGGAGACATCATTGAAGAGAACGAACTTACTGAGGAACAGCAAAGTAAAAATATTTAACTTTTCTAAATTTTTATACCTCTTTATTTTAACCTCTTTAGAAGTTTGTAGCTACCTGGCAGCCCTGCTGATAAGCAAAGCGCTAATCGTTTGCAAGGAAGTTTTAATTCGAGTGGCATCAGCAGAAGTTCGTAAAAAAAGTAGTAAACATGCCAGAACTACTCGTGCTCTTTCCCTCAACGAGGAAACGTTTTTCTGCATTCCGTAGCTTTGATGTTTAATAAATGTTGGTTGTCATATAAAATTGCATTCTGATTTTCTAAACAACTTGGGACTAGCCAACAAGTTCAATGATTAATATTTAGTTGAGGGTACAGCCTTGAACTTGGCGTTAGTTTGGCGATTGTACGGGTGATACACTTTCCATTGTGGGGACTTCGCCGAGTAAGCGGTCAAAAACTTTGCGGTCACCAAAATGAGACATGGATGTCCATGGGGACATTTCAAATGAGTCCTGAGTATAAAATGGCAGGGTGGAGGCAGAGAAAGGCCTCGATCTCCGATCTAAAAGACCGACGACCTATTATCCGGACCCATTGCGACACGATCTAGAGGACACTGAAAAGACGACACCAAGAGTCAAGTCAATGTGTTGCTCACCCTACAAGGGGAATGCGGAGATCCATTGGCGTAGCGAACGATCATTGTGGAAGGGCGATGCAGGGTTGTCACACTTGTAAAATAGCCACTTCTCATTAAATTTCATTTGCCATCCGTAAACTTCTGTATGCTTTACTTTATTCATGCTCTGCGGATGGCAAATGAAATTTTTAAAAAATGGCTCTATACTTTGGAGATTCAATATTGATAAGCTTTTGAGGTTGGCAAGAAATCATTGCCCAGGACAATTCTCATTCGATACAATAAGAAATTTTTCATCAAAAGTTCATTTTTCACAGAGCAGTAAAGTGGCAACTAGTCGACATGTCGATCACACATTTTGTAGGTCCTCTCAGTAACAATACTGTCTACTATTTCACTTCTATGGTTGACACACGCGTTATCACATTCATTATCAACTAATATTTCGTACAACTTATGCTTACATTTTTAAGTATCATTAGCAATGTCGTGGAAACGAAACAAAAGTACATGTAAAAGCATCTAATAAACTAAAAATTTCAAAAAAAATTAACGTTTGGGGTTTCAACTCTCCTTAATCAAACAAAAGAAAATATTAAAAGTATGAAGTTTATAGCTATCAACAATTACATCTTCATCAATTCTCAATGTACAGAACTGAATAAGCAAATCGAATATTTTGAATCGATCTCAGTGAGAACACGGGTAACCAAAAATCTAATCTTACATCTTAATAAAAGATTACACGAAATTCTTTCTATTCCAGGTGAAGGCATTGAAGAGCATACCTACAACCAGCCAGACAGCCAAGAATACTGGCTATCAGATAAAGCACTGCGGAAAAGCACGGTCAAACGCCTCAACAACGAAGAAAACTTTTTCTGGACTGAGCTCATAGAGACATACCTCCACCCTCTGCCAGACGACCCCGAGGAAAAGGCGAAAATATCCAAGCAACTTCTCGACCTTCGGAACACGGTGGTCTTCGGAATTCTGATGCTCAATTCCTTGTTCATACTTGTGGTGTTCTTACTCCAAATGCAAAAGGACACATTGCACATAGAATGGCCACTCAGCAGTCACGGCAAAGCGAACATCACTTACATCGAGAACCTGCGGGAAATCAGAATAGAAATGGAATACTTACAGTTGGAGCCAATCAACTTGGTTCTCGTGTTCTTCTTCACCCTCATCCTGGTCATACAATTCATAGCGATGCTGTTCCACAGGCTGGAGACGTTGTCTCACATATTGGCTTCCACGACAATTTTCGAGTCCCGATCTAAAGACACTCAGGAGATCGATTTCTCCCATTTGACCGATCTGCTCCAGAAACAAGGACTCAGAGAGGACGACGACGATGAGTTGGTGGATGACGTGGAGCCGCAATTGGCTCGAAGTCGTCCTTTCGAAGAGATGGTGCCGGACTGTTCGCAGCAGCAAGCCAGTGTTGCGCCGTCGGTGAGACAAAGCATCCGAACATCTCAGAGAGGAATCGGTTCTTCAAGTTGCTCGGTGTCGCTAGGAGGAGACAGGCTGTTACCTCGTGGGAAACCTAAGTTCAGGTCCCTCAGTATAGCCCTGGAACAAAATCTTCAAAAGATACTTCAAAACGGTAAAACACTTTTAATTCCTTGAACAGGACCCTGCCACCCCCCTCATGACAAAAAACGCTTGATTTTCCCAAAAGTCGGCCTTAATGAGTGCTTTTTGAATATTCTAATGTAAATAATGTAATATGCTCATTGTAGGTAGTTAATTAACGTCACACTGGAGCAACACGACGGGCTATTGGTGATGGTCCGGGATCAATCCCCAAGGGAAAAGATACGAGGACAACATCACGTAATTTTGAACCTCGATCAGATGACGAGGTGAACACCTGAGCTTGGCACCCCACTGACCGAACTTCCACACCACGCCAACGTGAGAACATTTGAGCCAAGACATTTAATGTGCACCAGCCCTAGTGTACACGACGGTCTCTGGTTGGACAGAGTTTCGAACTCGTGACCCTCCTGTTGCTCTTCCAACTGGGCTACCGCGGCCCAAAATATGCTCAAATTCGTAAATTTCTCTTTTAATACAATCGCAAATAGATTAAAAACATTGATCAATAAGGTTGGGTGGTTGTTTTACCTTTTTATGGCGAAATTTTTGGCGCATATTTGGTCAAGCTGCGCCAAATATAAAATAACGTCAAGTAAAAAATGTCGTAAAAGCGAAAAAGAGGCATTGGAAGAATTTTCTGAGGACTAAGTATCAGTTTGGGGAAACAGCACTACACCATTGGCTTACAAGGGGAACAGTAATCAAAAAACAACCTGGAATAAAATATAACGCTTGCTTAATGGTTCAGAAAACTATTTAACCTCAAGGTGGCAAATTATGAATTAGATTGCGCAAGCCCAAATATACTCTACTTCGAAACACCGAAAATGCTATAAATTTGTCTTACCTGAAAGTCAATATATTTATCACTGTCGGATTAAGCAGAGAATCCACCTTCTAAAATTAAAATGTAAACAAAACTTACGACCACTAATATTTAGTTACATGGCTTGATTTCACTCTGGTAGAAATGGTGGTTGAAAACATTTCAGGTCTGCTTCTGTCTCCCTAGGACAGGGGTCGGGAACCTTTCGGAAACGAAGAGCCATTTCAACAATAAATGTACAAAAATAAAATTTAGGGAGCCGCAATTTTAATTCAATTTATGTTTTAATTATTTCAGTATTTACAAACACATATTTATACAGATGCAAATTTCAAAAAAATTCTCATGTTTATTTATAAGTTATTGTTTTTTGTGGGTACAATAAATAAAACGACATTTTTTTTGTAAATTTTTATCTTATTTATGTAAATGTAAATGCAACAAAGTATTGCAAAAATAATATTACAATTATTTATTTCAATATTGAGTTCACATTCAATGCAATTTTTGGACTGATTTTCTCTGCCAATTTAGTCAAATTTGGAGTGTACTTCGTGAATTTTAGGAGTTCCGCTTTTAAACTTGCATCCGTTAGTCTGCTTCTGTGTGTGTGTTTGCTTTTAACGTAGTTCATCGTAGAGAAAAATTTTCACGATTGCATGTGGACCCAAGAAGGCCAAAATCCCAAAACTTAATCTCCTGGAATTTGAATAATTAGGCGGAAAGAAGTTCCAGCATTTGAATATGTCCTGTGGTGTTTCCTCCATAGTTGTCTCATTTTATCAACCTGTGCTACCATTTCCTGAAGTTTTGCACCCAGATACTTTTAGTCTGAATTTCCAGAATCTTCATTTGTAGATCTGCAAGATATTCCAGGAAAAGTTTTGACGTCTATTAATTTTAAATCACACTTCAGCGGATGTAATATAAATTTCATCATCTGATGTTTTCTAAAATCCTGAAATCTGTTTAAAAATGAAGCTAAAATAAAAATTAATCATTTCAGCGAATATTTTGAAATCAATTTTTTCTTGATTTAAACTCAACCTATAATTTCTTAGTTTTTCAAAAAATACAAATTCATCTTTAGTAATGTCTTCTAAAATCACTTTTAATTTCTGCTCAAATGTAATGATTTCTAATAATTGTAAAGCTGTATTTCCTTTTCCTTGTAACTTCAGATTCAACTTATTAAAATGTTCGGTCATATCAACCAAAAATTTTGAATCCATTCGGGATTGGTGAGAAGTTGTAAATATTCTGTGTTGTAATTTTTAGAAGTTAAGAAAGTATTACTTCTTTCAAACACTCGAAAAACCGTTTTAATGCTTTCCCCCTTAATAGCCATCTTACAGACGTAAATGTAACCAAATCTGTATATTGACTACCTACTTCTTTCAATGCATCAGTCTGATTCAACGCTTTAGATCGGATGAAAGTAATCATTGGTACGTCTATCACTTTTTTCAGCTGAGGTAATAACCCTAAAGATTTTGCAATTAAAGCTTCTTGATGCAAAATACAATGAAATGGAATAATTTCATGAGAAATATGAGTGGAAAATAATTTAACAAACCCCTTGTTTTTTGCAATCATGGCAGGCGAACTGTCGGTCGCAATGCATACTATATTATCAATATTTATATTTTTATTCTGTAAACATGTTAGGAGGTTGTCTGAAATATCTTTACCTGTAGAATGTTTTTCAAGTGACAAAACATCAAGGAGTTCCTCTTGAATACCGGAAGATGTGATATATTTAACCAATACAGCATTGGGCTATATCAGAAATATCAGTTGATTCATCAACAGCAAGATGTAAATTCAGCAGAATTAATATCCACAATTAACTTATCTGATACTTTCTCAGAAATAGTTAGGATTCGTTCCTTTAGTTTTAGCCGAGAGGGATAAATCTTTTATTTTCTTACATATATATCATCCTTATTTTTCATATCTTTAAACAGAATTTGAGACATTGTACTTACAATTTTTTAGAAATTCGCTATCAGTAAAAAAATTTCCCGCTTTTGCTATTTCCAGGGATAACAAGACTTGCTTCAGTGGTACTTGAAGATTTCGTTCAAGATACAAACTTCTTTGCACCCCCCTTTTGTAATTCTTCAACAGCTTTTCTTCTAGTATCACCATCAGGATACTTTTCATTAAAATCTAAATGTTTTCCGCGGAAATGTCGTTCTATATTGATTTATTCTGAAATAGCAAGTGGCAAATTAAGCATTGAGGACTTCCATTTACTTCTATAAATGCAAATTTCTGTCCACATTTTACTGAAGCCCGTTTTCTTCAGATATTTTTCTTTTTTTTAACTCATTGTTTTATAATGG
Source organism: Meta bourneti (assembly GCA_933210815.1). Classification (NCBI taxonomy): domain Eukaryota; kingdom Metazoa; phylum Arthropoda; class Arachnida; order Araneae; family Tetragnathidae; genus Meta; species Meta bourneti. The sequence continues at coordinate 10,818,617 of OW119924.1, read as the reverse complement.
TTATCACGAATTTGTAGTACTTTAATATAACTGCGTAGGCATAAAATACTACCTTAACTACTCTGTCAAAATAATAAAAATTAAATTGTGCATAACATATTCTGGCACTATATTGACACACACTCGTATCCAAAGTACAATCTCAACTGACAATTCTGGTACGAGTATCTCTTGCACTTGCTACACCGACGCGTCGTCGTCTTGTGTCTTAACGCGCATGCGCTGAGACGGTGATAGTGTTGCGAACATTACACTGCTAGCGGCGTTTTCTATACATACCTACTTCTTTAAAATTTACTTCACCGACGCATTATAGACTTCTGTGGTGGCCACAGCAGATTTTTATTAAACATTTAAGAGCCGCATGCGGCTCCGGAGCAGCGGGTTCTCGACCTCTGCCCTAGAACTGTACTCGCCACAAAGTCTGCGCATGTTTGTTGCAGAAGAAACGGACTGTATTCCGCATTTCATACGGAACGCTTGCATTTACTTTTCGTCGCATTATCGTACATGACAAATTTGAAATGCATCTTTGATTTTTACTTGTACCAATTAACCACTCTTTTCCACCACAAAAGCAAAATGAAATTAAAACATCCACCAGTCACCTCTATTCAAAATGAACGATCCGTTTCCATGTGCATGTATTCAGAAATAACTTTGGAAGAGGTCCTCCTGGTTTTCTATTTTAATCAAAAGTTAGTAATGCTAAATAAACATTGTTTAACCTTCTGTGGGGTTCACACGCACAATTCCACCCTGCAATCTTTGAATGATTTTTAACCAGTTTTGACCTTCTTGACCAATAGAATCTTTCCAAAGGATTCTAAGGAAATGAGCAATAGAATCTTTCCAAAGGATTTTATTCTAAAGAAAGGAGCAATAGAATTTTCCCAATCAATTTCATTTTGAGGAAAGGAGCAATAAAATATTTACCAAGATTTATTCCACAGAATGAGCCAGTAGAACCGTTCCGAAGGATTCTAATCTGAGAGGAGCAATAAATCATTTCCAAAGGATTCTAATCTTAGGATAGGACCAATAAATCTTTCTAAAGGTAGAAAGAATCCCTGGATTCTTTAGTCATTGTGTTGTGGGTTAGAAGCAACAATACATCACTCGGAAATCTCACGACGCTGTGAGTTGATGATTTTTGACTGTTTTCACACGTCCTTGTGTGATAAACCAAACTTCTCTTAACGATGATTGAATTAGCTTCAGTGGGTATTCTTTATTGTTTTTCAACATTTAAAATATTTCAGTTTGGGCCCGAGCCCTGGCGGCACTTCCTGGTAAAGATGAATAAACAAGAGATTTTTCTCATTTCGTCCAATCCTTTCCCATTCAGTCATAGCTCAAAGGTGGATTCTTCGCTTGCTTTAATCTATAAAATTTCCATTATACTAGAGTGAGCATGGCGTTTTTATATACATTAGAATATTTTCAGATCTGTCCCTTTCACTCGTGAGCGAAACATAAAAACTTCGATTTTCAATGATTAAGCTACATTTATTTTTGCAATACCAATAACCTGTGGCAGCCCTGCATGCATATTAATCCAGCAATTTGTTTCAGATCCCAAGTTTGCTAAAAAGGCAAGAAGAAACAGCAGATATCCCCAAGCATTAGATCACCGGATCCGGAGCCCTTCGAGAGGAAGCATTGGAACAAGAACCCCCTCCCGAGCTGGAACTGTGCAGAACGATATGGAAACCCTGGACCTAGCTTTCGGAACACCAGTCTCCTCACGCAGATCCTTTAGCAGACATCTGGGTGCCTCTGATCAAGACACCGAAAGTGTAGATAGCATAGAGATGAGGGATTTGAGATCTGCCTGTTCTTCTGTCCGTCATCAGACGGGAGTGTAAAGGCCATATGAAAGGAACACGTGATTTCCAAATTTGAAAACACTGAATATTTATTTTTTAAAGTTTATTCTTGTATGCTTTTTTACTTTTGATGTATATATTTAAATGAATAATTATCAAGAAATTTAAGGTAATTATATATATTTACGTAGAATATGCAAAACTGACATAGCCAGGTTCTCCGGCTATACACGAAATGGGAATAAGATATAACTACCTGAAAATTAAAAAAGAAAAATGCCTGAGTTGAGCCCATGTTTTGGATACTCTTGTACATTTTTCTCATCATGCAGCAATTTTATACAACATTGGGTTGATTTCAGCATCTACTTAGAAGCATTCTCTGTTGAAAAGCATCTTTTCATCGTGTGCAGTGGTAAACATCATTACTGCAGGTTTTCGTCGTGTGGCTGTCTTGAATAAAGTTGAATTCGTCATCTTTAATTATGTATATTGTGGAGTTAGTTTAGACAGTTTCGCAGCTAGGTAATCCGATTAGATAGTTTCACAGCTTGGTAATCCAATCAGGTTTTTTTCGATTTCAAACACACATCAGTTCCTTTTAGCAAGATAATTCATCACTCGAAGGCCGTTTAATTAAACTCGTGGTCACTTGTTATTCTCTGCTGCGTATTTGTCTAGGGAAGGGTAAAGCATGGGCTGAGTGCCCATGTAGAATATGTAAAACTTCCAGTAAAAGGGAATGAAGCAACATTATTAACAATTAAGGATGTTTATTTACTATGGATAGGGGCAAGTATTTACAGGTTAAGTTCCATCGGGTGTTCATCAGGCATGGCTGTATGCATGCCATCCTCTTCTCCAATCATTCTGTGTGGCACTGTCTCAAAACTTCTGTCGGCGGTTTCTGGCTAAACATCACGGTGCTGTTCATTTCCTGTGTCACACACAGGAAGTGGCAGGTATTCTACTTGTTCTTTAAACCATATTCCACATGGTTTAAGCTCACATTATGTGAGCTTAAAGGGGATTTCCCCTAGATTGGCAAGAAGGCGAAAAGGGGATCTTCTGAATTGCCCTAATGAAGAAAGAGGGGAGAGATGGACTGGATTGTCATGGAAAAAGCATATGTGATCCCAATAACTCCCGATGCTAGTCATCATTCCAACCATTCCTCATCCAATGGAAACTCTGGCCTCTTGCCGAAGCTCATCGGGTCCCCAGATTAATTTATTTTACCTTTTCAACTGAACAAAATCGGCAAAAGAAAATGGGAGCGGAGGAGAAAATTTTATACTTTAATGCAATGAGATCAGAAAAATTGTAGGTTCTACACAAGATTGTATTATTGACCACGTAAGTTTTTTCCCAAAAATTTGTTAAAGAATGTTTTTTTATTGCAAATTATCATTTATTTTTTATAAAAGAGAATTTGTGGGGCAAATTGTTGTCACAATGAAATGTAAGTATTTAGAAGAATTTTTTCATACCCAGTAGGAATCCCAATACTGAAAGTTGGCTTTTTCCAAAAGTAATGCTGTACTGGGAAGAGCAGTTTACAATTCGGGTACAGAAGACAAATCATTATTTACATTATACCAACCTATTTTTCCTTTCTGTTTAAAATTCGTCGGTTCAAAATAACAAGTAGCCAGAGTATAGTAAAAGTAGAAAAAATACTGGGAAAGCAGAGAAATAAAACTACACATACAGTTCATGAACAAATCAATAGAGCCGAAAACAGTGCACATACAACGTATGGGCAAAAAATTTAAGTGGTTAAAGCTAGACATAAATTTCAAAAATAAATGAACAGAAATCACATATTTAAAAACATTTATTTCTTAGATTCGAGAAGTATAAAAAGATTGAGCAGTTTAAAAAAACTCACTCGAATCGCTTTCTGATTCAGGATTACAATCTACACTATTACATATGTACAAATGTGATTAGAATTTTCTTTTCATAATCAAAGTATTTAGTCATTGCAGATTTCATCCCTGGGTACAAATAATTCAAATCAATCATACAGTAATAATGCACAATTGATTTTACAGTAATGATAAGAGTTGTATTAATAAAATAAGAGGTAGAAATTTAAAAAACAGCAACAATGTATTCATTCCCATTGACAGCTGCTTAAAATGCAGACAAAGTTTCTGATTGGAGGCATCTTTATAATTCAAAGCTTGAAACCTTTATATGTTGAACTTCATTTCGAGCTAGTGAAAGGGAAAAGGGAGAAATAAGTTATTTCAGACACAGGAAATATACATGAGGGTGAATCAATAATTATATGTAATGCAGTTCAATTTGTGTTTCTGTTGACAGTATTGCCATTTTGCTGTATTTGCCAAGAGCTGAGGCTAGAGTACAGTTGCCCCAACTTAAATTTCTTTTGTCTCTATGAAACTTCAAGACATATGCCCATCTAACCCCAAATATTTTTTTTTGGTACCACAAAACATAAGTCTTTAAATCAGAAATTTGAATACTGCTTTCTATACTTTTAATTTGTCATCTTGTTTCAGTTATAGAGAAAAACAATCATAGAAACTAGACATAACGTTGTTGATATCCAAATGTTAATAAAATACTCTAGAGATTAAAAACCAGAAAAATATTATCAGGCATTAAACAGTTTAAATTTAATCGAGTCATCAAAAGATTGAATATTTCCAAGCATTAATACAAAAATGTATCAAACAGCAATTGAATTTGTGCAATGAGTCCATTTTTAGTCAAGAGATTGATGTTATTAAAATATAGGAAACAAAAAAGAAAAATAACCATAATATTCAACTAAGCAGGATCCGTAATAGCAAAACAAACCATCAACAGTAACGAAAGGCAGATATATGGATAAATATAATGGGAAAATAAGAAAAATTCACCTTCAAAATAAGTTGTATCTGTTTGGCTGTCAGGAACTGGGATAAATGGAGCTTTCAAATGTAAAATATTTTCCCATTCAATGTTGTGAAAAAGGGGCCAGGTTTTTAATTCTAGAAAGATTAATACGATCACAATTTATAAACATCGGAACATATAGAAATTTATATGCATTTTAATTATAGTGAAATAATAGCTTTAATCATAGCTTTATGCTACAGAAATTGTACCATCTCAGCACAACTAATAGTAAACTGTAGTGTAAGCACATAACTAGATATCAATCCAACAAAGAATGGAAGAGAAAACAGTGTTTATATGCTCAAATGAGAAATTATTTATTTTATATTTAAATCAGATTTTTTATACTTAAATTGGATTTTATTAATTAAACTAGTTTGATGCCTCTTTAACTTGTTAGACATTGGATACACCAATAACAGGGCACTTTTAAATTGTATATTAAACAATTATACAAATAAAAGGGTTTAGAAAATATAATAAAGGAATTAAAATAAGGCACTTTTACATTCAAACAATTTTCAGTTAAAGTATTAAAAGATATATAATTTAGCAAATATAATGAATGTGTTAGCAAGTGACAAACATAGTAGTCGAAATTTTTTTTAAAGATTAAATTAAGGATAATATTGTGATTTGTTGTTGCCATCCTATTCAAGGCACAATATTTATGTGAAAGGAAATCATAAAAGATATACAAGATAATATTGAAAATAAACTAACACGTAAAAGAAAGACTCAGCCCTGAACTTTTAGATGATATCGTCCATATTTAATGTTTAGATTAACATTATACTATAGAAATCAATTACTTTACTTTAAAAACTTTACTTAACTTTACTTACTTTACTTAGAAATCAATTACTTTACTTTACAGTGTCACAAAGTTTTGCTCTAAAATTTCAAATTCAATCAAAGATAAATGGGTGAGTCAATAACGATCATCAATGCAGTTCAATTTGTTTTTGTTGGCAGTACTGCCATTTTCAAGCACATCATTAGGCGAGGCAGTCTTGTCACTGCTGACCAGGTTTGAAGTAACTAGGTCAGGTCAGTTTCATTGTCGCCGAGTTATCCGTTGCCATAGTAATTCGGCTTTCCGTCTGCACCAAAGAACAGCACCGTACAAAGAACTGAAGGTATATTGGGAGTCAAAATCCATGGAAGACTTTCACACAGTACAAGAACAATCTTAGCTATAATGGAGATGCTAGAAATCGATTGAAAAAGTTCAAAGATGGTTGCACAAGTATTATGATACGCAATCACAACCACCACCACAGAAGACCACAGCGATTTATAATTCAGACAAGCGACTACTGTTGGCATAGTGGAAAATTAGCCATTCTCCAAAGATCAAAGTTGAAAGAAGTGGTGCAGAGTTGGCTCTCTGCTGAGCTGAAACCTTTTTTTTTTTCAAGGGTAGTTAAAAAGCTTGTGCAATGGTGAAATAAGTGTTAAAAAAGGGGGGACCTTGATAAATGATGTTTTAGTATTTTGTCTATTTTCATTGGGATAAAGTTCATAGCTGCATTGCAGATAAGTATTGTCTCACCCACCAATCTTAAAAAAGGTCTTGAAACAAAACAGTAATTTCCTTCGAAATATCCACTTCAAAACATCGCAACGACTGAAGTTAAGAAAGCTTCCTTTTTAAACATTAAGTTTTTTACAAAATGTGTTTAAAAAGTTTGCTTTCACTTCTAACAAATCCTACCTTTAACTCCAGGACGGAGACTCGCTTCAGAAGTCAGCAATAGGTCAATGGCACTTTTGGTATTTGCAGACAGAGCTTCCTCACCCTCTGGCCACGGTATGTCTGAAATTAATCCAGAACTGTTATTTATAGTGGTAGCAGTGCCTGTTTCACACCTACCTAGGAAATTCACATGCTGTGAGAAAGATTGCGCAACTTTGTCTCCCTAAAAGCACTTCATTGGATGGAATGGAAGTATCAATTAGAGTACCCAAATCAGCTTACCCCCACATCATAATATTAAAATTTTAACAAAATTTAATAATTTTTTGTAAGAAATTACTGTTTCCAACAAACGTTTTACATGTAAAGGCATAAGAATAGTTCAAATATTAAAGTAAGCAATGTCGACCTTCTGTCGTGAAGACAATTATTTTTAATTTTTTTAAATTCCTAGTTTGGATATTTTCTAATAGTAAATACTACAATGCCCAGCACTCCCATTAGTCTAAAATGGCTGCCTGTTGTTTCTCCACCAGTATAAAAATACAAATATCTTTATGTCCTCACCGTTTTTCATTTTAGCTAACTTTAAGTGTATTTTACATTTTCATAAGCTTGATTATTTATGCCACAAAAAATTAAAGTAAATTGATTGTTGAACTCGTGCAATACATATAAAGCAACAAAATTTAGAAAACAATAGAAAATGAGTCATTTTTATTGGTAGCACAATATTTAGGCAAATTTTACCATTAATTTATCATATATTATATAATATTCTTTACAATTTATATATAAGCAGTTTTTGCCCTTCATTTACTTACTGAACAAACATGTTTTGTGTGTGTATTGACTGCATAGAAATTGCTCTTATTAATTTCACATTTTGTATCAGATAAGTTTCTCACTATGATTCTGACTTATAATTTTGGTGCTTTAACCCAGACTCTTGGACATAGGCAAAATTAGAGGACCATATTTTCACAAAGATTATTTCCAGCTGCAAAGCAATCATTCACCCACTATATATTTCTCATTCTGGGCCATCCTGCGTGAAACCCAAATTATTTTAGATATTTGCAAGTAGCATCTATGCAACTTTCTTCAGGTTCTCCTGATTTATTTTTGCATAATCCGAATTCTTAATCAGAATTTAATTTGAACAATAAAACTCAGCACCATAAGGTTTTTCACTTCTTTTCCTAAGTAAAACTCACAAATTTGAAACCTGAGTTGCACATTCTCAGTATGGAAGTTACCTTTGTGTAAAATTTCAGGTTTCTTTGTTGCAGTTTCTCTGTAATGTGAATGTCAAGTTCCACACAACTTCGTTTTATCAATTCAGATGAACAGATAGCTACTTTTGAATGAAAAAGTAATTCCTACAATCTCATAACATAGGTAAACCTGAACAATACCTCTTTCAGTGAGTAATATGGTAAAAAAATTATATCAGTACCTCACCATCAACATTTGGAATACATAAAACTAGCAAACCTTATTTTGGAAACTAATATTTTTAAAAAATTAGAAATTCACATAACTACCACAAACACAAAATGTAATTATTTTACCTCTTTTTAAAATATTGTTAAAAACAGCTTCTGCTGTGGCATCATTAAAAGGTGGAATGCCAGTCAAAAACTCATATAGACACACCCCTAAAGCCCACCAATCCACTGGAAAACCTTAAAGAAAATCATCATAGGATCAGAAATAAGAGAAAATTGCAAATTTTTACATGAAATGCAATGCCTCTACAAATTGAAACTTTTAAACATCTTGAATTTTTTAAAATTAGTATATAAAGCATTCTTTTCAGTTATCAAGCTGAATTTAAACCCATTTCAATATTTCTTAGCCTTGGACTTTATTTTGATTTCCAGTTTATGATAGATCTTATTGGCATGATATTTGAATTATATTGACATATTTTGGTTTGTCACTCTACCGCCAGATTTTGTTACATGAAGGCTAAGTAGACCTGGACCTACACCTTAAAGTGGGTTCCAAACTACTAAGAATATTTACACCCAGGCCAAGATTTAACCATTTGGGGATGACATGTCAAAAGAGACAAATACTTTATTATGTAAAGAACAATATGTTCATAATGATTAAAGAATTATGTTATATGAAATAACTTAATAAACAAAATGACATAAAAGTAATTTAAACCATTATATTACCATCTTCATATAGGTACTTTAATGAAGTCCATCTCAATTTTAAAAGACAATATTAGGTCTATATTAAAAGCCATTTTATACCATTTCCATAGTCAATATATATCCTATATTCACTCAATGTGATTCTAGTATTTTATTCATAGATTTTCTAGCATCATTCCCAAGTATTCAAAGACAAAAAAATTATCATTGTTGAAATATCTATAAGTATTGTTTGCTATGAATTAAAAATAATGAAATTGGGAAGAAACATTGATTTTGAATGTATTGTTTTTATAATTTTCTTTAGCTTATATATATAAATTGAGAATTTAAATTAATTGCATGTTTTTATTTTCGATTATGTATATTTTTTTACCATATGTATAGTAACAATTTAGCTGGATATCAAAATTAAATTTGTTGCTTTTGATTCCTCAAGGTTGGGGACTATTGGTGTAAACAAAAGAAAGTTAACTTTGCAGATTGAAATGGATTTATAACACATGAACTTGCCAAATGTGGTAAACCTTTAAACTTTACTTCAGGACTGTCGCATACTAATTAAAAGGTTATTCTTATTAAAGTCAAAATCTTTCATATTCCGTTTTTTACTTTTCAAATCAAAGTAACATTAAGGACACACAAAATGAAAGTATTAACACTAGACACCTACAAATGTCCTATATAGTCAAAACTTCTTAACTTTCAACAAACTATAGAATCAATAGCCAAAAATTAGTTTCGATTCACAAAATCTTTATTCAAGCCCCACAGCCTTTGGATTTCTGAAATTGATCTGTAATGGGAATTCAATGTTTTCGCAGTGTTTATAGATTGATAAAGAAAGCAAAATGATGTAAATATTTTCAACAATCAAGCTTAAAAATTTGCAAACGCTTGCTAAATAATCAAGAATCAAAGTAAAAAGTTATCATACTATGTTCTTTATGAAGCAAGAGTTCAGGCGCAAGGTAATCTGGTGTTCCTAGTATTCGAGTGTTCGTAGATGGTTCAGGACCTCTCCTCACACTTTTAGGGGTTCTGTATGGTGTCTGAGAAAGATGAAGAGGTGTCTGCCAATAAAAAAAGCCTATAACCCCATTTCTCCAAAGTACACAACTTACAAATCAATGATGCACAATAAACCAGCAATGAAAATTAAGAGTCAACATAAATGGCGAAAATCAATCCAGTGCCCATTCAAATAAGTAGAAAAACACAGCTTATTTATTTTCCCTAATGACGTATTCATAAACAGGGCCCGGATCTTGTTGACTTAAAAAGTGAACAATTACCTATCAATTTAATTTATGAACTTGATTAGAAAAATATTTTCTACTACAGACAAATGGTCTGTAAAAAATATTTCTGCCCCCATATATATCCCTTAAAAATTGTGTTTCTCATAGAGGCACTAAAAATTAAAATGTTTCCCATAGAAATTTCAATAATCTTCCTGACAACTCAATCAAATACCTTGAGGGCATCGATTTATTTATTTTTCAGAGCAGCATTGCAAGAGTTCAATTGAGGGTAGTTGAATTAACATCGCACTGGAGCAACACAACGGGATATTGGCGACGATCCTGGATCCATCCTGAAGGGAAAGATCCGAGGACAACATCTCGTCAGTTTGAACCATGGTCAGATGATCAGGTCAACACCTGAGCATGGTTAATATTCACTTCACCCTTCATGCTGTCTATCGTTTTTGATCCAAGATATTCCATAATGCTACATTTCATCTTTTATATAATAAGCAATCTTACAAAATATTAAAAAATAAAACATACAAAACTTTAAAACGTATAGTACCAGAAATGCAGACCAGCAAAGTCAGAAGGTCAAAAAATGCAGACAAGCAAAAATACCGGAGTATAAACATAGTCAAACAGAAGTCAGAAAACAGTACTGTCCATGTATACGTACGTGGCTGAAACCGCACGTATGTATATGTGGCACCATGTATATGTGGCACAGAAATCGGTGTTGTTTATATAGTGCCAAATTGCAACAAAGGGAATGCTAAATCAAACATTGTGGGATTCTGAATCTTAGCTTAAATATTCTTGATATAAGCTAGAGCTGCATAATTAACGTAACTGCTAAAACTCTACATAAAAGAATTCACCGCTCTAATGAAATTCTCCGAGTTTGATCTCAGAACGCAATGAGAAATCTGGAAGATAGAAATCAGCATAGAAAAGAAAATGTGAGCAAACATGAAAATTGGTTTGGGTATTGAAAAATACCGAATAGCTTTGGTGAATGGGGTGCAATTGAAGTGGATGTTCAGAAGCAAACTATAGCGACACGTCTGAGATATCTTTTTAGAATAAGAGCAGTACAAAGAGAAATATATGAAATGCTGCTTGATATTTTTGATTAATTCTATTTCATTTGGAGATATAAAATATGCATATTGATGCAAACATTCATCGCAAATGGATTTTAATAAAGTATAAAATGTGAGTAATGACACTGCAATCAATAGATATGAATAATTATGGAAATGTAGCATAGATGCTGTGTGCAGCTCTGCTAGCATTATGCATATCGATCATCATTAGTCAGTATCCCCCATTCAACTTAAATACCCCACTTTGCGTGTTGTAATAAAATGCTGTTGAAAGTGCTTATTGGTGTCTGTTGCCCTACAATTACAATAACCTTGCCTACCTACAACTGCACCTTATAATCAGTGACCCCAAATCTAGATTGTGTTATTGAAGTCATAAAACAAGTTTATGAAAAAAACATTAAAACGTTATTATTAAACATTAAACGAATTTATAAAGTTCCTATCTGATTGAAAATTGGAGCATTTAAGATAAAAAATACAAAATACGATACTAAGCCAGTTTCATAGTTTATCTACAGTTCAAATGCTGATAGAAACCAGCTTCAAAAAGCACTGATGTGTTAGATTGATTTTTAAGACTATGCTGCCTGTTAAACTGCTCAATAAGAACAAGAATCTAATTTAACCAATATTACAACTATATAAGTTAAATCCTTTCATCTCAATTAAAAAGAGAGAACCATTTGATAAGGTTTAAACCTTTCATTTTGATCAAAATTTAATATTTACACTTTATGTACAGTTTAATCATAACAGATAACGAATTGACGCAGCGAACAACCTGCAATGCCTTCCTTTTTCCACTTTGTTCAGGTTTTAGGGAAGAAAACTGTCCCACGCACCAAATAACAGCTCCACACTGACAGTGTGATATCATCTGGTTCTTACCTTACACATTCACCTTGGAAAGCTCATCGTCATCTTAGAGATGATGCAGTTGAAAAGAGAATAACACAACAAATACAATGTACGAGAGAAAAAATACGAGAGTATTGACCAAAGTGGCTCTGAATATAATCCTACAAATAATATAAGCAAAATATAAATTCAGACACAAAAAAATGGTATGTAATGTCACTGTTTACAAGGGGCAGTTGAGACAGGGAATTAGCGCTTCCACGTTTGCTGCCTTTCCGATACGTTACTTTGACAACGTATCATTGTAAAGCAAATGCCCAACGAGTCAGTCTGGCCCCTTGAGGAACAGACTGTCAAGTAGGTCAACAGATTGTGGTCGAATATCATCTCATCCCTGGCCCCTCTTATCTAGATGTTGAACTTTATCAAAGTTTCAATTACACAACCTCAATACCATCTGAACAATATTTTTCCTTCCACCTGATCATCAGTCAAAGTCTCAGGAGCTACTCCCAACCTTCGTAACTTTGGGGTTTCAGAAAGGGAGTGTTTTCTACCGCCTTCCTCATTCTTGTGGTCTCGGTGATTCTCCCCCTTCTCGGGAGTAACTTGACCCACTGGAATGTTCACTCGGACCTTACCCTCACCCAATGAGTCAGCGAATCTTCCACCTCGTCCTCCTCCTTTTGATGACCTTCAACCACCTCCCCAGGACCGTGAGAGCATTTCTCTCCCTTTGCCCCTCGGATTCCTCTCTCTCAGTTTCTTCACTGAAGTATTTCTTCCCTGTCTTGCGAAGTTTTCACTTCACCCTTAATAGGGATACTACAATATTCAGTTGAGGTAGGGTCAGTGATGTTTCCCTGCCCTCTCTTCCCCTCCAGAGTGAGATCTCTCCTTCCCTTATCTTCCCTGGGAACTACAATTTCCGTTTCGCTTGTCCTCTTTTCTACTTTTTTCCCATTCTGCATTTCTAAATCCCACAAATTTATTTCATACTCATACCTCCTCTATTCAACTCCTTCACGAGCTGCTTTCTGCCTCAATTTGGCTACTTCCACTCACAATTTCTCTAATGTAAATTTGCGTTCTTCCCCTTCACCTTCCGTTCCTCCTCCTCAGCCTTTCGTTCCTCCGTAATAAATGATAATCGCCCTTCAGCAAAAACCTTGTCGTAATCATCACTAGCCTTAATTAATCTAATCAGATCTATTGATTTCATCCCATCCGTGACCATTTGACCCAGTTCCTTGTCTAAAACACTCAAATCTTTCTTTTTAGCCCGATTCAAAAAAGCCGTGATTCTCAAATTTAACTGAACAAGCTCAAAAAAATTATTCTATACCTTTCTTGTCTTTGAAAACAATTAAAAAGAATCACTGCACCTATATACCTTGGCAGATGTAACAATAATAGTGAAATGTCTAACTTGCAATTCTTACATTCAGATATAAGGAAAAAGTAGTCTCACAAAGAAATACTAACTAATCAACTTAATACTACAAATATCAATCACTAACCCCTTTTAGTGCAATACTCTAAACGCAAGCAATGATGCTTCCCAATGCACGAATCAATACTCTTTCAAAATAATACTTTAAAAAAATCAAGCAATAACAATTTTCAGTGTTAAGGGGGGGGGGTATTTCAATTAACGTCACACTGGAGCAACACAACGGGCTATTGGTGACGGTCCTGGATCAATCCCAAGGGGAAAGATCCGAGGACAACACCACGTAATTTTGAACCACTGTCAGATGACGAGGCAACACCTGAGCTGGCACCCCACTCTCCAAACTTCCACACCACGCCAATTCAGTGTTAAGGATTACTGACACAAGAATCATAAGCAATGATGCTTCAAAAAAATATCTCTAACGCTCTCACAAAATTAAACCAATAACTTAAATATTTATCACAACAGAACAATGATGTTCTCACACTTATATTTTAAGACACATAAACAATTTCTTTAAGTTATAAATTTCAACACACACTTTACTTTATAATCTTGCAAATTAATCTCAACTTAATTTTTTAGCAACTTTCATATATCCGAAAGAATTCAATAACTGAATAGTGATATCCCCCTACAATACTCAAATTATAATACTACAGAGCAATGATGCTCATCTATTCAGTTTTCTAACGAATCCAGAGCAATGATGCTATATTTAATTTTCTCATAAACCCAGAGCAATGATGCTCTATTAAAATTTCTCATAAAACCTGAGCAATGATGCTCTAAAAATTGAATTTTAATAATATGCCAGAGCAATGATGCTCCTGAAAATGGCAAAGATTTAACATTGATTTAAAATGCACTCCTTTCTACTTGCAATGATGCAAAGAGTGTGTACTCTGAAAACAATCGCAATACCAAAAAAAGAAACTGATGTTTCAATACTTTTAACATTAAATAGCTGTTACAGAAACACGAAAACCCTATGATTTTCTCATTTGCAATATCATTCAAAGAAAAATAAAGAAAAGAGCCACATTAATCAGAACTCTCACCTCATTCCTGGCCATGATAGATTCATCTTTGCAGACTGCACCAGTTAAGTCCTTTCATCTCAATTAAGAACCATTTGATAACCTTTTATTTTGATCAAAATTTAATACTTACACTTTATATATATACCCGGTTTAATCATAACAGATAACGTATTGTTTCTGAGCAACGCAGCGAACAATCCGTCGCTGCCATTTTACCCCACACTTTCCTTTTCCAGCCTTAAGGTTTTAGGGAAGAAAGCCGTCCCGCACCAAATAACAGCTCTGCACTGAAGATGTGACGTCATCTGGTACTTACCTTACAATATAATTATAGCAAAAGGCTAAACACAGATTTAAAACATGACAATTACTCAAATGTCACAAGCAGTGAAGTAATGACAAAGTACAACAGCACTCACCACGTTATCGGCAGGACATCCTTTTTTGTCAACAGGAGTAGTAAATATGGAACTACAAGTTGTCTCAATTCTTTCCAAGGAATCTGTAAAAACGTCTGGACTGTGTTGCTTGTTCCCAGTATCATTACTGTGTTCAATCTCCGAGCAGTCACTATCTAAAAGGAAATTAACAGCCTTTTTCGGAAGAGCATTTTCCTCGATGAACGAGGATTGCAAACACCTTGCATCGACCGAACTGGACATCGAGTGAGTCGTCCTGACATTGACTAAAGACTCGTGGGAGACACTTCTTTTATCTGGAGTTAATTCCAAGAACATACTGCCATCAGTAGATTTTTTAGGGCTACTGAATCTTATGGAAAGTTCTTCACTGTCTGAGAACCTCAAATCCGACAGTATAGATGTGAGTCCGCTGTTCTTTTTAAACGAAGGAAGATCGGATGTGTCTTCTGGACTGGAGAAATGCTTCCTTTTACGACTCATTTGAGAAGGAATGTGATCTGTGTATTTTGACCTCCAAGCACTGACCTTTCTCTTGGGACTGTTATTCACAGGATCTGGCGGTGTCACAGAGCCTTGGGATCTAATTTTTCTAAAGTTCTTTGTAGATCGAGAGGAGAGAATTTTACGCTTCTGTTTTGGATAATAAGGTGTAAAGCTCAAACTAGAGCTGTGGCTGGATGCTGAGTCGAAAGAATTATGCTTCTCCAATTTTTTTCTGCATGATGGTTCTACAGGAAGTGAGATAACATGGAAAATATAACTATTGAGGGATCTCATTAAATTCAAATTTTATTTAGCAGACAGGTTTATAACAGAAAAGCACAAAGTAGAAGGCAAAACAAAAAGAGCAACATTGAGTCAGTATAGAATAGAAAGGAATATGAATAGAAAGGAAAAGAGCTGAATTATGCTAAATCATTGTATTAAATAAAATTTTAATCAATAGCCGATATGTGATTAAGTTTTTTAATTGCTTATATTTATTAATGGAAGTATCATTCACATTTGATAACTCATTTAAATCCTTTTGAATTACACCAGCATTGCTTTTCTTTTTCATATGCAGAAGTCAAATTCTAAATCTGCTTGTGGGAATTGAAAAAATGTACATATTCGTATTATTATTGCACAGTGCAGCATTATTAAATACAGCATTTAAGCAAAAGAAAAATTAGGGCCCTTTTCAAGGTTATTTTAACCATTTTTAAGGCTGCATTTAACATTGATTGAAGTAGATTAACCCATGAAGAAACTTTCACAAGTTCTATTGTTGGATTTCAGACCCAGTAATGATACTTGTCTAAGGTCAAGTGTCATCGATATTGGTTTCAGTGGGTACGAGGTTGGAGGAAGAACCATATTTGACCAAGCTGCACCAAACACAATATCAAGGGAGGAAAACAAAGCAGAAGGGTAGACAAGGATAAAACAGGAGGACAGATCACTTGAGGGTTGTGATGCCTTACACACCTAAAGATGTGCCCCTGAGGAGCAGTGTGCTTTAAACAGCTGTACAGTAGTACAGCTGTTTAAAGACTACTTATTAGTTTAAAACTATACGGATTTTGGGTGTTATATGTGGGTCGACCCATGTCAAATTGCACAGGTCACAACCTGATCTCCATTAAATTTGAAAAATTGGGCAATTTTTCATATTCTTGAGTCACTAACATGCCAGTATCTCTGGATTTAATTATTTGATCAGACCAAATTAGGGCTTGTTTTGTAGATAAATGTACAAACTTTCTAATAATGTATAAACTTCTGAGTTACCTTTCTAGTTTCAAGGTCATTTAATGAATTTAAACAAGCATGTTCTATTTTTCTAATGCAATTAGTGTTGTATTTTTAATTTGTCATACATTGTTTAAAAACATATACAAATGCATTATGTTATGTATTGGAAAGGTTGTGCATTTGTCTACAAAATAAAACCTATTTCATTATAATATTAGCAATACATTTGCTTACATGATTACATTTACTTCGGATCTTTTGCTGTGAACCATGACGTAAAATCATTAGAAAGATTATATTTTTTATCAACAAAATAAGCAGTATGTCAGATCAGATAAAAATCAAGGTCAAAGGTCAAATTCAATGATACTGAAATTAGAAAGGTCACTTAGAAGATTATGATATACATAATTTAGAATTAAATTAGAAATTTAAAATTAATATAAATAAAAAACTATTGCAACTTGAAATTTTCCAAAATTTCTTATGTGACTGGGCAACAAATTAGCCAAGTTTTAAAAAATTGGAGTCTGATTCAAAATAGTCCTTTTTTGTGTAGTTTAACCTGAAATGATCCATGTTTTAAATTGATTACAATATGACAATATATTTCTTGTCACCATGAAAGTATTTAGTGTCTCCATAAAAAAGGCAAGAGTTTATGCTCTAAGCTGATGATATGCAGTGTTTTCGAAGGACATATTTTAAAGGATGATATGAAGCCTTCTTAAGGGCCCTTAAAACCAAATGAAAAAATCAGGCCTTATTAAGGCCTGTAGAAACACTGAAATAAAAAATAACACTCTTAAAAAATTGAAAGTTAAAATACACTACTGTTTGTGAAAATTGCAACACCATGAAGCAATCATGCAAATGAAACGAAACTTGCAGGAAATACAAAATAGGGTAGGATATGCAAATGATTAGAAGTACAAAGCGATCAAGCATGTGTAGGCCAAGAAACACCCTCTAAACTTCCAATGCTGAATATGAGCTATGTATAAAAGTACCGTAAAGGTGCGTTAAAACGTGTGTATTGTCGTTTGACTGCTGTAAAGGATTGATTAGAAGTCAATATGCCTCGCCAAAAACGCAGAGTGCCATACGAGAAACTAACGGAGTTCGAACGGGGCCGCATGATCGGCCCCCGTGAGGGTGGACTTTCATATTGTGAAATCGCCACTCGCACAGGGCATAATGCCACAACAATGATGTATGTGTGGAAGAGATGGACCATGGAGAACCAGACAAGTCGAAACCCCGGCAGTGGGCCACGCAATATGACGTCGCCACGGGACGACAGACATCTCATCAGCATGGCGGTGACGGACTGTATAACATACTCTCATGCATTGGCACAACATTGGAGCACGTTTACAGGTGTCATTGTCTGTCCCCATGGTTCGTCGATGTCTGCTGCACCATGGGCTACATGCAAGGATTCCCCTGCACAGGATTCCCTTGACTCTGAACCACCAACACCTCTGACTACAATGGGCTCACCAACACAGCCAATGGCGGGCCGATTGGCAACTAGTCGTCTTCTCAGATGAGTCCAGCTACAATCTGGACTATAACAATGAACGCGTACTCGTCAGACGCCAGAGGTAAGCACCTTCTCCTGGAGTGTCTTATTCAGCATCATACTGGATGAACGCCTGGCATTATGGTCTGGGGCGCTATTGGATATCATGGGCGATCCCGCCTACTCCAAATTGTGGGGACCCTGAACAGTGGGCGCTACATCAAGGAAGTTGTGGAGCCCGAGGTCCTACTCCTCCTGCAACGCATTCCCGGAGCTGTATTTCAGCAAGACAATGCCCGTCCGCATGTTGCTCGGAATGTACAAGCCTTCTTCGGTGCACGACAGGTTCACTTCTTCCATGGCCTGCACGTTCCCCGGATATGTCGCCCATTGAGCATGTCTGGAATTACATCAGATGGCGACTCGCTCGTCGGGCAGAGTTCGGCTGAACTTTGGCATCAGATAGAGGCCATCTGGAATGCCATTCCTCAGCATGACATTCAGAATCTGTATGATTCGATGCCACGGAATGTACGGGCTCTCATTGCTGCGTGTGGCGGCGGCACAAGATATTGATTTTTGGCATTATTTTTGTTTTATTGCTCTGTAAATTTGATCATTTATTTAAACCACTATAAGTAATACACGGAATAAATTTCATTTATTTCTGATGATTCTTTCATAGTGTTGCCATTTTCACAAACAGTAGTGTAATACTGAATTAGGCTGAAAGTTTATAAGATTGAACACATTGATAAATTTACATGAAAAAAATATTTGTGAAGTGTTTGATACTCATATTTTCTGAAAGTAAGAAACAAAAAGGTTTTTGTTTCTTTTTACTTTGCAACACTTGACAAATATTTAATATACAAGTTTAGATCCTTAAAACAATCTTTTCAACAGTTTAGAACACAATGTTAGAAATTCAGTCATTAAAAAATGTAATTATATTTCATCATAAAACGAAAATTTTTCAAAGCAAGAGAAAAATAAGCCAATCTTTCAACTTTTAAAATACACTAAATTGAAAAGTAATTTTAAGTTGTAAAGCTGTGTGTTCCCAGACAAGAAAATCATTGCAAGTTACCCAGTAGAAAACAAATTTTTTTGAACTTCAACACATATTCTTTCGGTCAAACAGAACGGTGACAGATGGGATAAAACTCCCAGTATTTTGTTTTACTTAACCAATGTAAGTTTATATAAAAAATGTGAACTCATGAGAGCAACAGATAGATGCATACAACTTATTAAATGTCACTTTGTTTTTAAATACGATTAATGCATAAGTCTCAGTATGTTTTAATTCATATAAACTTTTATCTTAAATTATTCGTTCTGCCTCGTTTCAATCCCATCCATCAGTTCAAGAAAACCACTTGTGAACACCCATGTGCAAGAAACTATTGGCAATCTCAAATTTTTTTATCATGTCTACTTTTAACACAGCAACTTACGAGGTATCCTCGCATGTGGACCAAAAGAAAATCATTTTGAAGTTGAATTGATCAACTTATGAAGGAAACATTTACCATAACTAATTATCCCACTAGACTGTGATGCTTTGTCAGGGGTTTCAAATTTCAGAGCCATTGGAGGTAACGCCAAGGGTGAATCAGCAGTGTGTGTCAGATCTAAAACAGGCTTGGAATCGGATGTGCAGGACATGGGCCTTGCTGCTAATGAAGAATCATCTGATAATGAAGGGCTTGCAGTGTGCGCAATGTGCAAATTGTCCTTTTTGGCTGACTGAAAAGCAAATTGTTAATTCACAATTAAATTTTACATCAATCAAAGCAGAGCAAAGCACTAGAGGGTTGGCGTCCTGTTTTTTTTTTCGATTTAAGGGTTGGTAAAGCATCAAACCAAGAGTTGCCTTTTATGAGTTTTCAAAAATTTATGGTAGATGGAAAAATTACTTTAACAATTGACCCTCCTGGTGGTTGCCTTGATGAGGTATCTTGTCATTGGTAAAACCGTTAGCAGATCTTGGTGGACAATATATCTCATTGATAAAAGAAAACTGAGCAGATCTTGATCTCGTAATAAAAACATCAGCATTATCTTGATGACAAAATACCTTGTCATCAGCAAACTCGTTCAGGTCTTGATGGATGAGATTCCTCATTCAAACAACTTCGAGGGTTAAAATCCAATTTGGGGCCTTAAAATGTCTTTTAGTTATTACCATTGAAACTCATTTTGCATTAGTGATAGTAATACAAAATAAGTTTCTCTGAAGTCTAAATATTTAAATGTTTTACTAATGTAAAAACAATCATAAATAATAAATCGTATGAGTGAGTGATTAGGTTATATATATTAAAATTAACTTACTTTTACATGAATAAACTTCCATTCATCCCTTGCTCTTAAATACTATTCCTATTATCAGCAATAAGTTAATTGTGAATGTTTTAAATTGACAGATGTAAAATTAATGTACAGCATTACGACACAAGATTCTAAATTGCTTTCAATGTGCTTCCAATGCAAGGGATTACAACTAGATTGAGATCTGTTACTATTCAGTGGCTAAGAGCTTACTAATCAGCCTTCATACAGTGGGTCCTACAGTATGAAGGCTCAGTAGCAACATGAAATAAAGGTGATAGTAAGAGGCAAATATTTTGCGGTGGAAATAGTTTGCGATAGCAATTCTTAACTTCTCATTGTGGATCATCTTTTACAATTACGAAAAGTCTAACCTAATAAACACCATCTACGGTAACTTATTTTCAAGAATGCCTGCTTAGATGATGTCCGCTGGTCACCAACAAGCATAAAGGATACCGTCCGTAAACTAGCAAAAGATAATATATTTGAGACTGCTTCATATAAAACTTTGCTGTAACAGTATGGAAGAATTAAAGCTTACAAATAAAATAGAGGAAGTCAACGACAACAGCTGTCCAGGAGTACGATGTGGAAGGCTTTCATTGGGTCCTCCAGAATAACATGAAGGTGATCCAAGAAGATCCATAACTTTTATAGCTGAAATAAAATAACTTTCATTGTATTCTCTATTTAGTTACTAGGAAAAAATAAGTCACTGCTCATAAGTGCTATTTTATGAACATGCAATTAAGGATTTCTTCACTCCTTGTTTTATCATAACTCAATCAGAATAGGGCTCTAGGGCCCATGCCCCCTGAAAATCTCGGTTTCTTATATTTATATAACTTTTAAAACTAAGTAATATTTTGGTAAATCTTTAAAATACTTTTGTTTCATTCTATGCATCTCCTAACCTATGGATTACATTCTTTAAATAAAATAAGAATTATTAAATTAAGTTTATTGCATTAGTCATCCAAGAGAAATAAAAAAAGTATGGCAATTTTGAATTTTTCATCAATTTAACAATCTTGCATATCTACATATTGCATCAACACTTTAAAAGTGAGGTACTAGTTCCATTTTGGAAATTAAAATTTGCTGTAATTATAAAAATTCTGCAAACCATTGCAAAGTGATATCTGTATTTAGATTTTCCAAAATGTATTCTTTCTATGCTTGTAGTTTCCTTACTTTAACTTTTCATACCATTCAGAATGAAAAGCAGGAAAGTGCAGTGACTTTTTCAATGTTATACAATAAAACTAACTATAAAATGTATTATTCATAAATTTAAACAATATCTTTTTACAGTAATTTGCCCTAAAACATACTATGTATTTTTCAAAAACTGAATAATTCATGCATGTGTATCCAGGAAAGCGAACATTGAGCACCTCACAAATACACTGCAATCTCATTTGTTAAAAAAGACCTGCGACTAAGGAAGGGCTAAACCAATTATAAAATAGACTTTAAGAATTTAAATTGTAATAAGATCCAAATTAGCATAAATGTCGAATTCCTAAGTTTGGTTCCCCCTCCAAAATCAATTCCTGGCTATGTCACAACTTTTTTCAGTCATACAGGAGTATTTTCGACCGAGATGACTTTAACCATTTCAAAACAATTTTAAATTTCCAAAACTCATAATCATAATGACTGAAAGCACAACCTCAAAGAAAAGTAACTTTAGACATAATTTTAAATCATTTAATCTCAAACTATCTTTATTAAATTATTCATTCTCTCTCATTCAAAAGATAATCAAAAATTATTATGAAACTTTTACAGGTTTCGTAAACTTTCACTGTATGCTAAGGAAAAGTTAATTATACAACAGAAAATAACAAATCAATATTTTAACAGTAGTAACACTCACGTTTATTGACTGTAATCTTTGAAAGGCCAAAATCCGTCAATTTTACGTGTCCAGTAGCTGAAATTAACATATTTTCTGGCTTCAAGTCTCTGAAATATTAAGTTTAGTGCATTAGGATAGGTATTTGAAAACAGAATTGCAATTACTTGGACTGTTTTACCAGTGCTGTGAAAAATCAATTCTTTTTCCAAAAACTATTTTTACGGAATTTAAATTCTAATACTTTATATATTTTGAGCCTTATTTTTTTCTTTACGAAATATAAAAACTTCTGAATATTTGGGACAGACAATAAAGAGAATGAAACATTATAGATAAAACATACAGAACACGACCTTTTAAAATAGGACTGGTAGCTAATACGGCAACATTGGTATTTTTTAAATCGTTTGCCTTTTCAAATTTGAGTCCGTTATATTGCAAGGATCAATTTTGTAGTGAAAAATGAGATACATTCATTACTTTTCGTTCGAAGCTTTTTAAAAATCTGTTTAAGATGCATTTCTGGATTTTCAATTTGGTGCTTTTCATTTAATAACTGTAAAGCAAAGTAAGTAATGGTTTAATTAGTTTTAAAAACATTTTTAATCATTGTAGGATAATTTTGGGAAATGCTTTTGTTATTAAATGACGTACAAGGCATTTATATGCATACTCTGAACTATTCTATGCATTCTAGGTAACATTGACACACTCTAGAGACTCCTTTCTTATTAAAAATTTAAATTCTACAAAAATGTAAAATATGACATTTATTAACATTTGTGAAATTGTGTATCTAACAATTGTGTACCTTTATTAGTGTGGTAGTTGTTACATGTGATGAATAGGAATTAACAATTTATTAACGAAAAAGGAAGTTAGTTAACCAATTCAACCCGAGTAACACCGGGTAATTCTGCCAGTATTTAATAAAATGCAAGTCTATAAAAAACCTTATTTTGACATTTACACTATGTATCTATTAATTTTTTCTGGCATTATGCATGACCAAATGAGGTTGTCTATGTATGGGCAAAACGTGACATATAAAAGACTAGGTATTAAAAATATTGGTAACTGCATGATTTCAATGTTACCTGAAACAAAGTTGAATTTGGGTTTATTCTATGAATTTTATCATAACTTTAATTTTATAATAACTAGTGAAGTGACAAGTTTTCATTTACAGGGCTGCCACAGCCAAAGCACTTGTGAAATACTAGCAATAAAGTCTCCTCTTAAACCCTACTGTAGCAGTGAGTATTTAGTTGCTCCGATAAAGATCTCGTCAAAAAATTTAAATTTCAAAATTATAAACTAAATATTTTCTTAATAAGGTTTCCATGATAATCTAGCAAACACAGATTCCGATGTTTTCTTTCACTGTTGTCACGGCTTGGTGCCGAAACTTTGAAATTGGCGCCCCTTGGAAAATTTTCTCCTTAAAGAAAAATCCGAAAAATATTTTTTTGTCCACTATCAGTTAAAAAAAGGAGGGACTAAATTTTTCTTGCCCTTTGGTGAATTTTCAAAAGAGTTGCCACAATTTTAAAAGTAGGAGCTTTCGAGGCGATTTTGCCTCAAAAGATACAGCTAGTTGCCAAGGTTGGAAAATAGCAAAAATCGCCTTTCAGTTGCCTGTGGCAGCTCTGCATTCACAAAATTGGTATATTGTACCTTGATGCAGATTCCTTGAATTGTGAGTAATTGCAGCATTATCCCAAATCAATTCTTGCAGCACTTGAAGAAATATCTAAGCTCCATTAGATCAACTTCAACATGCATGTTTAGTTAAAATATTTCATGGATCATCAATGGTTGATTGGCTTTTGGGGTTTTATGGCACAAGGGCCATATTTGGCCATGCTGCGCCAGGCACAAGACATGCAATATCAAGTAATAGACATAAACACAATGGAAGTTTTACTGACACAGAAGAGAGAAATACACCCAGGGAGGAATGCACCTGATGTTATAGATGATAGTTGAGGAAATAATGCATTAGAAAACAAAAATGGATTAATTAAAAAATAAATCTTGTTCACAAAAATTTTTGATAACTACAAAAAATATCCACTATATTAATATGAAATGCTAGGACCTGTAACTTACGGAACATTAAGGATTGATTTCAAATTGAAAAACTATACTTCTAGGATGATAATACTTTGTGCAAAAAATACCTATGAACTATATTATGTTGATGTAAATATTCTAAAGCATGAGCAGCTTCTGCCGTATAAAAAACAGCCATATCTTCATCGAAAAAGCCATATATGTGAAGAAGAGATTTAATATCTCCCCCAATCATGTATTCCATCACCTATGGAAAATAGCAAAAGATCCAATTAAAAAGACATTTCTAAACATTTTAAATCATAAATTTAAACTAGTGATTGAAACAGTACCTGAGATACCAACCTTTGGCTACAATCAATAATGATGTATTTCCAGTAATGATATACATAACTTCATTGATTACATAGAATTTTCAGTAATGATTCAATTTTTAAAACTAACATTTAAATGTAATTGATAGTTATTTGCACTGCATGTAACAGGCATTCCAGGTGACATATAGATGAAAAAGTACTGCATTCATTCAAGAAAATCTACTAGTCTTTGACTTATATTTATGTTACAATAGATTCAATAAATATGCCATTTACCATTGACATAAACACACAAGTTTCAATCATGCATCCTTTTGCTACCTTGCTTCTGACCATAATCAATATGTAAAAATCGATCGTTATACCCTCAAGCATTTTTAATAATTTCGAAAATGTGAAAAACTGCCTAGATACTTTGACTGCAAAAAATTAAGTCATTGAAAAATAGGATAAGTTACTTGAAAAATCATACATAATTTTTTTAATCAGAATTCAAAACAAGGTCAAATTCAATTAATTGATGCATTGGCTCTCGTAATGATATACATTAACTGGAAAAATACCCATTTGAATAAAGACAAAAAATTTTCCAGCTTGAATTTTGGTAAAATCCTAGTTGAAGTTACAACCTTGGCATGATTTTAATTTTTTGTCACCAAGCCACTGTCAAACGAAACAATGAGCTGAAAAGCAAGCCACATTGCAATGGGGATAAAATATGGAGTGGAATTCATTTTGATGCCTATGGGTAAGATTTTCTTCACTGTTTAGTTTAGAAAAGGTTCTGCAGACTGCTTAAATTCTATTAAATGTGGCAAGTCAAATATGTGTCACGAAAAGAATGCGTTTGCACCTAAATGAGAAAAATTAAATTTTCTTTAAAATGACAGTACAATCTGAGCTCTTTTTCAGTGGTTGGTTGGTTTTGGGGGTTTTATGGCACAAGGGCCATATTTGGCCATGCTGCACCAGACATAAGACATACAATATCAAGTAATTAACAAACACACACAATGAAAGTTTTACTGACACAGAAGAGAGAAAAATACACCCAGGGAGGAATGCGCCTGACAGGAATCGAACCTGCGCTGCCTACAACTCGAAACTTTTCCACAGTGAGAACAAGTTTATTTTTGTAAATGAAACAAAAAACCATGACAAAAATATTTTTTAACAAATGCTTACCAAGTAAATATTGTTTTTTGATTGCATAGAATAGAAGAGTTGAACAACGAAAGGACTTCTACTGACAGCTAGAGCATTTCTTTCCGTTAAAACTAGATGAATTTTTAAAAGAAATTAAAAGATGATCCAAACAGAATACACAAAGAATAAGGGCAAGTAATGTGAGTATTACCCTGCTTCATCATGTTTTTATTGACCATGACTTCTTTTTTCATCACCTTAACAGCAAAAATTGTATCAGGCTTCTCATTTTTATGACAGAGATAGACTTTTCTAAAAGGAAAATTATTAATTATTAAATTGATATCTTAGTACTTTGCATCAGGGGCCACAACTTTACGAGCACTGCAGGCCAGGTTGTGAAGAAAACTGACAAGTATAAGATTAAAGACAGGAAAGGTGTTGAATGAACTGACAATACAATCCTTATTTCAGGGGAAACCATTTACTTAGCAGCAATGCGGCATGTTACATTATTTTTCATTAACAAGATTTGTAGTTAGGAGTTAATCCTGTTGTAGAAAACTCTGGGAGATATCCCCTGAATTCTCATTGTTTAAATTAGCCAGCAATCTGCACTTATATTGGTTCATAATTGAAAGGTATTGGACACACACACACAATGTACTTCCAAAGATGCTTAACATTTTCCCAAACCAGTTCTTTAAACAATCCTGAAGGGAAAGATCGAGGACAACATCTAATAATTTTGAAGTCAGATGACGAGGTCATACCTGAACTAGCACCCCACTCTCTGAACTTTCACACCAAGCCAATGTGAAGACAAATATACATGAACTCGTTAAATATGTAAAATTTACATGGTATCTTTGCTTGCACTGAAAATTACTTTCATAATAAATGCTTTAAGAGTGGAATGCAGTCATTACTTGTGTTGAGAAAAAGTTTTGGCTAAGGTAAATAGTTAACTAACGTTACACTAGAGCGACAGAATGAGCTATTGGAGACGGTCCATGATCAATAGTGAAGGGAAAGATTCAAGGACAACACCACATAATTTTGAGTCATGGTCAGATGTTGAGCTCGACACCTGAGTTGGCACCCCACTCTCATGCTCCAGCCCCAGTGTACACGACACTCATTGGCTGGACCAAGTTTCGAACTTATGGCCTTCCGGTTGCTAATACGTTACTCTTCCAACTGGGCTACAGCGGCCCTATCTGGTCTGAGAAACGCTGGTCTCTAGTCCATCTTGTAAAAGAAATTTGTCTTTCTCAGGCATATAATGTAATGCCCTGTGCGTTTTCTTAGAACTCAATGAATATCTTTTCTTATTTCATCAACATTCTTATATCTAACTTTTAGAAAATTAAAGTCCACAAAATTTAAATAGTTTTCTGTCTAGTCTATTTCAGTTTTAAATTGATGTAAGAAGGTTGTGTTGTGTGCCTAAGAGAAGCAGCTAGTGAGTTGTGGATTGGATTTTTGGGGTTTTATGGCTCAAGGTCCAAAAGTGTGCCAAACACAAGAAAAAATGTGACCCAATAAAAGTATAAAATATTAAAGAATTATTGGTCTAAGATAGAGATAAAAGTACATGTGGAAGATATTTAATTTTGATTAAAGACATAACAAAGCACAAGATTACAACAATATATAAAAAAATCATGGTTGATATGAATTGATGATTTAAAACATGTTGTCCAGCTATAAGGTATATAATATAAAAAGGTACGAGTAATGAGTTGTGAATAGTAAAAATATCAAATGAGGTATAAAAAGCCAATTTAAAATTAGAAGAAATTTGAATGGGGATTTTCCCCAATCAAATTTTGTAGATTTAAAATTGTGTTTTTAAAAAATTTGATACAATGATGAAAAACAGGACAGACAATTAAAATGTGATAAACAGAAAATGGAGTAGAGCATGAATTGCAGATGAGTGTGTTCTCTCCTAATAAAAGATGACGATGAGTGAATCATTTGTGTCCAATGCGAAGTCGGGTCAATTAGACATCCGTCCTTCACATTGATGGCCATTGACTGGCCACTGATTAATGATGGGTTTTATGCAATGCAATTTATTGTTGACCTGCAGGTTCCATGACTCTTGCCACAAGGAGTCGATTAATTTCTCTGTGGATATCTTGATGTCACTAAAAGGAACGGCCTGCTGCAATGGAACGGAAGCTGCCTTCGCAAAACTGTCAGCTAGATCGTTACCCTTTATGCCCACACGTGATTAGGGACCCAACAAAACATGATATCAAAACCCTTACTCTGCAATGTATGCAAGATGTTAAAAATATTTGACACGACAGGATGGCAGATTGTTCCAGCTGTTGTAATACACTCATGCTATCAGTGTAAATGAAATACTTACAGTGGGTGCTAGAGGATATCTGCTAAAGGGTGTAATAAATTACCACCGTTTCAGCAGTATAGACGGAGCAGGAAGTGTGAATTCCGTAACTATATATAGTGTTAGAAAACACAATTCCGCAGCCCACATAATCTCCTCCTTTAGACCCATCAATGAAAACTGGTAGATAGGTGTCAAACTGACAGCCATGTAAGTCATATAGTTGTTGGAATATTGCTGGAGCAGTGTCAGATTTTGCGTACAGAGTGAAGGGATTGATAAAATTCAGATGGAAAGTCACATGGTGGGAAACTAAAATCTTCATTTTGTTGGGGTACAATATCATTAAAGTTAGAATCATCTATGATGGAATTTGTCTTCTGAATAAAAGTTTTGATGGAAGAGGAACGGGAGTCGTAAAGACGATTCAGACCTGGGGCAAGAGTCATATGCTTCAAAGGATGGGATGATGATATGACCTTATAATAATAGCTGATGGACAACTTCTTCCGTCGCAGGTCAAGTGGTAGTTGGTGACATTCCACATAGATGCTGGTTGACTGGTGATGTGCCCCAGAGCATATTCTCAAAGCAGAGTGATGGGTTGTGTCTAATCTCTGCAAAAACAGAGGTGTTTACAGACCCATATGCAATACAACCGTAGTAGATTCGAGAGAGAATGATAGATTGGTATACTCCAAGTAAAGATGTTCGATCCGCTCCCCAAGATACATTAGATAACACTCTGAGGATGTTTGAGGATTGTTCGCACTTCCTTCGGAGATGTAAGATGTGGGGAGGAAGGTGAGCTTGCGGTGAAACAATACTCCGAGAAATTTTACTTTGTTGACTATGGGTATTTGTGAATTGTTTATATTAATTACAGGGTCTGGATGCAGACCTCGCTTTCGACAGAAATGAACACAGCAGCTCTTGTTAGAGGATAGGTGATTAGGTTAGATAGAAGTGTGACCATTCTGGTTGCACCACTTGACCAAGTTGTTGATAGCAGTCTGAAGTTGTCTCTCGATTAGGTGCATATCTGATCCCTGACAAGATATTTGTAGGTCGTCAACGTACAATGTGCTATGAATTGCTAAAATGGAGAATAAAGAAAGTAACGCTTAAAATACTGCCCTGAGGGACCCCCTCAGCCTGAAAAAATTGGTCAGATAGGAAAGATCCAATTTGGATTCTAAAGAATCGGGAAATTAAAAAATTCTGAATAAAAGACAAATTCCCTTTAAAACCAAAATCAAACATATTTCGGAGTATACCATGTTGCCACGTACAATATATGCCTCTTTTACGTCAAAAAAATTTGACCAAATTATTCCTACGTACAAAGGCATTACGCACTTGTGTTTCAAGGTTGATTATGTTATCCTTAGTGGATCTTCCTTTGCAGAAGTCACTCTGGTGAGGTGGAATATTTCGTTTCTTTTCAAGTACATAAATAAGACGGGTATTGACCATACGCTCAAGAGTCTTACACAGTCAGCTCATTAAGGCAATTGGATGATAGCTGAGAATCTTTGGGCTCCTTACCAGGCTTAAGGATCGGAACCACAGTGCTTTCTCGCCACATAGTAGGGATTTTTTGCTCACACCAGATTCTATTAAAAAGAATATTCTTTAGGGAATCTGGCGGCAAGTGTCGAAGCATTTGATATGCGATTCCGTTCGGCCCAGGACTGGTATTATAACTTTGAGATAATGACCTCTCATATTCAAACATCGTGAGCTTACAGTTATAGGAGGGTCTTTTCGCTTTTAAAATTGATATGGGTTCATTCAGTTCGACTCTTAGTCGCTTGAAATGAAGGACTGTAAGAGTCAGAGCTCGACACCCAAACAAAAGCTTCCCCTATGACGTTGGTAATGCCAAGTGGAGAAGAGTGTACAGCAGCTGGGGTTTCTAGTATCGGAATAGACGATTCTCGATACAGGCCGTTGGCTGCCTTGACTTTCTTCCACAACTGTTTGCTTGATGTTGAAGATGTTATTGAAGAGACGTATTTCATCCAGGACTCTCTGGCTTTGGCGTCTTAGCCTTTGGCAAATGCCTTAGCCTGCTTAAAAACAACGAGGTTGGTGGTTGACGGGTATCTCCGAAAAATGCCCCATAATTTTCTTTGTTTCTTATAAGCGGCCTGGCATTCGGTGTTCCACCAGGTCTTTGGAATTCTGCGTGGTTTTGAAGAACTTCGTGTCTGCAGAACTTATAATAGCTTTGGTGACATTGTTCACTGCAGTATTAATGTCTTCACAGTTGACCATTGCTTCTGAAATAATCGCCAGTTGTGAAAAAGCAACCCAATCCGCTCGATGATATGAGTAGCTAAGTGGTCGATTACACTCTAACTCTACTATCATACGAGACGAAAAGGGGGAAGTGGTCACTGTTGTGCAAGTAATTTCCTACTGCAAAAAAGTCTACAAAGGCAGAAGTGGAGGAGAACAAATGGCCAAATCTAAAGAGTGGAAAGTCCTCGTGGGTTCGTGAAAGTACATTTTCTCGTCGTTATTGAGCAGACAGAGAGTGATCAGAGATCAACTGTTCGATCTGTTGCCCTCAACGGTTCATACTATCACTACCCCAGAGGATGCTGTGACCATTAAGGTCACCGAGCACAACAAAGGGAACTGGAAGTTGGGTACCCGTCGATTAAGTTCTTGATTGACGACGTCATGCGGTGGCAGGTATAGGCAGCAGATTGTGATTAACGAATTGGTGTGGATTCACACTGCCACAGCCTGCAGATGTGTGAAGTGAAACTAGTGCTGGGATAATCATGTGAAATGAAAATACACATACCTCCAGACACTGTAGAACTAGAATCAACATCTTTACAAATACAACTATACCTTCTGATTTTTGAACAATGGTATGGTTTCAAAAATGTCTCTTGAAGGGCCACGCATGCTGGGTAGTAGGATGATATCAGTTCCTTTACATCATCTTTCTTAGATCGGAAGCCACGACAGTTCCAGGAAACAAAGGAAGTTATTATTGTTTGGGTGGTTTACTAGATTTACCCTTTCCTGGAGGTTCAATTTGGGTAAGTATTGTAATGTCTGCGTCGTCCTCAGAAAAATCTGAATGGAGACTTGACTCTATTTCAGCAGCTGCAAGTTGAAGTATATGTTTGGGGGTTTATATAAATTTTCTAAGTATTTTCGACTTTTATGTTTGGTGGTATCACTAGTCTTTGGTCATTTGAGAGCATTATATATTGGTATAGATGGTTTTTTTTAATACTTGAATTGTTGACGGTTCTAACTGAGGACGAGCTAGATGTTGAAATAGAAGTTGAAGAATGTGTAACTTTTTTTTCTATATTAGGTGCTATTGTCTGAGTTGGTGTCAAAAGTTTTGGTGGATGAATATTTGTTTCAAATAAAGGGTCAGTCATTGTGGCCACAGATTTAACAGTTTTGGTGGAAGTCACCGCAGCATAGGAAACTCCAATCTAGGAGTACGAGATTCTATTATCCGGCGGCTTCCGGAAAAGAAACATTCTGGGTTACCCTGACTGTCTGCACTTCTTTTTCCAAAGCCCATTTGGGACATGATCTTGAGAATGCCAGATGGTCCCCATTGCAGTTTACGCAATGGGGTGGCGATGTGCAGGTGTTACTGTCGTGGCCACTTTCACCACAGCGAGCGCAGGTTTCGGCACCACGACAGGAAGTTTGGGAATGCCCGAACATCTGGATCTTGAAGCACCTTTGAGGATTCGGGACAAATACTTGAACAGGGCAACTCAGATAGGTGGCTTTTACTCATGACGGCAAGGTGGGTGAATCAAAAGTTAAAATTAGGTGTTTAGTAGGGAATATTACCCCATCTCGACATATGGTTATACGTCGAACACCACAAACTTGTTCATCACGAAGGTTTTCCAAAATTTCTTCTTCAGATACAAACAAAAGATCAGGTTCAGATATGATGCCTTGTGAAAAATTTAAAGAATTATGAGTACTGACAGAAACAGGAAATGGACCTATTGTATTGGCATTTGATAGAAGTTCTGCTTGTTTTTGTGTGGAGACTTCAATTTGAAGGTCTCCTGAGCAAAGTTTTTTATAGTTTTAACAGTTCCCAGAAAAGATTCTATTGCCTTATTAATAATGAAAGGTGAGATTGTTGTGTAGGGCTTGGAATTTGAATAGTACTACTTAATAATTTAATAATAAAGTATCGTGCATTTTTTAACGACGGTTTGACACATTGTTGCTCCTTACTAGAGGGAAAAGATTTATGAATAAGATAAATATCATTATTCATAAGATTGATAAAGTTTCAAGCCCTGTACACCACCCACCACAGAATCCAACAAGGGGATACAGACTGCACCAGTGCTAACAGGGCCTATACGCTTTCAATCCCTGTGGCAGCCACCACCCTTAACACGATGCTCAGTAGGTGACCGATCACTTGATCCCTAGCCGACGACGAAGTCCAATCGACCAGCCGATTGATGCACACTGGACCAATGTACACCTCCCATTTACCAGAAGCTGGGGCCAAAGCAGTGTGTTGGGTCAGTATATCGCCCCTCAACTGCCAGGATCCCCTTTTCCAGGGAAACGGTACTCCACGCATGGCAAACGTGTGGGTAATATAATCCCAAAAAGGAGCTGAAGGCAACAGAGTGATGAAAAGCTTCTCAAGGGGAGCCCTCACCTCCAAAGAGGCAACCACAACGAGGAAGAAAAAAGCAAAAAGCAAGGGGAGGGGAGGAGAAGGATGAAAAAAGGGAAGATCACTCAGGTACACTGGGGTTGTGAAGCAGTACAAACCTAAAGGTATGCCCCTGAGGGTGCTAGTTAGTTGTGAACCTCCTGCTCTGGATGATTTTAGATCATACAATGTAGTACACTGAAAAATAGCAGAAGTTCAGAGAAAAAAGTGGGCCAAACCTGAATTTCGCTTTAAAAAAAGTTGAGCACTTATTTGCTTTAAAAAAAGTTGAGCACTTAAGTAATTATTTCTCTTAAAAGTAAGCTGCATGGCTCTTGTTTTAGAAAATTAAAATTAGGCAGAATTATGCATTTATGAACTGTTACCAATAGGGTTTTCCACAAATCAAGTAAATAATCTGAAAATAACTGATACCAGGTGATTAAAATAAAGAAATCATTTCTTACCCAAAAGCTCCTCGACTAATAGGCTTTATAATGGTAAAATCTCTTATACTGGGTAGCTGAAAATATAACAAATACAAGTAATGAATAAATTCTATGAGAGAAATGAATTCAAATTATGCAACAAAAATCTCAAATGAAATTTTTTTTTAGAAATTAAATAAAAGAGAGAAACAAGGAATTATCAAAATTTTAAGCAAAAGATAACTTAAGAAAAATAAAAATGTGCAAGCTGAAATATTTTTAAATTTTGAACTGTTCTCAGATGACTGTCTTTTCATACTAATTAATACAATCAAAACAATCTGTTAATAATCTATCTTAAAAATAGAAATAAAAACTTTAAGCATAAGTTAAACAGCATACATCAAAAACAATTCTTTACAGGGGATACATTTTCTGAATATCGGGCACCAAAAAGGATCACATGCAGAGATGAAAAAATATTCTTGATTTTGGCTTCCTGTATTTGGAGTACACACCAGCAAATATGGAATCTGTATGTTGTTATACACATAACTGCTGACTACAAGAGCATGAACTACTCAGATTTCAGCAGTTGTTTCCAATCTTTTACATAAAATAAATTTAAGTACTTTTCAAAAATTATTTTCAGCAGGGTTATGCTGATTTGAATTAGCTTGATTGAAATTAACTGATTTCTATCTTTAAAAATATTATGATTGATATCAAACTTTAAATTTTCTTTATTATAGTTTAAAAGTAATATTGAAAATGAAATAACCTAGGACAGGATGCATACAATTTTTTACAAATAATTTAACAAATTTACTTCTACTCAGGAATACCCCAAGAATGCCCTTTTTTAACTAATAATTTTTTAACTAACTGGCTTCCCTACTTTGAGGACACTAAATTGATTGGGATGCCATGGTGCTAACTTGAGGATGATATTCTAGACCTATGCACAACACCATTTGCTTCATTTATATGTTTAAGAGCTCTATTTTGATTACATATAACATTACTAATATTATCAATATATTTGTAATAATGTCTTATGTTGGAGGGGGCCAGGCCCCAACCATAAAAGCATTACCAAGGGTTCTAGAACAGTGCCCTTTCTGCCCTTCTGAAAAAAAACTGCTTTAAAAATTTTCGATATATCTAAATTTAATCATCAGCTATGAGAGCTGTGCCAGAGGATTAAATGTTCTGACTCCAATACTTCTTAAGTTGAATTCAAATAGGAAGAGTAAGGCACAAAGTGACACGCGCAAACCAATCATATTTGAAATTATTTCTTGAAGAGGAACGGCGCATGCGCTGGCACTTCTAACTGGTTTGCAAGCATCACTTTGTGCTCCCTCAGCTTTAGAAAGATTGAATCTCTGCATATTTGATTACTCACATTACTTATTTTTTTATCCCTTATGTTTGGGGGGCTTAGGCCCTAGCCATAAAAATGTTAAGGGTCATAAAAATTTTAAGAGGATTCCAAGGGGATCTAGCCTCTGACATGGCATGGCTGGTGAAGCTTTTCAAAACATATTTGGTTACTCACTGAAAATATTTTAATTTCTCATTGGGGAATCCAAGGGGTTCGAACCCTTAGGAGTTGGTGCCCGTGTCGGGATGACAATAACTGATCATAAAATGTCTCTTTGCTCACTGAAAACAAGTGTCACTCACAAATCTGTTTATCAGCAGACTGAATTTTAGACATATGAGGTGAGTCCATACATGCAAGATCCCTCAGAGACACATCTTTAGGTTTGTACAGGTATCACAACCCCAAGGTACCCAAGTGATCTTTTCTTTTCCCAAGGGGTTTACTGTCTTTGATAGACACTCGGATGAGGCTCCCGCGATACCCAAACAATCTTTTTCTGCTTTCATCCCACTACTGTTTCCCGATCCCTCTTTTTTTCTCTTTCACCATTCTTTCCTTGATGTTGTCTTGTGTTTGGCACAGCTTGGCCAAATATGGCCCTTGTGCCACAATACCTAATCATACATGCAACACTGCAAAGTGGTTTTGGTAAATTTTGATGTACACTTCCCCATTGTAAGGTTGGATACACTTGATGCCCTTTCAGAAGGGAATTTACTGTTTCTGATAAAGGAATTAGTACTGTCTAACATTTAGTGTTATAAACGACCACTGGATGCTTTTTACTTCCTAGTTCATTTAATATACCCTCCTGAAGAAAATCAACCGAGCTTAAATGGAAAAAGAAACTCTTAATATAGTCAAAAACAAAATATTTATTGAGTATCACACCTGTAATTAATTCAAGTGAAAGCAGATAGGTACTTACGTATTAACTGCATGCCATTGGCGAATATCAGCCAAGTTTTGTTTTGGCGGAAAATGTTTTGCAATTGCCCTTAGGATGGCAACAAACATATCATTAACTCTGTGAGATAAGGACTCGAGGTGGTGGCGAGATGTTCCTCTGTGTTTTTTATTTCGCCATTTTTCACTTCCCCAGATGCATTATATGTTCTGTGTGTGCGTGCCAGTTTCAGAATCAATGAAATTGTATTTGTGGTTCACTTAGCAGTGAATATAACCAGATTGTTCCAGTTCTTCTGTCTTATACCCCTTCCAACAGATCTGGCGATTAATCGCTGGCATGCGGTTAATATGTAAGTACCAGCAGATAATTTTTTTGGATTCCTCTTTGTGAAAACATCCCAGAAATCACCTTAGGAATGGGGAGATTCATTTAGATTGTGTTGATGTAGAAGACAAAGCCGTTCAAAAAGTCATCTGGGTAACGAAGAGGTGGGAAATTAAAATTTAATTAATTATTGATTTATAAAAAATATTAAATGTAATATTACACCATCTCCTCTGATTAAAATATTAAGTTTAACAGATTTGTTTCAGAAAATAGAAGTCAAATGAAAGAATAAATGCAACAAGGCACAAGAATAATTTTAATTATTTAAATCTTTCAAATTGCTGCCATCTTGTTTTCTAAACCACCATTTGTGTTAATGTTTAACTTGGCTATTTTGTAAACGTGGTTGTCCCAATATGGCTGTCAACTTTTTCAGTTGGGACCTGGTCCCTCTCTAACATGAGGTATAATTACAAATACACCAAAGTTATTATTTATATAAACAAAATAAAGAGTTCTTATATATTCTTATATAGAGTTCTTTATATGAGGTATGTGATGTTTAATTTCCCTCAATAATTTCTCCAAGTTGATACCACTGCATCCCAATTAATACTACCATCTAATAAGGAATCCAGTTATTTTCAGTTAAAAAAGGTCCTTCGGGTATTACTGAGTAGGAGAAATTTTTTAAACTTGTTTTAAATAGTATAACATACATTCTGTTTCCAGGTTATTTCACCTTTAATAATATTATTAACCTTTACACTACAGCTGGGACAAGTGAGTTCCGTGAGAACCTTCATCCATAGAGTAGCTTGGAATCCTCACTTTTAATTGACCTCTGATATCGCTCATGATTTACGAGCTGTCAGCGACTGGCCTTTAAGAGGGTCCTTCCTTTTGTTCGGTGCCTCTCCTATCTATCACTGTGTCAACTCTTTGGGAAAGATAGATAGTGGCGCAGGTGATATCTCTCTCACGTCAAGAAGTACAAAGGCATTTATGGGCATTATGGGTCCGTCCTAAATGCATTTATATTACACAGACTAAATAATGATTTAACCCACAAAGCCTTTCACTTAAAGCTTATCAAGCAGTTGATTAGCAACTCTTCAATGGGAACTGAGGATATTCAGTCCCTGACAACTCAAAAAAGGCCTTGTTTGCAACATTTGCCTTGAGATGAAGACAAACGTCGAAGGTGTGGTTGTATGATCTTCAAAAAATAAAGAGAGGCGTTCTACCGTTGTATGCAAAACATGCAATGTTGCTCTATGCGTAGATATAAACTGCTTTTTAGAATATCATGAACACTGAAATTAATTAATTTTTTACTGTGAATGAAAATAAGAGACAAAGTGAAAATAATTTTAAACCTTAAATCCTATTGCTCATAATTTTTCACTCTTTTGATGGATTTGTATATTTGAACAGATCTATATAAAATTGTAAGGTGCTAAATGTAATGATTTTTGTAGTGAAAAATTTAATGGTAATGTATGGTGTTAAACTATTGTTTTTCACTTGTTCACTCTGACGTTTTTTCTAGATGCATTTTTAATGTCCAGAAATGTAAATATTAAGTTTAGAATACAAAATTAGAATGATGGATAATATATATCAGTATGTAACAATCACATTTTTGAGATTTACTTACATTTGCTTGAGATTGACATTTTTTAAAATTTATAAAAGCTTATAATTTTCAAATGATTTTACTGTCAAACATTCAAAGTTTGTTGTCGAATTATGTATGTTTAACTTTTAGAGCAAAGGTATGCTTTAAATTATTTTCTAATGAACTGATTTGTGTAATGAGATGTGGTTAATTTAATAAGATGTGGTTCATAGGAATTTTTTTATTTAGAAGAAACCATTTATGTAAAAATCAGAGTACTTTACAAAAGATTTTCTGGAAAACCCACATGAATTATAACCAAGTTAAGTTTATATTAGACCTATGTATACTTGGAATATAATATATATATAGTTATGACACTTCAAGCTTTTTAAAAGCAGATTACAATTTTTGCAAGTTACCCTACCTAACGTTATGACATATTATAGATTAAGTTCGTATTTGCTGCAATATTAACACTTTTCATGGTCATTTATATTTTTTCAAAAAGAAAACAGGATATTCTTATTTTAACTAAAATATTAAGAATTTATGGAAAGGATATTTAAAATGATTTTGTTCAGTTCCTCCAGCGCCATGGATAAGAAATACGGAATAGCAAGTTACTCAGTTTTTAGAGAAAAATAAGCATATTGATCGTGAATTGTTCAGAAAAGGATATTTAATTTTCGTAAAAAAATTCATGATTCAACCTGTACTTTTATAGAATGACTAGTAGTAGAATGGTTGGGCAATTTCACACGACCACTGCTATGCTTATGAGAGCCCACAGAACCCTTATTTTAGAATCCAGCTTAGTATGAAATCTATTATTGACAACAACTTATGAAATGTTTCTCTATCTATGAGCACCTGTTATTTAAAGTAACTAGTAAATGAATTTAATAGGATTATTTAAGGTATTAAAAACAGCTCTTTAGTCTTAAAAAATACGATTACGTAAGACAAAAGAATTGGTACAGTAATTACTCGTTATATCGGATATTCGGCTATATGGCTCTTGTTGTTTAATATTGAAGTTTTGGTCTTCAGGACACAGCAGAGAAAACCAATATCGAACTATTCCAATAATTTATTTTTACAACATTTTGATTGTACCTAAACATTCAATATTTTAGGTGGAACCATGATCTCCAAATTATTTTAATTTAAAAAGATGATTTTTCAATCATCTTTAAAA
This sequence comes from Meta bourneti, assembly GCA_933210815.1. NCBI lineage: Eukaryota > Metazoa > Arthropoda > Arachnida > Araneae > Tetragnathidae > Meta > Meta bourneti. The sequence goes on along the minus strand of OW119924.1, from coordinate 10,779,933 downwards.
CCATATGCAAAAATATACGATGAAACTGTCTGTCAATATTCATAAAGAAAATTTGTACATCTTTTTTGTGACATAAAATCTTTGTCGAAAAAGAAGTAATTTTCTTAAATCCAATGGAAACTTGAGCACTATAAGAATATTAAAATTAGATAAAAATGTTGGAGGCTGGTGCACATATACTCACTTGATAAGGAAATTTAGCCATTTTATATATCTTCTTTTGTCTATAACTGAATTCTAAAACTGATTTTAAAGAATTGAAACCTTTACAACATCTATTAAAATAACCAATTACTTCCCTACATGTACAATTTTCAATAAATTTCAAAACAAGGATTGACAAGAGTTCCACATTCAGTTAAAAAAAGTTTTTTGAAAGCCCAGTAGTAGTTTTTCTCATAAAGTATTGAGCCTATTGAATACCACCGGTCAAGCAAACATTCATTTAATTATTTAATCATTTTTAACAAACTCATAAAATAAAATTTTAATCATGTGCAATAAAATAATACTCCTAAAGAGAACTAAACATAAGTGTACTCTTTATGTGCTTGTTTACGTATTATTTAAATAGAAAGTATCTGTAATTTGCTTTGTAATGTTAACACTTTACATTCTATTTTCTACCAAAATATGAATATTATGAACGATAATTAAGAAGATAAACGATTATACAAAATCACATTGACCATTTTAAAAATGAACTATCAAAATCTTGTATTTAATTTGAAAATCAAAATCAGTCATTAAAATACTAATGTAAGTAAAACGAATGAAGTATACATTTGCTACTACCTTAACTTCCAAACCTCATAAGTTCCTAGTATAAAGAATCAAGTAGAGTAGAAAAGAGAGCTTATAGTGAAAAGTGGAAACCCGAGGTTTTTCAAACAACCATTCCCCCAATCTCCATTGAGCGGCATTGGCACATCACTATGAAAGGAAAGCGTGCTAAATGGTCAGTCGTAAGTCATTCAAGACTCTCTTGCCCAAATTCTGTAGGGGAAGGAAGTTAAGCGAAATATGCAGTTCTACGAGGTGTTAATGAAATTTAATTACGTAACATAAAGGTTAAGCTTCAATTAAAAGGGAAAAAAAGGAAATTTAGTTTGATTTAAATCATGATTTTTTAAAATAAAAATCACTTGATTTACATCAAGCTGATTTAAATCGGCATATCCTGGCACTAACCAAAAAAGAGAAAAATTCGGTACAGCAGTAGTATAGAACATTTTTGGTGCAGATTTTATTCAGATTTATACGGTTTCTGGCAATCCTCCTCACTACCCGAATGGTCCACTGGCTTGCCTACACAATCAGCAAACGGATTTTAAATTTTATTTGGCCTACTATGTTTAAAAAATCATGCAATGAACAGCAAATTGACTGTTTTCAAAATTTTTGGAAATAATAAAGGAAGTAAACTGGGAAGAATTCAAAATTACGGTTTAATACAATTTTTTTAAATTTCTGCCGATATTTGATTTCTTTCGCATTTGTGTGGCTGTTTGAAATTTGTAATTTAAATGTTTTATTATTTAATCAAGATTTATATTTAGTCAAGATTTACATATTTAATCCAGATTTATATATTTAATCCAGATTTGTATATTTAATCCAGACTTGTTTTTAATCAAAATGTCTTATTTAATCAAGACTTATATTTTGTGTTTATGTTAATGTTAATATACATGTTGTTTTATTTTTAATATTTTCAATTATATGTTGTGTTTATTAATTAATCAATATTTAATCAAGGCAAATGTGAAATGTTTTGGCCCTTGGCGACCATTTTGGTCGCCAAGAAAAAAACACGCCAAATGTCCTATACTACTGCTGTTCCAAAAATTCATAACTAAATCAAGTCAATTTTTCTCCCATGATAGTGTTGTCAATGAAAAGTAAACAAAGAGTTAGCTGCTGATGGATAGTAAAAACTAATTGGAACATTTTTTGAAATCTGATCAATTTTTCAGGTAGTCAATGAGATTTACATTCACATCAAAATTTAAAGAAATAATTTCTATGTTTGAAGCTAAAATGAGTAAATAAAAGGTTGACATGTTCGCTGCCAACAAGTGGTACAGCTGCAGTCTCTGCCGCGCGCGGTGGCAACGACTCTTGGCGCGGCTTTTGGCATAGTTATAAGCGACTCATGCCGGGTGATGGTAACCCATTTTTTCTCGAATTTTCTCCTGGTTAGGGTTAACCTGTTTTTATGGCAACCTTGCCGGCGTCCAGTTCTGTCCAGCATTGGTTGTGTCGTTTATAACTACGCCAAAAGTCCATATATTTAATCAATACTTGCAGTGTTTTTCTAGTCAAAATGTTGTTTAGTTCAGATTTACATAATTCATCTGTACGTATTCACTGTTGGAAATTCAAGAAAAAATGGGTTACCCTCACCGGCATGAGTCGCTTATAACTATGCCAAAAGTCCAATATTTGCAGTGTTTTTCTAGTCAAAATGTTGTTTAATTCAGATTTACATAATTCATCCGTACGTATCCAGTATATATTCAATGTTGGAAGATTTCCGTGGCGACATAAAAAGTGTGCCAAACACGGCGCCAAAAAAAACGCGTTGCCACCGCGCGCGGCAGAGACTGCAGCTGTACCCTCGAAAACACCAATGCAGACAATGTGTTAATCTGCAGTTGGTTGAGCTTGGCATTAGTTGAGCGAATGTTATCAGTTCTTTGTAGTACCCCTGAGGGTACAGCTGTAGTCTCTGCGGAGCGCGGTGGCAACGACTCGTGGCGCGGCTTTTGGCGTAGTTATAAGTGACTCATGCCGGGTGATGGTAACCCATTTTTTTCTCGAATTTTCTCCTGGTTAGGGTTAACCTGTTTTTAGGCTAACTTACGGAACTGAGGGAGTAGTTAATTGTTTTTTTTTGTTACGAGTTGTGTCGCGATAAAGAGCTTTTTTTAACTTTTTTAAAGGAATCGGGATTAATTAAATCTAAAGTTTCTTGCGATAAATGTTAACGGGGATATGACTTTTTCAGTTAGGGTTACCCTCACCGGCATGAGTCGCTTATAACTACGCCAAAAGTCCATATATTTAATCAATACTTGCAGTGTTTTTCTAGTCAAAATGTTGTTTAGTTCAGATTTACATAATTCATCTGTACGTATTCACTGTTGGAAATTCAAGAAAAAATGGGTTACCCTCACCGGCATGAGTCGCTTATAACTACGCCAAAAGTCCAATATTTGCAGTGTTTTTCTAGTCAAAATGTTGTTTAATTCAGATTTACATAATTCATCCGTACGTATCCAGTATATATTCAATGTTGGAAGATTTCCGTGGCGACATAAAAAGTGTGCCAAACACGGCGCCAAAAAAAACGCGTTGCCACCGCGCGCGGCAGAGACTGCAGCTGTACCCTCGAAAACACCAATGCAGACAATGTGTTAATCTGCAGTTGGTTGAGCTTGGCATTAGTTGAGCGAATGTTATCAGTTCTTTGTAGTACCCCTGAGGGTACAGCTGTAGTCTCTGCGGAGCACGGTGGCAACGACTCTTGGCGCGGCTTTTGGCGTAGTTATAAGTGACTCATGCCGGGTGATGGTAACCCATTTTTTTCTCGAATTTTCTCCTGGTTAGGGTTAACCTGTTTTTAGGCTAACTTACGGAACTGAGGGAGTAGTTAATTGTTTTTTTTTGTTACGAATTGTGTCGCGATAAAGAGCTTTTTTTAACTTTTTTAAAGGAATCGGGATTAATTAAATCTAAAGTTTCTTGCGATAAATGTTAACGGGGATATGACTTTTTCAGTTAGGGTTACCCTCACCGGCATGAGTCGCTTATAACTACGCCAAAAGTCCAAATATTTAATCAATATTTGCAGTGTTTTTCTAGTCAAAATGTTGTTTAATTCAGATTTACATAATTCATCCGTACGTATGCAGTATATATTCAATGTTGGAAGATTTCCGTGGCGACATAAAAAAGTGCGCCAAACACGGCGCCAAAAAAAACGCGTTGCCACCGCGCGCGGCAGAGACTACAGCTGTACCCCCCTGAGAAACTTTCCGAAGAGCAGCAGGACTTGGCATCGAAAAATCTACGTTTTTCAAGGCCGTACTGCACAATTAATTTAGCGCAAATTTCAGAAAACTTTAAACAAAACTTACTAGTGTGATCGCTAAGTTTGCTACTTTAAAGTTCTCAGGAAAAAAACTTGCGATGTTGATACACATCTACCATTTTTTCTTGTTGGTAATAAACGTTTAGGTTTGTATCGGATTTGAGACGAGCATAAACATGATCAAACATGTACACAAGATTTGTTTACATTTGAAACAATTATTGTTTTTGAACTCGAAACGCATTTATAACTGTATGTTACCTTTACAACTTTCTCTGGAAAACTATCAGACGTTGAAGCTTGCATCTCATTTGAGACAGGCGTAGACATGGTACTCTTATTAATCTTTTGCGAGCATAATCTGAACAAAACAAACTTACCACCCCGCCATTAATTCAAATCAAAACTTTCATATTTCATATTGAGGAAGAGTTGAGATGTTATACAACTTCTGTTGATTACGAAATTCCGATATCTCTAGTTAAATCAATTTATTCCGACTAAATCTTTTTAAACTCAACTCAAGTAACGACTACGTTCCACTTTTAGTGGATTGAGTAATAAAGCAATTTTCAGTACAGGTAAATAGACCGTGGAAGTCGTATTTTTACTTCTGGTTACCCAATATGGAATAAGTATAGGAAGCGCGTTGTACCACAAAAATACTGCTGTCTACATTCAACTTTGCCAAAATGACCTCAAACTGCAATTCGCATGGGAAAATATGCGAAATTATATTTTTATTTTAATAATGATGAAAACAAAAGTTTCAAAATTATTCCTCTTTCTACCCGTTGTGTTGCTCCAGTGTGACGAAAATTAAAATACCTACCTACCATCTTTCTATTGATCATAGCAGCCAATCAGAGGCCGCATTCGTAAACAATTCTGAAAAAGTGCAAACCAAAAATAATCAGTCACATGACCTCCGTTTCACCAGTTCTGAAGTTGCATTTAAGAACGATTAGGTTTTTTAGTCTCATTCGCCATGTAATTGGCGATTTTTTTATCAATTCAATCTGACAATGAGCCTTAACCATGAGTAGAGATGCATTACAACATTCACATCTACCTTTTCGGTCACCAACTTCTGAACTGACAAAACCTAGCACAATCTCAGTTCGTTTTTAACGATTTTTTTCGTTTTCAGTGACTGGTGAAACCAGAGTAAATAGCTACTCTGGGTGAAACGGCTTGTTTTTCACAATAAAAATCTGATTCTTGGATCGCTCGGTTCGAATAACTCGTACAACCGATGCGATTTATTCGCGTTTACGAACGAGCTCAGAGCTGCTGTTCTCAAACGTGGACAGTTAATTTCCAGTTTTTGTTTGCCGTCTCCTGTATTTTGTTTATTTTCGGTCAAATCCTAAAAAAATTGCTAGGAGCTTATTTTCCGCTTCTTAACTTCTAATAGCTTTTTTCCAAGAAAAACTTGAAATTCAATAAAATATTAGTTTTACACATAAAAGCTTTGTGCAATAAAAATCAGATAAAATAGCCGTATTGTATAGTATTGCTTCAAAGAGGTTAAAATTCATCTAAAATATGTATAATAAAAGATGTGAGAAGTTCACTCACCCTTTTTCTTGAATTCTTACCCTCTTTTCTAGGGCTGGGCAAAAAAAGATGGAATTCTATGATGCTTTTGTATTATCCATTCTTTCGCTGAAACTTAGTATACGTATTCACAGAGAAGCTCAAATCAAATGAAAACACATGGTATAAATTTCGCTACTCTTTAATTGCGCCGATATATTTACATTATATTTACAATTTTAACAGAAACAGGAATAACACATTTTCTCCCGCTCAATCTGAGAGTTCTAAAAAGTTAAAGAATGTTCTGGCTGTTTTTCCGTTTTGCGCATGCGCGATCAGTCCGCAGAAACGATAGCAGGCTCGCATTCGCGACATCCTCCCACCCCTGAGTTTCAGGTTCATGAAACTCAGGAATCAATCAAACGTTGGGCAGGTCTTAAACGTCGTCCAAACCTTGATATTCGAATTCTACTTTTATCTGGGATTGTAGTTTCTAGTTGGTTGGGCGCAGCATCAGATACGTCCACAGAAGAGGTATCAGGTTCCTGATCTTTCGTAGTCGGTGGCAAATCTCTTTTAGGAATTGATGGTTTTTCATTTTCTCGAATCTCCAAAGGACAGGCCGTAAGAGGGATCCTGTCTGAGTTTTAACTTCGACGACTCGAACTTTACCATCTTTCCCAGGAAACAACTTCACAACTTTAGCTAATGGCCAGTTGGACCTCTTAGAATTATTGTCACCAACTAGGACTATGTCTCCTTCTCCAATGTCAAATTCCCTTCGAACCTTGGAAAAGTCTCTGAGTTGGCCTAGATATTCGATTCTAAAGCGTTTCCTAAGCTCCTCACGTAGCCTTTGTTTATAAACAAATCGCCTATTCCTCTTGTTGGCATCGATCAGATCTATGTCAGGAACTCCTGTCTCCTTGATTTCCTGTAAGAACATGGCAGGAGTCAGAGCTATAAGATCATCACTGTCTTCAGAAATATACGTTAATGGTCTTGCATTAATAACACTTTCGGCATCGCAAAGAATCGAGTAGAGCTCTTCATACTGCAAACAAGCCTTACCCAGCACTCTTCTAAGTATGTTCTTTAACATGCCAATCATACGTTCCCAAAATCCACCCCACCAAGGTGCAGAAGGAGGGTTGAACTTCCAATTGATGTTCTTCACTGAAGCATAGTCTTGTCATCTTTTCCAGTCAACCGATTTCAACTCGTTGGATGTTCCAACTAGATTTGTCCCATTATTGGAGTAAATAGTATTTGGCCGGCCCCTTCTGGCGATGAATCTTCTGAGAGCTTGAATAAAACTATCTGTCGATAAAGAAGTAACTAATTCGATATGGATGGCTCGAAATACAGCACATGTAAATAGCACGATCCAACATTTAGTACTATTCCTTAAAAACAAAGGGCCGCACAAGTCAACACCAACAACTTCGAAAACTTGGGCTTCTCTAACTCGATCTTCAGGAAGAGGTGCCTTGTGAGTTTCCGTAGGACGAACAGTAAATCTCTTGCATTTGATACATCCACTGAGAACTCGTCTTATGGTTTTCCTACTCCTAAGTATCCAGTATTTCTCGCGTAGAGTAGACATCATAATCTGGAGACCTGCATGGCAGAATTCATCATGCTTATTCAAAACTAGTTTATCTACAATATGGTGTTTTGAAGGAAGAACTATGGGATAACGAAAGTTTTCTAAATCCTTTCTCATGCTAATTTTAGATTTGACTCTTAACAAGCCATCTGAATCTAGTAGTGTTTGCATTTTTGATATTCTTGTTTTGCAGTCTTCCCCAAAGCTTTGTCTCTGAACTTGTTTCAATACTGTTTTTTCAGCTTTCTCGATCTCTTCAACATTCAGACCACCATAGTTTCTTTCATCGATCTTGACTTTGGCATTTCTGTAGAAACGAAAAATCCATGCCATGATTCTGATTATTTGGTTGTAAGTTGAAATTCTAGTACAAAATGCTAGACTCTCTGATTCAATGTTGGTAGCCGATACTACTGTTTTTCGTCTTTCCAAATTGACAACATCAAAATCCGGGCCCGCATCCGAGACTGGCCATTTATCACTAGGTTGTGCCAGCCACTTTGGTCCCACCCACCAGCGACCTATCTTCAATTTTTCAGCAGTGCATCCCCGTGACGGTAGATCAGCCGGATTTAAAGTACCGGATATGTGTTTCCAATCCTCAGGATTCGTTAGAAGCCGAATTTCTTGTACTCGATTGTACACCAGTTTTCATTTCTTCTAATCCAGTATAGCGCATTTACTGAATCAGACCAATAAAAGGTTTTCAAGTTCTCTACCTCTAGTTCTTTGAGTATGGTGTTTGCCAACCTTGCTCCGATAACACAGGATAATAACTCCAGTCTTGGAATAGTTGCTTCTCTTATTGGAGCTACTCTCGTCTTGGCTTGTATTAGTTGGCAAGACACCTCGTCATTGTAGGATGTTCTAAGAAAGATGCAGGTGGCATAAGCTGATTTACTTGCGTCGCAAAATATGTGGAGACTTGATTCACCAAGTTGGATGTCATGAGGTGAGAGCTTACGCGGGATTCTTATTTTCTTCAAGACTTCTAGTTGTTCTTTCCATTTTGTAAATTTCTTTTTCATATCTTTGGGTAGTTCATCATCCCACTTGAGCTTTAGTTTCCAACACTCTTGCAGCATTAGCTTAGGCAGGAGAGTAACCGGAGCGGTAAATCCTATAGGATCAAATACTTTGTTGGCTTCAGAAAGAACAAATCTTTTAGAGATCTTCTTTGGATCGCTTTTTTCTTCAAAACTCATCAAGCTAAGCCTGTCATCTTCTATGTGCCACTGCAGCCCCAAAATTGGTTCAGATGATTTTTGGTCTTCCATGAGTCCTATGCTTTTACCTGCTATGTTGTCTTTAACAGGAAGATTGTACCGCCAACCTCGTAGGTCAAATTGCGCTGACCCTAATATATTTCTAGAATTGGCAATAAATTCTTGTAATTCTTCTTCAGAATCTACACTGGTTACGCAATTATCGACGTAGAATGAATTCTTCAGCTTTTCAGCTGTATGTCTGAGAGGCTTCTTCTTCGCGTTCTCTACTTCTTCTTCGTTTACTTCTTCTTCTTCTACTTCGTTTAAAAGATGCAACAAGGTCGCCGCTAACAGGAATGGACTAGCATTAATGCCGAAAACCACTCGACAATGCCTATAAACTTGCAGCTGTTTATAATCACCATCTTTATACCAGAGAAATTTCAAAAAGTTTTTGTCCTTCTCTTTTAAGCTGATCTGAAGGAATGCTTTTTTGATGTCTGCACTGACGCCTATTTTACCCTTTCTGAATCTGTGCAATATAGAGGGTATCAGTTCTATCAGGTTTGGACCCTTGGCTAAGCAATCATTTAATGATAAGGAGTGTTTCTCTTTTGCAGAGCCATCAAAAACAGGTCTTATCTTAGTAGTAGAACTTTGACGAATCACAGCTCTATGAGGTAAAAAGTGACCTTCATTTGCACCCGAGTCAGGAATCGTTTCTATGGTTCCTTCAGTTTCCCATTCTTCGAACACTTTCTGATACGCATCTAAATTCTCAGAGGACTTCAAGTTATGAACAGTTGACTTAAGTCTTTTTTCCGCTAGTTCTCGATTAGTAGAAAGTGTCGGATGATTTTCAATCCAAGGTAGTGAGACAATATTCCTTCCATCTGAATCTCTATCCACCGTGTTATTAAATAAGTCTAAAGCCTCTTGGTTTAAATCTTCGGCTTTTTTTCTCTCGATTGGATCTCTTATTCCAAGTACGTCTAGTTCCCAAAGGTCTTTCAATTTTTCACTTTTAACATGTAAGGAAATGGCAAGTAAAGAAGTGTTGCCAGTTCCCCTAGACTCTGGAACCTTCCCCATCAAAGTCCACCCTAAATGAGTCTCAATTGCAGCGAGGCCACTTGATAAAAGCTTAAAATTTCCAGTGAAAAGCTTCCCAATAATATCTGCCCCAATTAGCAAGTGGATTTCATTGTTCCCTGTTTTAGTACTATGATCTGAAAACTCTATTCCGCAGCGTTTTGCTTCTATAATCCAGGGACCATCTGTAATTTTTGGGATCTCTGCGCATATTTTTTCTTGGTCAAACACTTCAAAGTTACATGAAAAAGTTTTTGAAAGATTGCTTAAAAATATTTTGTACCGCTCATGGGTTCTAGTTTCTTCCGACCCCCCGAAAAGACTGTGATTCATTTCTTGTTGTCCCAAAGACTGATAACCAATATCCTGAACTATCTGCTTTGAAAGGTACGAATGCTGACTTCCAGAATCATACAAACATCTTATAAGGATCTCTTTATCATTATTTTTTAAGATTACCGATGAAGTCTGCATTAATACATCTTGGTTGCAAGTTTTGTTAGCCAAGGCTTGGGTTTTATCACTCGCTTTCTGCTTGGGGACATCTTCGTGACGTTCAGTTTTGTTGACATATTCTGGGCACATAGTAGAGAAATGTCTTTTCTGACATTCTGAACATCTTACATAACACTTACAGTCTCGGGCGAGATGTCTAGGTTTTAAACAAATAAAGCAACAACCTCGTTCTGATAGAAATCCCTTTTTCTCTTTCATAGACTTATTTTTAAATGTGTTACACTCCTGCAAAGAATGGGTTTCATCACTGCATAACACACATTTATTAACCCTTCTACTGGTATCATTTAATAATCCTGACGCAGTGGGCACATTTTTATTAGGTGTAAAAGAACGATAGCCAAAATTTCTATTCTGTCTGGCAGGCAACTCGAACTCTTTCGTTTTAGCGTCATACGAAGTGGTGTGATGCGAAAATCCTTTGTCATTTGAAAGATGGTTTTGAAATTGGGCTTTCTCACGTGACTCTAATTCTAATTTTACAATATCCAACATTTCAGAAACTTTCCAAATATCTTCAGATCCACAATTTTTAGCAATTTCAATTACAATTTCTGGAGGCAATAGTTTGATGAGAATAGGGCAAAATAATGCTTCATAATTTTCAGGATTTAATCTGAGCGATTCAAGGTTACGCACCTGTGTCAGACATGTGTCATATAATTTTCGCAATGCGTGAATATCGGTAATTCTTTTCACAGGGGTTAAAGATAAAAGTTTATTTAAATGTGAATTAATCACTAATGTTTTCTTTCCGAAACGCTCTTTTAAAGTATCCAGAGCAACTTGATAATTGTCATTGGTTAAAGAGAAACCTTGAATTGCATGGGCTGCTGATCCGGTTAAATACGATTTTAGATAGTTAAATTTATCGACATTAGCAATATCTCTATTTTTATGGATAACCGACTCAAATTGATCGAAAAATCGTTGCTGAACTTTCTTCGCTGAAACTTAGTATACGTATTCACAGAGAAGCTCAAATCAAATGAAAACACATGGTATAAATTTCGCTACTCTTTAATTGCGCCGATATATTTACATTATATTTACAATTTTAACAGAAACAGGAATAACACATTTTCTCCCGCTCAATCCGAGAGTTCTAAAAAGTTAAAGAATGTTCTGGCTGTTTTTCCGTTTTGCGCATGCGCGATCAGTCCGCAGAAACGATAGCAGGCTCGCATTCGCGACATATAGAATAGTCGAACAAAAATCTGAATGTTTTGAAGCTGTTTGAAAAAACTAGTGGTTTCAATTTTTCTTACTGTGAATATCTATTTAATTTTTTTTTAAAACGTAAATGTGAAAAACACATTTACGTTTCTCCGAGTCATTTTTGTTTCATGCAAATTCCATATAGGAAAGGTTTCAAAGTTTCTTAACTTCATTATTTGCTTTAATATCCTGCTTAAAATTTGTGTAATTAGGTTTTAGCTAATAAAGATTATACAAAGCAAAAAGATATATTATAATGAAATCCTGACCGAATATTTATTGAATTATAATTTAAGTTGTATTGAAAAAAAAACATTAATACATTTCATTTAAATACCTGCTTTAAGTACTGGTAATTTCATGTACTAAAAAATTAGGAATTAACTATACTTGAAGTCTAAAATAGTTAAATCTTCATAATATTGAAAATGGAAGAAATTTAATGAATGACTCGTTTGAAATTTTTCATTTCTGAAAAACCTTTTTGGTATGAAAGAAAACAAAATGGCTTCTCTTCTCCTGTTGTCATGCATCATATTATACAATCAACGTAATTTAAAACTGAGATCCAAGAATAGTACCCTGAATTGATATTTAATGGTACAAATGTTAATTGATTAAAAAATAATAAACTGTCACGAGATTCATTTTATATATATATGCACTTATTCCAGTTTACTTAAAGCTTACTGGTTCAGTAAGCAATTTTTCAATCTTTCTTAAATGGTCATGGGTGGGCGCCAATTTCTTTAATACCCGTAACTGTTTAAGAAATGCAATTTCAATCACCTTTAATATTAACAGCATATCTTCATACATGAATGTGAAGGTATTCTCCTTAAAACACATGACAATTTTTAAAAAAATGCTTTTCTAAATGTAAGCAAGTGTGGGAATTTAATGATTGTAAAATATTGTATCAAGGTAAAATAATGCATGCAGCCCACTTATGTAGTGGGCCTAATGCTGTTGAAAGGAATTCGCTCACAAGTACAAAACTTGTTATTCTATATTTGTATTATAGTTAGCTTAAGTTACGAAAACTAGTTGACAATAGTACTAAAAATTAAGTTACGATGTAGTGATATAAAACAAGTTACAATTGTAAAATTCTTGTTGATAGATTGAAGTTCTCTGCTTTCATGTGTCCATTACTAAACCTTTCTATCTCAACTCACTAGCATCCACCTCGATCCACACAATTTCTTACAAGTAACACTGATTTTAAAAAAAATAATTTTAATCAGAACTAAATCAAAAGCAATTTGCAATGTAAAAACCTTTTTATTTGATCTACAAAAATATCAGATTAAAAAATAGACCTATTTCAGGGATAAAAATTTGGAAATCTTGAATCAAGGGTATAATACAAAATTATCAACTTAACAAAATATTAACATATAAAATAGTATAAATGAACATTATTTAATGAGTATAACAAATTTCCTTAAATGTAAATGAATAAAAATTACAAATCAGGTGACAAGGAGAAAAGAAAATATGCACTTCCATCCATATGGTTATGAAATAAAATTTCCATGAAATTTTCAAATCACAGAACAGTTTAAATATAAATTTTCTTAAATGCATAACAAGGTTTTTATATAATTACCATTATTATTTTCCTTTAAACTTTTCAATAAGACCTTGAATCCTATCATTCTCATACTCATTAAAAGGTATTGACAAAGAAAATTTTAATTTTGTAGAAGATAAGATGTTTTTGCACAGCTGTAAGTTATCTGCATTGCAGTCAGTAGTAACAGTCGTCTTGGAGTTATTCGATCCATGCATTTTTTCTTGCATTGATGCTGGAACATTTAATTCTCGTTCAGAAGATATTAAAGAAAGATCCCATTTCGAGTTATATCCACGATCCTCAGACATTAGCCCTATGCCAGAATCTAAGTTGCTCGAAACTTTGTCCATTGACTTTGATTTCAATGTGCTATTTTCTTGATAATCATGCTTGCCTTTACTGAACTGGGAGACTGAATGCTTTCTGAAATCTGTACTATTATCAGAACTAGTGGAACGAAGCACTTCAACTGATCTGCCATGTTTAGAATTAAGGCAATAACCATGTGAAGTATTTAGGGAATTAAGTGTGTTGGTATTATTATAGTGTCCTGGATTTAGACTGTCAAAATGGTTTATAGGCACATTATCACTAATTGATGAACATATTTGGTTCATTGAAACATCTGGATTAAACAAGCTATTTGTTGGATTGGACAAGTTTGATTCTGAATTAAAATAATTTGGGTTTAAAGTTTCAGACTGGAGCTTTGATGGAAATATTTCAGAATAACATCCCATGGTAGACTGTTTAGCAGTAAAATTCTCAGAATAAATTAGATCATCTTTGTTTCTTTTATCATGCAAATGATCATTAGTACAAGGATTAGACTTGGAAAATTCAATATTCATGTTTAAAAGTGCAGATCTAGAATCGGGAAAATGCTGTAGCAAATTGCTGGAACCCATGCAAGGAGAGCTTTCTTCAGTCAATTTTTCCAGGTTACTTTTACATTTATATTCAAAATAACGATTAGAAATATCACCATTCATTTCAGGAAAGAAAATATTACCATTCGATTTTGTGGAGTGTAGATTATTACCAAAAGACATATTGTCATTTAAAGCATTCGTGTTTGTGAGGTTTGAAGATGTCAAAGGAGTTTCATCATGCATACATTTGGCATTTAAATTGAGAAAATAATCTAAAAGGCAATCATGCCTATTGATGTTACTTTCACAGGCACTTCTTGTACCAGATGGTTCAGCCCCTATAGCATGAGGTTTTGAAATGGGACATCCAGTATCATAGTCATCTAACTGAGAATGATGTGCAACAATTTTCAGTTCCAGATTATCTGTAGTCACGGTTATTAATGGTGGATTCTTTTCAGAGATCAAACCTCTAAAGTGCTTAAGAGTAGAAAGATGAGGATCCGATTTTAAATAGTGGTTAATAACAGTATTGTTTTTTAAAAAATCAGCAGCAGCATTAACAGGACTTAAGGACCTTTGTGCTATCATTTTATCATTTGGGGTAGAATTATCACTAAAACTGTCAAAATGTTCCTGAGCTGGCATGACATTACATGTGGAAGAATATGTTTGGTCGACTGAATGTAAGGGTACAGGGATCTCAATTTCACTGTTGCTAAGAGTATTTTGTTCACTGACACTAAACCTATGACTTCCAGCTTGAGGTTGAATAAAATTATTTGAAGAAAAAGATTCTTCCTTGGACTGTATTGAGGAGTTATCAAGAGAATGGAGTGTCAAATGCTTAAGTAGATTGGAGCTCATTTTTGGAATTTCGGACATATTACCTTCTTCATGGGATTCAGAAAAAGTACCAAGGCCTTTAAAATTATTGTTATCACTTGTTTTACCCAACTCACAGCTTTGAGAAAACATTGGTAAATCATAGTCAGAATTTAACTCAGTATTAGAATGCATTGCTGGCACTTTAACGCTTTTACTATCACAGTTAGAGCTTGAACAAATCAGTTGAGAATCAACAAAAGCTTGGTGAGTAACAGGAGGATTTGTACTGCTTCCTTCAAAATCACAAGAGGTTGAACTTGTCTTGACATCTCTCCATTTGTAATCAACAGAAGCAGGCATCATATCAGACTTTTTTCTTGGAGCTGTAGAAAACTGTAGCATATCCTGACTTCTTGATTTTGAATTAAATGGAACTGAAATATAATTATTTTTCATGCATTTAGAGAATTCATTCTTATTTTTATCATTAAACACATGCCTAGAAGATGGTAAACGTTTGTCTTGATTTTTTGCATTGTGCAAGCCGATATTTGAATGGTAATTATGTTTCGCTTCATAGGCAAAGTTTTCTATTCCTTTCATATTTTCATGAGAAAACCTCTGGAGAATAAATAAAACAATATAAACAGTTTATAAATTATAGTTATTGTTATACAAGTAAATTTAATTAAATTCATTAAAGTGTATATATACACTAGAAAACACGAAAATCGACCAGAAAATCGATTTCTTTTTTATTGCTACAAAATAGTTTTCAACTCCTTAACTTTCAAACAATACCAAAAAATTGTAAATATTCTGAATATGTACAAACATATTTCAAAAACTTTAAAACTCAATTACTGAAGAACAGTTTTTGCAATGAGCTTTGTTCAAATGGTGATAATTCAATAATGAATATTGATCTATTATAATTATTTTTGTATCATTATAATCTAATACAATGAATGCTTTGACACTCAGAGTTAGTTAAGAAATGAATTTTTAGTTAATTTTTAAATGTTAAAATTCTTGAAAAATCTTGATTTTTTATGCTTCCTTGATGAAAAAATTTTAAAAAACCTATTCCCTCTAGCAACTTGATTGAAGGTAAAACATGAAGAATAGTATTATAGGAATAATATTCAACAGGAATTGTCTTTCTGAACAAAGTGAATTTGTGATATCACTGTTCATAAAACATGCTAATTAGCTAATTATATCTAAATTAGAAAATTAATGATTAGCTTAATCTGATTTTTTCACACTGAAATGATTTTAAGCATAAACCTATGACCTATTGTAAGAAAAACTAGTTTTTTAAATCAAAATTTTTTAAAATTCTTCAAGTGTATATATACAACCTTAAATCACTTAACAGTAAGCAATTATTAAAAAGGAAGGAAAAAAATTAAAGGCAAAAATGTTTGACGTAATAAAATAAAATCAAAACAGAAAAGCTTTTAATTTCAAGATAAATATTCCAGTTTCAAATTATATGCAAAATTTCATTTCTGATTTGATAAATTAGTAGTGTTTCAAGAGCTATATTTGTTGGATGGTATGATCCACTTTGTAGTATAAACAAGAATGATCACAAGTGAGAGTTGACCTCCAGTATAGTTACCTAACCACTTACAGGGAAAGCTTTCCAATGTAGTCTGGAGAGCTGGAAAAATTTCTAAAATTCTGAGGTAGGTACATGATGCCGTTGCACTGGAGCAACACAAAGGGCTATTGGCGACAGCCCAGGATTCATCCTGAAGGGAAAGACACACCTCATAATTTTGAACCACGATCAGATGACGAGGACAACACCTGAGCTGGCAACCCACTCCAAACTTCCATAACATGAGAACATTTGAGGCCATGATAGATTTAACATGCATCAGCCCCCAGCTACATGACAATCTTAAGTTGGATCGAGTTTCAAACTCCTAACCCTCAGGTTGCTAATCCATTACTCTACCAACTAGGCAACCAAAGTAATTCCTAGCACATACATTTTATATAATTACCTTATTAAATTATATTAACACTTTGAAATTAGTATTTCCTCACAGCCTTAAAAGTTAGAAATTAACATCCAATTCTTACAAAATATTTAGATATAAATTAGAAAATATTTAGATATATTCTCTCTTTCATTATGTTTTGTTCTAATAAGAGTTTTAAATTTAAATTCAATTAAAAAAAAGAATTATTTTGTAAATAGTGCAGAAGCAGAGAGAGAGCATGAGTTTTATATTTCTGTCTAGAATACTTACATTTGGTGCAAGCCTTGAATTCTGGTGAGTATTTTCAGTCCAGAGAGTTATTTTATTAACTTTGCCTAGAGAGAATGAATATTTTTTAAAACCAGAGCTGATAATGAAACATAACACTCGACTTTAAACTCTTTATAGAGGTACATAAACCCTTAACAGGATTGTTGGAAGTAGATTGGTAAAACTAAAATAATAAACCAATATGGCGGGGTAATTCCTTGATATATTGTGGTTCTTAGGAACAAGAAAAAATTGTGATACATTGATTGCCAAGAAAAACTTGCTTGTAAGAAATGGAGTAAGTTATATATTAAACCCGATGAATTTATCTGGTGTTGTTCAGGTTTAATTGGTTAAACGTCAATTGAAAGTGATCCCCAAATCACTTTTCTGACATGGAAAATGCAAATAGAGAAAAATAAACAAGCACAAAATAATTTTTAAAACTCAGATTTTTATAGCTTCTATAATTTACTTTAGATTCATTTCACATACTGTAGGTAAGACAAACCTACAAAAACTGATACTGAGATGACTATACACAAAAGTCGATTTTGAGTTTTGGAGTGATTGTGAATGCCCTTTAAGTTCATTTTCTAAAAAAATGGCATATATCGTATTATTGCAGTCAGTTTTTTTCTTATCAATATTTTTTATTTGTAGCACCTTGCACCAGGAATGTGAATTTGGAATTCCACCATCATTATGAAAAGCTGACAAATCATATTGATACGATACCATGATCAACGTTTCAAGCAATTACACTTTATGCTTGAAAATTCCATCCCGCATTTTACAGACGGGATATATAAACAATGATACTGAGTGATTTTCAGCACAACCGTGCCCATCTGCTATTGCATCATACTCTAAGATTCTTAAAAACTCCAAGGTCATATTGAGAGACAACTCCTGTAGATGTTAACTCTGATATCATCTGCATAGCCAGACTGGGAGAGAGCACCTCCTAGCAAGTGCTCTGTCCAGGATGACGGGACATTACACCTCTCTGCACATCCAAGACAAATAGAATAGGGGTTAATATGTAGCCTATGCTATCCACAGAGTTTCAAAGAATACATGTACCAAATTTGGATTGGTCAAACGGTATAGATTTGTAGAGGACAGACATACCAACTCTGCTTTATATGTATAGATTATGCACTTTTATATAAAATTTCTATTTAAACACTGAATCAATGGTAAAACCTTTTAAAACAATATTAAATATGGTGAAAGATGAAATTTCTCCTCATCCACACTTTAGAGCAGGGATGCACAGAATGCGGTCCTCCGCTGATTTGCTGACAGCTCGCCTCTCCATTTGTCATTTTAACTTTAATAAGTCATATGATAGGTAATTTTAAAAAATTGCACATGCACACAATAAAGTAGCTGTGGCATCCATTTTCCTTAATTACAAGAAAGTTTCAGAAAACTTCAATGCCAACTTCAAGACTGCATATGTTGAAAAGATTGATAATTTGATATCAGCCTTCAAGGATCGTTTTTCTGATTTGTAAAACAGTTACTAGATTTATTTAGCTATTCATTTTGCCTGAAAATGCACCTGAATCAGAACAATTTCAACTCATCGATACACGAAACGATGAGAACCTGTGAAATAAATTTAATGAAGACAAATTATTAAACTTCTAGTGTTGTGTCGTTAAAAGTGATTGTAAATCATTGCTAGATGATGCATTAAAATGCACAAGCCTCTTTGGGTCAACAAATATCTGTGAACAAACTTTTTCAATCTTGAATTTTAACAAATTGAAAAATAGGAATCATTTGACTAATGAAAATATAGAATCAATTTTGCACTTGGCTGCTACAAAAATTGAACAAAATATTAAAACAATTGTTAAATGAATGCAATGTCACACATGAAATGAAATTCTATGTTTATTTTTTATTATCTTTCTTTGTAACAATATGATAAATAAAATAAATATATGATAGATAACTTGTATGGGTTTTTTGGCAACCCTCCCATAAGTCAGTGATTCTATGTGGCCCTTGGTCTTAACAAGCCTGCTTTAGAGACATCCAAATCTGTTTACTATGTTTAGTCTTTTCATGGAGGCTGGTATACATGCTGTCCCATAACTAATCTCACCAGAGGCTCGGAAGACACTTGGTTATCAATTGAGGATTGGAAGAACTATTGATTCAGTCAATTATTCACTCAAGAATCTGACCCATTCCTAAGACTTCGACTCCGTGTAGAACCGAAGAGAACAAGGGACAAAGATCAGTTAGCTGATCTGCTCGCTGACTGCATTGTTCTCTTTAAGAGATGTAATCTTTATTCTCACTGTTGGTAAAGCATGCTTCCATTTTCAAGTAGCAAGAAGGATCACCATCTTTAGTTCCTCAGCAGAAGTATTTCAATACTTATAACATAGGTTTGGGGTCCAGGGATTTGAGTCCCTAGAACAAAATTTAATTGTTGAAAAATATTTTATAATGTTTTATCAGGTCTTCAGCTATTGTTCCTTCTCGCTCTCTAAGATAGATTCACTCCCTCAAGATTAAAGTTCTCAGAGACTTCCTTTTGTGGATAATAAAATTCATACAAAGATTAAACTTTTTTAAATTCTGAACTCTAAACACTGTTTCTAGAATTTAAAACAGAGAAGATAAAGCAGTATTATAAAGATACCTAATTGGCTTTTTAGCTTCACTTAATTGCAAGACTGAGGTAAAAAAGCTACTATATACTTACAATTTTTATTTCTCCTGTCTCTCTTTTCTCTCTCCATCTGAGACTTGATAGGGGAAATGAGACATAAACGAGACTGAACAGCATCATTTATAGCTAAAATAGATTCCAGTATTTAATATATAACTGTATAATTTCGCTCATTATACAAGACCAAATAAAGCAGTTTTAGTAAAAAAACATTTCTTAGAAGCATACCCAATTGAAGTAGCCTTCTTCCTGGCATTTTTTTGTCCTCCATGAAATTTTCAAGGTCGTGCTTGCAACAAAAATTCAAGACCACATTCTTCCCAATACTCCTGAAAATTCAAATATTAATTTACTCTTACATTGCATACTTAATCACCCTAAAAAACAATTCATAATTTTTCAAAAAAAAATTTTTTTCAGTTTAACACTCTTACTCTCCAAAATGGTTCCTTATAGTAAAAACTAAATAACTGAAATTTAAACAAAATATATTAATATTTAGAAGTAGTTCAACTCCCAAAGTTTTGTGTTTTGACATCAAAAAGTATTACATGGCATAAAATTAAGGAAATAAAATATTTATTGAAATTTATTTTTATACAGAAATCAGTACATAAGAATAACATAAGTCTTATGTTAATTAAAAATTAATAGGACCAGAGGATGTACCTAGAAAATTGTTTTTTTAGTCTGAATATGTATATCAATACTTCTAAACCACCTGCAGTAAGAATCGTAGTTATCAATCATTTTGTGTTTCACTATGAGCTTGTACAATTTCCAGTGCTTCATGGTAATCTTTCTGATCATCCCACATTTCTGGAGCAACTTGTAAAAATCCATTTGGGAGACTTAATTGTTCAAATAGCTTGGACACAAAGTCCTCTAATTCCTTCTCCATTGTAAATTAAGATCACAGTGCATTTTATGAAATAGTCTTTTTCTTTCCTGCAAATCAATTTTTTTGTCCTGTGGAGTATGCTCTGGTCAAAAAAAGCTGGGGCAATATTCTGATAAGTAACAAAGATGATTTGATAGCTTCTCTGATGCAACTTTTGATACCTTCAAATTTATATTTGAATGACAAAATGTTTTAGGGATAGGTTGGTTGGGTTTTACCTTGCGAATATAAATCTGAATGGTAACAATGCCAAAGGGCCCAAACCAATCGCCCCTTCCAATATTTTTTAAGCTAGACATAATGCACTGCCATGGTAGCGAAATGAACAAATGTTGGACAAAATAATCAATAAAAATTATATTTCCCGACAATACAGATAAACACTGCAAACTCAGTAGTTGGGGGTCTTGCTCTCAAATAATTTTCTATGTTTATGTCCTTACCAGCTACTTTGCCAATACTGTTCAGTGGACAAAACACCTTCAAAATATGCCATTTTGTGTTTTTACTTACTCACAAAATTGAGTGACTTCTAAGACATTAACGATTAAATTTGGAAAAATTCAATTTGGAAAACTGGCCAAAAATAATGAACGTAATATAAGGATTTTAAAAAACTTACTGTTTTTCTGAATAAAATAGTATCTGAAGATCGATTTTTTAAATTGAAATCACGTAAATAGTGGTTTATGCGATATAAACAAGCTTTTGTGGTCACGTACTGTTTGGTTTGTTGATTTCCTTGAGACTTATAACTGCAGAATCAGGCTTTTGTCTCCATTCTTCCTAATTACAATAAACAATACAATAACAAGTAATTGACACACACACACAGTGAAAGCTTTACTGACACAGAGGAGAGAAATACACCCAGGGAGGAATGCACATTCGAATACGGTGGAATAGAGGTTTTCTCGTCCTCGCGCATTTTTTTGTATCTGTCATGTCACTTAGTTTTCCAAAACACAATTACAGGTTTTCCTCTCTCTATAAATTTGTATGGTGTCTTTCGTGTCTTGATGTTCATAAAAATTAACATCAAACACATTATTAGTTCTCTGTGGATTCTATATACCTACTGGGCCAAATTTTTACATAGTCACTTTTACTATTTCAATCATAGATAAGAGCCAGGTAAACCTAAATTCGATAAATACTCTTTGAAGATACATCTTAACAAAAAGTTTCAAATGCAGAAAAATCATTGAAGGAACAATTTTTCTAAATTAAACGGTATTCGTTCCACAATTTTAAATAATTCTATTCAAGCATAATACAACAAATGGCTGAATTTAGTTCAATAATAATAATATAGATGGCACCACCAAACATAACCTTCACTCGAAATTCCTCCTACCTCCAGGATTGAGTGATTTTTCTTTTCCGATTTTAAACATTTTACTGTCATTCTTTTCTAGGGTTTTAGTAAGATGATTTTTTCACTGAGCCAACAGTTCAAGAATTATTCCACTCAATCAGCTTAGTAAACTAACGTAATAAACGATACACAATATCGATCTCAAGTATCTCAACATATTTTATTTATCTATATAATTTAAGATGGACTGTTTACACTGAATATTTTCGCCCCATATGAAGTTATTTATCCGTTTTGGGTCATTCTAAAGCAAAATCAGTGGTTTCGGTGTTTGGTTCCTGTCTGTGTATGTGTGCCCGCACTACTTCCAAACGGCTGGGTGTGTTTTCATGGAATTTTGTATACGTGTGTACTTCCATTCATATAATGACTGAACTTCGATGCATCAGTCTGTCTGTCCGGGGCCATCATGAAGGAACGGGCTTGAGTGCAGCTTCCGTGATGTCACGAAGTGGGGGTCGTTGGAGAGAAGAATTGGCAAGCAAAGAGTCCGTGATGAGACGGAAAGAGATAGTAAAATCTCGATATAAGCAAATCCATCAATCTATTTTTTCCAAGATTTGAAAACACACAGCTTAATCTTTTTGTTGTTAATTTCGGATTAATTTTCACTCAAAAATATTCGTTCCTTAGTATTTCCGGGATTAACATAATGTCTGGAGCAATTTTCGTTAAGAGATCTCAGTACCATATAATTCGTTAAATGTGGAATATTTGTCTTACATTAGTTTAAACCTTTAGAAATAAGTGTGCTGAATTTTTGAATGAATAGAAGCAGTTTTAAAGAATTCATTCAGTAATTACGGAGCAATTTTTTTTAAGACATCAATGGCCATGCTTATGTGACAACTAGTGGGAATATTTTCCCTCTTTCTTGTAAAATTCAAATTGAAGTAAATGTAGACAAAAAATATTTTCGATCCCTTTCCTATTTAATAGTATTCATTGTCTTGATTTATGTAATACTTATTTTTAGGATAAATTACGAAATTAAAATAATAAATTTTTAGATAACTTGAGAGTGTGAGGATTCATTGATGGACCCCTCAATTAACCCTCCCAAAGGCAAACTCGCCGAAAGGTCGTAAAAGAACCGGACAATACGTTTCCATCTCTCTGGCGCCAGACGGTCGGGACTTGGATCAGAGACTAACAAAAGAGATTCTTTCCGAAAAGCGCCCAGGTGTTTAGGAGTGCACCTGCCAGTTGATTAAGTCCACCTGCTAGGTAATCAAGCCACCTGCGCTAAGTAGCTGATCCCATTTTACGTCAGAGAGTCTCTACCGAATCAGCAACCTCAAAAATGAACAAAGCAAAAACGAACCAATCAAAAGTAAGAACCAATCAAGAACGAACGAATCGAAAGAACCACCAGCGAACAAAGGCTGCGAGGTTTCAGAAGGAGAAGCAGGGAGTCGAATCGTCAGTTCTTGCCTGTGATCTCGATCGATCAGCTTGACTCAGCGACCCTTTGAGCGGTCACTCCTTAGGGAGAAAAGCATTGTTAAAAGACGGTTCTCTCACCCCGAGAGTACGCGTTCTTGTAGCCGGCGTAGGCTGCCCATCTCGACACTTGTTTGTGTTCCCGAGCTAGCGTCTTAGCTCAGTGACCCGTTGAGCGGTCAACCCCATTTAGGAGCTCTTAATAATTTGGAAGACGGTTCTCTCACCCTGAGAGTACGCGTTCTTGTAGCCTGGCGTAGGCTGCCTATCTCGAGTTCCTGCTTTATACTCGTTCGAGATTTGAACCAGCGACCCCAGCGAAGCCGTGCCTGTCTTGTGCTGATCCGACGACCCCAGCGGAGCCGTGCTGTCTTGTACTGACCCGACGATCCCAGTGGAGCCGCCCCCTGATTGTGCCGAACCGACGACCTGCGAAGAGTCCGGTACCAACTTCTTGTCCGGCAGTGAACCTGGATTGACCCGTCGTCCCGTGAGGATCCGGTGCTGACCTTGTGAAATCGTCACCCGACGAGTAGAGTTCATCTAGAGACTGTTGAGATACCTTTCTCCCACTCAGAGCCTTTTGCGCGTACCCGAGATTACGACTACCCGTCGCATCCCCTTGGCAGAGGCATCGAATTCGCAAAAGTGCCTTGTATATAAACCCTCATCTAATCAAGAAATTGTTGTGAATAAAATTAATGTTTATTATTTAAGCTAGACTCTTCTCTGTAGATTTGAATCTACCACGCTACCAGAGAAGTTATTACAAGAGCTTAAAAAATAGTAAAAAACTAGTTTTATTTATATAAAGATTGAAACAAATCCATTCTTATATGATTTGTAAGTAATCTTTTACAATAGTTAAAACTTGCAATTCTGATTGTTCACTTTTTATTGATAACAAGCAAAATTGCCAGACCTCACTCGGGTTGAATTGGTTAACTGTATATTGAAAGTGATTAGAAAATAATAACTTTGCTCTTTCGTAGAAAAATGCCAAATCATTTAAGTGTGAGTGAAATAATTTTAAACACCTTTTCGACAATTTTATAATTTCTACAACTTACTTTGGACACAAATTCTATATATGCATATCCATCCATGTAATACTTTTCACATATATCGCACCCCTGTTAACTGTTAAAGGTACAAACTGACGAAAGGTGACAGAGTTGTGAAAAAAGTGACATATAAGTTGCTTAAATATAGCTTCAATTCATAAAATAAGCCACCTTGGCCATCTGTCGCTGACAAAGAATTCGTAATATTTCAAAAGTCCTAGTTAGGATATTTTTAACATGGTTCATACACAACATAACATAACATAAGTTTAACATAAGTTCTTTCAATAATGGCAAAATTCAACTTAAAATTTGCTTTATTCTAACTTACATGCCGCTTTAAATAGAATACTTTGTGTATGATGAAAAGGAATTACAATTTATTGAAATAATAAATATTTAAAACAGAAAATAATTAAAACAAAATAAAAGTTGGAGAGAAAAAATTCTAAAGATGTAAATTTTCGAGATTCGTTTTTATCTCTCGATCTTCCACAGTTGCCACAACTTATAACTAAAAATTAGACGAAATTTAAAAATACGAAATTAATTTTTAGTGTAAAAAACAGAAAATATCTTTGAATGTGGCAAACGAATACGAGTTTCCATTTCGTTGCAAAATATCGTCTGTCCCAAATGTTCGGAAATAGTTTATGTTTCGCAAAGAAAATGAATAAGACTCAAAATACAAAAGTATTAGAATTTAAATTCCGTAAAAATAGTTTTTGATAAAATAATTTATTTTTCAGCAATACCGGTAAGATAATCCAAGTAATTGCCTGCTAGATATACCTTCCAGCTACTCCAAAACTACCAAATTATGGTTGATTTAAGAAGTTACTCAGATGTTTTAACATGAAACTTGTTTAAATACGTAAGCAAAGGAATCTTAAATACTGTATTCACTAAATTAAAATATAGTGCATCAAATATAGAACATTGAATTAAATATGTTGAAAAACTGTTATGTGATACTTGTACAAACACAAAATCAGACAGAATGCGAAGACGGGCAGACAGACTAAAGCAACCAAGTTCAGTCACTAAATGAATGTAAGTACTCACAGTATGCAAAGTTTTATGAAAATACGTATATTTAACCGTTTGGACGTAGTACGGGCACACACATACATACAGACACCAAACGCGGAAGAGACAGAGTTTTCATCAAAAGGACCCAAAACGGATAGAAAACTTGAAATGGGTCGAAAATATTCAATGCACAAACACTCCATTCTTATTTATAGACTAGCAAAATTGCCCGACTTCACTCGAGTTGAATAGGTTAACTATATACTGAAAGTGACCAGAAAATAATCACTTTCCTCTTTCTTAGAAAAATGCCAAATAATTTAAGTGTGAATAAAACAATTTTTTGACCCCTTTTCGACATTTTTATAATTTCTACAACCTACTTTGCACACAAATTTTATACGTGCAAATCCATCCATGTAATACATTTCATGTATATCTCGTCCCTGCTAGAGGTACAAATTGGCGAAAGGTGAGACATTAACTGCTACAAAAGACGATTTTGAGGGAGGATTATGAATTCCCTTTCTTAAGTTCTATTCCTGTAAAATTGCTCAATTCGTAAAAATGACGAATCTACACTGCGGATATTCTCTCACATAATTTACCTGCCAATATTAAATTTTTATTTGTGGTTTTCAAATTTCGCTACCATTTAGGGAAAGATGACAAATTAATTTGATAAGATATTTATCAATAAGTTTGTTTTATAAGCGAATACGTTTTTTCTTGATAATTCCGATTTGTGGCACGCGCAATAATAAAAGAATTTGTTTTAAAATTTAATGTCTTCAGTAGTGATAAAGCAACGGTAATCTATTATAATTTTTTTAAATAGTAAATAAATTTGATAGCGTTTCTTCTAAAGAAAATCATTGTTTTAAACAAACCTTCCCTATATAACCTTCCCTATTGCTAAAATATACACTGCCGGCCACCGTAAATGCAACACCCTGAAGGAAGCATGCAAATAATATGAAATTTACAACATGCATTAGCGGAGGTGAGATATGCAAATGATTAGAATTTCAGCGCAGACGCACATCACGCGCGCCTGTGGCGCCACTTCAAAGCGCTATTTAAGGCTTGGAGATTTCGACGATTTCAAATACGGCAATTGTGTTTTTCTTGTGGTTTTTTCAAAAAAACGATCAATTATGCCTCGTAGAAAACAGCGATCATCTTTTGATCAAGTATCCGAGTTCGACAGAGGAAGGATAGTGGCCTACCGAGATTGTGGATTATCTTTCAGGGAAATCGGTAGTCGTGTTGGACGAAACCAAACAACTGTAATGCGGATATGTGATCGTTGGATGCAGGAGGGTACGACGGACCGACGTGTTCGATCGCATCCACCTCAGTGCACCACTTCACGTGATGACAGGCATATTGTGCGTATGGCAGTGACGGATCGCTCAGCCACATCACGAACCATAGCACAGCACATTCAGTCTGTACCGCATCATCCAGTGTCTGCGCGTACCATTCGACGCCGTTTACAGCAGAGTGGTCTGTCCGCAAGACGTCCATTGCTTCGTCTACCCTTGACGCAGAACCACAGACGTTTCCGCCGCCAATGGTGCGATGAAAGAAGGATGTGGACGGCAGAATGGAATGAAATTGTCTTTACTGACGAGTCACGCTTCTGTTTGCAACACCACGATGGTCGGATTCGAGTCTGGAGACACCGTGGAGAGAGGATGCTGAACAGCTGCGTTATGCACCGCCACACTGGTCCTGCACCGGGTATTATGGTATGGGGCGGTATTGGATATCACTCTCGCACTCCTCTAGTACGCATTGCCGGTACTTTAAACAGCCAGCGCTACATCTCCGAGGTGTTGGAGCCAGTTGTCCTTCCTTACCTTCAGGGCTTGCCCACAGCCATATTTCAACAGGATAATGCGCGACCACACGTGGCACGCATTGTCCAAGGGTTCTTCGCCAATCGCCAGATTGAATTGCTTCCCTGGCCAGCTCGCTCTCCGGATCTTTCGCCGATAGAAAACATGTGGTCCATGGTTGCTCAACGATTGACCCAGAATACATCCCCAGCTGCCACACCAGATCAACTTTGGCAACGTGTGGAAGCTGCTTGGTCTGCTGTACCCCAAGAACACATCCAAAGTCTCTTTGAATCAATGCCGATGCGTGTGGCAGCGGTGATCTCCAACAATGGCGGCTACTCTGGCTACTGATTTTGGCAGGAACCACACTTCACAGAAGTCTATAAATTTAATCATTTGATACTTGGTCAACATGTTATCTACAAAATAAATTTTGTTGTGATATCTCTTGTCTTTCTTGGTGTTGCAATTTGGGTGGCCAGCAGTGTAGCTTCAATTCGCAAAACAAGCCACTTTGGCCATTCGTCGCTATGACAAAGAATTTGTAATATTTCAAGTCTTAGTTCGGATATTTTGAACATTAACGTTCTTTCAATAATGCAAAATTCCACTTAAAATTTGCTTTATTCTAACTTACATGCCGCTTTAAACAAAATACTTTGCGGGTGGTGTTGCGTGTGATGAAAAGGAATTACAATTTATTAAAATAATAAATATTTAAGACAGAAAATTAAAACAAAATTAAATTTTTTTGGAAAAAGTTATAGATATAAATTCGCGATTCTTTTTTATCTCTTGATCTCGCGCAGTTGCCACAACTTACAACCAAAAATTAGATAGATTTTAAAAATACGAAATTAATTCAGAGCGAAAAAAATATCACTGCACGTGGCAAATGAACACGAGTTTCCATTTTGTTGCAAAATATCGTGTTTCAAATGTTTGGAAATAATTTATATTTTCCAAAGAAAATAAATAAGGCTCAAAATATAAAAGTATTTGAATTTAAATTCTGCAAAAATAGTTTTTTTTAAGTAATTGATTTTTCAGCAGTACTGATAAAACAATTTAACTCACTCTTTTCTCTTACTCTTTTCTGCCTCTCAGAGTGGAATGCGACCCTATGTTCCATGGTAATTATTGCTCGTCTGGATGGGTACTATCACCCCTCTTATTTTGTAAAAACAATTTAGACTCACCCTGTATAAAGGTGGTAGCCTGTCAAAATATAATTCTCTTTCCTATGAAAATATTTTAACTAAAGAAAATATACCTACACAATCTATTTTTACTTTATAAGCAACTTTTAAATTTTCTTTCTCAACAATTAACATCTCTTTTTATTTAATTTCCTCTCTGAAATGCGTAAAGTAACATTTTAATTTAACAGTTTTTACGCGATAAGAAATCAATATATTTATTATATTGATTTATAAATATAAGGAAATAAAAAAGTTATTAATTTTTCAATAGCTAATGCATATGAATCGGTAAAATGAATCCAAAATTTGTAGAAAATCAAATTACACAAAATTTTCTATAAAACATTCTAAAGGAGAAGAAAAAAGAATCTTTATTGAAATTAAAATTATCTGTCACACACAAATTTTGTGTGTGACAGAAAATCTTCATATTGCTCATTAATTAATTCATTAAAATCTAATACATACAAACAATCAGTGGTACCGTAAATTTCTTAGGCCATTTAGGCCACCCTATCACTTAATTTTAAATATTGGTGAATAAACTCTTCCGAATATTCATAAGTTAGTTCTTTTTCAATTGACAAGATCGAGCAGCACATCTCACACAATTCATGATGCACTTTATTGGCAACATAACCAGATATATACACTAGAACAGGCAGAATATCATCTGAAACATTAACATTATTACAGCTGTAAATGATTTCCTCAGATCTGGTATGTCAATCAGTTAAAGTTTCAACAGCTGAATCCCTAAAATCAGTCGTTTATTTGGAAACTACCACTGCTTTTTGATTGTAGCTTTATCAGACTTAAAATTTTCAGTTTACGTTCTGATTCTAGCACTTGGCGTATGGAAACATTGTAATTGACTCAATCATTTGACAATGTTGTCCAAAGCTAGCCTCTAAGCTATTGGTCTGGTCTTACAGACTACTTAAATATGGTAGTATAAAATATATTAAAGTATTAAAGTAAGTAAGCTTACCTTTTAACCCGCGAGAAATAATCGAAAACCAAAAATTCGAACTGTTAAAAAATAAACGTATAATTGCGAGACAACTGTCAGTGAAACTGAACTAGATGAGAACAGACTCCAACTATGGTATAAACAGGGTTTATATAAGGGGATAAACATGTACTGAAAGTAATGGGGCTGGCAGGTTTGGATAATCAACGGGATAATTACAACGTATGAGTGAGGATAAATCATTTGAGGTTCTTAGTATGTTTTTCGGTGCTGATAAAGCTCGACTTAGTTCAAGCCTCAACAAAAACCTTATGAACCAAGACTGAGAGTTATTCAAAGTACTTTAAAATTTTGAAAGGTTTCCTTTACAAATGATTAAACTCATTAAAAATTGCATATCTTTCCATGTTTCCAATAAAATTACTAACAGATAAGTAGTTTCCGTTCAATACTAAATCCCTGAATTGAAAATGTGCCTTAAAGTGTAGCGCTTGCTCAAAGAAAAGGCCGTTATATTACTGTTCGTTGGCTGTAAATTTAATCAATATTTTTATTAATTACATGTTATTCCTATTCATAACACACTACAACGACCAAACAAAGAATTTGATTTGAAACTACATGCAAGTTAAAATACATCAAATTTTAAATGGAACTTTACCGATCTTGAAAGAATATTAATGTTAGAAAAGAATCCGAATTTGGACTTTAGAAACATTGAAAATTCTTTGTTGTAGTGACAGAAGATCAATTTTGCCTGATTTACGAGTTGAAGCTTTTTTGTAAATTATTATAGCTGTTAAAAGTTTGTTGAAAACAGTGATTTAAAAAACCTCTGTCAAATCGATCTAATTTTTTTTTGAAAAATGGTAATCGGTTTCTTCCTAGAAATTAATAAAAAGGTCGAAAAGGGTGTTAACAAATTATTTTTCTGACACTTAAGTGTTGCTGGCATTTTTCTACGAAAGAGAAAATTGAATATATTCTGGTCACTTTTTTAATCCACAGTTAACCAATTCAACCCGAGTTAGGTCGGGTAATTCTGCTAGTCCCTAATAAATAAATCAATATTAAAAAAAATCAATTCATATTGCGCAAAACTAAATTGACCTTAAAGCCAGCAAGAGTCCATAGGGGCGAACTGACTTCTTGACAGTGGGGATCAAGTTATTTTGAGGCCCTACGCACTGTTTACTTCAGGGGTGATTGGCTTAATCACACTCAAATTTGCCAATCAAAACATACTTAAATAATTTTATTAATATTATCTATATTTAAAATTTTTAATTAGACAAACTGTAAAGTTACGTAAATCAATAATTAGTAATAAATAAAATAAGAGTATTAAAGTAATAAAAGTAATAATAACTAAGTAAATTCATGTCAATATAATTTCAGTTTCTCGCTATATTGAATGTTTAAAAAGGAACTAATGTATAAAAAAATAACTTCTATCTCGAGAGATAGGTAGGTATGATAGTTAATTAACGTCGCACAGGAGCAACACAACGGGCTCTTGCCGACTGTCTGGGATGAATCCCAAAGGGAAATATCCAAGGACAACGCCTCGTAATTTTTAATCACAGTCAGATGTAGAGGTCAACACCTGAGGTGGCACCCCACTCTCCAAACTTCCATACCATGCCAACGTGAGGACATTTGAGTCCACGACAGATTTAACGTGAACCAGTCCCAGTGTACTCGACTGTCTTTGGCTGGAAAAAAATGAGGCTTCAGTACCCGATAATGTCTCAAGATGCAAATATTTGTTGGGGGCTAAAGCTGCCAAGACATATTCTCTTCATCACGTCTGGGGAGGTTTAAGGCCTCCTCCCAATGGTTGCGCCTATGAACTCAGTCTGGAATATTTTCCTACTTTTTAAATTCAATTACTTAAAACCAAACAAGATATTAGTTTGGTTTTTAGCTGCATAAGATGATCTTAACAACTTTTAAAATAAAAATTCATTTGAGTTTCAAATTTTAAAGTGTTTTCGTTTGCAGTAAAACAATAGGTGATATACACATCGATTTCCTTTCCGTTTGTCTTCCATTCATTGATTGTTCAGCTTACGTCGTTAGTGTTAATGAATATTAAAAAGGAAAATAAATTGGTTAAAAAGTCAATGGTTTTTTTGACGGTTCTATTCCTATATTCCTGTTCTTCGCAGAATAGTAATGTTAACACTTTGTAAAGGTATGTTTAATCGTTGTTACATACAATTAAGTATTCCGTCAGATTATTCATACTGTTCACTAGCAGATTTACCTGACCCTACTCGGGTTGAGTTGGTTAACTTGGGAACTTGAAAAAATGACCAGAATAATCACTTTTCTCTTTGCTAGAAAAATGCCAACATCATTTAAATGTCTGAAAAATAATTTTTTATCTGCTTTTCGACATTTTTATGACTTCTACTTTGGAAACAAACCGAATACGTGCATATCCATCCATGCAATACATTTGACACACATAGCATCCCTGTTGTATGACAAAATGACGAAAGTGACTATTTCGAATTTTCTTGGGGTTGGGTGGGATTAAAAATTCCCCTTCTTAAGTTCGTTTCTTGTAAAATAGCCGAAATTCAATTCGTAAATATGACGAATTTACGGTGAATTCTCCAGAACTCATAGTTTTCCTATCAATATTTTTAGATTTGTGGCAGTTTTGCACCATACATGCAATATTTTCGAATTTCGCTCTTTTAGGGAAGGGGGGGGGGGTATTTCAATTAACGTCACACTGGAGCAACACAACGGGCTATTGGTGACTGTCCGGGATCGATCACCAAAACTTTTAGGGAAGGAAGAGTAACGGATTAGCAACTGGAAGATTGCCAGTTCGAATCCAACCAAAGACCGTCGTGTACAAAGGGGGCTGGTACAAGTTAAATCTGTCTGGCCTCAAATGTCCTCACGTTGGCGTGGTGTGGAAGTTTGGAGAGTGGAGTGCCAACTCAGGTGTCGCCTCGTCATCTGACCGTGGTTCAAAATGACGTGGTGTTGTCTTCGGTTCTTTCCCTTTGGGATTGATCCCGGACCGTCGCCAATAGCCCACTGTGTTGCTCCAGTGCGACTTTAATTAAAATACCTACCTACCTTAAGGAAAGGATGACAAAGAAGGAGAACGATGATAAGATATTCGTGATAAGGAGAGTTTTTATAACGAAGAGAGAAATACACCTCGGCTGAGCTACAGGAATCGAACCTGCACCACCTTCAACTTGCAGGTTGCTAGCACAGTGTGCACGCCCACTGGGCTATGGCGGCCTATCGTAAGAACATAACCAACCTGGATGCGATCCGTTTCGTTTGAGCACGCGTTACACTTTAAAGCACTATTTTCAATTCAGAAATTCAGGTTTGAAATTAAATCATGTATCTGTTTAGAATAAGAATGGAAGTGTTACTTGTCTATTGAGTACAGCTTTCAATAAAGCGAAGTAATTTTACTTGAAACGTGAAGAAGAAATGCAATTTTAATGAGTTTAATCGTTTTGTAAAGGAAACCTATGTCAAAATTTTTAAATACTTTGAATAAATTAACTACCAGTCTTGGTTCAAAAGGTTTTGTGCTGTATGCTTCAATTCTTTTTATGAAATCGAATTCTACAATCACATGTAAAACCAAGGATTTATAAGGAAAGTAAGTTGAAATACACATGAAGTACAGAAAATGAACACACGTAATTCGATATGACTGCTTTCTTCCTTCGTCTAGTGTAAATATATTGTGTCTCCAATATTCTAAAATTATTTATATTTCGCAAAGAAAAATAATACTAAAAATAAATAAAAAGCATAAGAATTTAAATTCTGTAAAAATAACTTTGGAAAATAATTGCCTTTCCAGCTGTATTGGTAAAGCAATCCGATTAATCGCACTGCTCAATTTACATTTCGTCTTCAAAACTGCCAAATTAAGGTCGATTTAAGTATGGGTATATAAATGTTTTAGCGTGTAACTTGCCTAAAAATGTAGGCAATGTAAATTTAAATAATGTATTCTCTAATTTAGTATTTATGTCATAACAAATTATACATTTTGTGACATTTTCTTGAATAAACTGTGATACCTGCACAAATCTATAGACACTAAAACAGAAAAAATTGGAAGACGGACGCAAGGAAGTTTAATAACTAAATAACTGATTGCTCACAGATTTTGCATTAAAATAACCCAAAACGGATAAATAACTTGAAGTGGGGAGTAAATATTCAACGTACAAACACTCCATTTTTATTTATAAAGATTATATTGTTCTAAAATCAAAAATCGCCTGCGGGATTGCAATTTTTCTGAACTATTTATTTCACGGTTTAATTCTGAGGATTATGTTTGGGTTTTATGATGCAAGTTTAATTCTGAGGAATGTAATTTTGGATTTCATTAATGAAAAAAGTATCAATCTAAATCTCTTGTTAATGGAATTTATTTTGTAATTTTGATTTCAGCTTGGCCTAAATGTCCAAGCCTAATTAATAGTTTTTGAAAATAAACAATGTATTATATAAAATGTATTTTATTTACTCATAGCTTATAAGTCTATCACTGACGTTTGATTTTGACTTCTTATGTTAGGTCTTCGGTAACTACTGGGTCGTCCCTCTGCAAAAAAACTTTCATCTTAATTCGTTTTGTAAAAATACACACACACAAAAACAATTTTCGAATAATAAAACAAAATTTTATAGTTCAAAGAGAGACACACTCCGACCTGTGCAAAATTATTCTCTCTCTTTCTAAAATGTCTTAACAATAGCCCACCACTACTTTAAAATAAAATTATTTTCTCTATACTAATAAAAATTCTTCTTTACTTATTGGAAGAACTTTATAAGGTAAATATGAATAAGTTTAAAAATGAAAATAGTTTTGATTTCATATTTCGGGTATGTCTTAAAGATCTCATGCCACTGATTTGGTACAGTAATTCTTTTTATATTTATCTCTATCCCATTGTTTTATTTTAAGAAAACTTTATTTTTCTTTGATTTTTACAAGATTTGTTAGGTCACTAAAATAATATACAGGCCGCTTGAGAGGTGGTCAGTTCCGAGCTTCAAGATGTAGGAGGGGAAAGTTCAATTCCTATAAATTCCTCTGCGATTATTAGGTCCATGAGATCAAGTGCATAAATTGGAATCCACTCTTGCACTATGTC
Source organism: Meta bourneti (assembly GCA_933210815.1). Lineage (NCBI taxonomy): Eukaryota > Metazoa > Arthropoda > Arachnida > Araneae > Tetragnathidae > Meta > Meta bourneti. The sequence continues at coordinate 10,745,400 of OW119924.1, read as the reverse complement.
AATTTGCCATTTTATGATACAAAGTCCTTAAATTTCTTGAAACTTTGAGGACAGAGAGAAACCATCACCTGTCGATCTTTGAGAGGGATCACACGTATTTGCTTTCAGTAAAGCGAGATGATGCTCATACATTCTACATTTTTGCTCAAAGGTGATTTCATTGTTTGAAGAAGTTATAAGTTTAATATCACGAAATATCTGCTTCTAGTCCTTGAAACAGCAAGAATTTCAAATCGCACTTTCTGTTTACTTCACTAAAGTATTACTTTCCCTCGAGTTACGCATGGAATATCAGCTGAGACAATTTTTTTTAATAATGTACTTTCATAGAAAAGTGCATTTCAATTTTCAAATGAATTTTTTCTGACATGTATTTGCTGACATTTTAAATGGAATAATTTGCTTTACAATTTTTTTAAGAATAATTTTTACGGAAAATGAAACGCATGCAAAGACGATAGCAATTTTTCAAAACATAACAAAGGACAATATCCATGTTTTGTACTTATTTAAAAACAGAAATTAGGGAGAAAATGAAACAACAAAAAGTTATTTATCCTTTGCTTACAATTGTAGTTCATGCTTTCGCCACTTGTCACAGAGCGCGTGCTTACATGCAGCCTCATGTTCATACCTGAATAACGATCCAGTCCAGCTTCTCTGAATTTTGAAAACGCGATGCTAAACAAAACAGTGTTATCTTTCGCCGGCGGTGAGAACATGTGCTGTTGTTGATATTCCAATCATCAATTTAAAACCGAGGTTTGATTTGTGAAGTACCGCCACTTCTGTCAAGTGCGTTTTATCAGAAAAGCAACAAGTGAGTAAACTTATCTCATAAGCAAACAAATGCCTTTCAGTTTCTATTTCATTTAAGTGTTGACACGACAGCTGATAAGTTTCGTTTGAATTAAAGATCACTAATGCTGTTTGGTCTGACATTTAGAGTGATAATGATTGCGATTCTTTTCGTTTTCTATCTCCCTTTTGTTTTCGTTGATTTTATAGAATATAGTTCAAATTGAATTCAATAACTTTGTACAAAATTGAGAATTGCAATCGAATATTTTACGTGCATATGTGGGGAATATCAATGAACTTCAAACATTCCCTCTATTTTCTTGAAGATTTTTTTGGCAAAATGTGCCAAAAAAGGCTTTATTTTGAAAATTTGTGTATTTATTTTAGTAACTTTTGTTTCCTATTTGATATGATTTACGCTAAGAATAATGGATGCTAATTCTTTAGTCAACTGTTTGTCCAGTTAACGTTAATTATTATTTTTTGCATGAAGAAAGTTTGATTCATCACAACAAAAAGTTCTAATGGGCTATTTCTTGTCAAACTGTAGAAACTAATGTATTTTCAAAATGAAACATTTGTAAATCATTCACTGTATAAATGAGTTAAAATTAACAAAATTCGTCACACTTTGTTTCTCAGTCAATTCTTATAATTTGCATACTTGATAATTTCATGTAAAATTCAAAATAGTTCTGATTTTTCTAATTTATGTAGTATGAATCAAAATTAACGATACTCGTCCAAGGTTAAGTGTCAAAAAATTAGCAGCATATTTATAGGTGAGCTACAAATATGTGTAATCAAAACTGGGTCAGTGAGATCCATACCTTGAACTTGTGTAAGTTTTTTAACCTGTGCATTCACAGGAAAACTTAGTATGAAATGTAGCCTTAAAAATGAAAAATAACCATAAAAAGCCTAGTTTTTCTTTTGCTGTGAAGAGTGGTAACCTTATAGGATATATACATTCATAAGATATGTTTCCTTCTTATTATTGACTACTAAATGCAGTAATGAGTACTAAGTTGCTGTTGACAGTATTAAATACATTATGTAGTGTTATGATTATATTTTGTGACACATAAATACATGTCTTTTGGGGAGTTATTATGTGTTACAGATTTTATTTAGGCATTGGTTTATTAGTTTCATCAGAACAAACTATTTGAAGAAATTAGTGTTTTGACATTTTATTGTTAATTGACATTGGCTGTTTGAAACAAACGCTATTAACTATTAAGAAAATTAAAAGAAAATGGCCATACAGAGTCCTTAATGATGGTAATTGCATCATAGCGGCAGATCAGGGTGAGAAGTTATGGGCAGAAAGTTGGTGTAGATAGCACTCAAACATTTTTCCATTTGCCAAAATGTTCTACTTGGGTCCACTTACATGTGGTTGTATAAACACAGTGTACTACTGACTGGATTTTATGGCAGACACATTTGTGAATAGTGAATAGAATAAATAGTTGATAAATTGGAATAGAGAAAATTTAAGAAAAATTGGGTGTCGAAAATGACTACAAAGTTTTAAAAACTCAAGCATCAAACAAAATTTATAGGTGCAAAATACAACTAACGAAAGCTAATTTTGATCCTTGTGGCAGATTCATCTTTTTCTGGTGTTTATATTTTTAATTTGAGATTGAGCTTTTTCTGTATTCTGTTTCTCCTAAGTTCTGTGCTGGAGACTACAGTATGTAAACTCTGAATGGTGAATTCTGTTTCTTATCTATTTCCCAGAAATTCAGAACCCATTTGGTTGGGCTTGTCATTTTGTCAACAGGACTGGATTTGTCATGCTATTTTCCTTGATTTTCAGCTGATCATTCATGCCTTGGTATTTTTAGTTGCAAATTTTGGTTGTAAATATGAATTTGTAGGGTGATATTTTCATAATTTCTTATGGTTTTAAAATTGCCTGATTTTATTTATTTTTGAAGTGTTTTTTTCATTGTTCACAAACTGTTACACTATGAATGGTACAGCACTTAGGATAATTTAATTAAATTTTTAAATCTTACTTTCTCCTTTTGTTCATTAGAAATTTCATGTCAAGCTACATTAAAACAATTTCTTAAAATTAGTTTGTGTTACCAGCATAGTACACTAAAGAAAAGTATACTGTTACATGTTCAAATTATTAAAAATAATGTAAATAATTTTTTTAGATACTGTTTATTCTTCAATACATAAAAAGTTATTTAAAACTTCTGAGTCAACTGAAGGTACCACTATCATACAGGAACACTTGACAATCTCAAGAATCCTCTGATCTGATAGTTGAATATTTAGCGCGCTGGTCCTCAGTTCACCACCCTCTGCGCTCTAATCCTGGTATTGCCATTAATGTTTGTAGTAGTTTGGAATCTGCTTTAAGAGCTGTAGATCCCTGTCTAATTTTCCCCATGTAGCAAAAATGATCACAGAATGGCAAACCAACCCAAGGGGCTAAGTTGAATCTTAACTGCTTCTAATTTGTCTTAACGATATCTTGTGGTCTTTGAATGTTTTTCATGATAACTTAAAATGTGTCTATTATCTGAATTCATCATTAACATCACGTATTGATTGCTGTGTATGGAAGACTGAAAAAATTTGAAAAAAGTGAAGAGATTTGGGGGGGTTTAAGAGACGAAAATAAAAAAATGTAATTTAAAGCGATGAAAACTGGGAACACAGATAGCATGGTTATTAGCAGAATTTGAGGTTTCAAAACTTCCTGTATAAACTTGAAGGGAGGTAGAGAACATAAAATTGAATCATATACACACAGGGATGCATGTCTGCAAAGGTTCCTCAGATTCACATCAGCACCACTGGATGCTGTTCGACACTGACAGTTTATACTGCAATATGCGTCGACATTGTCAGGTGTACACTGCTATTGGTATCAACTTTGAGCACTCACTGTGGGAAACTGAGTGTACAACCACTGTCAAATTGGAATTAAGGCTAGTAAAAGTATAGTTTGCATTTCACTGTCTTTCATTTCTGTCCCTCTAGCACATCCAAGTGGTGTTTGTGGTCATATATAGCATACAAACACGGTTTAATTTTGTGTTCTCTACCTTCCTTTAAAAAGTTTGAACAGGAAGTTTTGAAACTCAAAATCACTCCCCCATTCCCTTAAATAGGTTTTTATGTGGTGTAGGTTTTTGCTCTTAAATAGTTTGATACTCTGGTCTTGGTACTCGTGGAAAACCACAGAAATTTTGAGATCTCCTTTCTTTACTGGGCTTCCGTTTTTCAAGTCCTTCATTGCCAAGAGCAGATGATTGGGATATTCCTTGCTTAAGTTTGCCTCCTTAAATCTCCACAGTCAATTATTTGCAGTCGGTTCCTCTTAATTAAAACTTGTTGCCACGCTAAATCAGACAAATGATGGAAATGCAATCAAAAATTTATGTTGGAAATATGAGCAAGTAGATGCTTGTTTGTTACTTTTCGTCTTTTTTTAAACCTAACTATTAGAACTGGCTCTTTACACCGTATCCTTCTTGCGACAATGTATCACTGTTTCTGCACAATACGCAATATAACACTTATCAAACGTAATCCAAGAATACAGTACACTACACAGTTGACAGGCTACATATTTGTACAATGCTTATGGAGAACCAATGTCATAATTTTCTTTCACCCAATGTTCCTTAAGATGCCATGGGAGTTTTCGAATTATTTTCCAAACATGAAAAATAAAATGCAATTCGAATTTGATAAATAATGCTTGGCATCATGGAAAGTTGTGTTTTATTTATGCATCTTGTCAGTAATCCATCCAAGAACAACTTTACGAAATTGATACTCTAAAAGCAATCCATTAACTTTGATAATGGAATGTAATAAGTGTCAGTACAAAGATTCAGATAGATAGGATTACCTGATGGATTAAAACGGTTCTTAGAGGAAAATGTCAAGAAAAAGTAACTTGAGGGATTAATGATAGATGTACAAATATCATGCATCATAATGACAGTAAGATCCTTGATAATCCAAGAGTCATTCATGACTCCAACCTCGATCTCCGACCCTTACGAAAAAGTTTTAGTTCCATACAACTACACAGAATTATACAGAAAACGAGCTCTGATTCTATAGAAATGTATTTTTATAAATTCTATAGAAAGGTAAAGTCGGTGAAGCAAAGGAAATGAGCTGTTATAGAATTCTATATAGAGGTTTTTACAGATATTCTAGAGATTTCTATAGAGGTTACTTTAAAGAGCTTATAAAAAACGGCCACATATAGACACATGCTATAGAAATTTTTATAGAATTCTATAGAAACGTTTCAAAATGGAAAAAAGGCTTAGTAATTTAATATTCTTATTTTAAAAACTAAGTATTGCATTTTTACGTTGAAAGTTTTAATGACTTAGTTCTGTTTTAAATTCTAATGTAAAACTAAAAGGATTTATAAATTTGATCATTTTCAAAATAATTGTTTTATGAATTGAAAGGTTCAGATGTAGTTAGAATTGAATGCAACGGCAAAACATATTAAAAAGGCATTAAACACAGTGACAAAATTTTTCAACATGAAATTTGCCAGGAAAAGATACTCTAATGATCATATTAACTAGGAAAAATATTGAGTGTAAGTGCTTGTTGTGGATGGGGAGAGCATTTTGATGCTACAGTTATTTTTCAAGTGTTCAGAGCCCTTCGAAAATTACGAAGTGTTCTAAACAGATCCGAGTCCTTTGAATTTTAATAAAGGTGAAATAAAAGCATCAAGTACTCTATCAAATTGTAATCCCGAGTGATCTGAGTTCGAAAACTGGGCCGTCAAAATAAAATTTAAAGATGCAAAATACAACTTACGACCTCCATTTTCGAACACTGCTTCATTGTGTAAAGACAATTCGGTAATTCAATAGTAATAGGAAAGACTTTAAACACATGGAAATGCTGACTAATTTATTGCCAATATTCAGAGCTAAATTTTCTCTATTTTGTGGCGAAACAAATATTCCTGGTTTGAACTTGAATTGTTCACGGGAAATTGTCAAAAAGAATCTTTTTTTGGAAAAAATGTAAGTCTGTTTTGGGGAAAAAATTTTTACAATTTGTATTCTCCCAAAACATTTTACTATCCTTTTGCAATATATCGATTTTTACTTTTAACGAAAGACTTATTTGCATCAGGTCTACAACAAATGATTCAGAGAGCGATTTTATAAATAAAATTTAGTTTAGCTTATTTTTCATTAACCCTTATAACTTCTAAAGAAAACCGCGGCTATCCCATGAAAAATGGGTCATTCCCAATCCCTAATTAGTTGGATGGCCTTCCTGTTGCACTAATAAATTTTCGACACTTTCCAATAATCTCGTTCCTCATTTTTCCACGCTGGTTCGCACACCTAATGACAGGTCCGATAACTTAGCCTCAAAAGTTTTCCATCTCATAAAATACTGTCCCTGATTGTCACTGTAAAAAGAAAGGAAATATACCGTATGCATAAGCAACGCGCCTGCCTTTGTTTTACGAGTATTTTGCGCTTGGAGTACAATGGGAGAATCTATTATATATGGACCCTTCTTACACTTTTGGGTGGTGGGAATGGACACCGATTCCCAGGCACATGATCTCTTCGACTCTCGATCTGTTTTTATCAATGACGACTCCAGAGTCCAAGGTCGAGGATTTTGATTAATACTCCTGTTGGATTCAGAAATGTATACTATTTCGTACCGGAAGCGTTTGTGGATAAGTCTGCTGGTTTCCTTTTGTTTGAAGAGATGGCGAATGCAAATGAGTTCAAGATAAACTTGGAGGATTGTTCTTAGGTCGATATTTTAGTTTCTTTCCACTCGGGGATGGGGCTTTGCCGTGTCAAGTTTTATTTTCCAAGAGCAAAACGAAACAAAACACTGAAAGTAGATTGTCGTTCTGCGAACATTTTTTGCGACTCAAGGGCAAATACGACGGTGGCTTTAATGGAACGTAACCACTACGATCTACGAACATTCATATCTGGATTCGAGTTCAGCTCGTTGAATCAGCGTTAACCACTCGGCTACCTGGCCAGCTAGCTGCAAGTAATGGAAGCACACACAAATTATTCAATGTAATTATTGATACAAAAAACAAGGTATTTCAAGTGGGAAATTGAGGTTTTTACTCGCTGCCATGTGAAGCGAATTCGATTGGAGCCTTTAATTTTCGAGAAATCTGCAGTTGCCGTGTTCTAATTCAGCGAGACTCATTTTTCCTCGTGCCATCTGAAGAAAACGATACACTTCGTACAAAATTATGAATTCATAACACTAATTTGTAGTGATAAGTATTCTAGTTCAAAAATTCAGATTTTCGTTTCAGTTTTATGTCACCTGTTTTTCCTTTAAATGAATGAAGGTTTCTACGTTTGTAATATTCAATCAGAATACACTGATATATTTTTAGTAGTTTTTTCAAACTTTTCCTGTTGGTATAAATTTTTATCTCATATTAATTTAAAGAAGGTTCACAAGCCTATCGTAAACACAAACAAGAAAGAATGAGTAAAAGAATCAAAACTCAAAATATTCGAGACCGAGCTTAAGAGAACCGGAATAAGTAAGCTATTCTCCCCAAACAATACTCTGCACAAGATTCCTGTAAACAGCCAAAAAAATAAATAATAAATAAATCTATGTAAATAAAAATGGAGGGTTTGTATATTGAATAATTTCGAACCATTTCAAGTTATTTATTCGTTTTGGGCCCTTCTAATGCAAAATCTGTCGTGCGCGTTGGTGTTTATCTCTTTCTGTTTGTATGTGCGTGCCCTTACTACGTCCAAACGGCTGGGTGTAAATTCATGAAACTTTGCATACTGAGTACTTAAAAACATTTGGTAATTGAACTTGATTGCGTCAGTCTGTCTTCCCGTTTTACGTCTGTTTTGTGTCTAAGTATCACAAAAAATTTATTCAACATATTTTAATTTTAATACAATGTTCATATTTGATAAATCATATTTTAGTTCAGTTAATACGTTATTTAAATTTCCTTTGCTTATATATTTAGACAAGTTTCATGCTAAAACATCTGAGTAATTATACTTAATTCAACCATAATTTGGTGGAGGTTTGGAGAAGCTGGAATGGATATTGAGCCAGCATTGTGATTTCTTGGATTGTTTTACCAGTACTGCTGAAAAAGCAATTTTTTTCGGAATTTTAGCTTTGATACTTTATTTTGAACTTTATTTTTTCTTTGCAAAATAGTAACTTTCCGAATATTTGGGACAGACGATATTTTGCAACCAACGGAAACAAAAGGGAAACTCGTGTTCGTTGACCACGTAAAGTGATATTTTCTGTTTTTTTTCGCTCGAAATTAATTTTGTATTTTTAAATTTGGTCTAGTTTTTAGTTGTAAGTTGTGGCAACTGCAAAATCACCAGATAAGAACGAAACACTAATTAATATATATTCAGAACAACTTCAGTTTTATTTCGCTATTTTCAATTGTAATTGTTTATGATATATATTTATTATTTTTTAAATTGTAATTCCTTTTCATCACACGCAACAACATTACGAAGTATTCAATTTAAAGCGGCAGGTAAGCTAGAATAAAAAAAAATTTAAGTAGAATTTTACCTTTATTGAAAGAACGTTAAAAAAATTCGAACTAGGTCTTTTTAAATATTAAAAATTCTTTGTCATAGTGACAGGAGATCTATGTGGCTTATTTTACGAGTTGAAGCTTTTGAGCAACTTGTGTATTTGAAGTTCGTTGAAAACAATTTTCTTTAGAAAACGCTGTCGACGATTTACCATTTGATAAAAAACGATTTACCATTTTTTAAAAAATGGTAATAAGTTACCTTTGCTTTGTCTGCACCTGAAGACATTCAATTTTAAAACAATTTCTTATTGCATGTGCCACAAATTGGAATTCTCAAGGAAACATGTATTCTCTTAAAAAAGACTTCAGTGATGTAGTAACGATACTTTAGTGTCACCTTTCGTTAGCTTTGTCATACGTAAGGGTTCGATGTATGTGAGATGTATTACATGAATGGATATGCATGCAAAGGATTTGTGTCCAAGGTAAGATGTAGAAATTATAAAAATGTCAATAAGGCGTTAAAAAATTATTTTACTCCCACTCAAATGATTTAGCGATTTCTACGAAAGAGGAAAGTGATTCTGCTCACTATTTTAATATGTAGTTAACCAATTCTACCTGAATAAGGTCGGGTAATTCTGCTAGTATAAATAAATCTTGAAACTTACTCTACGCATTCACTCATTTGTAATGTATTGTACCTTGCAGCCTCGCGACGTATTCAACGCGCATAAGATCTGCGGCCGTGTTAATTTTTATTTTTGGGGTATTTACCTTTTTATCGTCACAGGAATAAGTTTTAAAAGTACTGCTGGGGTTTACTACTCTTACAACTAACTTACAACTACTCTTTCAATAAATTCTGTAGGAATTGGTAAAGCTAATATGGAGTATTAAAATAAATATAAATATTGGGGGTCGACTTTTTTTGCCGTAATAATTTTCTGGAATTTGTTTCCTTGAAGGCTGGCAGGTTTGACATCTTTACCATTTGATGGAATCTGGACATGATTTAACCTTTTGCAGCTCCTATTCCTGATCTGATCACAAATAAGAGATGTGTCATGGATTTTTACCCTTCTAATGTTTACGTGCTAATCCTGCTAAATTACTTATGTTGATTGTTCTGCTTTTATTACACGTCATCGCAACACATTTGCCACTTTTGGAATATGTAAAAGTATTTTGAAAATTAAAATTGTTCGCTTTTGGTTGAAAATATTCATAAAATTTCCACTTTGGATTGCATAACCAAAAAGAAAATACAGCACTTGGGGTTGTTGCACAACACAAGGTTGTGCAGCAAGAAGTTCGTAGGTTTTTATGGTGATAAATTTAAAACCAAACTTTAAAGCGGTTAGTTTAACCTTGTTTACATTAAATCCCCGCCCAGCAAAACTGGTGCAAAGGCTGTAGGCTCAGGGGTGGTTACTCTCAGTTGACATGAACTGATTTTATTTGTTGCGAGAATGATAAAAACGAGGTAATGCAACACAATTTAAACAAGACTGACTTATAATTCCGTTGGTAAAATCCTGGCCAAATTTAATAACGATAAAACATTTACCACATAACTATTTTTGTAGAAAAGTATTAAACGAGCCATTGATTCAGGAGCAGATAGTCAGGCGTCAATGGCACATTTTTCCCACCTTTGCCGAAAAGTTCGAAAGTGCGGAGAAGGTAGATGGTCTTGAGACAATACGTATCTAGAAAGGTAGTAACTCGCCAGGGTAAAGGGTTATCTTATGCGAAATCATCAGTGGCGGCCATAGGTGATTATTTGTTTCACCAAGCTGAAATCACTGCTGTTACTCGGATAAACAGAACTAGAATCCGCGTTTGAAAACCAGCTGTGGGGACGTTTATGGAACAAATAGACGCTTTCGAAACCACATGACTCAAATGCCAACTTGCTAGATCCGCACCATACTTCGAATGCAATTCGAAATGTGGTCCGGACCCTAGTATGAAACTAGAATCACCCAGTCGACCCTAGAATGAGACTGAAGGTAGTTAAAAATGACTAACGATCTCTAATTTCTAACCGTAGTAAACATATTTGTAACCTCTGAGGGGTTCAAATATGCAGAATTCACGCAAAATTCCACCTTGCATCCTGCGGTCTTCCGCTTGACCAATAGAATCTTTACAATGGATTCTGTTCTAAGGAAAGGATCAATGGAATCTTTCCCAATGATTCTATTCTAAGGAAAAGAGCAAATATAATCTTCCAAGGGATTTAAATTCTATGGAAATGAGCAAATCTTTCCAATTAGGAAAGGAGTAACAGAATATTTAAAAAAGATTCTAATCTAAAGAAAGGACTAATAGAATCTTCCCATAGGATTGTGTTCTACCGAATGAACCAGTCGAATCGTTCTAAAGAATTCTATTCCAAGGAGACCAATAGAATCTTTCTAAAGGTTGAAGGAATGCATGAATTCTATAGAAACATGTGGTTATTTAGTCGTTGTAGGGTAAAAGCAACACTACACTACTCGCAAATCTCGCAATACTCATGGGATTAAATCAGTCTCTTTTGAAGGGCAAGTTGAAATATAAAACTTGACTCCCGCCACAGGGACAAATCCATAAATTTGCCGTGGTGTGCTTCGCATACCATTCACATTTTCTCAGCCGTGTGTACCCAGACAGAAAACAAAAATTAAGCTCATCTGGTGCTTCCTCTTTATGTACGTTTTCCTTCTAGGAAAAGTACTTTGAAAAGTGCGTTTGGAGTGCTCACAGCGTGTTGAGCAATTCTCCTTCGTTTTGAGGATGTTTGCTTATTAAGAACACGTTTATGCAGTCGTGTGCCTCACGTATCCGGCATTTTCTTGTTTACCTTTTGCACTGCCATTATGTCTTACCAAAATTATAGTATAAATCACAAATTTTGTGCTCCATTCACACCAGTTACCAGTGGTGGATCAAGCCATTTTGAGGGCGTAGGTAACTTTGAGGCTGAATGTTCTCAGATTTAACAAAAAGATATTTAGATAACTTAATAAAAAATTAAAAATTTAAGATTAGACTATAAAGCTACTTTAAAACTACAAAATTTGAAAAGGAATGCTAATACACTAAATCATAAGATTCCATCAGAAATAGCAACCAGAGGGTTGCGAGTTCGAATACAACCAAAAAACTGTCGTGTACATGGGGGCCTGGTGCACGTTAAATCTGTCGTGGCCTCATATGTCCTCACGTTGACGTGGTTTGAAAGTTCGGAGAGTGGGGTGCCAGTTCAAGTGTAATTCGTCATCTGACGTGGTTCAAAATTCCATGGTATGTCCCTCGGATCCTTCCTTTCGGGTTTGATCCCGGACCGTCACCAATAGCCCGTTGTGTTGCTCCAGTACGACGTTAATTAAATTCCTACGTACCCCAGCAAAAAAAAAACGAACACAAGTGCTCAAGTGTTGATCTCGTCATCTGGCTAATTTTGGAATTTTTGCAATTTTAACTAGTTCCTAACATGCATACGGGCCGCGGTAGCCCGGTTGGAAGATCAGTCGATTAGTCACTGAGAGTTAGAATCCAATAAAAGACTCGTGTACATGGGGGCTGGTGCATGTTAAATCTATCGTGACCTCAAATGTCCTCTCATTGGCGTGGTGTGGAAGTTTGGAGAATGGGGGTGCTAGCTCACAGGTCTTGTCCTCGTCATCTGACCATGGTTCAAAATGACTAGTGATTTGTCCTTGGATCTTTCCCCTCGGGATGGATCACGGACCGTCGCCAATAGACCGTGTGTTGCTCCAGTGTGACGTAAATTCAACTACCAATCAACCAAATCCCATCAAAAGTTGATGAATGGAAAATTTTATACTTGACTAGAAATTTTAGAAAAAAGTTCATTTACCAATATTATTTCTGTTTTTGAGGCTCTTTATGAAAAACCTGTAGTCGCGCCCCTAGTGGGTGATCCGCCACTGCTAAAAGGGACGATTTATCTGATGTCTTGAATCTTGGGCACTTCCTTTCCTGTTTCGGATGTGTTTCGAGGTTGAGTAAGGTCAAGATGCATTGCAGTCACTCATGGCTTATTTAAAGGAACTAAAACTTATGTATATCCTACTTTTTCAAAAATTGACTTGAAGGAGCAGCATTTTCTGATCCCGAGAAATGCAATGGGATTGCTTGCCTTTCTAATTGTTTCGAATTTGTAGTTCTTTTTTGTAAATGTCGACCTCCTCTGATTCTTCTCAGGTTATCTGACCTACAGTCCCGTGATTTATTTGTTTCGTATTTACATTTGAAGTTTATGCTACAGCACTGGTGCTGACTTTGCTTCTATTCCAGAAACTCCCGTTACTGTGAGATTTTAAGTACGAATTTGCCAAAATTTAAGTAGCGGACGTTGTTTGTGCACGCGTGCCGGATAATTATCATTTGCCCGAATGCCAAATGGTTATCGTTGTTTGCCCATTCATCGATATCTTGGCTGGCGAAGTGATTCGTTTGCATTTTTTATTTCTGTTTTTATTCTTTAGACGCTAGTTGTGGCAATATTCAAAAAAGATATTTTTAGAATTCTTGTTATTCAGAATTGTTCGTGTTAAGAATTTTTCCGACTAGCTGTATGCCGATTTAACTTTATGCCTGTGCAAATTTTGTACGGGCGCAAGGGAGCGCTCCTCATGAAATCATTTTAGAGCCACGGCCTCTGTTGATATAAATATAATTTTGTAAATAAATAAGTTTTAATTCTACAATTATTATTTTATTTTATTACAATTATTTGAACCTACCACATTGCACGGGACAGACTCTATATCGAATGCTAGTGAATTGTCAATAAATAGAGGGATGAAGGAATTGTTGATGCTCTGAAGTGAAAAAAATGCTCGTGGGCGCAATTGTTTTCCTTTTCAAGAACACGATGGAAGACGTGGCTTAACGCCAAGGCGCGAAACTGAGTTTAGGGTATTTCCTTTTATAGGCCAGGTGCATTGTTGGTATGAAATTTCCTTTGCTTTTCACCTGCTGTGTACGTACACATAACAAGCTTGTAGTGAAATCAAAACAGGAAATGACGTATAGCATTGTATGTAGTACGACTTTGTTGGAAATAATTGAGACAGCTCGTTTTCCCCATAGCTCTCAGCAGGTGATTTTTTGCCTGTCTTACTTCTGCCACAAGTGCTTGATTGTTGCTGATTGAATGTAAGAGGGGCGTTTATTCTCCCATTCATGTCTTAATAGATCTCGTTCTGCTGTAAATGTCATTCCGATCTTCAACGTTTGGGACATTGCGTAACGAACACGGCAGTTACTTGGATCAGCATACCAGCCATTTGGGGCACAAAAGGGTAAAACTTGTAATCTCTCGGCCCTTGAAAATTTTTCTTTTAAGTTACAGAAAATCATGATGGGCCGGAAATAAAATGGTGAAAGAACTTAAAATTAAACTTGAACTCAGTGGCGGATCACCCACCACCACACGCACCGAAAAGTTTTGGTATAAAACGGGATAATATTGTCAAATATGCATTTTTGAGGGAATTTCTATATAAATCCATTTAATAATTTATAACTATTTTTATAATGTAATATTTATAGTTTTATATAATTTGTTTAATAATAAAAATTTAGTCTACGAATTTTTGAATATATTTTAATAAACGTATGTTTCGGTCAACAAATCTATCTGCACGTATGGCCTCAAAATAACTTGATCCGCCACTGAACTACCAATTTAATTGGTCTTTCGTCTCGATCTCATTGGCTGACTTAGCTGCTATACCATTAATTTGATTCTCGTTAACAATGATGTTTTAAACCACTTTAGTTAAAAAATATTAAAATTATTGTGAGGGATCAAAGAAGTTCGAGCTTCTAGGACTTTGGTTTGGTTCCTGATTATTGGTTTTCGTGTTTTGTAGACTTTAGAGACAAACCAAGCTGAGACCGAGGAAATTATTTCCCTGAAACAGTTTATTAAAATCTCGGAAGAAATAATTGCTTCATTACTATTTCGTGAAATATTGGATCTGACCGTGGTTCAAAATGACGAGGTGTTGTCCTCGGTTCTTTCCCTTTGGATTGATTCCGGACCGTCCCCAATAACCCTTTGTGTTGCTCCAGTGCGATATTAATTCAACTACCTTCGTGGAATATTGGTTAATATTTTTGAAGTGGAATTTTAAATAAAATTTCTTTACGTTAAAGAATTACCTAAAATATCTGCAGTTTACCGCTCGATCACTGTATGGCCGTTGTATTTAGTTTTGAATTATTTCATTATATAAACGCACCAGACAAAAAATGCGTTCTGTAGAATCTCGTGAACAAATTTAAATTTCTCTTCAAAATTAAATCTTTTTGCATAAGATTTAAAATCCCTATCCCTTAAATTAACCCTTTTTAATTTTGAAAATATATCGTCGTTGCCACCACGCCAAAGGCGCGTATCTGCAAAATTGACGTTTCTACAAAAACGCGTTCAAATATATGTGTGTGTGTGTGTGTGTGTGTATATATATATATATATATATATATATATATATATATATATTTTGAACGCGTTTTTGTAGAAACGAAGAAGAATATATATATATATAAAATAAGAAAAAGGGAACTATCACCTATTTTCAAAAACAATCTGCATCAGCTCATGCATTGTAAGTTTGACACGTTCTCTATTTGTTTATCAGTTCCAAAATTGGGGTGGCTCAGAGGGTATGTCCACTGCGCTAGCAATCTTCAGTTGTAGACTGCGCAGATTCGATTCCTGTTAGGTGCATTCCTCCCTGGGTGTATGTCTCTTCTGTGTCAGTAAAACTTTCATTGTGTGTAAATCTATTACTTGATATTGTATATCTTGTGCCTGGCGCAGCATAGCCAAATATGGCCCTTGCGGCATAAAAAACAGCCAACCAATTAGGGTACCGACGAAGTTTTGAAGTCTTGTCCTGATGTGTTTCCATAGTTTTTATTACAAAAGTACATTGCATTGTTAATTGTTCCCTAATGTTCACCGCAAAGGCATAAATCTAGTGATTCACTCGGGATTTCAACTCCTCCCCCCCAAAGTGTTATTATTTTGAAACGTAGAAATATTTCAAGCTGAAATTTGAATACAAAGTGCTGTACGTTCTGTCATTCTGCTCCGTTTTGCTCGTATGCCCAGTTGACGCCCCATTGCAAGGTGTCTAGTGGCCACGGTTTCACGCCCTTCTCTTTGTCGTCTATCGTCGAATACGATGGTGTTCACGATTGCTCAGCGCGTGTTGATCGTTGGAAGTTATTGGAATTCCGTCTCTTTCAAGAAGTGTCGGAAAGAGTTTAAGAATAAATTTCCCGGTCGTGTAACAACCTACGAAGCTCACTAGTCCAAATCTTGCGAAGAAACTTGAGACCACTAAATTAGCCTCGTGTCTGACCGTAGAGCGACAAACCAAACCTTCATGAGACTGATAAGAATACTCTTCCTTTATTATTAAAAAGCTGATTCACTGATCATTTATCTTTTCTATAATTTCATTTCAAGTGTATTTTTGTGATAACTTTAAGGAATTGATTTGAATTAAAAAAATTATCATGTCCCTTTGGATGTTGATGAAGAATATTTGCTTGACTCATAAAATTGAATTTTGAAGAAAATTACACTCTTGACTAGTGGACTGCATTTTATTTTTGTTTGCCACTGAAACCCATAATTTTTAATGTAAAATTGTATTCCAACATTAAAAATTTTGAGATGGCTTGATTTTATTTATGGATTTGAAGGGAGTCTTCGAGGAGTAAAATATTTGAGAAACGCTTTCCTCTGGAGTTCTGAAATATCTATATTTATCGGCGGGGGCATTTGGAATCCAGCTGAGACACCACACCCTCTTGCAGAATTCGATTCTTAGTTATCTCCACCCAAGAATACCGGCCCATGAGAAGATGTTACGCGTGAAATGTTCTCCAAACCGGTTGCAGAAGTGGACTGTCTTGTTTTCTTACTGATGCCCTCTGCAAAGGGAATGTTTGTAAACATGGCTTTCTCACGCATGGATGGGTTACATGATCTTTCTGAATCACTGGGTCTAGGTCATTGGAAGGATATGAACAACTTTTGCTTTCTGCCAGTTGTCTTGGTTCCCGCGCGTGTGGGTAATTAATTCGGATCGGCGGACTTTGGTGTGAGACTGTATTGCAAATTTGGAAATGTAATCTTTTATATCGTTGCTTCTTTATGCGAGGTGTGATCGAAAAGTATCCGACTCAGGGTTCGAAATTGTTGCATTTCGCACCTTTAAATTTTGTTTTGACGACAGTTTTTGGACCCAGTCGTAATTTTTGACGCCTAGGTCTGTTGAATAGTTTCGTTTCGTATGACGAAAATTTCGAATTATCAACCGTTTATTCTTTCCAATAATCAGTACTCTTTCTCTAAATTGTATAGCAATCTGTAATGCCAATTCTAAACAATGGCCACATCTAATAAAAAGTTGGCAACTGACTTCCTGCTCCAATTTCTAATCCTGCTCCGGAAATATAAAACTTCAAAATGTGACCTAAAATTCAAAGTAATGCCCTTTTAAAGATATCCCCCAAAAGTACTAAAACTCGATGCTTGGGCTCTACTTGTTGCCATACAATTGATTTGCAAGCGCGGGAACCACCTGCTGTCTGTCGAAAACAATGCAGAACATTTATTTACCTCGTCGAATTATTTGTAGCAGCAGGATGATTCCTTTTTAGACAAACATACTTTTATTTTCCAATAATAAAATGACACAATACGTT
This sequence comes from Meta bourneti, assembly GCA_933210815.1. NCBI lineage: Eukaryota > Metazoa > Arthropoda > Arachnida > Araneae > Tetragnathidae > Meta > Meta bourneti. The sequence goes on along the minus strand of OW119924.1, from coordinate 10,728,281 downwards.
GTTAGTTGCAAAAGTTTTAACAAGTGGTATGACTTTTTCTGACTTGAAGTGGGACAAGCGAACCACAGGATCCATTTCCTGTGGAGCGATGCTCCACATGAAATTTACCAAAATGAGGCCTTATTCATAAATTTATTCAAAACCTGAGATTTCTCATTCTTTCGATTTATTGTTGAAAAGTACAATTCAAAGAAACAAATGCTCTTAAGTTTATTCAACGATGTAATTTTACTACTCCTAGGGACCAACTCAACCTATTATCGGGGCCCAGTGAGTTTTTCCACTGCTCTACTATAAACCACCACATTAGTTTCACCAAGTGAACGTGGACTAGGCCAGTGAACTATTCAAGCTGGTTTAATCTTTCTAAAAATACAGAGGGTATCCACAACTAGCTCGTGGAACGCAGCAAGGGGAAAATCATTTGGCTTCATGAGTGGTTGAGAGATTTCCTATTGTATCGAGTGGGAATTGTCCTGGGCAATGATTTTTCGCCAACCTCTAGTTTGCCAATCTCGATTCGCCAAAGCATTGAACCATTTTTTTAAAATGTCATTTGCCATTCTTCGATCATGCTTCGAAGTGACTTACATTGTTCTGATCGGTTATCGGCGCCGCCGTGGCTCAGTGGGTTTACCTGCTGCTCTAGCATCGGCGAGTTGGCTTAGCTTGACCACACATGGCCTTTGCGCTACAAAATTCAACCCAACCACTTCCCCCCAAACGGGAGAGATAAATATTAATATTTTTTCGATGAATAACCAAATAAGTTTCAACTAAACACCCGCACGATTGGCGCCAAGTCTTAGGAGATAGACCCTCTTTAAGCCTCATGTTTTTATGGTTGGAATCTGGATTTCCCAAATAATGAGGGATAAATATTAAAATTGCACCCACAAATAGAAAATTTTTCTAAATATGCCTGGAGATTCGATCTTGTTTTTATGTGGTTTGACCGCTTTACCAGAAGGAGCGCAGAGTCCTAGGGCCCCGAATACTTTGGGAGCCCTCAGGGACACATCTTGAGGTGTGTACGGGCATCACAACCTCGAGGTACCCTAGCAATTTACCCTCCCTTCTGTTTTACCCTTGCTACCCTTCTGCATTTTGCTTTCGTCCCTCGTTGTTGTCTTGTGTTTGACGCAGCTTGGCCAAATATGGCCCTTGCACCATAAAACCCAAAAACATTTCACTAATCCCCTTCCAATAATTTCACTAAATTTACAAAAGTAAAACTGCTCTTTTGAAACGTGTCGACATAATGGCGCAAATGCATTGTACCCTTAAAGAACTCGAAATCATACTCTTCGGTGAACGAAACTTTTAATTCCATTAAATTTTATGATATAATCTGAGACGCAAGTCAAGCTCTCTCAAATGACTAATTTTTACAATTATTTGAACTGATATCAATGGTAGGTTTCTTTCCTTTTGTGAGTTTTTAAATAGCCCATTTTCGTTGATAGCTTTTTGAAAGGGGATGTCTTCAGGAAGCCGGTTCCCATGATTTTCGCTGATACTCCATTCATGCTGATGTACTGTATTTATTTTGTTTTAATGTACATTTGAGGAAATGGTCTGATATCTTGCGAAACTGGAATACGGTAATTTTCTGCACATTTTACAGTTTGGCGCATTTTGGCCAAACCTGGCCTTTGTGCAATAAAAAATTCAATCAATCTGCACATTTTACTCAGATCACCGCTATTACAACATGTTTTTGATATGATCCGATAAGTTCTTTTTCGTGTGGTCGATAAGTAATTCTTTTCTGAAGATCAATGAAGCTATGCATCGTCGGAATAAAAAACGAAGTTTTTCTGCTATTGCTATCATATTCTGGATTATAATGTCTACTTTGTGTCTCCTACGTAAAAAATAACGAAATGTAACTTTTTTCATAACACTTGCTTTATCCTCTGTTTTTCGTTTGAAAGTTTTGCATCGCTCATGACATGCCGGTTCAGTTTCTGATGGTCCATGAGAAGACAGGATAAAAGATTATCATTGGTCGTTAAATTAACGTAAATAACGCAATCTGTGGTGCGACCGGAATGTTTATATTTGCTTTGCTTACTTTTGAAGTTGGGTATTGTATAGGTGGCGATAAAATTGTTTTGTGGTTTGATTTGAAAGTTTATATATGATTTAAAAAAATGTTTAATCCTTTCAGGGGCGTCTGTACCAACGTCCTAAATTAGAAAATCCTATCTTTTTTAAGAGAAGGTAAGAAGGGCTACTGAAGAGGGTTACATTGGCTAAAGTATACAGGGTATTTTAAACTTAGTGAGAAAACTTAAAGGGAGGCTGGGAACACAAATTCACATAGGTGTGTAATTTGGAGCTAGTTGGAGTGGACTCGTCGCCTGGTCATCCGATTCATTATGAATTTATTTCTTCCTCTGGGAATACACCGAAGGCATCGTACCAGTACCGTACCACCATTGACAACGAAGTTCCGAAAGGCCAAAATTTTTGAACATGTATGGCAATCTGTGCGTCGACGCTGTCAGGCGTACATCACTGTTCGTGTTTTCGAATTAGGAACCTACTGTGAAACTGCAAGCGTACAATTACTATCGAGTTGTAAAATTAGGACGTATAGAAAGGTTCACACGTGCTTTCTGTCTTTAATTTCTGCTTAGTCTCTTTCTTCTGTGTCAGTAAAAACTTTGTATATGTCCATTTACTTGACAGAAAAACATTTCTTGGCCAGACCTGGCCCTTGCGCCATTAAAAACAATCTTTCTGGGAACAGTTGTACTTGCTGCTGTTGAGTTTGAGGGAAAGAATTTGTGTTATCCATTCCTCGGGGGCGTCGTGGTTCAGTGGGTATGCGAGTTGTAGGCCGTAGGTTCGATTTCTTTCTGGATGTATTTCTCTTGTGTCAGTAAAACTTTCCTTGTGTGTGTGTCCATTACTTGATATTGTCTTGTGTTTGGCGCAGAATGGCCAAATATGACCCTTGCGCCATAAAACCCAACCAACCATTTCAGGGGCATTTTTTTGTTAAATATTATAGTATATTTTATGAAACGTCATATAGGCGAAACAATGCAAAGACGTTAGGCGTCTAATATGCCGACTGGGTCTAAAAACGGAATCGACAAAACATAATTTATAGGTGCGAAATTTCGAACCCTGGATTCTTTACATTGCAACACTTTTTCTTTTTATATTGCAGTTGGCTTCCTCGCGCGCTGTCACTCAGCGGGTAATCTGACCACCCATCTACAGTGCTATTTCAGTAGCATCCGTCCAAACTGTATTTAATTGTGATTTGTGTTGCTGTCTGCATCACCCGCTGCAGCATTGCACTTTAAATGCATTTGCCTCCCGCAGTTTCGGCCGACTTAATTAGACAGCTGTGATTGGGCGCGGAGTCAGGATCTGCTCCGACCTGTTGTTTTCTATCCCAACTTCCAAATCCATTTCTTTGTTTTAACGCTGACAGCCCTTGTCGCGAAGAATCGCATGATCCCACAAACGCGTCGTAACTCACTTCTTTCACCACAACCTCCTCGGAGTTGCTCTCTCGCTGTACTTTCGGAGTTTCCTCTGGAAACCTCCATTCGTGTTGTTTCAGCACGAGGCATTTTTAATGTGTGGCCACTCAAAAATATCGGATATAAATAACAACGTTGTTTTTTCTGCATGTTTTGTTTTCCTACCCGTCAGAGTCGCCATGACTCGGGATGCTTCGTTTTTCTTGATTGCATCTGCAGTTGATTTATTTCGTACATTGTTTTCCTGTGAGATTCTCTCCTTGCATCGTAACTCCGCAGCCAGTGACCGTGAATTGTTTGTTGCAATGCATGTAATACTCGACCTCATGGCGTTCGATTCCGGTTTCGATTCAAGAGTACACCACTCTAGTGCGGCTTGGCCAAATAGGGTCCTTGCGCCATAAAACCACCAATCAACCATCAAACCACTGCTGTGCGACCATCACGAGATGAGCTTTAGGGAGAGTTCATTGCACTCCTGGTTTATTTAGGGTTGTAGCCCCCAGGCACATCTTTAGGTGCGTACGGGCACGAACCCGAGGTAATCTAGTGATCTTTTTCCACGGTGTTCGCTATCTTGTAAACAGGGGATCGCGCTCCCGGGATACCCAAACGATCTTTTCTTGCTTTCATACCTCTACTCTCTTCCCCAATTCCTATTTTCTTCCCCTTTCACGACATTTTTTACTTGACGTTGTCTTGTGTTTGGCGCAGTTTGGCCAAGTATGACCCTCGCGCCAAAACCACCCCGACCATTTAGGGTTGCAAATGAAAGAACCCAGCCAAAAAATGTCATGCCTTTGTTCTAGAACCGTTTATTTGCAGTCATATTTTTGGGGTCGTTGTGGCTCAATGGGTATGCCCACTGCGCTAGCAACCTTCGAGTTGTAGGCTGCGCAGGTCCGATTCCTGTCAGGTGCGTTCCTCCCTGGGTGTATTTCTGTCTTCTGTGTCAGTAAAAACTTCCATTGTATGTGTGTCTACTACTTGATTTTGTGTGTCTTGTGTCTGGCGCAGCATGGCCCTTGCGCCATAATGTTTATGGCCCTTGCGCCATAATGTTTATGGCCCTTGCGCCATAAACCCCAACCAACCAGTCATATTTTATTCGAGCCCACAAGAAGTAAAAAAGCTCGCTAAAGATAGCAGAGCAACCTTCCCTACACTTAGGTTCGCGGTAGCCCGTTTGGAAGAGTAGCGAATTAGCAACCGGGTGGTTGCGAGTTTGAAACTATCCATCAGACCGCCGTGTACGTGGGAGCTGGTGCACGTTGAATCTGTTGTGACCCCCAAAGTCCTAACGTTGGTGTAGTATCAAAATTTTGGAGAGTAGGGTGCCAGCTAAGGTGTTGACGTCGTCATCTGACCGTGATTCAAAATGACGAGGTGTTGTCCTCGGATCATTCTCTTCGGGATTGATCCCGGACCGTCACCAATAGTGTTGTTCCAATGCGACGTTAATTCAACTACCTACCATAAAATTGAAAAACATCTTTTGAAAACTGCTAATTCAGCCATTTTAAACACATCGATTTTTTATAAAAATGCAGAACATTTTGTGTCTGCACGTTACGAACCCTTTAAAATGGTAAAATTTCCGAAACTGACGTATTGTGAGGTGGTTACTTATAGTCTTAGCCGATCCCAGTCCAAATCCAGAAGGTAGCACTTCTTGGAAGAACTTCTATAGCTGCTGTTTTGCTATCGCTGACAACGAAATTAATTTAAGTGCACTGCCATAAAAATATGCTTGCACTCTTATTTTATGCATGCTTTATTGAATATGTCTCCTATTACTCGGCTTATGGAAAATGCCTATAAATCTCAGGATGTATTGAAACCCGTTGTGAAGTGCGTGTGTTAACACTACTTTTATGGTACGCCTTTGACGTGTTTTTATTGTGTGGTGTTAAAACTCGCTAAATTTATTAGAAGAAATTCACCCGATGAGAAATGAATTGTCGCTGTTTGCAGTTCCTGTAAAATGAAAATTATGGCGTCATTACCAGCACTCTTGCGCAATCTGATTTAATAGTTAAGAATTTCGATAGAAAACGCGTGGATAAGTCAAATGGTTTCAAAAATATCAAATTACCACTTGCAAAAACCATTTGCAGGATTCTCACTCGTCTTGCTGAAGCCTGATTTTATATTGGGGAGCCCGGTAGAGTAGCTTATTAGCTACTGGAGGGTTCGGGTTCGAAACTCTCGATCCAGCCAAAAGACCGTCGTGTACGTGACGGCTGGTGCACGTTAAATCTATCGTGGCTTCAAATGTCCTCACGTTGGCATGGTGTGGAAGTTTGGAGAGGAGTGCCAGCAAAGGTGTTGTTGACTTCGCCATTTGACCATATTCAAATTGACGAGGCGTTCTCGGATCTTTCTCTCCGGGATGAATTCCGGACCTTCGCCAATGACTGTTGTATTGCTCCAGTGCGGCGTTAATTCAACTATCTGCCTTTTCATATTTGTTTTAGCCCCCCCCCCCAAAAAAAAAGCCTTAATATTTACTTCAAACGCCTCAAATCTTGAAAAAGATTACACTCTTTTATTTAATCTGCATTCAAAACCCAAGATTAGAATAACGTTTGACCAAGGTCCAATGTCATTGATTTTGTTTTAGCGATCGCTAGGAAAGACTTGTAAAAAATTAAGTGAATTTCCAAAACTTTTCATTCTTCTCAAGGGGAGGATCCAAGATTCGGCTTGTTCTTTTCGATGGGAGGAATTCGGTTTTGTACTACCAATGCTACTGTTATAAAATTCGGTAAATTCGACGGACGAACGTGGGCATGAAAAGGGAAGTGCTTGCTTGCTAAATCTTGCTTTGTAAAACTCAGCATATATTAACAATTTTTTAATGTTATTACTTGGTAATGAACTTTTAAAGACAAATCTTGTTCCCATATCTCTTTTTTTCCGTTCACATTTTTTATTTGACTTGTGTTTGGCGCAATTTGGCCATATGTGGCCCTTGCGCCATAAAACCCCAACCAAACAACTTGGTAGCAAAGCACATGATGCATTTAATATTCAATTTTTAATTTATGGTAAAACGTTTTAACCCACATTGATCTGTGTACGAATTAGCTTAGAAAATGAAAAGTACCCTCGAGAAAGTCCCTTATTCTTTTGTTTAAAGAATAGGACCCCATATTTGTTATTATTTGTACACTTTCCCTTATTTCTCAACATAATTTCCACCGATATTGATTCATTTATCCTGTCGTTCTTTATCAGTGCTTCTAACAACAGCGTGGAAGATAGGTGTTTTTCCGTTGTCAGTCAAATTTGCAACTTTCGAGCGCCTTTGATAGAATTTATCGACCCATTTATGTACATAGCGCTTTATTCGACATACCACATACAGGAATTATTTCTCGATTAATATTACTCGGTGGAAGTTCTTTTACATTCACCCAGATTGGTAGCTGAGAAGTTAGCGCTCTGGCTCTTGCTTCAACAGGACTGTCGTGGCTCAGTGGGTATGCCCACTGCGCTTGCAATCTGCGAGTTGTAAGCGACACAGGGGTTCAATTCCTTCCTAGGTATATTTCTCTCTTCTGTGTCAGTAGAACTTCGTTTATGTCCATTACTTGATATTGTATGTGTTGTGTCTAGCGCAGAATTGCCAAGTATGGCCCTTGCGCCATAAACCTTACCAACTTATTGCAACAGGCTCTGGGTTCGAATCCCGGTATTGGAAAGGATGTACGTAGTGGTTCGGAATCCACTTTAAGCACAGGTCTTCGTGTTGCAAATAATGACAGAAGAGCAACAAACCAGGTTAGAAATGAGGAGCAGAAATCCAGACGTCAACGACACCTAAGCATTTTCTCTCAGTTGCCAAAATGCTCTCTTGGCGCAATTTCAAAATATATTTTGCTTCTGTGAATCTGTCTAAACATACAATGTAATTAATGACTAGGGATTTTCCCGACTGATAAACTCAATTATCCTAATATTCCACACATCCGATTGATCCCAATGAGTTCGCATGTACGGAGTTCTATTGCATTTTTAAAAAGTTTGTAAGCTCGTTAGGGAAACGGGCTGCCTATGGCGATGCGATTACCTATCACCTATGGCGATCGCCACACAAAATCATATGTGGCGATCGCTTGTTTTGTCAACTCGTAATTACAGCTTTTGCTTCCGAACAGCGATCAACTCGGAACTAGAATTTGCGATGAAGACGCCAGTTGCGGGAACTTATTGCCGACTCGGCCAGAGCTGAACAAAAACCAGAGATTATCCCTTCGATGTTTCGTACCATTGAAGAAGTCTTCGATGGATTGTCTGATTTTAACTTTTCATTCATATCATTATAAATTTAGTACCATTTGGTTTATTAAAAAAAGGAAATATGTGTTCAAGCGACAACGAGCAGCGATGCATTCTCTCCACCATAAATAAACAGACCTGAATCGCAATGAAAACATTTTCGACATGTCCATATCCTTACTTCATTTCAAATTTTTCCAGAAACACTTTTGTATAATCCAGTAATGTAATATCCAGTGAATACGCAAATTTCCAATTTCTTCATGGCTAACTTCAAAAATGTGTCACACGAAATAAATATTCCATGCTTATTCAACGATAGGTGGAACTTATCCTACGCGGTTTGCATGAATCTTGTCGATTCTGGATTCATTCCAAAAAGTATACTTGTCGGGTGGAGGACGCCGTGTCGAAGAGACTGTCTTCCCACTTGAAATCCACTTGTAGGCAAGAAACAAAAATAGATTTTAATATAAATTCTTGAAGAGTAATGCTTATGCCGAGATATATCACCGAAATTGAGCAACTTCTGATTTATTACCAGAAAGTTTGAAAAGTTGGGGAAACAATGTTTCTAGATTTAAAAAAGCGTCGCTTTTTTCTATGCTGTCTAATAACTAAAATGTGGAACTGCCAGCCTCATCTTCAAACTATCCCCTAAGTAGTCTTCAAATTTACACCACTTTCGAAAACATTCGGTTTAGATTTTATTTTTGTAATTATAATGCACAAACCTGTCGCCATAAAACTTAGCAAACCAAAGCTAATACAAAATGCATTTATTTATCCATTCGAAACTAGCATATATTTTTATGGATATCTCAAATGAGATCCTTGGGCTTGGTGTTTGCTACAAAAATGGAATAGATTTCAGCCACGTTTTGTTAGTTTCAGTTTGATGTCCCCTCGTTTTGTTATATCCAGTTAACTGAGCGTCCACACCATATATTCTGATAAAAAATAGAATGGAAGTTACATATCAAGGGTCCGCGGTAGCCCAGTTGGAAGAGTAACTTATTAGCAACTGGAATGTTGCGAGTTCGAATCCAACCAGACCATCGTGTACAAGAGGGGGGCTGGTGCACATTAAATCTGTCGTGGCCTCAAATGTTCTCACGTTGGCGTGGTGTGGAAGTTTGGACAGTGGGGTGCCAGCTCAGGTGTGACCTCTCATCTGACCGTGATTCAAAATTATGTGGTGTTATCCTTGTGGATCTTTCCTTTCGGGTTTGATCCCGGACCGTCGCCAATAGCCCGTTGTGTTGCTCCAGTGCGACATTAATTAAATATCTACCTACCTACATATCAAGAATAAATTATCATTATTTCGGACGAACAAAACTTGTGAAAAGATGTTGGAAGCAGATCAATGAAATTCACTAATATGCGACCAACTTACCAGAACGCTTCCTCCTTTAAGAAGTCAATACCAAACTGATCCAAATATAGCAATCACTGGTTTTAATGACAAATATCTGCTGGACGAATAAATGTCGAGTAACGAAACTTTTTTTATCTACGCAGCTAAATTAAAAGTTTTTTAGTGTACGATTTTCAGACGAGAACTGGGGATTTCGCCCCTCGTGTTAAGAATCACGACTCTGCATAGTGTAGTTGGCGAATATCGAATGCTTCTATTCTGAATGGCCCAGGATAAATTTGTTCTTAAATCGGAATGTCAATTTTCCTTAGGGACCGTTGTAGCCCTCTTGGAAGAATAACGAATTCGCAACCGCAGGGTTGCGAGTTCGAAACTAGGTCCAACCAAAAAACCGTCGTGTACGCGGGCTGGATCACTTTAGATTTGTTGTGGCCTCGAATGTCCACGTTGGTGTGTAAGTTTGGAGAGGAGTGCCAGCCCAGGTGTTGTCCTAGGATCATTTCCCTCGGGATGGATCCCGGACCGTCGCCAATAACCCGTTGTGTTTGTTGCTCCTGTGCGCGATGCTAATTCAACTACCAACCAATTTCCCTTAAGCACTGAGTGCCTCAGTGGGTTTGTCCACTGCGTTACAAGACATTGTCGCAACCTTTGAGTTGTACTTATCCTGGGTGGGTGTATTTCGCACTTCTGTCAGTAAACTTTTCTTGTGTGCGTATGTTCATTACTTGGCGGCGTCTGTCTTGTGTTAAGTACATATTGGTCAAAAATGGCCCTTGCGCCATAAAACCCAACCACCAGAACACTGAGAAGGCCACACCCAGGATATCAATCTGGAGGGCTACATTTTTTTTTATCGTAAGTTCTTTATTTAGGGGTGATTTCAAAATTTAAAAATTTCTTTGAAATATAGACTTGTTTTAGAGTGTTATCTATAGACTAGTTTTAGAGAATGCTGCCTATAGATTAGTTTTAGAGTGCATTATCTAGAGACTAGTTTTTGGGTGTTACCTAGATAACCAGTTTTGAAGTGACTATACCTAGTCGAATAGAAGCTGTATTAAAGGGAAAGGTACCAGCGTTTCAATGAAGTATTTAAATTTTTAATTATTTTACCCAACTCTAGTAAATGAGGAATGGAGCACTTTTGTAAGTGGGCTAAAAGCAATGAATAAATATTAGTTGACTACAAAGGCCAAATATCAAATCACCTTTGTACACGATTTTTTCAGAGGCAATCACTGGATTAAATAAGAATACTTTTTGCTTTTATACGATCTGGGAGGGCCTTAAGCCCCCTCCCTCCGTATGTGCGCCCCTGGCTCGATCCATCCCAGTTTCATGTTACATACTGTACAATTAACGTAACAACGCTCTGGCGTGTTTACATAGGATATGCCAGATGTTTCTCTTCTTACAACAGAGCCAATATTATTTTACATTCAAGTTCGCTCATCCGAATATCCAATCCGATGTCTTGCGTGCTGTTTCGGATGAAACGGCCATTGCAAATTCCAATCCAGAAATAGGACTTTGCTTCAGAGACAACTCGTGAAATCAGACAGCCGGAATGTCTTTATGGGTCACGTCTTGTCTGGAGAGCTTGAGGTCAAACCAACTTATTTGTTTCGTCACTTGTTTAAGATTTTTCGGATGTCAAATAATTTGTCCTCTTCGTCTCCTGCTTTTCTTTCCACTGGAAATTGACGCCTTTGAGAATGATAAATGCTTTTTAAATTGAGATATTTTGTGTAGATGAGTCGATGGGTATTGAACGAATCCGGATTCTTTTCTGCAGTTGCGGAGTCCTCGTATATTACGCTGTTTAACTTTTAAATTATTTTCGATGGAAAGTGTTTACGTATACCATATTATCTTTTATACCAATCATTCTTTGACTACATTGATGCATGGAAGCACGTTTGTGACAATCTCACGAAGACTATCCAGCGTGGTCAGTTCGTAAATGGGCAAGATAATAGGTTTTTCAGTGTCAACCATGTTGCAACTATAGGCTGGGCTCCTATGGTTTTTGCGTTACTACGATTTCTTAAGGTATTTATGCCAACAGCGCTGAATGTCTTGAGTAAGGTAAGTACGTTAAACATGTTTGTAGAGGAATCACATTAGGTGTTGCAGTATGTTTAATTTATGTAGGCAGTTTATGTTTACTTTTTGATACTTATTGATGATTAAGTTATGTTAATTTGTTTACTTTTGTTGTGTTTATTAACTACTGATACGTTGGTGTTCACTATAAATTGTTCGATAAAAATAGTTCGAAAAAGTTGGGGTGGAATGTCACTGGAGCAGCACAACGGGCTATTGGCGACGGTCCGGGATCAAATCCGAAGAGAAAGCTTCGAAATAAATTATAGATAAAATACTTTAATTTTCTAAATAAATAAATGACAGACTTAAAAAATACAACACTCGTTAATTTTTAACCCTCCCGTTGGTTTAGCGTCCAAAACTGATCTGACTTTCAAAATCATAAATTAAGTAAATTTGGTCTGTCAAACAAGAATTTCATCTTTTCTTTATGAACACTTCCCAAAGTGGTAGATCTAGATATAATTACCTTTGTGCAGCAAAATATGACCGTAAAGCAACAGACCAAACCGTTTCCTAAAATGGAGAATGTCAATTCTTTTTCTCAAACTGGATTTCAGTGTTCCAGAGACATTTCATATGAGTTACTTAACGATTTTGTTTCAATTGTCAATCCTGGTTTTGTATTATGATTTGAAAGGACAATCTCAATGAAAATTTTACATTTATTTAAAAGATGCAAAAGAAACGCAAAACCATGACCTTAAACAAAAAGAAAACTTTTAGAGATAAATAAGGCACAAAAGTCCAGGCTCTAGTTGAACGGTGTTCTTATACGGATCCAAATAAATTAAATAAATTTGAAATTGCATATAAGAACATTTTAACAACAAAAAAATTTAGTTGCTATTGGCGCCTGATGTTCTGTTCCTAATTTAAAACTCGGTTGCACCAGGATTTGAACCCAGAATCTGTTGAATAGAGAGCTGGAACGCTAACCACTCCTATTTCTACCAGAATTTCTATTTAATTTGTTCTTGTGTGTATTTATTGTTTGTGATTTTCTCTTAGGTTTTCAGAAAATCTCCACTACCAATCGGAAAACGGGTGAAATTTGTCTATCGAATACTTTTCCCATGCGAAAGTCAAAAATAAAGAAGATTGCCTCGCAAACCGGTAAATTTTCTAAATTTTTATACATTGCCTTAGGTCGGTTACATATTGGAATGTTCCTATGCACAGAACGAGCAAAACTTATTTATTGTGCATTGTGTTACAGCTGACTAAATTTTGCTTGCACATCCAATAACTTTTCCTTCAGTTCAGAGAAAAATGTCTCAAAAGATTCATAAATAATTCATCATTTTATTCTTTATGAATATCGTTCGATAAAGAATATTCGTAAAACTACATAAATTATATTCCATTCCCGTATAAATGTAGTCCATTGAAAGATGTTCCATTCTCATAAAGGAAAAACTGGATTTGTTTTGAACCAATTAAGGCATTCCAAAAGTTGTGATAATGAAAGTCGAATTTTCGACGTTAGCTGAATTCGAATGATTTTGTAATAAAATCTAAAACTGGCTTTTCATTTGTCTGAATGCCTTGGAAAAGATTGGTTTTATTTTAGTAAAATGTGGAAAGTGTAAATATTTCTGACTTCCCACTTCTTTCAAGGACGTTTAAAAGAACCCTCAAGTTCAGATGGTTGAAAGCACTAAATGACCGAAAAATCAAAATTAAGTCTCCGTAAAAATTAAAACTTTAAGTGGATAAATTTAGCCCGTATTTTTTCAAACTAGGAAGATCCACCCTACAATGGTTCGCTCGCATTGCGACGTGGCATCAATACATTTGACCGCAAATTGATAAGTAGAAAATGTCAGTTAGGGGAGAAATATAATTTAGCATGTGAAGGAACCTATGAAGACTGACGAACTCGCATCTGTTCTATTCAGCTACTAAAAAGTACTTCACAGGAGACTGAGGGCCTTCGGCTCAGGTTCTCCAACCACTCCAAAACTGTCCTGGAACCTATTCACCATTTTAAACTGACCAATCATCCCAGAAACAGTATGGCCCAATCCAAGAAGAAACCTACTAAGGTAAAAGTTCTTCGACATTCCATTCCTTGATTATTTTCCAAGAACTTTTTTCACATTTTTCCGATAAGCCAAATCAAATTTATTAAAATGGCAGCACAAACCAGCTATTTCAGAAGTATTTATCAAATTTATTTTTAGGAAAAATACGAATTTTAAACTATTCGGCGTATTTATTTTGTTTAAATACGGTGAAAATTTTCGTATTTTCCATCTTCAGATTTCATTCGCGATCAGATTTCATTTTCATTGTTGCCACAAACAAATACAAATGATGCCTTTTTTTCGCCCACGTTAGAGAATACCACCTATGATTCTAATCTCTGAGTCCAAGGTCCCTGTTATTTCACATTTTATGAGTGTTTTCTGAACAATTTATTATGCATTTTATTACCAATATATTTGTTTATAATATTATTCCCTTATGTTTGTAGGAGGAAAGAACGCCTTAGCATTTGGCGTTCTTGCATAAAATCGTTTCACATTTTCCTTTTAAATGCAATTGAATCATTTACTTTCAGATGTAGGTATGTATTTAATTAACGTCACACTGGAGCAACATAACGCATGTCCAGAGCTTTTAGAAACTGCCAAGAAAATACTAGCTGTTAGGATTTGAAATTTACCGATATTCCCAATACCGGTGAATTACCGACCGAAATTATCGAAACCAGTTTTTCTTTTTAATTTTTTCCTTAGCGGAGGCACTAACAGTCACTACTTTGGGTCAGTCTATTTTTAAATAGATATGAAAGTACGTTAGGAGAGGGGCTGCCGTACGTAAAAGCATGAATTGTGATCACCGTGGATAATTCCCCCTGCCAATTCGTTACCATTCCTTCGCTTTTGGCACCAAACGATGAACTCAGAATCCGCGCTAAAGACTCCAGTTGCAGAAGTGATTTATTTACGTTACCACACCAGTCCCCTAATAGAACTAATAGACTCATTCAAAACCGTAATCACGGAAGCCGCACTATAGGCGTGAGTATAGGCTTTAAAGCAGGTATTAATTCCGTACCACAACATTCAATGAAGTATCAGTACTTAAAAAATAGTTTTACTTCCGCATAGAAAAAATGCATGTTGCATAATAATCACATTCACGTAGACAGTAAGAGTTTCGAACCACATATGTTATTCTTACTTAATAATACTTAAGCGCATAAAAATACGCAGCAAAATTATTTATATTCTTAGTTAACAAGTAGATGTTGGAATTTTGAATCTCGTGCAAGGCGATGTTGTAAAAATAGTAATGAATTTCTCAATCCAACTTCTATTATCAATTTGCAATTTAAAAAAATTATTTAATACGAATCTAGAAAAAATGAGTATTATCCAAGAGCTAAGCAGAGCCTTTTGCTTCTTGTTTAACCTTAGACCTCATGGCAAAAATTACCCAGATTTCTGGTTCCACACTAACGGCATTTGCTACTACTGACGTGTTATAAATTGATGAATGAAGTATGATTAAAAACAGCAAGTATATAAAAGTTAAAATAATAGTATATCAGCTAAGAAAACCGGTAATGATGTTTAGGTAACGGTAATTCTCACCGATCTCCCCAAAACTAGTTTTTACCGGTATATTATATTTTACCGGTTTTTGAATCCTAAATATGTATCAAAAAATAAAATTACGTATTGCAGAAAAAAATAATTTTGGATGAAATGAATTGTTTAACTGCCTTTTAAAACAGACTCAAACAATATAAAACTGAAATAATCATGCATCGATTGAATTAAAAATTTAAATTTAATGTAAATCTGAATATAAAATATGAGACATTTCAGAGTATTCAAAGCAAAACAAGTGCAAGCTTATATTGAAAATGAGAAATTTTCTAAACTCGTCAAATCAAATCTGAATAATCTTTTAATCAATGTTATTTCTATTAAGATAGAAATTTGTTTCCTTCCAACTCAAACATGCAATTCCCGCGATCGTAAGAACCCTTTTTTATTTTTTACTAACCCTGCTTTTCTTTAGCCAGAACAGCGAAGAATCATTTTTTTTACCTGATTCGTAATCAACGTTTTCAATTTGCGTGTTCGACAACTCATCAGGAATACCCTTTACCGCCATTTGGAATGATATTTTAAGCGTTTCCTTTGTGAGTTTTTCCTGAATGTGCATTTCCCACTTACTGACTTCTGGAATGACAAATTTTATCGTACGATGCTTATATTCATAACCTATCGCGTATAGACGTTTTGATGACCAAATTTTTGACACCTCTTACGGGAAAGACCATTCGTTAGTCACAGGATATTAATTGCTGATTTCAATGAAGCTTGCAGACATCCTGTTTCGGAAGGCTCTTCGCTCGCTTACACAATGCATCAATTAAAAATCCAATCAAATAGAGGTCAGATTTCAGCGAAGGTGCTGCGTTTGGTCTAGGTATGTGGTTAATTTTTCATAAGTTATTTTGCAATATTTGAACTTCCCTATTTTTGAGTAGTTTTGATATAACTCAAAATCCTTTTTAAAACTATTAACATTATTTCATAGAACTTTTTGTTCAGTTATTTGGAACATTTCCCTTTTTGCTTTCGTAGTTTTGTGAAGAATTTGAACCCTTACCCATTTTGAAATTGACTTACAATATTTAATTAAAATAGAACAAGAGCAATATTAATTAAAATCGAACAGAACATCCAATGTTTAAAATATGTATTAAAACTGATATGAAAACATTTGTGAATCAAACAAGGTACTCGTAATTACTGATACTATAGTTTTGACTTGATTCCATAAAATTTTGGATGTTCCTGTAGGTAGGTAGTTGAATTTACGTCGCACTTGAGCAACACAACGGGCCTCCCAATAATTTCTTCAAGTTACCATCCCAAACAATACTAATATCTGTAGTGTCCTTCAAAGTAAGGAAGCCAGTTATTTTCTGTTTAAAAAAAGGATCATTTTTGTGTTATTGAGTGAATGCAATTTTTTTAAACTTTTTTGTATAAAATAACATTTTGTTCTTGGTTATTTCATTTTCAATATTGTTGAATTTCAATTAAGATAAATAAAATTAAGGATTTTAATAAAAGAAATTTTAAAGTTTGATTTAAGTCTAAATAAAAATTCATTTCTAAATAATTTTTCTAAATAAAAATCACTTGTTTTGGCGAAGGGCTAACAAAAACTGACGGGTTCCAAAATCCGCATCACCCTTACACCTTTTCTAAACTTACCTCGCACATGAAGGAAATGACCTTCAAAACAAAAAGTACCGAAATATACCTGTAAAAAATACAGAACAACCGGAAACGTTAAGCATGCATTTTTTCCTTCACTGCAATTCTTACGCGGAACTAAGCAATAACTTGGATATGGGATTCGTAGGATATCTGACATATTTTCAGTACATATGTCGGAGGAAAAATGAAATTTTGTTCTCTGAGTCAGTTGCGGTTTTCATGAGGAATTCTTATTTTATGAGTCGAATTTTTATGAAGGATATTGAAATGCTGTCATTTTTCTCTGAAATGGCCACTCCGTTTTCGCTGTCTATTGAGCAATAAAATAACAGTCAACAACGTATATGAAATTGCCCTAGCGTTCCTCGGTCATCTTTGAAAAAGTTCTTGTTTTATGAACACTGGTGTTGCGAAAGATTTCGGCGTTTTAATTATTTTCGAAATTAGGTTTAAAAATGATTTACTAAATACCGGTTTTGGAGTTTGGTGAGAATTACCATCTTAATCACGATATTTAAAAAAGAATTGCTACATATGCTTTGTTTTTAAAAGTTCTTTACAGATCAATTTATATGACGACAGTAGCGCAACTGTGGTCAGTATGGGGCATAATGCCAGAAATATAATCTGAATATCAATTTTTGCCGTGAGGGTTAGATAAATATTAGGTAGAAAATGCCACACCCTCAAAAGCGATTCTCTTGTTTTTGTTTTCATGATTTGTGTAGGAAAGGATTACTATTACCACAGTTAAAAAATTGTTTCCTTTTTGCGGTTTGTGCACAACTTTTGAAAAAGGAGTTGATTTCAACTGCATGGCTGTAAAAATTTTTTTTATCCTTCTCCTGCCTCTCGGCCGTCAGTCGACGAGCAGCCCAATAAAGGTCTGAAGTGATTAAATATGGTTTAAAAACAGTTATATATATATTTTTTGCAATTGTATTGTGAACTTCATGGCAGTCTAAGGTGGTCCCCAGTCATTTCGCCCTGTTCTCAAAGGGGACAGATAGCAGCTCTTGTTACTCCAATACGATGCAAGTATCGTTGTAGGTTGTCATGTCCGGTGAGAAGTCGAAAGCAAGCTACTTCTGCAGCTCTGGGCAAGGAACATTGGATACGAGCAATATTCCTCAAACTGCTCAGACTTAGCCAATTGGTAAACTTGGTCATTGTCGTATATACCAGTTACTTGGGATCCATGGTTAGACAACTCTTTTCTGAACCATCGCAAGGTGACTTAGTTTTCCTCTACATGGAAAAACTAAATAGTATTTCATTTTGACTAAGGATGGTATGAGTTTGCTGCCTGGAAATCGATGAAAAATACAACATTGCTTTTAGGACAGGTCTCGTAAAATATCGTCATGATGCTCCTGTATGTGGCAGGCAAAATACCGTGAGATTATTTCACATAATCCCCGCTATACGTTTAGAATTTTTTTCATTGAATGTTGTAACACAAAACTAGTTCCCGATTTAAGTTCTGTAATCCCTCCCTGTCAAGTGACTCTTGCTGCAGAGAAAAGTAGAACGAAAAATCGGTGAATTTCTGTTGGTAATGTACCAGTGGTTGAAAATATCGCTATTTTGAAAACCTTATTTCGAAGTTCATTTTTAAGAGTCCTTATTATTTTCTGTTCTGTGGAAATTGTTGGCCGTATCGGGCACTTAAAGGACTTGAAGTGTATGGGCTTTGTATTGATATACTATAAGACACGTTAAAATGTAACAATACACATGGAAGGTTTTTGCTATATTGTGAACTCAAACGAGAAAAAGTTGCTCATGCTTTAGCAAACATTTATTTCCAGACTATTACTCCCGTAATATGATTGAACTCAAATTTCATCTTTGCGAGAAACTTTTGAATTACGGTAAATCCTCAACATACTCGAGCACTACTTATCTATTTTTTAAGAAAATAAATCGCTACTCATCCATATTGCTACCATCCATCCAAAAATGGGACACCCAATTTTTTTACCAATTCAATTTAAGGTAACAGCTTGAGACGGGACGTTTCAATTCAAATTTCTGTATTCAATCTTTTTTTTATCGTTTTAATCAAGGAATTTCAATCTTTCATTTGAATTGGGAGTTGAAAGGTCACTTGTCTCAAACAGTTATAACCAGAATTGGTAAAAATAATTAGGTGTCTGTCTCGAAAGTGGATGAGTAGCAATTTCTTTTGCAAAAACATACATTTTACATAATAAACGATAGTAAAACATGCAAAAATATTCATTTTGCATAATGTTTTTCTATCGTTTTTGTGTTAGCAGTTTCTCCAAATTTAAAAAGCGCGTAATTTAATAAAAATTGAGTGCCATTAAAAATATTCTCGATCGTGCTTTTTTTCTGTCACTCAAAAAACTCAGTCGAGTCACTTTGTCACTTGTTCGAATACCAAACTACTAGAATACCATAGAACTTGGATATTCAAGTATTCGACCAACAAAGTACTCGAATCCCAAAGTATTCATCAATCTTATTAAAAAAAAATTATTTTCGCAGTTGGCTGATTCTTATATCGATTCTGTCCACCTCTAACTATAACCACCCAATAGATTCGATAAACAGACATTATTTTAGAGTTCTTGTCTGACTCGCTGTCCACATTCCTAATATGAACTTTTTGGTTCTTCAACTAATTAACTTCGTATTTCTTGTAATTTACATGTAAGGCATGTGGTGTCGCAATAATTCTAAGGTTGGTTTGACAATCAAATTACGTCTTATCTGATTCATTGCGGTCCCCCTTTTTTGTTAATCCGTCGGAACAGATCAACTCGACAAGGTCTGGGTGTTTTCGCGTTTTCTTAATGAGCCAATTTGCTTGCAATCTGCGTGTTATTGGGGATTACGCGAAAGTAGAAATTAACACAAACCGGTGCGCTGGAGAAGTGATAAATAGGTTTCCCATTCTCGATGCGTGAAATAAGTTTAAAAAATTTGAGTGAACGCATTTCTGGAATAAGTTTTGTGAAAACATCTAGTTAACGTTTGATTAATTCTTTCCTAAATAAATAAATAATCTCAGCTTGAAATAATTTATTTTATTCAGTGCACGCATTCGTTTTCGAAGTAATTTTAACTTGTAGGGCCCGGTCTAATTAGCCATCATGCAGAAAACCATTTCCAAAGTGTCGCTAGTGGTTAAAAATGACCGACATCCTTTAACTGGGACGTGTTAGCCCAGTTGGAAGAGTAACGGATTAGCAACCGGAGGGTTGCGATTTCGAAATTAGGTCCAGCTAAAGACCGTCGGGTATAAAAGGGTCTGGTGCACGTTAAATCTGCCGTGACCTCAAATCTCCTCATTTTGGATAATGAGGAAATGTGGAATGCCGTGGTGTGGAAGTTTGGAGAGTGGGGTTCAAAATTACCTAGTGTCCTCGGATCTTTCCCTCCGGGTTTGATCCCGGGCCGTCGCCAATACCCCATTGTATTGCTCCAGTGCGATGTTAATTAGCTACCAACCCACCAATCTCAAAGAATCTACATACGAATCCGCGAACTGTCATTAACAACTAAAACATTTTTTGTACACAGCGATCCAAGCATTACAACATTTGGATTGAATTGATTTCTCTGAAAAGTTTGATCCCGTACTATCGCCAATAGCCCGTTGTGTTGCTGCAGTGCGACGTTAAAATACTTACCTACCTCTGAAATATTCCTACATTTCATATAATTCCGACCGAATCTGAGCAACGCACCAAATTCCTGACTTTTCCGAACATACACATGATAATCCAACTTGAGAGGACCTTCACAGATTAATCAAATGGAGTTATAAAGGGAGGATTGGATTCGGGGTTTGGAATTGTATGGCGCAAAGTCCTAAGACATAAAGGGAGCGCGCCATATAAAGGGAGGAGAGAAGTATAAGCACTTGATGATACATTTATGTTTGTCAAGTGCTTATACTTATGCAATGGTGGTACTGTCACTTCGATGATGTAATTGAAACCATGTTCCCATAGCTGCACAGAAATATATCCAACTACACAACGACATCATGTCTTCTATATCTTACAACAAAACACCCATTATCTGAAAATCTCTGGCAATTCATCACGTTTTGATTGTCCTGATTTTGACTATCATCGTTTTATATTTTTTGAAACTAATTAAAACTTGCAGGATTTAATTGGGAAAATTCCCCATTCAAATATACTCCCATTTTTAAATGCTACTGGTTTTATAAATCTCACATATTTAGCATTTTTACTATTCATTACTTACATACCTTTTATTTTGAATATATATCACTTTGCTGGTTAACATGTTTTAGATCATCACTTCTTTATACTGATATGTTTTAACACTATTTTATCACTACGATTTATCAACATGTTTTAAACTTGTCAACTCATCGAATTCATTTCTTGACTATAATTTGTTGTATTCTCATGTTGTTGACCAACATGTTTGAAATCTATATCTTCGATTTAATTTTTTAGATATTCTACTAAAAGTTCTTGCGTTTGATTTGTCCCCTCTTTTAAAGTTATATTTATATCATTTTTTATTATTTATCTTTGCTTGGCACAACTTGTCCGTATTTGGACCTAATATTTGGACTAATTTACCTCAGTGAATTCTTTATAACCTCGCCCAGCCTAAGAAATCTGGGGATGCTGTAGCCTGGTCGGAAGAGTAGTGGATTAGCAACCGGAGGGTTGCGAGTTCGAAACAAGATCCAACCAAAGATCGCCGTGTATGGGGGGCTGGTGCACTTTAAATCTGTCGTGGCCTCAAATGTCCTCACGTTGGCGTGGTGTGGAAGTTTGGAGAGTGAGATGTCAGCTCAGATGACCTCGTCATCTGACCGTAGTTCAAAATGACGAGGTCTTCCTTTGGTCCTTGGATCTTCACCTTTGGGATTGATCCCGGACCATAGTTAATTGCCTGATTTCTCCAGTGCGACGTCAATTCAACTACCTTAGAAATCTGACTGTTTGAACATGTGATGTTCGCTTGGAAATTCCAAAAAATTCTGAGATATTGGGAAGCAAAAAGGGGTTATGGCACATTGCCAAATGATTGGCATTTGATGACATGAGTTGAATGTCGGGCCTGACTATAAGGCAAGCCACACATTTACCAGATATTCGCAAAAGACAGGACATGTGCATGCGTGCCACCATATTTAATAGTCACATGTTCGTGTCGCATGTTGAATGAAGTCACGTGCCACTCTCGTATTTCCATGAAATCAAGTTTCAAAAGTACTGATTGAAATTGCTCAAAAAATGCATGTAGTCTCGAGAACAAACATCTGTTTTCTCAGACAGTATAAAAGTCTAAGCACATTTTAATTGCACATTCTCCCGATTTTCATGCGTACGATATAAAAATCTGCCTAATAATAATTCTTGGCAATATAAACCTGCAGTGCTTTTATTACCAGAACGCAATAATATATTCGCGCTAGTTAATGGGCCTTTTTACTGCCTCTCTCATTGGGTAAATAACTTTTTCGCTCTCATCAAATTTCCTTGTACACAAACGTCTCATTCCTTGGCGCTGTCGCTCGCAGTTATGCAGGTAGGAAAATGATTTGTGGCGGCACTTGTAACTATACGTTTCCTAACTTTGGATTGTCAGGTTTCTGTTTGGCGTCGCTCTTACCTTTGTTTCCGTGGGGTTGTAAAAGTTTTTACGGGTCGTCTTTTCCTTCTGTCTTGGAAGCACTTTTAACGATGCCATGTTGTAAACGTCTCAAGTTGTTGCAAAACTGAATGGAGAGAAATGATCGGGGCCTTGTCATTGTTGCATACCGTGCCGCTCAGAGCTGTTAACTGAACTGAATATATGCTCCTCACGCACGTTGTAGGAAGGTGGATACATTTACGATAATGGTGGTAAAATCAAGGCCATTCTGGAGTGACCCAACATCCCGAATTTAAGAAGCGATGCACCGAAAGAACGACTTCGAAATGCGATCAACCAGAATTCACAAAATTCCTCTCGAAAAGTAAGGGATGTTCAGTGGTGTCAACTAATTACCGACTTTCTCGGTGCCGGTAAATTACCGACGGAAGTTTTCAATACCGGTTTTTAGATAAATTTTTTACTCTATTAGAAAAAATCTTGATAAGAAGGCATGGATCGTTCCCCGGTACATTGGTATCGTGGGGATCACCCCGGAACATCTCTTGCTCTCAATTGCGACAGATATTCAGAGACAGCGAACTCCCGCTTTTTCAGTGGCCATCTGAGAAATCTCAAATTTTCCTGTGCTTGCCTTAAATGCCAATCTGACCAGGCCTCCCCAGCACACATTCTCGAGTGCCTGGAGGTGTCCCGAGACGACTTGTTTTCTCAACCTCTTTTGGTGTATGACTTTGTGCGAGTGAATGGACTTTGGATTTGAAGCTAGACGTGGATATTAGCAACATATAATTTTTTTTCCTTTGCGGGTGGCAGGGCCGTGGTAGCCCGGATTGGTAGATTAGAGGTTTAGCAACCGGAGGCTTGCGAGTTCGAAACTCGATCCAACCAAAGATAGTCATTTATATGGAGTCTAGTGCACGTTATATCTGTCGTGGCCTCAAATGTCCTCCCGTTGGCGTGATATGAAAGTTTGGAGAATGGGGTGCCAGCTCAGGAGTTAACCGTGGTCAACGAGCCTTTGTCCTCGGATCTTTCCCTTTGGGATTGATCCCGGATCGTTGCTCCAGTGGGACGTTAATTCAACTGCCCTCTTTGCGGGCACTGACACTTGGCGTGATTAAATCGGTATTACAACATTCAATAAAAGTTTCAAAAGTGTTTAACGTAATGATCACTTAGGTTGACGAGAAGAGTTTCGAACTTTAACCACATGTGAAGGCGGGGTTGTGATAATAAAGTTCTAATGTAACTTCTAAAATAGATGTGCAATTTAACGTATTAATATAAAACTGATCCTAGAAAATTAAGTTCTTCAAGAACAATTTTTAAATCTACGCACTTTCGAAGTGACAGCAATTGCTGTTGTGAAGACAAAAAGAATTTTTGTTGACACGCGCAAAACTTTACTACGCACTGTTATAGTAATCCTTCTATCATAAATCACGAAAACAATAGAAACATAACAGAATCGCTTTGTGTAAATGTGGCATTTCTCAACTTGTGTTCATTTTCCTCACAGGTGAAGTGGTTTCACGGAGAAACCACACTAGAAAATTCCTAAGCTAATTGTATAGCGGTTTTTTCGGGTAACCCCGCGACAGGTGCTCTATTGTACCACCATCTGTTGATCAATAACGTAAAATTTGTTCAAATACCAAGTTGATTGAATAGAAGTGTGCATGGGAAAGGGTTAACCCTAGACCTCCCGGCAAAATTGAGCTGTTTCGATTAGATTTCTGGCGGCATTTGCCACTTTTGACATTGTATAAATTAAGTTTGGAATCTTACAAAATAAACCATAAACTATTTTGACAAAGAAAACTGATAATGATGCTTCGGGAAAGGTAGCGGTAATTCTAGCTAATCTTTCAAACCGGTAAATCAGAATCGGTTTTCAAACGTTAGCGCCAACATAGGGAAACGACTTGGTCACCGATTGTCTGGCCAAAATGTCATGAATCAATAGCGATGCCTAAGTTGGGGCATTGTCATTCGGGTTTAAAATTACCGACATTCTCAATTCTGGTACAAGAACGACGCTCAACACCAGTTTTGTTCTAGTTTTTTCTGAAGTGGGAATTACTGACTAGGGGTGATTTTGGATTTTGTCCGTGTACTGTACTACAAGATAAAAATATTTTCATGAAGGGGGATAATTTAAAATAATCAATGCTTTGGAGAGAAAGTTACCGTTTCTTAGTTATCAATCTCCAAAACCAGCATTTCAAATCCCAATTGTCATGGTAGGGATTTTTTTCGTGAACTTGGATCTTTTTCTACTGACATTTCAGCAGTTCGGGATAAGACCATAGAGGAAATTTAAAAGTAGAGTGAGCAATGGTAAACTTTTTATGTGCCCACGATCATGTGACCAAAATTAGCAGTAACGTGCCCCTTAGACTGCTTTCGTCTGCTGGATGGAACAGAACATTCATTATCTGATTGATCCACAGGACGGGAGAAGACGCCCTTCCATTGATTCATCATCTGATTGGCCCATTGATTGACCATCTGATAGTAGACTGGCGATGTCGCCACTCTAGAAATGCTCATTCACATACCAACCCTATCAGAAGATGTTATATCGCCAAACGAGGCTGGGGCCGCGGTGGCCCGGTTGGAAGAGTAACGGACTTGCAACCGAAGGGTTGCGAGTTCGAATCCAGCCAAACACCGTCGTGTACAAAGGGGGCTGGTGCACGTTAAATCTGTCGTGGCCTCAAATGTCCTCACGTTGGCGTGGTGTGGAAGTTTGGAGAGTGGGGTGCCAGCTCAGGTGTTGCCTCGTCATCTGACCGTGGTTCAAAATTACGTGGTGTTGTCCTCGGATCTTTCCCTTTGGGATTGATCCCGGACCGTCACCAATAGCCCATTGTGTTGCTCCAGTGTGACGTTAATTGAAATTCCAATTCCAATTCCAAACGAGGCAATAAGATGCCAAATCGTCCTACTAGGTCAATTTTTCTCCCAGCATTCACGTGACTACTAGTCGACATGTTGGTCAGACTTTTTGAAGCTCCTCACAATAGCAACACTCAGTCTATTCAGGTTAGACCAGCGATTTATAAGTCATCTCTGAGATCAAAAGAACGCAAAATTTAAGGAGGTTGTGCAACATGCGCGTCATCTGGTAGCATTTAGGATCATCCCGAACGCAGGTCATCTGTTTATTACCGTCTGTCCTTAAATTGTTCATATTATCTTGTTCGGCTGGTCCCCATCTACTTATGTCATAATTTCTTGAGTCTGCACGTTTCACCAGTGTTCAAACATACTAGAACGTTGACACGCCATTCAGTAAATCAGCCTAGCAAAACACTCTTCACGCACGTAAACAAACAGCTGCAGGACACTGAATAATCGCAAGACGAATGATGCGAACAGAAGCTTACTCAAGGTCACGGCTACACAGGGATACCATCTGGACCTCGCTGTAATAACACCTCATTGTTGGGCAATAACTGAAGTTCCGGAACGTTCCGAACATGCTTTTGTTTTTGAAAGTTCAAAATTTGCACATGGAAAGCATTTCAAACAATAAAATATCCTTTAGCTTCAAAAAGAGCTTAAAAAAATCATCCGGTATTCCCAGAACGTTGCTAAATACGTTCTTGTTATTTTAATTTTTTAATTCTATTCCCATGCACTTTAAATTAACTACAAATGATATGAAATTCTCAAGTATTTTTTGACGGATTTATGAACATTGCAGTCATTTATTTCTATTTGATCCAGTTTCGCCAAGCCAGGGTTTAACAAGTTGGATTGATCGCCATTTCAATGCGTCACATAATCTCAAACGCTGTGGCTCAGGGTTTGCCACTGCGCTTGCAGCATATTTTTGTATTGCTAGCAATATAAAAATAGCAATAACTTTCTAAACTTTTGCAATGCCAAAAAATAATTTTTGGTAAAGGGCCTTATAGTGGGGTAGGGAGCAGTTGAAAGGGGAAGCAGCAAGGATGAGTACAAAGATCATCCCAAAATCAAATCATGGCAATTCTACATCTCTGAATGGGCAAACAACTTTTCCAGAACCATGGATGTTGTACATTACACAAGGACATTAGGAACAATGTGCAAGAAGAATAAAAAATGAATTGCAGGTGGCACATCGATTCAGTCAAATTCTGAGAATGTTCCAGGAAACCCAAAAGCTACTCTTCATTCTCTCAAGATGTTAAACTAAAGTTGATGCTTAACCATTTTTATTAGCTTTATCAACTATCTATCCGATTATTCCTCATGGAGAGAAGTAAACATGTTCATAAATTGAATGGATATGTCATTTCAATATACACTGACAGATGGAGACTGATATGTGTTTGAGTAAAATAGAGATGAAAATGAAGTGGAACTTACATTTTCCCACTTAGGACCTTCTCTTTTCCTTTTTACTCCTCAACTCCTGATGTGCTATGGATTCCTTCTATTGGTGTAATTTGCAAAGTGAATCTCTTTACATTAACTGGTTGAGCTTACACTCTACCAGAATTTGCAAAAGAGACATTCGCAGGGATCATTAAGCACTTGGAATGCAGGAAAAATCAATAAATTTGAGCTAGGCAGTAGTCATAACATCCAGCATATTGACTTATACTATGTTAATTTTTCACGATAAGCAGCTAAGACTATCGTTTTCTTGTAAACAGAATTCATATTTTCAGTTGTCATATGTTTAAAAAATGTACAATTACATTTGTATTAAACCATATCATAATTTCCTAAATTATCATCACTTAAACTTATTTAAAGTTGAACTTTTAGGTTGGTTTGGG
The DNA here is from genome assembly GCA_933210815.1 of Meta bourneti. Classification (NCBI taxonomy): domain Eukaryota; kingdom Metazoa; phylum Arthropoda; class Arachnida; order Araneae; family Tetragnathidae; genus Meta; species Meta bourneti. The sequence continues at coordinate 10,701,343 of OW119924.1, read as the reverse complement.
CTTTCTGTATAGCGCAAGATATGACAATGGTTAAAAGGCGCCTTGGACTTTTAGGAAAACTTCTACATGGGCTCTCCAAGCATGTGAAACTTTTCCCCCTTTTATGACCTTTTCTCATTAATATCCCAACATGAAACTTTCAGAGGTGTTAAGAAAAAAGTAATTTTATAAAATTTTTAAGCATTTTAAAATTGCTCTTTTGAAAGTATTAAAATTTTAAAATGAAACTTAATTTTTAAGGAATTAAAATAATTTTAAATTTCATGTTTAACAATAAATTAAAGCCCATTAAAAGAGCTTTAAAATAAGACATTACCCAGGTCTGTATTTTATGGGGTTGTTGAGAAAACGACATTTAATTATCTCAAGGTGCAGCAATTTTCATTTAAAATTCAAGAGCTTAATAACTTAACGAGTGACAATCCATCCATAAGTATGAAAGATCACTTGATACACCAAGTTTCATCAAAATCTGAGGTTACGGACTGAAAAAATTCAATAATGCCTTGATTTGACTTGGAATAACTCCACTCACAAATAAATTTCCAGTTCACAAAAAAGCGGGGGGAAAAGACCGTTCTTACATATCAAACTTGCGAGTACCGTTTTCGGTTACACATGGCCTAAAAATGAAACAATGGCTCGGCAAGGAATGTGTTTAGCCAACCTGACTTCAAGCTAACATTAATTTATGTGCAATATGCGCCTAACTTTTAATCAGTGTTGATGATTGCCAATGGATATCAGATAATTTCTAAAATATAGTTTGTATAGAGACCCAGTGCCAGGACCCACTATCTTCCAACCAACCATCTATTTTTGCCTATAACTTTCAATCATATTTGAAGAGTTTTCCGACCATAATTCCGATTATTCTCTGCTTGTTAAAGTAAATAAAATGAGCTTATGCACCAGCGAAAATTTATTAGCATTCTGTTATTAAATTTTCAAGTGAAATCGTTAAGTTGCAATTTTGATTTCCCCCTTCGTTTTCCCAATATTTCTGTAAATATTTTGGTATAGCAATCCTTTCCAATTCTCATCCCTAAAATCTCTCATTGGTCTTGGATTTGGACTGCCTCCACATATGGTGGGTCGCCTGTACCCTAGGTTAATGAAACATGGTTCCGTATTACGGACGTGATGTCACTTGTCTTCTTTTTCAAATACGATCTCAGCGCATCGCCTCTTCACGTTGGCTTAGTGTGGAAGTTTGGAGAGTGGGGTGCCAGCTCAAGTGTTGACCTCGTCATCTGACCGTGGTTCAAATGACGAGGAGTTCTCAGATTTTTTCCTTCAGGGTTATCCCCGGACCGTCTTCAATAGCCCGTTGTGTTGCTGCATTGCGACGTTAAAAAGGTACCTGCCTCAGCACATCGCCAATAAAAATCTCAAAGAATGAATTCCGAATTGATGTATTATTGGCCCGCGTTAATTAGATTAAACGTCTCCAAAACGGCGATAAACTATATTTTAAGGCAACACCAATATGTACAGTCCTGGAAAAAACCCGAACCACCCTTCTTCATTCAAACAATTTTAACAGTAGAGAAAATTCAAAGACGGCGTTCGACAACTAACTTCCTCTATAAATTCAAGTGCATAAAATTTGCATAAGGGGCTGTCATATTAAATTGAGCTCCAACTTCATAATTTCCAATAGAACCTCTCCTATTATGACACACAATTTCAAATCTATATCAAAATTTAACTTCAGATACCCAATTTCATGTCATTAGGTCTCACCGTTTCGAAGTTATGAGTACAGAAAGATTGGAGCTCCTAATGCAAATCAATTTCCCAGACTTATAGATATCTTCCTAAATAATTCTATAGCGCTGATATTTTGTACCCTGTTACTGTTAAGCAACCCTAACAAAATCCACCTGTTTTATTTTAAAAATAGTTTTTAGTATGCAATAATTATTAAATTAATGTTTGAAAAAATTATGAATTGGAACCTCAATATACTTTGAAGGGAATCGATTCAGAAGCACTTCTAATATGACCATGCAAAATTTCAGGTCATTCCAATTGTTAGTTTTTGCGTTACATTAAATTTTCCTCATTTTGGCGTTTTTAGGGGGCAATCAAAAGTTTAAAAAACGTCTGACAAACCTGAGGAATGTTTGAAAAATGGTTGGAAATTTCATTTATGTAATATAAAACACATTGCCTTTTACCAATTGTGTCGTACAGATGAACTCTACTAATCAATGATCAATTCAATGACTCACTCTATTCACTTTTTGGATGATCGGAATATCAGTTCGATCGTACTCGTATTAAACGAATTTACTCGTATTATTCGAACCGAGCATTCCAAGAGTCAGATTTTCTAGTGTGAAAACAAGCCGTTTCACCAGTCACTGAAAACGAAAAAAAATCGTTTGAAACGAACTGAGATTGTGCTAGGTTTTGTCAGTGCAGAAGTTGGCTTCCGAAAAGGTAGATGTGAATGTTGTAATGCATATCTTACTCATGGTTTAGGCTCATTGTAAAATTGAATTTATCAAAACAAATACATGGCGAATGAGACTAAAAACCTAATCTTTCGTAAATGCAACTTCAGAACTGGTGAAAGGAGGTCATGTGACGTATTATTTTTTGGTTTGCATTTTTTCAGAGTTGTTTACGAACGTGGCCAAGTAGTTTGAAATAGTGTTGAATTTGAAATTTGGGTAGTTATAACTATATAGTTAATCTCGATCTACGAGTAGCGATTTTCAATGTGGAGATGATCCCTGAAATTCACAGCAACTTTAACGTTGAATATCTCCCGGATATAAAGATAGTAAAGTCATGAAATTTTATATTTAGACTAATTTAACGATGTGGAATTGATTAAAGCATCAAAACTGGGGGTTCCATTGGAAATTTTATTTGTCCAAAATTTGATATGAAGACGGCCCCTTATGTGTGAATTTTTTTGGTATTTGAATTTGTAGAGGACGTTATTGCCTTTTGAATGATATCTTTGAATTTGCTCTACTATGAATGGTGCTCGAAATAAAGGGGTGGTTTTTCTTCCGCGACTGCCACGCGAGACCATTTGGGTAACAAGAAAATCTCAATCTTCCGTCTGGTTTGTTTATTTACACTGAAAATTCCTCTCGTAAAAGAAAAAATATTCACATTTTTATATTAAAATTTTATTTTGGAAAACAAATGAAACATTAAACAAATTTTTCACAAAATTTACCCGAGAAATGTGTTTTGTGTACTCTTTACTTATTGTGTTTAAAAATTGACTGGGTAGCGGAACATGTCTCGTGAGAAAGTGCGCCATGCAGTATTGTTTGCAATATTCACACAATATTTGAGAAAAAAAATCATCCCATTTTTCTTCCTTTAAAGCTTTCCAATGTCCATGAAAGTGGGAATAAAAGGGATCATAGATTCTAGACTTTTATGATCCTTTCTGAAGTCTCAATGACTTTCACATGGTATAAGGAGCAGGAATCTATAATTACTTCGTGCTTCTAAATCGTAACACGACGTGAAATAGAGCTGGAAAAGAAAACAATTTCTCACCTCTTTTTTAGCAGTCATTTCTCGCGACCAATAGCGGGTGACCGGCTGATTCCACGTGCCGCCGCGTTCAAGCACCGTGACGCAGTTTTTGCTTTCTCCGCGATCCAAAGCGGGCGTTTTTGCGCTCGTTCGAGTTGGGGATTTTCTTCGTTTTTGCAAGATTTTTTAACCGCTGTAAGTTTTTGTGTCTTGTTTGTTTTCTGTAGTATGTACTTGTTTGTTTCGAAAACTTTTCTGACCTTTGAACCGCTTATGTAGTTTCGGTTTGGTGTTCCGATGTGCAGGCAGACGATATTTTTATCAGGTCTTTTTCACTCTCATTTTTTAAACGCCACGAAGGGCGAAACTCATTTATCATTACAAAAATACTTTTAATTATTTGATCCTAAGAAAGTTGTGATCAGAATTTGTTTTGGAATTCATCAAATTTTGGAACTTTTTGAAATCGTCATCATTTAGAAATCTAATTGTTCTTGATATGAATATTGTTTCAGAATATTTAATCAAATGCATCAAATGGACATTTACGTGGTTGGTTATTTTTAAAATCTACTTGAGATAAATAAAATTAGGAAATTATATTATAAATTAATCATTTTTAAGAGCAGTTTAAAGCAATTTAGTTTCCCATGCTTTAAAATAATTTGTTGGATTTATAAAAAATTCGATTTTCATATCCGGAGAATAATTAAAGTTATCAAAATAACTTGAAATTTTTTCACAACTGCATATTTGTAATGGAATTTATAAACATATAGTAGTAATTAAATACTTGGAAAGACATTTTTTATATGAAATTCTATTATTCAAAATGAAAATTTACCAGAATTGTCTTAGACATAATTTATTTAACACTTCGGTTCTTAAAAGCTTTTGATTAGAATATGCTATGTAGCTTTTCAATTAGAAAACACTAACTTTTTGTCAAAACAATTAGTCTCCTTTCACGGATAATGTTAAGAATAACAAGAATATTGACAAGTTTTCAGTTTACCTGAGGTTAAGATATGTTGTAGAGAGCGTTACATTCTATGAGTGATTGGACACCAAGTCTAGTAACGTGCTTCTGACTTTCGCTTTTGGTGAGGCAACCATTTGGAAATTGCAATAAGTCTTGGTGACAAAATATTTTGTACAGTGCATCTTTACAAAATCTATAAACATGAGTTTGTTCAGTTATGTTTTTCTGTTCCTTTTTGGGTGAAGATATTTTTCTTGAATGAAATGAAAGCAAAATTCAATTATAACTTTAACACCTTAGCCTACATAATGGTAATGTATTAGAACCATTGCACCACTTGGATTATGAGGAAGGAGGGAAATGAGAAAACGATTTGTTGTTTTAGAAAGCATAAGGTTAAGGTACTTAAACTGGGGTGGCAGTACTTGGAGGATAGTGCATCATTGTGCAAAATCACCCCTTCATTCCTATTGATGGCCTTGACCTGCACCCATAATTTTTTAGGTGTCTTGACAGGGATGGGAACGGGCGGCCTGGTAACCGAGTGGTTAATACTCTAGCCCTCAGTTCAACAGTCTCTGGTTTTGAATCCTGGTTGTTGTGTCCATTTCCGAGTGAGATGTCACTGAATGCATTTTGCACAACTTTGGCAGTGTCGATTATTTTCTCGCTGTAAAGCTCTTCGGTATGGTAATTGATGGCTTGAGGAACAGCTATTATTGCAGGGCAGGTGAATATATGATTAGGTGCGAGTTCAACGTCCAGATAGTTACAATGTCTATATTTTCTGGTTCCATCACTGTTAGTTTTCATACCTTTAAAATGTTCTGTTCTCAGTCTGGATATTGTAGGTTTTTTATCGGTGTTAATATCACAAATTTGTTTTATTTTAATTTTTTTGGTGATGTGAGTTTTAATTTTACTAAGCATTAGCATCAGTAAGAGTAATTGGCATTTAATTCTCTGACTTCCTTTGACAATGCACTTACCTGCACCTTTATTTCCTTCAATGTCCACATGTGTGGAAATCAACATTACGTATAGACATTGTAACAATTGTCTGGGCATTGAGATAGTGGTTTAGAATCTGTTTTAAGCTGTAGGTTTTCACATGTAAACTCTCACTTAGCAAAAATGATTGTAGAACAACAAAAACCAGAGTCTCATGAGAAGGACAATGCCAACTGGGAGGGAGATGAACCTATACCAACCTGTGTGCTGCAAAAATGGCAGTGGTTATACTTTAGGAAGAGTGAAACAGTTTATTTGTTTATTTGAACTGTTTCACCTTTCGTAAGTTACCCCTTGTTGTGTTACCCTTCCAAGTGTTTTTGACGAGATATCTCGTCATATATATATATATATATATATATATATATATATATATATATATATATGTATATATATATATATTTCCCCCCAATTTTTTATGATGAGACCCGGTCAGTTTACTTCTACTGACGAAATATATCGTTCATAAAGGTCCGGTCACTTATGCTAATGACGAGATGCTTCGTCGAAACAACATCCAGGAAGGTTAAGATTCAGTTTATAGGTGGTTCAGGTTCGATTCCTCCCCGGTTGTATTTTTTCTGTGTTAGTAAATCTTTCCTTTTATGTGTATGTCCCTCCACTTGATGTTGTCTGTCGTGTTTGGTGCAGCATGGCTAAATATGGCCCTTGCACCATTAAAATCCAACCAACCGACCCCAAAAGTCTGGCTTTGCTCCTTACTGTTCAAACAACCTGGTGAGTCTTAAGTACAGCTATATGTATTACCACTTATTAATGTTTTCTTAATTTCATATGTAGGCTGGTGTTGTATTGTACCCTCAAGATCAAGAGCCACACTACCATTTCACAGTAGATAACCATTCATACTTAAAGCAAGTCTAATTCAAATTTAGCCTAATAGTCATCCCAAAGTGTAATGGTAAACTAAAAATTTAAAGAAGTTTTATCGTTACTTCAATTTTGTAAGTTATTTTGCCACTACATTTCAAGCTTGTATTGTAATAGAATCATTGATTCATAAAAATATCTAACATTTGGATCTTGTAGGTTGATTACCAAACGAAATGGATCGAAGAAAATCAGAAGATAAAGGGAAGAATCGAAGAAAATCAAACGTGGAGAAATCAAAGGTTTGTGTTATTCTGTTAAATTTATAATCTAAATATATTCGATCCTTGGTAACACTCCTGCACTGTAATGAGAGATGTAATTTTCTTGGGCGGGTTTTGTAAACATTAAGTCTTGGGGTTTGTAGTGACCATAATTAATTATTTCCGACTTTTTATTATTATTTTATTAATAACTATCTATAGTACTCCTTTATTTTCATTACTACTAATTAACCATTATTAGATTCTTGCATTTTGCACATAACTTGTCACTAGGTCAGTTTATAAACTTCTGACTATTTCCTAAAATTTAGCATCCAATATTTGTAAACTAGATAAATTTTCATCTTCATCCGTATCGATTTTAATCCCATCTTCATCAGAATCACCTACATTTTCTCTTCCTTCTCCACTTTTACCCTCACTCGAATATTGTACCTAACAATTTTTTTTCTTGGGCTGAAATGTAATGCTAGTATCACTAGAGAATCAAGGTCTTTCCAACTGTTAGTAAGGATTACCACCTGTTAACTTTCCTAGTCGATGAAGTTTTCTTTTCTTTGTGTGGTTCATTTTTGGAGAGTAAAATACTAAAAAATATAATTGCATAAAATATTTGAAATAATACTGAATGTTTTTGCCCCTACTGCATAGTTAGAATGTAAAAGCATGTAACATGGCTGTAGTAGCAAGGGATTAAGTTTACAATATTGCTGCTGTGAATTTTGAAAAAAATCTCAAAATCTGTTGTCAATCATTGTAAGCCTCCTCTGGTGCATCCTGGGTTATGCAAAATCTGCTACACTCTTGCCACTTCAAAAATTTAATGGTGCCTAATTCATAAATTCCTATAATGCCAGTCTTTTAAAATTGTACGCTTAGACAGCATGAAAAATATAACATTTTGCATACAATTTACGTTTTGTTTAGTAAAGAATCGATAGATAAGTGAAAAATACATTTATAAGCTCAATGCTGCGGTAATTCATAGAGGTCAATGTGTTATTCTCAATTATTTCATGTTTTGTTTATAAGTTTAATCCATGTTATACACCTTTCTCTCTGTACAAAACACTAAGCATCTTCTAAAAGTGTTATAATTTTATTAAGTGTTGTGTTAATAAAATAATGTTTACTTTTGCAACAAAAATATCGTTATATTTTAATGGTTTTCTTTCCTCATCCATTCATGAAACAGCTGAGCCAAAGAGATGAATGGGAGGATGAAGAGCTGGATGAGGAGATGGAAGAGATATTTCATCCTGCATCGGATCAATTCTCCCTGGCTGATCTGACAACTGAAAGAAAAGTTGAAGCAGTTTCTCATTTTGATGAAAATGATTATGAATGTACGTTCATTGAAAACTTTCACATATCTTTTAAATACTGATCCACTGTGTTTATTTCTGAGGAAGGCTATCTGAAAGATACTTCAGTACTTTGCTTCTTGCAGGACAAAAAAAGTACAATATACCAAGGGAAGCAATACAGCAAGGGCTGAGAAAGGCTTAGTTATTGGAAATTAAAGGGTTGCAATTTATGTTAAATTGCTCTTTTATTTTCAGTTCTGTTTATTTTGGCCCAGCTTGTTCTTGCACCATAAAAACCAAGCCAACCAACTGTTCTGTTTATTAACCCTTCTGGTGGTTGTATCGACAAGAACCACCTCCTAGTAGTTGTCGTCATTAGCAAAGCTGACCAAATTTTGATGGACAAGATATCTCATTATTAGAAGAAAACTAACAAGATCTTGATCTTGTCATCATAAAAGAAACAAAACAATATTTTGACAATGACATATCTTGTCGAAACCATTTGGAGGGTTAATTAGAAAAATGAGAATTTAAATTAATTTAGAAATATAAAATAGAGTGCTATCATACACAGGACTTATAAACTTGACTTTTCTACTGTATTGCCTTCAACTTCTAATTTCTGTGATGTATGTTCTGCTTTATTGTCCAGATTGTTCCAAATTATCAAATAGCTGCTTCCAAAAGGCATTCAAAACTATATATTATCTGCTAACACCTTTATACATGCTTATCAAACTTATGCAGATTAAAGTGTTCATAAGGTAATTATGAATTACATAAATTAATTTTTCATGCATATTTTGATTCAATTAATTTTACAATTTATATGTAGTTAATAAAGAATGGGTTTATCTCTTGCATGTTGACTGTTTTCATCCCAGACTTTTTAATCAAGATGTATGTATTGTATGTATGTATGATTTGTATGTTTATTGTATGTATCCTGGTAAACTGGACTATGTGTTTAGTTTTTGTTTTAAAACTTCTGTATGTTTGTAGTGCATCGCAGGGAGAGCTTTCAATATCATCAACCACTTCGAAAACTGTACCATAAACATCGAAAATCATCACACAAAAAGCAATCTGATGATCAGCAATCGCCTATGTCTAAAGTTCTAGAAGAATCTGCTTCTGGTTCTGCAGAAAAGGAGGAACCATCTGAAGATGAACCGCTTCTTAACGTTGTGGGGGCTGTAAAATCTGAAAACTCAGAACCTGAGCTGGTATTGATGTTAATTATTATATAATTCTCTATACAAAAGCATCTGAAAATTACTTCGTAAACAAATTATCCATTAAAATTATTTTCCACTAGCTGTACCGGGCCACGTGTTGCTGTGGCTCATCTGGTTAAATTGAAAAGAAAGATTGCCATTGTGTTCATCCCAAATGATAAGTTTGCATTTTTGCAATACTTTTCTCATACTGGATGCTTTGGAAATGCTATACGTGGGGGGGATTCAATGAATTGCATGTCAAATGGCAATTTCAAAGCGGAATGAGCAGTTCTTCCAAAGTCGCAGCTATTCCAGACGACGCAAGTGCTAAGGCAATGTGATTTTGGGATCTGATTGCGGCCAGAATAAATTTAATTTGGAACGTTTTACCAGTTCCTCCTGGCTTTACATTTTTATTTATATAGCTAAGTAGACTAAAACGTGCGCGTATTCGAATGCAACGTTGTGGCAAAATTTCAAGGCAATCGGTGAAAAATTTTGGGAGATTTTGCGTTAGGAACAAACAAACATTACATTTTTATTTATATAGATTTACAATTATAATTAAGATATTTCTTAAAATCTTAATTTAGTGGGATATTTTCATCTAATCAGGCAATGTGGTTGGATATATATTTGTTTAAGATACAAATCAAAACAGGAATGTTGCATTCAAAGGGCCCTTTAAAGAGATCGACAAATAATATTTGCCGCCATAGACTTTAAATTGACATTCAGCTGTGAGTTTTCAGTTTAAAAGGGGACGAGAAAAATAATACAAAAATTATTATATAAATATATTTAAGAAGTAGACACACAATATTTCAGTCCTCTAGTATTATGAATATACCTCTAATAAAACCAAGACATGCCATTGTCAAAAATCTACACTTGAAGAAGTTGATTTCACACTACCTAGTTCAGGATATCTTTTTGCACCTAGTTCCCATCTATTTAAAGTGATAAAAGTACCAAACAAGCTCTAGATATACTAGCATATGCTGATCTAGTTAAAATGTATCAGTAACACTTTAGAATTCAGCTTTTGACTCGTACCGTACCAAAATTCTGCAACATTCATTCCAAATGAGTATACAATTCAATATCTTATTAATATTATTACTATTGAATAATTTTACTTGACTTAAAATCTACAAATCTTGTGAACTATTGAACTAAATCTTGTGAAATACATTTTTTAAATGGTAGGTATTTTCCTAAGATAATATGATTTATTTAAATGGATGTAATCGGACGATTTTTCTTTTTTATGTAGTTTCAAAGTTTGAATCTGATTTTTGAAATTCTGAAACAAACAATGCATTTCTTCGTGACTGGAGGAATGATTAATTTTTATGTTCAAATTATTTAAAAATGGAATTCTTTATTCATGATTGCTGTGCTGAAAATTCTATTTGTGGATTTTTGTATAAATTTCTTGGAATTATTAATTTATAATATTGTTTCAGTTATTTCACATTTAATTTTATGCATAATAATGAACTTTAATTTATTGGAGCCCAATTGGAAGAGCAACTGATGGGTTGTGAGCTCGAGACTTGATCCAACCAGAGACTCGTGTACATGGGGGCTTGTGCACGATAAATCTGTCGTCTCAAATGTCCTCACGTTGGCGTGATGTACCTTATAATGAAATAAACAGTACGTGGGTAGAGTAACTTCCATAATATCTGAAGAGTAAATCACGTAGCCTTGCGATTCAACTTAACTGATTGGCTATCAAAATGCAGATTAGTGGTTTTAATCATGGCTGATAATCACTTTAACTCATCCAATAATGTAGGATTTATGTTTTTCTCACAATTGATGACAGATTCTCAAACCGAGTGACCGAAAGAAATAACAAAGCTGCATGCACATGCTCTGTCTATCTCGTTAGAAGGTCGATGATGCAATGTGGCAGCACTTTCATAAAACCCAGGAGTAATAGTCTGCCATATTCTTGCCAACTAGTGCTTGAAAGGTTACTATCCATTCAAGTTGACATTCGGGGAAGAAATATGAGGAGTCATGTGACAGATCTAGAGAATTGTTGATTTGGCATTTTGTAATGTGCTGTGATAAACACTTATAACATGAAATTATTCATGTGATTGAACTATTGGAACTTATTGATATAAGAAATTATTAATTTGATATTGAAAGAAAAGGAAATAATATTTTTTATAAATGTATAACAAGATTTAAGCATATTTCTCTTAACCATTTCCTAAAAATGAGAGTTAGCTTAAACTCCCGTCAACAACTATAGAATCTCCAATTTAATTTTCTTTTTGTTCGGTCGAGCTTTCTGTTAATTGTATTTAATGTTGATATTTGGATTTTGGATTAAATGTTAAATAAAACACCTGATTTTAAATCTTGTTTTGCCCTTCTGATCATCTGAAAGACCACAAAACATAGTTGCACTAAATGAGGTTCTCTGTAAATGTACGCATACTTGGTATCGCATTGCTTCAAAAACTTGTTGCTTTTATATGAAATTGATATCAAAATGTAGCTTATTTTTATTTATTGTGATTTAGAACTTATAGATAATTTGTGTTGTGATATATTTATAGAAAAAATTGTCAATCTACTTGTTATTTTTTCTGTTAAGTAGTGAATTCATTTCTATTGCTAATATTTGCTTTCAGTCTGATGCTGCTAAAAAGAAAAACGATGATAAAGTGCAGTTTTACGTTGGAAGTTCATCCTCCTTAGAAAATGCTGCAGCTGAAAGCAGTGCTAAAGAAAAAGTTCCTTTAAAATCTATGCTTAGAGGACTCTTATTTCCCTCTGCTGCATCAACAGCTGGTTTAAGGTACATATCTTTACAGGCCAAAATATTTCTTTATTGCAATGTTTAATTTGTCTTTCATCAGTGTTGGTTTTTGTCTTTGGATTTTGCTCATTAGATTGAGCTCTTCCCACCATATTTGGGGCCATCGTGGCTCAGTGGGTATACCCACTGCGCTACCAACCTGAGTTTAGTCGGAACAGATTTGATTCCTCCTAGGTATATTTATCTGTTCTGTGAGTAAAGCTTTCCTTGTGTGTATGTCCATTACTTGTTTGTCTTGTGTTTGGCACAGCATGGCCAAATATGGCCCTTCTGCCATAAAACCCGATCCAACTGACCATCTACCTCACATTTTTCCTAAGTATGTACGAAACATACTACCAACTATCGGATATGAAAAGCAATTAAGCTGTCCCCTTTTGTTCATAATCCCTCCCTCTAAACAGTCTTTTAGAAGTATCAAAAATGGAAATAGAAAAGAAGCCAAGTGATTATTATCAATACTTGCTTCTCAATTCATAAAAGTTTGAGTTCAAAATCAGCTTACAACCTGAAAACCTTGATATCAAGTAGTAAAACATTGCTCCATTTAAGCCCAAGTGTCAAGCTCTACAGTTTCCAGTTACACTAAACCATTAATTTCGTTCTTGAAGAGGTGTTGTTTTAAAGCCGCGTTAAGTATTTGAACCATTATCTATTGTACCGTTAGGTGTTTACAAATTTATTTACTTTCTATTTTCTTCATTCTAAGCTTTTTTGATGTAGTCGTTATTTTTACATGACTAGTTTTTTTTTGGGGGGGGGGGGTAATTTTGAATGGGTATTTTAATTAATGGGTTTAAATTGAAACACTAGGTTTGCCAACAAGTATTTCTGCTGTTCAAGTTACACCTTTTAATTGTAAGAGTCTGAATTTACAAGAAAAATATGTAGTGTTTTAAGAATTTCTCTAAAGTTCGCACAAGCGTTAGAATTTCTCTTTTGTTATACAGCGTCTATCAGTGAAGACAAACCATCTTACCTTCCAGCCCATCCCGAGATTTACCTAGCAGCCCGAAGACATCGTCAGATGAACACCCTATGACAAGCCATTTGACAGAAACTGCTCTAGATAAACCTTCTGAAGAATCGCTACCGGAATCAATGAAGCACAAAGTGAAATTTTTGCTTGGTAAATCTTAAACTTGATGTTCATGAAAATGTTAAAACTCTTACTTTTTGTGAAATGAAACTAGGTGTGTAGCACTATCCAGCATAAAATTTTATTTCTTTAATTCTGTTACAGCCTATTTATTAATAGTTATTTAGTACATGTGTTTTTGTGTTAAGCTGCCCATTGCTGTTTATACTGTTAAATGCATTGTGGTATATATCACAGTGATTAAGCTGACCAATTGGCTATGGCTGGAGCACAGTTACCCAACCTAAATCTCCTTTGCCTCTCCATAACATCAAGAGGCTTATATGCTTGTTTGTAAAGATTTAGATTTTCAATCTACAAAGAAGCTTCTACAGGGAAAAAGGAGTGTTTTATTGAAAAACCAGGTTCCTTGCACAGAGGTGTTGGAATCGTTTGCTTTCGACTTCTCTCTTTCGACTTCTCTCTTTTGACTTGTTCAAAATTACAAGGTGTCTTTGAATCTTTCCCTTAGGGATTGATTCTGAATGATCACCAATAACCTGTTGTGCTGCTCCAGTGCGATTTTAACTACCTACTTTTCGACTTCCCACCCAACTTGACTACTTACAAAGACATATTTCTATCCCTTTTGCTAACTGGACAAAATGACTTGAGACCATCTTAAGGACTGTCCTAAAATTCCTGGTAATACAATTGCAAATACTATAGATAGGGTGTAAAAAATCGTGATATTTTATAAATAAAAAAATATTTGATTTGAATGAGTTGTTTTATTTCATTGAATTTTATAATTAATTTGTTGCCCCCATATGTTTCAACATGTTAGACATGAAAAATGCAAATCACAGTGTAGTTTCTGGATAATATTGATTTGTTAAACATTAATATATATTTGGATTTAGGAAATACAACTTGACAAATGTTTGAAAAATGAAGGCAATTAAAATTATTCTTGGGCTTTGTTTCTGCTTTTATTCCATTTGAATTCTATTTCATGATATAAATCCAAAATGAATTTCTTTAAAATTTACACATACATGTTTTGAGTTTTATACATTTAATAAGTTTTCATAAATCATGAATATATTTTAATTTTCTGCGTTTGGTTATCCCTGGTGGTGTGGGGGCACCAGGGTTAATGAAAAAGTCTCAGTACGAATATAAAAAATGAAAACATATTTTTTGGTTCTGATAAAAAAACAAAATGAATTTTTGTTCAGGAATCTTTAAGGCTCTCCCAATTTCTCCAAGTTGATGCCATTCTGCATCCAGATCAATATTATCTCTACAGTGTCTTCAAAGTAGGGAAGCTAGTTATTTTCAATAACAAAGGGCCATTCTTAAGATGTTACTGATTAAAAGCAATTTTTAAAACATATTTGTATAAAATAAAATGCTTTCTCTCCCAAATTTTATTTAAATGTTGATTTAAATCAGCATACCCTGTAGATAGTCGTTTTAATTTATTTACCTCAGAGCTCTATTGGGCTGCTAGTCGACTGATGGCTGTGAGGCCAGATACAGAATATGATAAAGAATATGTATTAGTGTTCACTACTAAACAAAAATGCATGTTAGTTTATTTGCAAATTGAAAAATGAGCTTCATCTGACTTAGTATGGTCAAAGGTGTCTAGTATTAAATGTCATTGCTATCTGTTGGTGTGTTATCTGAGCAAATAATATTATTCATTCTTTTAATTTATATCCATGCTGGTACCATCCGAGGTTTCAAAGGTAAAAGTAATTTCTGCTGTTTTATTGCATTTAGAATCTTAAACTTTTCTGCACTTCACTTAAATGCATAAATACTAGTATCTAGTGAATAAGGATATCAAAATGAAGTATATTTTTTCAAGCTATTGATTTGAATAATTAGGATACACATTTAAAACTAGTTTGCACAATTTAGATTTCAGTGTAACTATTCTTTTAAAAATAAGACATTGTACCGTACTGTGTTAACTTAGTATCGATTCCTAAAATGGTTTGTTTTTAATGTCAAATATCTTTTTGATTAATTTTTCCTGATTCGAATAGGAGAAGAATCTAGAGACGATGTTCGCAGAGCTTCCACTGAAAGTTCTAGAACAAACCGGCACAAGTAAGTTTTTTACTTCCCTTTATATAACAGTACTGTTACTCATTTTTTAAACTTAAATTGCACTAAAAATAAAATAAGCCAAGATTACATTCGTTACTGTAATGATTGCTGTATTGTTATTACTCAAGTCTCACAAGACAAGTAAAACCTAGTCATCACATATTGTGACTAGGTTTCCGTTGTCTATCTGACTATAATGTTTCCACTAAAAGCTGACAAAAACCTCATATCTTGTTATTAGTATAAATATCAAAATTATCACTATTATAAAATTAGACCTCAACTTGAATCACTTCATCTGTGAGAGTTTAATTATTCTCATATCTTAAAATATTTGAAATAATTTCTGTAATTGACTACTTTAAAAAATTTGTTTACCTTTTATTGTAAAAATTTTATACTTTTAATAGAAGGTCAGTTCATTCATATATGCTTCAACAAAATATGACTTTTTGAAGAACAGAAAATTAAAATCACACATTGAGCAGTATTGCGATGCTTGCATATATTTATATGAATAAATATCTTACAATACATGTAACAACACCCTTTTGAAGTACCAGATTCCTGTAAAATTCTAACTTCACAATTCGGGATTAGTGTCCCAATGTGTGTGAATGAATTTTTTGTCTCAAATTGGAACAAAATTTATATAGCTTTGGTGAAAGCTAAGAAAGTGGATGTGATAAATGCAATCATGACCAATTCATCTACAGCAATAAGTTAATTAACCAATTGATGATGGATCTGTTTTTTGATTAATTAACCAATAGCTTATAAGCATTTCATAATTTATTGATAAAATTCTATTGTCATTCATAGTTAGAATCAAGAACACAGTAGCATTGCCAATGATTTTCCATCTTGAATTGGCCATACTTTTGCATTATGGTAACCAGGTGTAAACCTATCCACAGCTGTCTGGCGATGAAAATTTTAGTTGCCAATTTGGTGATAGGCAGGTACAGTGTTCTCGAGTTTTACCAATAAAATAAAACCAAACGAGTGTTTATATAGGCTTACAACAGGTTACATTAATCTAAAATTAACATAAATTCGGAATGGGAAATTGTCGCCCATTCTGCTGTGTTCTAGAGTCTAATCAGGATTCATCATTGCAGGAATTCAAGAAGGCATTCAGTTAAGAGGAAACACCATGGCTTTAACATAGATGCAAAATGCTATAATACTGTCCTCGAACCCGAAGAAGCACAAACTCTGCAAACAGCTGACATTGATGATATGGCCAGTAAGTATTCTTTTGCTTGATATAGGGAAAATGACAATTTACAAAGATGATCATATTGTAAAATAATTGAACAGTAATCTGAAGTTTAAAATTGTTTTTGGCATAATTATCACTGCAAAAATTGCATTATGTAAAATTTAGTTACGAAAATTTTGCAGATAAGAAGCACAGTATAAAAATGTTTTTTTTTTTTTTTTTAAATATAAGACATTCATTTTTTAAATATGAGTCATATTTAAGACATTCATATAGCTATTGTTTTTTAACATATTTAGCTACAGCTGACTTCAAACCTTCACTATTTCATAAAGCAACTTTAAAACTCTATTTTAAGAAAATATTCTTCAGCTTTTGTTTTTCTTTCAGGTCATCGCTTTGAAGATCCCAAAGGAATGCGAAGGCACAAAATTAAAGATAAAACTTCAGCTACTTCAATCTTTGGTGCAAAAGAGGATTCTGGTCTGCTGCCTTTTGGTATTGGCAAGAAAAAATATGACCATGAGCCTCATGAGGTAAGAATAGATTATCTATTTAATAGAAAAGAGCCATTAACTTATGAAAAACCAATTTGCAGTGACTTATTATTCCTCTATAACTTGTTGTTTTGCCTGCATGGCTCATTAGCATTTTTAGGCATGGCTAATTGAAAAGTTTCCTAGTATTCTTTAAATCTATTGGTATGGCTACTGGGCTATAAAATCTAGTGTGTTACCAAGACAATTGGAAGATTTTGTAATGCGTAGAGGTATGTAAATAAGAAATATGCTTGATAATTTATATGAATGTTGCAGATGTTTGTTGAACTTCACGAACTTAAAGAATATGAGCTTACTAATGTCTTGGAATGGAGACAAACAGCCAGATGGATCAAATATGAAGAAGATGTTGAGTTAGGTCCCGACAAATGGGGGAAGCCTCACGTGCCTCCTTTATCATTTCACAGTTTGTTGAAACTCAGGCAGTGTATAGATTCCGGTGGGTTCCATATTTCCCTTCATTTCAGACCATTTAACTTAACTTCCGATTTCTGTGTTCAATTTTGCATTGCCTTACAGGAGGTGTTCTCCTCGACATAGAAGAGAGAGATCTAGTTGGTATATTCAGAAGAGTGGTTGAGTGCATGGTGCAGACAGATCAAGCCAAGCCTGAGAACAAAGATTCTGTCTTGCGAGCGCTCATGCTCAGACATCGGCATGTGAATGAGAAAATGCTGCCTGCTATGAGGAGGAACAGCTCAGGTTATGGCAACTTAAACTTACTGAGTCATGATAAAAACAGGTTCTATTAAACTTTAAATCTTTTTTCATTAGTTTAGGAAAATTATATCTAGGCTTTATGTTTGTCTAAAGTTTTAACCATACAATTTTTACAGGTAAAGAAATGTTACTTTATACTGGGTTATACAGAAGGGAACTTTATGGTAATTACAGATGCCAACTGTTATGTATTTTCACCCTTTATTATGGCAAATTGGGAATTATGTAAAATTCAACTTGATGGGAAAACAGTGTCGTCACCCAAAATCGCCAAGTTGGCGAGCTACTGTTCCTTTTTCAAGAAAGGTTGTCCAAGTTGATGCCTTGTAGCAATTTGACAAGTACAATCCGTATTTTATTCCTTTTGCGATGTGAGGCCACTATAGCCCGGTTGGAAGAGTAATGGATTAGTAATCAGAGGGTTGCAAGTTCGAATGCAACCAGACACATGTACAAAGGATGCATGTTAAATCTATCGTGGCCTCAAATGTCCTCACGTTGACGTGGTGTGGAAGTTTGGAGAGTGGGGTGCCAGCTCAGGTGTGACCTTGTCATTTGACCGTGATTCAAAATTATGTGGTGTTGTCCTCGATCTTTCACTTCAGGTTTGATCCTGGACCATCACCAATATCCTGTTGTGTTGCTCGAGTGCAACTCTAATTCAAATACCTACCTATCAAACTTTTGCAATGTAGCATACTTTTTGGCCCATTGTTATCATTTGACAATGGTTTGGTGACCAAAAGGTGAAATAATGCCAAGGCAGAGTAACTTTAGAATTTTACCAAAATTCAAACTGAAATTTTTTAATCTTATGCACATTTTATGTGAATGAGTATTTTTTCAGTTGCTGTATATCATAAGAACCAATGTACCAATAAACTGAATGTCGCCTTATTATGTATTACTTCTGAATTTAAAAATTTTATCTTTACTGTCAAAGTACCCAGTGTGGGCAATTTTTTATTTTTCAAAATCATTAAAAATACTTTAGTGTATGTTTATGCTTTTTGCTTATTGATTATAGTCAGAGGAGCAATGTAGCTTACAAAAGCATGGATGATTGAAACTATTGTGTGTTTATGTTAATGAAAAATCACATATTTGCTGAATCTTTTGTAACATAAATGTAAGTCACACAAAAGCTAGTTGCAGGTTTACTTGAATGAATACAATACTTATTTCATCTATCTGTCTACCATAATGTCTTATCAGGTGCAGTTAACTATTAATTATATTTAAACATTAGTTTTTTAAATGTAATATTACGACAATTCTACGTAACCATTAGTAAAATTCTGTGTATTGTTTACTGATAATCAATCATTTCATATCTGATATGGACAGCCAAAGGTTGGCATCTCTGATTACTTAAACTGGGATTTTGGTGACCTAAAAATTGCTAGAAAAAGTCCAATAAAAGATAATTTTATGATCCAAAGAACTAGAAATGCTCTAAAAGGAACAAAAATGGCCTACATTTAATTTTTTGTTTAAAAGGGGTTAATAAAACAAAGAATCTAAATATCTACTGAATCGGTACAAGAAAAAAATTGTCTTGAATACTATGTGACATTTAATAGTTCCTGCCAAGTGTTTTGTTTTATTAATAAAAAATAAAATTTATGAAAGAAAGCAAGAAAAATACAAATGCAACTTGCATTTTGTGACAGTTCTGCATTAATATTTTCCCCATTGCCTGGCCAATTGAGCATTAGTTGTCATGATTATTACAAGGACTGAATTGTGAACTACCTGATGTGACCCTGGTGCACCACTGTGCGTAGGTCCTATATCAAATTGAGTTAGAAATTTTGCAAACAAAAACCTTTTAATTGAATGTTTTTAGTTTGCCATGTTTTTTGTTTCATGTATACTGAAACTTAACAATGCTGCTTCATTTGCGGTCAAGTTAATATTAGGTTAAATTTCTCTGGGGCGGTAATATTTTTTTCCCAAACATTAGGACAGATATTTTGCGACTACCCATATTTCTAATACATTTTTAGCTATTTGAAAAGTAGCTGTTCTTAGAGTCACTAAAAAAGAAATGTGTGAGATAAAGGACTGCACATGTAAGATAAACTAATTGTAAAAAATAGGTTTACCTTTGGTCCGTAGACCATATATGGCCTTCCAAATATTTTTATCAGGCCCACAGACTGGATATGGCCATCCAGACGGGCTTTACTGCCCCACAGACCAAAGACAGCGATCCAGACAGGTTTACTCTGCCCACAGACCGTATACAGCCCTCTGGATAGGTTTAATCATCCACAGACCAGATATGGCCCTCTGAACAGGCTTTACCTGCCTTCAGAGCAGAGTGTGACCCAGATCAATATGACATTGAATGGGAGGATTACCTAGATGACGTATTCTATCAATAATCCAAAGGTAGAATATGTGTGCAATTGTAGATGCTGTGCATTTATGTAGGATACTCATTCTTAACAAAATTAATATTCGAAAAAGTATCAAAGTTAAGTGTTGCATTATTTCGGAAAGAGCTAGGTTGAAATTTGCACAAGCAGATTTGTATTCGTGATTTTTTACCTTTGCTACGTATTAGTCTTCAACAGTCAATATGCAAGATTGTTGATAAATTTACTCATCAGTAATTAGTATAATAGTAAACGTAGAACTCATAGCATCACACAGAAGTCATAGATTTAGTTGGGCCCCATCATTTTAAAAGTTATCTTCCTTAAATTCTTTAAATTTAAAACCCTATTCTATATTTGAAACTAAAATCAGTTAATGTATTGATAATTTGATAACCTAAACTCAAGTTTATGATTTGTTTTTATTTGAACTTTATTTCAATAAAAATAGCTTGCAAATTTTTTCAATATAGTCCCCCTGATTTTCAGTGCACTTGTTCCATCATTGTTCAAGCTTTTTATGCTTTAAAAGAGTTTTCAATTGAGCAGAGAGCCATGCATTCACCGCTTCTTTCACTTGGTCCATGGGAATGACTGATATATACCATTTCAGCAATAATCACTTGTCTGTAATATAACCATGTTGCATGCATCAATCACTTGTCAGTTGTAGCAGATGATCATCTGGCTTCATGCTTGTGTAAAACGATTTGTAAACTTTTCATTCCATTCAAAATAACTGTTGTGTCAAAACACTGTTCCCTGTACTGTGCTTGTAAGAGTGGGGATTTTGGCCTCTAAATATATCTTCAGACCAAGAGATTGCTGGTAAATATTGCTCTTTGGTGCTAAAGGGTTAATGTCATGTCTACTACGATCATAACAACTCCAAACCTGGGCATCAGTTATAAGAGAAGAACCTGGCCTAGCTTACATACACAACTAAAACAATCCTCAGAATTTTGGCTGAATTTATGTAAATTTTGTTGCTTGTTTCAGCTGTTTTTGAGTTCTTGATCTGTTTTAAGATTCAGGTAGACCAACAGCTACTGAGCTCTATAGATAAGGTGATAAATATTTCATTGAAGAGAAATGTATACATGTTTTATATTGTTTTAGATCCAAGTAAAAATCTGAAATTTCCATTGATGTTTTGATTATTTTTTATATGTACTTTGGCTTTTATTGCCAGTATTAGAAAGAATGCATCTTAAATGACATTTTACCTTTTAAAATTTTTATTTGTATGCATGCATATGAAGCTATAATTTTTAATTTTGTTTGTAGGTCTCCCTTGTTTCTGAAGTCTGTAAAAGAAAAGCAAGAAAATGATACCAATCATTCTCATAATGAAGAATCCTCTGCTCCACCAGAAACTGTAATTCTAATGCCCTCCAATAATAATACAGTATGTGAACATCTGCATTTCCCCATTACATTTATCCTTTATTTTATTTTTATGCAAAGGAAATAAAGGGTCTCTATAAACCTTGCACTGCATACAGAAAATATTGATCATGCTACTGTACAAATTGTTAAACAAAATTAGTGCAAATCATTTTAATAAATCTTTCTCTCCTTTCCTGCTTAACTATTTATTGCTAACAGAATTATACCCTGTGTGGCTCGGATTAAATGAATTCAATGTAGATTGAAAAGTTTTTTCAATTTTTGTAGAAAAATATAACTCATCTAATTGACTACAAAATAATACAAAAACATTGATTGTAATCATGAAGAGTTCTGGATCATAAACATTAAGCATTAAACACTAATGTTTGACCTGCAGCCAGTCAGTAGTTTACATCTCAGCCTCTTCCACACTGCTAGCTTAGGGTTGATACATGTATGGTAAAGGGTTCACAGCTGTTTTTGTGTATAACTTTACAAGAATGCAGATTTATGAATGTTATAGCTCATTCACTAATATATACCTTACAAAACGTACAATTTTATGAAGAAATATTCAGTGTTATTGTGATACTTGCACAAACAACAAACACATATATAGACATAAAACATGAAGACAGATCGACTCTAGCAGTGCATTTACTAATTTGATGCATTTAAAGTTACAAAATTTCATAAACAACCCACACTTGTTTGGATGTAGTATGAACACATATGCATACACAAGATGCAGATAACATTGATTTTGTTTTAAAGTTAATCAAAATGGATGAGTGTGTTGAAATGGGATGAAAATATTTAGTATACTCTTTATTTGTGTAGATTTATTCAACTGAAGCCACTGTAGAGAAAGTTGGTGTACAATTTTTGAAAGTTGAAGTGCACAAAAGTGGAAGAATCCAATACAAGCTCATAAACCGAATGTGTTGTAATTATTTATTTTGTAGAAATGGGATTTTAAAAATATTTCGGAAATTTAAAAAGATTGTAATTAAAAAGTAAAAAACTTTTATTCAATTTTTGTGTTCTGTTTTATATTCCCTACATAAAGCTAATCTATTTTCATTATAGTATAAAAGCATTACTAATAACAGACTCTAAAAAATTACTAGTTTGAATCAGTGAGTTTATTTGTTGAATTATTGAAACAATGCTTATTTTTCTCAACTTTGATAATTGATTTGATTAATAAGATTCAAAATGCATGTTCATACTTTTTAAAGACATGAATGAATGTTACTGTACTTACTAAATAAGTATATGTTTATTTTAAACAATATTAAAAACATTTTGTAGTTGTGAATAGCTAATTGATGTGTATAAGAATGACAATGTGGAATCAAATGACTGAATGATTATAAAAAATAAATTGTTCAAAAGAAATATTCAAATAGTAAGCAAAAACTAGTCAAAACGGTTTTAAACAAATTTTACTCCTAATAACAGTTTGCTGTATGAACAAATACTCAATTTTACAAACAAACCTGGATTTCTCTATTAAATCATTTAATCTTTTCAGAACATAGATATCTCCAAGAGGAAAAGTGTATCGTATGACAAAAGCATTGAGCAGGGCATTCAGCGCAGAATACCTGAAAATGCTGAAGGGGCAGCAGTATTAGTTGGACAGCTTGAAGAACTTGATCATCCAGCAACAGTGTTTGTGCGTTTGGCAGAAGGCAATTTAATGCCTTATTTTTTAGAAGTATGTTTTATTTGAGTACTTATTTTTACAAACATTTTTGTTTTTACAAATTTCTGGTTTTTTTTTGTTCAGTATAGGTACATTTTTAGATGTATGCAAACCCTAGGTTAGGATACTAAGATTAGGATTTTTATAGCCTAAAAATTGCTAGAAAATACCCTACAAAATGTATAACACAAAAAACTGGAACAATGACATGAAAATTGCATCTTTTTGTAATATTTCTTGTAAAAAGGTACTTGGAACAACAACAAAAAAAAATAATCCCAATATCCTAAAAATATCCTTAAAAATACAAATTATCTGCCAAACTGAAAGTCCTTAATGTACTTAAAAAATTGGCCCTATAAAAAGAAAAAATGCATTTGATCAACTTTGTTTGACAATTCCTGAATGAAAGTAAATTTTACTATCAAAAACATTTAATTGAATATTTTTAGTTTGCCGTCGAAAACTGAAAGTTTTTATTTCATCAGTAGACTTGCATGTCGATGAATTTGGATATAAAATCCTATTTTCATCTTATCAGTTGAAAATTTCCTGTGGTAAATTTTCTGAAGATTGAAAGTGACAGTTTATTTAAAGTGTTTTTGTGGTTTGTGAGTAGGGGTAGAAAGCTTTTCAATGAGGAACTTTATTGGCAGATGTTAAAAGATTTTTCTCTTTTGAAAATATGCTCATAGTTTGAATAAATTTTTAAATATTAAATGCTCCTTTTTAGTTTTTACTCAAATAGGAAGAGCACAAGGTAGAAAAAATATTAGGAAAATTCCTCCCAAACCACCCTTCTCATGAAAACTCCAGAATATGCAAAATGATAAAAAAAGTACATGAAAATACCCTAGCAGAGGTACTTGAATGAGCTTAGTTTTAAAATACATTTCTATTCTCTTGAATAAAGTTTGCCATGCTAAAAAATCCTTAATCCTAGCTTTTAAAACTACATTTTGTTATTTTTGAATGGGGTAGATTTTGTAACAAAATGAATTCAAGATTTTTTGTCTTGGTTAGACTCTTTAATGCCAATCAAAGTTAAAACTAGTTTTTGAAAAAATGGCTATTTAACTAAAAGATTTGCTCGAATTTGAGTACACTCTATGATAGATATGTTAGACTGAGGAAAAATGCAAATTCTGATTCAGGCTTGGAACATGGGTGTTAAGATAATATAGATTTAGTTTTATTAATTTTCCAAAGCTTTTGTTATGACTTATGGACATAACTAATTAACTTAAAATCACATAAAAAAAACTTAAAATTGAAGAGTAAAAATTTTCAGAATTCTGAATCTCAGAACCATAAATTGTATTCTTAGAAATGGAAATAAGGATTTATAAACATTTGGTACAAACTTCTATAGGTAAAGATTAAGTGTTTAGTTGAATAAAAATTCTGTTCTAAATTCTATTGTTTCTTCATTAGATTCCCATCAATGTTCGTTTCCTGTTTGTTTTACTTGGACCATCGGAATCTAACCTGGATTATCACGAAGTTGGACGAGCAATTGGTGCCTTAATGAGCAATGCGGTAAAGAGTTTACATTTTGCCCAAAGATTTATTTTTTTTGCATATAGAACTTAGGTGTCCATGGTTTGTTTATTTCTTATAAAAGCTGTTTGCTTTCCTTATTTTTAATTAGAATAACATTTCTATGGGTGAAGATTTCCTAGAACAAACTCTTTGTTTTTGTCTGTTATGTAAATATATGCTACTCTCTTCTGTCTCAGTAAAAAATTTCTTTAAGTGTATGTCCATTTAGATGACTGGAAAATCATTTCTTGGCCAGATCTGGCCCTTTTTGCCATAAAAATACCCAACCATCTTCGCAATCCAGTTTACAGTACTTGGTGAAGAACAGTCTCATCAAAGAATTGGAAAATTCCAGAAAGGCTGGTTGGCCTAAAATATTATTTAAAACACTAGTTTAAATCATTTTTTATTTTTTTCATTTGTATATATATATTACACTTAAAGCCAATTAATTACGTCTCTATCTAATTTTGTAATAAGTTTTGCTAATATAGAATAAATGTTACATCTAATAGAAAGTGAAGAATTGTTATCACAAGAAAGCTGAAATTATACCACTTTGAGAAGATATTGCGTACATTATTGTAGATCCTACTACTTAAAACAGTGCATTTTATTACTAACGTTTAGCTGGGGCACATCTCCTTTAAGTGTGCACAGGTTTCATTAATCTGAGATACTCTTGTGATCTTTTCACTTCCCATGGGGTTTATTGTCTTTAGTAAAGACAGGAGTCGCATTCCTGGAATACCTAAGCTATTTTGCTTTCATCTCACTACTCTATTCCCCAATCCCTCTTTTTTCTCCTTTCATAACTTTTTTACTTGACATTGTCTTGCGTTTGGTGCAGCTTGGCCAAATATGGCCCTTATGCCATAAAACCTATAAACAATTAATCCCAAGGCTGTTAGAGGGCTACGCTTCCCTGGCCAGTCCGTCACTGTGCACTCTTGATACCGCCATTCTCTTGAATTCTGTATTTTTGTAAATCCAATTTCAGTATGTTTCTGTTTGATATTCTTTTCACTTAGGGAAAGTTTCTAAGCCGAATACCAAGCTCATCAAATGCCTCTAATGCTTGAATACATAGAAATTGTTTCCTCAAATAGGAATTTCAATGTTTTTAGTCAATCATTGTGCATGAATACAATATTATAAGCATACCAATATAGTATTGTCTTGTAAATTATGATCTTGTGCCATAAAATCCAACTGAAATATTTTGCTTTTCTATCCAACCCCTACTTGATGGAGAAAACAGATATAGGTGTCACATGGTGATCACATGATATGAGGTGTTTTACTTGTGGATGGTCAGGGTTGAGAGGAGACAGGGAACAAAAGAGAGTGAGGATGTTGATTGAGTATTGTAGACTGGTTGGACTTTGTGAGGCTTTTTCCTGAGAGAAACAATTGCCATTTGTTTTTAAGTTTATGCAGAAAATGTCTTCTTTAAGTTTGCAGTGTTCTCTTTCCTTTGTCAACAAGGAGTCACTTGGTTCCTATACCAACTATTTTTACTATCGACTAAAATGGCTTCAATCAGTTGGAATAAATCTAAATCGAAAGGTTATCTGACACAAAACATACTTGGACAGACTTGTATTACATTGAAGTTTGTAAAAAGTTTGGGTAGTTGAGTCAACTGAAAAAAGATCATAGTTGTGGAATTTATGTTGTAAGTTGCATAGTTTTACTACATTAATTCCTTTGTAATTGATATAAATTACATTGCTAATTAATTATAATTAAGTCACATTAAGTTTTCTTGTGATTAATTTCGAACCTGGATGGATAGTCAGGAATGTGAATTCCTTCGAAAAAGTCATGAAATTTCTTGTGATGATTAAAGTAGGATCTCTATATTACGATTTTTTTTACATTATTCTGTTGAGTAAGGTTTCCTTGTATGTTAGAAGAGGTTATGATTAGTCTTGTCTATTCTGAATTCTATCCTTCTACATGGTTTAGAACATTAAAATTACTATAAGCTTCTAAGTGAATTTCAGCTCCCACTGTTAATGTGTTCTTAATGTCAGTTGTATCAGAAATTGCAAGGAAAACATTTTAAAATATTCCGCATTAGCTGCTGAATCTTACAATTTCACTGATACTTTTCTATTAAAAAATTAATCTCCAAGAATTAATGCGACATTCATTTATTACTGTTCTATAGGATTTCCATACAAGTGCCTACAAAGCAAGCACAAGGAAGGATTTGTTGCATGCCATCAATAACTTTCTTGACACTAGTACAGTTGTACCACCTGGAAAGTGGGAAAGACAATCCTTGCTCCCAATTGATGAAATCCGAAGGAAGAGTCTGGTACCACCTCGCCGCATTAAAGACGAGCCACCTAAAGGTGTGTGCTCTGAGGATTTCTTAATATTTTCTCAAACTCCCTGACTGTTTATTGTTGTGAAATCAGCATAATTTTAAAAGGATAAATATTCTCTAAAGCAGTGGTGCGCAAACTGTGGGTCGCGACCCCTCTGGGGGTCGCTTGAAAATTTTTGTGGGTCGTCAAATTCAGAGATTTATTTGACAATAAAAAATATAAGGCTTTTCTTCAACATGTATCAGGTACCAGTAAAGAAGTGAAATGAGATAATATTATTTATAAAAAAAGAACTATATTTTTTTACGAAAACAATTGTCTGTATTAGTATATAATACCTATACTTCGGTAACCGGCAGGCGAACAGACAGCGATAAAAGATAATTGTCAATTTGAGATACCCTTTACCTGCTCTCCGGTGTGATTCATATGCAACTTGGGTCGGTCTGACGTTTAGCAGTGGCCATCTTTACTACAGCTCTTTCAATCTAGGTGTGCACCCCTGCTATTTAGTCTTTATACTGTGATCACAGCTAGGACCGTGCAGTTCTTTCCGTCTGTGCCTCAATAGTTCGGTTTTGCTGCTTCTTACGTTCATTCAAGTGCATTCTGTAATTCTGTTTATATACTGCTTTTGCTAATTTTAAGTAAAATTTGCAATCGGGTATGCACATAACATATTTTTTAAATATAGGACAGTTCAGTAGGGTGCTCGGAGGGCAATAGTAAACAATTAATTTAAAAAATCAATATACATATTAAAATGTTTATAAAGAAAAACTGTTTTTTTCTATATTTTGTATTATTTTTTTCGTTTATGATTTTTTCGAAAATCAATTATCCTACTCTGATATTTCCTTGGAAACGCTATCAGGGTGGTTACTATTTTAAAACGTGTAAGGGAACAGTTAGTTCTGTTTTTAGATTACAGATGACGGAGCACTAAAGAAAGCCTGCTTTTGCAGTTTAAGTGCGTGTAAAAATTTAAGATCATAGTAAGATGAATTTTGAAAAATAAACTCTAATTTTAATTTTTAAATATATATTTTCCCATCTTTGGGGTAAGTAATGTTAAACATAATTACATTAAATCACTATAATTAATTTTGTACTTGTTTTGTATTTTTTAAGTAAGCTCCAATATTTGTATGTTATGATTCACTGTAACCTCTGGATACAATATAGATGTGTGATCGACTGGCAACACCAGTTGAGATATTTACTTGCCTCGCTTACCATGTGTAAATTTTTACTTCAGTGTTGTATTTTTTATTTTAATTAGTGAGTATGTGCAATTGTTATAAAGAGATGTTTCTCTTATAATTAAGTTTTCTTTTCTTTAATTCTCGTCTGAATAAGCTACAAATAAACATGATTTATACAGAGTAATCCCGGACTTTATTTTCTTCCCACGTGGTAGCCGCACGTGATTGAACAAACCAAAGAAATGAAATATTGTATATTTATAATTTTGTTTAGTTTTAGTTTTAATACCCTCATGATAGATAAATGGCTAAAAATTGGTACCCAACGTCCAGAAAATGAAAAGAATGACAATACAAATTAGAATGATGGACCAACATCCGATGAACTTAGAAAAACTGTGAATGAATCCAATGGCACTGTTTCTACATAAAAAATATCGAACGAAATGTGCTATCTAATAAAAAAATTGGGAAAATATCGAGAAGAATTTATTAAATATGGATTTATATATTGCGTTGTTAATGGGAAAGAATATCCGTTGTGTGTTAATTGAAGGGATAAATTAGCAAATGAAAGTATGAAACCTGCTAAATTAAAAAGACATTTGGAAACCAAGCATAAAGCATTAGCAAATAAATCTGAAACATTTTTAGAAAACGAGCTGAAAGTATGAAAAATTAAATGCATTTTTGAAAAAATACACAATTCCTGAGAAGGCTTTACGGGCATCCTTAGAAGTTTCATATTTAATAGGGAAAATTTTGAAACCACATACAATTTGAGAATCACTCATTCTTCCTTAAGCAATTAAAATGACATCAATTATGCATGGAGAAAAATATTGTAACGATTTAAAAACGATATCATTATCAAGAGATACCGTTTCTCGCCGAATTTCCACCATATCACGTAATATAGAATCAGTTCTGTTAAATCGATTACAAAACTCTCCTGTATTTGCTCTACAACTTGATGAAACTATTGACATTTCTAAACTGTCTCAATTAATTGTTTATGTGAGATACGTTTATGAAGAAGACATATCAGAAGATTTTGTATATTGTAAAAAATTGGAAGGAAAAACAAATGGAGAAAATATTTGAAATTATTAATAGATATTTTGAAACAACTGACCTTACCTGGACACACTGTGTTGCGGTTTGCACTGATGGTGCTGCAGCATTAACAGGTAGTAATAAAGGACTAAGAGGGTTAATAAAGAAAACTGCTCGCCATATAGTATTCAACCATTGCATGATGCACAGACAAGCTCTTGTTGCAAAAGACATTGATGAAGAATTGCACAAGATATTACAGGATGTTGTTATTGTAATTTATTACATTAAAAGCAACAGCGCCCTAAACAGTCGTCTCTTGTCAATACTCTGTAATGAGATGGGTTCTGTGTATGAGACATTACTACATACCGAAGTCAGATGGCTCTCACGCGGAAAAATACTGCGACATATTTTCGATTTGAGAAACGAAGCTTACGTTTTTTGGTAGAAAAAAACATATATTGGCAAGTTCATTCATTAATGAAGATTGGCTCGGAAAACTCAGTTACACGGTTGACATTTTCGAAAAACTTAACGATTCGAATTTAAGTCTATAGGGAGAGAATACAAACATATTTTAACATAGAGCAGTAAAATTGAAGCTTTTAAGAATAAGCTAATACTTTGGCAAGGAGAATTGAACAAAAACAATACAGACATGTTCCTGTGCTTTTCAAAATTTACTAAAGAAAATAATATAGATTTCTTGATATTTGAAAACACCATTTCCCGTCATATGATAAAATTGGGAGAAAACTTTTCGAAAAATTTCCAGATAATGAATTAGGTTGGATACGTGATCCATTTTCGTTTGATATTTTTAAATCCAATATCTCTTTAAATGAAAAAGAACAGTTAATTGATGTTTCAAGCGACGAAACACTGCGCATTCAATTTAAGTCTGACTTGCCAAAAATTTTGGTTATCGATTGGAAACGAATATGTCGATTTGAATAAAAAGGGAATTAATATTTTGATTCAGTTTGCATTGACCTACTTATGTGAAACCGGCTTTTCAAAATTAGTTGCCATTAAAGCAAAATATCGATCTCGATTGGATCGAGAGGATTTCCAATACAGATCCAAACATAGAAGCAGTCATGAGCTCTTTGGAAGCGCTTACCTCACATTGAATTTTTATGTTGTAAGTTTTTTTAAAGTATTTTCCATTAAAAAATATTTATACCCATATGTATAAATAAAACCATTGCTTCGTAAAATTATGTGTTTTATTCAGACCTCTAATAAGGCACAAACATAAGCACAAATCCCCAAAGGAATTCAACTTTAACTACGTTGATGATTAAAAAAACTTCTATTGTCTATCTAGGGGTCGCGACAAAATAGTACACAAAATTGGGGGGCCGGAAATGAAAATAGTTTGCGCACCACTGCTCTAAAGCACAGATTGATCTATACTTCCATTATATATTTGATATTAACTGTTTTATGTGAAATTAAATTTTGACTATTTGTTATTTTACATAAAAACTTGTGAACTTTTAGCTGAAAAGATAATTTTAAGTTTTAAAAATCTGAATCAAATGAAATTTTGCATTTCATTGCAGAGGAACCAGACTTACCATCATATGATCCTCTCAAGCGCACTGGAAGAATATTTGGTGGCTTTATCAAAGACATTCGACATCGTTACCCGTGGTACTTAAGTGATATTTTAGATGGATTGACATTGCAGTGCATTGCTTCTGTCATTTTTATTTATTTTGCTGCTGTGTCTGGAGCTGTGGCCTTCGGGGGTTTGCTTGGTAAGGCATTTATGTGCTACTTATGTATTCCAATATTTTATTCATCAGGGTGGCTGGTAAAAAACTTTTTTCAAAGTCGTTAACCCTCTATGTGGTTTCAATGAGATATCTCACCCATCGAGATCTGACCAATTTTGCTTTTTTGATGAGATATCTCGTCATTGGTAAAAGTAAATTACCAAACATTAGCAAAGTATTTCTGTTTTTATTTATGAAGAGATTAAGATCTGGTCCGTTTTCTTATTAATGACGAGATATTTTGTCCATCAACGTCTGATCAATTTTACTAATGACAAGATACCTCGTCAAGACAACCACCAGGAGGGTTAACACATTAGTAACCAAAAGTTGCTGTCTGATAGATAGACAGTGTGCAATGTTCCAACACCCTGAGAGTTGGGATTCCCAAAAGTTTGAAAATGTCACCCTTTTGCTGTATAAAGGATGGAATGTCCAATTTTTAATTAGATATCAAACCCTTTAGAAAAGGCATATTTTTCCTAAATATGTATTTTACAATCGAATTTGTCCAACAAATGACCTTGTAAGAGGTTGAATACTAATTTCAAATGCATGCGAAATTCACCGATCAATAGTTAAACAATATTCACTTGTTAAGTGTTTCTCAGATGAATTGAATCTCCTGAAATGGAGTGAAAACTGAGCTTGAACAAGGTAAGAGATTTTCTGACTTATTTTTCATCACCATCTGTTTTATGTGATAATAAATTACTAACATTCAACAGTGTTATGAAATCTTATTAATTTGTTCACAACATAGCCTAAAACACATTTCATTATCTGAGAAAAGGTTACATCTGTTGTCTAACAGTTGCCAAAAAATTTAAGGCATCTGGATACAAGTATCAATTCCAATTAACTCCCATGATTGTGTCTAGCTACTGATTCATGTAAAACACAATGATTATTTGTACTTAATTTGGTAACCTAAACGAAATTAGATATTGATTATGAACTCAAAGTCTATAATTTTAAAGAATATGTACGAAAAAGTTCTTGATATTTGGTCTTGTCAAGATTTTTCGAAGGGTGGACATATGCAAGTTTTATGATAATCATTACTAACACAAAGTATACTATTTGCTATAAGTTTTACTCAAAAGACTAACTTCTTAAGTAAGGAAATGTTATAAGCTTTATATATATTTTAAAGTAAGTTTTTTTTTTAATTCAAATATGTATTGCATCTTCTCAAAAAGTGATGCAAGGAAGGTTAATTTTTTTATTACATGTACTACGTATATATTGAAATTGTGTACATGACTTATTTACAGATTTCAGCAATTCTGAACTGACTGCTGCAAATTAAAATATATCTTTAAACATGTAAAATACATTGCAGCATATTGTACAGGAGAAAGCAAAGAATCAGCTTAACAGACCTTTAAGAAATTGCAGGCATTAAATTTAATACTACTTGCAAATTATTATTCTGACTTTAAACATTTTTTGTTTTTATTTTATTCTTTTTATCATTTATACTTGAATTCTAATTGTTAAACAAGAAAACTACAAAGTTGCCCGTAGTTCATTTTTCATCTTGCTTTGTTTGCATGCTAAATATACAAGTATTTAGTAAAACAGAAGATGGGTAAAATTGCTCCAAGCTGTGACACATAACGAGTTCCGAAAAACAATTGGTGCTTTAATAAAATTAATTTCATAATTTGTTTATAGAGGAATCAGACTGCAGGGGGTGTAAAAGTCATAAGGAGGGGGCAATAATCTTACAATATTCGTAGAATTAATCACCATTTGGGAAACATCAACTCATCACTACAGGTACTAAATTTCTCTGAACACAAAAGGTTTAGTTCTGGGTGAATAAAAAAAATCTAGCGATTTTGACATCCTATTGGTATCAGTCCTTCATGAGACAAAACTAAACATTTCCTCCCCTATTAAAAAGCTGCTCCATTGATTTATCTATACAAAATTCACATTTCAATTGTACTTTCATGATGATTTTAAGGAATTTTGCTTTTGGATGTCTTAAAATGATCTTGGCTCTTTGAATATTAATGAAAGAAATCTGTATGACCACCTGACACAAGTGACAAAATTAAATTTAACTTCTTGGCCAGGTTTAAGTTTATTTTAGTTTTGAATCCAATAATAATAGTTTTCATTTAAATATACAGGGTGATTCTACAGTCATGGGACAAACTTGGAGGGGTGATACAGCTTACTAAAACATATATTTTTGGTATAGGAATGTATGGTCAGATGTGACGCGTGGAGGCACGAATACAAAAAATGAGACATGAACAGAAAAACATTGTTTATTTACAAAATCCTTGCAAAGTGCTTCTTTGCAGCAATGTTTTCAATAAATGCTCAATATTACGACCACCAACAGTAATACAAACTCGGCAGCTGTGATTGGCTGGCAATGCTGTGGGTAGAGGGCAGTAGTGTGCCCAGCCATCTGTGATCTGATGCATCTGCAGGAAAAC
Source organism: Meta bourneti (assembly GCA_933210815.1). Classification (NCBI taxonomy): domain Eukaryota; kingdom Metazoa; phylum Arthropoda; class Arachnida; order Araneae; family Tetragnathidae; genus Meta; species Meta bourneti. Next base: position 10,667,765 of record OW119924.1, on the reverse strand, counting down.
GTCATTTGCAACTGTGCTGTCGGCCGTGATGGGAGATTTTACAAATAGTGAAAAGGCGGACATGCATGATGTACGGTGCTGCTAATGGGAACGGCAGCGCTGCGGCTGTATCAGGAACGTTTTCCGAACAGGCGTATGCCGAACCACAAAATGCTTGAGAGGTTGCATCGGCACCTTTGTGAAAATGGTTTGTTCATCGCCAGCTCTGACGGAAGAACTGGATCAAGAACTGTACGACATCCAAACATGGAAGAAACCATCTTGAACATTGTGAATGAAACACCCCACACAAGTACAAGAGCTATTGCATGTCGTGTACATGTGAGTCAACACACCGTTTGGAGTCTTAAATGAAGAATGTTTACATCCATTCCATATTCAGAGAGTCCAAGCGTTGCAGGCAAGTGATTACCCGCTGCACGTAGAATTCTGCTAATGGTTCTTGCAGCAGTGTGCATTGCAGCCTGATTTCCCAGCTTCTGTGCTATTCACATATGAGGCGACTTTTACGCAGGAAGGTGTTTTCAATGTGCACAATACACATGTGTGGGCAACAGAAAATCTACACGTCCACATGCATTCCAAAAACTCTTCTCTGTGAATGTTTGGGCAGGTGTTGTGAACGATTTCCTCATAGACCCACCTCAATGGCTCACATTATCGTATTTTTCTGAAAGAGGTTTTACCAGAATTGCTGCAAGATGTTCCGACTGTCGTTCATAATCACATGTGGTTTCAGCACGATGGTGCGCCAGCCCATTTCAACGTGGTTGTTCGCAATTACCTGGATGCCAGTTTTGTGGGGCGATGGATTGGGCGTGGTGAACCAGACCGATGGCCACCCCCAATCACCAGATTTACCGAGCATCGATTACTTATGGGAACATCTGAAGACCTTTGTTTACGGGACTCCAGTTGACTCAATTGAAGACCTAGTTGCTCGACTACACATTGCGGCTGCAAGCGTGCACGAAATGCCTGGAATCTTTGGAACTGTTCGACAATCACTCCTTCGACACTACCAAGCATGTATTACTGTTGGTGGTCACAATTTTGAGCATTTATTGTAAACATTGCTGCAAACAAGCACTTTGCAAGGATTTTGTAAATAAACAATGTTTTTCTGTTCATGTCTCATTTTTTGTGTTCGTGCCTCCACGCATCACTTCTGACCATACATTCCTATACTAAAAATGTATGTTTTAGTAAGCTGTACCACCCCTCCAAGTTTGCCCCATGACCGTAGAATCATCCTGTATAATTGTATTCCTCCATTAACACTAGGAGACCCAGTCATATTTATGTAATTGAAGGGAACTTGTAAGTAAAATATCTAAGAAATGCTGTTAATTAAACAGATAAAAATAAAAACAAATAAACTTGTTTAATTGAGTTTGATTACACAAGATGTTCTCGCAAAACCATTTTGGCTGTATTGGATTAGAGGCATTCATGACTAAAGAAAGTGTTTTGTATTGTTAGAGAAGTAAAATGTGGTGGTTTATTTTCAATCCTGCTTCGTTCACAGCGGAGAAAACTGAGAACAATGTTGGAGTGTCTGAAACTCTCATAGGAACAGCTGTGTGTGGTATAATATTTGCTCTTTTTTCTGGACAACCGCTCATTATAATAGGAACAACAGCTCCTTTGGTATTAGTGGATGAAACACTTTTCCAGGTAAGTCATAAGTATGTTGTATTCTTTATAAAAAACTCGCAGCTCTGATGAAACTCTACAGCAATATGATTACAAAAGGTAGTGGTAAATCTGGAAGATAGAAATTAGCCCAAAAAGTGTCAGTGAATGCAAAAATGGGTGTAGCCATCAAAAAATACCAAATCACCTTTGAGCAAGTGAATGGAATGCAATTGAAGCAAGCATTCAGAAGCTAATATGATACTACAACTATGGTGTGCTCTTTTTGCCATACACACACTTATTAGAAACATTAATTAACACCAGTTGGAAGTATTAAATATTGCTTTATACTTTTGATTAATTTTATTGCATTATAATATAAAATGTTCATATAGATACTTATATTCATTATAAATTGATTTAAATTAGGTATCAAATGTGTCTCATTGTACTTTCAACAGACAAACAATTTAGAAACAAGCGAAGGTACTATGCCCTGATCTACTGGTTAATTTTAAAATTCTGACATACTTCTCCCCCTTCTGCCAACTTAACTCTATTATACAGAGATATCAACCTCTGACAAGATGTTTCAGGAATCTAAAATGTAATTTTCAGGAATAATGTATTTTCTGTACTGTCTTCAAAATGTTATTTTATTAACTTTAATATTAAAATGCTATATAGCATTTTAATCAATATTAAGGAAGCATGGTAACTCTATATGGAAACATTTGCATTTTTAGTATTGTTACTTTCTTGGCTGAATTAATTCTTCTTTAGATAACTATTCTTCTACCACAAACTTTTTCATAAAGTTTCTATATTCTTCCACTATGTAAGCCTTTCAAAGCTGGGAGGGTGTACTTTGTGCAGATCTCTATGTGAAGTCAAACAGAACCAGTCATTTTTATTTAAATATAGACACTGACAACTGCAATTATATTTTTATTTTAGCTTTTGCAAATAGCTACATCTTCAGACGAATATCGGATACAATTCTTTTAATGATATAGAAACAATGAGATATTACCTAGACTGCTTAAACTTTCATCCAAGGTAGGTAGTTAAATAAACATCACACTGGTGTAATATAGTGGGCTATTGGTGTCGGTCCTGGATCCATCCCAAAGAGAAAGATCCAAGAACAACACCTTAATTTTGAACCATTGTCAGATGACGAGGACAATACCTGAGCCAGCACCCCACTCTGCAAACTTGAAAGTCATCCGTAAAGATGGGATAAGTGAACTAAAAATTCGTGACATTTCCTGGATTTAATAGTAAAAGGAGATTAAAAACTTTTGTTTATTGATGTATTTGCAATTGGGACAATGAGAAACGGTAACTGGCAAAGTACTAATTTGCATAAAAATTTCTGCAAGATTCACTATTTGCCATAATGTTATAAAACATGAAAATCTGTAATCCTGATGAAAAATCCATTGTGCTTGGCATCTTATTACACAGCATGTGCATTAAGGACATGTGTGCCAATTTTCAAATTGAAATTCTCAACATTGACCCAGACATAAGCCATTAACAAACACGCAGATGGAGAATTTAGACTTTTCTCAGAACAGTTTTTTTGTGAGTGGTTGCCATGATATATAAAACTATGGGATTGAATAATTTGAAATTTTGCATGTCGAGCAAACATCTTTTTTTCGTTTGAAGCAGAAAGGCAATATGTTACATTTCTGTATTTTTATAGCAAACCACTTTTTTAGTTATCGATGATTTTGGATTTGACAAGTCATTTCCTCAAATATTTTTTAAAATTATCTGGTTCATCCAACAATACCTACATATGTATGAAGTAAAACACGGTTAATTTTTTTTGTTTACTTAGATTTGAGAAATCATGCCAACCAGTGACCATGGAATTGCCTGGTGTCATGGTTAAGCAAGGTTAGACGTGATTCTAAATTAAAAACGATTAAATTTTTTTTTGAATACTTGAAATGTTAATTAATATACGCACAAAGTGTAATTATTTGATTGCATAATTTCGTCAATGGGAAATCCTGAAAAAGCAATAATTTTACTGAAGAAAAAGAAAATCCCTTTTAAGACACCAACTCCTTTACTTGCTATTCATTATACATGCACTTTTCTCATGTTTGCATTGTTTCCAGCTTAAGGATCATTTTTCTGCCAATTATCTCGTGATGAGAGCTTGGGTTGGAATCTGGTGTGCAGTGATTGCCATTACGACAGTTGCTGCAGAGGGATCCGTGTTGGTGAAGTTTTTCTCAAGGTTCATGCAGGAAATTTTCGCCACCATCATCTCTCTCATATTCATTGCAGAAAGCCTCACGAAACTGTACAGGGTGAGAATGCTTCCTTATGAATTTATTTTTTCTGAGGATATTTCCAAAATTGTTTTGCAGATATGTCTTTAAATTCTATTAAACATCAAAGGAAGTTAAAAGTATAGAACTATTGCTTTAGTATTAAAAATGCTTCTTCATTTTACTGATATGCCTTCTTTGTATATTGTTAAAGGGGAAATCCGTATGATCACTTAAGGGATTTGGCACCCAAAATTTTCAAAAATGTTGATTTTAAGACATTTGAATAGTCTATTTTATGATCTTTCAATGGTACTCCGTTTTTGTTTAAACTTTCACTTTTTGAAAGTTTAAAATATCAATTTAGCTAATGATGAACTCCAATTTTGAGCTCTAAATTGGATTTTCTTAAAAATGCATTTTTGATTTTTGTGGTACCTTTTCTAAGATATAACTTTCCTAACATTTACAAGCATAATTTCTATCAAAGTGACCACTTTGGTATTTGTATAGTAATTCTTTTTTAGGAATTCTTCATGAACAAAATGTAAAATAATTTTGTTATTTTCTAATTAACCTGATAGAAATTTTTTTTAAACTTTTTCCCAACTGATTATAAATCTTCACTTCAGTATATAAATAAATTCCTATTGTTTATGAAAAATTTCAAAGTTTCAATGTATTCTAGGAGAAAGGTACATAGAAATTAGGTAAATTAGCATTGTCAATATTGGACCTTCCACCTGCTTAGATCATGTTAGATATGTTATGCTAGAACTTTTAAAATCATGATATTCATGCATTTCACTCCAACAACAGCTTTTGAATATAATTAATTTCTATTGATACTAAAGTCTTGACTCATGTTTTGCCTGGATTTATTAATTATCTATCCTACATATTTGTACATATGGATAGCTTGCTTCTACTTCATAAAATTAGAAGCTATCAACATAGGGATCTCTGCACCTTTAATTAAATAATACTGTACTGTAATTAAATAATACTGATCTAGTATTATAAGGTATAGATATTGGCAGGAAAACAGTTGTGAAATTTTTTGATGGGCATATTCTAGAATGAGGACTTGATGAAAAGACAAACTTTGTATTTAGCATATACAAAAATCTGGAATGTAAATGGTTGATCTGCCATTTGTGTAGTTTGAAATTTTTTCTCATTGTAAGCACGTTTGAATGACAATCGGTTCAAATAGATTGTCCCTGTAGCATCATATTTGGAACTACCCTATGTGAAAATAAGTATGCCTGTAATTTTGTGTTACAATAGGTAATAAAATGTATGTATTTTCTTCAAATGAATATATGTTTTTATTTCTATTTTAGATTTTTCTGGCAAATCCTCTTCTAAAAACTTATTGTGGTAGCAATGAAACATATCATAATCAAACCAAATCATCCATTTCTGATGTACCAGATGTCCCACAACCTAATACAGCATTACTTTCATTAATATTGATGATTGGTACATTTTATATTGCATTCTTTCTGCGACATTTTAGAAACAGCAAATTTCTTGGGAGAAGTGTAAGTATATTTAGCTTTTCGTCTAATGTCTCTTTGTTATTCCGTATTACATATGTTTGCAGTTTATTTTTGTGCCAACTACTATGTTTCTATGGATTCAGTTGCTATGCGTTCATGTGCCACACTGTAGACTGTTATGTTAGAGAACATTTAAAAAAAGTGCTATTACAGTAAAAATCTCGTTTAATCATAGATCAGGAATATGCAACTTTTACTGCCATGAAGGCTGCATAATTGAGATAAGATACACCATACTTTTCTAAACATGTTCTTACCTAATGACTGAAATATTGGTGTTTTTACAATTTCTGATTACTTTTACTACAGAACTACAAAAAGCATTGCTAAAACAGAATGTGAGATAATTCTTTTGTGTTTTAGTAAAGAACTGTTTCTTGTATCGATCTTGAATATTTTTTCAAATTTATTCCTTGCTTTCAATCAATGAATATTTATCCATTTTATTTTTGTACAGTTTACAGATTGGATGTTAGGGTTTAATTGTGCAAGGTCCAAAAGCGGACAAGCTGCTCCAGTAGTTTACAGAAGTCCCATCTCTTGATTTCTGGGATTAGATAGAGTTTTAATAAACGCATTTAAAATATCTTATACCCTCTATTAATAGGTTTGTAAGTCAAAGAAATGAATTTAAATGGAAAAACAAGATTCCCAGATTTATGGCTTGCTCACTCGAGGTTTTAATCATCTCAAATTAGCCCCTTACCTGGCTTATATCTATGTTACCGGCAAAGTTTGAAACGCCGGCATTGTAAGAATGCCCGGCATTTTTAGACAAAGTATGAAATATGAGAATTATTACATACTTTCCCTAGGCATTGTATATAATATCTAGGCATTCTATAGAATGACAAATGCTATTTAGGCAAAGTATGATAAGGCTGTTATTTAAAAACTGTTCATTCCTCAAAAATACAAATGTTATTTTGAAAAATAATGGAAGAGTGCCATTAAAAAACTTTTATTCAAAATACGTAAAAAAATTAAAGTTGTTCGAAAAAAAATTTATGCCTTATTAAAGAAAACTAAATAAAATATGAACCTACTTGTTGCACCAAGAAAGGAAATAATTTTATATTGAATTGCACTTAATTTATTTCTTATAAAAAGTAAAACGGGGTCATTAAATGAACTTTACTAAAAATACACACATTAAAAAAGAAAATATAAAACATGTACTTTTTTCATAAAAAAATTAAATTTAACGAGAATATGTCCACTAGGTTGTAGGCTACTTCTTCAGCTCTTTTTTGACGTCAGAGGCTTCAGAATCACAAATTTTGTGAGATGATCTTGGTACACCATAATAAATTTGTATTCTCTATCTGGCTAGGACTGAAAATCAATAAGATCTACCTGACAATGGGAATTTTCTGACAGGACTCACAAAGGTGGATGTACAGTTCAATATCATGACGTATAACGTTTTTGTATTTGGTTGAAAGTTCTTTCAACATTCTATTACGCCCTCTGTGTCTAATAGCCAAATGAGTTTCATGAAGTACGTGAAACAACTCAGTGTCCGTGACGTAATACTGTATAGTACTGACGCCTTCTTTAACAGGATAAATTGAGTTTACTTTTGTTTTCCACAAACATCACAGTGATTCAGCAACCAATAGTCCCGTGGTTCCTTCTTAGTAGTCATTTTGGCTTTTTTTACATCATTTATTAACTTCTGGTAAGTAGTTTCGGTTAAGAGCAAACTGTTTTTTGCAGCATTAACTTGAAGCTTAGACAGTTCATCTTCGTATCATCGTTGCATGTCTATTGACTGGCTCCTTCTTCAACACTATTTCTTGCTCTTCCATTTTCATACAGCACAGTATAAAAATGATTTTTTGTCAAACAAATTTAAGTAAAATCGCGTATTTTGGCACTCCCGACCAAAGCGCAAATGGCAAATTCTGAGCCTGAGCGGAGGATTAAAAGTCAATTGCCTTGCCACGTGATATTCGAAACGAATCGGAGATGTATTTCATACATTGCCGGTTTGTCATTTGGCATTTTATAGAATGCCTTGGAAATGTGTGAAATATTAATCATTTCATACATTTCCGCCAGTTTTAAGCATTCTATAAAATGCCTATATATTCTATAGGATGCCTGATTTTAAACTTTGCCGGTAACATATATAATGGCCATTGTGTTTGTGTGCCACCAGTAGGTCCTGGGTTCAAATCCGAGTTTGTAACCACATGGATGTTAGTGATTGTCCCTGTTATGAGTATCGGCATCGGCCCACTAGCTACTCCCTCCCAATGGCTGCCATCCTCTTTGGGCACACCTCATTTAGGTGTGTATTGGCCTCACAACCCCGAGGTACCTGTGTGATCTGTCCTCCCTTCAATTTTACCCTTGCCTACCCATCAGCTTTTTGTTTTTTTCCCCTCCCTTGTCTTGGGTACGGCACAGCTTGGCCAAATATGGCCCTTGCACCATAAAACCCACAACCAATCACAAACATGGGGTATTCTAGTGATCTTTTCTTTTCCCATGGGGTTTACTGTCTTGGGAATCTCACTCCGGGACAACCAAGCAATCTTTTTCTGTTTTCATCATACTACATTCCCCTATACCCTTTTCTTTCACAACATTTTTTTACTTGCTGTCTTATGTTAGGCACAATATGGCCCTTGTGCCATAAAACCTAAAATCAACTCAATAGCTACCAGCTCACCCCTTGTAGTGCTTAAAAGTCAAAGTGATGAGTTTTCACGCAAAAAATATCACATTGCAATCACCTATAAAAGCTTTTGATGCCAATATGCTTTGTACCATGAGAGTTGCTTTCACCTCTAGGTCTGTGTTGTGAGAGTCGCTATAGGGGTGACTCTGAGTGATGTCTTAATGTTTTTATTGAATGTTGGTGGGAAAAAGACGAAGCTTACTTGACTGTATCTTTTCAGTAAATATTCTAGCTTATCAATAAGCACAGCAGTGTAATAAATGTGAATATAAATGTATTGTCTTCACATGTTTTCTTTACAGGCACGTAGGGCTCTTGGAGACTTTGGTGTGCCCATTGGTCTGGTTGTTATGGTTCTCATGGACTTCCTAATTCCAAACACATATACCGAGGTAATTTTTCTATCTGTAACTTAGATGTTGAATTCCAAAGTTTTAATTGTTTGAATTATTGATTTAGTGTTTCTGTCTTTTAAAATGCTATGAAACTAAAACAATCATTTTCCTTCGATTGTGAGACATCCTTGATTGTTCAGTTATATTTATTTCAATTTCAAAAACAGTTTTTCTTTTCATGCATTACTGCGTCAATAACTCCATCCTGCTCAAGGGGTCGCGTTAGCCTGGTTGGAAGAATAGTGGATTAGCAACCGGAGTATTGTGAGTTTGAAACTCGATCCAACCAAAGACAGTAATGTACTAGGGGCTGCTGCACGTTAAATCTGTCATGTCCTCATGCTGTGATGTGAAAGTTTGAAGAGAGTGGGGTGGCAGCTCAGGTGTCAACCTAGTCATCTGACAGTGGGTCAAAATGATGAGGTGTCCTCAAATCTTTCCCTCCAGGATTGATCCCTGACCATCACCAATAGCCCGTTGTGTTGCTCCAATGTAATGTTAATTTAATTACAGTAGAACTCCAATTATCCGGATCAATTGGGACCAGACCCCATCGGGATAATCGAATAATTGGATAATTCACGAAAAAAGGTTATTTCTTAGTAAAAAACGATTTTGCTTTAGTTTAATGTAATTTAATGCTATGAAAACAATTTTGTTTACATTTTGTATTTGCATACTGTATTAAAATGTATCATTGCTTGAACATATCGGTCAAAGTCAGTTGTTTCGCTGTCTTTACTCGTTTCCGTGCAGCCAAGTCTTGTATCCGCTTGGTGAGAAGCTGTAGATGGTCGCACTCAGGCTGCCGCCCCATCCATTTTAGTGCTGTGTCAAGGCACTCAAATGCCTTACTAGCTTACAGTCCAGCGTCTGGTTGAGGAGCAATGTCGTTGTCATCTTCCAGGTCATCAATGAGTTCTCGCACATTTTGAATGAGTTCACCGTCACTGAGAATTTGGAATCCTGGGTCCAAAGAATCACACACCAGCCACTCACCTACGTCCTCTGCACTGCACTTGGAACATCCAGGAATTTTCACTATGATGTTTCTTATGTCCTCAATTGACACTTCGTCCTCTTCTGTTTCTTCTTCCTCCTGCTTTTCAAGGCCCTTTCTTCCTCTTTCTGTACATCCTCCTTGGTTGAAATGCCTTTCAATTTGTTCCAAGTTCTTAATGTGGTTGACTTCACCAAACTCCATGCTTCCACCACCTTGTAAGAACAGTCTTTTATATATTTATGTGATGAGCCACAATGCTTTCTTCATCTTCCATCAAAAGTTTCCTTAACAGTTGTCTTCTGTAATTATGTTTCATAGATTCGATAACCGATTGGTCCATCGGCTGCAACAAACTCATTATGTTTGATGGCAAGGAGTGTTTTGAGACATCCATTTTCTCTTTCAAGGTTTCTGTGAGGGATGCATTGTCAATGATTAACAATACCTTACTGCCTTCTTTTCCTAAGGCCTTTTGACGTTTTTTTACTTCTGGTTTGAAAACTTCATCGTACTATTCGGTAAACAGCAGCAGTCATCCAGGCCTTTGATTCTTGTAAAAGGGGAAGTTTTTCACATTTTTAAAAGCCCGTGGTTTTTTCGATTTGCCTATCTACAGAAGGGGTATTTTGTGGTTTCCCATAGAGTTAGCACAATTTAGCAGGGTTACACAGTCTTTACTGACCTTATGAACAGGAACATTAGATTCCCTTTTAGAAGCTAAAGTTGTTCTAGGCAAAGCCTTCCAAATAAGGCTTGTCTCATCTGCGTTATATAAAAATTCGGCGTTATAAGATTTTGTTTCTATTTTGAATTTTTCAATAAGTTTTCTGCTGCTTTAGGGTCTGCTGATAGCTTCTCATCACTTATATCTAACTCATGGATACCGTGCCTTGACTTCAAATTCCGTAGCCACCCATTACCTTAAAGCCTTAAAAGAAGACAAACCTATTTTCTCTGCAAAAAGCTTCACCTTTTCTCAAACGATCGGCCCAGAAAGAGGATTTCCTACTGCTTGCTACTGCAAAAACCACTTGAATACAGCCTCTTCCAGTTCTTTGTTTTCTGCCATTTCATAGTTCTTCTCAATGGACTCCCATCCTCACTCTCGAGGACAGACACAAAGTTTAAAAATAAAGACCTGTTTTTTAATGTCCGAAATTGTTGATGTTTCCATGCTATACATCTCAGCTAACTGCTTACCAGACTCCTTTGTCTAATTGTTCAATGATTTTTATTTTATCTGCCAACAATGAAACAACACGTTTCCTTTTAGAACCCATACTGCACAGTAAAACAAATAAAACAGAACACTAAAGACAGAATGCAGCAACAAACGACACAACGGAAGGACAAAACCACACTGAAAGCGACAAGACTGGTGACTCATCGTCTGTGTATCTGCTATGGCTACACTAGCACACTTTTTATCATTCACCGATAAGAAACTTTTATAATGCGGATTTTGCTGATTTCTTTTTCTCTTAAAGCGATCCGGATAAAGAGTCCGGATAATTGGACTTCTACTCTACTTACCTACCCTTCTCGATATATTGCATGGAATTAAGTGTGTTTAATTCAATAAATGCTCAGAGTAAATATCATGGATTATTTATTTAGGTCAAACAATTATCCAAGTATGGTAGATATAATATATTTTAAAAAGTAGGAAAATGTTAAATTTGTCTGATTTTTAAAATGCACAGTATTAGTATTTTTAAATTTTAAAACGTTTTTGAGTAGAGTATCAATAAGTGAATATTGCAAGAAAAATTCAAATGAACAAAAATAAATTTAGCAGTGGTACTAAGTTATACAAAATGTTCTAAAAGGTTTGGTCTATTTAAAAAATTAATGTCACTGTTAGAAACCCCAAAGCATATTTTTCAACACTACAATATGTCTTAGCTAATTTCTCACCAAGTCTTAAAATTAGCATTGCTATTCAATAATATGAACCTTATACATTGCTCATCCTTATTTACTCTAAAAGCTGAAAAGTAAACAAAACATTAAATTATACACATTTGTTAACATACATACAGCAGTATCCATAATACACTGAAGTAACCTCTCATCTACAAGAGTGCAATATAAGATGCAGTTTCATTATTTGAGGCTTGTATGTTTGTTTATCTTTTAAGTAAAAGTTTGCATTGCTGTATTTTAACATTGTGTTTAGAAAATAGACATTATAATGGGATGTGGCAAAAATACACATTACAATATTTATTCAGCATTTGTTCATTTACTTCTATATTTGTAGTACATGCTACGAAAAAGGTATAATTAGATTACTTAATGAATATTCATTGAGTTTTCAGTTAAAACCTAATTATTCTTCAATTAAAAATATGATTTGGATGAATAAATTAAAAATACTTCAGCATTAATGCAAAAATCAGAAAGACTTGCATCTGTAGATCAATATATAGTTACGAGAAAATTTACATGAAAGCAATAAACAGGTATAAAACATTAGGCGAACAATTAATAATTAGAAATGCAAATTAAATTAGAAATCTGGACAAAACTGTCGCACTTTTTATTTCATTGCATATAGATTATATTAAAGGCTCACTACTGTCTACCATGAGAATTGTATCTATCACAATGTCTTACTTTAGAAACGGACCTTATCCCATTTCCCATAGGGATGCTTGAAAAAATGTTCTCAGATTTGTCACATTGGCTTACTTAATGAGGAATTGTAAATATAGTTATTCTTATTTTTATTTGTTGCCGGGGAGAAGATATTAGTTAACTGCCTCACCAACATTTGCCAAAAATAAATTCACCAGTTGCCCCCTACTCAAAATGAATGAGATGTTTCTACAGCTACTGCCACCACTCTGGTGTAAGTGGTAGGAACAATTCTCTTGTTGGTCAGGCAGTAAATAATTTTTTAATTGATAATATTTGAAACTGCTTTAATTTGCATGCATTAATTTCCTATTGCTTTGTCCTCCTCATCTATGGGGATTGTATATTTCAATAACATATGTGGCACAGGATTGGATGGGATTTTGGAATTTTATGGCACTAGATGATCCTAAGCAGTACAAGCTGTGCCAAACGTATGTGGCACAGAAATTGACATTTCTTTATTTTCAAATGGCAGCAATGGATATGAACAATATAAAATCCATCCTTACAGGAGGGGCCGTCGTGGCTCAGTGGGTATGCCCATTGTACTAGCAACCTTCGAGTTGTAGGCGGCGCAAGTTCGATTCCTGCCAGGTGCATTCCTCCCTGGGTGTATTTCTCTCCTCTGTGACAGTAAAGCTTTCACTGTGTGTGTGTCAATTACTTGTTATTGTATTGTATCGTTTATTGGATATTGTAATTAGGAAGAATGGAGACAAAAGCCTGATTCTGCAGCTATAAGTCTCAAGGAAATCAACCAACCAAACCATCCTTACAGGATTCATTCACCAATTTTACCACTTAATTTGAATAATGCTTGATATGAGCTGTAGAGCTGCATAATATTGCTAAAACTTCAGGGAGAAGTTTGCCACTCTAAATGAAATTCCTTAGCAGTCTGATTACAGAAAGCAATGAGAAGTCTAGGAGATATAAATCTGTACAGAAAAGAAGATATGAGCAAAAACAGGTTTAGTGCCAAAAAGACATCTTTGAACAAGGGAATGGTGTGAAATTGTTTGGGTTTTGAATTTTATGGTATAAGGCTCTAAACAAGCAAAGCTGCACCAAGGGATAAAATTGAAGTAGACGTTCAGAATCTAAGTGTGGTAACATGACGTGTGTATTTTTTCCATGCATTTGATTGAAAATAAGAATTAACACTAGTAAAAGTAGACGCGATGTTATGTATTTTTGAATAATTTTATTTCATTCTGAGGTATGAAATCCATTTGTTAATATGAATGCCATAATCATAGATATTAAATGTGAGTAACAATGCTTTGCCATCAATAAATCTGATAAATTAAGTCAGTTTAGTACAGATGCTATGTGTGGGTCTGTTAGTATTTTGTGAACTAATTGATAATGTATTTTCCCAGAAACTATCTGTTCCTGAAGGTCTTTCACCCAGCACAGACAGAATATGGTTGATTTCTCCATTTCCCATCTCCATTTGGGATGTTGCCATTGCCTTTGTTGGAGGTCTCTTAGTATTTATTTTGCTATTCATGGAAACACAGATTTGTGAGTAAGTGAAATTCAATGCTTTCTTTCAATAAGCTGCATATCGAATTCACTTTGCACTTAAAAATATTAACAAATTAAGTTTAATTGACATGAAAAACGTACTAACATTTGTAGGTCTTCTAGGTATGCAACCATTTCTGGTACTTGTTTTTAAAGATGTCAGTTGTGAACCCAACACTTATTTATGTTATGAATATTCATTAAAAGCTCTAAAAAGGTTTATACATAAAAATTAGAATTAAAGAAAATTAAAATGTGAAGAAATAATCTAAATAAAATTTAGAACTATGTGATTATAAAAAAATTCTATTTAGGAAAGATATTTTCCCACACCTGATATCAAAAAAATTATCTTTCCAAGGGAAATGTTCGATGAGATATTATATAGTTATTACAAAAATTGGGGAACATTGAATGTGAAAAATTGAGATTACTTTTGATTTTTAACTCACAACTAATTTCATGCCTAGTCCTGTTTCACAAAATGGGGTTGCACTCCCGGAAACCCAAGTGATCTTTTTCTGCTTTCATTTCACTACCCTATTCCCTAGATAGATATCATCCCTTTCGTGATATTTTTACTTGACATTGTCTTGTGTTTGGTACAATATGCTTGCGCCAAAGAACACCAAAACAATCAACTAACCTGTTTCGCACAAATGCTAAAACCAGTGGTTTAAATCATAAAATCAGAGTTTGTATAAGTTAAATTTGGTGCTAGACATTCACTATCTCCTGTAAAATGAATGTTTATGCACTATCTATGCATCTCTTCAAAAATTGAAGTTTGTTTCCAAGCTAGGGAAATTTATAACATATTTTGAATCATCCTTACATAACATTGTCTGGTTGTTTGAAATGTTAAAAATGTCTATCACAATGCTATATTTACTTGCATATTGTACTTTTGATAAATCTGGCGGCATAATTTTTCTATTCTATATTTTGAATTGCTGAATCAGGCAATATCTCAAAAGTTGTAATTATCTTTTAAACCACGGTTTGTGTTATCATCTTTCAAAATCATCTTTATACCACTTTTTAACCTCTTAAATATATATTCGAGACAAAATAATGTTGTGTACTTATTTGTAAACTAACCATCTAATATGATATTCCAACAGATTGATAATAAGTAAAAAGAAGCTAAAGAAGGGATCTGGCTTTCATCTGGATATGGTGATGGTCGGGTGCATGCAAGTCATCAGTGGTTTCATTGGAGGACCTTGGCAATGTGCGGCAACAGTGAGGTCAATTTCTCATACATCCAGTTTGATAGTGTGGAGCAAAACACATGCCCCAGGTGAAACGCCTTACATCATTGAAGTAAAGGAGCAAAGACTAACCAATTTTTTGGTTTCGTTACTTGTCGGTAGGTTTTGGCTAAATTATTTTGTCTACTGTTTGTATTTGAAGTCTTTTGTTAGTTACCTCAATAAACATTTCCTCATTGTACCTCAATAATTCATCCTGATGAATTAGTTTAGTACAAAATTTTAATATTACATTTTAGCTTCAAGATGAGATTCAGATTTTTACAATCAATTGAGTGAATTTGAGTACATATCAAAATAATTGTTATGTGAATACTCGAGTGCAATTGTATACCTTGCTTTTGCATATAAAATTATTTTACATAATATTTTTATCAAGATTGCATATTTTCTACTTAAAGGGGCTTCTGTTATGATGTCTCCAGTTCTTAGGCAAGTGCCTCTGGCTACTTTGTTTGGAGTGTTCCTGTACATGGGCGTATCATCGTTGAGTGGAATCCATCTTTATGAGCGATTCCTTTTAATATTCATGCCCACAAAACACCATCCAGACTTTAACTTTGTTCGTAAGGTATGTATTAAACTAATTTTCTTTACTTGTTTATAAATATATGAAATTGAAGACAATAAAAGTTGGAATGCATGGCACAATCAATGCTGGGCTGGTTAGGTTTAGCTATTTCTGAGTGTTATGCTGGGAATGCATTTTCATGCAGTCAAGAATAAAATAAATGCAGAAATTTAAAATAAAAATAAATGGTTGCACTTGAGGTTATGTTTTAAGAATGAAATGTTGAAACCTAATATTGCATGTTTCGATAAATGATACCTATGAATATTTGTAAGTTTCATCCAAATTATAAATGATTTTTTTTAATCAAGTGTGATTTATTTTTAAAACGTTTTCAATGAAGGCAGGTTTTTGATTTTTCATCTTGATTTCCACCTGCATTCAAAAACCAAGATCAGTGATACTCATCCAAGGTCATCAAAAATTGATGACATAATATTTATAGCTGTTTTTAAACTGAGTCCATAAGACCCAAACCTAGCACTCCTGAAAGTTTCTTGCCATCAGGGGCACATCTTTAGGTGTTGTACGGGCTTCACTGACCTGAGGTACTCTAGTGATCTTTTCTTTTCCCATGGAATTTACTGTTTTTCATAATAAACACAAGGATCGTGCTCCAAGGATACAAAAGCGATCTTTTCCTGCTTTCATTCCACAACACTATTCCTTAATCCCTTTTTTTACCCTTTTGGGACATTTTTTTTATTTGACGTTTTTGGCCCAGTTTGGCCAAATATAGCCCTTTACCACAAAACCTTAAAACAACCAACCTGGAGGTTTCTTCGCCCATGCACTTACAGGTTAATCTATTGCAATCTGTGTCATGTAGCCTTAAAAAGTCCCTAATTTTTCTTTTGCACAGGAATGGTCCCTGCTGTACCCAAGTTTGAAAATTGCCAACATTCTTGATATTGATAAATTACAATGGAAATTCACTAAATTGGTTTTTAGTTCTAATGTTTTCTTGATTTGGAGGTACTGGGAGGCACATGGTTATAAGAATATCAGGAACTAGTTCCATACTACATGCAATGAAAAATTATTTAAGTATTTCTTAATTAAGTACTTCTATTAAAGATTTTTAAATATTGCCTTTAGTTAATAGTATTTTCCCATTGTTGGTTATACACAGTTCTTTTGAGATATTTAAATATTTTTTGTGGCTAGATGTGTAAAATGTCATGTGTTGTAAAAATTTGCTTTCTCTGCTGTAGGTACGAACTAGCAAAATGCACTTGTATACTCTGATTCAAGTTTTCTGCATTGCGATTCTGTGGGTAATCAAGATGTATGCGACTTATGCTTTTCCGTTTGGTCTTTTGTCCATGATACTTGTACATTCTCAAATCAAGAGGCTTTTCACAGCAGAAGAAATAAAGGCAGTAAGTAATAAATAATAAAGTGGAAAATATACCATCTACGTTGTGAGCATCTAAAAATTAAAATAATCACTGAATGTGTTGGTTACTACTGCATAAGTATTTAAATGTAAAAGCAATTATGCATATGAGATTACTATAGTGGTCAGTAAATCAATCTACCAAACGTATTTGCAAAGGCTTCAAATATCCTGTTAAAAATCCATGCATAACTGTTTTTCTCATTTTTTATTCTGATTATTTTTATACTGAGAATTCCAATTTTAATGCATGTGCTTGTTAGTATGTGATTAAGATAAATTAGATGCTTGTGGCATTGAATTATAATTGCACTATTTACAACTGAGACATTCTCGTCCACTCTTGGAAAGTTGGTTTTCTTTTCCATAGTGACGGAAGTAATCGTATAAGTGGAGAATCCGCTCTCCACATACAGTGGATGATATTATGAGAACCACCTTTATGAATTAGCAATTTTACATTCGTTAAAAAGAAAAGCTGGATACATTTAATTCCTTTTATTTTTTATGACATACTTATGTTAACAATTTTAAATAAATAATTGGCAATACTGGTTTTTTACAACCTGCCCTATAGCCACCATCCCTTTTTACTAAAAACAGTTGTCTGTGGCTTCTAATAATTTTATCATCTTTGGTTCATTAAAGGATCGATACAGGAAAATTAGGTCACAGAGGTAACATAACAAGGACAGGTCCCACAGGCGACTCTGCTGTTATATTTCAACCTTGGTGAATATAGGTATGTTTTTAATCAAAATAATCTCAAAAGCTACTAATTTCAAAACTTTGGTTATTTTTTGGAAAATTCACCAAAGGTCAACGAAAATTTAGTCCCCTATTTTTTTATCTAATAGCAGATGAACAAAATGTGTTTTCTTGTGAGAAAATTTTCTAAGGGATGAAGTTTTGGCGCTGTGGCAAAGTGATCGTGTTTATAGTAGGCAATAAAATCATCGAAGTTGTCCATTTTAACATTTATTTACACACATAGAAATACTCGACTAGATACTGGATCAATTGAAAAGCACATCCTTTCGCATCAAAATCCAATCATAATCTCTTTTCTTCCTCAGGGAGGGGATAATAACACTTCTTCCCTCTTAGGGATTTTTCATTTCAAGTTGGAACAGGCACTATGAAAGAAAAGCATCGGAATTTGTGGTTGCGAGATTGTCATAAAAACCTTAAGAAATTAAGTTTTTTAATTTTCAATATTTAAATTTGTTAAAATCTTTAATGTCTGTTTCATACTTAATTAGCACATTTTGCATTTTAGCTTATTCATTTTATATCCAAACAACTAAAATTGCTACTGAATTAGGATTTAAGAGGAGTCTGCTACTATTTTAAAAAATTATGCTATTTCACAAGCGATTTGGCTGTGGCAGCCCTGCAAGGGCTGACTTGAGAAGTTATCATTGGTGTCAGGCTCTCATGGCATGCACATGGTCCTTGTTGCACACTAGTGTCGGTAATAAACTGCATAGATTTCCAATGTAACGTTTGGGACACAGCTCAAAACTAAGAAATCATGCGAGAACATAAATTATGTCAACTCTAGCAAACTGATTTATCAGTGGCATTAATTATAGGTAAATAGAAAATACTTCTGAACAAAGCATATCTTAGCTAAAATAATTGCAATATTTTCGTTGAGAGTTGTAAATAATATTTATATGCATATTGTATTGTTTTAGTTGGACGAGGAAAATGGTGAAAAGAGATCTGAAGAAGATGATGAGCCAGATTTCTATGAACAAATCGTTGCTTAACAATCTCATTTTTATTAAAAGAGTGAAAAATTAGTGTATTCTTAATGTAAGATGTAGTTTTATGTATTTGTGAGTGATACAACCTTCTGTGACTGAATTGGATATTTTCATACAATGTAAGGAAAGAGTATCTTGTAGTTAAACTCTTTTTAAACTGTTTTTGCCTTCAAGTGCTTGCAAAATGCCTCTACTCCTTCTCTGTGATACAACTGTCTTTGTCGATTAAAAGTGATGCCCTAATCAAGTACTAGTGTTTTGATCAGGAAGTTAATTTAACTAAAACAACTAATATATTAAATTGTATTTGAGCATGAGACTGCTTAAGGAAAGTTGATAATTATTTTAAAGACTGACTTAAATGTTTGATGTCTACTCAAATAAAATGTTTTATTTTTTTAAAAGCACTTGATATCAGTGTTATGAAAGTTTATATAAAGTTTAATTCTTTATAATAAATAGTTTTTAGCAACCAATATACTTTAATATTTTATTAAGCTACTGGTAAAAAATACTTATACTCATGTGTCAACTGTTTAATCATTTCACTTTAATCCATCTGCGTATTTTACTATGAATAAAAGTATTTTTTTATACAGATTTCTTTACATAATTTCAGAATTAGATTAGGTTATAATTATTAGCAATCTATCAGTGCATTTAAATATTAGTGCAATTCTAATATGGGATATGGATACAAAATCCTTTTTTTTAAATAATTTAAATTTTAAATAAAGTTGAAATATAATTTCAAGCTTTCATTCTAACAATTTTAGATTTTGTAGTTCAATTTGTAGGCTGCTCTAGTTCAATTCCTCCCTGGATGTATTTCTCTCCTGCTGTGTCAGTAAAACTTTTGTTGCATGTGTATGTCGATTACTTGATGTTTGTTTTGTGTTTGGTGCAGCATGGCCAAATATGGCCTTTGCATTATAAACCCAACCAACCAAATTTTGATTACATTCTCAAAATATTTCCTTTTAGAGATATACAACATATATTGTCTGTTAAAGTCTTGTACACTTTTTCATTCATCCTAAACTATATCCACATTTATTAAAATTTTATCTGAAGTATTTAACACAATTGTGTGTTCAGTTTTAAAAGTATAATTGATTATTTTACAAATAAATTATTCATGTCCTAAATTATGAATTTTATGAAGACATTTTTTACAACTCAGATTAACTCTTTACTTCTTTTTGCTAAACAATTGTATCTAATTTTTAGTTTCTCTAATAAACATGATTGTTTTTCCTTCTATCGAACAATTTGTTTTCTCAAGTTTTATTTCAAGAGGTAAATCAAATTTGTGTTTTATTTATTTTTCTTTGAGCTAATTAAATGTAAGAGGCTTTTAAAAGAAATTTAAAACCTCAAAGGTAAATAATTTTTGCACAAATTGGTTTGAGTAAAATGTCATTAACTTGCACGCAGTAAATTGATAAACATATTTGCCTCACTAATGCTGAACATAAAATAGTTTACAGAAATATGCTTAAGATTTACAGTTGTATTTTACAAATGTTAATTATTCTTTCAGGATTGAAGTGCAAGTTCAAGAATTGAGTTCTATAATTAAACTTTCACACAATGAAAAACTGTTTATGTACTCATAATTGTAATAATAATGAATTTCGTTATTATTACAATTATGTTATTGAATCATTTGTTAAAATTTTCAACTAAAAAATAATAATCAAAACTAACATTTCGTTTAATGCATTTTAATACAGTTATTTAATTTGGATGACATCTGAAAATTTTTAATCTAATTCGTATTCTTCAAAATACTGTAGTGTATCTAAAATCTATACTTGATTGTTATTGTGGTATAAAAACTCACACATATGTATATATTAAATGTTATAAGATTTGTTAAGCATCATATTATTTTAAAACTTTTCTACAAATGAAGTGCATACTATTTTCTCATGTTTGTTTTACAATGGTTTGTATAAATAGTCTGTAGTCTTAATAGTGTCAGGATCAAGTTTCCTATAAAATTGACATTTCAATTATATATTGTGTTAAAGTTGGAAGTTTTTATTTCTGTGTTATTGTTTTGTTTACAAATTCTGTTATTCTTGACAGTGATTTGTATATCTTTGTTAGAAAACACATTCCACTGCGCATTTTGTTTTCATTTATTTAAGTTATTTCATTCTTCACTCTTGATTTAAAAATGGTTTTGTATATATTTCAAATGTATTCGGATTTGATTGTTACTTTTAAAACTGGTTTTTATGTAACTACTTTTATTTGGCCATGCAACTTTAATGATTTTCTTGTAGCTGTTTAAATTTGTAGCAGTTATATTTCTTGCTGTAGACACAAAATAGATTTTCTGATAGAGAAAAAGTAACACTGAAATATCTTTAAAATGACCGATTGCACTATATATTAAAAAAATCCCTCATTTGGAATTATCATTTTGAGAGGGTTTGCACATAAATTTAAAATACATGGATAATAACGCAATTGAAAAATCTGGATTTTTACATTAGCAAAACAAATGCTTTAAACCTGTTAATTTGTAGGAAAATAATCATGGAAAAAGATTATAACCTTCATTAATAGGCTGTAATGGCTTAATATTATTTTTCGTCTCAATAGGGGTTCCTGGACTGTTGAAGTAGATAAAAATTCTGAGTGCCATTTTACATGCTCAATGAAATTTGGGTTCTTGACTTGCACCTCAATTACTTCACTTACCTTGCTCAATAATTTACACTTACTATTAAATAGGATTGCTTTGCATCTGTTTTCAATGAAGACTGCCATGGAACAGTATGAGCATAAGGTCTTTGATTTGACACCTTTATGACTTAAAGTAGTAGGGTATCTATTGAAAGATGGGGCAACTGATACTTTATCTTAAAAATTCAAGTTTTTTTAAAGGCTTTTTTTTAAGTTTCACTGGTGTAATGCATTTATAAAATGATGAATAAGAACACAATAGTGTTGCTTTGAACAGTTGCCCAAGTTTTATTTTGTTTATAAAATATTTTGTACTAACCTCGTGAAGCAACAGCAGGCTTTTTCTAACTTTTGGTTCATGGCTTAGTTTTCTTAAATGTAAATCTCGCTGTCTTTCAAAAAATTGCATTTAAATTAAACAAATATTTTAATGATTTAATTTTTATTAAATTTGTAGAAAAAGTTCTTAAAATTCAGTTTCTTTTTAGATTTGTATATTATTAGGATTTGTTTTCGTAAAATTCAACTGTATCCCATTATCAACTTTTGTATTTGAAAACTGGTGACTCGGTCTTTACAGGCTTTGAATTACCCCAACGGTAATTTCAACCAATGATATTAGTTTATAAACAACTGTTGCTTTTTTAGTAAAATATTCTACATTGCAAGGGGATTTATGATTTTGTATTATGGAATACCTAATATCTTATGAAATACTAGTGATCCCAATTTTCAAGAAACATTGATACTCCCTCCGCTGTTTGCAAACTTAAAATTATTTGGTGGACAATTGGAAATGAGTGATGTAACGAGGGATAACTGTAATATGATACAAATGCAATAAATATTTTGCACTGGCTGGAATAATGATTAAAGCTAACATGAAAAGTATCTAATTAATGTGTAGGTATGGAAATACTATATGATGTCATTAGTGATAAAACGTTAAAATGAATACAGTATGTGTTAAATATAAGTTTTAATTTAGAGCAGTATTAAGTAATTGAACAAAATTTGAATTTTTGTGTGTAAGATGCATATTTATAAAAGGTGATATATTTCATTGGCCTTTTTTGATACATTTGTCAAACTTTTGGTGATGTAATATCTGCCAAAAATTACATTCCTAATTGTTCCTACTACATTGGATATAGAAGTGGTGTTTTTGAAGTATGGATGACCTGAATGCACAATAATCTAGTTTAATGTAGTGAATTTCTTTTCAAATTAATGAATGTGTGTAATCAAAACTATCACTACAAAATTTGTAACATTCCAATGACATAAAATTTTTTTTTCCCTTTCAAATCTATCAAAGAAGCAACACAGAATCATAAATATTTTTGAAAATCTACATGATCACAAACAACTATATTTCTATTTACCTGTGTAGAAACATACTTTTTCATGTGTTGACCTTACTAAGTTCATTACTACATCAATACAGTGCAACTGAGTTACAAAAAATATTCTGATGAACCTTCATCTTAAAATTTTAAATATGATTTTTGAGAATAATGTATTTTCCTAATCTTTCTATGCAATTATAATTTTTATTCATAACAAAGAAATTGTTGGCATATTAGTGATACTTTTCCAGTGTGTATAAACCAAAACTTATTTAGTGTTGAGTGTTTATATGAAAAATATTTTAGTATTTTCTCGTCTTTGATAATTGCTAGTTTTATTCAAAATTAATATTAAAATATATGCTAAACCTCATGTTATATAAGTATTATTTAAATTAAATATTTTTTTTATTCTTTACTTTTCCTACTCATGTTATGGGGCAAATATATTCCCTTTTTGATACAAATAAAGGCAAATCAATTTTTTCTGAAAGGGTTTTCTACTTCACTCTAATACTTTTTATTAAGTTTATATGCTTAAGTTTGAAATTGGACCTTATTCCAAAATATGACTAGTGCGATAAATCAAATCAAGCTTAAATATGCTGTTGATTTTGTTTGATTTGGACTGGAATACTTGTCTCAGTTATACTATAAATCTACAATGTGCTAATGTGTAACTCAAGTCAATTAATAAATGATTCAATCCAAAGAAATTAAGTATTAGGATAACAATATCTAAAAAGATTTCCATTATATGGCAGTATTTTTTTCCTTTAGAAGTATATTTTACAATACTCGCTTGCACATGCCGAACAATTTCAATTGTGCCTTTATGATGCTATTTTGCATGTCATTTGTAACATATGTAATTATATTTTCATGCACCTGTGCTTGTATCTCATTGTTTTTAGTGGCTGTAAACACCTTTACTGTATGGATCTTAAAAAAAATTATATTTCTATTGGAAAAAGTGAGTTTGTATTTTGGTTATGAATAAACCTGTGATATGTTGCTGTATTGCTTGTGTTTTTTTAGATATACATCTGATTTATATTAAAATTACTATTTTAGTTTGGGAATAGTATCTGACCCATGAGGGGATTTTCAGTGCAAACAAACCAAATGGTCTACGAAGATTTTTCTTCTGCTGTCCAAATGCTCTCACATGCATATCGAGGTTACCTTAAAATGTAGTTTATCGCTTCCCTTTTGGCGACATGATGTTTAATCTAATTGGTGTTGACCAATCAAATATAAATTTGGAATTGTTATAAGCAAAGCGTTGGAATCGTGTTTGAAAAACAAGGACTTGTTTAGAATATATTCAGGAAATGTGTCACGACAGTAACACTACTGCCATCTATGTTTAGCTTGACAATATACCTCATACCTAGAAAGGGAACAAGGCTATAAATTCATTTGTCTCACATGAAACCTGTATACAACACAAAGTACTATGCAATGCTGTCTCTTTCTAACAGTGGTAAAGTGAACAGATTGTCTAATGGGTTTGGTCTCGATCAAATGAGGCTCGTGTTACCCTCAGTCCAAAACAAATTTCGTGTATTAATGTCATGAAATATATATAATAAAAAATATACCAAGTAGTACCTTAATAATTTTGTTCACCCAATAACTCTTCATTGCAACTTATTACTGCATAAAAATATGAATTTGGTCCTATCAATAGTTCTCTTGGACAAGTAAGCAATGGGGTCTTCAATTCTCTTCAGATGTTTGTGAGAAGAAAATATTGCTTTTTCTTGAATAATAGCAATTCGATTGTTTAGGGTAAAAGGATTCATTTCACACGACGGAAAATGCCTCGGGATAAAATTGTGAGAGTAGTTAGTGTTCCAAAGAAAATCACTACTTTTAAATAAATATTTCTCCAATGCTGCTGCTATCGACCTCAGCTACGCCACTGCCAGTAAACAATGGAGGATCACTCACAGTGCACTCGCTTAGGGTATCTTATAAAAGGGCCTCAAAACAAAGTGCAATCAAATGAGTATTTTTCTTGAAATTTTCAGCAAACTAGATTTTTTTTAGCAAACTAGAAATTTTCTTTAGTTGAAAATGAGTTCTGTATAAAACTAGGTTATACAGGTGCTTATATGTTCATATTTGTTTTGTGCCACTTTCTGCGTAAAACGGTTGCTGTGTCTTCCGCACTTTTGACTGCAAAAGGGTACAGCTGTTCAACCGTAACTGGATTGGGTAGACTCCAAAATCAATCCTGAAGGGAAAGATCCGAGGACAACACCGCAATTTTGAATCATGGTCAAATGACGAGGTCAACACCTCACCTTGTACCCCACGCCAATATTGGGTCACGGCAGATTTAACGAGCACCAGCTCGCACGCACACGACAGTTTTTGTTGGACCGAGTTTCGAACTCTCGCCCCTCCGGTCGCTAATCCTTTTCTCTTCCAACTGGGCTACAGCGGCCCTGTGTATCGAAAGAGAAAACCCCAAACAAACAATCTAGAGGGTATGCATTTCAACTCCCTACTTTCACGTCGTTTGATAACAATTTGACGACTCGGAACATCAGAAAATTAAGAAGATCCTGACCGAACTTCCGGTGTGACGTAAAATTCAACTATCTGACCTATCCAACTGAATGAGGGCCGCGGTAGCCCGGTTTGAATAGTAACGGACTAGCAACAGGATGGTTGCAAGTTCGAATCCAACCAAAGACCATCGTGTACAAAGGGGGCTGGTGCATGTTCAATCTGTCGTGGCCTCAAATGTTCTCACGTTGGCGTGGAAGTTTGGAGAGTCGACAGCCAGCTCAGGTGTGAACTCGTCACCTGACCGTGGTTCAAAATTACGAGGCCGTTGTCCTTGGATTTTTCCCTTAGGGATTGATTCCGGACCGTCGCCAAAAGCTGGTTGTGTTGCTTCACTGTGACGTTAATTAACTACCTAACTGAATGATGAGTGGCCCAGTAAGCTGAGAAAATGAGGGTGCTCTACTGGCCAACTGAACTGAATAATTTCTTCCACAGGAAATCGAGCCCATCAAGGGGGGGGGGGGGTTATTTCAATTAACGTCACACTGGAGCAACACAATGGGCTATTGGTGACGGTCCGGGATCAATCCCAAAGGGAAAGATCCGAGGACAACACCACGTAATTTTGAACCACGTCGAGCCCATCAAGAAACCTTCATTTAATACTAACTCGTCGAATGCAGCAAGGTGAAAAACATCCGGCTTCGTGAATGGTTGAGAAATTTCCTATTGTATGGAATGAGAATTGTTCTGAGCAATGATTTTTCGCCAACTTATTTTCACATTGCTGTTGCATCCATTTAATGAAGCAAATAAAAAAGAACCGAAGAAAGCAAACGAAAAACAATTTCAAATGAAAAAAATTGTTTCCTTCTAGATTTAGCTCCAAAACAAAGCGCGAGTAATCTACATACCAGCTTCTTTTTGAGAGAAACAAAATGGTGAATGGTAAAGAAAAAGTAAAGTTTCTCCATTCCAGGATTAGATTGGCGACGAAAGTAATAAAATTGCAGAAAATCCGCGCATGCGCATTGTATTTTTGGCTCCTAGGAATTCTCTGTAGAATAGAGATCTTTCGCTCTACTGAGCCGGTCGTCCTCGTCAGTTACCGAAGGAACTGGATCACATGTGGAATAAATCGACGATGGCGAAGCTATTGAGTAAAAATAATGCATTGTTTGCATTCATCAACAGACTTAAAATGTCCTCAAAAAGTATAGGTATGATCTTTTACATACCAACAACTATAAACGAATGATGACAAACATGCATGCCTTTTATATGAAATCAAATTGAAATTGGTGAAAAATTCACAAATTTTGATGAGACTGATTCACTTGTTTGTGGGTTTTCCAAGAGGGGATGGATTGGGTCCCATCTGTAGGGATGACATTTTACTCACCCGAAAGAAAATTTCTGGAATTCAGTACTGGGAAAGGAACATCAGAACACGAGCATACTTTGTACCAGTTGTATGAACTGTAAGAAGCAATTTGAAAAACGGATGGCATAAAAAGTTAATCACAAATGCAAAGTGTGGGATTGGTTTTATGAAGCAGAAATTGTGAGAAGTGTCAACATTGAAGTGATGTTAAAAGTATTGAAAAACGAACGTAACAATTTTTAGGAAATTGACTCAGGAAGAGGAAAAGGTTTTCAATTCGTTTTAGTAGGGGTGGTTACATTACACACATAGTACCAGACGGCCTTGATATAACATCGTCCTGTAGGGAAAAATTATCTTTGTAGACACAATGAGACAAAGGTGTAAGGGCACAATATACAGGGTTTGTTTTTGAGGGAAGAGGTTCAACCATTCATACCTAGTTTTGACACATACTGAATACGTTTTAATGCAGCTGGAGCAAATTATAAAAGTAAATATTTCTAATTTTCTGGAAAATTTTGTGTGAAAAATATATTTATTTTATAAAACGTTTTCTCTCGAAAAAGTAAAGTGCGGTAAATGATCTTTGAAGCTCGGGAGCTGTACTTCACGATGTAGACACCCTTGACTTGAAGTGACCTTATTCTGTGCAGATATCTCTAAATGAATAATGTTTTATTCACGTCTAAGTTTACATTTACATGCACGAAGCTATAATCAACTTTACTGAATTCAACTTTGTTTTTTTCCCCTTTGTTGTTTGACAAAAAACAATCATGTAATTATCCCATATATAAAAGTGTTCCATCAAATTATATACATTCATTTCTCACAAAAATTAGACAAAATAATGCACTTTGAAAAGATTTTATGTTTGGATTAGCGAGAAGTTGGGCCTTTATTATATCTTGAACATCTCGGAGAGAACACACTGTAAAATCAGTGTCTAGCCTTAAATTGCTCAAAGCTTTAAATAAATCAATTTTAAATTTATAAAAATAGCATTTATGAAATTTCTTGGCTCGATTTAATCATCTCAATTTTCTAAAATAGAGAACTTGTGATACTAATGTAGTTCCCATACCAATATCTTGGGTGCATTATTGATGAATGAGATTCAAATGCATAGAAATCTGGGAACGAGATCATAGAATTGCAGAGAGAAAGATATGGATGATATATTTCTCTACCTGCCCTAAGTATGGCAGTTTCTGATTAAGTACATCAACTATGTCAGCTGAACATTGTACTTCAGTGCATTTCAATGTTAGAAATGTTAGCTTAACAGGACTTGTGACTCTTATTCGAATGCCCCAAATGCCTTTGACCAATGAACTTCCAGGCTTCAATACCATCTCAAATAGTTATGTGTTCGATAGTTACATGTCATGTTACAGTGCACAACTGGTAGCCATCAATGAGGATGCAAATGATGTCATTTCATGCTTATGCTGAGTTGAAAAGGCATTTATTTTCTAAATAATCCGTTTCTGATTTTGTCAAGCTGTGCAAGGTATTTCAGATAATTCTGTATGAAAACAAAAACTAAGATATATATAAAGTGAGAAGTCCTATGTAAAATCTGCAGTTAAAATGATGAATCTTTTAAAGCACTTTTTGAACAGTTTGCTCCATACAGCCTAGAATTTATATAAACCGGTAACTTTAAACTGGATTATTTATTGCCTACATTTGAACCATCTTATCTCTAAACATATTGTTTCAAGAGTAACCTGTCCAAAAAGGAGGGCTGTGGTTGCATGATTATAAGAGCAGCGGATTATAGTAATCAGAGGGTTGTGAATTAGAAACTCGATCCAATTGAAGACCATTGCGTTTGTGGGGACTGGTGCCTGTCGTTGCCTCAAATGTCCCCGTGTTGGCTTGGTAGAGGAGAGTAGCATGTCACTTCAGGTGTTGACCTCATCATCTGGCTGTTCGAAATGTCAAGATACTGTCCTCAATCTTTCCCTTCAGGATTGATTCTGAACTGTTGCAAATAGCCTGTGGTGTTGTTCTAGTACGAGGTTAATTAACTACCTATCTTTCTAAAATCTGGTTTAGGACTACTACTTTAGACTTGAAAAATATAGTACTAGTTGTCTAAAATGTGACTTAGTCTTTTAATATTACGCTTAAAAATGAAAAGTTTTGTGTAGTATAGAGGTGGTTCACTCACTTATTTTATTCCTTCTTTTGTGCAGATCAAACTTATTGCAAAGCTTCTACAATAGGTTTTGTCGGATTAGGAAACATGGGATCTCACATGGCTCGGAATCTTCTGAATAAAGGCCATTCGATTGTTGTTTATGATGTCTATCCAGAATCAATGACTCAGTTAGTGGACAGTGGAGCTTTAATTGCTCAGCATCCAGCAGAATTGGCCGAACGGTGTGACAGAGTCATTACAATGCTACCGTCTAGTCCACATGTGCAAGAAGTCTATGCTGGTGAACAGGGAATATTTCAGTAAGCCATACAAAAGTTCATGTTTATCAAATAGTTTTAAATCTTCAAAAAACCTAAATTGCTATTCATATGATATTTATAATAATGGAGATAAATGAAAAAGTTATACATCATGTAAATTGACAGAATTGTTTTAAAAAAGATTTGTGCCGTAGATTAGCTTTGACTGTTTCCATAGTAGCATGAAGCCAAAAAATAAGTTCAGTTGTAAAAGTTTCCTGTTAAAATCAAGTTTAGAATGCCACAATTGTACTTGCATCAATCGTGAACTGTCTTTGTTTTCAAATGTCTCATACAAATAAAGTACTGCAAGACGGTTTAAGTAACATTAACATGTAAAACGTCAAATTAAATGTATTATACCTAGACTGACCATACGTATCATTTTGAATGTTATGCTTCCTGGCGTTTTAATAAAAATGCCAATTTCATCCCGTTTAAATTAAAAATGTAACTATACATTAATATTGATGAATCATAAATTATCCATAGCTAATTGTACTTCAATGTCCCCATGGATAGGAGTAATTTGTATAACCGTGGAGTTGCATCACTTGATACTATGTATCGATATTTGCAGTGATTTATTTAGAGAAAAAAATGCGTTGCACCTATGCATCTTTTCTTCTATAGCTCTAGTTTTTGCTTCACCTGCATGCTATCTGGTGGCTTTGTTATTCAACACCAGTGGCTTAAATTTAATATTTTTCAGTTTTAAGTCTTTTTAATTTACGTCTGTCCTTGCAATATTAAAGAGGTAAAACTGCAGATCTGATGACTCGAGAAAGATTTAATCTTTTTAATGAATACAGAATATGAAGTAACCTCCATCCCAATGTCCCGAGGAAATATGGTCAGCCTAATTACAGCAAAATTTATTTAGATTGTATCTGTTAACGATGAAAATAACCAACAGTTGCATCTCCCAAATATTGATTCATTGTGTTTGTTTCTCCAGGCATGTTAAACCAGGTTCATTGCTGATAGACAGCAGCACGATTGATCCATCTGTAACCAAAGATTTAGCCATAATGGCTGAAAAAAGAGGGGCATTATTTTTGGATGCTCCAGTTTCTGGGGTAAGTATAGTTTACTGGAATTTTCCTCACTTTGTAACCTTGAACTAATTTTCACATTCATTTTAAACATTTTAAGGGTGTTAATGCTGCTAAAAATGGAACTCTAACTTTTATGGTTGGTGGAAAACTCTCCCAAGCAGAATTTGAAGCTGTTAAAGATCTCCTTCTATGTATGGGACAAAATGTCGTCCATTGTGGAAAAGTCGGCACTGGACAAGCTGCCAAAATTTGTAACAACATGGCACTTGCCATACACATGATTGGAACTTCCGAAGCCATGAATTTAGGAATTCGGTTTGTGGTGTTTCTATATTTAAGATTTGGTTTTGGTATTTTTAAATTTTTATATATGCTTTCACTACAATTTATTAACTTAGGTTAGGTTTGGAACCCAAGATGATGGGGAACATTCTTAATATGAGTAGTGGAAGATCCTGGTCCAGTGAAGTTTATAACCCAGTTCCGGGTGTGATGGAAAACGTGCCTGCTGCAAATGACTATGCTGGTGGGTTTGGTGCTGCACTGATGGCAAAAGTAAGATGCTTTTTTGTAGTTTGATAGCGTAATGTATCTTTTAAACAGATTACATAATGACAATGTGTTTCTCATGAAAATAAGCATTTAGTATCCTAAAAAATGTTAATTAACGAGTTTCTGCTGTAAGCTGATGACATGAGTAATCATCTATGTGTATGCAAGATAACCTCCAACCTCACTCCTTAGGTTGTTTAGCCTCTGTATTAGGAGATAGGGGTCCGAACACCTAGAGCCCCAGCATTGGTAATATCTACATAAATAAAGAGTTCCAAAAACACTTAAAGCAAGCAGAATTTTATTTGTGCTCCAATGATTACCCCAAGGCTATACCTTACCAAATAACAGCACCTATGACAGTATCTATTAGGATTTTATCCATTTTGACAGCTACTGAATGCTGTCAAAATGGTCAAAACCTCACTACGCTAATCTAGTAGTCAAGAGGACTTACCAGCCTCGGGTACGCTTTAGTACATTCAGGGCTACGCTAAGCTGTTCATTGCTAGAAACTGTTCCAAACATCATTTCTAGACAGCCCGCTATAAATCGTTATACCAATATTTTTAAAGTAAAGGATGCACTCGAGGGTTTTAAAAAGCATTCGAGAGAATGCATAGAAAGTAATAGACTGCATCAGGGATTTTAGTCATTATTGTATTGCATAAAACCAACGGCTCAAAAAGTATGTTTTTGCTGGGGGCGCGTTTAAAAAGGTTTTGAAAACCATGGGAATTTAGTGTTATTCACCTAGGATTTATCGTTTTTACGGCTTGAGCTGGCAGCAACTTTCTGGGAGACGGACTCAAAAAGATTCATTCATAATTATCCAAAAATTTAAAATAGATGCTTGCACTTGGGGTGTGATATCAAAATGAAATGTTATAGTACTGTCAGTTTGAATAGAATATGTGTAGTTTGAATATAATGTTGTTTTTAGTCTTTCTTTCAAATTGGAATGTTCAAATGCAGCTATGTCATAAGCTAAAAATTGCTTCATTCAGCTAATGACTTACAAAATGCAAAACTCTTGTTATAATAGTTTTTAGAATTTTTTCAAAAAGTAGTTACAGAGTTGGTTAAATGATCTGTAATAAGGTGCAATGAGATAAATTGCTCTAAAAATATTGTCTGTACATGTGTAATAAAAATCTAATATGAAATGTCAAGAGGGATTTATGTAAGTCTTCATTCTCTCTCTGTTGTTTTTAGTTAGATTGAATTGGAATAACTCACTTAAACGAAGAATATCTAAATTTGCCGTTTTGAATTTCAAGGTTGATTTGATTGCATTCCAATAGAAGATTATCATTTCAACCACCTTGTTGGTTTGAAACTGATACAAATTTAGTACCCTTGTATGTTGTTACTCCTATTTAACTTTTTATTTCTACTAATAAACTGAGCAATGACTAGTGGTTGTTCAAGCCTTTAATCAAATACATAACATTTTTAATTGTTCACAGGAAATCTGGTATTAAATAAGTTTCTATATAAAATTCTTTATCATTTATGCCAAATGACAAAATGCTACTATTTATTGTAAAGTTTTACTTAACTGTTCCACTTTCCCTAAAACTGTTTAACTTGCTTGGTACTAATTTGTAATTACTGTGCATACTAAAATTTAAGTATTAAAAACTATTATATTTTTAATTGAATAATATTTCTGGAAGTGCTTGCTTTGAGGATCAATTTGCATTTACCATATATTAATAAAATATTTTAACTAGAAAACTAATTTACTTATCTAAAAGTCAACTGGAAGCTATTTGGTTTAGTCATTAACAAGTTCTTGAAGTGCAATATAATTGTTCTAAGAATCACACTGTCAGACTTAGTTTGGTAATCATGGAAATTAGTCATTTGCTCAGCTTTATTGTCCTCTTTCAATCTGTTTTTGCAAAGTAAATGTTAAATGTGCAATTTTATTGATGCTATGAACACATTCTTTATCAAGGTGCTGTCTGATTAAATGCTTGCTCATTTGGTATATCAGCAATTCTTTCTACTTGCCCTATGGCAAAGTTTACTAAAAAGCATTACCCTCTGCCTGGGATATGAATTGCACTCTTTATTTTGCAATGTTTTGTTGGGTACTCTTCTGAAAAAGCCACACCACTCATTTCTGTTTCTTTCCACCCCAACAGTAAACAAATAGAGAAAAAAGGGTAGTTTTAATTATTGCTTCTTAAATGACTATATAACCTACACAAAACAAATTAATAAACATTTCAGTGAAAAAAATGAATTATATAAGACTAAACAGCAGGCATAAAATTATAAATTGCATTTAGCATAACACTGAACATCTCTTTAGGATGTAGCCGATCCACATAAATTCAATTAGATGAATCTAAATGTTGGTAGGCAGTGCCTCTGGCGTTTATTGGGCCATTTTCCACTACCCCACAAACACTCAACAGTTTGAGTCTGACCCAGTGTCCGGAACAACGAAATTATAAGAATGATTTACCGTGAAATGTTAGTATTCAGCAGTTTCCAAATCAGTAGTTATATCCACGCCAACAGTCAGAAAATATAATTGTTTCATCCTCGTTATTCACTTCTATTGTGGCTATTAAAGTTGCCTTGTTCATCTCTTGGCAAATCATGAAATCCATTTCACTAACAAAGGAATAAACTAAAATAGCGCCAGAAAATGAAAAGCTGGTATGGAAACAAATATCGCCAAGAACTAAGCAAAAATGCACCAAATTGGCGATTAAGTTTATTGGTATGCTTATAACGGAAAGTACCTTGGGTATTATGTGTTTCTTTAACTGAAATAGAATAAAGTTGATTTGTATTGGTTTTATGATGTTAGATGGGAAGACACAATGCATGAGAATAGCAGCATTTCTGTAGCCATTGCACTACAGCTATCGAAAACTCGCATTTGAAGATGAACCGTTAACTCTTATCTGCAGGATTTAGGCTTGGCTGAGCTAGCTGCTACTAAAACTGCATCACCTACACCTCTAGGATCTTTAGCCCATCAAATATATAGAATGATGGTGAACAGTGGTTTTCCTCATCGAGATTTTTCCTCTGTGTTTCTGTTTCTACAAGAAAGTCATACATTCAATAGACGAAAATAAGGTATACTTACATTTATTTCCTTTTTATTGTTTAATTGCTTCTTTATCTGGAAAATTTAATCTAACAAAGAAAGTAGTCACATTTTGCAATCAATCCCTTAACTCCTGGAATGTATGGAGCCACTGTAGCCCAGTTGGTAGAGTAACAGATTAGCAACTGGAGAGTTGCGTGTTCGAAACTCAGTCCAACCAAAGACGTGTATGCTAGGCTGATGCATGTTAAATCTGTTGGGACCTCAAATGTCCTTCTATTGATGTGGTGTTGAAGTTTGGAGTGCCATCTCATGAGTTGATCTCTTCATCTGGTTGAAAATGACGAGGTGTTGTCCTAGGTTCTTTTTCTTTGTGATGGATCCTGGATTCATCAATAGCCCGTTGTGTTGCTCCAGTGCAACTTTAATTAACTACCTACCTGAGATGTATGCTGCATAAGTAATCTTGTTTCATTAGTTATTGGTCAGGATGTACACCACATGTGTTATTGACTAGATTTTATTGTTGAACTTTTTAAGAAAGCCAGTTGATAATCTGAATTTCATACTACTCAGTACTGGTTGGCAGATAAGTAACAAGCTTGAGTTTAACATAAATTTCTCTAGCCGTAATATGAAAGGGTGACAACAAAATCGCATAGCTGCTTTGTCACTCCAAATTTTTCTGTTTGTGTTTGGTCATTTTATTTTTGCTATTAATTTTATTGCTATTGCAATGAATCGTATTTAAAGGATGTTGCTTTCCATAAAAATGTTAGTAGTAAATGTATTCAATTCAGAAATTTGAATGATACAGAGGATTGTATTAAGAGCATCCAGGCATATTCATCCTCAGGTGGAAAAGAAAAGGCCACATTAGCATCATCATGGGGAAAGGGTGAAGTGAGAAAAAGCTTTGTTTCCCAAAGAAAAAATACGTAATTCAGCAATATTTGTCGGCTTAAAAATTTCTCCTTTTTTGTAGGTTAGAAAAGAACCTATGACCTTTACAAACAAGATCAAGCTTATATATAAACTAAGTGGCAACTGGATGAATAAATGTGTTAAATATTTTATATGTTCCTTAAAATTTTCATACTTCTGAGTATATATATATATTCATCCCACTTGTATTGGAATTTCTGAACTTCAGTCATCAAATTTCTCAGGGTTCAGTGAAAAATTTATTGACTTAAATCTGATTTATTTTTGACTTTGCATTTACAGTGCATTATAGACTCATTTGTTATCTCGAGACAGATTGTAGAGGGATAAAGTTTAGTAGTAAAGAAACTTCATTTCTTACAATAGCAAGTCTCCAACATGTCCGCTTTATCCAGAAATATTTAAAACCTACATTGCACTCTGAAGTTGTAAGCAATTTCAATTTGTATTAATGACACACTGGTAAAGATAATTTGATTTAAATAATTTTTTATTCTGAATTTATTTTACATGGACAATTTATAATTTTGATTATGCCAATTTTAAATATCCCGAGTGAAGTGAAATTACTATTTCAATTCCTTTTTATTTTTGTTGACATGAAAATTACAAAATTTTATACATACTGCTGGCCATAAGACTGCTATACTATATTTTCCCCGAGTATATGATTAAAAATGAAAAATATTAAAATGAAATAATTTTGAATTGTAAAACTTTTCTGTTACTGTTTTTATTTCGGTGTTTTAGGCTTCACTTATCACTATTAGCACTGAGTTGAAACTGCTCATGTACACAAATATTTTTATTCTACAAAAATGCCTATTTTTATCTATGCAAATGTACCAAGTATGTTTATTTTTTCTATACTATTGAAGGAATTCATTCCAAATTACTTTTATTTATAAGATTGTTTTTTAATATTTCAACATTTTATTTGATCAACTTCATAAAGTTGTAGGAAACGTCCCATGTTTTCCTATCATCATCACTCATCATTATCACGTCGGCTTAGAGCATTAACTGACAAAAGGAATTTTTTACTGTACTGCTGTTTAAGGAATAACTGTTAGCTTTTAGGTAAACAAATATGTTATAAGCATTTTCACAGTTTTATACAACTTGAACAGATTAGAACATGAAAATGTATTTCTCGTCATCATGACAATAAGCATCTAGTGAGAAAAATGTCAATGAATTTCTGCTCTAAGCCAACGATACCTGAATGGGCTTCCATATACTCATGCTCAATCTGTTATTTGTTGGCTTGCATTTGTTAGACTTTCTATTAAATTTTGGTTATGAAGAGTGTTTCACACGAGTTTGAAAATCGTGTACTTTTAAAAGGAAAAAAATGAGGTTATTTGGTGTTTTATAGTATATGGTTTATAAAAGGCTGACAAAACAGGGGATGTAATTTTGGTGTTCTTTATTGCCTCTTTCTGCTAAAATTTGTATGCTGTAATGTGTATATTTTGAATGAATGTTTTGAATTGTTACAATGGATCCTTAGAAACAAATTTAATTAAAATAATGTTTCTGTCATCATTTTATGTACTCTTAATTCATTTCATTCCATAATATTAAAAGAATCATTAAGTCAGGAGGAAAAACAGTCAGGTGCACAATTATTGGGCTTCTGCCCAATCCATAGCAACAAATGGAATTTCAATCTTTTGCCATTTAGTTTTGTTACACAATTTCCACAGCATATATGAATGAGGCCAACCTTACCTTGGTTTCCAGTTATCATTTGAAAAAAAGTAATGCTTTTTCACTTCCCCAGTTATTACCCTTATGTCTTGTAAATGTCACTTACGACATCTGAACTCCACCGTACTATATCCCATAACTCCTTGATGTGGTGTGTATGATAGACCAATGCTGTATGATTCAATATTTAAAGTATTTCAGTTTTAATTGTTACCTTTATTATGGATGAGAATACTTACACTTTCTAATTGCATATAGTTTAGAATATAGGACCTTTGTCGCTTTGTTTTAAATATAATTTGTTTTTCACCTGAATTGACTGCCTTATTATCAGAATGTACCAAATGCGAGTATTTTTGCATTCTATTGAACTTTTTGTTTGTTACAGAATGCTCCATTTTAGCACGTTAAATGTTTATGAAAATTAAAAGGCATTTTTATTCTTTATAAATACTTTAACATTTTCTATTGTTCTTAAATTTGTAACATTTTAAAAATAAATAAGAATATAAATAGAAAATAAATGATTTTCAATACTTAAAATGCATCTCTTAGTCAGATAATTTTGAAAGGGGGAACCAATTGTGATATGTGGTGAAAAAGGGTATTTGATGCAAAAATAGTAGATTTGGTTGGTTTTATGGCACAAGGTCCAAAGCAGAACAAGCTGTGAAGAACACACAAGAAAAGCTTTTACTGACACAGAAAAGAGAAATACACCCAGGGAGGAATTGAATCTGACAGGAAGGAAAATGGTAAAACTGACACACATTTACTATTGTCTCAAATAAAATTCAAATTATATTGAAATTATGCTCTACAATTGAAAAGCACTTTATGTATTTCCTGTAATCTTTAGTTTTTCTAACTAATGGATGATGGAAGGAGCTTACATCAATTATCATTAAAGTAGCCTCAATAGTCATTCATATTGTATAAAAGTTGTATAGCACTTAAAACTTGTTCGAACAGATATAACTACTCTTATGAATGAAACCTGAATGCAAGTTATTTATTAAGAAACAACGAAACTGAAACATCTTTCAAGTCATATTTGTAAAACGTTATTTATTAAGAAAAACAGATTTTATTGGTGTATTTTGTATTAAACATATTAATATTAAATATTGAATTAAAATAAAGCTTATTCGATAAAAAAATGGCAAACTTCTCAAAACCTAGAAAACAGTAATATATTTATTAACACAATTTTAATTTGTCATCTTCCAAACAAATTTATAGGTTTGGTCTCAAAATTTATTAACATTTTTATGAACTCGTCTTAGCTTTCTACTTTTACTAGCCTTTGTATCAACTTTTCGCTTAATTTTATTTCTGACTTTTTATTTCCATTTGCTACTTAAAGTTAAAAACAAAAATCAGTTTCTATCTTAATTAATGTATTAATAGTTTTATCTCAACAAGAATATAGACCCAGAAATATTTTTTGAAAATTATATCATTAGAGATACATTTTACATCTATCAGAAAACAACAATTATTGTTCAATCTCATAAATGTAAAATGTCTAGCAGCCACCTTAGCTTAGAGTACACATTTGAGATGTTAATAGAAACTTTAGACTTATGAAATACTTTTATAACTTCTGAAATATATCTCTATATTGTATAAATACTAAAATATATCTATATTGTATAAATACTGAAATACGTTGTTTGTAGAGACGTGGTATATTTATACCATAGTCACTGCTCACTGAAATGCCCTCATGAACATGTCAAATATGTACATGTTAAATCTGTTGACAGGTACATCCCCTTGACTGCCACGAGCATGAGCTCAATGTGCTGTCATGCATCAAGAAAACAGATTACTTATGACCTTAATACAATGATTGAATGTGACAGGAGCTGAAGTCTGTATATCCAGTTGACTGTACACACTCAACTACAGTACAGTGTTTAGAAAAAGTTACTTCAGCATCATTGTTATTTTTTTAATTGGAAGAAATCACATTAAAGGGTAGAGAAAATGTATATGGAATTGTTTCTAAATGCAAGTTTTCCCTGAAACAACTGTCTTAAATAAATACAAACAGTGACATTAATATAATTTCTATTTAAATGCACTTTTCTGAGAGATAGATTTCATCATAGCCTTAAATATTTTAAATATAGAAAAAGTGAAAGATTGTGTGTGCATAGATTGGGTGCTTTAACTAAAAATTAAAGGTAGTCAAAACATGTTATCTACAAATTTTAAATTCGGAAGTATAAAAAGTAAGGCGACACGCACACTCAGTTTATGGGTTTGTAAGTTATGCAGTTTATTTATAAAATTAACATCAGTAACTGAAAAGCTCACTATAATTTAAATTTCATGAAATCAACAATATTTTTGACGATCGTTATGTAATCCTACTGACAATAAAATCAGAACGAAGTAAAAGATAATGAAAACATTAGAAAGTAATAATTTTTGTAAATAATATTATTTTCCTATTTTTGTTAATTAATTTCATATATTGCAGTCAAGCTCCCAGCTGTTCCACTAGTTAAGAATTTGGTTGAGTTTTGGTGCGTAAATTCCAGATTTTGCCCAAATACATCAAACCCTGTTTACACCAAATGGGTTCAAAATTCTTTAGAACAATTTAAATCCATGAAAAGTAATGAATATAACATGAAGTTTTCTACTAGGATTCTATTAGATAACAAGTCAAAAAATTAATTAATTTTCAAAATAAAATACAAATTAGTACAAAATGTATACACATAATCCAAGATGCTTTGAATTTCTTAAAAATAATTTTTGGGCTTTGATTAAAAATTCATTTTCTCCCATGATTTTTATAATTCTTTACATTATCACTTGAAATATTTTTATAAAAATATTTAAATCAAAATTCTTTGACAATAACACATAATTCTATAACAATTCTACATCTTAGTTTAATAATTTTAGAAAAAGAATATTTAGTAAAAATTTCAAT
The DNA here is from genome assembly GCA_933210815.1 of Meta bourneti. Classification (NCBI taxonomy): domain Eukaryota; kingdom Metazoa; phylum Arthropoda; class Arachnida; order Araneae; family Tetragnathidae; genus Meta; species Meta bourneti. Next base: position 10,628,267 of record OW119924.1, on the reverse strand, counting down.
TCTATAATATTTTAATTCAATTACATGTATGGACAAGACTTCAAACATTTAGTCAAGACATCACTACAATCTTAGTACTTTTGCTTCCTGCTAACTTTTCTGTCTATATCATTTTCCATCACTTCATTTGTATCACTACAAATTTCTTCACTATTATTAAAAGATGACAAACACAAGCAATCTGTTTCAATGCAATATCATTTTTTAATCTACACAGCTATTACGTTATGCAGACTGTTTAAATTTCCATTCATCACAATATCATGTATTAAAAAAATTCGGGTGAGATGTCGAATCCGAGACCGTGGCGATTTATCGCCAAGTATGGTAACCTTGCAGTTTTGCTCCAAATTTATGGCAACCCTATGGAAAAGGTTGGTTTTTCGGCAGGAAAGAGCGCTTCTTTTTTTTTTAACGAACGCATTTTTTTTAACAAAATATTGATGTATTACGTTTTAAAATTTGAATGCTTTTTGTGTTAGCTGATGTCTTAGCTTTTAAGAATGATTTTAATTGGTTACCGCTTAACCGGGTCGTAACGGAATATGTCAGTGCATCTTTAAATTTCGTACTTGCCGTTGGGTTTCTGAAATTGCGATTTATATCTTTAAAAGTAAGTGGCACATTTCTGTTGATATTTTGGGGGTTTTAATTAGAAATTAAATTAATTATTGCCCTATACAAAAGGTTGTTCGCGTAGGAAAGTCCGCGTTTTTTTAAGAACATCCACAGGATTAATTAGACCGTGAATTTAATTTTAGTAAATTATTATTGCTTATTTGTGCATTACTCATTTATTATTGCCCTATACAAAAGGTTGTTCGCGTAGGAAAGTCCGCGTTTTTTTAAGAACATCTTCAGGATTAATTAGACCGTAAATTTAATTTTTTAAAATTATTATTATTTGTGCATTCCTCATTTATTATTGCCCTATACAAAAGGTTGTTCGCGTAGGAAAGTCCGCGTTTTTTTAAGAACATCCACAGGATTAATTAGACCGTAAATTTAATTTTTTCAAAATTATTATTGCTTATTTGTGCATTCCTCATTTATTATTGCCCTATACAAAAGGTTGTTCGCGTAGGAAAGTCCGCGTTTTTTTAAGAACATCTACAGGATTAATTAGACCGTAAATTTAATTTTTAAAATTATTATTGCCCTATACAAAAGGTTGTTCACGTAGGAAAGTCCGCGGTTTTTTTTTAAGAACATCCTGGCTTTGGACGCCATCTTGATTTGGCGACAAACATGTCTCGGATTCTACATCTTTACCAAAAATTCTAACTAAAAAAAAACCTCCAAAATGTTTTATGTGTGATTAACAAAACAGTAACAAGATTCATATTATATATTTCAATAAATTTCATTGAATACATTTCAAGATACAATAACTTCAAAAAATAATTATAAGTTCAGAAACAATAACTAAGACAAAATGAAAACAAAAAAGATTCGAAAGATAAATTCATAAAAACTAAGGTTTGTTTAAATATTCCAAGCTTAAAATCAATGGCGCGGAAGATATTAATATATCGTCCCAATTAAATGTATTTTAGTTATAAAAATAGTAAAACTTCCCTTAAAAATATGCACAGGTTTTGGTTCTACTTAGCAATTTTACGACTAATAGAATAGAAACTTCCAGCTTGCAAAAGCAAAGTAAAAATTTTCAATAAATGTCAGTGAAATTCACTTTTGATTTGACACAGGTATTCAGGGCTTTATGTACTTTTTAGGGCATATTTTTACTTAAAAAATTAAAGATTTCTTATGTGCAGGGGTGAAGGTTTTTAGTGCAGAGACAACACATTGGTTTATGGCTAAATTAGTTTATTGAGGACAAAACATGGTAGCAGCAAAATAATAATTCTACAACAGCTAGGGGGGGGGGGGGTATTTCAATTAACGTCACACTGGAGCAACACAACGGGCTATTGGTGACGGTCCGGGATCAATCCCAAAGGGAAAGATCCGAGGACAACACCACGTAATTTTGAACCATGGTCAGATGACGAGGCAACACCTGAGCTGGCACCCCACTCTCCAAACTTCCACACCACGCCAACGTGAGGACATTTGAGGCCACGACAGATTTAACGTGCACCAGCCCCCTTTGTACACGACGGTATTTGGCGTTACTCTTCCAACCGGGCCACCGCGGCCCTCTACAACAGCTAGGACTAGAAGATCACAAACATGCATACGATACAGAACATAAAACAATTCTAGTGTTGCCACTCTTGATTAACTTAACTTTAATAATTATTTCTTAACACACCCTCTTAATTATCAAAGTTTTCACATTCACTGAATATAAAAATAAAACAGCAAAAGACAAAAAATACACCAAAAATTAATCATAATTTTACATTCATAAATACTAAGCTAATATATTTCAGAAATAAAGTTATATTACTAATTCAGATTTAAATTTCTGAAATTTATTTGATCCCAATGCTTTAGTGAAAATATCTGCAATTTGTATGTCAGTAGGACAATACTTTATATTAATTAAACCTTCATCTACCTTTTCTTTTATATAATGGTATCTAACATCTATGTGTTTACTACGTTTGTTAAATACCCCATTTTTAATTAAACTTATAGCACTTTGGTTATCAATGTTTAAAATAACAGAAATGTTTTCATTTGTAAGTTCTTCAATTAAAGTTTTAAGGTACACAAGTTCTCTACTACATTCTGCTGCTGATATATATTCAGCTTCAGTGCTTGAGGTAGCTACAATGGACTGTTTTCTAGAGCACCAACTTATTGGTCCACCACAAAAATAAATCACATATCCAGTAGTACTTTTACGTGTTTCACTATCTCCCGCATAGTCAGAGTCACAATAGGCAATAAGTTCTTTTTCACTGCTTTCCTTTGAGTAGCTTATTCCTGAATTTAAGCTTCCTTTTAGATATCTTAGAGTTCTTTTCAGATTTACAACATCTTTATTTGATGGATTTTCAACATGACGATTGTTAGAATTCACTGCAAAAACCAAATCTGGTCTTGTCCTGCACGATAAATATAAAAGACTTCTCACAGCTTCTCGATAAGGGAAAACAATTTCTTCAAGTTTTTCTGCATCATCTGTTGAAGTTTTTAACATAGGAGTGTTCATTGGCTTTGCATCTTGCATTTTATATTTTTGTAGTACTTGATTCGCATAAGCTTCTTGATGAATTTTCAATGTTTCAGAATTTAATTCCATATTAATTCCTAAAAATGAATCTGGTTTATCATATGATGTCATTTCAAACTCATTTTGAAGAATTTCTAAGTACTTAATTAGTTTGGATTTATCTGGCCCAATTAAGATTCCATCATCTACATAAAAAGCTAATATTGTATCATTTCCCACAAAAATACATTGTTCAGATTTAATTTGACGAAAATCTTTACTTTTCAGAAAATCAGTTAGCCTTTTATTCCACCTTAAAGGAGCTTGTTTCAAACCATATAATGATTTTTGTAACTTGCATATTTTAGACTGATCACTGTAACCTTCTGGCATTTTCATGAATATTTCCTCATCCAGTTTTCCATACAGGAATGCTGTCTTGATGTCAAATTTCATAATATGATATTCTCTTTTTGCTGCCAATCCGAATAAAATTCTTGGGGATGTAATGTTCACAACTGGACTAAAAGTTTCTTCATAATCTATTCCATAATTTTGTTCACAGCTTCTGACAACTAATCTTGCTTTGTATGTGTCATCATCTTTAATTTTAAATACCCATTTATTACTTAGAATCTTTTTATTTCCAGCCGTACTTCTATCCACAACTTGCCAAGTTTCATTTTTTTTCAGAGATTTCTTTTCATTTTCTATAGCTTTTATCCAATTTTCTTTATTAGGGCCATTTACTGCTTCTTCATATGTAAGTAAAACATAATCATTGAGATGATTAGGTGATTTCTTTATTCTTTTGCCTCGTCCAAGTTCCTCATTGTTTTCTTGTGTTTCTTCATCTGTCTGAAATAATTTTGTTTCTTTAGAATCTTCTATATTCTCCTTATTTTCTTCAGCATCAATTGGAAGTGATAAAATATTTCTTTCTTCATTTCTTGGATCAAGGAATACCACATCTCTTGAGATTTCTATTCTTCTTTTCTCTTCATCCCACAACCGATAGCCATTGTGAGTATATCCTACAAAAATAAGTTTGTTACTTCTACAATCCAATTTTTTTAGTTGACCAAGTTTCTTTGCATAAGCTACACTTCCAAATATTTGCAATCGAGACAAATCAGGCTTATTTTGATACCACATTTCAGCTGGTGTTACCTCAGTAGGACTTCGGTTTACTAGATATGCTGCAGTTCTTAATGCTTCACCCCACATAAATTTTTTAAGACCAGAATCAAAAATCAATGCCCGAGTTTTCTCAAGCAAAGTTCGATTCAATCGTTCAGCCTTCCCATTTAATTGAGGTGTATGTGGAATTGTGTAATCTAACTTGATACCTTTTGACTTACACCAACTTTTCATTTCATTTGAAGTATATTCACCTCCATTATCACAACGTATTTTATCTACACGAAGTGTCCATTTTGCTTCAGCTTCCTCTGTATACTGTTTTAGTACATTGAGAGCTTGAGATTTGCTTTTAATCAAAAACACCATAACAAAATGTGTATAATCATCTAAACAGGTTAAAAAATATCTATTCCTGTCCCATGTTTCTACTTCTATAGGCCCACATATGTCTGTATGTATTATTTGCAATGGTCTTGTAGCTCTAGTTCTTTCAGTTTTAAAAGGAAATCTAACTTGTTTAGCTTTTAGACATACCTTTTATTTCTTTTCCTGACAGCTTCATGCCTTTTGAATGCTTCAATAGAAGTTTCATGTTCTTTTCACACAAATGTCCAAGTTTACGATGCCATACATCTGCATAATTTTTACTTTCTGTCAACAATGCTTCATTTTGTTTATTCAAATCAATTTCATACAGTCCTATTTCATTTTTATAACCTTTTAACACAATTTCACCTTGTTTAGAAATTTCAACTCTATCTTTAACAAATTTCACTTCTCCTTTGTTTTTAGTAATAGCATTTACTGACAATAAATTTTTAGAGAGTTCAGGAACATATAACACTTGATTTAATATGCAACCATCTGTTTTGACACTTCCGACACTTTTTGCTTCCATCACTTCTGAATTCTTTGCAAGACCAATTTCTGTTGAGATTTTTACAGAATTTTCCAACAATGTTTCGCGATTTACCATGTGACTAGAAGATCCCGAGTCGACAACCCATTTGTGAGTAGAATTTCCATTAGAAGCAAGAAAGGAAACTTGTTTTCTTCCATTTTTTCTAAAATAGCAATCTTTTCCCACATGATTAGTTTTTTTACAGATGTTACAATGAAGTTGATTTTTCTGGTTCTTACAATCTTTAGCAAAATGTGAAGAACTGTTACACGTATAACAATTTCTTTCTTTGATATATTTTTCCTGCATCCTAATTTTAGGGCAGGATCTGGCAAGGTGATCTCTGCTGTTACACCTGAAGCATCTTTTTTCTTGGACTTTAAATGCAACACTTTCCTCTTGAATTTCAGGCATTTTACTAGAATTTTCTTCATTCAACAATCGAGCTGTTAAATTTTCTAATGTCTTGTCATCTTTATTTGTGGAATCCCATGCACTTCGAAAGTGTTCGTACTTTTCTGGAAGAGCTGAGAGAATTTTCGATATTACCATTTCATCATCTATGTCTTTGTCAAGAGCTTTTAAACGGAATGCTATATTTTCTAGTTTACTTATATGCGTAGCAATATTGGATTCAGAATCAAAATTGTAATTAAAAAATTCTTGCAACAAATTACATTTTTGCTGCTCAGAATCCCGTTCATATATTGCACAAAGTTTTTTGTACATATCGCAACTATTTTCACAATTTAAAATATGCATCATAACTTTCTTATCAATAGTTGTCACAATTATTCTTTGAGCTTGTGCATCTCTTTTTATCCACGAAGAAAATGCACCATCAGCTAAGCCTTCTTTTGATTCAGTTCCGTTTACTATATCGAATAAAGAATGAGATTTAAAAAGTATATTTACTTGAAACTTCCACACTGGAAAATCACTTTGGTTTTTCAGTTTTTCAACACTGCTTAAATCTTCAAATACGTTAGCCATTTTTTTAGATTTTTTTTAATTTTCTTTTTCGTTGCCTGGAGCTTTTTACTTTTGTTTCAAATTAGCCACCAAACGATAATCTGGGCCCATGACCTGAAGGTTTTTAGTGCAGAGACAACACATTGGTTTATGGCTAAATTAGTTTATTGAGGACAAAACATGGTAGCAGCAAAATAATAATTCTACAACAGCTAGGACTAGAAGATCACAAACATGCATACGATACAGAACATAAAACAATTCTAGTGTTGCCACTCTTGATTAACTTAACTTTAATAATTATTTCTTAACAAGGGGCGCACCTTTTCAGGGGACTAACAAAACAAGCACAAATATCCTTATTTGATTAATCGGTCTTGTTAAAAATCACGTATGAAGATATCTGACATTTGCTCATCGCTTATAAGCAGTCTAATTAGCATAGCAGAAAATGGCCGTAGTGACAAACCAATCTAAAACTTGATTAAATTAACCGATCGATTTTATATCCAAATTACCAATGCCCCATTTGTTATTTACAGGGTTTGAACAAGTGAATACAAATATCTTATTTTTATTAATAAGGAATTGGGCTTTCTTCCCTTCAACATTACTTCTATTTATCTCGGAGTATTCACTAAAACTAGTCTAACAGCACATTAAAATTGCTCTAAACTTCAAAGGTAGGCAGTTAATTAACGTCGTATTGGAGCAACACAACGGGCTATTGGCGACGGTCTGGGATCGATTTCTAAAGGGAAAAATCAAGGACAACTCGTCATTTTGAATCATGGTCAGATAACGAGGACAACACATGAGTTGGTACCCCACTCTTCAAACTTCCACACCATGCCAACGTGATTATATTCGAAGCCACGACAGAGTTAACGTGCATCAGGTGTGAAACAAAAATCGCATAGTCTCAAATGGGAGCGAAAATGCAGCGCCCGAGGCGGGTAATTAGGGTGTGTTCAGGGTAATTATATTTGGCAAGTTATCGTACTTTTCAGCTGTCACATTTCACTAGTTATCGCTTTCTTGGCAAATGCTTTGGCGCAGTTTTCGGCTTTGGCTTCTTTGAGACATTTTCTCACTGAAGTCATTAGTGAGTCATCTTTTCCCCGTCTTTCGAAAAATTGCCGTTGAATAGAATTATCTGGAAATCTTCTACAAGGGGAGTGGGGACGCCATCTTAACAAAGGTTGGTGCATCATTTATAAACATCTTCATTTTTTGTACAATTGTGTGTGTACATGTTTTGAAAATTGAAAATCAATTTTATTTTTGAGATTTCTTTACCATTTGGAATTTAAGAAACTGCGAAGCTCTCCATTTTTGCAATTGAGGAGTACACAAAATGCTGACTCCCCTCCTGATTGAGCAAATCACAAAATACAAACTCACTTCGCCTGATAGAACTTTGGCTTAATTTTGTTTATTAGGTATTCAAAAACTTTCCTGATTGAAACTTGCGATTTGTCTTTAATTTCAAAGACAAATTTACATGAAGGGAAAAGCACTAAAATAATATTTTTTGCAAGAACCAGTGACAGTAGAAGATTTTGTCATGAGTAAGAAAACAGGAATGTTTCGAGCCTTTGCAAGATTTTGTCACTGATAAGAGAAATTTTAATCTAGTAGTTACTGTATATATATGGCTTACACACAACCAAAATCTGAATTTTCCATGGCTTCTATTCAGTTCTGACATAAAAAATTTGATCACTTTGTTTTGCGAATTAAGGAAATATTTAAGTTTAAAATGATAAATCCACTTTTACTATTTATTTTTAAAGGCAATTTAATACGCTTTTACAGTTTATTACATTTTTCATTGCAATTAATAACTATGGATCTATTTCTATTTGGGGTCTCTTGAAAAATATTTTACTGAAGAGTGAAAGTAAAATTATACCACTATACTAAAAGTTGAATTTATCAAAATGTTTAGTTATATCATTAAAAATGTGGTCACTTTGTTTTGAGTAATAAAGAAATGTCAATTCAAAGTTATGTAAAACTTCATTCGCTTTATTTCTTTTTAAGGACAATTCATTATCCTTTTCCTGTTTATTACTTGTTTAACACCTTTTTGAAGTTTATTAAATGACGATAGATCTTGTTGAATGTTGTAGACTTTAATTTGAAAAGAAAACATTGTAGAGGTAAATCTCGTGAGCTGCTTGCTTTTGTGAAGAAAATGTAAAGGGCTTCTATTTATTGTAGGCAATTCAAATTGATGTTGCTTCAACAGACTTCTTGAAATACGTTTTCCCTTTGCTAAGATGATAAACCATACACAACACAGAATCATCATTTTGTATCGGTAGAATACATCTACATAAAGTGGCTCAGGGAGTTGTAAATCTATTCTCCTCAAACCCTCCTAAGATCAAGAAAGCAAGCTCAAGAAAACTTTTAGTCTCCCTAATACATAATTTTGGTAAATATAGAAAAATGAATTTTTTCACAACTATAAATTCTGATTCCTCTTAAACTTTTTTAGGCAAAACAATAAAGTGATCAAATTTTAGTAAGATGTTACAGAGAAGCCCTTAGTACAAATTTAGATTTTTCAACGTACTCCACGAGCATCCACTAAAAAAATGGAATTTCAAAATTTCCCATTTTTAGTGGACAAATCTTGGAAAGGCTTAGGATCAAAACACACTCCTGTTTTCTTATTTTGGACAAAATCTGTCACAATGGTTCTATATAGCAGAACAAAACTGATAAAACTGAATTGATGAATGAGCAATGACAATATCAAATGTGTTGCTCAAATATTGCATAGTATTATAGCATTAGCTGGTCATGTAATAAATTTAAAATATTATTAATTATAATTAGTCATAAATTTCGAAATTAAGCATAGATAAATTTTGCATAAAATAGCTAAATTTAATGTATCAAAAGTTGGGTTTTATTTCATAAACATTTTCCATAAATATAACTAATAAAGGAGATAGTCATTTTTCAGACTGAAATGTGTCAAACCTCCATTCATTGAAAAATGTACTAGGGGTTCGGATAATTAGCTTTTACGACGTTTTAAATTTATTCGAATTTTTTGACAAATTCCCAGATACAATTTTCAGTGCCTACATAGAATAATTTTATAAATATCTATTTTCAAAACTTGAGAAGAAATTTTTTTAATAATTTAAATGTCTGGCATTTACCTTATAAAATAAGTTATATTATATCTCATCTATATAAAAAAATATAAAAAGCATATATTCTTGGTCTATATAACAAGCATATATTCTTGGCCAGGGGGACGGGCAATGGGGTCCTGAGCTGACTTCGAAAGCGTTGGAATCGGCTTTTTAAAATGTTTTCAAGATAAAATACGATAAAAATTCATGGATTTCTTTAACATAGTTATTGAATTATGAAAATAATTGTTGTTTATTGTACTTCGCATAGAAAATTGTATGTATTTAACCAACAATAAATATTTGTTGAAAAACCCTCGTAAAATCATTTCTGTACTAAAACAACTGAGGTGTAACAATTTTAACACTATGTCTTTTTTTTTTCAATTCATAGACAGGACTAAATTTGATATATTATACAAAAATTTAGCAAACCAATATCTTTTTTAAAATATAGTAAAGTTCAGATATTCATTTTGCATAAAAAGTTGTATTTCTAAGTTGGTTCAAAGTACAAAATAAAAAATACTTTTTTAATGTAATAAGTCCAAATCTTCAATAAGCATAAAAATTCAATCTCTCTTTTGTACCTCCAAAAATAATTCCTGACTACATTAATGGTTTATTAAGTGTGAACTATGAAACGAACAGCACTTCCAAAACCGGGTGGGTGGGTAGTTGAATCTTGAAGGGAAAGATCCGAGGTCAACACCTCGTAATTTTAAACCACGGTCAGATGACGAGGCAACACCTGGCTAGCACACTACTCTCCAAACATCCACACCACGTCAACGTGAGGACATTTGAGGTTACGACAGATTTAACACACACCAGCACCCACGTACACGACAGTCTTTGGTTAGACCGAGTTTCGAACTCAACCCTCCTATTGCTAATCCGCTACTCTTCCAACCGGGCTACCACTGCCCCACCAAAAATCGGAGTCACGTAATCAATTCATATAAGCTATATATAGGATATTTTCACGAATACTCTCAAAACTTGAAATAAAAATGCTCTTTCTTGCCGACTTATTAACTTAGTATACAATTTACTAACGTTGTCAATGTAAAGGGTGTGCTTCGTGACTCTTGACAAGATGAGCAATGCTGGATTCAAAATTAGTAAGTTTCAGACTTAAAGCGCCACTGTAACTAGAGCGACTCATGTTCATTCCATTACACCACGGAATTCTATATATAGCTTATTTCTTTGTTCTATTAAAATGGAATTAACATGGCTGAAACCAGCTTCAACCATTGTTCGGAAGTGCAAGCAAAAGTTTTGGATATTTTTCTACAACATTCATATTCTTCCAAAAGTAACTTAAAATCTTTTTTTTAAAAGCGTCTTAGCTTCAAGATCAACTGACAATTCGATAAGTTCATCTTGTTTGTTACATTCGATGTTTTCAATATCTGCAGAAAATGGAATGATAACCCAATCTGGAATGTGCATGTTTTCAAAATCAGCAAAGCGCATTTTAAAATCATCGCTCAAATTTTGAAGATATTTTTGTGTACTTCTAAGTCTTCCTCTTTTACTTTTAATTGCCGTAGATTCGAAAAGTTCTGAAAATCTTTTAGTAACAATGATGATTTAAATAAGGCTAATTTAGCTTGGAAATCTAAAAGAATCGTCCAAGTTTGAATGATCGTGAATGCTTTATCTTGTAAACGGGTCGGTATGTCATTAAATTTTGAAAATAAGGTAGCCAAGTAGAAAATATGAACCGAATTAATATTACCCATACAATCATGTTTTCTATCGCCCCTGGGTTCTATATCGACCACTGGTTAGGAGTATCAGCACAGTACGAATATTTCGTACATATGTTAACAAAAATGACTATCTGACCCATTGAGAAGAAAGACATTTTTGAGTTATCAGTACCTTCCTCTTAGAAATTTGGGAGCGGTCCGACGAAAGCAGCAAAAAGTAAAATTTAAAAAAGTTTTCTTTCTTGCTGGAAATATGAAAAATGCTTATTTATACAATATTTTTTCGTTGTGAGGCCCATCTGTATAAAACATCCTTGTCGCACGTCTAGTGGGTAATTCATCACTAGAATTGTAAAGATGATTTTTCAACTTGAATTGCATGTTTCACCTCTTTCTTGAACATTGGTAATAGACGAAAAAAATATTTTTCCTAAAAGGATCTTTAAAATTTGTTGGCGGACCACACAAAATCATTCTCTTTTGAAGATGCACATAGGCTTTATTCATTCAGTTTTCATAAAATTATAGATGCCATCGAAATCTTAGCTTTGGAGTAATATCTAATTATGTCTTCAATTTTTTTTTTCTAGGGGAATTATCCCCTTGATAGGAATTCGATATGCTGGCTCATTTGTAAGGGATGGAAGATAAATTCAATGGGAAAGCATCGTCTTATAATGTTTGGGCCACCGTATTTGCAGATCAATAACAACTTTTCCTTATCACCTCAAACAGAAGACTTAAAAAAGTGGCACATTTGTCGACAGTGGAGATGCGAACAATTTTTTTAACGGCGAAATCGCGGTCACACATTTGCATTTTGCGCTTTGTTCGGGAGTGTCAAAATACGCGATTTTACTTAAATTTGTTCAACAAAAAATTAGTTTTATACTGTGCTGTATGAAAATGGAAGAGCAAGATATAGTGTTGGAGAAGGAGTCACAATCAATAGACATCCAACGACGATTCGAAGATGAACTGTCTAAGCTTCGAGTTAATGCTGCAAAAAACAGTTCGTTCTTAACCGAAACTACTTACCAGAAGTTAATAAATGATGTAAAAAAAAGCCAAAATGACTACTAAGAAGGAACCACGGGACTATTGGTTGCTGAATCGCTATAATGTGATGTTTGTGGAAAACAAAAGTAAACTCATTTATCCTGTTAAAGAAGGCGTCAGTACTGTACAGTATTAGGTCACGGACACTGAGTTATTTCACGTACTTCATGAAACTTCAATAACATTTGTATTTTTGAGGAATGAACGATTTTTAAATAAGTCTTATCATGACCTTTTTTCATACTTTGCCTAAATAGCATTTGTCATTCTATAGAATGCCTAGGTATTATATACAATGCCTAGGGAAAGTATATAATAATTCTCATATTTCATACTTTGCCTAAAAACGCCGGGCATTCTATAAAATGCCTAGGCATTCTATACAATGCCGGCGTTTCAAACTTTGCCGGTAACATAGATTAAAAAGTTATCGAGATCTTACTATTTGTAACTTGATTCATATTAAGTTTATAGGTTCAGGTTTAATACATTTTATTTTCCTGATTATGCATAACTTTTATTTTCGACATTGAGGTTACCCATGCCTTATTTTTAATTTTTATTAATTATTTAGTTCAGTCTCACTTTTAAATGAGATTGAACTTATGTTCATGGAACTTCACAAAATAAAGCTTAAACAACTGACATGTTAATATATGAGTTAACTAAACTTTCCGGAATGTCAAACAACCGCACTGAATTTTACACAATTCAACAAAAGTAATTCTCAAGCTCCCGAAAAATTTCACTATCCTTTGTAATTCTGGATAACCTAGAACTAAACGAGTGAATTAGAATGAATGAGCGGAGTCTATCTGAAACGGGAATATTTCCTTATCCAGACACACGAATTCCTGACCCTTGGTTGAAAAAGCTCTGGGTTCGATTCTTGATCTGAGAAAGAATATATCTATTGGTTTGCAATCCACTTTGTCGTAGGTTCCAGTCTAATTAGCCTTCATGTAGGACAAAAATTACTATAGAGCGACCAACCAAAAGTAAACCCAAACCCAGGTACATAATCAGAAAACAATTTCGGAATAACTAGGTCTTCCCTCTACCATTTCCTCAATCCAATAGAATTGAGCTAACATTCTATGAGCATTGCATTTAATAATTTTTCGAATGCCTAAATCTAAATAATCTAGTGAGGTATCGAGTTGGCAATTTATCATTGTATAATAAAGGTATAAACCACAAAGTATTCCCCTCTCACACAAAAAGTGTGATGTTCTCGTGGATTATGTAAGGTACCCAGAAATAGGAATCGTATTTAGTGTTTTTGAATCATTAATATTTTAACAAAATTAAAGGCTACAACATGAGTTTTTCAGACTGAAAGAAAACGTTTTCCTTTCACAATAAATTGCTTTTATCTAAAAATGAACGAGTTTGCTTTAAATTGGCAACATTTTTGCTCTAGTGATTTTAAAAGTGAGAATATTTTGTCATATCCCGGATATATATCATGTATCTGGAATTTGTTACTTGAATCAAAACTGTAGAAGCAACCTCGACATTTTCTTCACCACTCATGGCGTCTACGACAGAAGAGGTTAAAGATTATTCCTTCTCTATAGTTCCCTTCGGTGCGAGAATGAGGTATTTTTTTCCACACTAGAAAAACCAGCTATATAGCTAAAGGCGATGTCCGAGGCTGTCTTGATAAAAAAGGCCGCATCGAGACCCCTATGTCTCCCCACATACGACACTTTTCTAAGAAATCTTCCATACCCCATCTTATTGAGAAAGGTTTCACTGATCAGAAGATTCCTGCTGTGTTGTTTCCTTAGTTAAATGACCTGTCAGTGTGATGGATGGATTTAGTCATTATGTTTTCCAGTAATCCAGATTCTTATTGTGTTGATGGTCTGAGTAATTTAAGTGACAAGCCAAGTTGCTACTCATTGAAAAAAAAATGTGCGCCGTAAAAGAGAATACGATCGAATAATTATATACGGTCTTCTTTATTCCACTCCCCATCGAATGTCTTTTCTATTGACTCCCTATTGAGAAAAACTCGTTAATCTCGATGAAAACCAGACTGCGACATTTCTTTTGCCAAATTTTTGCATGCTGCTAAGACCACTGAATGGAGGGGGGGGGGCAGAGGGCTCAACCCCCCAGGCGAGGAAAACATTAAGCCCGCTTTGCGTACATCCTGCATCCCTCCTTGCCTTTATCACCTTGTAGATTTTCAATTATAAACAGGTATTTTCAACTTTCATCCTTTATTTTTCAGACGCTTATCATTTACTTTTCCTTGCAAAGGATAAAATTACCTGAGTGCAGCTAGAATTTCTAAAATGTAAAATTTAAAAAAATTGTTTCCTGAAATTCTGGTAAACTCGAATAACTTATTTTTAAAAAATTGCGTTTGGTATGTTTGGGGAAGTTCATAAAATGTTTTCCTTTGAGGAAGTTTCTCTAGTATATTTTGGGTCATTTTCAGAAAAGCTATGGAAATACCACTGCGATTTTTTAAAATTATAGTAAAATAAAAGTTCTGAAAAGCTGAGCCTAACACCATATAAAGTCTAAAATTAAATCTTACTCATGACTGAGAAAAAATCACAACTTTGCAACACTAAGAATATATTTCAATTCTAACGAGTTTATTGCATCTTTCCAATGTTGCACTTCTATAATCTACTGATTATCTTAACTAAAAGAAATTTATTATTGATGCCATATAAAATGGTCACCAAAAACAAACATCATCTAGTTATTTACAGCAGAATACTGGATGGTCAAGAGACATCAAATTACAGCATTATTTTAGCTTTCCATATTCAGTTAGATTCAAACAAAATGCAAATTCGAGCTAGAAAAGAAAACCAGTATTTCTATTTGCACGCAAAGATCAATTTCAATACAATGATAGAAACCTCTCGAGTTGCATCCTGAAAAAGAAAAATTAATTCTGTGTCCTCTTACATAAAAATACATTGATAGAAACCTTGAGTTGCATCCTGAAAAAGAAAATTAATTATTTCTTTTTACATAAAAATACAATGATAGAAACCTCTCGAGTAGCACCCTGAAAAAGAAAATTTAATTCCGTTTCTTTTTACATAAAATTACAATGATACAAACCTCTTGAGTAGCACTCTGGAAACAAAAATTAATCATTTCTTTCGATACACTGGTTTATATCTACCCTCAAGTAGTTACCATGCTTTTGACCTACATAAATCTCAAGGGTATATCTTGAAATGGCTACATCTCGAATTTCCCACTAAAATCTTAGCAGTAGCTAGTCTTATGAATATGTGAGGTTACTTTAGAATCATCCTGTATTTATTTGCTACTTATCTAAAATATTTCTTGATAATTTAATTAAACAATCTTGATCTTTCATTACATCTTATAATCTTGACAATGCAAAATGATTGAAGTAAATCTTCAAAACCTGTAGCTGTCTTGTCTACTCAACATTTAATAAAACTAATTTATTGCTACATGGATAGTCAGTAGCTACACAGAGTTTCAAAAATAAATTTCCTAAAGTCAAAAGTATTAAATTCCTTTCTAACATCTAAATTCTTAACAATCTGATGTACAAAGTATGATACAGACACCACAACTAGTGCTATCTGTCTGGTTAAAGTGAGGAGGGCATGAAATTAACCAATCTTCATGAAGATTTAAAGCTTTACAGTTCTGATTTTTCCAAAATTGAATGGAATCTTTGTAATTTTCAGCAGAAGTTGTACCCAGGGGATCATAGAAATCAAATTTTTTCTCTTGAATTTTTCCAACCAGTAGAACCCAATGATAATTTTTATTTAAAGGTATAAATAAATATTCACTAAGAGCAAATTGCACTCCAGCCAATCGATTCAATATTTCATTAGTGTTACTGATATAATTTGTTTCAAAGCACCTGGCAGCCAAGGAATTAGTACCATAAAGGATCTTACTTAAAAATCCATCAATAACACTGTCATAAAGCCAGCCACATTTGAAATCAGATGCTGCAGTTGTTAAGGTCAAAATTTCTTCGTTTGGAATATAGGGATCAAGAGATTTAATTTCTAGCAAGCTAATGGAAATGTCATCAGTGTAGAATATGTGCTTAGTCATATTGTTTAAATCAAGTTTCGGAGTAAAAGTTTTGTAATTTTCAGTATTTTCATTATTAAATGCTTTTTGACATAATAAGCTATTGTCTTTATTTAAATAACTCTGAGTCAAATCTAGCAAATTGTCTTCCATGGCTTTTTTTAGTAAATGTAGGATAATTACCTGCTTTGCGTTTGGAAGCTTTAGTGGCTGTTGTTTTAAAGAAGCTTTGGTGTGTCAACTTCTGATTTGGAGATATAGGTACAAATGGCATTTTATTACTAAACTCTTCCAAAGTCTTTGATTTAACTGCACCTTTGCATTCAGATACAAGATTTTTTAACGTTTTGGTAATGTTAGGCAATGACACTTTTTTAACAGTTGGATCATGAATAAGAGCAAGTAGCTCAGACATTAAATTTCTGCATGACTCAAGCTTGTCTTCAACAAAATGTGGCATAGCATCTGGAGAAATCTTGGGTTTTGCCACTAATTCTAACGAGGAGCAAATTTCCATCTTTTCGATAGAATTATCACTTATAGACAAAGCCTCTCTACAGGAAATTGAATGAATTTTATGGATATGCTTGCATAATGGATTTTTATCAGGACAATTACAAATAAACAAGTGACTGCATAGACTTAAACATTTCCCATCTATGCACTTTAAAAAACAATGATCTTCTTGAGGACATGCTTTGTAAATCTGCTCTACGATGTATTCAGTGGGATCATTAGATGCAGATTTTATTATCCATGATTGACAATTTATTTCAAGTACGTGATGATCAGGAATTTTCATTGCTGATAAATGTCGTCTTTGATAAGTTGGTGGATATATGCTCTTTGGGCAGTTAGTTAAAATATTATACTTGTGGGTCATAAATATATCTTCTTCAATTTGTAAGAGGGTTTCAATCAGCTGATCTAATCGCCTGTTAAATTTTCGTTGTAAATAAGTCGTTTTAAGTTTGTTGTGAAATGATTCACAATACATGTTTGTTTCAGTGAAGGCATGGGAAAAATTCCTATAAGCCATTGCCCAAAGACTTGCTCTGCTGTAATAATATTCTCCAAAATACTCAATAAATGATGGTGCAATTGTCTGAAACTTCTGCAAAAAATTGTCCATCATTGTTTGAAACTTAAATTGAATTTCTTTCTTCAAGCAATGTTAATAGAGCACAATATAACTCTTCTTTCAATTTACAATTGGAAACTTTGGCCAACAATTGACGCTGCCAAGCTCTTAAAATATGCCACTTACATAATAAATGAGGAACATTTTCACCAAATACTTTTTTGAATACAGGCCCTGTTACATGGTCATCATCTGTCATTACACAATTGACTTTCAAATCAGGAATTACTATTTTAATGCTCTTAAACAAATGGTACAATGCATCCTGGTCTAGATGGTTTACAATGAAGTGGGCTACAGGGTATCCAGAACCAAATTCATCTGGAACAATCAATTTAATAAATAAAAATCATATATTGATTGGTTTGATGTGTCGAATCAATACACAACACCCTAGTGCTTCCTTCAATCATCAAACTTTTTTGTTCTCAAGTTTGTAAACCAAGAGCAAAAGACTCATGAGATGAGGGCAGTTTATCAAGACCTTTGGGTCCATATACAGTAGGCTGCCCTTGTGGTTTATATATAAGTATGGGATTATAAGACTCTTTGCTGTTTTTCAACTACAGCAGCTACTGAAAGGGCGTCATCATTGGGGTATAAAAATGATTTTATTTTGTTTCATATAGTAATTTATTGTTTTTCGATTTTCTTCACATTGAAGCAATCTCTGTTATTTCGTGATCCTGTTCCATCTCGTAAAATGGCTTGAATTTTGGAAGTTGATATTCCCAATTCCACATAAGCTTTAATTTGATCTCGATAACTTTGTCTCAAAGGTTGAAATTTAGTGTTATCAAAATTTAATTCATGATTGTGTCCAGGGAAAAAACTGACTTTAACTTGATCCACTTCTTCACATACAGATATTCTTGATGGACAGTTGCAGTTAGGAAGCATATTATGCTTTAAATTTTTTCTTTGTTCAAGACGTTGAATTTCAGACTCAGATGACTAAAACTGACATACATAATAATGGTAAGTTTTACCAGCAACACATTTGCTTCCAGATTTTTTTTAAAGTAACTGTAAGTTTTGGAGCTTTCTTCATCTAACCATGCCAGAAACTGCTCCATAGAATCAAACTGGTATTCCTGTAATTTTATGTTACTGTCATGGACATCAACTATAAGTTTATCACGTACACTTTTCGAATGGAAAGCTTTATCACATTCAGGAAAGACACAAGGATAATATCCATCACTATTATTATCAGAAATTTGGCAAATTCTTTGATGGCTACCTCGATGTTTATATACCTTTTGGCACTTATTACAAACAAATTCTGCAGATTTGGAAACTTTAGATTTGCAAGTTTTGGAAAAATTAATAGAACATAGACCACTTCCCTCATTATCCTTACCATTTACCATATCGTCACAGCTACCACCACCACCACATCTCTTGTACTCCACAGGCTTTGAATTTTGTTCACTCGTTGGGGAAACAGAGATGCAACCATTATGGCCCTCACAACTGGTCTTAGGAGAGTCAGATTGAAGTTTAGGATGTCTATGGGAAAAAAATAACATTTTTATATACTGTGATGATTCATTGCATTTTTTAAAAATACAGGTTGTGATTCATGTATTTTTGAAGAGAAATTTCATTTCTGAATTCCAGAAAAAGAAAGAATCCTTACCTCTTAATTTGTGGCTGCTTAACTCTTCGTCTCTGTTTCTCCTTCGGCAAAACAGTGATCCAGCCATCGTTATCCTCGTTAGTAATAGGGTAGTCGGATAGTTGAGGCTTTGGATGTCTAAGTGAAAATAAAAATAATTGGCTTTTAATACGTTGCAACTGTTAGTTATATATTTCAAATACTAGTTGTGATTATTATTTTTTGAAAAATAAACTTCCGATCTTAGAAAAAGTTATTCTTACTTTTTGTTTTGAGACTGCTCAATCCTGGGATGCTGTTGACGCTTTGACAAAACAGCGATTCTCCCTCCAGAGTTCTTACTACTGAAAGTTGGACTAGGACGTCTAGTGAAAATAAGGGAACTTGTTAGCCAAGCCTCAACTAAAGCTTGAATATGGAAACAACGTTATACATTTAAAAGTAATATTTGAAGTACAACATAATGGATATTAATACCTGCATTGAACAGAACCTTTGGTAACAATAGCAGAATACAGTTCAACAGCCTTAGTCTCAGGGGAATTACAGGTTGATTCGAACTCTCAGTTGAAGAATTGAGAGAGGGAAACTGAGCAGGTAGTTCGTGGAAAACCTGTTGCTTTTCTACATCACAAGCTTGAATGCTCGCCAGAGCTTCCTTTAGCATTGCAATAAAGAGTTGCGCTAGTTGAAGGTTTCCTTTCCTGTTTAAATGAAGGCCATCCCTTGCCATACAACCTTTCCAAGTGACTTGGGATCTACAAAAAGAAACATTTTGCTCCTTTTGGCAGTAGGAAAACAGTCGTTGGTTTAGAAGATAATTTTTTTGATTAATTTTCTGAAGAAAAGGTCTCATTACAGCTTGTTCGTCAAGGCAGAGGTATTTATCCTGATCCCGAGACAATAAAGCTGAAATCACAATACGTGTCTCTTGATTTCGGTTTAAAATAGTTTGAAACAGGTCCTCAAATTTTGAGAAGCATCCACCAAGGCTATCGTAGGTGTTATTGGTACCTACATGCAACAGAATCAAGTCATAATGATTCTTTAAAGATGAAATCTTTTCCGTTAAACGTTCAATGGTAATTTCTGGAAAAGCTAGAACATGTATTACACTACCATGTAATTGCGATGGTAAATACTGATCTAAATATTTAACCATAGAATCGCCAGTAATTAAAACCTTCATAGTTATACTTTACAATTATAAGATAATTTACAGACAAGAAAAGTAATTTTAAAAATAGAAACTGGTCACAGAAAACAATCAAACAAATAAGACTACAGCACAAATGCAATCATTCAATTTAAAAATGCAAAATGAACTCTTAAAACATTCAACAAATAGTAAAAATCATGAAAACAAATGGAAATACAACAAATCAATGGGAATACAAAAAAGCGCTAAACAGTAAAAAATATTTGAGAACTGACAAACGCAATTAGTACAAAAATGAATATCAAGAATAAAATAACTTTCAAAATAACGAAATATGCAAGAAAAAGGATAAGCGATTCCCAACAAGCTTCGCAATACCAAGGAGAGTAATCAAACCCACTGATAGCAAGCAAGGTTACACTGAGCTACTGGCGTGATTGATCACTGCAACGCATTCCAAAATCAAAATTGGCTGAAATCGAATTGGCTTCCACGCCAGTAAGGTTTTCGAGCCAAGACGGCGAAATCTATAGCAACCTCCGAAATTCTAGAGTAACCCAGTGCTGCATTTTCGCTCCCAAAAGTAACTTTCAAAATCGCACCATTCTTTTTTTCCTTATGTTAATAATAGCCCTTTGTGTTGCTCCAGTGTGACGGTAATTAAAATACCTAACTACCTTATGTTAATCTTCGTCATCTGACCGCTGTTCAAAATTACATGGTGCCCTCGGATCGGTCCCTTCGGGTTTGATCCCGGACCGTCGCCAATAGCCCGTTGTGTTGCTCCAGTGCGATTTTAATTAAAATACGTACGTAGGCCGGTTAGAAGGGTAACGGATTTGCAACCGGAGGATTGCGAGTTCGAATCTAACCATAGATCGTCGAGTATAAAGGAGGCTGGTGCATGTTAAATCTGTCGTGGACTCAAATGTCTACGTTAGCTGGAAGTTTGGAAAGTGGGTTGAAAGCTCGGGTGTGACCTCGCCATCTGACCTTGGTTTAAAATTACGTGGTGCTATTCTCAGACCTTTCTCTTCGGAGGTTGATCCCGGACCGTCACCTGTAGCCCTTTTTGCTGCTCCAGTGTGATGTTAATTAAAATACGTACCTACTTTATGTTGATCTTATCAAACAATTTATCTCGTTGACATTGGTTCAGAACTACGAGGTATTTTTGATCTAAAAAATTTGTAGTTCAATCTGAATTCATTTAAATATCTTTATAGCTATTTCAAGAACATTAATTATTGACAACTGTTAATATTCTCGACCATAGTTGCTAACTGTTATTTAAACTGTTCTCAAAATACAACATCTGTAAACAACTATACTCGGCTACCACATGTTTGGGAGTTACACAACGTAGGAAACTTTTGGGATAGAATGCCTGACGTCACTGAACGACTTTTGAGTATTTCCGGTTTCGCTGGGTCGACATAGCAGTTCATCCACTCTGATTGGTTGACTCATAACGCTCGGAGGGAGACGCTTAAATTGCTGCCTCCGTTTCTGAGTCTTACGCGATAAAAACACAAAATTGGTCTCCCTGCGACTACGAAGTCTACCGGATGTGCTCTGCACATTAACTACATTAGTCTGTAAACTTGTGCCCTTTTATCCCCAAAAGTTTCCTAGAATGTAACCTGTTCCCACATGTTTGAATTTCATCCATTGACTTGGTTTGATGTTGGATATGTGAGTGGGTGCTGAAACTCGAGTTTTCTTGAAGTGCAAACACTTTACGAACCAGATATTTGAAATTGGAATTACACCGCTAGAAGATATCCTATTACAATATTGAAGAATGAACTTATAGAACATCTTCACGAATTTCTTTATTTTTGCTGTCGGACTTAGCAGCTTAGTACGGACGACATTTTAAGCAACGAAAGTCTCGTTCATTATTCATATACAACTTTTCCTCATTTCTCCTGAAGAGAAGGTAAGTGACTTTACATTATCTAATTTCGAAAAAAAAGGGGTCTGGACCCGAATACAACATTAAACAGTTGTAGCAAGATGACTTCTTCAATATTTAGGGTTACCGAAGAAATGAGTAACCTTATGGAGGAACCCGACGTAGATCCGACAATATCGTTCAACCCTAAATTCCTCAAAACAAACGACAAAATTGAAAACTCAATAAATTATGCATTTCAAAAAGGAGTCACCTCCTGCAAACTATTTCTCAACCTATCTAACACCAAAACTATCCCAAGAAACAATCCAAAAAAAACCAAAGAAATTATTTACAAAACTTCAAATTATAAAAAAATAACAGACTTAAATTTCACAAGATCCGGAAAATTATTAATTTCTACCAACGATCCCACAGTAGCAAGTAACCTTGTTAACATAACAGAAATACAAGGAGTACCAGTAGTCCCCCAAGTTATTTGGGGAAGCCTAACTACGAAATTTTTAATATTTGATATACACACCTCAACCACATTAGAAGAAATTGCAGAAGAACTCACTACTGAAAATGACATTAGCATTTTGGAACTAAGAAGATTTCAAAAAGGCTCCAAAGAAGGAGTATACCCAATCCTTATAACTTGCTTGGGAACAATTATTCCCAAAACGATTAAACTATTTCTAACAAATCAAAAAATCAATCAATTTATAGACAAACCAAGACAATGCACAACCTGTTTTAACAAATCAAAAAATCAATCAATTTATAGACAAACCAAGACAATGCACAACCTGTTTTAAATTCTCCCACAACTCTACCCATTGCAAAACCGAAAATATATGCGTAACCTGTGGAGAAACAAAACATACGGACCCATGTCAAAAACCAATTAAATGCGTAAACTGTGGCCAAAACCACAGAGCCGATTATAACAACTGCTCTTACAAGCTGAGAGAAGCAGATTTCCTTGAATACAAATCAACAAACAGATTAACTTACAGCGAAGCCAGAAGACAGTATTTCACCAAAAAAAAACCACATACTCAACAAAAATAACATCATCAAATCAAAACAATGAAATAAGCCACATTGAAAAATCCCTTGATCAGCTGACAAGAAAGCTTTATGAAACTTTCTCAGATAAATTAGACCAAATGCTAGAAAAAATGACTGATATGTTCATGTCAATGGCAGAAATGAACATTATCAACTCGAAATCTCAAACCAATGATAAAACAGATAAGAGCCCACCAAGGGAGAAAAAAAGAAAACGGATAATGGAATCAAAAATAAATCAATTACACCCCCAACGATTCTTAACAATGAAAATTCCTGAACTTTAGCACCAAGGAGGGTCGAATAGATAAATCAAAAAGAAAAAGCTAATAATAAAAAAAAGCATGCACATCATACAATGGAATGCAAGGGGGATTCAAAATAAAAAATGGGTCCTTGACACAGAAATCTTTAAGGCAGTTCAAATAATAGCAATTCAGGAAACCTTTCTAAAACCACATCATAATTTCCATATTCCACATAAAATAATTTACAGAAGAGATAGACCACACAAAATTGGAGGAGGCCTAATAATCGCAATATCTGAGAACATTCAATCAAAAATAATTAACATTGACAATTCAACTGATAACAATGAAAATGAAATATTGGCTGTCCAATACATGCAAAAAATAGACCTTTTATGATCATTAATTTCTACTCCTCTAATGGCAAAATTGAATATAAAACTTTAAACAGTATTTCAAATAACATAAAAAATAATAGTTTCCTCCTCGGCGACTTCAACATAAAACATGACCTCTGGGGAGGCAATTCACACTCCACTGCAGGCCAGACCTTGTTCAATTGGGCATTGGAAAAAAACCTTTGCCTTATCAATCACAATAAACCAACCCACATTGCCCCAAACGGAATTTTTACTCTTATCGATCTATCTTTTTGCTCATCTGAAATATTTCCTATCTGCAATCTACATATCGAAGATGACAATTATGAAAGTGATCACTTCCCCGTCATAATAAACATCGAAAATGAAACCTACTCACCAATTAAAAAAATTTTCTACAGATGGAACAGAGTCATAGAACAACTTAATACTAACATTACCAAAGAAAACTGTAACAACTATGATCAACTACAAAATCTGATAGAAGAGGCCAAATCAAGAAATAGATTCACGAAACTAAATTGCGAAAAGATAACAACACCATGGTGGAACACTAAATGCAATCAATTACTTTTCTTAAAAAAGCATTAGGATCAGATTTACTGTACGGTCACCCTTGGCGCGATTTGTTTCCACATTGGCGATAAATTATTTTATATGGCAACCCCCATCCGACCCGACAAGGAATTGCAGCAACCCTATTGGGCCTTGGAAAGGGTTGGTTTTTTGGAAGGGAAGAGCGCTTCTTTTTTTTTAACGAACGCATTTTTTTTAACAAAATATCGATGTTTTGCGTTCTATGATTGGTAACCGTTTTAAAATTTGAATTCTTTTTTTGTTAGTTGATGACTTAGCTTTTTAGAAGGATTGTAATTGGTTACCGCTTAACCGGGTCGCAACGGAATATATTAGCAAAACCGGAGAGCTTGAAGGTGATTGATTTATTATTGCCCTATTCAAAAGGTTGTTCGCGTAGGAAAGTCCGCGTTTTTTTTTAAGAACATCCACAGGATTATTTACACCGTTATTTTTATATTTTTTACTTATTATTGCTTATTTGTGCATTCCTCATTTATTATTGCCCTATACAAAAGGTTCGCGTAGGAAAGTCCCCGTTTTTTTTAAGAGCTCCCGAAAAATTTCACTATCCTTTGTAATTCTGGATAACCTAGAACTAAACGAGTGAATTAGAATGAATGAGCGGAGTCTATCTGAAACGGGAATATTTCCTTATCCAGACACACGAATTCCTGACCCTTGGTTGAAAAAGCTCTGGGTTCGATTCT
Organism: Meta bourneti; assembly: GCA_933210815.1. Classification (NCBI taxonomy): domain Eukaryota; kingdom Metazoa; phylum Arthropoda; class Arachnida; order Araneae; family Tetragnathidae; genus Meta; species Meta bourneti. Next base: position 10,603,312 of record OW119924.1, on the reverse strand, counting down.
TGATCTGAGAAAGAATATATCTATTGGTTTGCAATCCACTTTGTCGTAGGTTCCAGTCTAATTAGCCTTCATGTAGGACAAAAATTACTATAGAGCGACCAACCAAAAGTAAACCCAAACCCAGGTACATAATCAGAAAACAATTTCGGAATAACTAGGTCTTCCCTCTACCATTTCCTCAATCCAATAGAATTGAGCTAACATTCTATGAGCATTGCATTTAATAATTTTTCGAATGCCTAAATCTAAATAATCTAGTGAGGTATCGAGTTGGCAATTTATCATTGTATAATAAAGGTATAAACCACAAAGTATTCCCCTCTCACACAAAAAGTGTGATGTTCTCGTGGATTATGTAAGGTACCCAGAAATAGGAATCGTATTTAGTGTTTTTGAATCATTAATATTTTAACAAAATTAAAGGCTACAACATGAGTTTTTCAGACTGAAAGAAAACGTTTTCCTTTCACAATAAATTGCTTTTATCTAAAAATGAACGAGTTTGCTTTAAATTGGCAACATTTTTGCTCTAGTGATTTTAAAAGTGAGAATATTTTGTCATATCCCGGATATATATCATGTATCTGGAATTTGTTACTTGAATCAAAACTGTAGAAGCAACCTCGACATTTTCTTCACCACTCATGGCGTCTACGACAGAAGAGGTTAAAGATTATTCCTTCTCTATAGTTCCCTTCGGTGCGAGAATGAGGTATTTTTTTCCACACTAGAAAAACCAGCTATATAGCTAAAGGCGATGTCCGAGGCTGTCTTGATAAAAAAGGCCGCATCGAGACCCCTATGTCTCCCCACATACGACACTTTTCTAAGAAATCTTCCATACCCCATCTTATTGAGAAAGGTTTCACTGATCAGAAGATTCCTGCTGTGTTGTTTCCTTAGTTAAATGACCTGTCAGTGTGATGGATGGATTTAGTCATTATGTTTTCCAGTAATCCAGATTCTTATTGTGTTGATGGTCTGAGTAATTTAAGTGACAAGCCAAGTTGCTACTCATTGAAAAAAAAAATGTGCGCCGTAAAAGAGAATACGATCGAATAATTATATACGGTCTTCTTTATTCCACTCCCCATCGAATGTCTTTTCTATTGACTCCCTATTGAGAAAAACTCGTTAATCTCGATGAAAACCAGACTGCGACATTTCTTTTGCCAAATTTTTGCATGCTGCTAAGACCACTGAATGGAGGGGGGGGGCAGAGGGCTCAACCCCCCAGGCGAGGAAAACATTAAGCCCGCTTTGCGTACATCCTGCATCCCTCCTTGCCTTTATCACCTTGTAGATTTTCAATTATAAACAGGTATTTTCAACTTTCATCCTTTATTTTTCAGACGCTTATCATTTACTTTTCCTTGCAAAGGATAAAATTACCTGAGTGCAGCTAGAATTTCTAAAATGTAAAATTTAAAAAAATTGTTTCCTGAAATTCTGGTAAACTCGAATAACTTATTTTTAAAAAATTGCGTTTGGTATGTTTGGGGAAGTTCATAAAATGTTTTCCTTTGAGGAAGTTTCTCTAGTATATTTTGGGTCATTTTCAGAAAAGCTATGGAAATACCACTGCGATTTTTTAAAATTATAGTAAAATAAAAGTTCTGAAAAGCTGAGCCTAACACCATATAAAGTCTAAAATTAAATCTTACTCATGACTGAGAAAAAATCACAACTTTGCAACACTAAGAATATATTTCAATTCTAACGAGTTTATTGCATCTTTCCAATGTTGCACTTCTATAATCTACTGATTATCTTAACTAAAAGAAATTTATTATTGATGCCATATAAAATGGTCACCAAAAACAAACATCATCTAGTTATTTACAGCAGAATACTGGATAGTCAAGAGACATCAAATTACAGCATTATTTTAGCTTTCCATATTCAGTTAGATTCAAACAAAATGCAAATTCGAGCTAGAAAAGAAAACCAGTATTTCTATTTGCACGCAAAGATCAATTTCAATACAATGATAGAAACCTCTCGAGTTGCATCCTGAAAAAGAAAAATTAATTCTGTGTCCTCTTACATAAAAATACATTGATAGAAACCTTGAGTTGCATCCTGAAAAAGAAAATTAATTATTTCTTTTTACATAAAAATACAATGATAGAAACCTCTCGAGTAGCACCCTGAAAAAGAAAATTTAATTCCGTTTCTTTTTACATAAAATTACAATGATACAAACCTCTTGAGTAGCACTCTGGAAACAAAAATTAATCATTTCTTTCGATACACTGGTTTATATCTACCCTCAAGTAGTTACCATGCTTTTGACCTACATAAATCTCAAGGGTATATCTTGAAATGGCTACATCTCGAATTTCCCACTAAAATCTTAGCAGTAGCTAGTCTTATGAATATGTGAGGTTACTTTAGAATCATCCTGTATTTATTTGCTACTTATCTAAAATATTTCTTGATAATTTAATTAAACAATCTTGATCTTTCATTACATCTTATAATCTTGACAATGCAAAATGATTGAAGTAAATCTTCAAAACCTGTAGCTGTCTTGTCTACTCAACATTTAATAAAACTAATTTATTGCTACATGGATAGTCAGTAGCTACACAGAGTTTCAAAAATAAATTTCCTAAAGTCAAAAGTATTAAATTCCTTTCTAACATCTAAATTCTTAACAATCTGATGTACAAAGTATGATACAGACACCACAACTAGTGCTATCTGTCTGGTTAAAGTGAGGAGGGCATGAAATTAACCAATCTTCATGAAGATTTAAAGCTTTACAGTTCTGATTTTTCCAAAATTGAATGGAATCTTTGTAATTTTCAGCAGAAGTTGTACCCAGGGGATCATAGAAATCAAATTTTTTCTCTTGAATTTTTCCAACCAGTAGAACCCAATGATAATTTTTATTTAAAGGTATAAATAAATATTCACTAAGAGCAAATTGCACTCCAGCCAATCGATTCAATATTTCATTAGTGTTACTGATATAATTTGTTTCAAAGCACCTGGCAGCCAAGGAATTAGTACCATAAAGGATCTTACTTAAAAATCCATCAATAACACTGTCATAAAGCCAGCCACATTTGAAATCAGATGCTGCAGTTGTTAAGGTCAAAATTTCTTCGTTTGGAATATAGGGATCAAGAGATTTAATTTCTAGCAAGCTAATGGAAATGTCATCAGTGTAGAATATGTGCTTAGTCATATTGTTTAAATCAAGTTTCGGAGTAAAAGTTTTGTAATTTTCAGTATTTTCATTATTAAATGCTTTTTGACATAATAAGCTATTGTCTTTATTTAAATAACTCTGAGTCAAATCTAGCAAATTGTCTTCCATGGCTTTTTTTAGTAAATGTAGGATAATTACCTGCTTTGCGTTTGGAAGCTTTAGTGGCTGTTGTTTTAAAGAAGCTTTGGTGTGTCAACTTCTGATTTGGAGATATAGGTACAAATGGCATTTTATTACTAAACTCTTCCAAAGTCTTTGATTTAACTGCACCTTTGCATTCAGATACAAGATTTTTTAACGTTTTGGTAATGTTAGGCAATGACACTTTTTTAACAGTTGGATCATGAATAAGAGCAAGTAGCTCAGACATTAAATTTCTGCATGACTCAAGCTTGTCTTCAACAAAATGTGGCATAGCATCTGGAGAAATCTTGGGTTTTGCCACTAATTCTAACGAGGAGCAAATTTCCATCTTTTCGATAGAATTATCACTTATAGACAAAGCCTCTCTACAGGAAATTGAATGAATTTTATGGATATGCTTGCATAATGGATTTTTATCAGGACAATTACAAATAAACAAGTGACTGCATAGACTTAAACATTTCCCATCTATGCACTTTAAAAAACAATGATCTTCTTGAGGACATGCTTTGTAAATCTGCTCTACGATGTATTCAGTGGGATCATTAGATGCAGATTTTATTATCCATGATTGACAATTTATTTCAAGTACGTGATGATCAGGAATTTTCATTGCTGATAAATGTCGTCTTTGATAAGTTGGTGGATATATGCTCTTTGGGCAGTTAGTTAAAATATTATACTTGTGGGTCATAAATATATCTTCTTCAATTTGTAAGAGGGTTTCAATCAGCTGATCTAATCGCCTGTTAAATTTTCGTTGTAAATAAGTCGTTTTAAGTTTGTTGTGAAATGATTCACAATACATGTTTGTTTCAGTGAAGGCATGGGAAAAATTCCTATAAGCCATTGCCCAAAGACTTGCTCTGCTGTAATAATATTCTCCAAAATACTCAATAAATGATGGTGCAATTGTCTGAAACTTCTGCAAAAAATTGTCCATCATTGTTTGAAACTTAAATTGAATTTCTTTCTTCAAGCAATGTTAATAGAGCACAATATAACTCTTCTTTCAATTTACAATTGGAAACTTTGGCCAACAATTGACGCTGCCAAGCTCTTAAAATATGCCACTTACATAATAAATGAGGAACATTTTCACCAAATACTTTTTTGAATACAGGCCCTGTTACATGGTCATCATCTGTCATTACACAATTGACTTTCAAATCAGGAATTACTATTTTAATGCTCTTAAACAAATGGTACAATGCATCCTGGTCTAGATGGTTTACAATGAAGTGGGCTACAGGGTATCCAGAACCAAATTCATCTGGAACAATCAATTTAATAAATAAAAATCATATATTGATTGGTTTGATGTGTCGAATCAATACACAACACCCTAGTGCTTCCTTCAATCATCAAACTTTTTTGTTCTCAAGTTTGTAAACCAAGAGCAAAAGACTCATGAGATGAGGGCAGTTTATCAAGACCTTTGGGTCCATATACAGTAGGCTGCCCTTGTGGTTTATATATAAGTATGGGATTATAAGACTCTTTGCTGTTTTTCAACTACAGCAGCTACTGAAAGGGCGTCATCATTGGGGTATAAAAATGATTTTATTTTGTTTCATATAGTAATTTATTGTTTTTCGATTTTCTTCACATTGAAGCAATCTCTGTTATTTCGTGATCCTGTTCCATCTCGTAAAATGGCTTGAATTTTGGAAGTTGATATTCCCAATTCCACATAAGCTTTAATTTGATCTCGATAACTTTGTCTCAAAGGTTGAAATTTAGTGTTATCAAAATTTAATTCATGATTGTGTCCAGGGAAAAAACTGACTTTAACTTGATCCACTTCTTCACATACAGATATTCTTGATGGACAGTTGCAGTTAGGAAGCATATTATGCTTTAAATTTTTTTCTTTGTTCAAGACGTTGAATTTCAGACTCAGATGACTAAAACTGACATACATAATAATGGTAAGTTTTACCAGCAACACATTTGCTTCCAGATTTTTTTTAAAGTAACTGTAAGTTTTGGAGCTTTCTTCATCTAACCATGCCAGAAACTGCTCCATAGAATCAAACTGGTATTCCTGTAATTTTATGTTACTGTCATGGACATCAACTATATGTTTATCACGTACACTTTTCGAATGGAAAGCTTTATCACATTCAGGAAAGACACAAGGATAATATCCATCACTATTATTATCAGAAATGTGGCAAATTCTTTGATGGCTACCTCGATGTTTATATACCTTTTGGCACTTATTACAAACAAATTCTGCAGATTTGGAAACTTTAGATTTGCAAGTTTTGGAAAAATTAATAGAACATAGACCACTTCCCTCATTATCCTTACCATTTACCATATCGTCACAGCTACCACCACCACCACATCTCTTGTACTCCACAGGCTTTGAATTTTGTTCACTCGTTGGGGAAACAGAGATGCAACCATTATGGCCCTCACAACTGGTCTTAGGAGAGTCAGATTGAAGTTTAGGATGTCTATGGGAAAAAAATAACATTTTTATATACTGTGATGATTCATTGCATTTTTTAAAAATACAGGTTGTGATTCATGTATTTTTGAAGAGAAATTTCATTTCTGAATTCCAGAAAAAGAAAGAATCCTTACCTCTTAATTTGTGGCTGCTTAACTCTTCGTCTCTGTTTCTCCTTCGGCAAAACAGTGATCCAGCCATCGTTATCCTCGTTAGTAATAGGGTAGTCGGATAGTTGAGGCTTTGGATGTCTAAGTGAAAATAAAAATAATTGGCTTTTAATACGTTGCAACTGTTAGTTATATATTTCAAATACTAGTTGTGATTATTATTTTTTGAAAAATAAACTTCCGATCTTAGAAAAAGTTATTCTTACTTTTTGTTTTGAGACTGCTCAATCCTGGGATGCTGTTGACGCTTTGACAAAACAGCGATTCTCCCTCCAGAGTTCTTACTACTGAAAGTTGGACTAGGACGTCTAGTGAAAATAAGGGAACTTGTTAGCCAAGCCTCAACTAAAGCTTGAATATGGAAACAACGTTACACATTTAAAAGTAATATTTGAAGTACAACATAATGGATATTAATACCTGCATTGAACAGAACCTTTGGTAACAATAGCAGAATACAGTTCAACAGCCTTAGTCTCAGGGGAATTACAGGTTGATTCGAACTCTCAGTTGAAGAATTGAGAGAGGGAAACTGAGCAGGTAGTTCGTGGAAAACCTGTTGCTTTTCTACATCACAAGCTTGAATGCTCGCCAGAGCTTCCTTTAGCATTGCAATAAAGAGTTGCGCTAGTTGAAGGTTCCCTTTCCTGTTTAAATGAAGGCCATCCCTTGCCATACAACCTTTCCAAGTGACTTGGGATCTACAAAAAGAAACATTTTGCTCCTTTTGGCAGTAGGAAAACAGTCGTTGGTTTAGAAGATAATTTTTTTGATTAATTTTCTGAAGAAAAGGTCTCATTACAGCTTGTTCGTCAAGGCAGAGGTATTTATCCTGATCCCGAGACAATAAAGCTGAAATCACAATACGTGTCTCTTGATTTCGGTTTAAAATAGTTTGAAACAGGTCCTCAAATTTTGAGAAGCATCCACCAAGGCTATCGTAGGTGTTATTGGTACCTACATGCAACAGAATCAAGTCATAATGATTCTTTAAAGATGAAATCTTTTCCGTTAAACGTTCAATGGTAATTTCTGGAAAAGCTAGAACATGTATTACACTACCATGTAATTGCGATGGTAAATACTGATCTAAATATTTAACCATAGAATCGCCAGTAATTAAAACCTTCATAGTTATACTTTACAATTATAAGATAATTTACAGACAAGAAAAGTAATTTTAAAAATAGAAACTGGTCACAGAAAACAATCAAACAAATAAGACTACAGCACAAATGCAATCATTCAATTTAAAAATGCAAAATGAACTCTTAAAACATTCAACAAATAGTAAAAATCATGAAAACAAATGGAAATACAACAAATCAATGGGAATACAAAAAAGCGCTAAACAGTAAAAAATATTTGAGAACTGACAAACGCAATTAGTACAAAAATGAATATCAAGAATAAAATAACTTTCAAAATAACGAAATATGCAAGAAAAAGGATAAGCGATTCCCAACAAGCTTCGCAATACCAAGGAGAGTAATCAAACCCACTGATAGCAAGCAAGGTTACACTGAGCTACTGGCGTGATTGATCACTGCAACGCATTCCAAAATCAAAATTGGCTGAAATCGAATTGGCTTCCACGCCAGTAAGGTTTTCGAGCCAAGACGGCGAAATCTATAGCAACCTCCGAAATTCTAGAGTAACCCAGTGCTGCATTTTCGCTCCCAAAAGTAACTTTCAAAATCGCACCATTCTTTTTTTCCTTATGTTAATAATAGCCCTTTGTGTTGCTCCAGTGTGACGGTAATTAAAATACCTAACTACCTTATGTTAATCTTCGTCATCTGACCGCTGTTCAAAATTACATGGTGCCCTCGGATCGGTCCCTTCGGGTTTGATCCCGGACCGTCGCCAATAGCCCGTTGTGTTGCTCCAGTGCGATTTTAATTAAAATACGTACGTAGGCCGGTTAGAAGGGTAACGGATTTGCAACCGGAGGATTGCGAGTTCGAATCTAACCATAGATCGTCGAGTATAAAGGAGGCTGGTGCATGTTAAATCTGTCGTGGACTCAAATGTCTACGTTAGCTGGAAGTTTGGAAAGTGGGTTGAAAGCTCGGGTGTGACCTCGCCATCTGACCTTGGTTTAAAATTACGTGGTGCTATTCTCAGACCTTTCTCTTCGGAGGTTGATCCCGGACCGTCACCTGTAGCCCTTTTTGCTGCTCCAGTGTGATGTTAATTAAAATACGTACCTACTTTATGTTGATCTTATCAAACAATTTATCTCGTTGACATTGGTTCAGAACTACGAGGTATTTTTGATCTAAAAAATTTGTAGTTCAATCTGAATTCATTTAAATATCTTTATAGCTATTTCAAGAACATTAATTATTGACAACTGTTAATATTCTCGACCATAGTTGCTAACTGTTATTTAAACTGTTCTCAAAATACAACATCTGTAAACAACTATACTCGGCTACCACATGTTTGGGAGTTACACAACGTAGGAAACTTTTGGGATAGAATGCCTGACGTCACTGAACGACTTTTGAGTATTTCCGGTTTCGCTGGGTCGACATAGCAGTTCATCCACTCTGATTGGTTGACTCATAACGCTCGGAGGGAGACGCTTAAATTGCTGCCTCCGTTTCTGAGTCTTACGCGATAAAAACACAAAATTGGTCTCCCTGCGACTACGAAGTCTACCGGATGTGCTCTGCACATTAACTACATTAGTCTGTAAACTTGTGCCCTTTTATCCCCAAAAGTTTCCTAGAATGTAACCTGTTCCCACATGTTTGAATTTCATCCATTGACTTGGTTTGATGTTGGATATGTGAGTGGGTGCTGAAACTCGAGTTTTCTTGAAGTGCAAACACTTTACGAACCAGATATTTGAAATTGGAATTACACCGCTAGAAGATATCCTATTACAATATTGAAGAATGAACTTATAGAACATCTTCACGAATTTCTTTATTTTTGCTGTCGGACTTAGCAGCTTAGTACGGACGACATTTTAAGCAACGAAAGTCTCGTTCATTATTCATATACAACTTTTCCTCATTTCTCCTGAAGAGAAGGTAAGTGACTTTACATTATCTAATTTCGAAAAAAAAGGGGTCTGGACCCGAATACAACATTAAACAGTTGTAGCAAGATGACTTCTTCAATATTTAGGGTTACCGAAGAAATGAGTAACCTTATGGAGGAACCCGACGTAGATCCGACAATATCGTTCAACCCTAAATTCCTCAAAACAAACGACAAAATTGAAAACTCAATAAATTATGCATTTCAAAAAGGAGTCACCTCCTGCAAACTATTTCTCAACCTATCTAACACCAAAACTCCCAAGAAACAATCCAAAAAAAATCAAAGAAATTATTTACAAAACTTCAAATTATAAAAAAATAACAGACTTAAATTTCACAAGATCCGGAAAATTATTAATTTCTACCAACGATCCCACAGTAGCAAGTAACCTTGTTAACATAACAGAAATACAAGGAGCACCGGTAGTCCCCCAAGTTATTTGGGAAAGCCTAACTACGAAATTTTTAATATTTGATATACACACCTCAACCACATTAGAAGAAATTGCAGAAGAACTCGCTACTGAAAATGACATTAGCATTTTGGAACTAAGAAGATTTCAAAAAGGCTCCAAAGAAGGAGTATACCCAATCCATATAACTTGCTTGGGAACAATTATTCCCAAAACGATTAAACTATTTCTAACAAATCAAAAAATCAATCAATTTATAGACAAACCAAGACAATGCACAACCTGTTTTAAATTCTCCCACAACTCTACCCATTGCAAAACCGAAAATATATGCGTAACCTGTGGAGAAACAAAACATACGGACCCATGTCAAAAACCAATTAAATGCGTAAACTGTGGCCAAAACCAGAGCCGATTATAACAACTGCTCTTACAAGCTGAGAGAAGCAGATTTCCTTGAATACAAATCAACAAACAGATTAACTTACAGCGAAGCCAGAAGACAGTATTTCACCAAAAAAAACCACATACTCAACAAAAATAACATCATCAAAACAATGAAATAAGCCATATTGAAAAATCCCTTGATCAGCTGACAAGAAAGCTTTATGAAACTTTCTCAGATAAATTAGACCAAATGCTAGAAAAAATGTCTGATATGTTCATGTCAATGGCAGAAATGAACATTATCAACTCGAAATCTCAAACCAATGATAAAACAGATAAGAGCCCACCAAGGGAGAAAAAAAGAAAACGGATAATGGAATCAAAAATAAATCAATTACACCCCCAACGATTCTTAACAATGATAATTCCTGAACTTTAGCACCAAGGAGGGTCGGATAGATAAATCAAAAAGAAAAAGCTAATAATAAAAAAAAGCATGCACATCATACAATGGAATGCAAGGGGGAATCAAAATAAAAAATGGGTCCTTGACACAGAAATCTTTAAGGCAGTTCAAATAATAGCAATTCAGGAAACCTTTCTAAAACCACATCATAATTTCCATATTCCACATAAAATAATTTACAGAAGAGATAGACCACACAAAATTGGAGGAGGCCTAATAATCGCAATATCTGAGAACATTCAATCAAAAATAATTAACATTGACAATTCAACTGATAACAATGAAAATGAAATATTGGCTGTCCAATACATGCAAAAAAATAGACCTTTTATGATCATTAATTTCTACTCCTCTAATGGCAAAATTGAATATAAAACTTTAAACAATATTTCAAATAACATAAAAAATAATAGTTTCCTCCTCGGCGACTTCAACATAAAACATGACCTCTGGGGAGGCAATTCACACTCCACTGCAGGCCAGACCTTGTTCAATTGGGCATTGGAAAAAAACCTTTGCCTTATCAATCACAATAAACCAACCCACATTGCCCCAAACGGAATTTTTACTCTTATCGATCTATCTTTTTGCTCATCTGAAATATTTCCTATCTGCAATCTACATATCGAAGATGACAATTATGAAAGTGATCACTTCCCCGTCATAATAAACATCGAAAATGAAACCTACTCACCAATTAAAAAAATTTTCTACAGATGGAACAGAGTCATAGAACAACTTAATACTAACATTACCAAAGAAAACTGTAACAACTATGATCAACTACAAAATCTGATAGAAGAGGCCAAATCAAGAAATAGATTCACGAAACTAAATTGCGAAAAGATAACAACACCATGGTGGAACACTAAATGCAATCAATTACTTTTCTTAAAAAAGCATTAGGATCAGATTTACTGTACGGTCACCCTTGGCGCGATTTGTTTCCACATTGGCGATAAATTATTTTATATGGCAACCCCCATCCGACCCGACAAGGAATTGCAGCAACCCTATTGGGCCTTGGAAAGGGTTGGTTTTTTGGAAGGGAAGAGCGCTTCTTTTTTTTTAACGAACGCATTTTTTTTAACAAAATATCGATGTTTTGCGTTCTATGATTGGTAACCGTTTTAAAATTTGAATTCTTTTTTTGTTAGTTGATGACTTAGCTTTTTAGAAGGATTGTAATTGGTTACCGCTTAACCGGGTCGCAACGGAATATATTAGCAAAACCGGAGAGCTTGAAGGTGATTGATTTATTATTGCCCTATTCAAAAGGTTGTTCGCGTAGGAAAGTCCGCGTTTTTTTTTAAGAACATCCACAGGATTATTTACACCGTTATTTTTATATTTTTTACTTATTATTGCTTATTTGTGCATTCCTCATTTATTATTGCCCTATACAAAAGGTTCGCGTAGGAAAGTCCCCGTTTTTTTTAAGAACATCCACACGATTAATAAGACCGTTATTTTAATTTTTTTTACTTATTATTGCTTGTTTGTGCATTCCTCATTTATTATTGCCCTATACAAAAGGTTGTTCGCGTAGGAAAGTCCGCGGTTTTTTTAAGAACATCCTGGCTTTGGACGCCATCTTGATTTGGCGGTACAGCTGTAGTCTCTGCCGCGCGCGGTGGCAACGCGTTTTTTTTTTTGCGCACTTTTTATGTCGCCATGGAAATCTTCCAACATTGAATATATACTGCATACGTACGGATGAAATATGTAAATCTGAATTAAACAACATTTTGACTAGAAAAACACTGCAAATATGGATTAAATATATGGACTTTTGGCGTAGTTATAAGCGACTCATGCCAGTGAGGGTAACCCATTTTTTCTCGAATTTCCAACAGTGAATCTATACTGTACATATGGATGAAATGAATCAAAAAATGTACATAAGTAGAATATAAGTTATTTTTAAAAATACCCGCTCTCCACCGTGTCCAAACTAAAAAGAACAACCAATGCTGGACAGAACTGGACGCCGGCAAGGTTGCCATAAAAACAGGTTAACCCTAACCAGGAGAAAATATGAGAAAAAAATGGTTTACCATCACCCGGCATGAGTCGCTTATAACTACGCCAAAAGCCGCGCCAAGAGTCGTTGCCACCGCGCGCGGCAGAGACTGCAGCATTATAGCAGTACAATTTTAAACTCATGCAAAAAAACAAACAAATCATTTAGAAATATGTCAAAACATGGCATTGAGAACTGCATGCGGACTCCTCAACTGGACTCCAAATATTATTCTCCACAAAATTACAGACACAATTCAAATTAAAACACAAATAAAAAAATAAATAATAAATTCTGGATAAAGCACATTTCTTTGGGAACCTTCTCCCCCTTGCATTCCATTATTCAAGATAATATTAATTTACTCAAACAAAATAGTACGTCAATTATCTCTTGTTTTGATTTACTTGAAGACTTCAAGACGGATCATCTCATCATGTTCATCTTTCCAGTGGAATCATTCCCACCTAACATCTCGATTTTTATTGACATTTTAGATTTCCAAACAAAATCCCTACCAAATAATTGCATCCAGGCTCTCTTTAAAAATGTGACTGATCAACTACTCTTTAGCTATCACCTAATAGCAACAGATGCATCTAAAACAAGCAATATTACAGCAATTGCAGGATATTCAAACAAATTAATAATCAAATACAGAATCAGCAACATCAACTCTATCTTTACTGCGGAAGCCTTAGCCCTATGCCAAGCATTAGATGAGCTTATTGACTTTAACACTAATAACTGTATCTTCACCGATAGCAAATCTGTCTTACTGGCTCTACAAAACTGTTCCATCAAATCATCGAAAGTAATCCTACGACTTAAAAACAAACTAATCAACACCGCAAAACTCGTTACAAATTTAAAATTAATCTGGGTTCCAGCAAATACAGACATTGAAATAAACGAAAAAGCAGATCAACTCGCCAAATCAGTGAGAGAAGACATCTTTCTTGAATGGTTATCGCCGGAAGATACGACAAAATACATAGGAAACAAGTTGGACCTCTCTGATCGATAAATATTCAATCATAGCAAATACTACCAAATCTCAGGCAACCTTCCAAACATATATGATGTAAAAAACACTGATGTCAAGAAAAGATGTTTTTTTTTTCAAGATTTTTATCCCGAATGTTAATCACTCCAGATCTCCTCTTTAGATTCCAACTGGCAGACACAAATCTCTGTGACAGCTGTAAAGTTATCGACTCATTTCAACACATCATCTTCGTCTGCAAAAAGTATTCACGCCCTAGAAAAAAACTCATCGAAAAAATAAAATTCCAATCTCAAAACTTCACCTTCAAAAATCTCATAAAAAGCATCATAAATAAACCACAACAAGCTAGAGTAATAACTAGATTTCTCATATCAATCGAAAAATTTTAATCTCTTCATACTTTTCTCTTAAATTTAGATCATTTAGGAAGATTGGAGACAAAAGCCTGACTGCAGCTAAAAGTCTCAAGAAAAACCAACCAATCCATTGACTTCATCATGCCGAAAAAACGAAATTTGGAGTTGAAGGAAAAGTAAGTTTCAATACATAATTTTTGTACCAGAAAAACAAACACCGTTTTGATTGAAATTTATTATTGTCTGCCGCGCGTTGCATGCTCTTTGAAACGTGATTTAAAAAAAATTTGGAGGCAATGGAAAAGTAAGTTTTCCGAAACATAGTCTCTTATCAGAATTAGCAAACACTACCGGTAAGAAAACATTACATGTTACCACCGCCAAAAATAAAGGCCTAGGTGGAATTTTCCCTCCAGCTTGCTAAGACACATTTAATAGCGACGTTTTGAAATTTTGTTTCCAACCAGTTAAGTTGCAGGTTCGCCTTCTCAGTGTTGTCAAATTCCTAAACGGCTTCAAACAAATCTCATGGCTTTCAGTGGTTATTGTGTGGAAATGTATATGCTATTCTTCCATCGCTTACAAGAAAGGGAAAGAAAGCTACTTGAACGATGCATGTGTTGAATTTTGCTGAACATAATCTGTTAAATTATTTAGTTAGTTTCAGTTGCACAAACATGCACATTGCCAACAGTTTAAAGCTTGTTTAAAAGATAACACAAATCAACAGATCAGTAAGACTAGATATTCAAAACTGAATTGAGCTCACAACTGCATGCTCATAAATACATCAATTCGACATCTTTACCCATCACAGCACTATCTGTTGATACCAGTTAACATGTATAGATTTGCAGAAATCTCCTTAGTATGAATGCTCTGAATTTGAATGATGAGGATTGGGTATTTCCTTTTATAAATGGGGATAATCTTGAATAAAACCATGTACTTAACCTCAGGGTATACCGATTTAAATAAAATGATTTTTATTTAAAAAAAATCAATGAATTAAATCAATCAAGGGCCGCAGTTGGAAGAGTAACATATTAGCAATCGGAGGGTTGCAAGTTCGAATCTAACCAAAGACTCGTATATAAAGGGGGCTGGTGCACATTAAATCCGACATGGCCTCAAATGTCCTTGGCGTGGTCTGGAAGTTTAGAGTGGGGTGCCAGCTCAGGTGTTGCCTCGTCATCTGACCGTGATTCAAAATTATATGGTATTGTTCTCTCATCTTTCCCTTTGGGATTGATCCCGGACCATCACCAGTAGCCCGTTGTGTTGCTCCGGTGTGACGTTAATTAAAATACCTACCTAGCTAATTTAAATCAAAATTTTAAATTTCATTTTTCTTTCTGTATTAAGTTTATAAAAATTGAAAATGAAATAACTGAACAAGATGCATGTTATTTTATTCAAATAAGTTAACTATAAAATGAGTTAAGTAGTCTGTTTATGACAGAAATAGACACTTAGTCACAACGAAAGTTTTCTGCAGTATCTCAAATGCATTCCAATTTTGCACCCAATTCTTTATAACTGGGAATTTTAAAATTTTATTTTGTTGTGTAATATATTGGTAATTTATTTTCAAATTTTATTGGCAAATTTTATGCATTGATTCCTAGGAATTCTTTACACTGCTAGCATAACTGTTCTGTATTTATCAAATTGAAATTTGGAATGTAAAAGTTAATTCACCCATCTAATGATTAAGTATATTGACAAAATGGGTTATGAATTGAAGACAAAAGCTATTATGATTTTTTATTGCAAGTTCAAAATTCCACTCAATTTCCATGTTCTTAAAGAATGTTATTACACTTGTTCTATGCTATTCATAGAGAAAGCTTCATTTTCTTATGTGATTGTATGAATCCTTTTTATGTGCTTGGAATATTGGTTTGAAATACTTATCAGTGCTTAGAAGAAATTAAAAAATAGGCATATTTGCTTTCAATTTGTATATTTTCATGTCTTGCCTCATTTTTAAAACTTTACTTACAAATAACATTTTTTCACAAATAAGTACTTTTTGCAAGATAAATATTAATGAGAAGTAGGTACATTTTCATGAATTTTGTTGACGTTCCTTTTATTTTATTTTCTATCGCTAACATGATTTTTCTCAAAACCAAGTCTTTAACCAATTAATTACTTCATATAAAGGTAACTGAAGAAATTGTATAAATTTTATTCTTATATGATGAATATATAATGCAAAGAAATTCTGAAATTTGTCTGCAGCCCTTCCCCTGTGATCTTAACCACCTTTAAGTGAATGGACATTCCAAGGTATTCTACTTTCTCACTGGAGCTACACTATACCAAACTGGAAAATTTGTCAAAATCGTCAGTTTTTAAACATGTCTGAAGATCCTTAAAAGCAAGCTTGGCCAAATATGGCCCTTGTGCCATAAAACTCCAAAACAAACAACCTTAAAGGCAAAATAGTTCAGTTTTTGTTGCTTTAAACATTTATTGTCTTGCCTCCTTATGATCCTTCTATTGCCTTAAATGATAGAAGGCTTCTAACTTTTCAGGCATCAGTAAATCTTTGCATGCATGGTTTGATTCATGTTCAAAAACAGCTTTACCTGTGCATTTTATTTTTACTGACATACCAGTGAGTATTGATGCCAATAAATATCCTCATATGTAAAATAAGCATAATTTGCTTGGGTAATTTTTTAAATGTCTCAAGGAAGTTGGTTGATGTAGTAATTGTTGTAAGAGTAATGGTTTTATTTGTCGCCAAAGAATAAAGGCAATGAAGCTCAGAGGTGGATGTAAATGTGTACTTGAATTTGAAGTGATCAAGATATATTCTTTTTATAATTTATGAAGAGTGCTTATTTCTAAAGGTTTCTTTTGCAGTTTGTAAAGTTTCTTTTGGTGGGTTGACTGAGAAACTGTTGGCTAATCCATTTAAAAATATTAAAAAATCTTATGTTAATCTTATTGAGTTAATTCCACTCAATGAAAAAATTGCAGCTTTGTTAATTTTTGTGTTATTGATATCTATGCAATTCAATTCCATAAACATGAAAATCAAAAGTTTTGGGTGTAATATGTTCCATAATTTTATAAGCTTTTAATTATTCATTTGTGTTTCAGTTTCAATGTTTTAGCAAAATGCGAAACTTTTTATACTGGAGGCAAAATCCAAGTAAGTATATTTGCCTTTATTATTTTGCATGGTATATACACTATATGGCCATAAGTCACCCCTTCACTTCAAGTAAACGATCCCAGTATGACGTCAACACACCTTATCGACGCTATATAAGTGAAGGCAGAAATGCTGGAGCATCAAACGCGTGTTTTCTGTCACGATGAGTCAACGGAAAGAGTTGAATGCATTTGAAAGGGGCATGATTGTAGGTGCCCTTAAATTTGGACATTCAGTCAGATTTCTCAGCAGTTAAACGTGCCCCTGTCCACAGTTAGCGATGTCATAGTCAAGTGGAAACGCCATGGAAGTACTGAACCGAATTATCCCTCTAATAGGCCCAAGAAACTAACTGATCGAGACCTCAGAACCCTGAAGCGTGTTGTGCGAAACAACCGGCAGACATCTTTGTCAGAGGTTGCAGAGGACTTTCGTCTCAGATCATGTACACAGGCCAGTGACAAGACTGTCCGCCGAGAGGTGATAGCACTTGGTTTTCATGGTTGTGCTGCTGCCAGTAAGCCACTAATCACATGCACCAATGCTCAGAGGCATTTGCAATGGTGCAAAGAGCTCCGTAATTTGACTTTGGAGCAGTGGAAGAATGCCGTGTGGAGGGATGAATCATGATACATGATCTGGCACTCTGATGGGCGTGTATGGATCTGGCGAATGCCTGGCGAACGGTATTTACCGGTGTATTGTGTCAACCGTGAAATTTAGTGGCAGTAGTGTCATGGTTTGGGACTGTTTCTCCTGGTATGGGCTTGGCCCGCTAGTTTGAACCAACGGGTCGATGACTTCTGGTGTGTACGAAGACATTTTAGACAATAGCATGCTTCCGACACAATGGCAACGGTTTGGAACAGGTCCTTTTCTGTATCAGCACGATAATGCTCCTGTTCATACAGCACGCATCATTGCGTCGTGGTTTGACAATAATCAGGTGGAAGTGCTTGCCTGGCTGGCTCAAAGCCCCGACTTGAACCCTATAGAACATCTTTGGGATGAGTTGGAGTGTCGGTTGCGTGCCAGACCCACTCGACCAAAAACCAAACGTGAACTGTTCACCTTGCTACAGGAGGAATGGGGCACAATTTCACCAACAGTTTACCAGAACTTAGCGGATAACCTACCCCGAAGGGTAAACACTGTAATTACAGTAAAAGGAGGCCTGACATCCTATTAGTTACATGTCTGGTGCCTTTCGAACCAACAGTACCGGGTGTCCGGTGACTTTTGGCCACATAGTGTATCTAAATTAGCTGGTGTATTCTTGCCTATTGTAGAAGATATATGTTGTGTAACAGTAGGCACTGTTACATAACATACTTTCAATATCTCTGCCAGGGATGAAAAATAGCAGTTGTGTCTTGCACCCATGAATTTCATTGTGACAATCCCGCTATTATATCTGCCAGTTTTAATGCTTTATGAAATTCATTATAAAATCTCAAGAATTTTGACAAAAATACAACAAAAGAGAAATGCAGAATACAAATGTGTTGTCTAAGTCCAGGCTCTAGGTATTACTAACTATATTTTCATTTCCACCTAAACAAAATATATTTGAAACTGCACCCAAATTATATAGAACAGTTTCACAACAAAGGAATATTTTTTAGGTGTAGTTGACTGTTTCTTATTTCTAACAATGCTCTGGAACTGCATTTAAAGCGTGAAAGATTTTGTTTTCTGGAATGAGTTTTGGTCAGCCTCATTTGATCCCATCCAATTTGCATCATATTGTATATTAGCATCCCAGATCAATAATAAGTCCTTATTACATTAACTGAAAAAGGTCCAATAAGATTTTCAGTGATTCAATATTGATTTGTTTGTACCGTTTCATGTGTCAATCCCCTCTCTCCATATTGCAATCCTGAATTGAAAATTTAAGTATTAAAATTAGAACTGATGCGAAAGTTTTGAGAGTGAATTTTGTTTGTGAAATATAATTTTTTCTATCCAGTTTCTGTGATGCAATAATATTTCTGAAAATTTTCTTGTAGTATCTGGTATTTTATTGAAGAATTTTTATCTATATAATATATGATTTTTTTAGTTTACAAAAAATGGTGAGCATATTCTAAGTATCAGTGATGGGAATTTAAAGTTTTTCAATATCGCCGAAGGCAAAACAAGTGATGCTGTCGAAAAGGTAAGCTCTTTAACCATATTTTGTTCCATTTTTTTGTACAGTAATATCTCAAGGTGCGAAATATATAGAAGCATTTTTTCAAACTATTTCAAAAGAAAATTTTAGATAGGAAATACTTTAATGTTTGGCTTAATTTTAAATTTAGATTACTTAATCATGTAATGTGATCACATTTGATGCTTCAGTCAAAGCCTGAAAAAGTACATCAATCTTTGTGAACAATAGTACATTCTTATAGCTTTTGGTGGTTAGGTTCTAATACATGGTGAAGTCGTCAATGGTCACCAAGTTGGTGTTTTATCAGCAATTATAACAATTAGAAATGGGCTGTTATTCTGACAGCAGTTAAAATAAGTTATAAGTTGGCAGTTAGCATTTGTTTTTGATAAATGTTAAAAATACCCCCATAAATAATTTCAAAAAATAAATTTAACTAAATTAGAAATTGGGTAAGAATAAAAATTTAATTAATTCAAGCTATATTGCTAACTATTTTTATCACAAATTAATAATACCCTAAAGACTGTTATTGTAGTATAACAGTTGCCCATATCTACTACCTTTTGGCATTGACTTATGATAAATAGAAATCACGTTAAGGCTGCACTGTTTACTAAGATTTTACCTATTTTGAGAATCACAGCTATTAGATGTTTGTGCCTTTAAATTAAATAAGTTTTATGTGCAGCAAGCAGAGCTATTGGAACATTTTGAATCTAAAATTTTGTGTCAACTTTAAAATGGAATAAATGAGTAATGAAAGGGACACTGAATTATTCCAATATTCACAGCTTAGAACTATTCTAATCTATAGGATAATTTGCCAAGAGAATATTTTATCATGAATAAAGCATAATATTAATATTTTATCTTAAGAATATATATATGTCTGATAGTTTGTTTGCATTTCAGTTTGAAGGAGAAGAGATTAATTCCTTTCTCCTTGCTGAGGATGATGAAACTCTTGTTACAGCTGCAAGAAATGGGGTCATGAGACACTTCAATCTAACTACAAAACTCCTTCAGAAAACATGGAAGGTAAAGTCAAATTAATGTTACTCAATCTCTGAGAATATTCCATATGTTCTGTGCTCATTGGAAATCTGTTTAAAAAACGTCATGAAATGGATTATATTGGGTCATCCAGAAAGTTCTGCGTTTTTTTATGATAAATGCCAATGAAGCAGTACGAAAACTTAAGAAAATATTATTGAATCACATAAGCACCATTTTGTTCTATCAATGACTTATTGCCATCTTTCCGGCAGCTGGAAAATTCCTTTTTTAAAAAAGTCATTAGGCTTATTTGTAAAGAAGCTATCGAGGTGCTGTTTGACAGTCTCCAAAGAATTGAACTCCAGGCAGAGTTCAGAGAATTTTCAAGTGACCTGAAGAGGTGAAAATCTGAGGAGACAAGGTATGGTGTATATGGGGGTGACACAAAACATCTCAGCCATACTCAATAAGTCTAACATACATTGTTATGCTGGAAGACAACATCTCGACGATTGGTCAGTTCTGGCCGCTTTGCTTTGATTTCTTTTTTTAATACTGCCATTTGAGAACAGTATTTTTTCGAATTTATTATCTGATTTTGTGGCAACAATTCATAATGAACAATTTTTTTGTAGTCCCATCACACACAAAGCATTACTTTTTTGGGATGCAGCCCCCTCTCGATGTTAGTTTGGGAGGTTCATTTGGCTTACCCATGATCTTTTTCTTGTAACATTATTGTATAGTATCCACTTCTCATCTCCAGTAATGGGCCATTTCAAAAAAGGAGCTTCATTTCGTTTCAGCAAAGAATCGCATGCCGAAATTCGAGCAAGCGTATTCTGTTGTGTTAAAGTATGGGGTACCCATACATCGTAGCGACTTAACATACCCAATCTTCAGATGATCATGAACTGTACTTTTTGGAATATTTATTATTATCTGTGTGATAGTTCCTGAACTGTGTAACGTGGATTTTCAGCGATGTCATCTTTTAATAGGTCCTCGTTTACAGATGATGGTCGTCCAGAGCGGGCATCATCTTTGAGGCTGAAATTTCCGCACTTAAATTTATCAAACCACCTTCGAACTGTGTCATCAGAAACAGCACTTTGTCCATATACAGCACAAATTTTATGCGCAGTCTGACTGGCATTTTTCCTTTCTTAAAATAAAAGAGCATAAAATGACGAAAATGAACTGTTTGGTTCTCCATTCTTAGCACTGCAGTGAAACAAAAATTGTGCCACAACACAAGCTAGAATTAGGCAGTGAAAGCAGGAAAGACCGAATTTACACATCTGCTTCAATCAAGGTCACTCCTTATCAGCGGTAGCAAAATAGTAATAAGAAAGTGCGCTTCGATTTGAAAAACCGTAGAACTTTCTGGATGACCCAATATTTTGCAAATCAATTTTTAGAAATCAAATTTTAGTGTTGGAGCTTAAATGTGACTTCATCCTTGCAATACTGCATTTCGAATGAGAAAAATATAGCTGAGAAATGTTCATCTTTAATTTTCTAACTAAAGCTCTTCTAAAGAAATTCTTTTTGTCTCAAAAATCTATTCATTTAATATCATCAGAATGTATTGGAAAGTAAGATTGTATATATTATTTTATAGACTGATTTGAAATTGCTGTGATCGTTATCTCAAATTTAGGAACTGAATAAATTTATTGCACTGGTGAATAGAATGTCCCCTTTGAGTTATTTTCCACATGCATTATGAATCCAAGTGGTTTAAAAATAATTTTGATACATTTAGCCTCAAATGTTACTGAGAAATGTCATTTTTTACATGCAAATAGGTCTAGAAAATGTAATTACAAACTTAATTTTTTTTTACCACAATGCCATTCTGTTAAACCTAACAAGGCCTTATAAGTTAAAAAAATAAACCTGGTAGCCAAGTATTTAAGATCCCTATGACCCTTGGTTTAACAGGCTTCGGTTTTGAATCCCGACCTGTGCATGGGTGCCATTGTGGCTCAGTGGGTATGTCCACTGCACTAGCAACCTTTGAGTTGTAGTCAGCGTAGGTTCGATTCCTCCCTGGATGTATTTCTCTCTTCTGCGTCAGTAAAACTTTCATTGTATGTGTGTATTACTTGATGTTGTATGTCTTGTGTCTGGCACGGCATGGCCAAATATGGCCCTTGCACTAAGATACTTGCCCCAACCCGACCTGTGCTTAGCTGTCTGTAGTGGTTCGGAATGCACTTTAAGTCATAGGTCCTTGCATGTTGTTTGTAAATAAGGACCTAAGTGTTCTGCAAATTTTTAAAGTGGACTATTGTGCGAAATGGTACATGTAGACACTACACTGGAATTCAAAGCTACATAACCAAGCAAGACTACTGAAACTGCATATTTACATGACACCGAATGCTCTGAAACTGACGAACTCTGTTCTGGAAACTAATGTTATCATTCTTTCAAATCAGAATTCCGATTCTGGTTAAAGATAGAATCAAAATTGTGCAAGAAAGTTGCACCACAATAAGTATTAAAAAAAGTAAATTGAGGCATCAATCGTAAGCTCGAGCTTACATGGTCCAACAGTCCTGGTCTAATTTGCCCTTTTGATGGAAAAAATAACAGTAGAGAAGGGACAAACCAAATCTTATCGGTTGAAAAATTTATGAGCCACAAAAAATCAGTTGATTCTCATATTCTCCCTGTATTTTATTGTTTGGCCACTTTTTAGTGATAATTTTACTCTTATTGTAAAATAAAATAAAAATATTTTTTTTCAGTCTGTGCATGTCGGTCTGGTTAACTGTATGGCATTTGACTCCACAACAACATTGTTGGCTACAGGAGGCTCAGACTCTACAATTAAAGTGTGGGATGTAATTCAAAAATATTACACTCATAACCTGAAAGGTGGTAAAGGTGTATATAGGTAAGTTTTGTTCTTAGACTACTTTGATGTTATCTGGTAGTAAATTTCAGATTTTAAATACTGGATAAATTTTGAGAATCGTTTTTCTTCAATGTTAAATAAAACTATTTAATCAAATGATGTGTTAATATAGCTTACAAGCCAAGTGTGGGCTTGTGCTGTAGATCCCAAGTAACTATATTGCTTTTAATTTTAAGATAATGTTTTTATATAATACTGGGTTACTATTATGAAATGTCTGTAGTAGTCATTTCAATATTTTTATGTACTTTACAACTGTAAATTTTAGCCACAGTAGCCTGGTTGGAAGAGTAACAGATTAGCAACCAGATGGTTGCGAGTTCGAATCCAACCAAAGACTGTAGTGTACAAAGGGGGCTGGTACACATTAAATCTGTTGTGACCTCAAATGTCCTTATGTTGGTGTGGAAGTTTAGAGAGTGGGGTGCCAGCTCAGGTGTTGTGACCTCGTCATCTGAGTGATTCAAAATTACACTGTATTATCCTTGGATGTTTCCCTATGTGTTTGATCCTGTGTCCATTGCCAATAGCTCATTGTTTTGCTCCAGTGCGACGTTAATTAAATACCTACCAACTGTAAATTTTAAAAATATTAATCAAATTATATTTTATGCGATATTGAAGTTTTTGCTACTCCCAGCTTGATAATTTTAAGAACCTCTAATATTGGCACTTGAAAAATATATTTTAGATACAGCATATTTTAGATATATTAGGCTAAAATATATTTTAGCCTAAGCAGTTGGGTTATAATATAAAATGAAGATATTCTTACAGTGAATGAGCTATTGATTTAAAATACATTTTAGTAGGTACTGAAAGAGATATTTTTGAAGAACTAATATGTGTATGATTATTTAGTATTATTTTATATGCTTATCTCCTTCAAGTGGTTAGCATATTTGACTTGTTTATTTTATTTGCAGCAAGGTCTGTTTTCGAAAAATTGGTTCTGAATATCATGTGTTTGGAGCTGCAGATGATTATCAAATTCATATTTGGAATCTTCATACACGGGAGCGTGTCACTTCACTTGCTGGCCATTACAGTACTGTGACTGATTTCATATTTAAAGAAGAAAGTAATCATATGATCAGGTAATGCAAATGTTTCTTATAGTCATTAAAATGGCTTTTATTTACCATGTTAACACGTTTTATCTTGTTTACGAAAACCTTGCTTTATTATACATTTCATACATAAAACCTTTTTCTTTTTTTATTCAGTTTAAATCCTTTAGTATTATTTTGTTTTTAATTTCCTTTTTCTCACTCTATTTGAACCCTAATTTGAATATTACAGTCTCAGGGCTGTCACAGGCGATTGTTTGCTATTTTTCAACCCTGGCTACCAGGGGTATCTTTTTAAGCAAAATCATCTCAAAGGCTACTAATTTCAAACTTTTGGCGTTTTTTTTTTAAGATTCACAAAGCTAATTACATCCTTGTTTTAATTAAAGCAAACAGAAAAAATACTTTTTGGATTTTTCTTTAGAAAGAAAATTTTTCATGCCAATTTCGAAGTTTTGGCACCAAGCCATGACAACCACGAAAGAAAAACACGAGAATCTGGTTGCTAGATTCTCATTAAAACCTTGTTAAGAAATTTTTTGGTGAGATCTTCAACATCTGTTTCATAGTTTATTTACACATTTTGTGTTTTAGCTGATTCTTTATGTGTCAACAATTAAAATTGCTACTAAAGTAAGGTTTAAAAGGAGACATTTTTTGATATTTTTAAGAATTAATGCTACTATTTCACAAGTGTTTTGGCTGTGGCAGCCTTATGTCTCTGATGATTATCAGTTTTTCTTTACCGAATAGGGCCTTATCGTGATATATCCAAGCCAGAAATACTTTTCCTGCTCTCTTCGATTACAAACTCATCCCTGTAACCATAATATAGTTAAAACTTGTTCTTTCTGGTGTGAGAGCTCAGAAATGATCTGCTTGTTGTAAGGGGAGTGAACCTATTTCTTCAATAAATTGCTATATTTAAAATTCATTCATGTCTTTAAACATGATATACGTATAGAGGCTTTTTTGTTTCCCTCCCTGCACACAATAATTAATATGATGCACATATGATTAAAACTCGTACATTTCAAATTAGGGTTTTGGAGTAATTTTCCAATGTCTGAATGCAAAAAAAATAAAGATATAAAACAAACCCTGTCTACTTCGTTAACTCAATTGAATCCTGCTTTAACGGTTTGTAAGGGACTTTTGTTTTTATTCGTTAGTTCGAGGAAATCATAAAAACAGGATAATGCTAATAACAGACATGATGAATCAGATGAGTATAAAAAATATTAAAAATGGGATTTTTTCTTATCTTAAAGCAGAGATGAGTATAAAAAGTAAATATTAAAGATAGGGATTTTTTTTTCTAATCTTAAAGTACTATGCTTAATAAAATTACCTTTTTCTTAAAACAATCGACAAATGTTTATTCATAAAAATTCATTGTTCTTGTGTTCTGCTTATATTGTCAAGGAGTCACATCGCATTCTACAATGCATAGTGCGTGAATTATGTCTAAATGCTGGAAAACTGGCAAATGAAATGACTAAAATGATATAATAAATTGTAACTATTTCTTCAATAGATCATGACTTTAAGCACTCACTTGGAATTTTATAATATTCATTATATTCAGGTGTACAAACTCTTAGATCTACTGCATATTGAAATATTTTATTGAACATGTTTTTTCTTTTAGCTGTAGCAGAGATAAAGTAGTTTTGGTGTGGGACATTTCTACTCTGAAACTTCTGAAAACAATTCCAGTTTATGAGGTCAGTATGCTCTTTCATGCGCAACAACTTTCACATATTTCAATTCAAGTCTCCTTAATTCTCCCTCTTTTTTTACAGACCATTGAAGCTTGTTTCTTGATTCCCAATAATTTGTCCTTGCCAGATGTTGCCTTCAACAGTGATGATACTTATTTCATTACTGCCGGCGACAAAGGTGAGATTATTTTCAAATATTTTCCAAAGTAATAAAAGCTTACTATCATTATTAAGTAATGAAGAAACTGAAATCTTTTGCATGACTATTTGGTTCCTAGGTGTTTTGAGGGTGTGGAGTACACATAGGTCAAAACCTGTATACGAACAGACTGATTCATCAATTGTGCTTCCTGAAGATTCAAACTATGAAGGTCCATTGATAATTCAAGCTGTTTATGTACCATCACTAGAAGCCATTGCTGTAGTAACTTTTGAGCAAAACATTATTCTCTACAGTGTAGACAATTTTACTGTGAAGAATCAGGTAGTTTTTCTTATTGTATTCAAAGGTAGTATAAGCTATTTCTCATAGCTTATTTATAAAGCTGTGAAAACTGTTATAAATTTTTCTTGAACTGAGTAATTGTATAAACATTATGATTTTGCTAAATGCATGTTTTATACTGTTATTAATGTCTAAAAATGATTTAAAAATTCATTGATAAAGTTAGATAAAAAAATTCAGTTATAGCAACTAATTGCGACATCATCGAAAAATTATAATTACCAAAACTTTCTAAACATAAATGCAGAACATTTTTGATTCTGGCAAATGCAACATTTTTCTCTTTTCAATCATAATAAATTTCGAGTGAAACATAGCAGGTTGAATTTTAGTTCTCATAACTAACATTTTAAAATCTTTTCTAAATGTTTTCTATTTGCAAAAATGTTAAATCCTTAGTATTACTGTAAACTAACATCATTATTTAAATTGCACTTGTAATTGTTTAAGCTATTACTTAGAGATGGAAGTACCAATATTTATTCCGAAGTTCAAAAGCTCCTGTGACATTTTGACTAAAATTTTGTTTTCTTTAAATGCAAATTTAATCAAATGTGTAATAAATGCTTTTCCTTTAGTTTGTAGGCTACAATGATGATGTTTTGAGCATTAAGTTTATTGGATCTAAGGAGGATAAGATAGCTGTTGCTACTAACAGTTCACAAATCAAATTGTTCGAACTGCCATCTTTTAGTGTGCAGTTACTTAAAGGACATAGTGATATCGTTCTTAGTTTAGATGTATTTCCAAAGCATAGAGATATTCTAGTCAGTGGATCAAAGGTTAGTAGAATTTTGATTTGCTTCATTGTTTTAAAAACTAGGTCTGTTGTCTACCGGAATACTTTTAACTTCTGGTTGGCAGTATAATTTAAAAAAAATACCATGACAATTTGTAGTTTATTAAAAATACAGTGATGGTAATGCTGCTCCAATTGCGCCATAGCGTATTGTCTGCTCCAGACTGCTCCAAAACGCCCGTTTTTGCTAAGATTGCGCCAGAGCTGCTCCAAATCGTGTTCGAGTAATAAAATTCACTCTTGAGGTCTTTTCCCCCGCTATAAGAATTACTTTCTTGCCTTCATCCCATGAAGCGAACTGAAGAAAAATCTTTTAGCTCTTTGAAGTTTTTAGCAGCATCTTTTCCATTTATTGTAAAACCAAGTGAAGGATCTGCTCTATCATATGAATGGATCAAATATCAATGTGAAACTATTGATAGCTTTCATTTTCCAGAAGTTTCAACATGTAGTCGTATAGACCATTATTGGAGGAATAAATATATTTAATAAAAGAGAATCATCTGGCAAGTTTAAGTTTGAGATTTTGCCTATTTTTGTCAAGTCTCTTAAGTTATCGCATGGAAACTGATGTAGAAAGAGGCTTCAGTGAGAACAATCGCATGTTGGAAAATAGGAGTAATCTGACTACAGTATAAATGGTATAAGGCAAATTAAGTCGCATTTTACTAATACAGAAAGCATAAAGAACTTTCAAGTTACTACGGCTTTGATTAAATCAGTTCGAAATTCCTGGAGGCGGTACCATGACAGATTGCTGTTAGCATCAGAACAAAAAAATAGAAAATATTTGCCATAATGAGGAAGATTTAAAATTAAAGTCGAAACAAATTGAATTGTAAAAGGAACTTTCTCAAAAACTATTAAATCATGCTGAAAGCAAGATTTCATAAGGTATTGCAGACAAAGATATGAGTGCTGTTGAAAACGGACAGATTCTTTTTAAAGAAGGTAAAGATAGAATGTCCAAAACGATATGTGACTTAGAAGAAAACAGAAAGGCGCAGTTGGAATGTAACAAACATAAGAAAATAATATTTTTTTGTTTAATAAAATGTTTATTAGTCATGTTAATGTCAAAGTTATTTCTTACCTTGCACATAACTTTATGGAAATGGAAAACACTTGGTAAGTTTTTATGTATGTTTTTCTTATTCATTATATATATTTCATCAATTTTAGTAAGTATTTAAAATGAATTTTGTAATAGTTTACAGTTATGTTAATTGTTTATCATTCATACAGTCATATGTTTAAAGTTTAAAACCTGAATTTTATTAGTTTCATTATTAAAATATCTTCCACTGCTCCTTTGATGTGCTGCTCCAAAAGACAGTCTGGCTGCTCCAAAATGTTAATTTACCTTCTCCAAGATCTGCTCCAAAACACTTTGTCGCAATTACCATCACTGAAAATATCAAATCCCAGCCTAAGCTAGTCTGCAGTGTACTTATCTTGTCGGTAATACTTTAAGGGGAGATAGTATCCATTAGGAAATATCTTCATTTTAAAAAATAACTTTAAATAATAGTATGAAGAAAATTTAAAAATAAATCAGACCAAAATTTCAGCAATTTTCATTCTGTATAAATTAATATTTAATTAAATAACACTTATACATAAATTTTGTAAGAATATAAATTTAAAATTCTTTGATTAAAGAGCTAGAAAAATTTGTTAACAAAATATTAAACTTCATTCATTTAGAAAAAAATTATCTAATGAGTGAGCTGCAGTATTTCAGGATGTTGTGATTAGCCAGAGGTGCTGTGAGATTTTATGGGAGTAAGCAAAAAATATTTGTATTAAATTATAAATTTATTGAAAACATACAAGAAAAAATTGAAATCTTGTGTTGTCGACCATTAAAACTTGTATCAAACTTTGTGTTCCAATCAATGACTTATGGGTGACTCCTATTATAGTTGTCTAGTGAACTATTGTATTGTGATTTTCAAGGCTTCTATAACTGTATTAAGGCATTTTTTTCTTTTGGTATTTGTTATTCACATCTAACCGAAATCAATAATTTTTAAAATAAGAATTTGTCATGATCCTCTTATGCCATTTTGTGTTTTAAAAATGACTTGGCAATATATCAAATCCAAACTACACTAAGTTAAAATTAGGGTTTGAAAACAAATCTTAAAAAAATTCTTACACAGTGTGCTAAGTTTATTGGGTTTTTTTATGAAAAGAGTTAGAACAGTCTTTATCAAAATGTAAAATAAAGTTATCAGAGTGCAGTAAAATTTCTGCATTACTCTTAGGAATTGCAATATGCATAGTTCAATAACCTTTGGGTTAGAATATTCTAATCTCATTCTCACAGGTGCTACAAATGTGTATACTGGAAATCTGATATAGATCCTAATTCTTGTTTTCATGCACATTTCATGAGACAGGTACCTGGTCAAAATATTTTAGTAGATACTATGAAATATAGATTGATATTTTATAATTTTGTAAATCATTTTTGAATTTATAATGGAATAGCATCCTGTTTGAATATTGATTAACACCAAATCATTTCAGTATGCGTAGAAACAAATCATGAATTTAAAATATTCAGAAAAGTACTTAATATGTTATACCAAGTTGTGAACTTGTTGACCACATTTTGCTTTTGCCTTACAACTTTCTTTTCATCTGATTATCTGTAATTTGATTTTATAATTACTAAGTAATTTTTTAAAAAGTTAGATGAATATTTATCAAAATATTGAGCATTTATAAAATAGAAAAAATTGTTTCAACTAATCAAGATTTTATGAAGATCATAAATTTATTCATTGTATATTTGTATTTGAAAATTTCAGGACAACAATGTCAAAGTCTGGGAAATAAACTCTGATCCAGCTTGTATCAGTAGTGTATATACTGGTTACGGTCACACAGACTCGGTCACTGCTGTCTGTTGTTGCAAGTAAGTTATGATTATAAAAATCCATTTTACTAAGCATATAGTTTAGTCTGAAAATTTTTACTCTCAAACTTATTCATGTTTTTTAATTTTGCTTTTGTTTAATGTATATTAATTATGATGCAAATGTGCAATTGGACTTATTAAAATTAATAATTAATTTTAGCATGCAATTTAGTACTTAAAATGTATTTGTTTTTCTACATTTGTCACTTTTAATATAAAATAGTTACATGTATCTTTTGCAGAGTAATTAAAGAACATGTTTGGGTTTACCATTTTTAATCATCTTGATTGTCATTTAGAATGTACTATTTGTAATGTTATAATTAGCCTTTACACACTTATATTTCTAAACTATTTCTATTATGTGCAGACAATCACATCAAAGTTTGAGCAAAAGGATGAGAAAATTAAAATATATTTACCTGTAGTTTTCTGTAGATTGAATTATGAAAAGTTGTAATGGCAAAATGACTAAGTAATTTTACCTGTGTTTTAAACATAATTCCACCTGCATATTGTGACTGAAATTAACCTTTTGAGATATGGTTTCAATTGTAACTATTAAAAAATTTCAACCTTGCAGTGGTCTATTTTTGAGACCGTATTTCTCAGGCCCTCAGAGTGGGTATATCTTTAGGTGTGTACGGGCATCACAACCCCGAGTGAACTGTCCTCTCTTCTGTTTTGCCCTTTTACTTTTTTCTGTCCCTCGTTGTCTTGTGTTTGGCACAGCTTGGCCAAATGTGACCCTTGCGTCATAAAGCCCCAAACCAACCAACTATATTTCTCAGAATACGTACAAACTCATCAATATGATGAAAAAGAACTCGATATGTAAATACATTTTTGCATTCTATCCCCAAATGTATAAATATTGCAATAAAAAAAATAGGTTAAAAATGTTTTATTAAAAATTATCATGAAAATTTTTATCTTATTCTTCCTTATGTTCTCTACCAAAATCTTGAGTATAAGGAATGCACAATGTGAGAAAAGGACACATCTTTCTTAAGACATGTTTTTCTTACCTGTGCTAAATTAATAAATTCAGCACCACAAGGCCAGCTAGCAGTAGTTATAAACTTGATTGGTAGTATAAGTGCTGAACAGAATGATTATCAAGATACATGTACTTGTGAAATAACAACTTCATTAACAGAAAAATCGTATAAAATGGAGTAGCCATTGCATGGGTTTTCCTAGTTTATGTTTGTATATTCCAGCAAATTCAACATACCTTCTAACATCAATTTTAAATACTAAAATATCTTTAATATATCTATATAATATAAATTTTCATTTAAGACTGCAAATAATTACATCTTTAGTTTTGAAATTGTATATAAATACTTTCAAATATGAGAAACATTAAAAATTGTCTAGGTTGTCTGCTTCAACTTCAAAAAATGAAAGTCACTAAAAAATACAAGTTAAAGATTCATAAATTTTTAAAATTAAATAATAAAAAGCAAGGCACACAAATTTGTTCATAAGACGTATTGGCAATTGGTAATAAAATATTTTCCTGTTACTAAAGTGCAAAAACATTGTCAGTTTATCCAGTGATAATTTCTGTAATAATTTCACTATTCTCTAACGAAAGGGCTGCAGTAGCCCAGTTGGGAGAGTAATGGATTAGCAACAGAAGGGTCGTGAGTTCGAATCCAACCCAAGACCTTCATGTACAAAGGGGCTGGTGCATGTTAAATCTGTCATGGCCTCATGTTGGCGTGGTGTGGAAGTTTGGAGATTGAGGTGCCAGCTCAGGTGTTGCCTCATCATATGACCATGGTTCAAAATTACTTGTCCTCATCTTTTCCTTTGGGATGAATCCCTGACCATCACCTCACTGTGTTGCTCCAGTACGATGTTAATTAACTACCTACCTACCTCTCTAATAAAAGGTGAAAATTGAATCATTCCAAAAAATCCATTATAGTTGGCAAATCAAGGAGGGAACCATTGTATCAGATGCTCTAGTACATAATCCTGTGAAAGATTTGACTGGGTCCATGTGCATTACTGGGAAATGATCTTACATATATTTCCCTTTTTGTATTATCATTCTTGTTTCTGTTATTAATTATCTGATCTACCTCACTTAGGGCGAAGTCACGATTCTTTGCATCTGGGTCTGAGGATACAACTTTGAAGCTCTGGGAAGTACCCGAGGCAAAACCTCTGGTGGCTGTTAAATTATTACTCACTCCATTCTGTACAGTCAAGGCTCACGACAAGCTCATCAACTCCATTGATATATCGGAAAATGACAAATTTGTTGTATCAGGATCCCAAGACCACACTGCGAAGGTAAGACATGCACTTTCTGAACTGGGGCATTCCATTGCCATGTATGGGACAATCTAACTTACATTTTAGTCATGAAAATGGCTATCTTTTATTCTTTAGTAATCAACTTTCTCATCTTCCTTTCCCAAATTTTTGTGGGGTCGTCGTGGCTCAGTCCATTGCACTAGCAACCTTCGAGTTCTGGTGGTGCATTCCTCCCTGGGTGTATTTCTCTCTTCTGTGTCAGTAAAAACTTTCATTGTGTGTGTTTGTCTATTACTACTTGATATTGTATGTCTTGTGTCTGGCATAGCATGGCCAAATATGGCCCTTGCGCTATAAAACCCCAAATCAACCAACAAACCCAAATTTTTGAGTAGATTTGATTTTTTAAATACAAAAAGAGCTTTTTATCAAACTCACGTATGGGACATCTCAGTGTAAACAGATGTCCCATATGTGGTGATGGCTTGATATTAGCTCACATTTTGTATGTTTGTATAATTTGTCAGTGAAGTAAAAGTTTTCATACAGTCCACTCACTACCTTGTGATATTTTTGTCGTGTGTTCTGATATGTGTACGAACAGCATAAAAAGATTTAAAATTTGGTATAAGCTTACTTTAATGGAAGTTAGTTTAAGAGTTTTTTTATTTAAAAAAAAATAAAATATACCAGTTTTTATGACTAAAATCTGTACCTCATACCTGACAGTGGAATGTCCCTACTGTAATTTGAAATGTTTTGGTGGTTACCTTTATTCAATGGCTTGATTTTAAGGCCCTTGTGTGAGCCCAGAGGATTCATAAACAGGTGAAATTAGAACAGATTAGACCAAATTAGAACAGGTCAGTCATAAAATTATAATGTGAGATAGGAAATGCTAGGCAATCTTTCACCTAAATGTATTTCTGGCACTCAGTGGAACTAGCACAAAAATTAATAGACAAGTATAACAACATTGACTTTACTTGAAAAAGATGCTCAAAGTCAGATTGCTATATTATGTTTTGAAAAATTATTGTCATAGACAGCGTCTTTAAATTTTCATACTTGTCTGCTAGTATTTGATCTTGTTTTCCAAAACCCCCTCCAGCACTCTCAGGGG